>CM029547.1:2971322-4293422 GCA_017141385.1 Sogatella furcifera | reverse complement strand
TTTTTACATCCATTTTGACTCTGAAATATTCTCACATCGAATTTGAAAACTTTTGCCCCACAACATGGGTACAATCCTTCGGGAGAATCCACCTTATTTTGTAATGTTTTGAAAATAGGATGTTTAGTATGTGTTGCACAATGTTTGCTATACTTTATGGAATAATATACACCACACCTCCCGCATTTCAAAAAATGGCATTCAGCCCACATGTTCCAATACACTTTTTCCCAACTTCCAAATTTTTTCATCAGATTCTTCACGTATTTTGTAATGTTCCAACCAGTGTCAATCTTGTGTTGACTTACAAATTTCCCTTTGAAATCAATACCCTGCTGATCTGGTAGACAAGTAATGTTGTTTGAGTGCTCCTTTAGGACAATCTTATTGCAAAGAGCACATTTGAAAACTAGTGGGAAGGTAACAAAATGACCCCTGCTTGGTTCAGGTTTTGATTGCGCCAGTGAAGTAATCATCTCACAATAGAGACGAGAAATAATCTTATCTTTCTCATCCTCCACTCGACTTAGTTCCACATTTGAAAACATAGCAGCTAATCTTGAAATTATTCCATCATCAAGGCAACTCAAATCCGATGTGTATCTTTATAATGTCGTTTATGTTGTAAACATAGAAATTCAAACAATTTTCCATCAAGGATGTGATTTGGAAGACGTATGCCGATACCAATAACTGTGTAACATTCAAACAATTCAATTCAGGTTTAGCACTTTTCAACTTTGATGACTCGAACTTTATCCAGGACAGAATCCATTTGAAAATATCGTGATCACAATGAGCAGTGATCTTGAAATCTTGCAGATTTTTTGTGCTTGATACTTGTGCAAAGTAGCCCATTTTTGAGATCAACAAGTGTTGTGAAAATGTGAATTTCTTGAGGACTCCTTTGCTGTTGTAAACATTGATAACAATGTCGTTATCAATTGGAGAAGGAGTGAAGGATTGTTTTTTTCCTTTCTCAGCTGTCAAATTACGTTTTTTCAACTTTACTTCATCCCCAAAAACCTTTTTGGCCACTGTCTGAATTTGTTTCGGCTTCTGAATTCTTTTACCAATACTCATCCCTCTTCTTGTACTCAGCTCAATGTCAGATTGATGACTTGAAAGAATATTTTTTTCTCTTGCAACTTTTCCAATTATATTTTCACTCCTCATAGCACTCAATCCATCAATTTGACGCATTTTTTCTGTGCAATACTTGGATGAAAGTTTACCTTTCACTTTATTCTTCTCCAATATTGTACGCCCACATTCCAAATTCATGTTCAAACAATCACTCCTGTATGTCTCTCCATGTCCTGTTTCCTCCTCAAAACGCTTGACCTCATCTAATGAACTTTTACTGTTTTTCAATGCCAATTCCACCTTGATAGAGAACTGTTTACTATCGCAATCTCCAGCAGATGATTCCATCATTTCAGGGATAGAAGTCTGTAAAAAAATATTTTCAAAGCTATCACAAGCATTATTACAATCTCTTGTACATATTTCTCTAGTGGTTGATGGGATTTCTGTCAAGATTGGCAGGATATAATCAATATCCACATCAATTAGGTTTGAGAAAAGTTCACAATAGCGCTCATCCTGCCAATCAATATGATATTTTAATGAATTTGAACCTGTGTAAGCTATTGATAAATACTTCAAGAAGTCATGTAACAAGATAATATTATTTGATGATAATTTTTCTTGCTCTGGATAAGGATCCTCAAAAAGTGAATGTTTTTGAGATTCGTCTGATCGATCAAGCTCCGTTTGACTTAGTGTATCAATTGGATGTCTTTGTGTTTTATCGTCTACTTTTGTATCTTTTTCAAAACTGTTTTTCATACATGGATTTAAAATGAGTTTTCTCGCAGCTTTGGACTGCATGGTCCAAAGACCAAGTGTCCTAGAGTCATTGCCTTTTCCATTTTTGTCTGTCATAACGGGATTTCTGTAAATGAAATGAATAATATCAACTTATTCTTATTTTCCTCATTGCATCATAAAGACATAAACTACATGAGGCTTGAAGCGCGGTTATTCATTTGTATAGTAGGCCTACCTATAGGTAGGTACCTATATAGTAGGTAACTTACCTATAGTATACCGTACATTATTATTTATAAGAAAGTTAATTTAAGCCGAAATAAATCAATATATGTTTTTTTTCATAGATATTCTCGTGCTTTATTGAATAATTTGATAAGTAGACTATAGGGATAGTAATATTTTGGAATAGCAATAATATTATTTGAGAAATTTTAAAGTTACATGTGTATGGGGTTGATATTTTCATAGTTAATCAATAAGAAAATCACCACTCATTTAAATTTTATTTTAATTAGCTGTGAAACTACGTTTTTGAAGTCTTATTTGGAACTAGGCGGTTATCTTATATAATAATTGATGTTTAATAATACTTAGTAGGTATTCGTGTTGATATTATATATTTGAGTTGATTTTATTTTGGGAATTTTATGCGATACTCGTCTGAATAATCAAGTACCACTTTAAAACTTTCAAATAATGCAGAGTTTCCCGCGCAAGCAAAGATTCAATGTGATTAGAGGAAGAGGTTTCACTTCGACCAATTGTGAGCGAATTCAGAAGAACAGCTGTGCTATTCCACCCCTCTCATCAACAGGTACGCAAAGTAAAGTAGTTTATCAACAATCAACACAAACGAACATTAGAAGAAACAATCGAGAATAGTCAGAAATCTGAGTGAGTAGTGACTTCAAAAGGCCCAAAGGAATTGTGTAAGAAAAATATGACAAGATCAAGGTCTTGAAGTATTCCTTAAAGAAGGAATCCATGAAATTAGTTGAATTTACTGAAATCTTATCAATTGGACTGCTCAAACTTGGCCTTCAAACTGCAGGTAACTTACAACATTTTCATTGTTAGCTATTACAAAATTGTATGCCTAACCAGTTTACTTGCACGTTTTTGATGCCGTACAGAAACTCGGAATCCTCATTTGTGATCAGACTATCTACTTAGAAAATTGTCTTACCATTTATTATGAAACTTTGATTTGATTGTTGAGTTTTATACTTCTGTCCGTTGTGAATAAGACATCCTCGTTACCCACTGAACAAACTAACCTATAAAGTACTGTATACACATTTTGGGGTTCGCTCGTTACTTTCTCAATTTGTTATCCTTCCTTTGGGTCGTTATTCTTCATTATTACTGTGTACTTGGTCCAAACGATCAAAAAGTCTTACATGTAATCATTAGCTTACGGTTTATCAAACTTGTAAGAGGTTAGCTTCAGGAGATAATTAGCCGGACCTTGTGCAAGGTTTCACAATCTTCAAGGTTCTGTTGATATTCAAGTAAGTAGATGTGTTTTCGAGCTATTGCAATGACAAATTTAGAATTATTCATAGGGGGTTGAAAGTGAATTTTGAATAAATATATGTGAGTTGGCTTATTTGTTGAAGCTATTAAAAACCGTGGAATTTACGGAGAGCCCTGCTCTGCAGGTCAAGTTTGTTAAAAGGTACAATTCCAGTTCATAATATACCGGTAATATGAATACAGATAAATATTTTAAGAAATTTAGTTAATAATAATTGGAACAAAGATGTATTAGTAAGTTATAGTTATAGGTTGTAAAAGTGGCAAGCTCATAACTCAAGTACAAATTGAATAATTATTATTATTTTGGCTTTGAATGTGAAAAGGACACAATCAAAATACCGATGTTCAAAAATTCAATCAGTACATCTTTAAAATTGAATAAGGAGCACTAAGGCTTCTAATTGTTCGTATTAGTTAGTCAGCTATTATGTCTTAGCCTCGACTGTTCTGTGTCAATTGAACTTGAGGAATGATCAACTATCAGGAATATTACGTACATTACTTGATTCCACTACCCATGCACCAAAAAACATTCCTTCAATTTTATTTCAGGGGAAACAAGGTGATTTAAACATGACGGGAGGTCTTGATTCTTCAATGAGGGGTCGTCCCAATTATGAAGAACTCAATCTTATTGGAAACGGTGAGTACATTTTGAATATTGCGTACCAGACTTGTTTTCTTTCTAAGGCCAGGCGAGTAGCAAACTATAACAGATTTTTGCAGCTAACATTCGCTTTAAAATGGGTTGAAATAAATGTAATGGGAGGAGGCCAGACCTCTGCCTATGGACGCACTTCCTGACAGTATTTGAGTCGCATATGTGCTACTCTCACTTAGTTGTTTGTCGGGCCGCAGCCTTAATCTTCTAACAATTCTACTGCCCATATTTGAAAACTTTACTGGATCACGTTTTGAGAAATTTCAATTAGAAATCTTGTCTTTTAAAATTTCAGAAATAAGAATTTCCGCCTTCCTCAGAACAAATGACTCGGAACCCTTTCAATGAAGTGGATGATAAAATTTGGAATTTGAAGCACGATGCATGTCTTCTTGTTGATTCATTTATAGAACTGGAATGAAACAAATTTTTGATAAAGAACTTTAAAACTTAGGGCTGTTTAAAATAATTGAAAATAAATAAAAATCAATGAGAATGGGCTTAGCTCCCGAAACATGTATGTGTGTTTTATAATTTTAAAGTTTTCAAAAAAGGGTGTTTGATTTTTATTTATTTTCAAATTTTTGATATTTTTCTGGCATAACTTACTTGGTGTAATTAGAACAAGAAGGATGTATTTAGTTCTTAATATGGAAAGTTTTTCACTTTAATTAAAGGATCGTGATAATAAAGGCCAGACAGAAATTGACAATCGGAACGGCAATAAATATTAATGTTAGTATCTACAGTACAATAAAAACATGTACTTATATTGATAGCAGGAGGATTACGTAGAACCAAGTTTCAAAATCATTGTATGTATAGAATCAATTCATTGCATTAATTCATTCTCACATATTTCGATAAGACAACAATGTTGTAAAGCCAATTAATTTGTTTCCACTGCATTCACTGATAACTGTATCATTTTTTTGTTTAAGATATCTTACAATTTCTATCAAGTTTTAATTTTTTGATACTATTCATCCGCGAAGACCTGGTAAACGATCAAGACTATTGATATTTGGATAATTTACTATCAACTATTCTCAGAAGTTATAAAACTTATAACGCTATGAAACTTTGAATTTTCCAAGAAATATTGTTCTTTAATTTTTAGGAACTTACCTTTTTAATAAATCACATATTCCAACCGTTTTCTGAATATCAATGTCTGAGTATTATTTGTCTCGTTTTTAAAACGTCAATCTCCAAAATGGACAAGACTTGAATTCAATTTTCATAATTCAAAATTGTCGGTTATGCTTTCAGATATATAGGCCTACTGTTCATAACAAGTTAGATAACCAACAAAACTCAGATCTTACTTTTTATTTACTTTCCTTGTCTTCTATCAATATTATTTTAGTTATAGAAATCCCGTTCACTGGTAAATCTCATAACCATGATGCTTGATGGATCACTGATAAATTTTGCCATGAATTATTCAAAACTTTCTGTTTACATTTTGAACCAGTTCAAAAAATCCACATCTTTTTTATCAATCTGATTCACAGCTGATCATAGAATGATGAAGGGTGATTTTATAGAAGAATGTAGTGGGGGATTAATGACTTTACCGCAGATACAAAACATGAGTTTGTCTACTAAACTTAATACAAACAACTAGTCCAATATAAACTAGGCGCGGATATTTCTGGTGCATTAGACTAATATTTGTATGTGAATAATAGATGGAGAACGGACCTTGTCCCTTCCAGCGTTCATGTTTGTGAATGGGCCCTATATCTGCTGTTTTCTCTAATCTAGAGAAGAATTACTGTATTTCATTAAAAACAGCGAAAAATGAACAAAGCTCTTCCACTTGGATGGTTTCTACTATAGTTTGATTCCAGTTTTATTACTTATTATGAATACTTATGTATCATTACTTGATTAAGTATTATCGCACTCAATATTTATCTTGTTTTGTAAGTTCAATATTCTTCTTCGTATATTCTATTTGATGACATTTTGTATTGTTGTTGTATTATCTTCTATTATGCCACGTTTACACCGGAATGTTAATAACATTTGTTAATAACTTTTTTGAATAACGTATTACTATTTAGACTTATATATTATATAACTAATTATACAAAAGTTATTAACAAATGTTATTACCATTCCGGTGTAAACGCGGCTTTAGGCACAAATTATTGTATTATTCCAAACTATAATATACGTTTTGTATCATATTATAAATTTGACGTTTCCGATAGCATTGTTTTTATGCACAGAATGAATAAAATCATTCTCATTCAAGAACACATAACACTTCAGTAGAAGAATGAGACTACAAGAAGAAGAATACAACGACTTTTCTGCATTTCAGGTCTTTCTAAGGTATAAGTTACATAAAATAATCTCATTGATATATGTTTTCTCAACATCTAGAATTTTAATTCTCTAAACATGTATTACCTTTGCACTTTGTAACAATTGTATTGAATAGAAAAAGTTTCATTCTTTTATTTATAAAATTTTCCAGGTGCCTATGGTACCGTGTACAAAGCTCGAGATTTGTCAAATGGCAATCAGATAGTTGCCATCAAGAAACTACGAGTGCCACTGACCGACGATGGAGTTCCAATGTCCACAGTTAGGGAAATTGCACTGCTCAGGCATTTGGATGGTACTGTGCAACATCCCAATATAGTAAGGTGAGAAATCTGTGAATAATTACTTAAAAAATAGCGTTTGTGATTGAAATCCGTTATTCTCCGGATTAAATCCGTTACCCCGTCTATTCTCCTTTATAGAGCCCTATTTTTAAGTAATCGGGACCGACAGCTCAATGTCGCCTCTGTTTTATTTTAAATTGACATTTTCTTATTCAATGTTTGACCGTTTGTGATAAAAATCCGTTCCAGATAAGATGCATATACTTGAGTTCTATGAGAAATCATGAAATATATTTACATTGAACAATGTTTCCTTTTTTTCTAGGGCTACTATCAATGTATGTTGGGAAATAGAAATAAAAATCACAGTACCCTTCTAGTATTTTTTTATATTATTTCAATTCAATATTTGATTCCAATAGAATTTAATTTTTTTTAATTGTTTCTCTGTCATGTAACCCATGTCCAGAGGTATTTATTAAACATATAAAACTATTATTACAATATGTGAAGTTATACTACTATACTAATACTACTTTTCTAAACTATCATGAAGCATCCCACTATAGAGTCTATGTGTCGGGATGCATTTAAAATTTAGTATATTTATCTTATCTGAAACGGATTTTGATCTGAACGGTCAATCAAAGGCGACATTGTGAGCTGTCGGTCCCTGAAAATTGGGCTATAAAAACAATGAGACAGCATTCGCCATTCCAATTCTCAAGCAGTTAATCACCTAACTTGATTTATCCATTTCGAATTAACAATTTCCACTGAGTCTTTCAGACCCACGCTCACATATATAATTTAAAAGTTTGGCATAGAACTACTTCAACTCCTATAATTTCTAAATGAAAAATTGTTTTTAAAATGGATTTCCTTATTATTTCTAGGTTGTTGGACGTTTGCCATGGTCAAAGGCTAGAGAGAGAACAGCAACTGATACTTTTTCTAGTATTTGAACACGTCGATCAAGATCTGATGACTTACAAAGACAAGTGCCCGGCTCCTGGTCTGAGTGAATCGCGTATACGAGTGAGTTCAATTTAGTTTCCCTAGTTTGATGAATGAATTTGTAAATCTAGCTCATTTCTCAAGGTAAAAGGTTGAACTGTGAAATCGCTGTGTTTCATCCACGAGTGCTCCATGAGTTTTTTGTATAAATATTGTGATACTGTAATTCATTTACTAAGTTATAGACCAAGGAGGTTACCTCCTTTCATTCATTTCATTTTTTAAAAATATGATACATATTTCCTCCATTCTAAAGATTTTGGAGATAACTTGTCACAATGCTAAACATGCTATTGATGTTTTTGCTTCCAGGATCTTATGTTTCAAATACTATCGGGCGTTGATTTCCTGCATTCTAGAAGGATTGTTCATAGAGATCTAAAGCCACAAAATATTCTTGTTACCAACAGCGGAGATGTGAAGATCGCCGATTTCGGTTTGGCCAAAACCTACGATTTTGAAATGCGGCTCACTTCAGTCGTAAGTAAACTTAACGTACTTCAGGCTATCTGTAGGCTTTTTGACTTTTCTATTATTGATGATTATCAAGCAAAGTAGATGAGGTCGCACACATTTGACATTCAATCAAAATTGTAACTGTTCAATGCTGCTAGCAGTTAAAGTGAAAATAGTCCCATCACATCTCCACCACTATTATCACCAGTGGTATTTCCTTTTCCTTAGAGCTATGTTATCAATGTTTTCTATTTTTAATAAGAATTACAGTACTCTTTTGAAATTATTTTTATTTTAGTAGTCTATAACCTATTTCGACTCATATTTGAGTCATTTTCAAATGCACCTGTTATGAGAGGAAACATGTCATGCTAAAATAAAAAATAATTTCAGAAGTGTACTGTGATTCTTATTTCAAATAGATCACCAGTGGTAGTTTGGTAGAATGCATTTCACACTGAAATTTTCAGATCTGCGCATGCGCAGTTACACTCTTGCTTCAATTGCCTATTTTGATGGATGTCAACTGTGTGTGACCAGACTTTAGTTCAGCTTAAAATATGAATAACCCATGGGTAATCTATAATTTATACATGTAAAAGCTCCCATACATTATAAAGTTTATTATAAGATCAATAACATTCGTTTCAAAATGTCTAGTCCAAGAATTATATCTTGCTTAATTGTTGATGATTTTCACCGCTTGTCATAAAGTAGTATAGGCTCACTAATAATTAATAAAAGAACTAGTAACGAACCCTTTGGATAGAAATATCCAATTACAGTATTCTAATATCAAACAGAAATGTAATATTGCATGTGTATCATGAGATTTCAATTGAATATATCATTACTTGGTTCAATTTTCAATAATTATGTGTGAATGTACTCGACCGAGGAATTTAGTGCACGTTACATCATTCTTGAAAAATTAATAATAACACAAATAAGCGTATCCTTTTAATAGTCAATGGCTGATGGACAAAGAATTTGAAATGCTAAAATTGAATGAATTGCTGTGAATTTCAGCTGCACTTTTATTATTTCCCGTAAAAAACTGATAACATTAGGAATTTACCATTCAGCGGTAGGAGTGAGTGTTACCCCCATATTGAATGTCTCGTAACTGACAAATAAGTTGTAGCAGCCGCTTCAAACTTTTACAGCACTCCCACTAAACCTAAATTAGAGTTCCCTTAAATTTTCACCCTTTTCCTGCATTGTACATTGTACAGGTTTGTAAAAATAGTGTGACTTACTTTTACATCCTTCGTACAGGCTATATTCTTTTACTGATTAATTATTTTAAATTTCTCTTGATAGGTGGTTACGTTGTGGTATAGAGCACCCGAAGTGCTGCTGAATCAGTCCTATGGCACACCGGTGGACATCTGGTCGTGTGGCTGTATTATGGGAGAGCTGTTCGGTAAAGTACCGCTATGCGCTGGTAACTCTGAAGCCGATCAGTTGGACCGTATTTTCCAGTAAGTTGAATTTGGAATTTATCTGGTAATGAGGAAAAAGACACAGATGTTGTGATGTTATCAATACCACTATTGTTATTGTATACTCACTACAATCGCACCATGGTTTCAAAACAAAACCTGCTCCATCCTCAGCTAGAATGATGTTTATATAGTGTCTGTCCAACCAAAGAAGACCCTCTGGCAAGATATGAAGATGACTCAATCTCGGTCAATATTGGTTCAAAAATTATAAATTTGATCTCAAACTGTAGGAAACAAATTGATCTACTATTAAAACCACATTTATAATTATTGAAAAAATATTGACTAAGCTGGAGTCATTTTCCCATCTTGCCAGAGGGTCTTCTTTGCTTGCCGGCCTCGGTGGCGCAGTGGGCTGGGGCGTCACAACCTTCAGTCCGCTAGCACTGCCGCAGGTCTGGGTTCGAATCCCAGTGGCATGGCTGTTTTTCACTTCATCAATCACCTTCGCACTCTTTATCCATTACCCACGCACAAGCTAAAATGCTTATGTGGGCATCATCCGCAATAAAAAAAAAAAACTATAGCTATTCAAACATCAGTGTAACTGTGGATGGGGCAGGGTTTGCCTTGAAACCATGGTACAACGGTTAAAAGTATGTACAATAGAATATAGAAGTAGTGATATTTATAAAATCAAACATAAATCTACCTGAGGATGAGGCAGGTTTTCCCTTGAAACAATGGTACGATTGTAAAAAGTATTGAATAAAAGTAGTATTATTGGCAACATCTGTATCTTTCTATTCTCATAATATCTTATCAAATAAAATAGGTTTCTTAATAACTGGTAATACATGGCGTGGATTACATTCAAGGAATCATGTTCTGTTAAGGCAATCATGCAATCCTTCGAAAATTTATTGGAAATTAGTTTTGATCTTTATTACCCATCAAAATTCTGAAGATGAAAGTAGTGAAAACGTATAAAAATAGAATAGAACACACAAAAAATAGATAAAAACAGACTCTGGCTAGTTACACTCACATCTTACATGAGATGCATTGTAAGGATAATGCAAGAAAGCGAGGATTGAAATGTATGTAGGAGAAATGCTGAGTGTTTTCTTATTCAATTGGGAAGAAATATTATTTTAAATGTCAAACCATGATGATTCAATTGTTACAGAGGATGCTCTGTTCATAGTTGAATGAGATGACTTGACTGTCAGGTTGATATGAGATGCATAGCAAGGATATTGCAGCATGGAAAGCATTGTATTGGAAATATGAGGAATCCTGCGTGGTTTCTTAATCAATTGTGTAAAAATATTGTTAGAAATGCCAAATTCCTGATGATCTCATTGTTACAGAGGATGCTATGTTCATAGTTAAATGATATTATGACTTGACTGTCAGGTTGATATGAGATGCATAGAAAGGATTGAACATGACATGATAATGCAGCATAGAAAGGATTGAACTGGAAGTTGGAGGAATGCTCTTGTTTTCTTATCCAATTGATTGGAAATTTTGTTGAAAAAAAGATGATCATTTCATTGTTATAGAGGATAAATTACGTTCATAGTTGAATAAGATGACTTGATTGTCAATTTGTCATGAATAACAAGGATAATGCACATTAGAAAGGATTGAACTGGAAATAGTAGGAATGCTGCACGTTTCCCTATCCAATTAGGTAGAAATATTGTTGAAAATGTCAAATCCATGATAAACAGGATGCTATGTTCATATTTGAATGAGATGAATTGACTCTCAGGTTGATACTCTGAGGGCCGGTTTCTCCAAATACGTTTAACTGAAATTTTAGTTTCAACTATCAGCTGTCAGTGTATGGTCACTTTTATTAACTTGTGTTTCAATTGAGCCAGCTGATGGTTTAATCCAAAATTCAGATTAACTTTTTTGGAGAAACCGGCTATAAGTTGTATCTCAGCTCGATAGTGTGCGTTTCTCTATACTACACCGTGTTTCTATTGCTGCTTCGTGGTTTATAGTCGGTGCAATCTAAGTTGACGAAAACCCCCTCCACCCGAGAAATAGCTACGTTGCCAGATTGTGTAAAATTGGAACATCTTCAAATTCGTGATTGAACCCCATATCTAGACGCAGAATTTTATCCTTGATATGCCAGTAGTACTAAAAAAGTTCCTGGGTAGAAGGATTCAAAGGAAATTTGATTTTTCTGAAAAAATTGATAAATCGCGAAAATTATACTTTTTTTGTATATCTTTTACTTCTCTCACAATCATGGGTTGTAGTAAAAATAGAGATTTTTATATCAAAATGACAAGGAGAATTCGAGCTTACTAATGGTTTCTGAATTTTCTATATCCGACCAATAATTATGTTTCAATTAATAAATATGTTTGTCAATGTCGAGTCAACTCCATCAGGAAACATGAAATTTTCGATGATCTAGTAACTTTTTTGTTCGAGAAGATAAGTGGGTGGTGAAAGCGAGAAAGTTGTTCAAACACAATTGAAATTATTTTTTCAAATGTTGAAAATAGTCGGAAAATCGTAATTTGGCCTCTCAAGAGTTTCAAAGTAAGGAGGGCGGTATATGCATGAATCATTGTATTTGAAGATTGGAGTTATTGAAGCTAATCGACTTGGATATTTGAGCTGCGAACAGCTGGTTTATCATAAAAATAGTTAGTTTTACAACACCGCGTGATTTTTCCGAAGCTACGCTGTCACTTTTAACATCCAGTTGAATGTGTTTGCGTTAGTAGAAGTTTAAATTTCACGCAAAATGACAACGTAGCTATTTCTCGGGTGGAGGGGGTTTTCGTCAACTTGGATTGCGCCGACTATAAGTCTTGATCGAATCAGTGCGCTTTCACCCCATATAATTTACATTTACAGAGACAGTACAATCATAGTGTGGATATTGTGGCACTTTAGATTGGCATTCTGGCCAAGTCTGCCATACTTTTCCTATGTCTCATAAGATTAACTGAAGTAAAAAATATCCAACCTAAACCTCGCTCATGCCGCTTTGCCAGTGCTTTTTCCCATCAAATTTAATAGTTTAATGTATTACCAAAAGTGAAAAAACAATTTTTAATTTCATATAATTGGTTTTCAATGTTGTTCCTTTCGGAAAATGAGTTATGCCCGGTTTTTCCAAGCACACTCAAATTTGAGGGACCCTCAAGTTTGCTACACTTTACTACATTTCCTATACTTATCATAGAGAATGTCAGCTGTTCATCAAAATTTGAGGGTCCCTCAACTTTGTGTGTGCTTGGAAAAACCGAATATTTGGCATAAATATTCCAAATCTTACCGTAAAATCTCAACAGAATTTGAAAGTTTGGAAAATGTATGGTGTCTGGTAGGAATTTCAATATCTAAGCATACTGTTATAAAGCGTTTCTCACCAATTACCACTCTGTAGTATACAGTCTCTGTTGATTATTGACATCGAGTCAATAACTATTCAAGAGTTTATTGAGAGAAGACAGGCTTATCCCAACACAACACTTATCCTATACACTGAAACCTCTTCATGTGAATTTGCGTGATGTCATTCGAGTTTGCGTAATTCTGATTCAAATTTTATTATTTTTATTCAATTTTTATCGATTTTACAGGGTGATTGGAACACCGTCAGAGTCCGAATGGCCAGAAACAGTATCGTTGGCTCGTGACTCGTTTGTACAGTCACCAGGAATTTGTTTCACCACACTGTCTTCGGACCTCAGCACAGAAGGCCAGGAACTATTAAAGGTAAGGCTATTTGTCTCAATTATGAGTGAAAAAATCCCGAGAGGGAAAAATCATATTACACTATTTTTTCCCTCATTGATTACAAACTATGTTACCGTATTGACATGTGTACTGGATAAAGTCTCCATTCATAGCTTCCTTTAATTGAAAAATGATTTCAATGCTTTTCAATGGACCAACCTTCCTACTCTACATTGTTGTCAGTTTTAAGGCCTTTCGTTGAAAAGTAAGGTATTGCTTCATCCCTACCTTTCTTGCTTGATTCTTTGTATCGTATGTATCTCAATTTTCAATTCGGATGAGAAATAAGTTTCGAATTATTTGTGAAGTTGAACTACAACTGATCGGAAAATAGTTTCATGTTTTTTTCATCCTAAGTATTATTATAGACCACTTATTATTGATTGGACTATTCTAGGCTATTCAGTAAATTTTCTGATGTTATGAAATCTGTTTATTTATTAATTGATTGGAACACATTACAATGCGTTGTTGTATTTATTCACTTTTATTCTGGCTTGTTTTGTAAACAGGCTTTCTGGGAAATGAAGGATAAGTTTTTCCAAGAATAAAAAACATGTTTTATCAGTTTAAAATTTGAAAGGTTGGTAAATGATTCAAAACAGGATCGAAAATGTCTAAAATAGTTAGTTCATGTTAGAATATAGTTGATAGTTGTTTATACTTCAAATATCCTTTTTCTATGGTGATATTCAATTGAAAACATCTTCTATACATTTCAAGTCTTCTATTCAGCCCTACTGTTTCTCATACTTGGACAATAATGTCAATACACATTTATTTTTTTCTATGAAAGGAAAATTTTCAATTGATTTAAATCATAGTATTTAGTGTTTGTTATTTGTAAAATAAATTATTATTGGTTACTTCGCTGTATTTTGGCTTAACTTCCATCTTAGATAAGTTATTTTCAGTTAATGATTTCAATGACGAGAATCTAATTATTTATTACTTGATAGAAAACAACATGAAAATTGAGTATATGCTGTAGTATCTATTGTATTTTTGTATATTAACTTTTGAATTCTATTCACGCTTCTCTGTTGTTATATTTTTTGTTTGTTTTCAACCTTTTCATTCTTTATTTGACTTCAAAGAAGAATTTTTTTCGCAGATGATGTTACAATTCAACCCTATAAGGAGAATAAGTGCATTGAATGCCTTACAACACCAGTATTTCGTCAACAATGAATACACATACAATCCTTATTCGTTCCCAGTCTGAGAATTGGATTGAGCTACAGCTACCACTGTCTAAAATTTTGATCGCCATATTTTATTGTAGCTGAATTTAGGATTTATTGTACCTGCCAGATACTTTCGATTGATATTATGCCTAAATCTATTTTTATGGTTTTTATTTCTTATTGAGAATTAGGTTTCGAAAACTATCATTAGCACTGACTTAGTTCACCGACCTTTTTTTGTAGGTCATAGAATTGTAGATAATTTTTCCCAGTATAAATGTATCCATTTTTATTGCATTCCTATTTTACTGAAATTGTTGAAAAAAGTTCCCATTCCTATGTCATTTTAAATCTTAATGTTGGCAAATTGATAATGCTTCTTAAATAAGGTACATTCCAATATTGTATTATGTCTTTATGTGTAAAAACAGGTAATCATTTGATCATTTTTCACTGGGAAGTAATAATCTAAGCTTACTTCAAATGCAGGGACCATTAGCTAGATAGAATAGTTTTCGAGTAGACTTAGAATGTAAGTTATCAAATACTATAAAGGTATCTTTTAGATGTAAGTAGTTTTTCAAATTTAGAAATTAGCTTTGATAGCTGAGATAAGTTTGTTATATTTATGTAAGAGTGAAGGGGTGTTGAGTGAAGATTGTGAATATCAACAGTAAAAAGTTGATATTGATGTTAACCATGATAATAATATCATATCATTCCTGTCACTACCAAAAACAACTGCTAATGAAATATTTAAGTTAATTGAAGTTTGGGAATAAGAAGGGTAACCAGGTCAATATTATGTTTAAAATGTACTGAATATTACAGAATGTAGAAACAATAAGATTGTGTTATTATTAATGAGAAACAAAATGTCTTCTTTTCAAAATTTGGCAATAGATTTCAGTTCACTGTTGTGAATCTTTCAAAAGAGGCAGCCAAGAAAGTCCCCAAAATACCTAATTTTTTCTGTAAATCTGTAATTATTCATCATCCTATTGAAATGAAGTAGGCCTACAAATAAGTTACTATGAATCAAATACTAGAATACCGGTACTGTGTTCTAGTACACGTACTATGAATCACGTGTATTTCGAAGTAGCATATAATAATTTTTATCTACAATGCTTTAGAACTTCTACTAAATTTTTCATGAATAAAGATATTACTATTCGATTTCCACTTTACAAAATTATTGATGAAATTGAATTTGAAAAATATGTTACATTTGACTGCCAAACGAGTAAAATACGCCTTGTAACTAACCTGTTAGTCGAATGATCCACCTACAAAATAATGAAATTGAAGTTTTTATTGATTTTTTAAACATTTTTCCTAGTGAAGTGCCTTTATTAATGAATTACACATGTGCCTTAATATAATTCAGGTATATTTTTAAGAATATCAATTGGCTATTTCTTGTTAGATGTTTGCTGTTGCCTTTTTTATGAACCGTGTACAATATTGTTTTTTCGCTCAATATTGTGTTAGCCATAATTGTGCTGTTCATTAGATTATAAGATGTATTTGTTATGATACATTTGTGTATTTTATTTGAATAAACTGTTCAAATTTGAATTTCGGCTGTTATTCTTTATCTTCTCAGAAAGTATAGGTTCTATTTCATTATATTATTATAATAATCCATGTTACATCATGTTGGGTTCTTAAGATTATCCAGTTATTTCAAACAATTTAAATTCTGACTTTGATGTAAATATTCTATGAGTCTTTCAATTTTCACAGTATTTGGGTGTTTCATTTTATAACTCGCTTCGCTCGCCTTCTCCGCCTTGCCAGGGGGCTCCGCCCCCTGGACCCCCGAAAGTATCAGCAGTGTGAGTCAAACAGCTGCAAATTTCATTCGAAAGGATTTTCTTTGATCATCATTATCACTTAATAGGGTTACTTTAAGAAATTGTTCTGAATCAGTTGTTCTATTACGTAAGCTCAACCTGGGAATAGGATTTGAACGTATTTAGTTCACTAGTCTCCATGAAATAAACAAAAGAGCAGATTCCAAACATTGAAAAACCTTATAAAACCTCAGAAGGAATTAGAAATTTATTGAACACAGCATTTCTAGACCTAATCTGGACCTGTTTACCAAATTTCAACATTTTCTGCCAATCGGTTCTCGAAAAATCTAAGAAAAACTCCGAAAAATAGTAAAAAGCTAATATTGAGCATAACCTTGGGAAGTAGAGAATTAGTTTGAGAATTGATCCAATATCTCCAAAATTAGTTCATCTATAATCTTGCTGAACCATTGCATTTACAGTACGGATTGGTCGTATGAAGGCGGAAGATATGCAACCCGCAATACATCTACAATTTTGAAAAACCTGATTACTGTCGTAATCTTGAACGGATTTCAAAATATTTTAGCACAACATTTCTAGACCTTAGACGAACCTCTCCACAAAATTTCAACATTTTCTGCCGATTGGTTCACGAAAAACTTGAGAAAACACAGAAAAACTATAGATAAATGCAAATATTGGGCGTATCCTTGAAAAGTTCTAGAAATCCATTCTTAGCGCACGCACGTCTAAACGTTCAACTGAACATGCCTGCCAAATTTGAACGCATTCGGTTCAGTGGAATTTTAGTTCTGGTGATGAATGAATCAGTCAGTCAGTGCCATTTCGCTTTTATAGATTTGGGATGGATTCATTTTTCCCATTGGAATAGCCTACTGTCAATAGTTTTCAGAGCTTGATTTCTAAAATAGAAAAAGAGATTTCTTAAAAATAATTGCTATTAAAATTGAAATAAACATTTTTCCTACAGCTACGTTAGAAAGTTGCTGTTCCTGCATTGATTACAATACCCAAAATCTACTTTTCCGCTCTAGTGCGCAAAATTATTTTCTGCACTCCAGACTTGCAACTTAACATCAGTTTTGTGAATCATTTCAGGCTAGTAAAGTCTATTATGCTCTTGAAATCATGTTGGCATCACTGGCAAAAGCTAGCCTAAATTAACCCATAACGGACCGCGATGGCCGAGTGGTTAGCGACGTGGACTAGTATTTCACTGCTTACGATCAGGGGAGGTTCGAATCCTGAGCTGAACATTTTTTTTGCCGATTGTTTTCAACTTAGAACAACTTCCAATATTAATTTACATAGAAATAAAAGTGATAAACGACCTTTTGAGATTCTTTGATATGGAAAAAAAATAAAAATTTTTAATTTGAAATTTAAAATTAAATATTAATTTTGAATTTAATGGTTTTATAAACTTCTGTATTGTCACAAAAATTTAGAGCTTGAAATTCTGAATAAAATGGTGCCTGATTTGTCAGGATTCGATGATAAATAACTGAGATATGACAATTTTTGTTTCAATTTCTACCTTTCACATTCAATACGGTAGCTGTAGGAGAAATTTAATGTGTAATACGGGCACAAAGTTTCTTGCTACACTCGAGAAACTATTCCGTAAGTGTTTCTCTCGATGCAGCAATATCACACTGTGCGCACTGATACACAAATAACTATTCCTACACTAATAAATTTAATATATTGAGTTAACAGAAATAGGAAATAAGTTTCAAAAATCCAAACTCAAAACCCCAATATTCACTTTTTACTGCAGACAGGCTAAAACTGAACCTAACGTTACGTAATGAGAACGTTAGTTTTTGTGTAGTTTTGCTTCGGCTTAATTTCGTTGATAGCGGACCACCAAATTTTCCCGGTTTTTTGTAATACGTCACTAAGATACGTCCCGAGAAAGCTGAAGAATTTGATACAGTATCATCAAATTTATGTGTCAAGCAACATGCAACGCATCAAGTAGGCTTTTGTTTGATCGTTCAATTTTTCGACACTTGCCAGCTAGAGCGCTAATAGTCGAAAAGATTGAGGTTGAGTTGACTTGAGAACTCATTTCATTATTTCGTCCTGCTTGCTGTTCTATCAGATCACAAGAAACTGGCTTGTTGACTGAGTGAACTTTGAAATAATTGTGCTGAATTTTAGTTGACGTGTTAATAACATACTTTTTTGATTGTGTCAAGTGTCAATAAAACATCATTTATTTGGAGTAATTATTGGATTCGTGACGTGAAAACATACAGACAGGTAATTACTGAATTCTCTACATTTCTTTGAGCTGAAAGACATCATTAGTGTGTTCCTGTCATGAACGCCCACATTTCAATATTTTATTTTATGCCTTCTGCTTTACTTTTTGTCAATTACTCAGTTGTTCTCAGCGAATATTGATTTTTAAGCTTTGACAAGTTGTAACTGCGTCTTCAAACTTTACAAGCTTTACATCATTTGTGTAAATGGTGTTTAGGTTATACACTATTTCATTCAAAATCAACACTACAGTTCCCAAGTTGTAGGCAATTCTTGGATTTTTTATTGAATATCTACTAATTTGATGACCGACTTGATTCCAGCACTATCTTTGAATATTTGTAATAATATAGGTTATCAGATCAGTTTAGTTTTTCGAGAGACTATGCAACTGTATTGATCTATTGATAATAGCATTACAAAAAATGGAATTGTTAAGCTCCGTAGGGTTCAGCTTGATTATCAGTCTTTTAGCTTATGAGATTTAACTAATGCTCTGCCCTTTTTATTCTATATTGAGCTAGAGACTTTTATATTAGATCTTGAGCATGTCCATTCGTCCATTCTTGCCAGATCTCAGCAAAACTTTTCCTGTCAGAAATTGTTATCCATAACAATGAAAAACATTATCATTCATACAATTATCGAACCATGAAGCGTAGTTCCATTTAAGGATAGCTCACACATAGAATAATATGTAGAAAGATGAACTTTCATGATATTTAACGTAAAAAAGGCTTTGTGCTGTCAAACCATGAAGTGTTTGATAATAGCTATAATAATAATAAAAACAAACAAACAAAGCTTCCTTAAGTTTATAGCGTTATAAAACTTTGCTTTTTGCTTTTCCATTAATAGTCTAAGTTTAGTTATTTTGTGTAAAAATCTCTTAACCAGTGGGCTAATCATCAAATAATCTCTGTAACTTTAAAATGAAAATTGAGATATCTTACTCCCTTGCCTGATGTATTACTCTGTAGGGCTACTGTTGGATTTCCCAAGTCAAGATGACCAAAATTGATACTAAATAGACCCAAGCCAAAGATTAGGGTGAATAATAAATTGTTTTATCCAAGTTATTTGATGTTTAATGTATAAATAATCTAGATTTTTGTTAGCTAGTGATTGTCATTGTGTACATAATGTGTTCAATAAACTCAATGTTGTTTGCAATTTATTCAGTGTATTTTTGCTCAATTTAAATTATTTAATAAGTGTATTAGCTGCCATTCAAATTAATTTGTAGGATCATATTATTCATAATTTATTTTCACTGGTACACTCACTATTCACAATTACACTGGATGATATTTATTTTTTTAAACTCAGGAACAATACTTAGTGCTTTTTGAATACCAACTTTCACAAATATCATTTTGTAAATCAGTGTATATACAGCACACATTTGTGCAGCTATTGAAGTTTCAACACAATTATAACTTGCTCAAGAAGCTACTTGAGCAAATTTGTGCGAAAACCCATTTTATAATAAGAATATTTAAAACATTTGTAATAAATGACTTGGGTTATTCAATGCATGATGACTTTCTATTTTGAGCTATCTGAACACGTATCTTTTTGTAGACTTTGCATATTTTTGCCACTGGCGGCTCGTGCCCACAAAACAGGTGAAGTACAGTAAAAGATACGGGCACTTCATCTGTTCCGTGGGTACAATATGCAAAGTCTACAAAAAGATACGTGTTCCAAATAGCTCAAAATATAATATTCATCATACATTGAATAACCCCAGTCATTTATTCCAAATTTTTTAAATATTCTTCTCGGTTGGTTTCATATATGTTACTTATAATCATATGTTTTATTATTATTTACATATGTTACTTATCTACGACAATAGTCTTGGCTAGTTAGAATGGTGGTCCATCGTAAAACATTTTTAGAAAGACTGTTGATTAGCCAAATTATGATCCACCTTTTCCTATAATTATTGATAATCAACTTATATTTGGAGAAAACTTGTATTTGAAGAGTACCCAAACCCTCAGGGCCCATGTTCCAAAAACTTGAAAGTGACTCTTCTAGTGCATATGAAATATGTTTTTCTAAATCCATCATGTAGGGAAAAAGCACACCGGTAATCTGTACAAATTAAATACATTAATCCACCAAATCTCATTTTCTTTTCCACCATGAATTTTGTAATATTGTTGCAAAAAGGTGCATCACTAAAAATTTCTTCTTGAATAAATTGAACGTCAATAATTTTATTTTTCGAATTCAATATTTGAATGGTTCTTTATTAATAAGCTTCAAATGCACGTTTGCTCATAATGAAAACAACATGAGTCATACCATCATCTCAATACAATTAAGTTACATTCAAAATACACCTGTAGCACATTTCAATTTCATGTTCCGAAATTAAAATCGATATTATCTCAAAATGCACTACTTTTGAAACACATGTGAAGGATATGATTATGTACTTACTGTTTTTATGATCTGATAGGCAGACTTATTTCAAATAGAACAAAAATGAATGATTGATTATAACTGTTTAATTAGTCATCTATTTCTATTAGTGAGATTTTATAATTTTGTAGGTGCTTAGTAATCTTCTAATGATTAATACCTCATTTATTGTTTCAAAACACAACAAAATATAGTATAAAACATGATTCTTTATTTAATACTTGAATTGAACATTGAGGTAATCTCAAGGTCCTCTGTTTAATAACGATTGGTTTTGCGAATTTCCAATTTCTAGTACTTTATCAATGCTGTGGTGACACCAATACTTTAGTGAAGAACATTCAGTTCATGTTGATGTTGCATTCATTCAAGTTGATGTTAAAGATCATTCAGTTGATGTTAAAGATTCAAACTAAGTAAATAATAACAATTATCACTAATTCATTTCCTCAACAATACAATTATACATATCGTACCAATATTGTCAATTACATGTTATTACATGTCAAAATCGCCTAAATGAAAATTTAAAGGGTCATATTCTTTGACTGAAAATTTTTAGGGTCAAGTGTAAGAGACGGTCGACGACTGCGCCCTAACTTTGCCCTCCCAGGTAAAATGAAGACAGGGATGCTATTATTTTCTATCCCTACTGAAATGTAGACCTCTTAAGAAGTTGTTTTGAACAAAACATTAGTGTTGTTTGTTTTTCCACTGTTAAGGAGTGTAGATTCCGCAACCTTGCGCAGAGTTGCGCACTGCGCCGCTTCGCGCAGCGCAATGGTGTCGCCACGTGTGGAGCCTGAGTGTTCAGACAACGCTCCAGGTGATCATTTTATGTGTTTGTTGAGTTTTTGGCATAAAAATTCAATAATTATTTCCTGTAGCATGTACAAGCTTGACTGTAGACTGCTCCTCATCACTTTGTGTGGCATGCGGTTGGATGGTTTGGAGAAATACTGCTGATCATTTATTTTGTAAATAAATTTTTGTAATGTTTTTCATCATACACACTGGTTTTCTGTTTATGTTGTTCACTTTGATTTCCACTCACGTTTTTGGAAAATGTTTTTGTTCGATTTTCACTCACATTTACACGTTAGAATTAATTTTAGATTGTTGATTAGAATCTCATAACATTTTCAAGTGTAGTTTAAACTAAATCTATTTTCAATAGTAAGTTTCTTATGCGAAAATTTATGTTTGAGGATAATTGTCAACTTAGTTGTAGTCAAGAATTCCAATAGATCCAATAACATTTTTAAGTGTTTGTTCTGTTGAAACTTAATTTTTTTCAATTCTCATGTTTTGTGAGATGTTGTGGTATTTGTTCGTAATGAAAACACAAGGATTTATAAAACTATCACAAAATTATTTTGACAAAAAATTGCAAACCTGTTGCAACTCATTTGGTACATCTTCAGTGTGGTAATGGAGTCTTTCAACCCATAAGTTTCATTGCCACACTGAAGAATACTCAAATGTGTTTAAACATCTTTGTTGTTGTTTTTTTTAATAAATGTTGTGATATTTTGACTAAATCATTGTGTTCTCATTATTATACTTAATCATTTGCGAAAAGGTATTTTGATACAGGATCATTTTGAGTTTCAACGGATCTTTTAATAATTCCAAATGTATTTGAAAACAGATTTGTATAGTTGAGGTTTCCATAAAAATTATTAGAATACTTGCATTAGGATATTCAGCTCTTTAATCCTAGGATATTGAACTGAATATTTTCTTGCAAATTGAGACATAAGACTAGAATTTTTTATTCACTTGAGGAAAAAGCCATGAACTTTTGAACTCATGCCTTGCTAAAAGAAGAAAAATTGTCATTATTGGCAAGTGTTTAGTCAGCTGTAAGTTGCTGCTTTGTTGTTCATTCCCCAAATTTCCCCCTGACTAAGCCAGCTCATTAAAAACATTCTGCAACAATAATATTGTTCTACTACGAATTACTACGTGTTCAATATCCAATCGATCATAATCGATAAAAGTTATATAATTATATACAGGCAAGTAATCTTATTTCAGGTGTATAATTATTTTTGTTCACAGTGTCTTAGACCAAAGATAACTGTCTTAGCCATAGTTGTCTTATGCCACGTTTACACCGGAATGTTAATAACATTTGTTAATAACTTTTTTGAATAACGTATTATTATATAGACTTAGATATTATATAACTTATCATATAAAAGTTATTAACAACTGTTAGGCCGCTACTACATACACGATAATACTTCTATGTCATACATCTATTATCAAATATATTATTATATTTTCTCTATAGGAGAACATATGGCATAGAATATGATCATTAATATTTGGTTCTTTAATCGGGTATTACACGATAATAGCTCGATGATCATATGGAAAGAGCTGAAAATACGAAATCCTATTTTCATCTCCTTCCATATGTTCAGATATGATCATAGAACTATTATCGTGTAATACCAGCCTTACACGGTAATTATTTATTTAGCGTATGCTTTCATTAGTGGGGAGACCCAAAGGGTTGTTCCACTTCGCAATACTATAACCTCATTTTTCACGAATGAAAACATGGAACACCATGTGGGTATAGTTCATTTAAAATAGTCAATTTAAAACAAAATTGTTTGATTTCAAAACATCATTACAACCAAAACTAAAACACTTCACAAATTCACTACACCATGGCCGAAAAAATTAAATTTTGACTGGAAATTTAGAGCTCGAAAATTAAACACATTGAATTTTCAATACACGGTAATATTTCATCATCACAGACGTTTGATAATAGAAATATGTTATAGAACTATTATCGTGTAATACCCGCCTTATTAACATTCCGGTGTAAACATGGCTTAAGACTGTCTGTCCATAGTTGTCTTAGCCTTATATTGTATACCGATACTTGAATATTAAAATATCTGTAGTTTGGTCGAGCAAATAAGACATTCTGGCAAGATGGGAAAATGATTTCATCTCTGCCAATACATGTTGAAAATGATAAATTTAGACTCAAATTGTAGAGCAAAATGTTTTCTACAATTTGAGACCAAATCAATAATTTTTGACCTGTATTGACCGAGCTGGAGCCTTTTCCTAATCTTTCCAGAATGTCTTCTTTGCTCGACCAGACTAGAAAAATACTCTGGTTTTGTACCGTAGTAATCTTATTAGGAAAACATTGATTGAGAAATTGAAAATTAGATATAGCTGATGCTAGAAATTTAGGCGGTTGATGAATGAATGTTATCAATGCTCAGTTCTGTCAGGACAGTCTGAAGCTGTCTTCGTGAGCAAATTAGTATAACTGGATTCGCTCTGGCTTCGATGTACTCTCGTAGACAACTAGCCGACTGTCCTGACAGAGTTGAGAATCAATGACAGTAGCCTCATAGCAATGTTTTCGAATGTATCACTGAATTGAACAAATTTATGAATTGAATGGTTCATAAATGAACTGGATTGATTAAATTGTATAGTCTGTCCAAGCAAAGAAGACCCTCTGGCAAGATGAAAAAATGACTCCTGCTCGGTCAATATTTGTTGAAAAAATATTGTTTTTATCTCAAATTGTAGATCAGAATGTTACTCACGATTTAGACGAAATCATTAGTTTTTGAACCAATATTGACCAAGCTGGAGTCGTTTTCTCATCTTGCCAGAGGGTCTTCTTTGCTTGGACAGACTATAGTATAGTATATCATCAATATTCTTATGCCCGGTTTTTCCAAGCACACTCAAATTTGAGGGGCCCTCAAGTTTACTACACTTTACTACATTTCCTATACTTATCATAGAAAATGTCAGCGGTTCATCAAAATTGGAGGGTCCCTCAACTTTGAGTGTGCTTGGAAAAACCGGGCACAGAAGTATCATATTTTGAAATTTTTAGAATGGTTTTCGTCTGGAAGGTTGGATAAATTTGTCTGTCCTAGATAGTCTATGAAGCTATAGCAATTGAGTATGTATAATTGAACAAATTCCTGAACCGAATGATTCACTATAATGGTGAATTCATGGTGAATTGATAAGATTGTAGTATTTATATCTATATAAGCGAAATGGCACTGACTGACTGATTCATTCATTCATTCATTCATCACCAGAACTAAAAATCCACTGAACCGAATGCGTTCAAATTTGGCAGGCATGTTCAGTTGGACGTTTAGACGCGCACTAAGAACGGGTTTTAAAAACTTTTCAGGGATACGCCCAATATTTGAGTTTTTATATAGATTTTTGGCGTTTTCTCAATTTTTTCGAGAACTAATCGGTAGAAAATGTTGATATTTTGAGGGCAGGTTCAGATAAGGTCTAGAAATGTTGTGTTAGAATATTTTTGAAATCCGTTCAAGATTACGCCAGTAATCAGGTTTTCGAAATTATAGATGTATTGCGGGTTGCATATCTTCCGCCTTGATACGACCAGTCCTTACTGTAATTTCAATAGCTTAGCGAGATTATAGATAAACTAATTTAGAAGATATTGAATCAAGTTTCAAACACTGTCCGATATACTTCCCAAGGTTAGTGTAATTACTATTTTTCGGAATTTTTATTAGATTTTCCGAGAACAAATCAGCAGAAAATGTTGAAATTTGGTAAAAAGGTCTAGATTAGGTCAATAAATGCTGTATTCAATAAATTTCGAACCCCTTCTGAACGGAATTTGTAGGCGAGCGAAGCGAGCCTGTTTGTGTCAGCTGACACTGGCAGAGGTTTTGCAGGCGAGCGAAGCGAGCCTGTTTGACTCACCTACATTGCCGATACTGGCGGGGGTCCAGGGGGCGGAGCCCCGTGGCTAGGCGGAGAAGGCGAGCGAAGCGAGCCTGCCGGCTAGTAGGATCATAAATTGAAATGTTTAGAATGGTTTTCGTCTAGAAGGTTGGAGAAATTTTTGCTAGAGTCTGTCCTGGATAGTCAATGAAGCCTTAATTTGAAGCAGCCTCCATGCACTTTATTACTGTTGCCGTGTTAGTACAGCACTTCCTGTGAACTAGAACAGTAGACTGAGCATGTGCCAACCCAATAAAAATTAATACACTCCAATTCCATTCTACTTTCAACCTGCTGAGCGGTAGAGTAATTAGGAGTCATTAATTTAATTCTCATTAAGATACCTTATCCCGAAAGTCAAATTTCAAATTATAAATTAAGACATTGAGATCAAATTGATAATTTTTGAACAAATATTGTCCGAGCTTGAGTCATTCTTCCATCTTGCCAGAGGGTCTTCTGTATAGTCTGTCCAAGCAAAGAAGAGCCCCTGGCAAGATGGGGAAATGACTCCAGCTTGGTCAATATTTGTTCAAGAATTATAAACGTGGTCTTAATAGTAGATCAAATTGTTTTCTAAAATTTAAGATCAAATTGATAATTTTTAAACCAATATTGTCCGATCTCGAGTCATTCTTCCATCTTGCTAGAGGGTCTTCTTTGCTTGGACAGACTATTTATTCTGGTCAAGCAAAGATGACATTCTAGCAAGATGGGAAACTAACTGCAGCTCGATCAATATTGGTTCAAAAATTATTAATTTGGTCTCAAATTGTAGAAAATATTCTACTCTACAATTTGAGACCAACTTTTTAATTTGTGAATCAATATTGGCCGAGCTGGAGTCATTTTCCCATCTTACCAAAATGACTCATTTGCTTGACCAGACTATAGAACTCTAGGGTTATTCTGAATAAATTCATGAGAGTATTCCTAAACTTCTCTTCCTATTGCAATTCTCTTTTTGAAATAAATTTGTAGTACGAATAACTGAAAAAAAAACATCAAAATAAATAGAAGAATTCGTAGGCCTGTTTCAATTTACAAGTTTCATGAAACTTAAAGATTGTCAAATTTTCAATAGAAACAGCGACGATTCAAGTTTTTCCAAACCTTATAATTTTTCTATTGATTCTCTGTTGGAAATAGGTCACCGTTGGCTGCATTGTGGCTGTGCTGAATAAATAATGCTGAACATTGAGCAAATGTTCATGAAGTTCTGTTTTATGAGCGGAATATGAATAATGGATTAGATTACTAACCCTATTTGTAAACTTTTAATCAGAATGGTTTATGTATTACAAGAACGAAAATTATCGTAAAAGGCAAAATAATGAAAAATGTGTCATCAAATTTTCTATTACCTTAGAGACATTTTTTCCCATGTTGCTATCGAAAAAATCTCGTCTTTATTAAAGAAATATGAAAAATCTCTTCAACTGTATTACATCTAGCCTTTCATTGCTTCGGTTATTTAGGCATTGTCCTTTCTCTATATAAATCGTTTGAACTCTTGAAAAATCATCACAAATCAATGAAAAATCGTCATATTATATATTATACTTATTATACCATTTTACTTCTTGGAATAAGTGAAATATAATTAAGTTGACTCGCCACATTGAATTATAATAATAAATCATAGGAGCCTACTTGGAAATTATTGTGACACAGAGAATATAACTAAATATTACACTATCTGGATTGGATGATATAGGATAGTTGTTAGATAAGCTATAAAATGCACTTACATACCTGAATCATCACCAAAGTTTGTGGACTGGAAGCATTTATGGTTAATTAAGAGACTGGGTTTAATATTTTAAAGAGCATGTTGGCAAAGGCGCATACTGTATATTTTTATAAAACAGTATAATATTTAAATAGAATTCATATAATTGTTATTCATCTTGCAAAAGAGGTTTCTCAAACTGAAAATTTTTCGATTCGTGATATATTGGTCTAAAATTCATTATGTCGATTATTTTTGAATGCCAGTAATGGATGTAATTTCAACATTTTGTCAATGATTATACTCTTGAATTTAATATCTTCGACATGTTATCCTGTTAGAAATTTGTTCATTCTTTCAAATAACTTATTGGATAAAACAATGTAAAAAATGCATTGGTGCTCTTTATGCTTCTCCTTTTTCATTCTGGAAAATCGAAATAAAATTTACACTGTCTTTAGTTTTTGAACTTTACCTCTCCATAATTAGGTGATTAAGTAAGAGCACAAATATTATCAATCCCACAAAATTAGTTCACTGGAAGCCATGTTTCATCTTAAAATCGAAATAAGATGTCCTGGTTTCACCTTTCATAATTTTCACATACGATGTAAGGTTTCACCTTAAAATCTAAATAAGATGTCCTGGCATTCTGCTCTAATTTGAAACGCAGGACAGAACAAAGAAGACGTTCTTAGTAACGATTCCTTTCCAGCAAACACCAACAAAGCGTTTGGCACAAAAATTTCAAAGCTGTCCCAGAATAGGTACAACTATCAACTATATTTAGTTGGCTTGGTTGCACTCTGCTTCTTGGAAAGCTGCAATAATTGAATCGTCTGCATTCTTTATAGGCTCGTCTTGAATTATTCATTAAAGATATTAAGGTATTAAAGATATATATTGTATTCGTATGCCGTGTTCGGTGGGGAGTTCCAAAAGGAAGTTCCACCGGCACCATAACCTTAATTTCCGCCGATGGGAAATCATGATATTTCTTGATAAGATACACGGAGATTTAAATTTTTAAAAGATGAATTCACATTATCAAATTAAAAATTATTAAAATGATTTGGGAGATGAAAAACAGCCTTCATTGAAAAAACATTTATTCAATTCTATGCACAACTATGATTCAATTCTTCAATAAAATCATATGTAAAGATATTTTTGTCAAATATTTCAGTTACATATTACAATCACAATCAAAAATGATGAATTGTTTTGAATGATGGTTCTGTCTGTATGAATCCTTTACAGAAGGATCTCAATATTGATATTGATTATTTCCTACGTGTAAATCATGTTTATTGTTTTACTAATTCATTCGTTGCCTTTTGTTTTATGTTCCGCTTTTTGTATATTGCCTGTGTTATTGTGAATAATGTATTATAGTTGTTTCCAGCTTCAGGTGATTTCTGCACTGTTTAATATTTTATTCATATTTCACTCAATCATTTTTAAATGGGATTTGTTATTGTATTGCCTTTTTTGTTTGCTCACATTGCTTATGTTGTTATATTTGCTTTTATTGTACAATAGTAACAGTGTTAATTTTTTTGTGAATTAATAATCTAAATAGTGTATATAGATTATATATTCTTGTGTGTTACATTTTCACAACACTTAGTTTAAGTTTATTTTTATAAATTTGAAATATTTCATTAGTGACACTATCCATTGTATACATTCTACAAATTTATTAATAAAGAAGTTATGAAAGGAAATTAAACATGGAATATTAGATTGATTGAGTAGAATAGTTGCTATAGTGATTCAGCAGGATAATGCAATGCAAATTAACCAACAAAGTTGATGACAAGAAGAAACGAACTACACTGAGCTCAATATCAAACTTTGTAAGATGAATTTTTATGTATTGAGTGGTTCAATAGCGTAACTTTATTTGGATTTGCTTGCTTATACTAGATCTAGTCTGTCCAAGCAAAAAATAAATTCTGGCAAGACGGGGAAATGACTCCAGCTCGGTCAACATCCATTTAAAATTAATAAATTAGGTCTCAAATTGAAGAGAAGAATGTTTTCTACAATTTGAGACAAAATTTATAATTTTTGAACCAATATTGACCGAGGTGGAGTCATTTTCTTCTTTGCTTAGTCAGACTATAGATAAAGTATAAGCATTGCGGCCTTATCAAATCAGCTAGGCATTGTTTTGATAATTCTGTTGGATTGGTAGTGAAGTTGGAAGACTCTTCCAAGTTGACATTACATCCTGTGCTGTGCAACAGTAACCTGTCACTTCTCACGTAACGGTCGGCTTACTTTCATTGCCTCGATTCAAATGAATTTCAAGACCGGCTTAATGTCACTTCATTGTAGCCTGTCTGGATTATATTTTTAAAAATTTGCGCACCCAATTCACAATATTGTTTACTTATCTACCTTATTCATTTATTTGTTATTCATCCATTTATTCAAGAGATACTCAGAGATACATTCACATAATAAAATTCGAATGAATCAAAATAATTTGGAAGTGATAAAATAGCCTTAGCCCATACTATATCCCTACCGAATTTTGATTCTTACTAATTCATTGCTAACGAAAAAAGGTGTTATAGACACCTGGTATAGTATGTTTAAGCAAAGAAGAAATTCTGGCAAGATAGAAAAGTGTTTCCAGCTCGATCAATATTGCTTCACGAATGATAAATTTGATTTCAAATTGTAGATCAGAATGTTGCCTACAGTTCGAGACCAAATTTATAATTTTTGAACCAATATTGACAGAGCTGGAGTCATTTTCCCATCTTGCCAGAACGTCTTCTTTGCTTGACAGAAGACTATACCTGGTCGTTATATTTTTAGCCTGCTATACTGTAGTTGTTTTGGATATGGGTTCAATTCCCACATTGTTTAGATTTTTATTTATTCAAAATACACAACTAAAATTCTTCAAATTCAATTAATGTAGGAAGTCTTATTCTCTAAAATAAAAATCTTCCTATTTCACTCATCAATAAACTTTATGTTTATTTCCTAATACATGTTTATTCATTGAGCTCACTTATTGAACTGAAAAGTATTTCTAATACAGTTTGTTGATTCACTTATTAACACATGAGTTAAACATAAACATGTATGTTTAGAGTATGACCTGTTTAGTTCATCAGACCTGAACATTCACTGATTAAAGTTAACTTTTCCTACATTAATGTTTCAAAGGTATTTCAATAGATCACATACGTATTGTACATTTATACGTTACAAAATGCATTACTTTTTGAAATGAGAATATATTTTTCAACCTACCTGATTTGTTACATTTCCTGTATGATTATTGAAGAATCTCTCAGCAATCAGACATTCAAATAGAACACTGAATCATCCTCTTGTCATAGAGCTGGAAGATTTAACATTGAAATGCAATAGCAATTGTTCATTTCCGTTTTGAAATTAGTTTCTTCGTTCAGCTGGAAAATTTTTGTCTTTGATTAATCCATTGTATTCTGTTTGTTCCTCAGTTAAACAGACAGTAACCGGTGATAGCAGTCAAGTAGTGAATGGTGCTTTAACATCTTGCAACGGGACAAATAATGGAGATGTAACCAACTGTCCTGTACAGATCAAGGTATTCATTACTTTATTCATTTATTTATCTACAATTGAAATAATATAGGAAAGAAAAAACAAGCTTATGATTCCGTTCCCAATGTAATATGCAGTACACTTGAAAGTAATATTTTAAGAGTATTTTTCATAGAATTTGTATCCTATGCTGAAATTTCCCATTTTATACGATTTCATGGTTTATTTTATTTTGCCGGGATGTCTTATCATGTTTAATGCGTTTTTAGAACGCTTTATTCAAATTGCTTTGGGTCTTGTCTGTCAGGTAGGAATTTTGTAAATTAATTTTATCTAGAATTATGGATGGTTCAGTAAGAATTCCGAGTTTTAGTATTATTTGGTTTGGGAACTCTACTGTTTTGGCTGTATTATTTGTAGATATGTAGATAGTAAACTGTTTCAATTTATACTAAATAAACCAAAGTAATCCATTAATATGCAATATTAGGAGTAGGAAAAATTTAAAGCTTGATGTCAATCAATCAATCAATCAATTTTATTTGAAATAAACTGTTACAATTTTTGGTCCTGCTAAACCCTTGGGGTTTTCAGCAGGTGCCATTTCAATACAATACAAAATTATTCACAACGTTAGATTAAAATAAAGTATAAATAAATACAATTACCTCATTTGTTGTAAATTATAAACAATCTTAACAAGAATGAAATAAGAAAAAAAATTATAATGTAATTGAGAAAGCAAAAAAAATAATAAAAATAAGGAACATAATTAATGAAAATCAAGAAAAATAGAGTTATAGATGTTTGAGAAAATATTATGTTTTCAATTGAAGTAGTAATCTATAAAAATTATTATTAATATGTTAAAATATCTATAATTCGACAAGTTTTATATTTATACATAGTTTACAGTTGTAGAAATCTCCAATGAATTGAGAATGTGGGAATAACCTTCAATTGACATATTGATCATGATTACTAGAAATTGAAAGTTTTTCATTACATGTCTATTTTCTGTTAAATATGACATGTTTGTTTCAATCGTGGTCAATTGGTAGAGTGGACATAAATGTCCAAATTTCGCCACGTCGTTGAAATGAAGAAGTCATTCTATTCTATTCATAAAAAAATCGAAATATACATTTTCGAGGGCACCAGGAATGTATACCATTATAGCCCTCAAATTTTAAGATACAATTTATTTGTAAATTATGTCTTGATAGAGTTCAACAAACCTCAAATCTCATTTTCATCATAAAAAATATAAATATTCAATTCAAGATTAGGAGTATTCTGCGATTAGTGATCAATGCATTCATAAATTCAGTCCAGAGTAGGCCGCATGTTTCAAAGTAAATTAGAATGATACAATTCACTTAAACAAAACTTGAAACGTTTCATTATATCAATTTATTCCATTATAAGCTTATATGGAATAGCTGGTGCCAAAATTCAAGGCGGTCGGCGAATGAATTTTATTTATTCTCAGCTCTGTCTGATAGATGTCTGCGAGAGTACAACTAAACGAGAGCGACTCCAGATATACTAATTCGCTCTCGAATACAGCCTCAGACTATTCTTAATAGCTGAGCAATTATAACAACATTCATTCGCTAGTCGTCTTAATTTTTGGAATTGGCTGTATGCAATACTGTATTATTGAAATTTATTGATAGATTTCTTGTTTTATTTTCAGGTAACACGAGATCAAGAAGCGAAACAACCATCGTATGTAAGTCTTGCTCGATGCATAAGCGGCTACACCGTTCTAACAACTTATGATAGCAAGCAAAGAGAAGGGTTCCGTTCCCGAGATATAAGTCCTGCGAGAGTTCCTGGTAATAATTGTTCAAAGTATTTTGTCACGTCGTATATACAACATTGAATTTTCCATCAGATAGAACTTAAATTGTGATTGATCATACAATGAATTAATCATTCCTGAGACTGAATCAATCACCTGAAACAGGTGATTCAGTAAGAATCCTTAGGCCAGACGTATGCTGGGACGCAAGTGTGCACAAGTATGCAAGCCAGCCAATCACAGCTCTTGTCTTGTCCTCAACAAGAGCTGTGATTGGCTGGCTTGCGTGCGTGTGCACACGTGCGTCCCAGCATACGCCAGGCCTAAAGGTAGGATTTCTCCTTTACTACTAGAGTAGGAATCCTACCTTTATAGCAGGCGCACACCGACACGAATTCGTTGCGATGGTTTGTTGCGGTGCGAATTCAATTCTGAGAACTTGCCGGACAAAAATTTAAAACCATTGCGTTGCGAAATATTTAGTTTGCGAATATTCGCTGCATGCAGCGCTTTTCGTATTGCGAATATTGTGGCTTGTTCAGGAACTGTTGGTTTCACCATCCACTTACAGTATTTGAATGTCACACACAGTCTGAACTGACAGTGGATGTAGATTCTTAGGTTATCGCATTGCAATATGATTTGGTTTGGGCACCAAATCATCAGTTCAATTGAAAGATATTGTATATTGGGTGATATTTTATGAACCAATTTGATTGTATTCATCGTCTTTTAGATAGTCCAGTCAATAATGCCAGTCCACACGGGTATAGAGTGCATGAAATATGCCCAATTTTTGAATTCGGGGATTTGTTTAGACTAGTTAGGAGGTTAACATACTAAAGGTCCCTGGGTACAATGCAACTTTCTATCACCAATAAGTTTCAAGATAGACGCATTTGAACACAAAAAATTGGTGTTTTCCCGGAATATAGGAATAAGCTCAAATAAGTACTTAAGTTAATGAAATTGTTCAATTTTGTCCGAATTGAACATATAATATATGAAATAGAACCGCCTTTTAAAGCTGAAAACAATGAGCTATAGTTTGTTGAGATCCGTTTACTTTTACGAAAGTTGTGGGTGTCCTTAGATTATTATCCTTGAAGGGTCCTTTCTACTGCAAATGGTCTAGATTTTGAGCAGTAGAATAAGTATTCTGATGGAAAATGATCCATATAGACTACCAGACACCATCTTGAATATAGTTATTACTTGGTATGTATATTTTAGCATCAAAATATTGTCAAAACCCACCTGTATCTGAATTTGGAGGAATTCCATTTTTGGAAAAGTGATTGTTAAACTTCCAAAAATAGGTCAAATATCAATACTGATATGTTATTTGGACTCTACTTCTCATGCTCGACTACTTTTAGGGCGAAGGGGTAGTGGATTTATTGTTGGTTTATTAGTTACGTCACATTTAAAAGCACTTAGGACAATTTTTTGGGAATTTTTTTTTTTTAAATGGTTGATCGAATGTAAAAATTTTTCTATTAGGCCGATTTCCGTTTTATTTTTTTTAATCGACGCAGATTTTAGTCCTCTTTAATTTCTATTCAAAACACTTTTCACTAGGATCAACCGTTTTCGGGTTTTATGCGAAAAACTAAAGAATTGTACCTTCTAAACCCCCTTCCCGCCCTATGCTCACCCCACAGGTCCGGGGACTTTTAGTATGTTAACCTCCTAACTAGTCTAAACAAATCCCCGAAGTCAAAAATTGGGGCATATTTCATGCACTCTATATTGCTTTATTGACTGTACTAAGATGTGGGATTATCTCATGTGGACCTCGTCGATCATGACATTTTCTAATGTTAGTAAATAATTGAGTGGTTCAAAAATAAAAGCTCTCTGAAGGAATTAAAACTTCAAATACGCCTAATTGAAGATTTTTTGAGTAGTTCTGAAGGTGATATTGTGATAGTCATCCATTTTAAATTGAAGTATGAGATTTTGTCAAACCATAGATTTATAAATTAACGAAGCTTGGGGTAGTAATGAGTTATTGAAAAGAATGCAATTCCCGAGGAAGTATATAGATACAGTATATGATCTGATCGAGATTGCTAAATAGTAGTAGATGTCAAATATTGGAAAATCTAACTCTTGATCTCATGTAGCGTTTAAGTTGGCTCTCGGCTCAGTACTAAGGCTGTGTGTTTTCGATTCAACTTGTTCCCAAGATAAGTCTATCAAATCTTATACAAGATACAATAAATACAAATCATAACTATACAAGAACAAGAAGATGATACAAGAAACAACGCCTCTCAACTCGCATTGTTTTATTTGATACATTTATTATCATGTGTATCTTCTTGAAACGAAATTGAACCGAGGATTCACAGCCTTGAAATAGCTCTTGGATACGCCTGAACACTATCTTTCAATATTAATAATTAATTAAACTATCTTTAACTCTTAATTAACTATCCAACTATCTTTCAATGTAATTGTTTTACTTCATTTATCTAAATTTATTCTAATATTTCAATTTAATTTTGTTATCACTTGTATTTTGCAGTTCTTCTCAATGCTGTCTCACCTGGCAACGGGCAGGTAACAGGAGGTCGACCCCCCAACCCCCTTCCTCCATCACTCTCACCACTTTCACCGTCATCCACTTTGGCTACAAGCTGTACTTCACCTACCAAAAATATGGACTCGAAAAGTAAGCAATCCCTGAGTATCTATCAACTAAGTTACACGTCACAGATTGGGTGTTGAGAATCATTCTATTGAAATCAATGTCTACAGTGCAAGCTGTTGGGATGAGGCCGCACTGCCGGTGGGTAGAGCATGGAGGGTGGAGGGTAGTTTGAACCAACCTAGATTTAACTAGATTTCATGCATACTCAACTTTGTAGAGTCTCAAGAATCACGTAAGTTTCTGTAATATCTTTCTATCTATAATATCAGTTCCATCGTGTAATATCAGTTCCTCTTCACACGGAGGCTTTATGATACGCAGTGTGATACAAAAGTCCAAAATTGATACAGGAAGGAAGCTCGTTGATACGAGACATTTACAATGCTCATGGATCGCCTCCTTAGAAATATAACAGTTATTCTTATCTCTAGCTTGCTTCTGATGAAAAAATATAATATGCTTCTGATGATTGAAAATAACTATTTCTGCTACTTTCGAATATAATCAAACTAATATTAAATTTACTTTTTCACAGATTACACCAGAATAACGTCGACATCAACCGACTACACAACAATCACGTCAACCACGTCGAGCTGCTCGTCGTCCTCAGTTCTGCAAAGAGTCGAACGGATATTCGGGCCCGGAGCTTTGGCCCAGGGCTTCTACGCTAGAAATAGAACCAGAAACTTGATACAGGCTCGGGTTAGTTCATCATTAATCCTGTATTATTCTTGAAATAGCTGACGCGAAAAAGTTTCGCTGTTCAGTCTGCCTCTCGCACCTGATGTAACCTTCTGATGGAGGTTGTTTCGGAGCTGTGCCAGTAGATAGGAGCACTACTACTCATTACTACCACGTTTCATAAGAACACGTAGGTTTTATTGTACGCTGGGCGCTAGCTTATTTTTGGGAAGCACCCCTTTAGTGGCTCAAACCTAAAAATACAAACAATATGCTTCGATATTAGTGAAAATAATAATCATCATAATCTTTATTGAATAATTATACATGGAAGAGTACAACAGGCGAAGCCCTAAATTGTCTCACTCACAATTTATGATAAAAGTTTTATGTCACAATTATTACATAATGTTGACAATATTAACAAATTATATTGTAGTTTCACTTACAAATAATGTCGAAGATGTTATTTTTGATAATACAGGGTGTTTCAGGAGGAATGTGCAATACTTATCAGGCTGATTCCTCACACCAAGTAGACAAAAAAGTTCCATGGGACCAACCCCCAAAAACGCTTTGTTACCGAGATAACAATGGCGGAAAATTGAGATTTTTCAAAACATATTAATTTAGCTAATTTTTTAGAGGACTTAGTGAGGTTTTAAAATAATCAATTCCAATGTAAAATGAGCTGAGGAATTCAATGAAAACAGTTCCAAGTTTGTAACTTTAACGGTTATTGAGATAATTGGGAAAAATATGCTAGAAAACGCCATTTTTCAACAATAAGGGTTATAACTGGATAAGGAATCATAAAATTGTATTTGTTATTAATGGAAGTTGAAGAGAGTCGGATTCTAAAGAAAAGTTGAATGGCGGCGATTGTGTAAATCTTACCCAAATCTCAGAAATATCGATCAAAAATAGCAAAATCGCTACTAAACACAAATTTATCACTTGTGCTATGTTTTGTCAATTTTGTGATTTTTGATCACCATGTCTACTTGGTGTGAGGAATCAGCCTGATTAGGAATCAGCCTCAGTATTGCACATTCCTCCTGAAACACTCTGTATATTCATGATGTAAAGTATATACTATAGATTCATGATGAAGTATACTCATGATGTATGAATATAACTTTTCTTATAATTGTTGATTCTCACATTACATCAACTATATGGTATAGTCTGGTTGCACACAGGTGACACTCTTTCAAAATGGAAACTTTTCAATGCTGTCAGCAGTTGAAATGAGAATAGTACATTATCACCATCTGGGCCCTATTTCACAACGTAACAAGTCTTGTCACTAACCATGATTTATAACAAATTTACTAATCCAACTGATTACAGGCGTTTCACGAACGCACAATTGTAGACTTGTGATAACAAGTGAATTTTAACAATTCTACAAGCGTTCCGCCGGTTATGAAAAGTATTTCACGAACGTTGGCATGGTAACGAAGTCTTGTCAAAAAAATTGTAATTAACCATGAAATTTCTACCTATGAATAGACCTAATTAAGTAAGTTACAAGTGTTAATAAAGATGCTTTTCAAGGCTTCAATATTATTTTAAATGATTAAAACTATTTTATATTGTTTCTTTGTACATTTTATTATGCCCAATAGGAGTCAAAACATTTAATTGAATAAATTAGAAAAATCATCATTACCAGTAGAATATAGGCTATGTTTCTAGCATGTGAGATGAGACTACTCCAAGCTCACTGTAATATTTTTTTGGTTTAAGTAATGGATCTAAATGGATTGAAAATGTCTCATTAATTTATTATTATTTTTAATCCAAATAACATGAGGGTTCAACGATTTGGATTTCTAATGATTGATTTATTTTCAAAATCAATTTTATTAATCTATCTTTACCGCAAATAATTCAAATTTCAACCAAAACTATATCAGTGCGAACTATAGAAAGTATCAAAAACCGATACAGATGGCACTGATGGGTGGGAACACTTGTCAAATTGTAGAATTGTAAACTTGTAGCTCATTTCCTTTGTGAAACGCCTGTAATTAACAACTTGTTATCACAAGTACTTGTCGGTAACCATGGTTAATAACAAGACTTGTTGCTTTGTGAAATTCGGCCCTGTTTTACATCATATCTCACCAGCGGCGGGCTAGGACAAGTGATTTCGCACTAAAATTCGCATGCGCAGTTCCACTCTCGCTTCAATTGGCCATTTGGATGCAATGTCAACGGTGTGTCACCAGACTATACCTCCTACATTCTAAAGAAAACATCTGTCATAATCATATTTCAAAAAATGTTGTGTTAACTTTTTAGGAAGAGCCGAAGGAGAGCAACAACAATGTTTCCGTGTCCACTTCAAGCGAAGAATCTCTGCCGGTGCTTAAGCTGCTCAGGCCCGAATTTAGAGCGCAGCTGTCGGTGGCCAGGCATAGATATAGCAATAATAGGTATGCATTCATTTCATTTTATTTATTTGATTAGATATAACTTGAGATTATCTATTTATTTATTCAATAGATTACAATGAAGGGTGAAAAAACAGGCAATTCAGCCCAAAACTTTCTATAGATGATATATATATTCATAATTCATTCAATACAGTTTATATCATACAATAAACAGATGTATATAGTTATAGTAATTCCTTTAAAGAATTATTAAAGGTAGAGACACATGAATGAAACAGGAGAAAAGTAAATTCTTAATTATTGATACAATTAGAATACTAGGTTAGCCTATAATCTATAATATAATCTAAATGAATCATGCACTCCATTTTTTCAAATATATTCATTGACATAGATTCAACTTGGCAGGTAATTTGTTGTATAGCTTAGCACCAAATTAAGAAGGCATTTTTCCATCACCTATACTGTATCAAAACCAGATTCTTCCTACCTCAAGTGTTATAATTGTTAATACCTGCATTTGTGTTTAGATTTGAGATAACTTATAATGCAATATTGAGTAAAGAAAAACAGGTGCTCGCCCAAAACCTCTTATTAAATATTGTGAGATATTTGTTGACTTTGAGCTTGTTACTTGATTGTCCTGTTTTAAACGGGTATTTGAAGTGAAAAAAATTATAACAGAATTTTTTAGTACCTAAAAGATTTAGTTCATTCTAAATCACTCAAAGAATATAGTTGAAAAATACAGGATTTTCCTTCTACTTGAAAGAGTTAGGCAGATTGAATGATTGATTGAAAAAATTGATTATTGTCAAGAAATAGCAAGATTTTAAAATATAACTACCAGAAATGTTAAATTTGTTTTGACAATAAACCTAATCATGTTACCTGATTGTAGTAACATGCAGGTTTCAAAGATAGTGACAATTGTAAATATTTTTATTGGACCTCTCTGTAGTTATGCTATGTTGTTGAATAACTTTATCTCAAAAATAGTTTATTAAATTTGAGTATTAGTGAATAAACTCGGTTGTATTCCTTCCAGAAATTCCAGTAAGGACGAACCGGATGCTCAAGCCCCAGTCCAAAAAGAGTATAACATACCTATAACTATTGAGGCTGATGCCTCGAAACTAGATGCTAAGAATGGTCGAATAAAACCAGAAGAGAAGAATGGAATAATTGAGTTGGAGGAAAAGGATGGAAGGTATTATCTCAAGGTAAGATAATTATGTCGACCTCTTGAAGCAAGTGTAAATTTTATTATTAGTCTGAAGGTAGCATTCCCAAGCGGCAGCTCGAGACGCTCAGCTCTAACCTTGCTGATCGAGCTGGTCGGCTCTAGCTGCGCTGCTCTAGGCATCCCAACTACATTCACATAACCATATTATGAATGTTCCCTAATAACAAGTGAACATTTATATTAAAGTTTTGTGAATAGAATTGTGCGTGCAGCGCAGCTAGAGCCGACCAGCTCGAGCAGAGCAGTTAGAGCCGGGTGTCTCGAGCTGCCGCTTGGGAATGCTACCTTAACTTTGTAATCTCATTTCAGAATTGAGATATTCCAAATTCTCTATCATTCCTAATATTCAATCATTGATTCCAATGTTCCAATTATTCTCATCAATTTGATACAAAAATTTCAAAATAAATATTGAGGAACATAGTTAACGCACCTTAGCATAGTCTGCTCAAGCAAAGAAGACATTATGGCAAGATGGGAAAATGACTCCAGCTCGGTCAATATTGGGTTTAAAATTATAAATTTGGACTCAAATTGCTGGAAACATTCTGATCTTTTTAGAATTTTATAATTTTACAATATTAATCGAGCTGGAGTCATTTCCCCATCTTGCCAGAATGTTTTCTTTGCTTGGACTGACTATACCTTGGTACTCTGGGTAAGCGTCCGACTAACAGGGAAATCGTGAGTACTGTTGTTATAGTGAACGTTGAATAACATATTTTATTTATTATCATTAGCAGCTGAAGTAGCGTGGAGACAACAGAAAAAACTCTATATCATTTATTTTAAAATTCGTAATCAATTCTTGAATATTTCTTGGATAATTTAAGAAATTTTCTAAATATTCATTCCCCATCTTGAATTTTATTCCCCAAGAAACAAATCTTAATCTTAAGAAACAAATATTCATTGGATAATTTAAGAAATTTTCTAAATACTTAAGGTGGTGCACGACGCGATGGCAGCGCTGGAGAGGCTAGCGAGTGAAGTGGAAACTGACATGGCCGCCAGCCCGGTTCCCGAGGAGCTGGAAGGCAGGCTGCGGTCAGCCATCGGCAAGGCGAGGCTGCTCAACGCTCAAAAACTCAGGCAGTTCGAGGGACTGTGTCACAAGAATATTGTGAGTACAACTTGTTTCCAACCAGTTGAGGTTGGTTTCCATTACTACAAGTCGCGGACACAAGATGCAATAGAAATTCGGAGTTGTATGGAGCAACGCAAATAGAAAATCAGCTGACCAGTGAGCGTTGCTCTATGCAACTCCGTGTTTCTATTGCATCTTGTGCCAGACAAGTGTCCATAACAATTATAATACTTTTATGCCGGGGGTTTCCAAGCACACTCGAACTTGAGGGACCCTCAAATTTTGATAAAAAAGCTAACATTTTCTATGCTAAGTATAGAAAATTTAAACTTGAGGGTCCCTCAAGTTTGAGTGTTTCGAAAAACCCGGCATTAGACGTATTTGGGATATCCAAAGTGGATTAAGATCATTTCCAGCTTTATATTCTTTTTGGAAGCATAGCATCTTTTTGTTTCAATTTACCTGGGCTGCAGATGGGAAATATAGATTGGTGTGTGTACAAAAATTTTACCACTATAACAAAATATACAGACTACTAGAAATAGAATATTAAGCATTTGTATTTATTTATAAACCATTCTTCTAATAACTGACTTATTTTTCCTCAGGGCTTCTGTTTTTATCAAAATTTTCAAATAATAAAAATCAAAGTACTCTTTTTAAAATATTTTAAATGTTCAAATAATGAATATCAAAGTACCCTTTAATATTAGTACCCTAAAATATTTTAGAAAGGGTACTTTGATTTTCATTATTTAAACATTTTGACCATTCTTCTACTATTCCTAAATAGGTCATTCTTCTACTATTTTCTAATTTAATACATAGTAATTTATTATCTATTTTTATTTCATCCTTTATTTTTTCTTTCAGTCTCAAGATCCAAACGATAACTTCAAAACAACTGATGAAGATTTGGCCGGCTTCTGGGATATGGTCAGAATTCAGGTTGATAGTATGCATAAAGAATTCGAATTCATCTCCAAGCTCAAAGCGAATGGTTGGAATATGGTGAGTACTACTTGTCCATTATCAATTTATATTGATGATAACTAAACTTCATAAAAGGAATATTATTACTGCAATATTTGTCCACATTCAGTCAGATAATTTGTATTTCACCCTTGGTATGCTCTGGAAACTCCCATGTGATGTACTAGTTTCCATCCGCTGTTATTGTTGTTTTGCCATTCAAGTTGAACATCCATAATAATTGTATTAATTTTCGCAAATTAGTATTTCACTTGAATTTTTATATCCTTGATCCATTCATTACAATCCATTTGAAACGATAGAGACAGAGCCATATAATAAGAGAGCTATTTCCGTCCCAATTTCAAAGATTGTTCAATTAAAGGTTAGGTTATATACATCCCAATTCTTCGAAATTGAAAAATTTTTATCCAAAAACTTATTTCCATCCCAATTTTTTTCAGTTTTCAATTTTATTGAGAATAAAAGATAACAATATTCGGTCCTGCTAAACCCATAGGTTTTTCAGCAGGTGCGATTTCAATACAAAACTTTCACAAGTAAAAATAAGATTAAAAAATAAATTAAAATTAAGAATAAATTAGAAAAAGTCAAGATTGTTGAATTAAAGGTTATCCTATATGTATCCCAATTATTTGAAATTGAAAAATTTCCACTTTAAAATACAGTAGTATTTTTTTAATACGCTCGACACCGTATTAGAAAAATTTAGGTATATGAAAATTCTAAAAAGCACTTGAGATCGATGAAAAAATTGATAAAACATCAAATTCAATTTTGAAATGTTAAATAAGAATAATATTCAATTTAGCTATAATTTATTGTTGATATATCTTGTTCTATTCATTGAATCACACAGTTTACAGTAATGTCACTTTTTATAAATGGATAAATTGTAAATTTATATTCATTCACTCATTGCTGGCTTGTATAGTTAAAACAAAAAATAGACGGTTTCGTCTGTCTCTTGTACGTGATGTAACATACAGCCAGCTGATATGAAGCATCTGTTGCCTCTTAATTTCTAAAGCATCATGTAGGCATAGCTAAATGATGACTCTAATTCACAACATTAGCGCTTAAGGAGCCGACGTAGCCGTCTTACTTTTGGCGTCAGCTATATATTGTACATTGTACAGGTTATAAAATAATTTAAGATCTTTTGTATTTAACTTTGTGTCACTTATTAGAACAAGAAAAAATGAAAGATTCCGACGTCTATACAGTCAAACCAATTCATTGTAGTTGTAGTTAGATTCAATTGGATTACCTTGCAACGGATAGAATAAATCTTACAAAACCCAAACAATTACGTGAATTACTCAACTACTTAACCACTTAACTTACTTAACGTGAATTACTTTATTCTTTCTTTACAATTGCGACTTGGTTTCCAAGTATTTTAAGCAAAGGATGAATGAATGATGATGATGAAGGTTTAAGATGTAGGTTATTATGTCTATCCACAATGTCCACTTTCACTCGATAATTTCTCACTTCCAAAAATATTTTATCACAAACAATTTTGAATTTCGATAAAAGAAATTACCTTGCAACTGATAGGAGAAATCCAATAAAATCCAAAAAATTACGTCAATTACTCAACTAAATACTAACTTTATATAACTAACTTGTTAATTCCATAATATTCTAATGTAAACATTCATCATCCAACATCATTCATTCACTATGTAACTTAAATATCATCATCCACTTATCACCCTTGCTTAAAATACTTGCTATCAAGTCGCAATTGTAACAATAAATACATGATAAAATAATAATTTTCGATTTTACGTTTACAGATGGAGGAAACGGCGAGCAAAAAAGCATCTGAGCCAATAGTTTCAAAAACGGGCACCAGACGGCAGCAGTCGTCCACCAACAGTATCTCCAACGGTAGGGATTCACTAAAGACTAGTAATGTTAATGGAACCAGTACGGGTGGCAATAAGGCGAGAGATGAAGCGAGACGGAAGATGTTGCAGGAGAGGAGGATGGCGATGAAGAAGAGCATGAGTGCAGCGGCCAATCAGGATCAGGTTTTTGCCGCCAATCAGAACTCTAGCTAGTGTTAGAAATAGCCTAAAATTACTACTTGTTAACCAGAGTGCGGTCAGGCTCGGAATAGTGCGTTGCACACGTTATTTTCTCAAGTGAATTGATAAGAAATTATGTTATCACTGATTTAATTTTCACTTTTTTATGTTGATAAAGACAAAGGTGAATTTATGACAACGTGACGTTAAAACTGATTTTTTTACATTTTGTTGTTGATAGAGACAAACCTGTGAATGCTAATTTTTCTAGTAATGGTATTATAAATGTTGAGAAAAAGCCATTTATTGTGTAATAATATACTAATGCCAGTTGTAATAAATTGATATCATTATTAGAAAAATATTAGGTGCTTCATCTAAAATTTCATAAATAATAAAATACTGGAAGTTTTTTTAATTGAAGCATATTATGCTGGACAGGCACGCACAACTCTTTCAATGTATTAATCAATAGATTCACAATAAAAAATCGACTGCAAGTTTCATTTTTATTTTATTGATTCATTAGTTTGTTATTAGTGAAGTATTATGTATGATGAAGTTATTGGAGAAATGTATTTGATATAGTCTGGTCGAGCAAAGAAGACATTCTGGCAAGATGGGAAAATAAGTCCAGCACGGTCAATATTGGTTCACAAATTATAAATTTGGTCTCAAATCATGAAAAAACCCTGCTTTACAATATGAGAAGAAATTTATAATTTTTGAACCAATATTGACCGAGCTGGAGTCATTTTCCTATCTTGACAAAATGTCTTCTTGTAAGTGTGATAACTCAAGAGCCTCGGGAAATAATTCCATCACATTTGGTCATAATCTCTTACAATGATATGTATCATGCTATACTATCTAGTGGCTATCTATAATGTAATTTCTTGTTGATATAAAAAAGTATAGGTGTAATAGAGCTGATTAGCTTTAGCCTTAAAGCAATATTAAAAAATGAATTGAAATTAATTTTTGCTTATTGTGAATTAGAAAATAATATTATCAGTACTTCACCATTCATGCTTTCTTTTAATTTGTTGCTTTCCAATTGAATTCTCTAGTTGAAATTTTTTTAATTTTTAATTGAATGTGGGAGGATGATTTTCAAATTGTTTCATTTTATTCGCAGTAGCAATATTTTTCAAAGTTGATAGTTTCATCAAAGGTTTTTTAGATTTTCATAAGTTTATAATTAAATTTTTTATTTACAAAAAACAGTTTTGCTATAGTCTTTGCGCAGCGTTGATAAATATTAATAAATTATATAGTCTAAAATATAAACCTATGAAGGAAAGATAATACAGGGTCCGGCAGAAAAACCTCCCCTGTAAGGGAAGCTAATAAAACCAAAACCAAATAAGGTAGGACATTTTCATTTATACCATTAAAAATTACACATCCTGCCATTTTTAAAAGTATCATTAGTCTTTACTTTTCAAAATGAACATCCCTTAAATGACTTCCTTCACTGTTAATACACTGGTTGAGTTTCTCCCTGAAGTTATTCATTACTCTTAGAGTCATCTCCGTTGGAGTAGCTTGAGTAAGCTTCTTTAAGGGGTTATAAAGATTGTGGACGTTGTTAACAAATAAGGGGTTTTCAAATAGTTTTGAAGAAAAAAATTACAGGGCGTCAAGTCCGGCAATTGTGGTGGCCAGCCAATGTCACCATGCAACGGGATCACATGTTCAGGAAACATTTCTTCTACCAATGCCAGTGACTGCCGCGCTGTGTGGGCTGTAGCACCATTTTGCTAGAACCACACGTTCTCTATTCCACCAAAAAGTTCCCTCAGTTTCGAGAAATTCGCGGAGAATGGCACAATAGCGTTCACTGTTGACGGTTATCTTGTCATTTTCTTCGAAAAAGTAAGGGCCGATCACTTTGGAATTGTAAACAGCACATGTTACTTTAGGGCTATGAAGTGGCCGTTGATAAAGTTCTTGGGAGTTGTGTTCACACCAGTAGGCTACCTGCAATTTTGGCAATTCACTGTTCCGGAAAGGAGAAAGTGTGCTTCATCAGAAAAAAATCACAACATTATCGATTCGCCATTTTTTATTAAATCTTCCACTACGAATGCACGATGCTTACCAGACCACCCCATGTAGTACACTGAAAACGGTACGTATGCAACTACTCAAGAACGCGCCCCCCACCACTCTGCTCCTTCTACTGTCCGCATCACGTTACTTTGTAATCGGGGAGTTATTTCTACCGGACCCTGTATTATCTGTGTATTATAAATTTATAATCAAATGTTGATAAGTGCTTACTTTAAAAGATGATGAATATTTTGAGCTTATATATTTTAATAAGTGGATTCTTCGCAATGATTGGAGATATTGTACCTAGTAATTAATATTTGCTCATTAGAAACTGTTTACTAGTACTTGTTGATAATTAAACTGTATTTATTCATGTTGTAATTATATTGAGGATATAAAACACATCACAATATTACTTGGTCGAAAATAATCTGATTTCAACATTATTTGTAACTAAAATAGTTTTAGCTAATGGTTTTCCGTTTAATGAAGTTTCATCTACTTATCAGAATATTACGTTGATCAGAACTGTTTGACTTAACTCAAATAAAAATGAGATTGGTATAAATAATATTGCATTTTAAACCAATAGCAATTGTAACAGATTTAACTATTATGACAATTTAGATAGAATTTATATTGAATCACTTGATGAAAATTGTATGAAACAAATTAACTTCTGCAAACAAATTAAGCTTTAAATCTTGAATTAATAAAATTATTTTCAAGATTTATATGTGCAACTATGAATATTGTAGAAAAATCGCTCGACCAACTAGGAAGACAACATGGCTTATTCATGATAGAAAAAAGGTTAGGTTTTTATTAAATTCTAATAAGTATTCCGAAGACAAGGAACTATTTTAATTTATACATGTTATAATTTTTCATTCATCACTACCCTGAGTCAGCTCTTAATTCCAAGAGATGATTTTTCAATATTCCACCTTATTTTGGTCATAAATGGTTTTAAAAACCCGCTACCTTCACAAATTAATGTATTCTTCCAGACTATTATAATATGATTTGAAACGTTACGAGTATTTGTGAATTCAATCTTATCTAATTGTGACCAAAGACAGTGTAATTGACTGAATTTTGAAATGATTGTTAAATTTATACAAAAAATTATAAAATAGGAGGGTTGTTGCTGATGGAAAATCGGCATTATTCATATTCAATTGTTCAAACTTCTTTGTTTCATTTAGTTTTCAAATTAATTCTTACAAATTATGATCTGTTAAACAGTGAGCAGGCATTTTTATACATCTTCATCTTATTGATTTTTAATATGAAAATGAGTTCATCATAATAATTTTTATAAGCCACAATACTACAATAGAAATTTATATTTAGTATAACTCAATAATCAAGATATTTGTATTGGATTTTGGCCTCATTCGTTAAATTAGTCGATTCTCTTCAATAAGTTTAGATATTATAAATAATGTTTTAATGTAACGTTATTACTTTGATATTGGAGCTACTAATGTTTAATAAATGGAATCTTAAAATTTATTCAAAGTTCATTCTAAAGAGCCTATTTTGATGCTGGTAATAAATATGCATTCTCATTTTTGAATTACACATTAATTTTATTTGTTATAAAAACTAACCAAAGATAATAATTAATTCACAACATGTTTTTGTTTTAATAGGTACAGTTCTGTTTTGTTTTTATAAGGCTTGTTGTTAAGTTTCACTTCCCAGAGCAATTTTCTAACATAACCATCTATCAATTCTCAATCAATTGAGAATTGAGAATTGATCATATCAATTGAGAATTGATAGATGGTTATGTTTCTAAGTTCTGCAATTATTTCTGACCTTTTTCAATCATTGTGATAGTACTCATGGTTTTTATAAAATTTCATTGAAACAGTATTTTTGTTTTACTAAAAGTACTCATGGCTTTTATTAAATTTCATTGAAACAGTATTTTTGCTTTTAGTTTTGAATAATAAGACTGAGGAAGTGCCTCATAATAAATGTGTTTCTCATACTTTTGCTTCAAAAAATAATACTTTGAAATTGTAATTATTTAAAATTGAATTATTTTCCATCATGTAAATCTATCATTGAATTCTAATTCGTTCTTATTGCTGCTTCCATCTTTATCAATCTTTTAGCTAATCTTCAGCTTGTATTATGAGATGAGACACTATTTTCATTTGATATTCATTGTGATATTATTTTCATGATGATTGCAAAGTTATCAAGTAAATTACCAGTTATTGCAATTTTTCTATTTGTGTCAACTCAATCAAATTTCTTAAATAATAATAGAAGATAATACAAAATCATGAATAGAATAACAAGAGCTATCCTAAATTACTTTTTTCAAATATTTTTAAAAATATTACATTTTCAACCAGAACAGAAACCATGAAATTTACATCACTATTATTTCTTCTTATTTTTCGGTATTTTATTTTGAGTAATTTTCGCCAATATTAGGAATATGTTAACCATCAACAAACATGTCTTCACTCAATGATTGCTGTTGGGACTATTTTTTGTTAATGGTTTTCAATATTAATAAACTGTTTTCCTGCTGAAGTTTCGATGCATAAGAATCTCATTCCTTTTGTTGTGCTCTTATATTTCACAATATTATCAATATTAACGTGAAAGAATTAGCTTGGCCTGTGAGATGCACGGAAATCAATATCAATCTCACAGGCCACGCTAATTCTGTAGTGTTATATTATTGGTGCTTTTTTCAAAGTATTCATGACTTATTTTTAAAGTATTCATTAAAAATATAATTTATTAAAATTGAAAATGCCGACTCTTCACTGTGAATGATAAAATATTTGCGCCTTTGTGCTCTGTTATGCTTGTTTATACTACTCATTATACAAATTTAATTGGTTTTAAAATTTTGAATTATTGTTTGAAGCTTCTAATTTGATTGGTTCAGAGTTTTCGAATGGTTAAAACGTGTTTATGAATCAATGATAATAGTTACTGCGTTCACTTTTTTAAACAGATACAGATTACAATAGAATTTACTAAGATTTTTAACGATCTCATTCTCTAAATAATATAATCTCTGCTCATGATAATATCATTCCATATTATTTTCTATGGTTCGTCTAATCGACAGGAAAACATGTAAATGAACTGTAAAACAACAATGATTTATGTTTGTTTAAATTTTGAGTCTGCCATGATATTCTATTATTTATTCTATATCCAACATTATTATTTGCTAAACGTTCTAACCAAATAAAATTGTATTTAAGAAGATTCCTAATACAGATAATTTTTAAATTAGTTAATTGATTGTGTATAATTATTTCAAGTTGAAAATACACTGCAAACTGTGCAACTTATTGTGAACCGTTCTTTAACAGTGTTACTGCACTAGCCTAGAAATGAGTCTTACTATCTAGTAGACAAATCTTAAATTTGTGCACAAATTTTTAGATTTATGGTCTAAAATATAGGCTAGCTATTGAGCGGTCTGTGGTGATAACTTGCACTGTTTGTATGAAAATATAATAATTTTTTTAGCGATTGTATAAAGTTTTGTATGTTTGAAATGATAATTTAATATTGAAATCCTATAGTGTGATGAGAAACAATTTTAATGAGATTGTTGTAACCCATGTGTGCTTTATTAATTTATTTGAAGATTGTACGTAACAAGAAATGAGAGTTTGTAATATTTTCTGCACTTATAATTTATTATTTGTAGTAAACAATTTTCATAAAGCGTTTTCCGATCTGCTTATTCCTAACCCGAATCTGTCATAATAGTATAGGCTTCAATATTATATCTTTGATTACTAAGTCTCAAGCATATATTTTTAAGAAATTAGAAGTTTAATAAAGATATGCTATCAAAAAATGTCTGAAAGGTGCTTGGAGAAACTCGCAGAATACAATTGAATCCAATTTCTGTAATTGCATTCTTGATATAGTTGTGCCAAGAACAGAAGAGCCTCTTGCAAGATGGCGGAGGAAAGTGAGAGTGTAACTACGCATGCGCAGAACTTAGAATTCCAGGGTAAAATCACTTCGGCCAACCTACCGTTTTTACACTGATTGTAATCATATTGATTTCACAAATGTAATTTTTTTAATTCATTTATTGCTATATATATGATAGCACAAATCATAACATAATTATGAACTAAGACAGAAAAAAATAGTCTATAGTCGTTTTGAAATTACTTCTGACTCGGAGGGATCTGGGGAGACGCAACATGTGGGGGTTGAGCTGGCGCAGTGTTGCCATTGCCTCATTAATACAACAGTTTACTCGAATGCCTCAATCCACACACTAGACACAGACAAGCTAATCTAGTAGTTCCTCCTCGCTCGTAGAATTTGTAAAAATGCACCTGTGCGTATGGGAGTGGAAAGTTGACAACAGCGCGTGTAGCGTTTGCTCATTTCTCGTTTCTATTGGCTCAGCAGACTCTCTCTCCCTCCCATTGAAGAGAGGACTCCCCTCCAGTTGGAGTCAAAAGTTAAATCAATTCAACTATAAGCCTGTACTATTTCTTCCTAAATTTGGTTATACTAGAACAATTTTCATTTCAACTGTTGCCAAAGGCTCTTCTGTGCTTGACACAACTATAACAGGGCCCTCGCGTGGGGTGTGTGGAGTATGCGACCACACAGGGCGCCGCGGCGGCTGAAGCAAAAAAGGAGTTCAAAGATTTTAATTATTAGAATATTTCTTACTATTTGAAAAAACTCCACAAATATTTTGAAACTACAAGTAATTATTTTCTCTGTATCATAATTATTTTAATCCATCACAATGTATGGAGCAAGCTAATTTGATACACCCCTCTTGAATTTAATTCTATTTGTATAGTCTGTTCAAGCAAAGAAGACCCTCTGGTAAGATGAGAAAATAACTCCAGCTCGGTTAATATCGATTCAATAAGAATTATTGATTTGGTCTCAAATTAAGGATCACAATGTTTCCTACAATTGAGACCAGCTCATTAACTTTTCAACTAATATTGACCGAGCTGGAGTCATTTTCTCATTTTTCCAGAGGGTCTTCTTTGCTTGGACAGACTACAGCTGACAACTACCTCTCACTCTATCGACTAGTACAAGTCCACGCCCACAACGCCCTCTCATTGGCTGATGCCATTACGTCTTCATGAGAAATAATTTAGTTGAAATACCTTGTCAACCTGACGTTATAAACTAAGCTCAACTAAACGCAGTATCAATTCAAATAGAACCAATTTTAAACGATTAGTTGCAATGAATTAAAGCCTCTGGAATTAAAACCCAGACAGGATTTTTACTGACGCGGCTCTGGAATCAAAATCTGTTGTTTTATTGACACGTATTTAAGTTTACCTCATTTTTAATCAGATTTTACAGATTTCACTAAATTTTTTCATGAGCTGAGAACTTTCGCTACAAATCATAGAAAATAAATGCAGTTACTCTTGGCAAACTTATTCAGTTGTCTCTTGGCAAATAACTTAAAACTTTCAACTATTCTTTCAAATTGAATACATTAATATCATATTAGCGTAAGATCTTGAATAGTGAACCAGTGTCATGTTTTGTGAATGATATACCATCCATGATCCATCATAATCTTGCCAGCAGCCATTTTCTAAGGTAGAACTCACGAAAAACTGTCATCCAATCAGAAAACAGCAGGCGGGGCATGAAGGCGTGTCCAAATCTTATCTGAACCATAACTCGAAAACTGCTGCCATCTACTACTTAAATTTGGAAACTTTTCGAACCGATGTCATCGGCCAATCAGAGCGTAGACGGAGCTTAAAGGCGTGTCCAATAGGAATCGAAGCAAATCACCCTATTGCTACTGCCATCTGCTGGCTGAATTCGAGACTATTTCGAATGTTTTTTTTTTTTCAAGAAAGTTGGGTAGGGCAGTGAAAATGTCTGCAATCTTCAATTTGCTTCGTCATTAAGTTTCCTATTTTTTGTTTGAATATGTAGGCTATATTTTCAGTAAATAACAAGATTTATGGTAATAGTTTATAATTTCAATAGTTACCGTAATAATATTCCTTATGTGCTTTCAAGTGCTCGAATAAGGATATGTCAATAGTCAATCAATAATTGAAAATTGAATATTGAATAATAAATAACTTGTAAGAAATGGAGATTCAAATTATTATTATTAAAATAGGCTAGATAACATGCTGAAAAATGGGGCGCCTGCAGTAATCTCGCACAGGGCGCCGAAACACCGTGTTGAGAGCCCTGCGTTAGTAACGTTACTTTTGTAAGATTTAAATTTTATCGAGATTTTGTCGAACATGAAAAAACTCCCAATTGTGGTAATAATATAATATAATATAAGTCAAGGTCACAGAAAAGGTCAAATATGCGAAATACTGCTTGTGAATCAACTTGTTGGTATCTACGGTTTTGAAGTTAAAGTACAACGTAACTTACCAGTGTCATGTCAAGGCATGAACCTCCTCGTGTCTCTAAATTCAAGGGTAGCTTGATAAAAACAGATGTTTCTATATTATCTTCCATGGTGTCGTGTCAGTATTGTAATCCGACTTTTAAAAAGTTGAATATAATAAAAACAACGTCTTGTGAAAAATTAGGTTAATTTTTATAAAAATTGTTTATTCCGCCACAAATCTTTGCCATGACACTTCTTTTTCCAAGAGTATGTCGGTGAGAATTACCTCATTGAGCATCATTATTGGTGAGTTTAAATTTATTAAATTATTACTGAAAAGAGATTTTTCCAAATGAAAGAATTTTGAAGTTGTTGCATGTGGACTCTTGAGATGTTACCTTGATTGAATGTACCGTATATTATGTTACCTTCTCCTTATGTTTACAGAAAAACTATTTTTAAAGATAAAATATCATTTAAGCTGGTTAAAACTATCATTAAAGGACACCATACTTGGATAATAATATATTTTGATCTATCATTCAAATAATATAAATTTAATATTATTCCTCCAATGAAGAGAAAAATCTGTGAAGAATTTGATCAAGTTTCTTTGCTTTTTTTTCTAAAAAATATAAACATTACAGTAGAACTGAGCGATAGTAACTTAAGTTATATTTTTAATTAGTTAATTTGGCTTCCCAATTCCAAATACTTGAGAAAACTACTAATTAAAGTAAGGAATATTATGTTACATTAGTCTCCCGCAATCTTTCTCAATAGTCTGTTGGTCAAAAATCGTATTTGGGTAATATACTTAGGGTAATCGTATTAAGTAATTATAAGTCTATAATTATAATTAATTCAACTCTACACCATTTTTTCAGTGATACTTGTCCTGTATTCTATCAAATCGACTTTGGGAATCAAGAAATGCATTGATCACCCCAGTTACAATGAAAATATTTCTTCATTCTGTCATTCTAATCCAAATTCAAATATATGCAGACATTTGGAGCTAAAACCCGTTTATGAATTGGCCGACAGCAATCCCTTTGAGAATCATAATTTGGTACAATCAGAATCAAGTAGAAAAATTCTTCCTCCTCTGCCAACTTCAAAAAATGTTGAAAAACGAAGCGCCGTTGAATTTACAATAGGATCTTCTGATGACTCTCCACAAAAAAATCTGAAAAATAATGAAGACAATGATTGGACGAGCAATAAAACTACGGGAACTTTTCAAACGTTTGTTAATATGTTTAATAGAACACCTCTGGATGTACCTTCTGACAAACATTATCGAACAAAATCGATCATCTAATTCGATTGAAATACAATCAAACTCTAGCTCACGTAATGTTGACGATGCAAATTTTATGAATATAGATAGCAGTTCATCTTTCAATGAGGCCAGCGAAAATTACAATGCTGCAAACTACTACAATTCAGCTCATAATACCTTGGACATGGAATCATTACGACTATCAGAACAAGCGAAATCAATTGAGGAAATTGTGAAGAGAAAATTGGAGTCAAACACAATTATTAATAGTACAACTAGTAATAATCGTATAGTTGAATTGGGAATTGAAAATTCTCCACCAGATTGGGTATTCTCCTCTGGCGAAGCTAAAAATGGAATGAAAGTAGACATGATACCGCCTTCAAATTTTCTTGATAATAAGAAACCTCCAGACTGGATTTTTTCACCGCCAGTAAGTATAGCACAATACAAATCAGACTCCAAAATTGTGGATGAATCAGAAAATTATTCTGATGAGTTGATCGCTGAAGGAAATATCTCTCCCTTGAATAATCTTGAGTTCGAAGCTAAATTGGTTGATAATGATAATGCTGCTGAAGATTGTAAAACTCAATTTAATGTAGGGAAAAACTCTGTGTTAGTCTATAATGATGAAGCGTCAAATAAGGAGAATGAGAATAAAACGCATGCTAGAGTTGAATGCCAAACATTTGTATCAAGTCCTAAAGAATCTCGAATAAAAGATAATAAAGAATTACATCAGAAGAAGGAGGAGAACATGCTAATTTTGGAAAATTTACGACATTTTCTTAAGAATCATTTTGTTTCTTCAGATACTAACCTAGTTGTTACAGAGAAAAATAAGCGGAGATCTGTAAGTAATGGGAGGAATATTAAAAATAATGATACAAAAGAAGCACTTGACCACAAAATTGAATTAAACCATACAAAATTTGATTATACCACTCCATCAATGATCCAAACCCATAGCTTTTCTACTGAAAAGACAATTAATCTTCACTCAAACAGTGAAAATGTTTCAATTAAATCTAATGGGACAAACTATATGAATAAGAAATCTATTCATGGGAGCACTGATGGCAACGATACAATAAGTACAATCAGAATAAAGTCCGAACCATTTCTGACGTCAAAAAATTTGAAACAAATTGAGAAATCCAATCAAACATTCACATTTGATAAGAACAGTGATTTGCTGAGAAATTTAGTCAGAAATCGAAGTGAAAAACCAAATTACAACGCGTTTAAAATCCTAGTCAATAACAGAGATTACCCGAAAATCAGCAACGTTGAAGGATCTTCTATAGAGCAACTGTTAAAAACTAACAACGATATTAACAAATTCAATGTATCCGACGAATCTTACGTTATTCTACGAAGCAAGGAGCTGCAAAGGATGAGAAATGTGTTGCTGGATAATTTCAAACAAATGATTGTGAACAGTAATAAGAAAAGTGACTCAAGTACTTGCTATTATCCATGGGAATTAAGTACGCTTGACGGTTGTTGTCAAACAGGTAGTACACCAGAAGGATCCACGAGTTCTGGGCTGGCTATTTCGGCTGGTGAAGGGATGGAGTTGATGACAAAAAATTCTTTAGATGGTGATCCAATTCCAACAATCTCTCAAGATGTTGATACTACGACACGTCCTCAAGAAGACACGTTCACCCCCACCACATCAAATCCTCAAGATAATCTTCAGGAAAATCCAAAATTAAACCAATCGAGTTATTATTCATCCACTGAGACACGAATTCCCTCTGAAAACAAATTCCCACAAGATCAAAATTTGTCTCCTTCAAATGACATTGATTCAAGTAACAATTCGGGCTGTCAAGTTGAAGAATCGTTTACCGAAGGTTTGTACTTTCTTGTCCCAGCCAAAGGCGTGAATGCAATTAAATGCGCTTTGGAGAATAGTAGGAAAATATACATGGGCTCGAGTATTACCGGGAAATTTATAGCTTCAATAGACACTCCTAGTATGGTAGCTCAAGAAAAACTTCTTGCAAACGAATTTCTTCCGCCATCGCCTAGTTTTACTGTAACGAATGACACGATCCTCCGAGAAACAATCGAGCATATTCTTAGGAATAAGAAGAATGGGGAGGTGGAGCTACAGCAGCAGGGTGACTTTGATGAAGGAGGGAACGAAGTGAAGGGGAAAAAGGGGGAAATAATTACATTGACTCATAGATAGATAAATGTTAGTTAGTATTGAAAATAAAAACTAACCAAGTAAAATTCTCACTTCTAATTTCATTTTATTTTCTATAATTTTGAATACCCTCGCCAGTATCTTTGTTCGCTCTTTCGTGTAAGGTAATTCTATATGTCAATATTAGAATGAAAATCCACTGTTTCAACTATTTTTCCATTGAAATGAATTAATTATTTTCCATTGCCAGTAGGCCTATATGAAAGTCACGAATTTTGTCATTCATTCAAAACTGCACAAATTCATAAATGCACAAATTATGAACAGCGTCAATTCCTCAGTGATTGAACTCCTGTTATTATTAATTCATTTATTCATTTGAACAAAAATTAATACGCTTATTGATACGTATGATTATACACCATAAATTTACATAAAAGGTACATTGCAGATTGCAAAGTAAATGACCAATCATCCGAGAATCCAGTAATGTTGAAGTTAATCTCTGTAAAATTATGTATTCCAAGGAAACCAATCAACCAATTATTAAAGTCATTACATGTCATTTCACTGTGGTTGAATTTAATGAGATTATAGTACTGACTACTGGCTGAAACAACTTGGAGAATAGATGTTTGCTACTAATTCTCCAACTGAAAGTCTATGCTAGCAAACTGATTGAGCACTATAAAAATAATCTATCTATCGAGACAATTGATTTATTCTCATGAAATAACTCACTTAATAATAGATCCTGCCTAAATATATTATTATATTAGATCCTGTAACAGAAATTTGAGCGAAAAATGAAAGATATAAGAATCACCAGGCTATCATAGCTGAGCCCAGATGATGAGCGTCAGTAGTCTGTCCAAGCAAAGAAGACATTTTGGCAAGATAGGAAAATGACTCCAGCTCGATCAATTATTGATTCAATAATTGTAAATTTTGTCTCAAACTATAGGAAACATTTCGATCTACAATTTGAGACCAAATTTATAACCGTTGAAATAATATCGACTGAGCTGGAGTCAATTTCTCATCTTGTCAGAATGTGTTCTTTGCTAGGACAGACTTCAGTATAGGTCTTTCTTGTCGCAATGTATCCATCAGAGTTTTCGTTGTTCTTTCCCTACTTTCGGCTTTAATTTCCCGACAACTGTCTTCCACAAGACGCGCGCAACTATCTTCCGTTTTCTTCGGCTGACGACTGGCACTGATTTCCCCTGACACGCTCATTAAAACATCTCCACAACAAATCAACATTCATTTATCATTTTCAAGCCATCATAACACCGCGGCGGAAAAGTGTGAATTTTCCGCAGCGAGATTTTCCACCTCGGGCTACTGACGAAAATCTGGCCACAATACCGACTTTACAATTTTGGCATTCTTACATTGAGAACAGGAACATTATTTCCAAGTCCACATGCGACGTATTTCAAACTCATGTCCAGAATTGTGATTGTTTAACAAAGTAATTTTCCCCGAGCATATGAGCATGATTTGTTCATTCAACAATGAACAAACATTCAACAATGCGTTCATTACATGTTGAATATCTCCAAAACGGTGAGTTTTTTTGTCACTACTGAAATAGTCATAAGTAGCCTTTGGTAATAAAGTGCTCGAGATTTCCGCATAAAATGTATAAGTTATTCATAATTTTAGCGAAAGGTAACATGATGTATACAGGGTAGGTGAAAAGTTGGGAAACTGCCTAATATATTCTCATACAAAATTAATTCAATGGTTAAACAAAATGTTCATACAAAACGAGGTTACCTCATACACTGAAAAATAAATAAAAATCAAACACCCTTTTTTTGAAAACTTTAAAATTATAAAACACACATACATGTTTCGGGAGCTAAGCCCATTCTCAATGTGGATAAAAATAGATAAATATTTTTATCCACATTGAGAATGGGCTTAACTCCCGAAACATGTATGTGTGTTTTATAATTTTAAAGTTTTCAAAAAAAGGGTGTTTGATTTTTATTTATTTTTCAATTATTTTAAAAAGCCCTAAGTTTTAAAGTTCTTTACCTCATACAAAATGAGGTTAATGTTCCTCCTGAACCTCCTTGATGTTTACATTGAACATTTGGTACGTCATCTAGATCTGCAAATATTTGATCTAACCTTATTTTTTCAAATGGGAAGTTGTCATGTTATAATACATTATTTTGATTTAGATTTAAGAGAAATTCATGCCGAAAACTGTACTGTGTTATGATGTCAAACCGTTTCAAAGTTATTTCAATCAGATATGAGGTAACACCTACAAAATCAGTTAATAACTTAATAACGGTTCAATTTATCGATGTGCAGTTTTCGCCATTGTCCTAAAATTCTTTTTAGAGGTCATGAAATTTCAAATTCATTAGTGAATTTTCAAATTTATTCAGTCATCCATCTTGAATTTGCCATCATTTAAAAAAATTATGATGATGTAATACATCATTACTCTTCCAACAAATCTGCATTTGCAGTAATTGCAAAATCTAACAACTTCTAGGATTCTTTCAGTACACGCGTAGAAATGTGTGTCGGTGATCCGCTATCAGTTGCACCAAGCATGTGTACACACCCATTTACGTGAGCAATGTATTTTATGAGGGGGGGGGGTGGATTGAAAGGGGGGGCTCTGCCCCCGTGGTGTACCGAGCATCTGGGTGGCGAGTCCCCTGTAGCGATGCGAGCCGTTTATCATGACTGTTTCGAACTCAACCACGACTGCCGACTGACGGAAAATATTTTCTGATAACCACCAACTAGTAAAGCTACAAGATAAGTGTTAACTTTGGTATCATAAAACATTGTACCATCTATCTCATACGTGTTGGGCAAATACGGAGGTTAGAGTAGTCTGTACAAGCAAAGAAGACATTCTGGTAAGATGGGAAAATGACTCCAGCTCGGTCAGTACTTGTTAAAAAATTATAAATTTGGGTTGAAATTGTAGATAAGAATGTTTTCTACAATTTGAGACCAAATGCTTAATTTTTGAACCAATACTGACCGATCTGGAGTCATTTTCCCATCTTGCCAGAATGTCTTCTTTGCTTGGACAGACTATAGTATGCCATTCGATTTTTTGCCTTCACTCTGGCGCGTTCCGTCCGGTTAATTTAGTGCTCGTTCCTGAAAACAGCAGCGTGCAGTAATACGCTGGTAAAGTGTTTGTTTGCTCTACCGCCGACGCAAAACTCTATCACACCCCTCTTCCACCCAAACTTTGAGCCCCCCTCTGGGGGAACCCCCCTTCAGCATTCCACAACACCTAACTTGCAGCGGTAGCATAATTTCCGATAGCTTCCTCCTAATATTTCGCTCTTCATTCCTATGTAGTTTAGTATAGCTATTCTGTCCAAGCAAAGAAGACATTCTGGATGAGAAAGTGACTCCAGTACGTTCAATATTGGTTCAAAAACTATAAATCTAGTCTCAAATTGTAGGAAACATTCTGCTCTACAATTTGAGACCAAATTAATAATTTTTGAACAAATATTGACCGAGCTGGAGTCATTTTATCATCTCGCCCGAATGTCATCTTTGCTCGGATGGACTATATAGCCGAGCGTTGAATAATTTGAATATTCATAGCATAACTGGCCGGCCCTTTCCCTAGTCCTCGGCTACCCAAATCCCAGTCATATTTCTGCTCTTTTTGCTCTTCAGTTGTGGGTTATTTACATAGTAGCCATTCCTGAAGTATGAGAGCATTTATGACAAGTATTGGAACATAAAAATTATTTCGGATGTTATTTAGGATGATGTGAGAAAAAAGATTTAGATTTTGGGAGAAAATTAAGGATAAATCATTGATATTTCTTTCAGGATTAGTGGATATTCTCAACATATGTTGTCATATATTATACTTTGTTTATTGTTTAGAAATTATTGAATTATTGAACTAATAGAGAAGAATTATCGTCAAACAAACCTCATCTCATTCCATAACTTCCTTGCTGTGTGGCAATCATAAAGTTTTTCAAAAACAATAATATACAGTAGTACAATCAAAATCTCTCTGCAAAATTCCAAGTTTTACGTTAACTGGAAGTTGAGTTTTGCGCTCAAAGTTCTCATTCATTAAAAAGTAAAATTAATTAGAAAGAGATATGGGAGAATTATTTGATATTGCAGCTTACCAACTGGCTGGATAATTATAATAATAAATAATTCGAATCTCAATTTATTGCTATATAAATAAACAAAGGACTTCTGCACTGCGAATATTGACCAATGTACTAAATAGCAGGCGAGATCCATTGAATGAAACTGATCAATATTTGCAGTTGGATAAGTCCTTTGTCTATTTATATAACAATAAATTTAGATTCGAGTAATTATTATTATAATAAGAAATATTTATCATTATTAGCCTATTATCACTCTCGCTATCTTGAAGTATATTAGAAAGGAGATGGATTATTAAATTTGGAACTTGTATTTGAACTCAATAATTTCTCTTCTCATAATAGTTATGATTTACTACCCTACAATTACAAATAAAACGTCAATTATCCGCCATTCGTTTTTCTTCACAAATAGAACATTCACTCGACAAAAAAAATATGACAGCTACAAACAACTCTATACTAGAGAAAACTCTCCAAATACTAATAGAAATCTCACCAAAACAGTAACAAAAAACTCCATAATCGAGTACTAACTAATCCATCTGCTTATCTCTCATTGATCTAATACTCATTCTGCCTCTAGTAGTGGTAATGTAATTTGGATCATTGCTGGATTAATGCATCCCAGAGTCCCCACGCTCGTGTTGGACAACATGCTGGCTAACCGGTAATGATATTGGCATATGTGATAGAGAGAAAGAGAGAGCGAAAGAGAGAGAAGGGAGAGCGATCGAACTGAATCCTGTCAAGAGGGAGTTAAATAGTCGGTGAGTGGTCGATCAAATAAAGGAAGTCAAACCGTGCGCTGAAATTATATGCTTCCATACCATATACAGATACAGATATACTGTAATGTTAATAGTTTTGTACGATACAGATATACTGTAATGTTAATAGTTTTGTACGACAGACTGGGAAAGTGCAAATCCGCGTGCACAAAAAAGGAGGTCGACGCAATGACAATGAATGTGTTGGTGGGGGGTTGGGGGGTGGTTTGATGACGACTTTGCCGGGTTCTTTTAATTGAAGAAGGGCAGTAATACGTTGTTGGGGGCGGTGTTGGGGGGGGGGTTAGGTTGAAGGAAGAAGATTGACAGGAAAAAGAGAAAAGGGGACGTGAGTTGGTTGCTGGAGCCAGATTGAAAATGACATCCGCGCGAGGGTTGCAAAGATAAAAGAGCGTCGGCGAAAAAAAACGTCGAACGACTGACTGGGTTGCACCCTGCTCGACGACTGCAGCGTAATCCCGCAATCGCAGTTACGGGATTACGTCGAGCACCACACTCACGCACACATTCGCCGGTGCGCCGACCACTGATTAACTCTCCATCAGAGCCCCACTTGCACTCCTCCCCCTCTCGACTGGGCGGTTCAATCTCGAGTTTGGTACTCAAATTGAACTCTGAAGGCGACCGATCAACCCTGCTGTGCGGTGAAATCTGGAGTTCGACACTTAAATAATTGAAACCGGGTTTGGAATGACGACAAGGTTCACTCCTTCTCGGTGAGGACAGTCGGTCGCTGGCCAACGCCCCGCATTACTGTCAACTGGGACGAGGATTACTGTAATACACTGTTGCTGGTCTACTAAGAGATAAGAGTGAAAAATTGTAACGAAACGGTGTAGAACAAAGGGTGGAGAACTTCTTCAAACATATCGGTCAACAAACATACAGTTTAGATGAATAAATAGAACATGTTGATTTCCCCAATAAACTTATACTGAATCAATTACAAAAATATTGTATTACCGTATCTACTTTCCTATAAAACTGTTAGTTCCAGGAAAAAAATTATTCAACTGTGTCTATTCTAAATGGTCAATGTTTTTGTATGTGAAAATTGATCTTCTTCACTATGGCCAGTGAGTATGAAGTATAATCTCTCCAAGTTCTTTATTGATTGCTATGGCGTACCATGTTCTAGAGTCTAGGTCTAGAGTATTGAAAGTTGATAGAATCTTTAGACATAGTGGCTGGTGAGATGTAGAGATAATTATTATTCATTTATTAATAATGGAAATAATGAGAATAAAAATACAAATATGTTTTGTTTCTAAACTTTGTGTTTTCATATGATTCATTCTAGTTGATGTTTTCATTGTTGTTTTGGAGTATAGTCATTGAAGTGTGTTTTCAGTTGAAATAAGTAATAAGTATAAGGTCATTGAGAAATTCTTGTAGGTTGTAGAGCACTTATTCGTAGAAAGCTAGATTACTTGGAAAGGTACAGTATTTTCATTATTATATTGAAAATGTTATTCAATGAGACCCATTAATTCACGTTAAAATATCTACCAATACACAAGTGATAATCATTTCTAAATTATGTTGCACTGACTCAAGCTAAGATATTCAGTAGAACATCTCATCTTGCATACTAGAAGGATGTCAAGGTGATCCAGCTTCAGGCAAGAAAGATTAGAGAATGAGCACATTGTTTGAATTGGAAATTATGTCCCAAATTCGCAAAAGTGTGTTATATCAAATTTTTATATCTATCCTTAGTATTATGTATCTTGGGTCAATATTTCCTATTTATCTAAAGCTACTATCAATAAATGTAATTAAATGAAAATTGAAATCATAGTACTCTTTTATTATTTTTTTATTCGAACACATTCTCCTAGAAGGAGAGTGACTCTTAGGAGAGCGAAACATTTTGTGTTAAAAATACTAAATAGGATACTGTGATCTCAATTTTCATTTAATAAGATAATTGGGTCAATACATCGAAATTGCAATTGAACCTAACGGTGAACAGCTTAAAATGAGTACCTAATATATAAAATGCCATATTTCTTATCCAAATTAGGAATTCTGTGCTTCCACTCGAAAGTCCTTCTCTACCTATAGGTTCACAAAGTTGTTATATAGACCCTTCATGATTATATTATCTTATCGGGATTAACAAAGTATTATTTGTGACAACTCTTTTTGGATAGCTATGAAAGTTCTGTACTAATTGTAATATTGGATAGATTATTATTTGCCTACTAGCAAACCGCTACATCTTATCAGGCAGTCTTATCTTTGAATGATTAGAATTATTTATTTGGTTGACTCACCTGTCATCTTTATTTCTATTCTAATTAAAATTCTCTCTAAATTTACTGACCGGTATAATTATTATTGTTTATTAATGGGGTACATAACCTCCTACTGGTCACTGTACTACTGTATTATTATTGTACTGAGTGTTTCCCTCCCTTTTTGACAGCTGATTGTTAGTTAGCATAGAACACTTACCGGCTTCTTGAACAATTTCTTAATAAACTTCTTTCTTTCCTTTAAATGCATTTCATATCTTTTTATTCATGCATTTATTACAGCTTTATTCTAAAATTATTTGAAATTAATAAACTCACTATTTGTATGATAAATGTAACGTTATAATAATCTATTGATAAGAGTCACACAACATGCAATTTACTGTCTGTGTACTTGAATATTTATTATTTGTAATTATAGGTAGGCTACCATAATTATTAATATATTTCATGCATAATTTATATTTTAATAAATTATTGCTAGCACTGTCTATAGGTTTGTAATAGTCAACTGGTCATGCTTTCAGCTAATTTTGTTATTGAATTATTATTTATTATAATTATATTATTGGTAAGTCTTAAAATATAAATCCTTTGTAGCAATAAATAATTTGAAAAATTTTTAATTCGCTTAGTTGATATTTTGGAGTGGACACAAAGGACTATTTTTCTAAACTCCATTTTGTTTTGTTGTTCAATGAGATATATTATGTATTCAAGGGCAGAAATCTATGAACATTGAAGGTTAAAGAGACAGCATCTTCTTCCTAAGACCCTTTGATTGTAGCTGTTATGTACCAGTCGTAAATTTTTGAATATTTTAAAGAACTATCAGTATTAATCCAGTAAATGATGCATCCCAATTAAAAACGATAAAAGCAGTTCAATTTCTTGAAGTGATACTACCGAGCCGATTCCAAAGACGAGTACAATTTCCAAGAGATGATTCCAATGGTCCAACCAGCCCAGAGGGTAACAACGCCTGATCTTCAATCCAGTGAGTGACAAATTATTATTAATGGGGATCCCCTGGTGCGACGAGAATTTATATAAAAGGCCTATATAGTGCGCGAAAGAATAAATTATTCGCCGGTAATGATCAAAAATATTGAATTAATAAATTGATGCGCATCAAATGGTATAATTACTGATTTAATGTCTAATAAATTTATGTCTTTGAAGTCTATATATTCGAAATTTAAATTATTGAAATTTATTTATTTGAAATCACATAATAATAAAGTATTAGAATATTAAGTATTGATATTTATGAACTGAAATTTATCTATTTGCAATTTATGAACTGAAATTTATCTACTTGAAAAATATTCACTTGAAATTTGCCTGCTATGAATTTATCTATCGAAATTATGTAATAAAGTATTATAATATGAAACATTGAATTTATGAATCAATTCTTCCTGAGCATTCGAACCACGAACCAAGAACCCCGACTCAATTGCTTATCTACCTAGAGCTTAGCTTGAACCGGCACCCAATAGCACCAGTACATGGGGCTTATAAATCTATTAAATATACAGAAATGGCTTTCCCAACATGGAAACCTGAAACCCTGTATTAAGTATTATTATATATTTTATGTAAATACAATAATTGATCTTCTTCACAATTATAATTTCATGATTTGCACGGTAGGGTAACAGTATAGCGCAATACCAAGTCCACTAGAAACATAGGAACATGTCCAGAGAAGCCTTGGTGCAGCTCAGTGTTTTGGCAGTTTTGGCTAGAGCTGCTTTGAGTCGTCGGGCAATTAGATGTTCGTACAGAGCAGAGAAGCAGCAAAGACATCCAAACAGGAGCAGAGAGAGAGAGAGAGAGAGAGAGAGAGAGAGAGAGAGAGAGAGAGAGAAAGAGAGAGAGAAAGAGAGAGAGAGAGAGAGATGATTGCTGCGCGCTGCACAGAGAGTATGAGCAATAAAGAAGTTGGCCTGACATATTGTGCAGCAGCGTCTCTTAAGCTGCATTAGCATGACAAAGGGCGTCGGACGGTGCCCCCCCCGGGGGGGTCGGAGTTTGAAGGGGGTTAGTTCGAAGGGGGAAAAAGGGGGGCATTCCAAAACATTCAGAGAGTACAGACCGGGCTGCTTTTCCTGAACCGACTGAAATTCGCCTCTGGCAAACGTTTATTCTGGTACAAAAACTTCCCACAGAAAATAAATAGCCAACATAGAAATTGGTCATTAGTTCTCGTTGCACTGGCTCTATAAGGTGAAAAATTATTTAAAAATTTATCATTATTTATTTCTTTATAAATTTATTATTTTTCTTTATAAATTTTCGTATAATTATTTGAAAATTTTTTAAGGTTCAATTGATTAGTGGATTTTCGTGCAACTGATCGTTGATTAGTGAGTTGTGCCCACACGAGAAAATATAGGTAGAGCAATGCAACAAAGTATACGTGCATAGATAGATAGCACATAGCATATGTGTGCTGTATATGTGTATATCACATACGCACGTATATAGCACAAAACACAGGTGAATGATGTCATAATTGGTCTCGTCAAATCCCTAGTCAAATCTAAACATCTCGATTAGTTTCCTTGTGAATCAAGTTTATGAATAGAGTCAATCAAATTAAACTATCAGACATTCAAACTCGTGAATGCGTGAATCTAGATGATTTTGTTCAATATTTTACAATTTTTTAAACTATTTACTATTATTTCATTTGGAAAAACAACCAACATGCTTCTGAAATTCTGATCCATCGTTAATAACAAATTCCTCCAAAGTTAAATATTGAAACTCTGAAAAACATAGTTTCAGATTTATTCTGTTAATTGTTAGAGAATGGTAGGGGTAGTTTCAAGTTAACATGTGAATAAGAAAATTTACAATTCGTAATTTATCCAAACTAAAAATAATATCAATTCAAATTTGATAATTCAGTATCTTTACAAAAATATAATAGATTGAAAATAGTATAAATTGATTGTACATCAAGATTTGAGATGATTTAAGGTGGAAGGAGGCAAGGAGCAGCTCATGGTTTCAACTTTAGTTTGTAGTCTAATTTAAAATGAAACAAGAAAGTAATGACCGGAATATAAATAGGCATTACGGCTAATTTACGACACGAATTTATTGTTTCTGCTGGCAAACAGTTCTATAGTTTGTCCAAGCAGAGAAGACATTCTGGCAAGATGGGGAAATTACTTCAAACCGGTCAATATTGGTTCAAAATTATAAATTTGGTCTCAAATTGTAGAAAAGAATGTTCCCTACAATTTGAGACTAAATTTATGATTTTTTAAACTATATTGACCGATCTGGAGTCATTTTCCCATCTTCCCAGAAGGTCTTTTCTGCTTGGAGGGACTATAGAAGGTTTAATGTTTCATCTCATAGGTTTTTAATGGTGTTAGGCCCGCTCCTGCAGATAAATTACCCGGCGGTAATGAACAAACTGTGTGTGTACAGTATGTCCAAGCAACGGAGACACTCGGGCAAGATAGGAAAATGGCTCCAGCTTAGTCAATATTGGTTCAAAAATGATAAATTTTGTCTCAAATTGTAGGAAATATTCTGATCTACAATTTGAGAACAAATTCATAATTTTTGATCTAATATTGACCGAGCTGAAGTGATTTCCCCATCTTGCCAGAGTGTCTTCTTAGCTTGGACAGACTGCAGCCGTCGGCAGTAACATGTCGGGGTTAGCCTGGGGGCGTACCGCGATGTCAAATAAAAATGCTCGACAAGTGGACAGTTTCCCAATTACTGCTGTTTACAGCTGCTTTCATCTGCTCGTCTTGACCACACAGAGCACGCCTCTCATCAGCCAATAAATGTGCATGATGAAGGTTTATTATCCTGAATAGTATGCATCATGCAGAGTAATGCATTTTACAGTACATTACTGGAATGGCACAACGTTTAGAAATTTAGTAGCAACGCAATTGGAGGTCTGCAACTGCAAGCTGCATACTTGTAAGAATATGGAAATACTGGAAAAACATAAGAAAAGTACGCCTTTATTATTCATCTTTATTTTAATCTGCAACTATGAACCAAGGTGTATAAAATAGTAGTATTGTAGTACAGTAACAATAGTAGTATGCTATGCACCTTGACTATATGAACTTGCTGAAATTTGAATGCAATTTTCCAGAAACCATTCCATGCTTTCTCTTACCTCTCTGGTCTATCATATACTTTTACTTGTGCTATAGCTGCTGCCAAAAATTTAGGCGGTTTTGTCTGTGTCTTGTACGTGTTGTAACTTGTCTGTGTCTTGTACGTGTTGGTCCACCGTGCTGCGCTCTGGTGGATTATCGTGTGTAACTTGTCTGTGCGTCTTGCATACAAGCTTAGCGCTAAATGTAAAAACGCATTTATAATTAGAATGGAATTATTTGCTGCTTCATGCATTTCTCAGTAACTTGTCTGTGTCTTGTACGTGTTGTAACTTGTGTCTTGTGTAACTTGTACGTGTTGTAACTTGTCTGTGTCTTGTACGTGTTGTAACTTGTCTGTGTCTTGTGTGTTGTAACTTGTCTGTGTCTTGTACGTGTTGTAACTTGTCTGTGTCTTGTACGTGTTGTAAAACATAATTAATAGAGTTTTTGCGTTGATAGTAACATTATTAGATTAACTAACATAAAAACTATTCATGTACATTACCTCATGTACGTGTTAGTAACTTGGAGCACTCCATGGTCCTACTTGATCGACAAATTCTTTTGCACATAAACAAAACAATTAGGTTAGCTGTCACCTATCAATATTTATTCAATGCAGTGAACCATTCTTTTTATTGATGAAACTTATGTATGATAACTGGAAAAGTGTAGAACTTGAAATTATCATTGCGTGTTTTATTTTTACAATCCAGAACACAACAAATTCTCCAGGACATTATTTTAGGTTTAGCCCTATCTCCTCCAATGTTAATTTGCTCAATTTTTTGCCGAAATGATCTGCCAATAGCGCCTCGATCGCCAAAAATATCCTTTCCACCCACTTGCACACAGCGAATACAAACCTTGGTTGTAACCAACTAACAGCTGATATAAAGCATCTATTGTCAATTTTGATTTCGAAAACATAATCTAGGCTAAATGCCAACTCTCATTGAAAATATTGCGGCTTGAACAGACCAAACCACCTATTTCTTTGGTGTTAGCTATAGCACAGGTGAAATATTTTCAGTAGGCTATTTGATAGTCCACAGTGCTGGAGTGATTAGAAGCTTAAAGGAAGCTAAGTACGGTTTTTGGAAAACTTGCATACAAATTTTAGAAAGTCAACATTTGCAGATTGAAATAGAGTACAATAATACTTTTCTTATGTTTTTTGTATGTTTCATATTTCTTAGTTTTTGTTGAAAATGTTGTTTAGTAACATTGCCTATGGTAAATGAACGTCTTGCTATTATAGTCTGCATACTTCTAGAGAGCTGAGGGCAGCTTTTGAATAAGTTACATTGAACATTCCAGCAAGTAGGGGGGACTATACATAGATCATACACCAAACCAAGACTCACTATTTATGATGTTATAGCCAGTTGAAATTGAATTGAGAATGTAGAAGAAAACTGTTATACTGTAGAAATTAATAGGGTAATTTTTACATTTGTTACAAACCATAGCTTTATCCATCTATACAATTTTCCAAAGTAGTCTTATCCACAGCCGTTTCCAAAAATTAAATGATCCTCTCCCAGTATAACATCAACATCAATAGCAATCATTCAAGTCACATATAACTTTAATAATAATAATTCTAATTCTTACTCAAATTAACTTAAGCCTCCAATTTGTCTCAACCATTTTCGTACCAATCAATTGATTAAATATTTTCGACTGTCCACTTCACTGGCAGTGTGGGCGTTGATTTATTGTGATATACAGGTATTAGATACATATATAGGCGTTGATATGTTAGTGAGACTACAGCCCCAACATACAGCTACGATGGAGTGTATGGTTCGCGATCGTTGGGAAGAGACCCTGTCACTATTTAAAGTGTACTATGACGGAGTATCTTCTCAGCTTACACGGACTTCACGAAGTTTGATGTGTGCCGATGACAGGTTTCCAAGTGAGAGGTCAAAGACGCATGAGCTCTAATAGCCGACGCTGGAGCAAAGAAGACATTCTGGTAATATGAAAAAATGACTTCAGTTCGGTCAATATTGGTTCAAAAATTATAAATTTGTCAAATTGTAGGGGAGAATAGTTTCTCCAATTTGAAACAAATTTATCATTTTTGAACCAACATTAACCGAGCTGTAGTCATTTTCCCATCTTTCCAGAATGTCTTCTTTGCGTGACCAGACTAAATTTGGTGCTATACTTGGCAGGTGGGCGGGCGGTAAGGATACCCAACTCATTTAATTAGATCCCAGTTCTCATAGTGGACCGACCCAGCCTGCTAGTGGACCCTCTTAGTGACAGTGCGCATTCCTTGGCTAGCGCATGCTGTCTTCCAAAGAGCAAGTAAATTATCGACATGATAAACTGAAGTGTAAGAGGATAATTGCGATGAGGGAACTAAGAGAAGAGATAAACGATAGGTTAATAAAATAATAATTGCATAACCGTGTAATTACTTAAACTGTAATTGTAATTAAAAAAATTTGGGAGAAATGAGAATAATTATTCAAATATTTGTGTCTGGAAATTAACTGGAGAGAACCCAAGTTGAGATGAGCCAATATACCTTTATTGTCTTTAAAAATGTTTTTTGGAAGCACAGATGAAGAAATATAGATATAGCATAAAGATAGAATTCAATTGATATCAAATAGGAAGATAATTTAAATCTTCTTTCGAGTGCGCAGTACCCAATAATATATGTATTCTGTTTTATTCTATAATATCGTTGATAAAATTAACCACTGAACTCAAGGCCTCTTCACATTTCTAGATCGTCTAATAGGTCCTCCTTTTCTCCTTATTCTTCTTATGATTGATTTGATCAATCAATGCTTGATATTGTTCCATTTCTCCACGTACAACATTATGCTGGTGGGATGGTTTTTTCGGATTTTCGGGATTTTGGTGGGATGTTGGATATGTTATGTGGAGGATGGAAAAATAATATTCTCCAAAAATTCCATTCACAGTTTATGTATGAGGAATATTTATAAAGCCTACCATTGAAATCATTCCCGGTATATATCATCCAGGATATTTAGGGAATGTTTCTGGAGCCACAGTAAACTTTTATTATGTTAGTCTACTTCACGGCGGTGAATATCCTTATCAATGCTTCAATTAACATTATTATAGTATTATATTATTATGTTAATTGCTTGTTATGTGAATGTTGAATGTTAATTTTGCAATTAACAAAGTTCATAAAAGTTGACAAAATTCAAAAAGATAACGAGTAACGGAGTAAAGACAATTTGAGTAATTGCGATACGCTTTTGGAGGAAGTAAAATGGCTGACTTTGAAAGCGAATTGTTTGAACCTACTAGACTGCGATGAAGCTATGTGATTGCACGAGAACTCTCCCTCCCTCTTTCAACACCAGCTACAGCTGACCAATGGGAGTCGAGCATTAGAAAACAGTCACTCCCACTTTCAAGCTCAAGCTGGCCAATGGGAGTCGAGCGTTAAAGACAGTACCAACTCATGTGTTCTCTTTTTTCTCCAATAGATAGCGGTTGTGAAAATATTCAATTACAGACACTGTTTAAATTTCTGCGTATAGACTGCGTATATTTCTAATATGATGGAGTAGACTCTTTTGAGAATAATTTATGAAATTATTTATACGTGGATCGTGGATCGCAAGATATGACTTTCAGATTGAATCCTCCATAAACTTAAAAAATATTTTGTAACATTATTGTAAATTCCAAATATTCGAATGAAATTCTATATTGAGGGCTGCTTAGAGAATGATTGAAATCGAACAATCGTGGGCTGCTTATGAATGAAATAGAACAATGCTATGTGGCTCTTGGCCTTGCAATTTTACAATTATTGTAATGTGTAATATAAAATAGAATACAGAATAATGAACAATAATAATGAATAAAAAGTTTCAGAATATTATTGAGTATACTAACAATCTTCCTCACCTCAATCAGGCTAAGCTCTATAATAATAACAACAACAACAACACAGTATGTGTGGGGAGTCCGATCCCACTAGACGTCAAACCTGCAATCATAAGATAGTAGAACTCCGAAAAAGCAAAACATCATCCGCAGCAAAAATGCATTTTGGCCACTGGCGGCTTGTACCCACGAAACAAATAATAATAAATAAATTTTAATTCCATCATAAATAACAAGAATAACAGTAATTTTCAAAACACTGGAAATTCAATGACCACTTTAGCAAGTTATGTGGTCATTGTTAGTATTGAGTTCAATTATTGTATTTATTAAATAGCCTAAATTTTTAATGAAATATGTTACGTTTTCTTTTTTTTTTTTGTTTTGAGTTCAGTTCATCAATTAGAAGACGTTTTTGTGCACGACGTCTGTAGCATTCTAATTTAAAACAACTATACATTTTAAATAAATATTCAATTTTGAACAAAGAACCAAGTCTACACAAACAGCAACAATAGAAACACAGTCAAGGTACTTGGTAGAGCTCTACAAGACATTTATACTTATACATAGATGCAAATTACTACAATAAATACTTCATCCAAAAAAATATATAGACCAAATTATGACTGGATTATATAATTCTGTTTAACAAATATAAACTCTAAATAAGCCATAACAATTCTTTTATTTGTATTATTTTACTTGGTAATTGCTTTTCAAACTGGGTTAAGTCTTAGATCATTTATATCATTTTGAGTCCACAGCTATATTTTTATTTTCTTCAAAAACTCGTTTTTCTGGTGAGGTGAGGTGCTCGTATATTTTACTGTACAGCACTTCACCTTTTCCGTGGGCACGAAACGCCAGTGATTTTGGCTTCAATTACAGAATTTTGGCTTACTCCACCATACGTGCTCCAATCTCAAATGAATGAAATCGCCTATTTCGGACTCAAAAAACGTTTTCCAGAGAATACACTCTTTCTAATAATAGATAAAAACAATAATAATTCACATGGAAAGATCAGCAACATTTCTAGCTGGATATCTGGTAAAAATGTTAAAAGGAAGTCGGAGAATCGTTTAATGTTCACATAAAATGTCAGATTGTCTGAGAAGATTATAGGGGAGGTTGGGGATGCTATAGTCAGTCCAAGCAAAGAAGACATTCTGGCTAGATGGGAAATGTCCCCAACTCGGTCAATATTGGTTCAAAAATTATAAATTTTTGTCTCAAATTGTAGAGAAGATTGTTTCCTACAATTTCAGACCAACTATATAATTTTTGAACCAATATTGACCAAGCTGGAGTCATTTTCCCATCTTGCCAGAATGTCTTCTCTGCTTGGACAGACTATACACGTTTTACCATGAATGAACTATAGTCTGTCCAAGCAAAGAATACCCTCTGGCAAGATGAGAAAATGACTCCAGCTCTGTCAATATTGGTTCGGAAAACATTGATTCGATCTCGAATTATAGATCAGAATGCTTCCTACAATTTGAGACCAAATTTACACTTTGTGAACCAATATTGACCGAGCTGGAGTCATTTTCTCATCTTGCCAGAGGGTCTTCTTTGCTTGGACAGACTATAGCTGCGGGTCGCAGTTCTAATCTTGTTTACTGATCAGCTAAAGAAGATAGGACGGATCATTTGTAAAACACACCAAGTAACATAAAGATAACCAGATACAAGATGTCTTGTCACAAATACATTCTACCACATAGCTCTTAACACGTTTCTACCGGTTTTAAGCTTCTGTTCCTCTCTTTATAGCTTTATCCCCCCCACCCCTGATAGCTCTTAGTCACTCGGCCTCCCTCTTAGTTGATCTTACCTTGTAAAAAAACATGATCCAAAGATATCATTCCCAAAAATATTGATCCCTATTAGCTCGGATTACCTCATGTTTTCAATGAAATGCAGGATGGAGTTTTTTCCAGTAGCCTAATGTCACTTTATATCTTGTGAGATTGAATCAAACTCAAAGCTTGAATGAAACGTTTTCTACTAGAGATCCAGATGCTAAGCATTTCTTCACAATCCTTTTCATTCAGGATTATTATTGGTTCATTGCACTGGCGGCTCGTGCCCACGAAACAGGTGAAGTGCTGTTCAGTAAAATATATGGGCACTTCACCTGTTTCGTGGGCACGAGCCGCCAGTGGTTCATTGCCATTTTCCAATTCAATAGAATAGTTAATGCATTGATATTTCGTTATAAAATAGTCTTCCAATATGAAATAGTAATTGTGGAAACATGAATTTGAACAAATTTTCATCGATTTATATTACTGTCAAGGATAGAATAAAACCAGTATTATTTAGGAACTAAGAATAATCTCCTTGGATTTGTAAAATAAATTGATGAATCAAAAATTGGACTTCATCTACACTACTTATTATTTACTTTTTCCAATCATAACTTGTCTGATAGGGAGAGGAATCCCTGGAAAAGCCGAGAAAACTGATGCTGTTCTACTGTATAGTATTTTTTGAGTTTCAAATATTGCACTACGATATTATGTTAATTTTCTGGAATTTTGCTTACCACTTTTTTCATTTTTCGGGAAAATTGGGATAACAGGTTTTAAAAGTCTTGCATGGTCTTGCATGACCTCATTCCATAGTCGAACATCTATATCCAACGCAAAAAAGTTGGCGTCTTCGGCTCTCTTGTACGTGATGTAACCCATAACCTATACTACCATAGAAAAAGGATACTCATATCCTTCCTCTATGCTACTACTAACAGCTAATATAAAGCATCTACTGTCTCTCCAGATTAAAAGATCATCATAGCTTCTAGATGACAACTTCAATTGACAAAATCAGCTATTGGAGCAGACGATATAGCCTAACTTTTTCCTTTTGGTAAAACGTTAGGCGGTTTTGTCTGTCTCTAGTACTTGATGTAACCTATAATCAACTATTAACAGCTAATGTAAAATATCTATTGTCTTTTTTGATTGGAAAATTATTATCTACGCGAAGCTAAATTACAACTATAATCGACAACATCAGCAGTTGGAACGCAGAAGGAGCAGACGAAACAGCCTAACTTTTCGAAAAATATACCAGTAGTAATAATAATCAGATAGGACTAGGCTTGAACCTGGTATAGCATTAGTTGTAACGGTGGAATGATCGTGATATATGAATGAAATCACCACACCATGGTACTAAGATAAGGCTAGCCTACCTTTTAGAAATACAGAGGAAGTCCACGTCTCACCGTTGCGGTGTAAGACGAGAAGCTGTAAAAGGATCTCAGTTGGGGGAAGGGGGTTGAAAGGGGGAGAACTGGGTTCACCTTCCTGTGGAGGCGGCGGCTGACATCACAGGTATATTTATGTCTTTTTATCTATATGTGCGATGTAAATTTCGGTGCAATGCGTTTCCACGGAAACCGGTCAGACTATATCTATTAATTAGGGCCCGCAAGTGACAGGGCCCGAGGCCCCCCCGGGGCGCAGCGCCCCCCCTGCGGCGACCACCTCGTAAACTCTTGTAGCTTCGCACCTTGCTGTACTTCCAGGATGCCCCCACACGCTGTCTGGTTTCTGTTCTTGTTTCACTACTTTTATCACAAAATACCTGTGTTTAGATACATTATTTACTCATATTTTAGGATGCTACAGTCAGAATAAATACTGTACCCATAGATTACACAGTACTATATTTTTCTCATACGTATTTATTCCATAAAACAATAAATAATCACAATCCCCTCGTAATAAGTAGTTGAAACCATTTTCAAAGTGACTTGAAAGTTCGAAGCTAGTTGTGAGGGAAAATAAACTTATTTCAAGGGTACCGCTAATGTTATTATTTATTGATTTATTATACATTAGTAGCCCTAATAAGAAAGTGAAAATTTATTCCAGTATTTTAGAGTAAATACCTATAGATTACACAGTACTGAATTTTTCCTGATGCTACTCCAGTGAATCTTTGCTACCTGGAAATCAGTGATTTCCAGGATGTTTTTAGGATGGTTTTTAAGGATGAAAGAAGAAATTTCCGTACTTGATCATACCTGTAATATTATATATAACTTACTAGCCTATGCAACATCGTCTTGATTTAGATCATTCCAGGAAATACCCAAAAGCGGCAACTTAGAAACTTCTTCTTGGATGATAGGATCTTGTTGGTTGATTTGTTGGTCTTGGTTGATTGGTAAACTTGTTATTAGGTATTAGTAGTAGGTATTCAAGCAAAGAATACATTCGGGCAAGATGGAAGAATGACTACAGCACGATCAATATTGGTTCAAAAATTATCAATTTGGTCTCAAATTGTAGGAAACATTCTAATCTACATTTTGAAACCAAATTCATCATTTTTGTACCAATATCGATCGAGCTAGAGTCATTTCCCCATCTTACCAGAATGTCCACTTCGCTTGCGAACGGACTATATCAAAATAATAATAATAATAATAATTATTAAAATTACCAGTAATAATGGAGATATAATATAATAATAATAATAATAATAATAATAATAAAAATAATAATAATAATAAGTATTATTTCGTCATGAACAAAAATTACATTTTCAATGGTACACAATACATCTCACAGCACATATGATACAAATTAAATAGCAAATGAAGATAACAGCAAAATCAATAAGAAACTTCTAACAAAATAAATATATAATTAAAATAATTATTATTATGAACAATTATATCACTGAAAGTAAAACTTAGTAAACAAACACTGTGTATTGTAAAGGATACCAAAATAATCAATTAACGAAATAAAATACATGTATTGCAATGACCATATCGGTCACGTCCGCAATACAGGAGCATCATTGATACAGGACAAAGAACTTCAAATCAAGCAGATAAGTTATAAAATAAATGGTAATACAATTAGATAGGTACATAAATAAATTAAGGTAAAAATAAAAATATCTTCAGGATATTTAATCCAGGATTGTATTTAATCAGAAGTAGTGTTCAATGCGATATTGTGTATTTACAATTAATAGTCGAAACATGTTATGCATGAATACATAAAGCTTTTAATGGCTTTATAAAGTTATACAAAGCATTTCTCTGCGAGATAGATTAATCCTGAAGCTGTCATATTACGGAAACCTTGATTGAAAATGTATATTTTGGTAAATAATGATGATTGAATGTGAAAATAACGTTTTATCCTGAATAAATTTCATCAAAATAAAACCCTGTTGGAATAGCTGTCGTCGAGTTATATGGCAGACATAAAATCCGGTGAATAATCGTCAGGCTGGATTCCGTAATACTGAATTCATATGCATCAACGATAACGTATTTAACGCTTTTTCCGTAAATTTCACGGCCATAGCGGATAAGATATTTATGAAAATTTAATGAGTTACGTGAGTGCGCATCTAATGAACGGAGCATATCACCAGCCGACACTTCAAAGTAAGAAGCAATACAATTCCTGAGCTGCGGTCACTTGTACCTGCACTTGCACTAATTTATTCCCAACATCGTCCCACAATTGGAAATATTGTTATCGCTTCAGAAATAAAAACGATTACAACTTGGCAATTCTGCTTTTTTGGAAAATATATTTTTCTCTTTTTGTAAATATCTTTTGTTTGTATTTTCTATCTCCTCACCCGTAAGGTCTACCTACCATTATAAGCATATTATAGTATTTTTTCTATTGGAAAATTAGGGCTGAGCAGAGACGACTATAGAGATACATAAATATATGAATAGGAAAATAGAGATTGAAAGTAATATGTGGGTGAGTCGGACAAAGAAAAAAGACAATGAATATAATTATTTCGATGATCGACAAATACTAATAGATGGCTGTCACGTATATAGATTCGAACTTTGTCAAATACATCACAGAAAAGTAGAAATTATGGATAGTATGGTACACCAAATGAGCCCAAAATCAATCAGTCACATTATGTCATAAAACACATCTATTGCAAACTACTCTTAATTCGTGATAGAGGCAAATGACTGTCTGGAAAAACCTGAGTTTAAATGAAATGATAGGTAGAAATTGTTTTAGATCATTTAGATCAATGATCTTCAATTCGTTTCATGATTATCAAGCTCTAACTTTTGAGAAACGAAAGGATATTTTTTTCGATCGTCATCTGGTTACTGCGAATATTGAATGAATCTCACACTATATGCTTTCGGGTCAGTTTAATGTTTTGTATGTACAAATAAAAATTTTCTGTGATATAGACAATATTGTGCTCTTCAATTATGTTCAAGTATCACAACATCTCATCTGACACTTATCGGATATACACTGTGTCTTCAAGTTTAATATTTTATGATTTAGTTTATTAATTAGAATCCCAAATTGATAAAAACTAGAAAAAATAATCATCAAATGAGAGCTGTACAACATAAATAACAGGAAAATTAAGAATATTGCAAACTTCCAAGGGAATATTTCGATTCATTATTAAGATATTGATGAACTAAAACGAAGTAAAAAGCCAACTACTGTACCCAGGTTTCTTGGTAGGTGTGAAGTTTACTAGGCCGTGAAAATGCACGGCCTATTTTCTTATAGATTATCGTCTACTCTGCTTCTAATCACTAAAAATTACTGGATTAATTTGGGTTTAGATTGAATCTATATCTATAAAAGCGAAATGGCACTGACTGACTGACTGAATCATTCATTCATTCATCACCAGAACTAAAAATCCACTGAACCGAATGCGTTCAAATTTGGCAGGCATGTTCAGTTGGACGTTTAGACGCGCGCTAAGAACGGATTTTAAAAACTTTTCAAGGATACGCCAAATATTTTAGTTTTTCTATAGTTTTTCAACGTTTTCTTCATTTTTTCGAGAACCAATCGGTAGAAAATGTTGATATTTGGTGGGTAGGTTCAGATAAGGTCTAGAAATGTTGTGTTAAGATATTTTTGCAATCCGTTCAAGATTACGCCAGTAATCAGGTTTTCAAAATTGTAGATGTGTTGCGGGTTGCATATCTTCCGCCTTGATACGACCAATCCTAACTGTAAATTCAATGGTTCAGCGAGATTTTAGATGAACTAATTTGGAAGATCAATCTTGAACCATTGAATCAAGTTTCAAACTATATATACTTCCGATATACATCCCAAGGTTACGCTTTATATTAGCGTTTTACTATTTTTTGGAACGGAGTTTTTCTTAGATTTTTCTAGAACAAATTGGCAGAAAATATTGAAATGAGGAGAACAGGTCCAGATCAGGTGTAGAAATGCTTAAATAAATTTCGAATCCCTTCTGAACGGAATTTGCAGGCGAGCGAAGTGAGCTTGTTTGTCTCAGCTGTCACTGACAGAGGTTTTGCAGGCGAGCGAAGCGAGCCTGTTTGACTCACTTACACTGCCTATACTGTCGGGGGTCCAGGGAGCGGAGCCCCCTGGCTAGACGGAGAAGGCGAGCGAAGCGAGCCTGCCGGCTAGTATAATTATAATATTGAAGCAAATCATGAGTACAAGCAGACTAGCCCAACAGCTTGCAGCCCCACAGCTCACCTCAGCTTACATAAATCACCCGCATAGCCCAAGACGCTGAGGCCATTACCAAGTAAGAATACTATGAATCAAAACAGCAATTAAATGTCACAACCTCTGTAAAAGTCCGTTATAGGCGATTTTCACTTTTCTCCACCATCCTTTTCAGGCCCGTGCATCCTCAACAATCGTAATCCTCAGCTGTCGCAAACCTCTTCAATTTCTTCGAGTTATTGTTGTTGTTGTCAGCGTCATAAATGACGTAATAAAACCTCTTAGCGATGATTTTTATTTGGAGCTTATTCAATTTGACAGCCGAGTTGAGTGGTTGACAGAATACTGCGGTCCTGAAATGAGAACAGTAGCATGATAAATAAATTGTCATTTGAACAGTTGGAATTTGAAATATTATTACAGTATTCATTTTCTAGCATTTCATGGAGCTCATCTTCATTCAAACAACAATTACAACTGGGATCTATACTACCTACTTTATCAGTACAAAGAAAGAATCCATGATAGATTTATTTATTATGTTTAAATCAAACGATAAGAATAGTTCAATAATATGTATAGTGAATTGATGTGTTACCTTCTGATAATTGAATAAATGTATGTACATGAATGCAGATCCTAACTTTTAAAAAATCTATATCTAATCTTCAATTGGATATGAACTCTCTAGCCTTACATAAACAAATAAATTTCAATGACATATGACAATATTATAATAAGTAACATCAAATTGAAAGCAGTAATAATGAGGATCACCTTGACACAGTAGTTATTTATTCTTGTCTTGACCATATTCGATTTTAAAATTAGGAAAGTAAAGTAAAGTGCTTAAGCCTGTTTTTTCTTTTCTGAATCATTATTAAATGATAATGTTGACATTTAAATTGTAATAAATTAATATAATGAAGGCAAAATAATATTTTATATTTCAGTATCCTTAGTTGAAAAAGGATAATCTTTCTATTCCAAGTGAAATTCGTACTTCTCTATAATTTAATTATTAATTGATATTGAATAGGTACTTTTATTGTAATCTATTATATTTTATATTAATAAAATTAAATTAAACTTGAAAATTAAGTTTAAAACTTAATCATTAAGTTGTATTTAATTAATATAATTAAAACTTATTCATAATTATAACCTTTTCGCATGAAACTTATAGCAAATTAGAACTTATTCATAAAATGGTTGTAAATGTTGTAAATAAGTGTAAGATGCATTCCTAAAAGTTTTAGAAAAGCAATCATTTCAATTTTATTGGAAGACTTATACGTGTCTTCCAAAAGCAAATCTTCCTCTGTTCATTTTTCACTTGAGCTAATTCTCTCTAAAATCTATCTCATGATATAGAAGTAGAAGACAATTGGCACCAGGCGTTCCAATAGAGGCATTGTTTCAGTCATCGGTTCGCGCGCGCGGTGACCTCAGGGTGAACGGTAGACGCTGCGCTGCGCCGCACCGCGTCACGACCCGTTTCACGGTGCAGTGGCAGCTCAGAGCGACAGGAAGCGACCGTCATCTCCCCCGCTGGGCGACGGCAACGTCACGCCGCAGCGAGCAGAGAGAGAGAGAGTGTGAGAGAGAAGGGAGCGTGACACTCTCCAGAAGACGCATCCTCAGCAGCAGCAGAAGCAATTTCTGTTATTACTGCCTGTAGTAGTAGGTTTATCAAATTTATGAAATTGGATATTTTCCAGTCAGGTCATCTCGCACCCGCTAAAGGGCGGGAACACCCGCCGCGGCGGCCAATTTACGCTGCCGCCCCCCGCCGCCCCCCGACGGGGTCACCTGGCAAACTGTTTCAGACTTATTTACGCGCCAATGCACATACAGCATCCTTTTAGTATAGTCTGGTCGAGCAAAGAAGACATTCTGGCAAGATGAGAAAACGATTGCAGCTGGATCGATATTGGTTCAAAAACTATAAATTTGGTCTCGAATTGTAGAGCAGAATGTTTTCTAGAAATTAAGATCAGATTTATAATTTTTGAACCAATATTGATCGAGTTGAACTCATTTTCCCATTTTGCCAGAATGTCTTCTTTGCTCGATCAAACTGTACCCGTGGTGCGGTGGGTGCAGCAAGGCTCTCTTTGAGCAGCGCGACAAAGTTTGACTCACACAAATCCATAAATCTTTGACATTTTGATCTTTTGGTGCTATTATGATTAATATTATCATGATTATTTTATTATTATAATTATCAGTCTATTATTTGACAATGTACACTTAAATAATGAAATTTCAAAATTTGTATTATTTTTCCGCAATCACTTTTTAATTTGATTTTTATGATTACTGATTAAAATGCTGTAATATTATTTCAACAGATATTTTATTAGCAATCTTAAAAAAAGAAAAAAAAACGAAATAAGTTTTTCAAAAAGTTTATATTGTTGAATAGTTTTTCCAAGGAAGGTGTATCTCAATTTTCTCTGTAGCTATTAGTCTATTACAGAACTTTTAACATTAGGCTATCTTTCTCTATAATCCTTCCAAAGATTTGCAAGAAGTGGTGTTATCTGATCAGATCTAGATCTCGATCTAAAAATGAAAAGACAAGATATTGCCAATACACACATTGTCTATCACTCTGAATGTTAGCAAAAAAATGGCTGACAATCGCTCCAGGTCTCTGTACTCACAAATTTCTTCCCAAAAAATGACGGAGATTTTCTCTATCTCTTTCTAATTTCTAAAGATTTTCAAAAACCAGAGTCAGTAAGTTTCTTGGAGGTGTGAACCAGTGCAGGCGCGACTGATGCGTTTGAAAGGAGAGCGCTATTTAGCTTCACTAAATAAAGCCGTGGGTTGACTTCGTCCAAGCAAAAAAGACATTCTGGCAAGATGGGAGAATGACTTCAACTCGGTCAATATTGGTTCAGAAATTATGAATTTGGTCTCAAATTTTAGAGAATATTCTGATCTACAATTTAAGACTGAATTTATATTTTGTGGACCAATATTGATAAAGCTGGAGAGATTTTTCCATCTTGCTAAAATGTCTTCTTCGCTTGGACAGACTAAACGTCCCGAATTAATTAGAGCAGTACGGGCGCCGAGACGCTAATGAGAAGGTGAAGAGTTGCATTAGAACGCGACCGCGACGCGCGGCATCGCCCAAGGGTGGTGAAGCTAACCTAACCTAACCGTTTTGGCCCTCTAATTAGGGAGCTGTGTGTCACCGCGACGCTTTAACCCTTGGAGCGTCGTGACGCCTTTTTCCGGCAGCCGAAACACGCCTATTATAATAAATAAATATCGCCGAGCGCCTTCCTACTTTGCTTAGAAACGACCTTTCTATCCTTTTCCAACCCCAGAAATAAACTTCAGGAAATGGTAGTGAAAAGGATATGCCCCGCGAACTTCCTGCTATAAGCTATAGTCGAATTATTTTCATTTTGTTGCTCAGTGGAAAAGCCTTCTCGGCAGCTATGGTCTGTCCAAGCAAAGAAGACATTCTGTCAAGATTCGAAAATGTTTCCAGGTCGATCAATATTGGTTCAAAAATTAAAAATTTGGCCTCAAATTGTAGATCAGAACGTTTCCTACTATTTCAGATTAGATTTATAATTTTTAGACCAATATTGACCGACCTGGAGTAATTTCCCATCTTGCCAGAATGTCTTCTTTGCTCAGGTAACTACTTCAGATTCTCCTTCCACTTTTTCACTTTTCCACTTGTTTATCACTCCAATTTGCGCCAGTTTATGACGGCTACGTATGTGAACGTTTTCTTGACGTGCTCGTGTGTGATTTTTGTTGGGAGTACATTAATGAACTCTTTTAGGGTGTTTGATGTTTGTCAAGAACTAACAAGGACATTGACTGTGTGACTACTAATAACCTTGTAATGAAGTTTAAGTTTTTAGAGTTAAAGACTTTAATAAGAATTTGTTGTTCAGTAATTGTGATGTAAATATATGTGTGAATGAATTTAAATCATCATCATCAAAACAAGAAATATTTCAAAACGAGTTTGAGTTAGAAGTTTGATAAGAATATGATAGCAATGTGAACATGTGTGAATGAATAAATTCCATCATCAAAATAAAAACCATTTGAAAACGTTAATAAACAATAATTATTATAAATATTGTGAATAGCCTACTTAATTATACCTAATAAGTGCTCATATACCTGATACCAGTATTATAAAATTTATATAATAATTTAATTGCAATATTATTAGGTGCATAATAATATGAATGAATGAATTGAATCGCTCATCAAAAACTACGTTACTGTAGATGGAACTTGAATGTCCACACTTTCAGCAATACTGATTGATTTATAGAGACTATAGTTTTTACAGTCTCTATACTGTGATCAATATACTGTACGTACATAAATACCTAGTCTCTCTATGGGAATCTAAATCTTAATTATTGACTATTATTCCAGATTCCATCCACCAAAACAAAAAGCATTTACAAAAAATTATTTTAAACTTCATCCAAACACCTTGATGACCATTAAAATATAATTAATATTTTTTTGATGGAATAAAGAGTTTGTACTGGTATGAGGTGTGTTAACAATATTAGCAGATTTTGTCGAAGAAATTCGATATTAATTCTACCAAAACAGAATTATCTCCTTATAATTTTATAACGTCTAATTACTAGTAAACACACTTTCTACAGGAGTTTTATTCCATCCTAGACTGTACTAAAAATGTGAAAATATCCTGTATTCACTCATGTCCTGTGTCTTTATTCACTCTAGAATCTAGATGTTTGTTTATCTTCTGATTGGACAGATTCATTTGCACAATTCTGGCGAACGACAACAGCAGTCTCGAGTCCCGAGCCGTTTGAGGAGTAAAATTAATTTATTAGTTTTTCAACAGGGCAAATCCGTCGAAAAGGCCGCTGCCTTTGTCTTGGTGCCAAATGGCGCAGTGGCGGCAAATTCAAATAATAATGAAGCGACGCCCCCCGTCGCTTATTCATTATAAACTTTCAAAGAGAGCAGCATGATCCTTCTCACAGCAGCGATGACGGGCCCTTCCATTCCAAAACTCTCCTGCCGTTTATTAACTAACTACTCGCCAGCGCGCCTCTTTGCTAATTGCCACCAAATGCGAGTTTGCCCCCACTCTCAGACACCCCTCGGGACCCCCCTCGCTCCTAGACTACTCCCTGAACCTCTCCCCACCCTCGAAAATGAGAAAGACAATAAAATTCATCCAAGGAGGAGGAGTTTATTGATAGCAAAAAATTACTCCCTGAACCCCCCTCAATAATAAGAATAATTTATATGGATGAAAGACATTATTTCATCCAGAGTAATACTGCCAAAAAATAAATAAATAGAAATTCATCCAGAGGATGATACTAAAAAATTACTCCCTGAACCCCCATCAATATTAACAATAATTTTTCTTGATAAAAGACTATTCCATCTAGATAAGTTTATTGATATCAAAAAAAATTACCATCTGAACTCCAATAAATAATAAGAAAAATTTATCTGGATGAGACACATTATGACATGGTGGTTGCAGAAGCCACGATAAATGGGATTATTATTTCACGTTTTAAAATGCATCTATAGAATTCACCTCGGCTACTAATGCTGATACTTCATGCTTTTTTAATTGGGGAAACCCCTATTAGTGAATTGGAATGTTGAATAGAAATGTTAGACTATTAGAATGAAAAATTACATGATACAGTACTGTATTTAAAAATGAAACAGTAATCCATACTAACCATGCTTTATTCTTTCTTTACAATTGCGACTTGGTTTCCAAGTATTCTAAGCAAAGGATGAATGAGTGACTCAAAGAGGAAGCATTCATGAATGAATATGTATTACCGTATGTTTTCTTTATTGGTTAGTATGAAAGAGAAATACAATTTTTTCTGATGGATTGTATTCTATTGGTCAGTTTATGGAATATTGGTCAGTTTTACTGTGAGTGATTCGAGTAGCTAATTTGTAAAAGTAGCAATTTTTGTTTGGAATGTTAATACAAATTCGCCCAACACTGTACCCAAAAGTGCCAAGGTTAGTATAGAATATATGAATAACTTATACTATAGATGAACCTTGCACCGTACCCTGGAACCTAAAATTATTAATAGTAACACACCCACCTGACCTTACCCACGAAAATTAGTAAATAGTATTGTAAAATTAGTAAATATTAGAATAGTGTTGTAAAATGTTCGGAACTTGTTAAGAATTCATAAGCCTTGAATAAATTGGTATTGAAAGCCTTCCTTGATATTAATATAAAATACACAGTAGATGTGTGAGCTCATCAGCATCAATTTTACATTTGTTAGTATAAATAAATAGGTACTGTAGAAAGATAGTTCTTGAAAAATTAAATTTGAATATTAAAATCCGACTGAGCTGTTGTAAATGTTGTAGAATCGTCCCAAGAAACATTGTTCCTGTATCAGAATAAACTATAGAAGTGTGTTTTATTTCATTTAAATTTAAATTGCTGGATACTTAGCCAACCATTTATTTTGAAAAATTCTATTGGTGGAATGAATGTAGGCTGAAAATTCCCATTGGGAATTCTCATTGACTGTTAAAATCGACTGATTGAAAATCTGGCTAGAAACCGTAATAATAATCATAAAGACTATCAATAATAGAATAATACAATAATAATAATTATAATGTCGATTGATTTTATAATAATCTGGAAACAATATTCATATTGTTTTTCATTAATCACTAATGCTAGATGAATTTAAGTAAAAATTATCATTATATGAAGTTTCATTCTTTTTTTACAGACACTTAGCCACAGTCTCTATAATATCCACTATGAAAACAATAATAGGCTACTCCAATCATTTTTTCAGATTGAAAAATAATACAAAAATCAATTGTCAGAAAATTGTGTCTAATCTTCTTGAAAATTGTCATAGAAGTAATTACCTTGAAACAAGAATATTTCAAGTAAATAAAAAGGTGTCAAAAAGATTTCGCCCCCGGGTGGGCTCGAACCACCAACCTTTCGGTTAACAGCCGAACGCGCTAGCCGATTGCGCCACGGAGGCTCTTGTGAAATGTTGGCCCAAATATGCTACATGGAACTGGAACACCAAGAATCACTGTAAATATTCTTTCCAAGTTTCAAGAACGCGGTACTGATTCAAATCATTTTTAAAACTAGCTATTGAGCTAGAAGTTCTATGTTCTAGCAATGGAGTATAATTATTTATTTTTTTAGCTTTCTTTGAAACACTCTTAACTTTAACAATCGCTGGTTCCTACTTTATAAAGGCGGTATAGAAACGGTTCCAATCAGGGCTTGCATTTAGTTTCTTTGATTTTGGATTTATTATTTGAAACGCTAAATTTTTTAAAGTTAATATGTTCCTTGTATTGATTTTCACAATAGAATGAACATTGTACTATTCTATTCCTTCCATCAGGAAGATCAATAATCTTACCGTAACTTACTTATTAAAAATCCCACGTTTCTAGGAGTTCCAAATTGTAAACAGGAAAATAACCAGAAAATTGTCATATTATTATACCTATGATAATAAAATGCTATAAGAATCAAATAATTTCTATGAAATTGTGGATGAAACTCAATAAAATTCTATGAGACAAGCCAAAGACACTGGTACGAAAAATAATAGAAATTCTAATTCAATCTAAATATTTTATCACATTAAACAAAGTATCATGTTATTACAAAAGTAGCCTATAACTGTTTAAAAATAAATCATAAATTACAAATTGACGGATATAATTAGATTAAGTTTATCATTATTCAAAATAAATTCCAAGTAAGTCATCCTTCAAAAAGGTAATAAAACGAAACATTCCTTTATTATTCTAAATCACAGGTTGATGCTAGTTAATATTGCTATTTTTATAACTGTTTTCATTTGATGAACCATCAAGTTTATTGAAGACAAAAGCGTTTGTGCAATCATTGATAATAACTTTTGTACTGTATATATGCATACTTTTTGAAAAAATTTCCATCTGGCATAATTATAATTATACGTATTACGTTCATTATTTTCTCTGAAAATTGACGAAATAACGATTATGAAAGCTAATGCTTTCATAGATCATTATAATAATAATTAGCCTAACCCTCTTTATTCCATCATTATTGATAACATTCGAACCAATTTATTGAGACTCAATGACAAAGCAAAATCATAATTCTCTACGTACAGTATACTATTTTACAATTTTTCATATTTATTTTGTTATTCAAAATTGTTGGTCTAAAAAGAATTTCCAATTCAATATTATTCAGAACAACGTGATACATTAAAATTAATCACTAGCATAGCAATACGCCAAAATTGTTACCTTTAAAAATGGTTTCAATCTCATTATTTCGTTAGGTTTCCGTCATCCATGAAGAAATATAGCCCAACATTTAATTTCTTCACAATACTCTTTTGAATACAGCTAGATTAATAATTTTCACAAAAATAAGTAAACTCGCTTTTACATTAACATTATGGCGAATGAGTAATTAAAGCTGACTCTGGAAGAATGATAATGTGATATTATAAACTTTAGTACTGGTGTGAGTTGCCAAAATTTGAGCTTTATTGTTGAATAAGTCCTGATGAAAGTTATCGTATGGGAGTGGGAATTAACCTTTCCATTGGAATTTTCAATAAATATTATTATTTATAAATAAATAATTTATTCGACAGGAAACAAACAAAATTTAAATCAATTGAAAAATTTCCTCTCATAGAAAAAATGAATGTCTAATTCTATAATGTGAGTAGGAGACCAAAAAGTTAATCCTGTAACTTGTGGGAGGATTCATCTCTGTATGAAAATACTAATTCCGTAGACAGTAGTTAGTAGTATAATTATACAAGTAGTATATTCTTAGTCTATGCTAATTCTTCTTCTTCTTCTTCTTCTTCTTCTTCTTCTTCTTCTTCTTCTTCTTCTTCTTCTTCTTCTTCTTCTTCTTCTTCTTCTTCTTCTTCTTCTTCTTCTTCTCCTTCTCCTTCTTCTTCTTCTTCTTCTTCTTCTTCTTCTTCTTCTTCTTACATTCAAGGATTAGGCAGTAATGCCTGTTCCGACTCACTAATTCTCAACTGGAAAATATAAAACCTAGACTAGAATCACTGTTTTAGATTATTCTTAATTCCTACTACCAAATTATACAATAAAACCCTATATTATTTACACATTATTGTGTGAAAAAATGACCAGTATTGACTTGGGGATAATATTGGTACAGTGAGTTCCAACTCAGTAGGGTTAGTGGCAAAAAAATGTTCGGTTGGTATAGTCTGTCCAAGCAAAGAAGACCCTCTGGCAAGATGGGAGAATGACTCCAGCTCGGTCAATATTGGTTCAAAAATAATCGATCTGGTCTCAATATTGTAGGAAACATTTTTTTCTACAATTTGAGATCAAATTGATAACTTTTGAACCAAAATTGACCGAGCTTGAGTCATTTTCCCATATTGCCAGAGGGTATACTTTGCTTGAGCGGACTATAGTAGGCACTCGAATGTGAAAGACAAGAAGCGGTGGCGCGAGTACTTCACAGCGACCACCTAATATAAAATAATATATTATATTCTGTGGTTGCTGGTACTCCACATTGTCGATTGTTTGATTAATGCAAATCAGTAGGGATTATTGCTTGCTTGGTTGAGCCAGAGAGAGAGCTCGACAAGTGCCAGAGGAACACACAGTAACAAGTTGGGGGTGTTGGGGGGGGCGTTCAAGAGGTGGGGGGAGAGGGGTTTGCTGGCAGGAGTTTGGTCTACGAGCAAATATTTGTAGTGAGGCTTTCGGATTATAGAACTACCCGGCTCAAACACTCATCATCGACCCTACGCAGCAAAGACGTTTCAAATATTACAAGCACTTCAGACAACTGGAATTCTGTTCATTTTCCCCGCTGCTGTTCATTTCCCCCCACATAATCTGAGTTTTATTAGTTTACACATAACTTATCACAAAAACTATACATTCTTGTTGGAAAGTTTGTGGAAAATCAGGAAAGTTGTGAATCGTGAAAAGATATTGTTTTTGGAATCTTTCAGTTGCACGCGAAACTACCGAATAATTATTTTTTTATCATTTATTTTCCTACTGTATTTTATTTGGAGGCAAAGTTACAATGATGGAGATGGAATGATGGATCGGATTGAATGCAACAAAATCTAATCTAAGTATAATAACTAAATAACTGATGCAAAAATATACAAATCATCTAAGAAATGATATGAAAATACGAAATTATATTTCCACCTCTCTATATGAAAATGTCATAGAACTATTACTGTGTAGTAGCCTACCAGCTTGATGAATGAATAAACATCACTTACGACAATGTATATAGAATAACTCAAAATATTGGAATTCAATTTGATGTTTGGATCATAGTGCAAACTATTCAAAAGAATAGCATTTTTCGAATAGCATGCATCATTTTCAAATAACAGCATAATTTCCAATCACATTTGAAAGTAGTTTTAGGAGCTTGACCATTGTCAACCTAGAAAAAGATGTGTACAGTATTGTGAATAATTGATTTTTAGAAGCTAATCAATTGGCACAGTTGATTATGAGATGTCATTGATTGATAAGAGTTACGCCCACTGGCAATGTTCCAGACCTGATGTTCCACATCCATCATCAAATAATAAAAAATTATAAATCATATACATGCCTGTTTTTCTTTCGTTAAAATTTTAATAGAATTATATCAAATTATAAAATTGTTAGAAATGTAATAAATTAACATATCAATTTGTAGGTAAGTGATATATTTCAATGCATATCATTATCTAAAAATGTTAGTCTATAGTATTTTTCTACTAAAGTACATTGCTGTAAACAATTTGTAAGCTTTTTAAAATTTTTCCAAGTATCATTTCAATATCATTATTATGGGAAAACAGTCTACTTTGTATACATTGTCTTTGATCATAATCAATTATTATTCGTCTAATCATCCACTTATTCAATAATAACATAGAGTATCTAGATCTAATCCAGTTCTAAATCTAATCGTCTAATATAATAACTATGAGTCTATATAATAACTATAATGGATGTTATAATAACTAAAGTTTTTTTTAGCGAAGTCAACATTTTGAAGGAACATAATATCGAACGGCGGTTTGGTTGGTTCGCGCTCCAAGTGCAGCAATAAAGCTCAGCACCGATTCTGGAAAGTAAAAATGGCAAGACCGCGCTGAAATATTGCCAGAAACTTTGTCGACTGTCCATACACAGTTTTTCGGTTGGGTCTACTTTTGTAGGAAATATGCAATATAGCGGTTTGGGTTGCCGGCAGGGTGGTGGTGTATGTTTTCATGAATAAGATAGGTGAGGGGTTGGGTTTTGAGGGGGATGGTTTTGGGGCACACATCTCCAGCAGGGCGCCGCGCGAATTTTCGAAAACGGTCATCGGGGGTTGCGACCCTTGCGTAATATATTGCGAGCCGTGCACAACTATGAATAACAAAAGATCCCTTCGGATGCTGTAGCCCTCACATCGGAACGGAACCGGAAGCTAACGTTGTAGATGGCTCCCTGTCCGACCGGAACTTCCGGACTATAAAACTGCGTAGTTAGAGCCGACGAAAAGTGCCAGCTCACTTCTTCTTAGCGCCCAACTGATGACGTCAGAGGTCAAGATGGTCGCCATCCGATGACGATAAGTCAGCCAGCAACAAACGAGGCTCAGGCCCACTTGTTGAGTCCCCGAATCTGCACAGAACACACAAGAAACCTCACCATAAACCCATCAAAAACTGACATAAGATGGAAAGAAAATAAAAATATTATTGTCTATGATGTTCAAATGTATGTAAACCCCTTAATCTGATTAAAAACGTACAAGAAACCTCTATATAAACCATGGATAACCAACATAAACTGGAATGTAATAAATCTATGAGTCTATTAATTTTAGTAGGTCTATCATGTTCAAATGTATGAAAAGTCCTAAATCTGCTGTTGATGGAAACAAATAAGAAACCTCACTATAAACCCTGGGAAACGGACGTGAAGTGAAAAAATGAACATAAACCTAATTATTTTAGTAGGTCTTTCATTCTCAAATGCATGGAAAGCCCTCAATCTGGTCAGAAAGATCTCTATGAATTCTGAAAAATCAACATGGAAGGGTGCATTCATAGTGGGTTGAAAGATGAAGATATCACTTAAGTTGATATTCATGAATCAGCTGTTGTAATCAAACATAATGAAATTAATGGAAGTGAGCACATTCTTACTTTTGAATAAAAAGTAATACTTCTGCACATAATTCAATGAACGTTATCTCATCTTCATTTCCATCTTTTAACCCACTAGAAATTTACCCTAGAAATTTGCATGGATTGCCTTTAATTGCTTTTGCAATATAATGTCATGAAATAATGATGTTTCTTAAAAATGGATCATAAATACATTAATTTCCAGAATTACATACGTATCGCACACAGAGCCAGATGCATTGAATTGCAAAAAAATAATAATAACAAATCTCTATACTGCAGCCAGAGAATAGAAAAAAGTTCTATTCACTCGGACTCTAAAGGTAGCCTATCAGTTTGAAAGTCGATAGTGAATAGTGACCTATTTTATAATAATAGTTTCAATAATAGTCTAATAAATAATAGTTCAGTCATAAGCTAAGCAATTATGAGATGGAATTGTAAGAATATTTTTCCTCTAAATCCATCAATATAATGTGCAGCATTCAATCATTTCAATCCAGACAATACAATGCAATTACTATTGTTTGATAAAGTGATATAACTCATAACAAAGTCATGATTTAAAAAATTCATATTATGAAACATAAATTCAGTCAATTAGTATATCAGTAATTATTATTTATTTCAAGAGCAAGACTGCCAATTCTTGATTTCTATAAAGGATCTAAAAGTTCCCTTTCCCCCTCCAGTCTAGGGCTACTACTAAGAATGTATGTTCATAGATAAAAATAATCTAAAATACCCAATACAGGCTGGAAAAAGTATCTTCGTAGTCACAACCACATTTAAACGACATTTCACTCAACTGAATTTATGTTTTGTTGCACCTGAATTATTCCAAAACATCTTACAGGCATCAAAGTAACGTCGTCTGAATGATTTGACGAACACTTTTTTATTGCCAATATTGGTTAGCGTTGGTCGTTCAAGCATGCTTTTATGTAATTTGCCTTTCACATTCTACTGTCACAGCACAGTACTGCACATGGTAATAAATGTTGATGGTTGATCGAGTATGCAAATTGACTTGATCCTTGGTTGGTGGATTCTATCTCTTCTGGTAGCTTGGATGATTAGGTTTAGTCCCACCTTCCACATTCTATGAACAGAAGTGAGACCGTTCAAATATTGAATTGAATTCTACAGCCAGTTATTGAACTTATACGTTTAGTAGCATAGTATAGAAGATAGTTAGAATTTGGACCGTAGCATACTGTTAGATTGTGACGAATAGGGTTGATTGGATTTGAAATAGGAAATTTGAAACCCTGAATAAACAGTTCAAACCATTACATTCACGTAGATTAAGGTTATTAGAAGAACCTCTTGAATAACCTTGAACGTAGAAAGCCTGTAGCCAATGAAAATAGAACTCCATTATAATGGAATAGAATTATATTCTATTATCACAGTATGTAGCCATTCCATTACAAACTCATATGGAATCGGTTGGCTTTTATAATAATTTAAATAAATAAATATAAAATTTTCCAAAAGATTTAACTTGAATATATATATTCTCAATCAACAAAACAAGGAAATGGAAAGGGATGACCACCATTTTCTCCAATTTACACTCCCATTTTCGAGTCGTCTTTCCATTAGCCAATGTGGAACTGTTATGAAAGACGTCATTTCTTTAGTTCTTATACTCAAGCCGCCATTTCGTTGCAGTACACTCCCACTAACGGAACGCTCTTCCATTGGCTGACGTCAATTGGCTTATTGGACGCCATTTTATAGAACTGAGGACGCCATTTCCTTAGCTATTGACTTCCTCAAGTCGCCATTACATTGCGTCACTCTGTCATTTTCAAAATGCTTTCTCATTGGCTGATGTGAAATTGTAATAGATAGATACCATTTGAAAAAAATACACTTTCACAGACTAGTGAAAAGTGAAGAACTGAAGTTCAAAATTTTCCGTTACCGATTGATAATGAGAATTTTTAGTACTGTAATAAGTTCGCTGTTCACAATCACTATGACCAATCAAAAGGGTCAAATTTTCCAAATTTTTCCAATTCGCCGGGGATGAATATTTTCCATCTATTATTGATTTCTCCCCAGTTATCTGTTAAAATATGTTACTAGTAACAATTCAACAATATGTTACTTGCTTACAGTCCTACTCAATGTGTAGACACTGGCGACTCGTGCCCACGAAACAGGTGAATTGCCCTTGTCTTTTACAATACATCAATTCACCTGTTACGTGGTGCGAGCCAACAGTAGTATTAGAGTATTCAATTAAATTTTTGTTAAAAAGGATAAGAATATCCTAGTGAAAGGATAATACTTGGCCTTGGAAATTCATACATAATTGATAAGAGAGAAAAAGAGAGAGTGAAAGACTGTAATACATTCTCTTTAGTACAGTGTCAGTGTAGTAAATTATCAGTACCTACATTATCTTTATTACAGTGTCAGTGTAGTAAATTATCAGTACCTACATTATCTCTAGTACAGCGTACGAGCATAGTACATTATCTTTAGTACAGTGCAGTACATTCTCTGTAGTACAGTGTATCACGTTCTCATTAGTAAAGTGTATCACATTCTCTGTAGTAAAGTGTATCATATTCTCTGTAGTAAAGTGTATCACATTCTCTGTAGTAAAGTGTATCATATTCTCTGTAGTAAAGTGTATCACATTCTCTGTAGTAAAGTGTAGTAGATTCTCTGTAGTACAGTATAAAGCTGACGCCAAAAAACTAGGCGGTTTCGTCTGCTCCTTGTACCTACCACACCACGGCGATCCACTTCTGATAGGCGACTCGTGCGTGAGTCGCCACGCCGAATGGAAGAATAGATCTTCTCTTCTAATAGAATCTTGAATAGGAGAGCGATCTCCGACTGATACTTCCGATTGGAAATTTAGAATCTAATATCGTCGCTATGATTGCTCCCGCTGCGTTGGGACCGCTTGCGGCCTGATCTGCGGCAGCCGCAGCTGCGGACGTCGACCTCTGCTCCGGTAGAGGTCGCGCAAGCTGAGAAGACACGCAGGTTCAATGTGAAGTGTATCGTAAGGCGTGTCTACACAGCTGACGCGAACCTTAATTGAACCGCACTTTCAATAGCGACTGTTGTACTATATATAAGTACAATATACTATATATAAGTAACTTACAGAGGAATACTCGAAAGGTCGATATGCGAGTTGGTGGATCTACAAGATCAATACTGTGGTTTGATTGAATTGAGATTATTCATTTATTTATATAAATGTACAAGATATCACTTAATGGAATGACCAACAGGTAAACGTCCAAAACTGTCCTTTTCCATTTTTTCTTAAAGTAGTCCAAATGTAGTTTATGTGTATATTTTATTCTACGCTCACCAGTTAAAATTCACAATCAAACAATTTATCCTTTATTCCAAAATCAGAATTATTTGTAACATTTTCCTGGACGAAAAATTCTAGAGTTAAATATACAGCGATTGTACATAACCTTGTTTCGGACATAACATTTATCAGAATTCAGGAAAGAAATAGTACAGGTTCTGCCTAGTTTTTCTTGCCTGGTTATAATAATATTAATTATATGATTTGTGTAATGATATCAATGATTAAATGAATGAAATACTGAACAAATTTTGAATTTGAGAAAGATTATGCAGTTTCGAACCATAAATAATTCAAATTAGTTGAATATTCCTTTATATACCTTCTAAAATGGAATAAAAAGGCCTAAATTCTGGGAAAATCGTTGAGAAATAAGAGATGTTTGCCTATCATTTTGTATATACAGTATAATATAAAATATTACCGTTTAATACCATAGTTTCGGAGCATAGAGTCAGATTCCCGCCTACTACACCGACCTAGGAAAGACTCAAGAGTCTAGACATACCTCAAGAGTCTAGAAGGTATCACGAATCAGATAATAGACAGCATTACCGAAAGACATATTTTAATTTAGTTGTCACCTAGTTGGACTTTGACAAATAGCTGTCAGCCGCAAGAGAGACACACTCGATAATGAAGACGAACCAGCGTGACAGCTTGTGATAAAATGGTAGATTTTTTCAGGTTTCAGCCGCGCTTCGCCCGGCGGGAGGCCAGCTGATAGATACCGAGCATTTGTTAGTCGTGACATCATCAGATTCGACCAATTAATAACCAGGAAGGCTCTGCACTAGAGGGCGAAGAGTGAAGGATACCTTAATTTTTTATTATTTGAGTCCCCTACTCGAGAGTTGAGTACCAGCTATCATTACATGATGGTAAGAAATGTTATCAGTGTGTGGCTAGTTGAATAAGCAGGAGAACTATCATCAAAATAGAACTATTTTTCCGAATTGTCAATTTTTTTAAGTTGACTATGAATGGTTAGTGGCTATGTGGTTAGTGCCGTCAACTTTCAGTTCCTGTTTTTTTTTAGTATTATAATCTTGTATGCTTTTGTTGGAAGGGAATAAAGTTCATTATTCATTATTTATTCAATAACGATACTCGCAAGGGCTGGAGTTTTAGTGTAATTATGATTCAATAACTAATTGACCAAGTCTCATGATATCGTTATTTAATTAATAAAGTTCAAATCAGAATAGACTTACATAGTGAGTAGACTTACTTACATAGTTACTTACTTACTTAGACTTGCATAGTCTGGTAGAATCTCTCTCATTACCACTTTTTGAATTTCCTTAACTGATAATTTTTCAGGCTTCTATTCTTTCCACTTTCCTTCACAATAATTCACGACTCTACTAGACTCTGGTAGGTTTAAGCTGACCAATTCGACTTTAGTTGAATTTATTTCAATGAAAGAAACTTGAACTGTCACAATTCCACTTTTATAATTTACAGATTTCAAATTTTTTACTAAGAATTTATTATTACAATTGGAAAAAATTCATTGATAGCTATAAAATCTAAATCGTATGACTTGATACCCCAGAACAAACAACCCATCTACGCTCTTTACACTCTGAAGCTACGTATAGTAGCGTCTGAATCGTCATTTCATATCACTCGGATACATGAATTTCGAGCGCACCGTTCTAGAAAGACACTGAATTTGGTCTGAGAGGAAGCAGCCGCGGCCATATATTTTCATTAAAATGACACCTGAAAATCACATGAATAAGTTGGAGGTTACAGACGCAAACAAGAGGAACGCTTTTTAATGAACGTAAACATTAGACAGGCGTCAAACGATAAATTAACCACAAATCGTTCTCAAGTGAGCAGCATTCACTGTGCTTTTTTCAATTACATTGATATAGTCTGTCCGAGCAAAGAAGACACTCTGGCAAGACGGGAAAATGACTGTAGCTCGGTCAATATTCGTTCAAAAATTGTAGATTTGGTCTCAAATTGTAGAGAAGATAGTTTTCTAGAATTTGAAACTGAATTTTTAATTGTTGAACCAATATTAATTGAGCTGGAGTCATTTCCCCATCTTGCCAGAATGTCTTCTTTGCTTGGACAGACTGTACAATACATTTTGAAGCAGAGACTTCAACGCTTTCCGATTTACGAGTCATTGTTAGCTGAACAAGGAGGCAGAGCGAGTTTGATTGTGAGGGATAAAGAAAGAGAGATGTGTATTCAGTTTGTAAGAGAGAGTGAGTGAGAATACTGAAATTATCTCTCATGAAATTATTGCCGGCCTACCTATCCGGTAGTAGTTGGTAAGTATAAGGTGGACGACGGTAATGTCGCAGAGGCTAGCGCATGAGGGGGCGACGCGTAAAATATGCGCCGGCCAAAGGGGTATTTTGACAAGCAAAATATTTATAACGGAACTGTTACAAAAGGGGAGGGTGGGTTTATGTCGTGCTGCCGCTGCTAAGATTTCGAATCACGGAAAGAGTGCAAATGAGTAGGGAGGTGCGTGGCGGGGGGTGGAAGGAGGAATTCATAACGAACCAAGTTGGGAGCAGAGTGTGTGAGAGAGAGAGAGGGTGAGCGAATGAGAGGGAGTGAGAGAAACAGTCACAATGGATGGACCGCCGAGTATCCGATAAATAACTTCAACACGGGGCCCACGCAACCGCCGTAATTATGCTAATAAATACCTGACAAATATCACTGCTTTCCCCCTCTTGTTACCCCCACCCTTTCCCCCACCTTTGTCGGACGCAATCAACTCCGGATGATCATGGTGCTCTTCTCCCTCATCTTCCTTCCTCTACCTCTATCCCTCTCTTTCACACTTTATCTCGTACCTTTCTCTCACTAACTCTTTCTCTCTCACTCTCTGTGGCTGCTCGTTACCGGATGCCGAAAATCATACAAAAATAATAAATTGCGCCCGGCCTCTCTCCTCTGACTTCTTGAGAGCTTCCCAACTAGCAGGAAACTCGACTCGTGATATTTACCCACCTTTGAAACGATTGCGAGATGGAAGCTGGTTTGTAATTTTTGTCACCTCAAGTGAATGAATGTTATGTGGGGAGTTGAGAGAGCTGGGTCAATTGACTTTTTTGGTTATCAGAGTAAATTGGAACGTGAGCTTGGTTATTGATATCTAATTGGTTTTTTGGTTATTGATATCTATAAACAAAAAATCAATTATAGTGGTGATAACAACAAAGATAGTGATGATTAAAGAGGCAGTCTCTATAGTGGTGATGAAGTGGCCTTGAAATATTGCCTTATATTGCTTAGCCTATAAGCAACTACCTTTCATAAACACATGAACATACATTCTGTAAAATGTCAACAATGAACTTACATTTCATACATTTTATATTATTTATAACTGGTTTATCACTGTTTATAATCAGTTTAATCATGTATAATAACAGTTCTAAACGAGATAGATGTTCCAAGAATGTTTTTAAATTATTAATTATACTCCTAATTATTAATAGTCTGGGTGCCAATACAAGAATATTTAAAAATTATTAGTATAATTATTATAAATAATTATAATATTAAAAAAATGTGTAATATAGGAGAAATACCTATACCATACACTCTAGAGACTATAGACTATTGAACGTCAATGATCTACGGAATTAATAATGTATTCTTGTTCAGCGTACGTTCAGCACTGTTTCACGTTGACTATTGTAATAATTTCACTAGAATACTTCCACAATTCTCAAAACTCTATTAATGAAACAGCTATAGGCTACAATTTCTTTATGAAGCAGGGATGCAATACTTTCATATGAAATACGTATACAATACCTGTATTTAATAGGTATACAATACATGTAAGAAATAGGTAGCTAGCTGAAACCATATAATTTATTGTATGTGCATCTTCATTTCAACCCTCATTTCCAACATCAATTAATTATTGGAAATCTTCTTGTCTCATTCCACTCATCACCTTGTTCAACGCATGTATTGGTGCACGAAAACAAGGAGACCTTTTTCGCTCTAGACAGGGGGCGTCTGATCAACAAAAAAGTACCCGTATCCGAAATTAGAGTCCAAGGGAGGAAGGAAATTAGAGAGTTGTGGGGGGGGGAGTATGGAAGGAAAGAGGTAGAAGTCGAATCGGAAGGAGTGGAACGAGTGGCTGCTGGTATAAGATATGTAGCGCAACATTAATGGTACGGGGATGCTGTGAATAGCTGCTCCCCCTTCCCTTTCCCAAAAAAGGGGTTGGGGTTCAAGGGGGGCCGAGGACGACGCCGACAAGGGAGCCGGGGACTCTAGATTTACGGGGCCATCCGGAGTCTTGTAAACAAGCTATCCCGGAGGCCCAGACCACTCTAAAGGCACCTATATATCGTCGTAACGCCCCCCTCTCTTCTTGCCCCTGACACCCCCACTTGTAGAGCAATATATTTCCCGACCAGCGGTCAGAAACTACCCTTGTATGTGTTTTCCGCTCTTCTCTACAGCGTTTCCCTTCCCCCACCCCTCCGAAACTTCCCCGAATTATTACCTTCAACCCCCCACCCTCACGGTGACCCTTCCGATTTTTTAAACCTCTTTTGCCCTTTTCTATTAATCCGCTCGGCCAGCATAAAATTCGAACAGCAACTGCGCCAAGATAATATTTCACTGTGCACCCCCTTCCCCGTTCCAACCCCCTTCCTTCCTTCACGCTTACAACACTGAGCTGCTGCGTTCTCCAAGGATAAAAGGGGAGAGGGAGGGGATGGGGCTGCAGCTTTAATCTCTTGTTTGAAATTTCCACTCAAATACAGTGTTTGCTCGCTACCGGCTCTTTGAACATTAGCCTATCGCGTCCACCTTTCTCGGTTTTGTACAACAAGGATGCAGAAAATAATATCGTTTATTGGTCCATTTACGTAGAGAAAAACACTTTATGTATTTACTTGAAAATACAACAAATGTTGCCCGGCTGTAGCGCATTGCTACGTTTTGCCTATTGCGAATGATTAATTTTTGTAATGAATCTATAACATTCTCCACCTTACATGTCTAACTGATAGAAAATAATATCCAATACCGAAAATCGAGGAAAAATACCATTGACTCTCTGAAACCTAAAGTTTTTATTAATTCAACTTGAAAAATACCCAATCTAAGTATTAATTCTTTCAAAATTATTGATTATTGAGTCATAATAGAAATAATAATAATATTATTATTGATAAATAGAATCAACTTTTCTACGATTCGGCGGCGATCAATGATCATTCCAAATGTGACATTTGAAATGTCTCGTATCAACGAGCTTCCTTCCTGTACGGTATCAATTTTAAACTCTGTATCACTACTGCGTATCAAAAATCCACTGTGTGAAGAGGGCTTAAAAAAATATTATTTTTTGTTCTCTCCTCTCTGCACATTAACTTGAAATTCGATTAGCCCATTTACAAACAAATGGAAAAATAAATTTGGAAATCTTCAGAAATCGTTCTCTTTGTCCTATGATATAACCATTACCCAATTTACTGAACGGATCGATTAGATACAGTTAAGTGTTTTATAACTTTCTTGGGAGAAAGTTCGAAACGGTATTCAAGTGATGGGACACAAACTGATAAGGGACAAAACTAGGGATTTCGGGGCAAAATTAGGGACAAACCGGAATTTTTATCCGGTGAAACTAATTAGAAATTTCAGGGCAACTGAAACCCTCTGCCGGGCAACAAGCCGACTTCAAAAACAAACAAGGGCAACAAAATCGTGGGAAGACGTCAAAATAATGGAGATAGTCTGCCTAAGCATAGAAGACATTCAGGCAAGATGGAAAAATGAATCCAGCTCGGTCGATATTGGTTCAAAAATAATAAATTGAGTCTCAAATTGTAAGAAACATTCTAATCTACAATTAAAGACCAAATTTATAATCTTTGAATCGATATTGACCGAGCTGGAGTTATTTTCCCATCTTGCCAGAATGTCTTCTTTGCTTGGTCAGACTATAGTTGTCCTTTTTTGTTTGTTGAAATAGATGTTGAAGTCACACCAAGTGTCATGTATACATCAACACCCTTGCTATATAGTTATACAGTGTTATGTGTTTATACATCAACATCCTTGCTATATAGTTATATAGTAACATCCCCTGGAGTTATATATCAATTGGACCCTGGCCCCAAATTGGTCACGCTGTCCATTTTGAGCACTGATCACCATTCAGAAAATAAATTTTATTGTCTACAGCTCTGTCTCCAGCTTTCTTTTCAACAAACAGTCGTTCCGGTCAATTTTCTTGAATGGAAAAACCCCAGTTCTCAGGTTTGGGAGAGTATGCAATAAGTTTTTCTTGGGAATGTGAGACCCAGCTAAAATATTTATGTCCTGAAATGTTTTAGACCAATGTTAATTAGTTAATTATCGTGATAAACCGAAATTGGCATTCGGTAATCTATAAGTATCTGAAGTGATCATTTCCAATAACATTATAACTTATTAGTTATTTCATTATTACTAAGTCCAAGTACATTATTTACTGAGCATCCAGGATCATAAATCTCATCAGAACGTATCGATTTGGTTGGATTTTTTTTAAATTCAAGTTCCAATAATAACTGATTGGAATAAGAGGACCTATCCTATCCTTACATTCACAACAGCATGTAGTTGATAGAATAGTATATCTTACACTAAAAATTTAGGTAGTTTCGTCTGTCTCTTATACGTGATGTAACCTACTAATAGCTGATTTAAAACATCTATTGTCTCTTTTGATTCCAAAAACATCATCTAGGCGTAGTTTATTGACAAATCTAAGTGAGAGCATCAACTGTTGGAGCGCACAAGGAGCAAAACAAACCGCCTAATTTTTGGCGTCAGCTGTATGTCTTTTCTGGGTTTGAGCTTCTAGTACCAAATCTCTTAATCATTCAACAATAACAATAACTTACCACAAACGTTTCAACTTCAGAAGTTAAAGGTTAAAATACGAAGGAATAGAGATAGTGTTCATATATGAAGTCTAGAAATCTTTAATAGATGTAAATTTATTTATAAATCTTGAAATACTTAGGCTACTTTGTGCGGTACCTACTTAGCAACTTCTAGAATGGATTTTTGTAGAGGATATTTTATTAGTCAACAGCCTTTAAAACTTATTCAATTGGCTTTTCATAGTGAGAACAACTATTATTTGCAACCGTTCCGCATTTTACTTATTGGTGTTCTTTATTTTCAAAAATATAGTAACTACAAAACATTTATTTTATATTTTTTACTTCACATATCCCTGGAAATATTGGGCTATATATTTCACTCAGCTCCCTACACTATTTCAACTTGACAATACCAAGCTACACTACACGGTTTGGTAATCCTGTAAATGGTACTTATTGTTAGCATCACGTCCATTGTAAATGGTGGTATGACACTCCCCAAAATCCTTTGTTCTAGTGTCTTCACTTCACTTTGGATTCTTGAAATTTCAAAATTTCCTCGTAGTTCGCTGAAAGCATTCATTGGGAAAGATAATAGAATGCTGAACGTCTGATTGAAGTTGATTTATGGTCTTCACAAACAAAACGGTTCAGACCTGCGGTGTTTGTTGGTCAAGCAGCTCACTGTCCGGTTCAAAAAGTCAAACAAAAGTGATGTGTCTTTTGAGTTTCCTTTCTTTTGTACCACAAAGATGTATGAGGGTCTGTTGGTGCTTTCTTCAAACTAGTTTTCAAAACTATTTCCTTTTGAAACAATAAACTCCAGACATTTGCTGGGTAGAAAATTCAATGCTTGTGTAGCTCTGAATACAAAATGAATTCCGTGAATTTTGTACATTTTTATTATTTTTTAAACAAAGAACAGATTACTCTTGAGGGGGAGAAAGACTGATTCTCGTGTAGAACTGAACTTGAATTTAATTCTTGGAAGTTTTCAGATATTTTATAACGCAAACCAGAAGTACATATTTTTAGTGATGATTGTAAGAAGTAATAAAGTAAAAATATGATTCATTATATAAACCAATGTGTCAGTGAAACATGAACCAATGATGAACAAAGTTATCAGACATTTTATTAAACTTTCCAATGAAAAAAACTACAAAAAAGTTGTTACTTCACGTTAATAAAGTGTAGCTCATTTTAAAGAGTAGTTTTCAAAGCTAATAATGTCAAGCCTGGATTTCAATCTGGACAAACAATCTAATAATATAGAGCCATTGACCATTTATGATCAAACTGCGATATAAAAACCAACTGATAATAACAAAAATATAAAGTTATATTATTTGAATTAAGCTAAAAATAAGCTTAATTCAACAAACGGAAGAAGCAACGGTAATATTCAGTATCTATATTTATACATCTATACTTATAAATTATTATATGATACCAAAAAACTTTTGGGGAATCAAATTCATCCAGGAAAAGTGAGAGGATTTCATTGATGGTTGGTAACGTATTAGTAATAATACAATTGTTTCCTAGATAGTAAGGTAAGGTATTCACTGGGTATATTACCGACAATGAAGACAAGAATTTTTACAGAATGAAACTGTTGAATTACTTTTTCTGGTAACGTATCTCATAGTGTGAATGCAGTATTTACCAAGAACAGCATCTATTTATTTCAAAATGATTGGCAAATTCAATTTTATTGAGTTGAGGTAAGATTAGTAAGGTACTCTGAGAACAATATGTATTCTTTTAACAATAAATATTGAGCAAATTCAATTTCATTGAGATTAGGTAAGAGTAGTAAGGTCATGGTAAGGTTAGGTATTCCATTGAGGGATGGCTTCTTATACTCGGTGAAATATACGAGCAATCGCAGTCACCATCAATCCCAACCGCCTTGAAGAACAACTTTACAAGTTTCGACGGTAGCAGATGTTTTAAATGCAAAGCATAACGACGATTTAACTCTCGGCAGGTGGTGCAGGTTGCTGTCTAACAGAGGCGACACGCAGTCTAAGATGAATTTCGGATAATAAATTCTCAACACTCGAAGGAATCTCGAGAATTTCCAATGATTAGATCTCTCTCACCTGTGGTGGCGGGCCGTTTTTGGAATATAGTTCGCACAAGCTAAGAAGACACCTCGTTTAATAAACTTTACATTTAATGGAGTGCCTTCTCAGCCAGCGCAAACTATGATAACTAGCAATGGACAGTTGGTGAATTTTGCGCAAGCTGACAAGGAACTTCGTTGAATACACTTTACATTGAATGGAGTGTCTTCTTAACTTGCGTAAACTTGAGGAACTAGCATGGGTGCTCTACATGTGGAGATTGTCAGGAGGTGTTATAGATTGGTGTCTAGATTGCTATAGGTGTGAAGATAGATGTCCTTTTTTGTCACGAATTTTCTAAAAAGTAATGTCCTCGGTGACGTTTCAGATGCTTATCTTTACTAGATTCCTGAAATATTCACAAAACGCGGAATTCCTCATCCTATTTATCTATATATCATCTAATACTCGTATTTTAATAATCTTCACTTCATTCTGAAACTATTCTATGTAAAATAGAATTGGGGGGAGTTCGATTCTACTAGACGTCAAAATTTAATGTGCAAAAGCAAACAGGGAAGCGGTTTGTCCCAGTGGTAGAGAGCGTCTAATCAGTGAGATTAGATAAAAGACTTACCTCTGCCTGGTGATCGGAACTGGTGACCGGTTCCTCTGAATTCAATTTATGAGCCTCAAAAATCGCTATCCGGTGTTTCGGAACCCACCTAAAGCATTCATCTCTCATCATCATCCTTTCCATTACCCACGCAAAAAGAAAAACAACTCAAAACTGAATATTCACGATACACGGAATCCCTCGTTCCATTTATCTTCTATCTCATATTTTTCCATCTATCAATGCTGATAGGAAGTTTAATGACGGGAAGAAGTGAACGGTGCAAGACTATATTCTGCCCAAGCAAAGAAGGCATTTTGGAAAAATTGGAAATTGACTCCAGCTCAGTCAATATTGGTTCAAAAATTATAAATTTAGTCTCAAATTGTAGATAAAAGAGTTTCCCACAAGTCGAAACCAATAGTCGAAATTTATAGTTTTTGGACCAATACTGCCCGAGCTGGAGTCATTTTCCCTTCTCCTAAGAATGTCTTCTTTGCTTGGACAGACTATACCAAGAGTGGTAGGTGGCTCGTGAAGAGAGTTTCATTTCATCTATAACTAAGTTATGAAAAGGAAAATTTGAATAACTTCGACGTCCTGATAAAAGAATCTCCCAGTATATGTAACAAATGGACTCATATATTGTGCACATTATTAGAGTAAACATGAATATTGATATTTCTCTTTATTACTTATAGCCTATAAGAAATTCGAAAAAGTTTAGGAATAAATAATCCACTGGAACGCTTTATTAGTATGTAATATATGGATAGCCAAAGAATGAAGTATTTTGTGTACAGAATTCAGTAACTTAGAGGTTGTTTATCTTCCTTTCACATTCAAACTCAATGATGTTTCTAATTTATTAGTATCTCCCGATACTTTGCCAACTCCTCCTATTCCTTTGTTGAACTTCCTAGTCCTAGCTCCGCCTAATAGACAATACTGAATTTCCATTTCATTTCATTAATGAACCAGAAATTCATCAATGATACAATGTATTAACAACTTCTGATTCGATTGTCTCGCTTGATGCATTTAGGCCTACATGATAATCTAGTGAACCTTCTTGAACGTATCATCTTGTAAAGCTGAAACAGTTGGGCGGTTTCTTCTGCTGCTTGTGTGCTCCAACAAATGATGATGTCAATTGGAGCTATCATTTAGCTATGCCTGGATGATGTTTTTGGAATCATAAGAGATGATAGATGCTCTACATCAGAATGTTACATCACGTAAAGAGACAGACGAAACCGCCTAAAGTTTAGGCGTTAGCTTTATAGGTTATTAGGCTATTAGGTTATTTGGCTAAAAGTAAATTGAACAGAGTATATACCGCTTCATGAACAATTGATTTTGCCAGGCACTTCAATTTCAGGAGTAAATCTCACAATAAATGTTTCACGAGAAATCAGGAGAAATCAGCCATTCACTTCAAGAGTGTAACTTCAATAGTATTTATTTTAGATTTGGCTTTCAAATTTTATTCTACAGTAATTGTTTTCAGAGAAACCAGGGTATTGTAGATTTAATTTATTATAAATTCCTAATTATTCTACGATAATTTATTGTTTCCTAAGGAACCAAGGTACTGATTTATTTATTTATTTCTAATGATAGATTTGGCCAATCGCTTCAAGAGTGCACTTCCAATGGTACTCATTGGCTTATCACTTTCAAGTTTTAATTTGACAATAATTTCAGTTTCCTGAGAAACCAGAGTGATTATTATAGGTTTGGCTACAAGCAGGCCATGGATTTGGCTACTCTCAATAACTGTACAGTAGATTTGGCTATTTTCAACACTTCAGCTAACAATTTTCTCCAGAGTAACCATTGAGTTTCGCCGATGGTGTGGGTGGCTCAATAGCATTAAAATCGTTGAGGAAGCCAGCAGAGGCCATTTGGCGTGCAAACGGTGCCTGAAGGCTTGATGAGGCCGGTAATGAGGCGTGAGTGAGTGTAGGAAGCCTGGGGCCCACCTGTGAGCAGTACACGCTATCAGAATTGGCGTTTGACAAGTATCTTCAATCCAAAATAACTCTTTCAAAACCGTCTGAAAACGGTATATGAGAGAGAAACTGGTTAGCTGAGTTCGCTTTCAATGTGATAAGCTCTCATAGACCGCTAGCCGACTGTCCTGACAGAGCTGAGAATCAAAATCAGTCATTAGCCAACCGCCAATTTCGTTGGAGTCTACTCTACCCCCTTGTCCACCAAGGCCTCTTCCTGGAACACGACTAATCCCCGTGACAGGTCCCCGGCTACGTAGGTCTTTGAGCCACGGTAATCTCGTAGTCTTCTGGTCGAGCTAAGAAGACATTCTGGTAAGATGGGATAATGACTGCAGCTCGGTCAAAATTGGTTAAAAAATAATATATTTGGTCTGAAATTGTAGAACAGAGTGTTTTCTACAATTTGAGTACACGTTTTTTATTTTTGAACCAATATTGACCGAGCTGGAGTCATTTTCACATCTTGCCAGAATGTCTTCTACGCTCGACCAGACTATACATGTATAAAGTAATAGAAATATTGAAAACATAGTAATATGCACTTATATACACTATACAGTAATATGCGCATAAATACAGTAATACGATACATATTGATTTCCGCATATAAACAGTAATATAATACATAGTAATAGGTCATGTAGAGAAATATATACATACTAGTATGTACATAGTTATAAAAAAGCATATGTTCTGTGCCCGATGCAGAGGCATGCACAGGCACGGTCAAGCCCTCCGTTCTGCTCAGTCTGACGGCTGCGCTAATAAAACGTAATCTACTGCGCAGCCGAGCGGCGGAACAGGCGGAACGTCGTAAATCATGCGGGAACATCCGCCGGCTATGCTACTGTACTAAACTGGTGAGTGCCGAGCACGAGATGAACATAAATGGGTTTTTTTTAAACAAAAAATATCCATTGGTGGGATCGAGAACACTATTGAAAACTGAAAACAGAACCGAAATTCAGTGGATTTCTTGTCACTCTGTACTACACACACCTTGGAATCCGTCGCAAACTCATTTATTAAACTTATTAGGGATGTCCAAAGTCGATTGAGACGATTTCCAGTCCACTGGCAGCTCGTGCCCACGAAACTGGTGAAGTGATGTACAGTAAAAGATATGGGCACATCACCTGTTTCGTGGGAACGAGCCGCCAGTGTTCCAGTCTTACCTTATTTTTTGAGGCATCAGTCCAATTTGCCTGGGCTGTATCCATGGGGAAGTAAATTGCTGAACATTTGATAACAAATGATCACAAGTTCAAGGCCGAAGATAATGTTGAGTTTCATCTGAATTTACAATAACAAAGACAGAATTCCCAACATTGTAGAAGCTTTGGAAATGACTAGAGTACGAACAGATAATCCACATTGAAGTTTGAACGAACAGATTCATTTCAACCAGTAAAACATCACAAATCTAGTTTTATAATAATTTGTTATTGTATTACTGTATCTTATTCCAATGTTTATCTCAATCTTTCGTAACATTTTTCTATTCATTTCGTATGTTATTGTAAAATGTGAATATTCATTTGTTGTGTATCGCCATTTTGTAACGTTTGTTTGAACCGCTAATCGGGGAGGAGCTTGTCTAGGCTAATGGCAGACGTTCACTGTGATTGGTTCAGCATCTACCAATAGCGATGCTTGATCGTTAGTATTAATACTGCTGATCTTTACGTTGATTTCTAGTTCACCAGAGATCGATAATGGTGTAACAACCGTAACCAGTATCTCGATTTTCTAATAAATCTTGGGTTTGACAATATCTTTTCTTTTAATTTAATCTCCTATTCATGAGATCAGAACCTAACTGGTGATGTACTTCTTTCTTAAAAGAATATCAATTGATTGGATCAAGATCACTCTCTATCACTAAACACTGGCGGCTCGTACCCACGAAACAGGTGAAGTGCCCGTATCTTTTACTGTACAGCACTTCACCTGTTTCGTGGGCACGAGCCGCCAGTGCTCTCTATGGGAGCAGAATGTTCATGTGGTACTGAGCATATTTCTTATTTCATTGAATGCTTTTCATTAGATTGAAAAACAATGTTTGTTGAAAGTGCACAATGTTGGAGGAATAAGAGGGTACGTTGCATTTATAATTAATGATGCCTATGAGTTGGGCGATCTACCTTCGTCTGCTCATTCTGCTCTCAAACAGCTGATGTATTTAGCTATGTTAGCTATGCTATGTTATTTCGCTATGCCTATAAGATGTTTTTGAAATCAAAAGAGACATTACTTGCTTCCCCTCAGCTGTTATAGTCTGTCCAAGCAAAGAAGACCCTCTGGCAAGTTGGGAAAATAACTCCAGCCTGGTTTAAGATTCGTTAAAAAATTATTGATTTGGTCTCAATCGTAGGAAACATTCTGATCTACAATTTGAGACCAAATCGATATTTATTGAACCAATATTGACCGAGCTGCAGTCATTTTCTCATCTTGCCAAAGGGTCTTCTTTGCTTGGACAAACTATAGTAAGTTGTATCACGCACAAGAGGAAGAGACAGACGAAAACGCCCAACTTTTTAGAATTAGCAGATTAAAATTAAATTGAATCATGGAATCTTTAGAAATGATATAAATGATTTTTCTACGATAATACCATAGAGTAAGTAACTTTATTGCTCTACTAAATAATACCATAATAATTGTGATCACATCCTTCCTTGTAATCATCAATGCTAAAACCAGTACTTCAGCTCTGTTCCTTGGTGAAGTTTTATGAACTTTGTGGATTGAAATCCAATTCTACCAACCAAAGCAAAATTTGCCGAACGTTTTGCACAGTAAAACGTGAGTGGATTGGCTACTGTGTAGCAATTAAACAAGTTGGCAGCCATGCGTACTGCAAGTACGCGCTCTACTGCACAAAGTTGGCAACAATGATGTACGAAGAATCGTATGAATGTTAATTTAGCGAGTATAACTTCAATTATTTTATTTGAGACGAGGAAAATTCGCGTGATGGTTTGTTTGAAGAGAGGAGCTCTTGAGGAATAAATGGATGGGTTGGTTGGTATAGTCTTCCCACGAAAAGAAGATATTCTGGTAAGATAGGGAATTGACTACGGCTCGGTCAATTTTTGTTCAAAAAATATAAATTTGGTTTCAAATTGTAGATCAAAATGTTCTCTACAATTTGAGTCAAAATTTACAATTTTTGAACGAATAATGACCGAGTTGTATTCATTTTCCCATCCTGCCAAAAGGTCTTCTCTGCTTGGACAGATGTATAAGGGAGTCAAAGAGTAGTTTATACAGCGAGAGTTGGGCGGTCCAGCGACGCTGTAATTGTTTTTACGAAGCGTACTCAGTCCGGTCGTGTAATTGAATGCTCTCCAATGGTTAATGAGACGTCTCGCGCTTTGATCTTGGGCGGAAAAACGAACCAACTGCGACTGCAAAAAGCACTGACTGGCTCGCTCGCTCGCCCCCGACTCACAATTTCGTTACCGTAAGTCAATTGACTGCCACCACTCGAAAAAACAAGCAGGGCATCTCTTGTATTTGGGCATTGCTCGGAAACAACTGGCCGTTGGCTAGCTGTGTTCTCTTTTACAATATTTTGAACCAGCTTCCACTCATGCATCCTCAAACGATGACCTATACAGTTCACACAAACTGAGAAGACCCTCACCTACAACGCAGTTCACATTGTAACAGCGTGCCTTCCCAATTTGCACGAACTATACTTATTCCACGTAAACTAAGAAGACCTTCACCTACAACACACTTTACATTGTAACGGCGTACCTTCTCACCTTGTACGAATTATACTCCTCTGTTAGTTGAAGACCTCTTTTCTGATGGTACTACACAACCGAATTGCAATCATCTCATCCTTTTACAAAGCTCTGTGAATACTTCAAGTTTTTCCATCCGGAATTATTTTTTTATCCGGTGAAAAGATTCTCTCTCAGCGTTAATTAGAAAGCTTTTTGCATTATTTTCATGTCGTACAGTGTTGGAATCATGGAGATAGAACTTATTCGAGTTTCAGAGCTCAAATTGTTGTTGAAGTTGGATGTTGGAGTGCGTAATTTTATATTTTCACAACTCGCTTAATGATTATCATTATTATCTGAAGGAAGTAAATAGAAAGATTTGGATATCAAATATTTGGAATTGTTGAAGCTGAATAGTTGGAGTGGATAATTTCACATTTTTCACAACTCAATCATTATTAAAAGGAAGCACGTATACAGAGTGTTCCAGGATGAATGTGCAATACGTACTTCAAGTAGAGAAAAATCTTCCATGGAAAAACCCATCAAAAACGCTTTGTTACCGAGATAACAATGGTGAAAAATTAACCTTTTTTTCAAAAAATATAAAATTTTATAATTTCTAGGTGTTTTATGCAGGTACAAAAATATTCATTTCCTATGTGAAATCAGCTGAGGAATTGAATAAAACCAGTTTGTTACTGTTTCTGAGGCAATCGGGATAATATAATAAATATCACAATTTTTCAACAAATGGGTTGTAACTGGATATGGAATCATAATCTCGTATTTTTCAAAAAAGTTAGAGACGATCAAATGCTGGAGAGAGAGGTGAAGGGCCGTGATTATTTAAAACACCCAAATATCAGAAATCTCCCAAATCGCTACTAATCACTGATACATATTAGCGATGTTCTGTCTATTTTGTCTCATTTTAATCCCATCAATTCCTTGTATATCATTATTTTATAACTCATGAAGATACAGTATATCTTCTTTAGAGAGTACCTTTCTGCTACTGAATCTATTCAGCACTGGCGGCTCGTGCCCACGAAACAGGTGAAGTGCTGTACAGTAAAAGATACGGGCACTTCACCTGTTTCGTGGGTACGAGCCACCAGTGCTATTCACCTGGATCTATTCCAAATCGACCCGTTCAAGATGAGGGGAATCTATTCTAAATATTCTATACTAAAACTCCTTGTAATCGAAAACTGCAACTTGTTCATGATTCAATGTCAAGAAATGATTTTATTTTGTACGTCCGCCAACGTTGGATGATATTTCTGGTAAGCTAGAATATGAATATTATTTCAATAAATTCTACCGGAGTTTTACAAAAGGATGAACGAGGCGATGGGGAAAAAAGAGGAGGAGACGAGAGAGAGAGAGAGAGAGAGAAAGTGAGAGAAAGAAGAGAGTGAAAGAGAGAGTGGAAACCAAGAGAGAAAAAGGAAGGGAGTGAAAGTGGAAAACCAAGAGGGAGAGAGAGTCGTGAACCAAGAGAGAGTGATTGTTGAGAAGTTATAGGAGTAAAGAGAGAGAGAGAGAGAGTGAATAGAATACTAAGAGAAGAAGAAAATAATTGTTGAGAGTGATAGAAGTAGGAGAGAGAGAAAGAATGTAACTGAGAGAGGGAAACCAAGAGAGAAAAAGTTGGAAACCAAGTGACAGAGATAGGAATTGTTGATAAGTGAAAGAAGTAAGAGAAAGAAATACAATATATGTGCGAGTGGGTGAATGTCAGTGAAAAGAGAAAATAGGAGAGACGTTTAGGAAATTTACGAATGTTTTGTGGATAAGGGGTGCCAGTGCTATAGTCAGTCCAAGCATAGAAGACATTCTGGCAAGATCGGAAAATGACTCCATCTCGGTCAATATTGTCTCAAACATTATGAATTCAGTCTCAAATTGTGGAAAACATTCTGATCTACAAGTTGATACCAAATTTATAATTTTCGAACCAATATTGACAGGGCTGGAGTCATTTTTCCATCTTTCCAGAGTGTCTTCTTTGCTTTGACCGACTCTAGCGGTTATGGCAGAATCGTAGCGACAATGACAGTGGCGTTTCCCTAGGGATAATTTAATGGTGACATCAGCCACTTGGCAGTAATACAAGTCTGAGACTCGTTCCACCGATCGAAATGCTGCTGATGCTGCTCTCCAACTGGACGGAAAATCAGTAGACTTAATCGAGTTGTAATGTTCCATCATACCAGACAAGAATTTTGGCTTCATAATCTCTGTGGAATGATATTCGCAGTGCCGGACTGGCGAGGATATGGAGCATCGGCTAGACTCGCTTAAGGGTCCCCCTGAAGAGTGGTTGGGGGAGGGGGAAGGTTTTTATCACCATTTTCAAAAGATGTAAAGCTCCAAATTCTTGAATTCTCCGAGTTCACAGAATGACGTTTTCAAAACTACTGGTGTATTGTCTCTAGCCACGCCCCCTGCAGTAGTTTCTAACATTCAACAGGTAGCCGACTCGGGAATACTTGTCTGCTATTGGTAGAGCCATAGGCTACGCCCCCAGAAAGCTTCTTCCACTAGAAAATGGAGGGGGAAGCAGAAACGATTTTTGTCTCTGGCCACGCCCCCTGCAGTATTTTCCAACATTGAACAGGTGACCGACTCAAGAATACTTGTCTGCTAATGGTTGAGTCATAGGCCACGCCCCCAGAAAGCTTCATTCACTCGAAAATGGAAGGGGAAGCAGAAAAGATTTTTGTCTCTGGCCACGCCCCCTGCAGTAGTTTCCAACATTCAACAGGTGGCCAACTTGAGAATACTTGTCTGCTATTGGTTGAGCCATAGGCCACACCCCCAGAAAGCTTCATTCACTAGAAAATGGAGGGGGAAGCAGAAACGATTTTTGTCTCTGGCCATGCACGCCCCCTGCAATAGTTTCCAACATTCAACAGGTGACCGACTCAAGAATACTTGTCTGCTAATGGTTGAGCCATAGGCCACGCCCCCAGAAAGCTTCTTTCACTAGAAAATGGAGATGGAAGCAGAACCTGTCTCTGGCTACACCCCCATAGCTTTGAACAGTGCTCCATAATACACTACATATTTAATTCTATCTACAGTGCTTTCAAGTAGGCTACTGTAAGTCTTCACCCCGGGAGACTATATTTGAACCTCTTGAATAATGCCAAAGAGGATCCTAGAAATTCTACTATGCTGAGCCAAATAATAATTTACATATTGTATTCGTATTACATCAATGATTCCAAATTTTAATCTGTATACTTTTGGTACAATATCTATACAATATCTCTATATCAACTGTATCTCTCATACATCATATTATCAACATTACAATCTGTGTGCCAGTTATATTTTTCAAACTATTATTTGAATTAATAACTTCAGTACGTTAACCATTTATACTTTTCAATAGGGAAGAAGAATTTATCCTCATACTCTTATAGTGCTGTGCTAGAGAAGGAAGGTATCCAACCGTGGGCAGATCGGAAGTAGAAGTAGAAGGCACTTGACAACTAACACATTTTCAAGTAGTATTGGAAGTGTGCAGAGTGATCGTCAGTGTTTGCCTGCCTGTTGGCCGTTGGCCCACTCCGCTCAGCTCCATGTTTGCCCTCGGTCATTGACTAAATTATCTCGTACCTACGCGCAGACCGGGACATGTGTACACTGGTAGCACTTAGAAGAAATTAGAGATCAATAAAAAAAATTGGAGGTATTGTCTGAAAGAATGGGATCATTCTTTAAATTGTTAATAAGATTAAGAGAAATCAGAGACTTATTCCAGAAAAAAATTGGAGGTATTGACTGAAAGAATGCCAACATTCTTTTAATTATTTGATTTTGTCATTTTAACACAGTTGAAGATTTAATTTTGTTTCAAAAAATAGAAGCTTCTGAACCATTCAGTTTCAGTTTGATTTGAGTTCAATTATAAGTTAACTATAAATTTGTGTGATCACATATCATAATTTGTGTACAATTGAGCCGTATTTGAGCCATCTCACATACACAAGTCAGGTCGACTTGAGCAAGTGGATAGTACGTCGTCTGCTAGAAATCTCATTTGAGCAATAACATTGAATCAAATGCACATACACTTCAAATTTACTCTGTCTGATTTCACACTCAGTACCTATTGTTTTCTCATAAGATAATCAAAACTCATCTCATAACTTATATCGAATACTAGCATAAATTGAATTATATCGCATCTATTATGACTATCTAATAGGCTGCATTTTATTACAAACCAACAGTTTATTAAACAGTGTTCAAACCCGCATAATAGATTATGAATCATTTGCGGGGATGAAATAACTCACGCTTCCACAAATTACAAGTCGAATCATCCTTGGATTGTATTCTCTTGCGTGATCAAACATGGGGTGATTCTCACGTTTCTTTCTTCTATAAATTGTGTTGGAATAGCCTACATCTCAGATGTGAGAAAGAAGTAGTACCCCAATTCAATTTCTGATTCCTTCTGATATGATTAGCACCCTATAATATCAAGGGCAGGGATCAGCCCTCTTATGTTCTATAAGTCTATAACAAAGGGGGATTATTAATTAATGAAAATAGAAGGGAAGTAAGTGTCATATAATAGATGAATTATTGTAATGGAGACTACCTACCTGATAATAGAACTCAAGCTGAGTTTAGTATCCAGCGTAAAGAGAGTGGAATTTTACACTTGTTTTTCTACTACTTGTTTTCATCCTATTACTTATTTCGCTACTATTGTTTATACAGGGTGTTTCAGGAGGAATGTGCAATACTTCTCAGGCTGATTCCTTACACCAAGTAGACAAAGAAGTTTCTTGGGACCAACCCCCAAAAACGCTTTGTTACCGAGATAACAATGGCTTAAAATTGAGATTTTTCAAAAAATATTTATTATTCTAATTTTTTAGAGGCTTTACTGAGGTTCTAAAATATTCAATTCCTATATAAAATTAGCTGAGGAATTCAATGAAACCAGTCTGAAGTCTGTAACTTCAACGGTTATTGAGATAATTGAAAAAATATGCTTATTAAACGCCATTTTTCAACAATAAGGGTTATAACTGGATAAGGAATCATAAATTTGTATTTTTTATTAATGGAAGTTGAAGAGAGTCGGATTCTAAAGAAAAAGTTAAATGGCAGCGATTGTGTAAATCTTACCCAAATCTCAGAAATAGCGATCAAAAATCGCAAAATTCTACAAAACATAGCACAAGTGATAAATTTGTATTTAGTAGCGATTTAGTAGAAAAATCTCAACTTTCCGCCATTGTTATCTCGGTACCAAAGCGTTTTTGGGGGTTGGTCCCATGGAACTTTTTTGTCTACTTGGTGTAAGGAATCAGCCTGAGAAGTATTGCACATTCCTCCTGGAACACTCTGTGTATTCTATTTGATATACTGTAACTTCCAACATGTAGTATATTTTCCGCTATTCTATACGTGTTAAGGGAAATCGGGTGTTACATCAATAAGAGCTTGGTTTCAGCTTCTGTTCCCATACCTTATTCTTCTATTATTTTCATCAACTTATTTCCAGTACTAACTGTGTAACTCATTAGACTTAAGACAGAAAAAATTGTAACAATTATATTCGAATCTTTCAAGAACATTATTATCCCGGATGATGTGGTCAATTTATTGTGAACCAGACAAATCAGTGTGCAATCATTATGCATTCCAAATTCCTCTTACAATATATTTTTATTTATTCGACCTGTTATTCGTCTTTTTCATAAAGTTTCTAAATATTTCTTCAATAAAATCTTAAATATTCTTAAAGATAAAAAAACTACTTGAAAGACCGATTTAAAAGATTAAATAAGTCTTAGTAAGGAGCGCCGAAGATGAGCACCATTGCTCGAAACGCGTCTTTATTTAAAAAACGCGACTCAAAGAAATCGTGAGTGAGCTGCAAAGCAGTAGAATATCACCAACATTAGTAATTAATATTACATATTCGAGTTTTCAATGAGAAATTAAGTTTTAATGAACGAGTAGGATAACGCAAGAATTCTTAATTTTCCTAGTTTTATTTTTAATGGGCACTTTCATACTTTAGCAAATTACTTTCACAATACAGATACGACCAAAGAATTATCACATTCGTAATTTTAAATAGTTTTGTTCTTTGTCTTAAAAATCATTAGTTCCTCACATAATCCTCATGCCTATTTTAGGTAAACCAACTATAAATATGTTCAACCCATTCAACTTCTTCCTAGAATACTTGAATGGAATGGAATATTTAAGTCCTGGCTAGACGCAATATGGATAATACTTGAGTTGTTATCAACAAATGTGTCAAAAATACTTCCCAATTTTACCTGAGTTGTATAGGTCTGACCGTTCAAGTCAATGACCGCTGCGAGCAGGTAAAAATTCCAACCCTTCCTTGCCACTTGTGTCCATTTCTATATAATACAGTAGTATGAGTGGAATACAAATGTTGTGTTAGCAAACAAATGAACTTATTAGCATGATAAACATTTCAAGATTGACTAGCGACTTGTTGATGATGAATTGGGAACTCAAAAATGAATGATCCACGTTTATAAGAACATAACACAGAAAATAGCGTCAATTGGTGATTGAACTGAATCAATTATCAATTGAAATAAGACTTTAGTTACTCAGGGTAAGAATATGTAAAAGAGATTAGGCTTTGGCTTAGAGTTTATACTATACTCGTATCAATTGAAATAAGACTTTAGTTACTCAGGGTAAGAATATGTAAAAGAGATTAGGCTTTGGCTTAGAGTTTATACTATACTCGTATCAATTGAAATAAGACTTTAGTTACTCAGAGTAAGAATATGTAAAAGAGATTATAAAGGCTTTGGCTTGTGGAATTTATACTATACATCAATTGAAATAAGACTCACTCAGGTAAGAATGAAATAAGATTAGGCTTGAACTGTATCAATTACTCAGAGTAAGAATATGTAAAAGAGATTATAAAGGCTTTGGCTTAGAGTTTATACTATACTCGTATCAATTGAAATAAGACTTTAGCTACTCAGAGTAAGAATATGTAAAAGAGATTAGGCTTTGGCTTAGAGTTTATACTATACTTGTATCAATCGAAATAAGACTTTAGTTACTCAGAGTAAGAATATGTAAAAGAGATTATAAAGGCTTTGGCTTAGAGTTTATAATATACTCTTATTAATTGAAATAAGACTTTAGTTACTCAGGGTAAGAATATGTAAAAGAGATTAGGCTTTGGCTTAGAATTTATACTATACACGTATCAATTGAAATAAGACTTCAGTTACTCAGGGTAAGAATATGTAAAAGAGATTAGGCTTTGGCTTAGAGTTTATACTATATTCGTATCAATTAAAATGAGACTTTAGTTACTCAGAGTAATAATATGTAAAAGAGATTATAAAGGCTTTGGCTTAGAGTTTATAATATACTTGTATCAATTGAAATAAGACTTTAGTTACTCAGGGTAAGAATATGTAAAAGAGATTAGGCTTTGGCTTAGAGTTTATACTATACTTGTATCAATTGAAATGAGACTCCAGTTACTCAGAGTAAGAATATGTAAAAGAGATTAGGCTTTACCTTAGAGTTTATCCTATTTGTATACTATGTAGCACAGCACCCGCAGCCTTACCTCACCTTATTTGACATGTTCATTGTTAGTTTTTCAAACTCGATTGATTTTATAAAATCTGTGTATTCTGATTATTACTCACTATTCTGGATTCTTACTTATTCAATAATCTAATAAGTAGTAATTATTAATCGAATTATAATCAAATATACTTAGTAATCAAAAACTAAGTTTGATTGAATTCTGGTCCAAAATTTTCAAGTTTATTTTGAAACTTTCATAGTTTTAAATGAGTTCTATCCGGTGTTTTGTTCGAGGTTTTGTTGTGAATCTATTTCAAAATATAAAATTTGTATTTTAGTGTGAAAACTATTGGAAATATTTGCGTGAAAATATCATAACCAGTATGTTATGATATTTATATGTTATATGTTATGTCATTTCCAATATGTTTGTTTAAATTGTAAGAGGGACAGTTTTGGGCTTTGCCTGTTGTACTCTTCTATGTATTATTACTCAATAAATAAAGATGATTATGATTATCGAGTATTCTTTGAACTGAAATGAGTTCATTGATCAGTTGTGAAATGAGAAATTAGAGATAATAAAAACTCTTTGAATATACATTTTTCAATTGTAATTTTCAATCCACACAGTATTATGAAATTGATATTCCCATTTTCGGGCAGCACTGACCAACACAGCCTTCCTTCCATCATTAGTCTGGTGGGGCAGTGTCCTCACTAGTTCCTTCATTGTGCCCGTGCCTTCATTTTTCATCCACCCCGGCAACAATATACGACAACTATAGTCTGTCCAAGGAAAGAAGACATTCTGGCAAGATGGAAAAATGACTCCAGAGCGGTTAATATTGATTCAAAAATCAATTGAGTTGGACTCAAATTGTAGGAAAAATTCTGCTCTACAATTTAAATCAAATTTATAATTTTTGAACCTTTATTGACGGAGCTAAAGTCATTTCCCCCTCTTACCAGAATGTCTTCTTCCATGGACAGTTATTAATAATGCTTCTTTTTGAGGGTGGAAAAATCTGGCCATCCGATTCTGCTCGGCCCCCATCAATTACACCAGGCCATTTGTTACTCTGCTCTGCACTCTAGACTACATCTGATGTAACCTACGACTTGAATTACACTGTATTCACTATCTTATACGTGTTAGGACGAGTCGGAAGTTACTAGAGTTAGGGTGTAAGTACAAGAGATCGTCCTGCTCTTTACAACCGACCACCGTTCCTATTTTCCACCCGTTTCCTATGACTTTTTTCACATCCTTTCCTAACACTTCAAGCGTGATATCATTTATACATCCTCATTTATTCAATAATGTGATGAATATATTGTTTTCTGCTTCTTCTAATATTTCAATTTATTCATTAATTTACAGAAAATGATAAAATTATTGGCTAAAAAACACAGACTAACGTCCAAAACGTCTTTATACCAATTTTGTATAAATAATAATAAGTTCGAAACTAGGTTATCTTTTTTTGCTTTACTTGCACAAGAATTTATAGTCGAGAATTTAGTCCTAGAAGTCTAATAAGCTTCTTCTTTCTAATAGAAATTCACATTTCTATCTAATCATCTTAGATTCTGATATTGATAAAATCTGTAGACGACCAGAATTTGGCTTGTGATTCATCCGACCCGGTCTCTGGTGGTTGATATTTGTACTTTACAACTCTATCTAGCGCATGCGCAGTACAGAGGCACATTCCTTTGGCGAGACGCTCGTATGTCAATTGACTAGAATGTTTTGGGTTATTATTCAATTTTATCATTGATTTATCAATAATATCGTAAAGCTATAAAGTATTTATCAGTTTGGAATAGTTTAAGAGATGTATCAGTCAATTTGAAAGCATTTACATCAGATAATGTGATAACCCTTGCTTATAGGTTAGGTAAGTTAGGTTTGTCCGTTTCCGCCATCTTGAATTAGCTCCTCTCAAGTCGATTGCGAGTCGCAAGTTTCCAGGAGAAGAATAAATAGGAAACCTTTTCCTTCAGAATTGGAACAATTGTTATTGAAATCTATCACACAACATTTCCTCTTGCACTTTGACATCTTTTCTTCGAAAGTAAGTAGTTTTTCTATTCGCAGGTATTCAAAAACAAGCGAATGTAGCTACATGCATTTGAATTTAACCGCGCTTAGGCTATAGACGTTCAGTGCATTTATTGTACACCGGTCGCGCTGGCCACCTTGCCGCATGTCGTCTATACAGTAAAAGATACGGGCACTTACTCATCAGAACTATCGGGCACTATATTCATATCATTGCTGTAACAGATAGCATTCCATGATACATATAGCAGTGAAAGTATGATTTATGCACTTTGACAACAATTAACTGACTCAAATAAAACACACACACTTTCATATTATAAGAAATTCAAATCATGTTTATTCCACAAAATTTCCCATTACAAAAATATTGCACTTGAAAGATCTTGACTGTGGAATACAGTGTGCAAGTAAACTGAATATAGATACAAGTGTAATAAGTTCTGATTGGAAAGTGTTAATCACTTGAGTGAATAATCCTGTATGTAAGATGGGTCTTGGGTTAATGAAGATCATGCATTATGGGGTTCAGAAAGAAGAAGTAACTTGATAGTAATTAATGTTCCGGAGCAAGGATAAAATTAAACAGTACTATTCAACTGTGCAGGATTCAATTTACTACACAGTGTATCGTAGATTATTAACACAGTCATATCTCACCGTTGAAAATTTTATTATTTTTCTTCTGCCATTTGATTGAATGTGCCTGCTGAGGAAGCAGTGTCTGCAGGTGTTGAAAGAAATTCTCTGCAGAATTTACTGAAAGCAAAGTATGCTGCTGCACACTTCTATGCTCCAATAACAACAGAAGATTTGAAGCTTAACTTTACAGCATCACGTCTGAATTTGCATAGCGGAATGTAAATCAAAGCGAAGAGTCTTTAAATTGACTTTACATTGTCATCATGCACGAGGAAAAGTTGTGAAGCTTCCAACAGTTTGTCAGCAACGAGACACATAACTAACATAAAACTAATAACATAACATAATAACATAACATAATAACATAACATAATAACTAACATAACATAAAACTAACATAAATTACATCACAACCAAAATATATCGGCTAGAGTCCTATATTATGAGACTTAAAATTAGATCAATTACACCGTTCGCTTGAGTAAACCAAGTATAGTAGTATATAAAACTTGTAAAATTGATAAAAATGTGGGATTTAATATGTGATATATAAGATATAATATAAACATATAAAGGCGGAGTTTGTAGAGTAGTGTAGTTTGGTCATATAAATAAATATCCATTCTTTGAGATGAATGTCACTTGGATATCCCGTGTGTTGCATTGGAAAAGACAGAGAATTCATTATAAGATCATTTATATGAGACCTTATTAGTTGCACATCACTCAAAATCACTCAAAACTTACTTATTCAGGGTGCTTCAGGAGGAATGTGCAATACTTCTCAGGCTGATTCCTTACACCAAGTAGACAAAAAGTTCCATGGGACCAATCTCAAAAAAACGCTTTGTTACCGAGATAACAATGGCGGAGAATTGAGATTTTTTGAGAATTATATTAATTTTTCTAATTTTTTAGAGGCAGCCAGTGAGTGTTCTAAAATAATCAATTTCCTACGTAAAATTAGCTTGAGGAATTAACAATGTAAAGCCAGTTCCAAGTATGTAACTTGAACTCGTCATTGAGATAATGATCCAAAATATGATAGAAAACGCCATTTTTCCAATAATAAGGGTTATAACTGGGTAAGGAATCATAGGAAATGTATTTTTTATTAACGGAAGTTGAAGTCGGATTGTGAAAAGAAAAGTTAAATGGCGGCGATTGTAAATCTTACCCAAATCTCAGAAATGGCGATCAAAAAATCGCAAAATTGACAAAACAGCCACAAGTGATGAATTTGTGTTTAGTAGCGATTTTACGATTTTTGATCGCTATTTCTGGAGATTTAGTAAGATTTACAGCAATCGCCGTCATTTAACTTTTTCTTCACAATCCGACTCTCTTCAACTACCACCGTTAATAAAAATAAAATTTTATGATTCATTATTCAGTTATAACCACTTTATTGTTTAAAAATTAGCGTTTTCAGCATAATGCATATTCCCTCCAATTATCTCAATAACCGTTGAAGTTACAGACTTCAGAACTGGTTTCATTGAATTTCTCAGCTAATTTTAGATAGGAATTGATTATTTTAGAACCTCACTAAAGCCTCTAAAAATTAGAAAAAATTAATATTGTAATGGCTGGGCAGAGATATACTTATTTTTGAATTAACTGAATTTTTCTGTATCTATATGTAACGAAATCCTGATCGGTTGGGAGCTTGATTGTGGATTCGTTCGTCCAAATGCCTAATTATTATTATTATTTCGAACACCTAATTAGTAAGCAACTAGTCACTACGAGCAAGGAACTTCAATAAGAATGATAGTTTGTGATGAACTACTATTCAGCAGGTTTTTGATTCTTATTTTTAATTAAATTTGATTTAACAAAAATAAATAGTAAATTGTCAAATATCATGTCAGCTACAAATCTTGTGAAAAGAGAACAAATCAATTTGAAAAGTATTTCTTTAAAACAAATTCAAACCTTCAATTTACTTTTGAAAACATTGCTAACCTGCTACTTAGTGTTAAGGCCTCGGTCAAAGTTCTACTAATTAAATTAAAATTTGAGCTAGAAAAAACAACAAAAGTTTGGCACTCACCATAATAATTTTCAAAACACACAAGATACACAAAATACACTAGATACCCTACTGAAACTGAAATTTTAAATACTTTCAAACTGAAACTAAAACCCTACAACTTCTAGATTACTTTCATTTTACATGTCTTTTTTAACCCCTCTAGATGGACAACCCATCTAGAGGGGCCGAGGCTTTTTCAATAATTAACTACATTTTCCGATCTGCTTTCGGCCGTAATGTCTCGAATCGGAACTCTGGCTCCTCCACTCAAAATTTGCCCCCTCCAACGACACCCGGTCGCCTGCACGAGCACTCAGCCTATCTTAAGTGGAACAACCAAAATTCTCAGAAGGTCAATGTACGTACAATTCCCAAATACAGTAGCTTTTTCGACATGAAATTGAAACTGATACTTTGAAAATGCACGAAAATTGCACTAATTCTGATGACACCTAAGCAGCAAGTTAGCAATTTCTTTAAACTAATCAACATTAACAATGCAATATATTCCTCTTTTGAAAATCAAAGTTCATGTCAAAATTCTGTTTAACTCTATTAAAAGTTCATCAACCTGGAAAAAAATTATTGAACATAAAAAACTGCAATATACTACCTCCTCAATATTCACACTATTACAATATATTTTGAAAAATCTCAATTTCTTGTCTGTCATTGTTATCTCGGTAACAAAGCGTTTTTGGGGTTGGTCCCATGGAACTTTTTTGTCTACTTGGTGTAAGGAATCAGCCTGAGAAGTATTGCACATTCCTCCTGAAACACTCTATAGAGCGTAACTACATTGCAGGAGCTCCCGAACAAAAACAAACTATACTTTGGTATTAAATGAGCATTGAACACTCTACATACCTAGTAGCAAAAAACTACTGCAGATGTATAGGGGTTAAGATTATCACAAATAGGTTATACCTCGATTTGAGGGAACTAGAGAAGTGGCGGGGGTTGCCAGAAAATGATGTAGTTCAGATCTTAACATAATTATGATATTTTTCGCTAAAATAATCACTTCCCATGCAACATTAGCTGAAAACTTTAAATCAACCAGTGGAGAAAGATTTGTAGATTTTTTGTAAATTTGTAGTAGACTTATTTGTAGAATCCAGGTCGATGTAGTGGAATTCCATGTTGAAATAAAACTCAGTTTGAAATTCCACTTTCAAGTGGAATAGACTATTTCAAAATTTGTTTTATTTTAGTGATTTCGATTGTTTTTGAAGCTCAGTGAGTGAGTTAAATGTAAAATAAATTTGGAATTAAACAACCAACATGACTAACATTGATAAGCATTTCATTAATTGGCAATCATAGAATAAGTGAAAATTAAATTAGGCCTATTAAATATTTAATAGATTGAGTCCATTAGAAATTTCAATTGATAATGAAATTGTGAGGTGAGCTGTGTTAATAAAATCACTATAACCGCTGATCTTCTACATGAATGGGCAAAGTTCACACTTCGGTCGCATCTACGATTCTTGAATGAAATTTTCGTGATCGGCCAAAGCGGCTTCTGAATGAAAGTTCGCTCCCTCATTAGTATTCAAAGTATTTATATTTCCGTTTCGTATTAATTCAGGAAAAGTGTGGCCACGAATGTGAGTAAATAGAGCGCAGATCAGATTATGATAATTCTAGTTTATGGTAGACAGGCGCGCAATCATAAGGGTTGTTTACTGCCGGAGACCTCCCTAAAACCTGTCCGTTATGCAAATGGGAGAATAGCGCAACGCACCACTTTTAAGCTCAACTCCCAAGTCTGTCCAAGCAGAGAAGACATTCTGGAACGATAGAAAAATAACTCCATCTCGGTCAATATTCGGTCAAAAATTACAAATTTGGTCTCAAATTATAGATCAGAATCTTTCCTACAATTTGAAATCAAATTCATAATTATTGGATCAATATAAACCGAGCTGGAGTCATTCTTCCATCTTTCCAGAATGTCTTCTTTGTTTGGACCTACTGTACTTACACCTCCATCTCTCATATACATATATGGTTAGTTACATTTCGATATATGCTTATAATGTGGGTGTATAAACACCAGTAGTATGTGGACAGTGTTTTCTTGAAACTCTGTATTACTATGTATATTTTATATGACTGTGTTTGTGAGCTGCAAGTGTGAGAGCGGATGAGTGCGCATGCGCAGACAAGAGCCCAGCTTCCGATTAAATATGATGGTAAAGTATGTCCAAGCAAAGAAGTCATTCTGGAAAGATGGGGAAATGACTGCAGCTCGGTCATTATTGGTTTAAAAACTATAAATTTGGTCTAAAATTGTACGAAAAATCCTGCTCTATGAATTTTAGACCGAATTAAAAATCTTTGAACCAATATTGACCGAGCTGGAGTCATCTTTCCATCTTGCCAGAATGTCTTCTTTGCTTGAACAGACTATAGAACCTAGAAGGACAATCTGCTCAAATTCCTCCACGACTTGTGGAAGGAAAATTCATTCTTGTCGCCCGTTTTTTTGTACAAAGTTGAGGTGAATATTTTTTGTGGCAGTCAATTTTGATCAAATTTTTCCAACAAATAGAAGCTAAAAAAATACTGGTAAACTTGGTAATAAGACAATTTGAAGATAGAATATAAATACTGCTTCAAATGTGAAATTCTCAAATCGTCCTTTAATATTACAGAAATTCTACTTTGAATACTGTAGTTCAATACTAAGAACTATAAACTTCTAGGTAGAATAATTGTATATTAAAAAAGTATTGCTCTCGGTCTATTTTTGACTAGTTAGTGTACTGTACGCTCAATATTAATCTACTGTTCACATAATCATCGTAGCTGACTTGTCCACTAATAAACTGCCTGGTTGGCGCAGTGGGCTGGGGCGTCACAACCTTCAGTCCGCTAGCACTGCCAGGTCTGGGTTCGAGTCCCAGTGGCATGGCTGTTTTTCAACTCATCAATCACCTTCGCACTCAATATACATTACCCATGCACAGGCTAAAATGCTTATGTGGGCATCATCCGCAATAAAAAAATAAAACATAAACTTTGCCTCATTTTCCCTACTTGCATTGTACTAAAGCTTAACTATTGGTACTGAACTCCATTATTTGTCTCTCAGTCTCCATTTGTCAAACTGCGATTCTAATTCTTGATCCCAAACTTGTTCACTACAACTACAACAATATTATTTAAATTATTTATTTATTAATATATTATTGATATCGATCATATCCAAGTTGAATGAACAGTATCATGTATCTGCTAAATTGTATTGAGAATCTAATAGATAGTGGCGGCTCGTACCCATGAAACAGGAGAACTGCTGTATAGTAAGAGATACGGACACTTCACCTGTTTAGTGGGCATGAGCCGCCAGTCGATCTTGACTATCCCTAATTGAGGTACCAGTAATTATTTCGTATAAAAGTCGATAGAACTGTTTTATTAGAAAATCATAGAACTATAGCTTGAACCATCTCCAGGATCAAGAATAAATCTGGAACTTATCATAGAACCATGATCGGAACTGGAACTACCTTCAACTTTCCATCATTAACTATCTTTCTAGTTGCATTACAACTCAATAAAACTTTCAATGAATGTACTTGCAGATTCAAGTGTAGTACATTCAGACATTTGAAACAGTACATCTTTGGTATAAAGAGACATGGTTGTGTGGATGGGGATGGGTTGAGGTGGGTCACATGATGTATGAGCAGGGTTGATGGATGACCCGGCCAGGCTCTACCTGCTGCCGACCACATAAATCAATTAAAACAGCCGTGTCTGTCCTGTTCTGTCCTTAGCGCTCGTAAATTTCGCCTCAATTTTTCACGTCTGTCCACCCCCAACTCTGGCTAAACAACGCCACTACAACACATAAATTCATCCCCTCACCCTCGCTCGTTGTTATGTTGATGAAACACATCAATTAAGAAAACATTTTTCACTTCTTTCATCTCGATAATATCATACCGCTGCCGAATTTCCAATTATAAAAAAAATTCAAAATATTATCCTCTTACTCCCGATGCCGAGTTTTGATTTGACATGGGGGAAGAGACTGTCTACCGTATTCAAATACTGCTTATATCACGGGTGGTTCATACCCACGAAACAGGTGAAGTGTCCGTATCTATTTACTATACAGCACTTCACCTGTTTTGTGGGTGCGAGCCGCCAGTGGCTTATATCACAGAAAAAAAGAACTTCTATACAAGTATAGTAGATATAAGAATCAAAATCACTGTACCCTTTTAGTCCTGTGGTCTAATTTTGCTCCAACATTTTCAAGTTGATTTACAAACTTTCAAAGTTTAAAAGAGTGTTTCAAAAGTTTTAAATATGTTTTATTTGGTGTCTTGTTTGTAGCTTTTTTGTGAATCTATTTCAAAATTGAAAATTGGTTTTTATTATGAAAATATGTGGTGAAAATACCATAACGTATTTTTTATATTTCTGTATAAATAATCAAATCAAATCAAGTCATCAAATAATTGTAAGAGGGATAGAGATAATCAATCAAATCAAATAATTGTAAGAGGGACACTTTTGGGCTCTGCCTGTTGGGCTCTTCCATGTATACTGTTCTCAATAAAGATGATTATAATTAGTATTTTTCATTCGAATACATTATTTTAGTTCTTATTTTTAGTTCTCCTAGACATTCTCAAGTGTGAATGCATCTAAGGAGAAAGTGAGCTATGTTGTGTTTGATGAAATGTACTTATTAAAGGGAACTGTGATTTTCATTATTATTATCATCTATCAACATACATTAATAGTAGCTCAATACAAAAAGGAAACATTGAGGATCTACAACATGAACAACTGTACATTTGACAAATGCGGAAAAAATTATACAACGCTATAAATACGGTAATTTAATTTGAATTTTCTAAAATACTGTGGGATAAACCTATTTCTGTATTTTGTCGCTCTTATGATACAAGACCTTTCTTCCTGTATCATAATTGATAATTTGATACAATCATAATCTTTCGTTCTAGAATTATACGCAAAGAAAACTCCAAAAAGTAAAGCCCATAATTAATAATTAATTTTAACATAATTAATTAACAATTATTGTTCTTGAAATTTATACGAACATACGAGAATCAGGATATGTCATATTTAACACATATTCTTACTAATTCTCACACCAAAATCCAAATGAGAGAGATTTTCAATTATTCTTCCTATTCGATTGATTTCGATACGTGTATCATCTTGAAAGTAAATGTATCACCGATTTAAATATTTGTAATTTATAAATAATAAATGGTAGATAATAATAATAATAAATAATAAATGTAATTTTAAACTATAAATGGTTTTGGTTGAGCGTAAGATTAGCCTTTGAACACACCTATGAAAACTTTCTCTTCACATGCAAAGAGTTTCATGGAATGAACCATACAAAACTTGAATGTCGCCGCCATTGTTTCAGCAGAGTTCTCTTTTGTTTTGAATTGCCACGACAAATCAGCGTATTCCACGTTCTAAGATTAGATACGACACGACTGGATTTATCACAGTTTGAAACTTGGATTAGGACTCCGTGTAGTGTTCAATTGTGATTACATGTATGATGTTAAAGTTTTAAATGTTATGAATAATAGAATTAAAATATATTCTAATTCTACTAAATTATAATATATTATAAATCCATTATATTTATCCAATTAAATATTTTCTTAGTTGATTGTGATTTTTGAAATCAAATGGCTATGTTGATCATCGATTGGGTATTGCCAAAATAATGATTGATTAGATGATGTATGAATTGATTCAAATGAATTGATTGATTCAAATATGAATACCATAGTCAATAGTGTAGTAGAGTGTAGTATAGTATATAATATACAGATGTGTTTTAGCATAGATATTCTAGCATATTGTTGATTCTATACGAGACTTCCAATTACACAAGCCAGATTTGTTCCATGTTCTGATTTATAGCATTAGCAATCATTAACAAACTAGATTTCCACTAGCATAGTACTCCAAGTTAAGGCAGTTAGGAAATATTACTCATAAGAGAGGCGACGCGACAAAATTGGACTAGTACACTCTTTTTTATGTAACTTTCAACTCAGAATGCATTGTGTTCCCTATCTTCTACCTGTTACGCCAAGTAAGAATTTAAATCATACAGATTTCTTTGATATGCCGTTCGGTCCAGCGACGACAAAATACATAGATTATTATACAATAATAATTCGTATTCTGTGGTTGCTAGTTGGTTCACCCAGGACCAGTATCCAGTTGTATAGTCCGACCAAGCAAAGAAGAGCCTCTGGCAAGATGGAAAAATGACTCCAGCTTGGTCAATATTTTTTGAAGAATTATACATGTGGTCTTAATAGTAGATCAAATCGTTCCCTACAATTTGAGATCAAATTGATATTTTTTAAATCAATATTGACCAAGCTGGAGTCATTTTCACATCATGCAAGAGGCTCTTCTTTGCTTGGTCAGACTATAGTAATGAATGAACCACTCGTACGCATTTAAAATCAGGCGTTTCAAAGAGAGGTCTATAAAGCACAGTATAATCTCTCTCAACAATCCTAATCTTTTGTTCCGGTATTTGAATTTCGGGAACCTAATCGTGAATTATGTGGATGAGAATCATTGAGCACTACCTGCTGAACCTGTTTTCATTTATACTTGTAACTTGTAACATGTCATCACTTCTCATCAGAAGAATAATTATTATCTGTGACTGTGGCGGTAATATTTGGTTAGTTATTGTAATGATGAACCGATTCATCCAGTTGGAATTGGAGAAAATTACAGTTATAATAATCAACAATATTTGTTTTGATTGGGATATCATGATGATTATCAAGTTCGGTATTACACTGTAATAGTTGTGGCAATATTAATATTATAAAATATCAGTGATGATAAAATGTTATCATGTAATGGACCATCTATTATTAATATCTGAACTATGAATAGATTATTACCATGTCTTATAAATATGACATATATTAGTCTTGAGTATCAAATTATGATACTTAATGATAAGTCATGGTCATAATCTGATCATAGTTCAGATCAAGTCAAATTCAAGTCAAATTAATTTAATCCTCTTTTGCACTATATACAAAAAAAAGAAGATATTATAATAGATGGTCCATTACATGATAACATTTTATCAACTCAATGATAACACCATAATATTGTGTAATATTGATTTTATCTCCTATAGAGAAAATATTGTAATATCTGATGTGATGGTTACTGTGAAAATGTAGGCCTATGCGATCAATATGATTCTAAATATTAATATAAATAAAGGATATCTTGGCTATGAAAATTTATTGAATAAATTTTTTTGAACTGTTGTATAAATTGGTGGAGAAATAGTTCTGGACATTGTATTTTTGCACTTATCTATGTATATAATCAGGTATTGAATAAATTATGATTATGATTAATTTATATTGATCACAAAGCTGGCTCAACTCAAACATCTCGATGGATTGCAACTTTCAATAAAATTAGCAAAATTAACAATAAAAATCAATAATAGTACGCAATAATATTGGGAGTACTCCACATACGGAAGTAGAGGGTGGTAGCTCTGTACATAGCTGTGCAGCCCAGCTTAAATAATACTAATAATAACAATAATAATTGGTGTATGCACCAGGAGATGAGGAGTTAGAGAAAGAGAGAATAAAACAAAGAGAGAGAAAGATAAAGAAGAGAGTGAGAGAATGATTGAGAGAGACTCTCACGGTGCAGGCAGGAAGCTGAGGGCGGCAGCCGGAACCGGAAGTAAGGGGGTGGTTGAGGGGGGCTTGGATGAAAGGGGGGCACATAGGCCTACTGCATCGACACACCTGATATTGTTTTGTACTGGTTTACTCTCTTTGTACGCCCGTGTACAGAGATATGCCCACTTCGTGTGTGTTGTGAGCTACCGTTCGTTTGGTTTAAATCATGCTCAAATCCGAGTAGCCTATTCAAGCATGCTTTTCCCAAAGGCAAAGTAGGCCTATGTTGGGAAAAGCATGCTAAAATCCCAGAGCCTACACAGTAGCATGGAGCCTGTTGTTCAATCACTGTTTTTAATGCTTATTCTTAGGATGGTAATGAAAAATGTTTTAAAGACTATGACTAAGAGGACTATAAAGCTATATGAAGGTTGATAAATTAAATAAAAATTCAAATACCCCTTTTAAAACTTTTAAAAAGGGTATTTGACTTTTCATTCAATTTATCAATTATTTTAAATAGCCTCAAGTTTAAAGTTTAATTTTCTCTATAAAGGTCTATAAGCTTTATAAAGAGGGGATTACGCAGCAACCACTGTTCTGTGGTCAAAAAATAGCTCCAAATTTAAATTCATAACAAAATAAATGAACAGTCAAACGCCGTTTGGAGGAGACGATGAGCCGTTGGTCCCGACTACCTTGATATAGTCGCCATCTATCATTCATTTCATTACCCACGCACAAGCCTATGAGCTCATGTGGGCTTAACCCTCATGAAATCTTTCATGTTGTAACCGACCAACTTTTGTTGTTATCTATAAAGTTGAAACAGTTTTGAATTCCAAAAGTGAAAACTTGAGATATTATCACAAATAAACATGAAAAAGTATTCACGGAATATTCTACTTGTGCATGATTTATCATTTCTCTGTAGGTAAACCAAATGAAAGTCAAGTTCGGTTTTTCCCAAGAAGTGTGCTCGTAGACTTAAAAAAATGAGAGATGAACCAGCAGGTGCTAAGCCTAAATAGTCCGCGCGTTGCTTCAGGCTTCTTGCGTATTTGGCGATCTTTTTTCATTCTCTTGAAACGCGCGCGTGTGTGAGTGTGCGCGTCGAGGTCACGTATGCGATTTGTCACAAGAAACAGACCGAGTACAATGGATGCGAGATGAGATCAATTCGTTTACGGGGACGCTGACACTCTCTCACTCATCCTCTCTCTCTTGGTCAGTATTTCTCTCTGTATCTTTGTCTCTCTCTCTCTCTCTAGTCCCCGGCTTCCATCTTCATCCACCATAACTCAGGATTAGTCTGTACTCATTGCCACTAGAGCTCTGTCCACTCTCGAGAAAGTGGCAAGTTGATTAAATACTTTGGATGCCTCGAAAATAATGATGGGTCGCTTTTTTTCATCTCTGTCCCTCTGAGAGCAGGGCAAGTGCCAGTGGAAAAATGTCTCTGAATTAGAAGACAGTTTTGTAACATAGATACTCACTATCATACTTATAGTAAGTTATCAATCAATCAATCTTCATTTCTTTAAAAATATATTTGAATGAGTGCAACAGGATCATACCCTTATCTGCACCTCAATATTTATACTGTACAGTTCAAAACCAGGCTAAGAGTAACAAACTGCACTTGTCTCTAGGCCATGAGTCTGGGGGCCTAAAATATAGTAGCTTTTGAATTTTTTTAGTAATCGGATCTCATATTGTGAATAATAGTGAGTTCTTGTGAAATGTGAGTTGTAACTCGCAAATGAGAGATGAACTGAAAGAAGCTTTTTTAGGACAGGAGCGAAAATGAAAATAAAAGAGTAAGAAGAAAAAGAATAATTGGAAAAGAGAGGATAAAAGTTAGTAAAACTCAAGTACAGTAAGGTTACATAACACCATGAACCAATCAACATGTTCTTGAGAACATGTGTCCTACTGTCCTAAGAACACATCTACCACTGAAAGTAAATTAAGTCACTGGCGGCTCGTGTCCACGAAACAGGTGAAGTGTTGTGCAGTAAAAGATACGGGCACTTCACCTGTTTCGTGGGCACGAGCCGCTAGTGCGGTACGTCAAATCTTTTCTTGAAATATTTTGATGAAATAAATATTTACAAATGGAAATTCTTAGAAAAACATGAGAATCTCAGCACAATGCTATATCATGCATAGGCCTACTGAAGATTTCCAGTTATACATCAATATGATATTAACGTTCCAAAATAGAACTGTCTAAACTCAACAGAATTATCTAGAGAAAAATACGAAAATCTTCAATTACAATTAGAATAAATATAGCCTAGTGATTATGTTTATTATAAAAGCGATCACGAGCGATATTCCTTAAAATTTTCTTGAAAATGATGATGATGATGATGAGCTGAGGAGGTTTCGACAGCAATGACGATGAGGACGGGAGGTGGAGGAGTAGAAAGAGGAGTTGAGGAGGAGGGAGATGAGCTGAGGAGTTTCAGATGACAATGATGATGAGGAGGAGGTTTGGTTGATGATTATGATCATGATCATGATGAGTATGTGGAGTAGAAAGAAGAAGAGGAGAAGTGGGAAGAGGAGGAGGAGGAGGAGGATGATGTTGGGAGGAGGGGGGGAGGTGCAGTGATTAGCGAAGGCCGCAGGAAGCCCGAATGCCAGCTTCCTGGCGGATGTCCGGTTATGTTCCGGGCCGCCCTGCCCCGATGTACCCAGGTACTGGTAGTCAGTCCAAGCAAAGAAGACATTCTGGCAAGGTGGAAAAATGACTCCAGCTTGGTCAATATTGGTTCAAAAATAATAATTTTAGTCTCAAATTGTAGGAAACATTCTGATCTACAAATTTGAGAACAAATCTACAATTTTTGAACCAATATTGACCGAGCTGGAGTCATTTCCCTATCTTGCCAGAATACCTTCTCTGCTTGGACAGACTATACTGGTACTGCTCCCTTTTCCCATCACCAACCACTGATTTTCGAAAAGCTCTTCCACTTTATCTGTCGAGATCTGTGATTGGTGGTTGCAGTAAGAGACTTCAAGATCAAGTGCTGGAGCTGGCCAAATTTTCCCTTCTGTTCTCAAAATACTTCTCTTATGTTTCCTTCTGTTTCAACAAGTTATTTGTATAATTCTGAATGAAATATTTCATTTTACTTATTTTTATTAACAACAATTAATAGTTGATGCAAATGTTTTATTTTACTGTCTCTGACTCATCAGAATTGAATTTCATTTGATGAATTTTCTTCCTCTCATCTCATCAATGTACGAGAGCATATCAATTTTCTATGAATCACCTTTTCTCTTTTTTCCTTTTTATATTATCCTCAGCTTATTTTCCTCTCACTCCTCCGCCTCCTTCTCCTCCTCCTCCTCCCCCTCCTCCTTCTCTTCCTGCTGCTACTCCTCCACATCATCATTATTATCCAAACCTTTTTAGCTCATCTTCTTCACAATATTTCTCCTCCACCTCCTACTCCTCCTCCACCTCCTACTCCTCCTCCTCCTCCTTATCATCATCATCATTGTCATCCAAACCAACTCAGCTCATCTTCTCACTCCTCCTTCTTCTCATCATCGAATCTGCTATTTCAATCAACCTGTCAATTCTCTTCATCTTATGTATTCTTAAATATCAATTATGTATTTTATTTTGTAAATGCCAACCTGCTATAGGATAACTGATTCCTAATAAGCATTTTTAATTAATAAAATATTTTGTAATTAAAAATACTCTTCATCTCGAAATTCTAATTCAACTTCTCTACTGTTTTTTTCTATATCTCCTTCTTCCTCTTCATTTCGCGCATTTCTCTCTATTTTTTCATTCTTTTAAAATCATTAAATTCAGTATCATGTTTCTGATGTTGCCATAGGTCTCCTCAGACCTGGCAAAGGAGATTATAATCAATCAATCTTCCTCTTCTCACCTTCTCGTCACAGTGCTCTCCCATCATCAACTCTATTGATAAGAGAAGAGAACCTTCTCTTATCGTCAACTTGTCAGTTCTTACTATCCAGTATCCATTATCCTACTCCACCGTCTTTTTTGTTTCATTCACTTCTCATTTTCATCGAACTCTTCCTTATCCTTAATGTTACTCATCACTTAATTTATCCAATAACATTCGATAACATTGTTAAAACCATGGTCAGAATTAATGGAATACTTTGTTGAAATTAACTTCTCATTTCATTGAACTCTTTCTTATCCTTACTGTTACTTATCATTTAATTTATCCGATAAGATTCGATTGTTGAAAGACATTGTCGATAAGACATTGTTAAAACCATGGTCAAAACTGAAATACTGTTGTTGAAATTCAAGTCTGTACCGTAATGTTTGATATTTGATTTAACAAACAAAATGTTTCGTCAGAATGTGTTAATGGGTATAATCAACAACCATTGAAGTTGTAAGGGTTGAAGATTGTAAAAATAAATGTGTCTCCATTTCAACTTTACCAATTTTACAACCTCACCCCATCCTTTTCAATGTTCAAGGCCGAACGAGCACCGTGTACCGTTATTTTCAAGAAGAGTTCAACAACCCAGAGCCAAGTTGAAGTCAATTAGCAGCTTTGCTTTCAAGCTGGGACTATTGTGCGAGGTTTCGACCTTCCTGGAAACACTTTCTGGGGTGTTGTCCGCGGTGCAACCAGCCGAAAACATTTTCGTTTCGCTTCATTACTGAGGGCGCCACTTGTCACACACATGTCACACTAGAACAAACCAACATTCTAGTCGGGGTGGTAGTGTATACCTGTATATAATGTACAGTTCCACCCCTGTCACACTAGAACAAACCAACATTTCAGTCGGGGTGGTTCAAAGTATACCTATGTATACTTGACAATATCAACGTGGTTCGACAATATACCTATTTATACCCCTGACCATCTTTCAATAGTGAAACAGTTGTATATAGTCTGTCCAAGCGAAGAAGACATTCTGGACAGATGGAAAAATATTTCCAGCTCGGTCAATATTGGTTCAAAAATTATTCATTTGGTCTTGAATTGTGGGAAATATTCTGATCTACAATTTGAAACAAAGTTTATTATTTTTGAACCAATATTGACCGAGCTGGAGTCATTTTCCCATCTTGCCAAAGTGTCTTCTTTGTTAGGTCAGACTATACCTGTACTTATGAAAACTCCTAAAAACGTAGTATTCTAGTTGTATATATGGTATATCTATAAATATATTACAAAAGCTACAAGCCAGACTGTTTGCACGTGCTTATAACATTTTGTATATGTATGCCTATACTATTTTCGTGCACAATACTGATTCTTGGAAGGCCAAATCCACCTTGGTATCGCTTCACCGATTCTTTTGTGTGTTGATTAGCATATGGTCATATTATTCTTGCTAGGATTGGATAGAAAAAGGACTGGAAATAGAGAGGACTTGAGGAATTGAATAGTGGAATTCGAAGAAGATTGGAAGAGGGTTGTAATATTCCAAAATTCTAATACGCATTTTTTTAAAGCTTTGGAGAAATTGAAAAATTGATGCTAGCTGTAAAAATTTTCCATATTTATGAAAAATAAAACAAAAACAGAAATATTGTTACATGTTCAAGGAGGGTGGAAGGAGAATTCTATTTCTATTCTCTCTGAATGTGTTTGAGAAATTATCCAGATTGGGAAAGAAAAGTGCAGTTACTGGATAATCTTATTACCCATTATTACTTTGAGGCATATTACCAATATTTCAAACGAGAATACAAATATTTTGAGTTTCTGTAATATTTTTTTCGGTAAGCCAGATTTGATCAAAACGATCATTTGATTACCTAGATCACTAGATTGTGATCACTCTGGCTCACATTTTATCACATATTGTAATAACATAGAAGATTTTTAATAAATGTATTATTTCCTCCTAAATACAACAAACTATTATTCTTTTTCTTCAATGTATTTCTCAGTTTCTCATCAACTAACCAATTCCAATAAATTATTGAATTCAAAACTAAATTATCTTCGGTTACTCTCGAGAGATAGGTCATTGATCTATGGTCATGTTCAGGAGATAGATAGGTCATTTTATTCATCCCATACGTGAAACTCAACATTTTTATTGTTACTCAATGAATAACAAAGTTTTTCCTCGACAGTCTACAGAAACAAGTGAACTAATTGAATTGAATTATTTATTTGGTCGTACAAATACAAATTGTCACATTTTATTGTTCACGCCAAATCATGAATGAGACATGAGTATGGGGAAATATGCATTAAAACCAGATGGGCTAGAGAAATTGAGTTTTTTGAACTATTGTTACTATTATTGAAGGATTGAATATCATTTTATACAGCTTATGACTCATTCTATACCTCATAATGAAGTGAGGCATCAATGACGTGACACATCATATACCTCACGACTTTCCATCATATATACCATTCAACTTTTAGCTCACATTTTGTAATAGAGTTATTGAGAACAAGTACATAAATATTCAAAAATAGTCCTCGCACACATTACATCCACAATTAGCACATTAATCGCAGATTTTGAAGATTCATCACAAAGGATATGCAACTGTATAGTCTGTCCAAAAAAAGAAGGACCTCTGGCAATATGATAAAATAACTCCAGCTTGGTCAATATTGGTTGAAAAAATACTGATTTGGTCTCAAATTGTAGATCAGAATGTTTCCTACGATTGAGACCAAATCAATAATTATTGAACCAATATTGACCGAGCTGAAGTCATTTTCTCATCTTGTCAGCGGGTCTTCTTTGCTTGGACAGAGTATACCCAGCTATTTGTTACACTAACGGCGGTTACAGTAGAATCCATTAAAACTGGCGGTTGGCAAATGCCTGTAATTGATGTTCAGCTCTGTAAGGACAGTCAGTGAAAAGTCTTCGAAAGCGAAACAGCTTGCAGAGGTCACTCTCGACTAGATATGCGCTCTCGTAGACCACTTCCAGACTGTCCTGACAGAGTTGAGCGTCGAAAACCGACTTTTGTCAACCGCTTGCTTTGTTGGCGTCTGCTTTCACTGGTTGCGTGAAGAGGAAGTCGAAAAATCATGAATGAGAGATGAGTGTTTGGTGAATGAATATACGCGTTCAAACTAGGTAACCAGGCTGGTGGAGCAAAGAAGACATTCTGGCAAGATGGGAAAATGACTGCAGCTCGGTCAATATTGGTTCAAAAATTATTAATTTGGTCTCAAATTGTAGAAAACAATCTGCTCTACAATTTGAGACCAAATTGATAATTTTTGAACCAATATTGACCGAGCTGTAGTCATTTTCCCATCTTGCCAGAATGTCTTCTTTGCTCGACAGACTATAGTAAAATTGAGTTTTTTGTGAATTCAAGTTGCATTTTATTTTCGACTGGAAATTGAAACGTTTGCGCGGAAGTAGCACGTGATCGTGTGAGTGGTGGGGTGGTGAGGGGGTGAGGGGAGTTGGAAATAGGGAGACCGGCTACAAGGTTCACCAGGCAAGCGTGATTCCAGCACCGAGGATCTCGTTACGCGATCACCACCAGGCCAGGATGCAGAACCGGGAGGCGGTCGAGGGGAGTCGCGCTTGACGCTTCGGTTGTGACTCAATCTGCCTCGAGCTGTGTAAGTCACTTGAGCGAACTAAATCTGTACACTAAAGAGTTGAAATACAATTCACAATGAAATAATAATTTACATGACTATGTAGTTTAGAAAAGTGATCAAATCAGGATCATAAGTCTTGTCAAGTAGAGAAGACATTCTTGCAGGATGGAAAAATGGACTCCAGCTCGGTCAATAGATGCATTAGATCAGCTGTTATTAGGTTACATCAGTACATCACCTACAAGAAAGAGACAGACAAAACTACATAGCTTTTTACATTTTATGCTAATATCTGTTTTTGTTTTTCCCACCCAAATCATTATAATTATGATTAATAGTATGTAACTCATGAAAAAATGAGAAAATTAATTGTTTTTACTAAACAGTTCACATTAATTCACAGTCAATCTGTATTTGGACATTACTGTTATTGAGTATATAGAATAAGTAACTTAAAAAACACCCGTTACTAAGTAGATCTTTACTAAAATGTTATACCTGCTCAATATTACACAGTGATCTATCCAGGATGGTTAAGCCTTATTGTATAGTCTGTCCAAGCAAAGAAGACCCTCTGGCAAAATGAGAAAATGACTCCAGCTCGCTCATCATTGGTTCAAGAATTATTGATCTGAATACAAAACATATGATACGAATATCATTCATGAATAGGAAACAGTTTGGAACCAAATCAATAATTTTTTTGACCAATATCAACCAAGCTGGAGTCATTTTCTCATACTTGTTACATGAATATACAATGTACATTACGTACAATATTATACTTGTATATGATTAAAATTTGTATCTGTACTTATTTACTAAACCCTGATTTTATCACACACATCACAGTATCAACATAGTATAGTGTACTGTGATAATGATCAATCGAGTATAGTGTAATTCATATAACTTGAAAAATTGTAAAATAACGGCGAAAAATTGACAAAACTTGGCCCAAGTGATAAATTTGTGTTTAGTAGTGAGTTTGCGATTTTTGATCGCCATTTCTGAGATTTGGGTAAGATTTACATAATCGCCGCCATTTAACTTTTTCTTCAGAATCCGGCTCTCTTCAACTTTCATTAATAAAAAATACAAAATTTTGATTCCTTATCCAGTTATAACCCTTATTGGCGTCTTCTAGCATATTTTTTCCAATTATCTCAATGAACGTTGAAATTACAAACTTGGAACTGGTTTCATTGAATTCCTCAGCTAATTTTACATAGGAATTGATTATTTGAGAACCTCACTAAAGCCTCTAAAAAATTAGAATAATTAATATATTTTGAAAAATCTCAATTTTCCGCCATTGTTATCTCAGTTACAAAGCGTTTTTGGGGATTGGTCCCATGGAACTTTTTCGTCTACTTGGTGTGAGGAATCAGCCTGAGAAGTATTGCACATTCCTCCTGAAACACTCTGTATATTACTTAATAGCGCTCTTTACAGTACTATGAACTATTGTAATGTCTAGCAATCGATCCAGGATCATACCACCTTATTACTTGTACACTTTACTATACAGTATACTGTATACAGAATTTTGTGTTCTATGTTACTGAGTTCTACATAGAATCACTGAGCTCGATTCCAAAGCTTGCTCGCAGTTCTCACAGAGATTCGTTCACCCATTTCTCGTGATCACTGTGAGTCGACATTATTTTATAAGAGTGTCTTGTTACTTCTGCTGAAAATTGGTGGAAAAAGAATCGGTTGATCTGGTACAGAGTTGAAGCTCAGTGAATTTGACCGGAGAATAGCTATAATACATCTTTAATGCAATTTTAGTTAATAGCTAAAATCCTTTTTTATGGTGAATGGGAGCTTTAGAATCCCTTTTTACGATGAGCCTGTTCAATAAACAATATAACTTGGAGAAATCCAATTCTTATTGTTTCTGATTACGTCGATGATATTGAGTTCAAATTGATATACAGATTTTCAGGATGATTGTAGAAATTTCAAGTACTATTTATTATTCTAATTATTCAAGTATTATTTTAATATCCATGCAGGAATGTATTTAGATATTCTCTACATAGATCCTTCCTTCCATCTATCTAACTCAATAACACTGGTTTAAAACCTGAAGTAAAAATTAAAACCCAACTTATATTCTAAACAGTACTTGTAAATGACTGGCTCAGTTACAAATCGCTGACGATGTTAAAAATTCTGACGATAGAGTCTAACTAGGGGGGAAGGATGTAAAAACAATGTAAATTGAATAAGTTTATCAGGTTTCATTCACTTATTTGAAATTAGCCCAACTCATGCGTGGAATCTTTCCTATGAGAGTAATGAATCTCTTCAAATACTACCACCAACTCCCTTATTCGTTTTCCTAGAAGAATGAAGAATAATTAATTACCAATACTGTTTTCGATAGATTCCAAATAGCCTACAATTTAGCAGGTACAGAATATAGTACTTTCAACTTGGATATGATCGACAGCGACAATTATTGTTATAGTGAATAAGTTTGGTATTCAGAATTAGTATCGCAACTTTGACAAGTGAAGACTTAGTTCAGTGCTTAGTTTAGCTTTGGTACAATGCAAGTAGAGAAAATGAGGCAAAGTTTATTTGTGGACAAGTCAGCTACGCTGATTATTTGAACAGACGAGCAATATTGTGTGCACAGTATACTCACTAGCTTGCTAAATCAAAAATAGACTTAGTTCAATACTTTTTTCACATTGACCAGATTTGGAAGTCCGTCAAATTCAAGATATTAAAAGGATGGAATCTAAGATAATTCAATGTTGGAGACTATATTATTTCGTAAGTTCCTATTATAGAGAATGCTTATATCTTTATAACGTCAAATTAAGAACTCAGACTCAAATTCTCATAGATATCAAGCTTAGTAAAAACTTTCAGACCAATCAACAAACTTACATGTCATTATATCTAATTTTCTGCGAATTGCTTGAATGTCTACAATTCCGATGATGCGCATAAAAGGATTGGAATTTAGGTATGATCCAATCTTCCTTTATTCTATATATTGTACTACGTTCTATGAATTACAATATGAATACTATTTTACATTCTACAGATTTTTATATTCTATGATGCGACTGAGCAACCAAGCATCAAATTATTTATTCACAAAGGTGAAGTTGAGACTCATCGGTCCTCTCCCACACTTAATAGGTTCAAATTGTCAGAGGTTTTACAATCCTTTGAATGACTTTCCAATAGAATATTCCGACGATCAGAGTTTTCATAAGCGTACCGAAAAACCTCCCTTGGTTTTGCAACAGGGTGGCCCTCATCTCTTAGGCTGAGGCCGCACTGCCGGTGGGTAGAGCCTGGAGGGTGGAGGGTAGTTGGTAAATCTATAGAACATACACACCATCCACAGTAATACATCGTATGAATGGTATGACGTCATTCTATTTTTGAGGTTATGTTGTCCATATTTAAGAATTTCAAAATGGCGACTGAACACATACCATTTATACGATGTGTTACTGTGGATGGTAATGTTCTATAGATTTACCAACTACCCTCCACCCTCCAGGCTCTACCCACCGGCAGTGCGGCCTCAGCCTTAGGGATCCTGTTAACTCCCTGTTACAACTGTTACAACAACACCCCCAAGACAAGGCAATAAGATTTATAGGCTTTCACAGACAGATTAATTTAGCAACAACCTCCACCACACATAAGCCTATAAAGTAGCCTATATCACATAAGATATAGTAGGTAGATTTACAGTAGACTATAGATAATAGAACTACTACACATCTACTGTGGTAATAGTAGTATATAATAGTGGTATAGTCTGTTCAAGCAAAAAAGACATTCTGGAAATATGAGAAAATGTCAATATTGGTTCAAAAATTATAAATTGCACCTCAAATTGTAGATTAGAATGTTTCCTTCAAATTTATTTATTTTTAATCAATATTGACCTATCTCGAGTCATTTTCCGATCTTGCCAGATTGTCTTTTTTGCTTGCACAGACTATACCACACATATAACCCGGGATCTCCTTATCCTGTCATTAGCTCGTTATGTGGGGGGTTGGTTGATGGGTGGGTGTGGGTTATGGGTAGTGATGGGATATGGGGAGCGCTGATTTCATATCACACATATGCGTCCAACGACTCTCGCACGCACATCCACCCACACACACACCAGCTCCACTACTTTCATCACCGGTCTTTGAACACCCCCAATATGCTACTTCCCCAATGCATTTAAGCTAATATGAATAAATTGAAATGCTTCGTATGATGGTTTTGTCTGTGGGGAGTTTTCCACTAGAGAGTGATTGTTCATGGGTGAATTAATTCATTTGATTATTTTTGTTGATCTTATTCGACTACTACTTTGATTTTTCTACAGTCGTGTTTGGAGGCAATAATTGAATTATATTGATTAAAAATCTTAAAAATGATTAAAATCAGAGTACCCTTTAAAAAATATTTTTTATTTCACACATAACATGTTTCGGCTAATTTGCCATTTTCAAGTGTAAATAATAACAGTGAACAAAATTAAACCTATTGTATTTATACCTAATCTAATTAAACATATGTTTGATTTTATGATAAATTTCGTATGATTTTATTTCCAATAATACCTAGATATTTGACAGATTTATGCACACATCGAAAATAAAATTATACGAAATTTATGCTAAAATCAAACATATTTTTAATTACATTAGGTATAAATACAATAGGTTTAATTCTACTGCAGTAGTTGTATTAGATCCCTAGTTATTTGACAGATTTATGCACACATTGAAAATAAAATCATACGAAATTCATGCTAAAATCAAACATATTTTTAATTAGGTTAAGTATAAATACAATAGGTTTAATTCTGTTCACTGTTATTATTTACACTTGAAAATGGCAAATTAGCCGAAAGATGTTGTGTGTGAAATAAAAAAATATTTTTTAAAGGGTACTCTGATTTTAATAATTTTTAAAGTTTCAAAAAATACAGTAGCCCTAGAAGAAAAGAAGTATCGCTGAACAATCTTATTTATTCAATGATTAATGAATAGGTACTATTGTAGTAGCTGTTCTTCAGCAGATAGTTTTTGATTCAATGACTGCTGAACAATCTTATTCATTGAAATGGTGATAGGAGCGGAATGTCAATGATGGATCTGTTCAAAGTTGAGCCTTTTGGAAGTTTAATGTAAGGGAGCTGAACAACTGGCATGGCTGAAAAAACTGTTCAAGCTGTCAAAATTCAAGGATATCTATTAATACCTTTTAAAATATCTTCATATATCTTCCATCAAATATTTCCTTTTCTATCTCTATTCACCAATTAATTATAGGCCTATATAAGGCTATAACCTATGATATACCCATCAATGCTACTGCAAAAAAATGTTCTTTACTTTAAAAATTTATTCGAGATTTTTGACCATTTTTACCATTTGTTATCCTAAATCTGTTTATCCTAGTTAAATCATAAAGAAGTATAAAAAATTGAATATTTTTTGTTGATTACCAATTACTATTCAAAATAGACACCTTTAAACGGGAATGATGTACTGAAATGATCTCGATTTTCCACAAATGGAGACATGAGTTATAGTTCTTTTAAAAAGTTCATTTGAAAACATAGTTTTTGATTTCAAAACATTGTTGACTACTAAAACTAAAGCACTTCACAAAATCACTACTAAAATTGATTATTTTGAGTTGATTACCAATTACTATTAAAAATAGGCATCTTTAAACGGGAATGATGTACTGAAATGATCTCGATTATCACAGAATAAAGCCACGTTTACATCGGAGATGATAACACAATTATTAATTACAACTTTTATATAATAAGTTACAATATACATATGAGTTTATTATAAAAAATTTATTAACAATTGTGTTATATTTCCGGTGTAAACGTGGCTTCTTATACTGTCGAACCTGTCTCTGACATTCCTGTAGTCCTACAAAAGCCCTGTATTTCCTATTCTATATATGTATTTAGATTCAAAAATGTCAATCTCATCCTCAACTCTGAAGCAAATAAATACACAATTTTAATAAACTGGAACTTTTTCGGAATTCAACTACCCTTCTAGAAGGATATCAAGATTTTTTATCAATGACAAGAACGTTTTTGCAATGAATGAATACGTTGAATAAAATTATATAATTCAGACAAAAATAAGATAAAATCGTTGCACAGATTTGAGAAAATTATTCATAATTACAAATTATAACCGTAAAATGGCTGGTTCACAGTCACAGAAGTGATTTGGGCAATTCTCTCGAATGTTAATAACAATAATTATCGTCGAATGTCAAGATTTTTCGTCCAAATTTCTTCATTCCAGTCTTGACTTACAGACGTTCGGCCTATAGCCCGGAGTTACACCTCTTGTAAGAAACCAGTTATTAGTAGGTGTTTCCCCAAAAATATTTAGACACAAATTGATTCCACGTTAGAAGAGTTGATTTGATTTTTTGGGTTTCTGGGGAATAAATTCCTGATTCACTTTTACTTTCAACTTGAAATCTCTCTACTGTGGAACCTGTAACGTTCTCTTGGTCATCGACTGGTAGGCCTATAGCTGATTAGATGCCGAAATGTTAGGCATCATCTAGATGCCTAACCATAGATGATCATTTAATGAGATGATCATTTAGATGACCATTTAATCATTTAGATGCCGAAATGTTAGGCGGTTTCGTCTGCCTCTTGTACGTGATGCAACCTACTAAGAGCTGATGTAGATCATCTACTACCTCTTTTCATTTCAAAAAATCATATAGGTCCAGCTGAATGGCAAATCTATTCGATAACATCAGCTGTTGGAGCGCACAAAGAGCAGAAAAAATCTAATTTTTTGCGTGAGCTATGTAGTTTACGGTAGGGCTCTATAAAAAGGGGGTAGACGCACGGTCCTCCATTCTGTGGTCAACTATTAGCGCTAGGTTTGAATTCATATAAATATTTTTGATGATAGAGACGATCAACAGATGTTTATCAAGTTGAGCAAATGAATTAAGTTATTGTTTTGAAATCCTTGAGGTTAATTTGTCATATAAAATGGTTCATATTGCTTAGCATCAAATTGTAAAAAAGAAAACCATTTTTATCATAAAACTGAAATTAAAAAATACAAATTTGCCAGATGCAGGAAGATGAATCAAGGTTACAATTTCGACTTGAAAATTGCCGGACTGGAAATTCAATGTTCTGTGCAGTGAGTACTATTTTTTCTAACATAATTTTTATCATTAATCATATGTTTAACTGTCGAATTGAATGAATTCAAACCTGGCGCTAAAAGTTGACCACAGAATGGCGGACCGTGCGTCTACCCCCTTTTTATAGAGCCCTAGTTTACGGAAGCTGGATAGATCTTCTTAGCTTGCGTCAACTACACATTTAAAAAAAATTAATCTTGCTCAGTTATCAAAGTTCGATATTTGATATTAATCCACCAATTTACATGTATAATTAGTAAGATTACAGACTACAGTATGAGAATTACAGAATTAGTATAAAAATTACAGGAATGTAGATAAGCTTTAGAAGTAGATAGAAAAGGTTCTAGTGACTCAAGCTAAATATAGCCTAATATCAATAACGTGAAATTAAGTTAATCAATCTATTTGGAGGGTGACTTATTAATTCAACTCAATTGATGGAGAAGAATCATACACTCCATCATAATTATAATTCCTGATCATTCACCTCATTTAAAATATCAGTATTCATGAATTTACTTGAGAGTAAATTAACATTAATTAATTCCTATCAACCAATACCATTCCTCAATACTGGATTATATATATAGGTTTACATAATTCTCAAATTTGATATTATTCTATTCATCTATTCTTCATAAATAGAAATAGAACAGCTATAACAAGAAATATTTATGTGAGTGCCATGTAACAACGACCACTCCAGTGGTATAGACACATTTCTTTATTTCTTTTCTTTCAGCGCTACTATATTTGAAACTTTAGGAAATGATTACAATCAGAGTACCCTTTTAAAAATATTTTTTTATTTCACACAGCATATTTCGGCGAATTTGCCATTTTCAAGTGTGAATAATAACAGTGAACAACATTAAACCTATAGATTAGGTATGAATACAATAGGTTTAATGTAGTTCACTGTTATTATTTACACTTGAAAATGGCAAATCCGCCGAAATATGTGTGAAATAAAAAAATATTTTTAAAAGGTTACTCTGTTTGTAATCATTTTATTAAAGTTACATATTTCTTCGTTTGTATCAATAAATTTTCTCAACAACACATTGACTTGTGAAAGAGTTTTGTGGAATATATTTTCAGAGCAGAACCAAAGTAGGCCTAGCCCCTTTTTAAAGTCACTTGTCAGTTATGTCTCTATTTATGAAATCAGCTTCAGTACCGTGAAAAAATACAGAGCACATGTATAATTCTGCGATTTCGAATTCAAGGTCAAAGCTAGCGTTTTCCGCTAAAAACGTTGTTTCTTCCTATGCTATAGTCTGACCAAGCAAAGAAGAGCCTCTGGCAAGATGAGAAAATGACTCCAGCTCGGTCAATATTGGTTAAAAAATTATTGATTTGGTCTCATATTGTAGATCAGAATGTTTCCTACAATAGAAACCAAATCATATATTTTTTTAACCAATATTGACCGAGCTGGAGTCATTTTCTCTTCTTGCCAGAGGCTCTTCTTTGCTTGGTCAGACTATAGTGCGATTTTATTCGGCGTTGCAAATATGATGCAACATCTATTGATAGATACATTGTCGATATTGAATCGCATGATGAAGGTGCCTCATATCAGTAGATAGTAGTACTATTCAAACCACAACACTGGAGGCTCGTGCCCACGAAAAAGGTGAAGTGCTGTTCAGTAAAAGATACGAGCACTTCACCTGTTCCACCGGACGAGACGCCAGTGAACCACAATACTGTATCTATTTGGGAGGAGAAGATAAATTTGAAATCTAGCCTTCATTCAATCGTTTTCGGATTCGACTTTTTAGTCGTGTTAACCGCTTCCAAATTGTAAAATTGACAAAATATTTTTTTTTATTTAAGCATATTTCATTATTTTGTTTCCGAACTATGGTACTCTTTTTCGTTGAATAGGCATTTTTTGATAGCCTATTTGTGTCAGATTTCAGAAGTACTCGGTTGGAGCACTACGACTTCGACTTATGATGTTGAATTTTTCGAGACTTTGGTAGGATGAGTGGATAAGCATGGTATCCCATAAAATACTAGAATTTTTATGACAACCACCAAGTAAAGCCTATTCTATCTAAAAATAGAAAAATGAATTTATAAGCCTACATTAGTGTCAAGAGTGATGAATATATCTCTAATAAAGAACAAATTGAAATCAATGGCCGCTCGAAACAGGAGAAGTGCCCGTATATTTCACTGTACAGCACTTTACCTGTTTCGTGGGCACGAGCCGCCAGTGATTGAACTTAATTTTCTACTTCAAGATATTGATAGCCTGAAAGCTGAAACTGAATATTAGCCTAGCTTACATTTCAAAGTCAGCTCCGTCTTCGATAGAGTCCTGTTTCGAAGGAGTGCTGTGATTGGTCGAAAACTAGAACAGACACGCCTACTAGATGGGCGTGTACTGTTCGATACTTTCATTCAAAATGGCCGTCTTCAGAGAAAGTTGACAATCAATAATCGACTGCTAGAGTTTTGAAAATTGTAAATATAATTATTGAAAGAGTGCCAGATAGAATACTCCAGTTAATCTTATTATTCAGAAATTCAAGTAATTTAGTAATTAATCAAACTTCAAATTGAATTTCATCCAAAAACTAAGAAATTGTTTATATAAAATGATGTATCTACTAATATCAATTGGAGCTTATATTACTTATACCCGCACTATAGATGAGTGAAATGAGGTAAAAATGTTTAAATATATACTGTTGTTATCAATATTTCTTTGCTCTGGATATGGAACATGGCTAACCACTTCATGGATAATCATTATTGAATAATAGTTATACATGGAAGATTACAACAGGTAAAGCCCAAATTGTTCCTTACATCTGTTCTTAAACGAATTGTCCCCATACAAAAATCAGGCATATTTAATACATATTTTCACACTAAAATCAGATTTGGGAAATTTTGAATTTCAAGATTGGTTAACAAGATGGTTCCGAACCAAAACATTGAATGGAAAATATTCAAAACTACAATATGGATGGAATAATTATTATGAATATCTACAAACGAGTCTACATCATGGTTATCTACCGCATTATGAGTAATACACTGAAAATACAACACCGGAGTCATCTGATGGTGTCAATGTACAAAAGAGTGTTGGTGTGAGAGTGAGTGAGCGAGAGAGTGTTTGCGAGAGATGAAGGATGATCCCCTGGTAGCACGGATGCAGTCTTTGTGGTCTGTTCTGGCTTCTGGCCCCCGTCCGTCCGTCAGATGGCTGCCACGACATTTCAGGCTTGTTATTATAAACACATTAATTTGGATCCGAACCGGTATAATTTCCATCACGAAATATCCTCCTGACAGGACGCAAGGGGAAGGAGAAGAAGAAGCAACTGAGAAAACGAACAAGTGAAAGGAGAATACTAGTTGGAGAATTGCAGGAGTAATGATACGTATTCCTTCATTGTCTACAATGGAAGTATCAGTTGTTTGAGGCATGTGTCCTGCTAATTGCTCTATAATTTTAAATTAATTTGGGATGAAAGAGCACACAGAGCTTCCGAATGTTGGACTAGTTCACACACACAGCTACAGCCAGTGGTCACTGAGGAAGTATTATTTTCTACTGCCAGGCTGTTGTTTAAAGATAAGTGTTTCTCACAGCAGTGCTTAAACTGTAAGACAATGTTGAGACATTTTTCTACTCAAATTATAACTTAAGAGGCAGTAAGATATTTATTCGAATAAATTTTTGAAATTCCACATGGATAAAACTCGAATATAAGTTGATAGATAATATTGATATCATTCTGTAATCTTATGTTTATTAGAATTATATAGATTCACTCTCATTCGAAGTATTAAAAATGTAGAAAAATATTTAAATATGTTAAATATTCTTAAAATACGTTGGAACTCGATAATATTTCACTAATCTATCTTTTGAAGAGATATGTATCTCTTCAAATGTTTATCTCACATTATGTAGGCCTACAATATCTCAAATGTGGAATTTGCATGAATTTTTTTATTATTTTTTTCAAGTGAAATGTTTTAATATTCCAACTCCTTCATTTTTCTACTTTGCCGTATTAAATTCATTTTTACTCATTTTACATTGTGGTCGATTGACAGTTGATCTTTTTTGGCTTTCACAGTAATTTTATTATCATTATGCATGTAACAGTTTTGTCAGAGCTCATTTATTTAACCATATATTATTCAACAATTCAACAAAAATAGATTTAATGTAATATTACTCTAAATTGACGACCAAAGTGTGGGAGAATAAATTTTAAATAAATAAACAAAATTCTTTCCAAAGAGTGGGAAACTATAATAACAATAATTGACACTAACTTATTTCTAGAACATTCTTACACAGGTTTGTAACAGTTTTGTAGTATTCATAAAGATAGTGGGTAGATTGAGCTCACCAATTTATTATAAATTATTGGTGAGAAAGTGTGTGACCCTTATTGTTCATTCTATTATATTAGGCTAATCTGAGTTGATGAAATCATAGTGGAAACATACATTCACATTTATAATTATATCATACATTCATTCATATTAATACTTATTCTTCATTAGTACAGTTATATTGGTAGATGGGTTCTCATCCAAATTTATAATGAGAGTAGGTGCAAAGTTGATAAAAATTAATAAGTTAGGAACTATTTAGTTACTACTAGAACTATTAGGAAAATTTCGACTGATTTTAGTTCTAAATAGATGGTGGAATAAATTATAACTTACAGTATGTAGTCGCCTCTTCCCTATACGTTACAGGACTTATAGATTTTAATGAAAGATGTCGCGAATAATAGTGGAAATCTGTTCTTTTAATTAGGGTAAAAAGATTGAATCTTTGAAAATAATTTTTGCTAGATTCAGACGAATGCTTCCTTATTAAAATCGATTATCTATTTATTTTTGTCTTTCATTACAGGCGAAGTTAGGACTCACAGGTCCTCTCTTACACTTAACCTCACAGATTACAGATTTAGCTGACTCGCAAGTTAGGCGGTTTCGTCTGCCCCTTGTACGCTCCAACAGCTCATATTTTCAATTAGAGTTGTCATTCAATTACATCTAGATGATGTTTCAATAAGCTACTGTTACGGGTTTCCACTATAATAAAAGATTTGAGGCAATTTTTACTGATTAACTTTATTAATTACACTGCTATAACACACTGGAAAAAGATAAATAATAAACAGAAAGAATATAACTATAGAGTGTCTATATACAACGTCTGGTCTGTCACACAATACAACTGACTAACTCTGCAAACATTCCATCTTATATAAAAGGCTTTGAACCTACTAGAAGGCACAAGAACTTACAAGAGAGTGCTAGAAATTGCCTGAATAATGAATCAAGAGGGTTCGAGATAAACGTTTGTTTACAAAACAATGTGATCATTTGTTGACACAAAGCCTCTCATCCCCCCCTGTTCATCACTCAGTGTATAACCGTCTCAAGGCCATCAGACACTGTCGAATTCCGTAACAGTACGATTCTCAAGCGGCAGCTCAAGCTATAATAGATCAATTAAAAGTCATTTTCAAGTGAATTTCACTACTTATTGATTTATTTTACACTAGCCGGCAGATGATGTTTTTGAAATCAAAAGAGCCAATTGATGCTTTTCATCTGTTGTTATTGAGTTACATCACGTACAAGAGACAGACGAAACCGCCTAACTTGAGAATCAGCTACGTTTAGCGGCGCGTACTCTAGCGTCAGCGTAATCTGTTGTTCACATCTCAACTATTATAAATGTACGATCTAAAAAAATTCCGATACAAAATATACCCCTTTTCTGTTGATCACTTGTAATAACCGTAGTTTTACTTCTTCTAATTCTCTCTTCAATTTGAACGTTGGTAAAAGGTAGTATAGTTAGTATGGATATGCTTTAGTGATAAGTATTGATAAGTAATAGGATGTGATGATAAGAAACGAATGATTTAAAAACTTAAAACACATTCCAAAAGTAAAAATACCATTCCCTGTACAGTAATGGTACGTCAGTCTATCCATTTATGAATAATTAATAACTTGACAGCGCAAAGTAAAGTCCCATTTTTAAAACAAAAGCGAACTATTCACCTTCGAGCTATTGACAAAGGGAGACGAGGCGACACTCATGTAAATTCAACATCCGGATCTAGCAGGAGATGACATCAGTCGGGTATAAGTCGAATTTCATTAGCAGACCAACTGTTACAAGTTTTCCTACAGATTTATCAGTGAAGTTTCACCATTATAATTTGGGATGGATTCCACTTCAACCTATTCATGCATGAAAGTCTATTTATTTTAGGTTTCAAAATTTGAAGTGAAAATTAATGTTTTAAATAATACTATCCGTGTTTTGGTTCTTTTTATTTATGTAACAACCTTCCAAATTCTAAGTTACGGTTTCATAGTTTTTTTACCTTCAGAAGTTGAAATTTGTGTATAATTTAAGTTTTAAGTGTGGACATAACCTCTATTTTGAATATTTTCACCAAAATTGGGAAGAAAAGACGTTTTTGACTTTGTGTGTGTTCCAATCCTACTGTATTTCAATGTTGTTAATAAATAAATATATTTTATTTAATTTTTCATGTAATTTCACATTGGTCTTTATCATTTGTTGTAGATGAAGTTGTCCAAGTTTCATCTATCTTCTATGTTGGCTGGCTTGTTGGAGTAAGTGATAACGTGCCGGTCTGATAACCGGAAAGACCCGAGCTCGAATCTTGACCGGCGAACAATTCTTTACCACAGCCCAAGCACATAGATACGGCCACCCAGACTTTTGGAGTAGACCTTATAAGCCGTCGGCCCGACAACCTGAAAATTAGTCGCCATCTCTCAACATTATGTTCATCATCATCATCCATTCTATTTTTATCGTCATGCATTCTATTTCTCTCTTCTCTCCTCTTTTTACTCATTCTTCCTCCTCCTCCTTCTCTTCCTCTTCCTAATACTTCCTTTCCTTCTCTTTCTAACTTCTTCGTGATTGTTCATGGGTGAATTAATTCAATAAATTATTTTTGTTGACCTTCTCTTTCTAACTTTTCGTCCTCTTCTTCTTCCTTTTCGTCTTTTCCTCTTCTCTCCCTTTTTCTCCTCTATCATTGCCTTCTTCTCCTCTTCTTTCTCTTTACTCCTCTTTCTACTCATTATTTCTCTTAATTCACCTCATCTTCTTCCTCTACCTTACACTTCTCTCCTTTCTCTCTCTAACTCCTACTTCTCTTTTTCCACCTTACTCATACTCTTCTTCCTCCTCCTTTTCTTTCTGTTTTTTCTCTTCAATCCTCTTTCTACTCATCCTCTCTCTTCCTTCCCCTCCTTTTCCTCCTACTTTTCCTCCTCCTTCTCCTCCTCCTCCTCCTCCTCCTCCTTCTCCTTCTTCTCCTCCTTCCACTATCCCTCCTCATCTTTATGTTCAAACTTGGCCTTTTCATCTAGACAATTATTCAATCGTAATTTAAAAGATTGCCAATTAAATATATTTTTATAAAATTTCTATAATTTCGCGTTCATGTGTATCCGTCTTTGTTGAATAATGTTACTATGTTTTCAGCTCGTGACGTTTATATAGAAGTAATAGCTACTGTATATTCATTTCTGTATAATAGTTTACTTACTCCTTTATGTTATTACGTACTATATTTGAGCATATATTGAAGCGTGTATGTATTGTTATTGTCTATATGAATAAAGAGATCTAATCTAATCCTCCTCAACCTCCTTCTCCTTCTCCTACTCCTCTCAATCATCCTCCTCATTATCCTAATACTGCTCTCCTTTCTCTCTACAACTCCTCCTCATCTCTTGTCTCCTTTTGCCGCATCCCTTCCTCCTTGATAATGACGAGAAGGCTGCGTGATCGGCGTCTGCTGGCAATTATCGTGGCTCATCAATCATCATTTTGTCGGGGCGTAGCTATCAATGGTTGGCTGAGGAGACTTCAGACTGGATGCAGGCCAGATTCATTCCGCCGCCGCCGCCATGAATATAATTCATTACTGGATGGAGAGGCTGCAGTGGCTGCAGACTGCAAGTGCATACCAGATATAGAACTCAACTACTGTATAGATTACTATACAGCAAATGCCAAACCAAGTGAGTGAGACCAAGAATGCCCAAGACAGCAGGATCCTCGTCCTCGCATGCGTTTTTTAAACACAGTAGGCCAGTTCAGACACAACGATTTTTGGACGCCCGATTTCTTGTTTACCTTGTGAATTGGACTAGATTAAATCATTGGCAAGCATTATGATGTGCGCAGAAACACATTTCTGTTCAATCAAGTTAAATTTATATGGACGGCAAAATAACGGCCGTCCAATAATCGTTGTGTGTGAAAGGGGACTTGAATTTTAATGGACGGCAAAATATCTTGGTGTCCGAAACGTGCTTAAGTATCAAACGTCTCAAAGTACAATGCATTTCATTAGATATATTAATAGAAGAAAACGAACAAATTGAACGTTCAAGTTGAACGTAGAAAAGATTAAATAATTACTTACTGTGCGTAGAAAAACGCAAGGACAAGTGGAGTTTGAACTTCTCAACGAACTCAAAGCTTCATTCAATGTAATTAAAATGGGTTTGAATTAGAGCTAGAGCTACTATTCCTTTAGCCAAAAATTTAGGGCTTATAATGTATCGTAGAAAGGCTGGTCGAGATTTTGTGCTGCTGTGCAAATTGACAAATAAAATGAAAAATCGAATACCCTTTTTTTAAAAAAACTTCAGAAGAATTATTTTACAGACATGTATCGGGTCTAAGCCCATTTTCAATGTAATTAGAATAATACTCTAATTAGAGTATTATTGTTTTATTCTAATTAGAGTATTAGAGTACTATTCTAATTACATTGAGAATGGGCTTAATCCCGAAACATGTCTGTAAAATGATACTTTAAAAGTTTTTTTAAACAAGGTATTTGATTTTTCATTTTATTTATCAATTAATTTGAATAGCCAAGTTTAAAGTTCAATTTCCATACCTCTAAATACTATAAATTCACATACCAAACTTTTAATCAAATCTGTGTTTCATTTCAACGGTCAAATTCCTAATTTAATAACTTTTGTAACAATTTAACAGATTAATAACAAAATTCCTTCATGATTAATCATATCAAAACCTTTTTCTCCAAATCTAAATCGTGAGAATAAAATTTTCAGATGGATGAGCTCGAACGCTCGTGATTACTTATCAAATGTTTATGAACGATATGAGCAAAAGAAGAGTGAACAATTTTATTGACTGTCACTACGGCCATAACTTATATCAGCAGAGCTGACCGGGTGTTTGCGACTGTATTAAAAAAGTGGCAACCGATGACTACGGGGGGGGGGGGTTGATCAGGGGGGTGGTTAGTTGAGTCGGGGTGGTCCAAGTGGTAATCACTGCCGTTGTTTTATGCGATTGCCACCCCTGTTTCTGATGATGACCAGAGCAGAGAGAGAGAATGAGAGAGAGAAAGAGACACCAAGCACGCGAATCCAGCATTAGGTATTGTTGCATGCTCCACCAGATAAGCATCCCCCTCCCCCACTCACCCCCCTAATCACAACCTCCCTGTTGTAATCAACCGTCACAACATTAAAATTTACATTCTCCCCACGGACGACCGACCCCCTCGCTCACAGTTCATCATTTTGCCGTTTTCATCAGCCTTTATCGTTTATCTAACGCCACTATATGAACGCAGTCGGGTGGTCTGTCTAAGCAATGAAGACATTCTGTCAAGATGGAAGAATGACTTCAGCTCGGTCAATATTGGTTCCAAAACTATAAATATGCTCTCAAATCATAGGAAACAATCTGCTCTACAATTTGAGACCAAATTTATAATTTTTGAACCAATATTGACCGAGCTGGAGTCATTTTCCCATCTTGCCAGAATGTCTTCTATGCTCGGACAGACTATAACAACCTCTCCCGGAGGAATAGATGAGTAACGATATTGGAAATGTCATCGAACGCTGCTATCTGCTGTTATATTACGACAAAAAATCGGTGTGTTTTGCTTCCTACAAGCTTATTTCTGTGAGTACTTTTCCAGACTGGGCTATTATTAGAATATCATCGGGGATGGTGTATTTTTTGATTCTAGTGTCTCAATTTACTCCGTTCTGAAACAGCTAATATTGATGGGTGATTTATTCGTCAATATTGTATGTTATTTAATGGTTGGTAGGCACTTACAATTCCGGTTGCATTGAAGCTAATTAAATCGACGTTAATTAAATTAATGTAAATATTATTGAAGTCATTCAACTTACAGTTTTCCTAAATTGTATCATTTTATGCACCTTATTAGTGCGGTATCAGATTATCTTATGGCGGTTAAATCGTCCTTTGGGCAATTTACTTATAATATTCGATATTGAAAATTACAATTGACATCAATACAGGCATGGATAATATACATCAATTACATATTGATGATTATATTAATGTAAGACATAAATAATAGGAATAAATATCACTGGCGGCTGTGGTTTCACCACGAAACAGGTGAAGTGCACGAGCCGCCATATTTATTGAATATGGAAAACCGCCTTAATCTCTCGGACCAGCTATACCACCAATCAAAATAAAGTTTAATGAATTCCAAGCAAGGAGCTATATCTGTGATTTTAGAAGCTGTTGATTAGAAAGTAAATATTCAATAGCTTGCTCATCTGTGATTACAGGAGCTTGGATCAGGCCTATAATATTTTCCATTGCTTTTGAAAAGATATGAAAATATGATTTTGTATTCTGACTCATTTCATATGAATTCATTTAATCAAATTATACTTAATCTTTGATATAATATAGAAATATTAACATCCAATACCGACCTAAAAGTCCACATCCACTGTCAGTTTGGACTGTGGAAGTCAAAAACTGTTAGTGGAAGGAGGAATCGGCAGTCCAAAATAGCTGTAAACAGGCAGTCCAATCAGCTGTGGATGATGAGACTGTCAGTTTGAACTGCAGTGGAAGGTGGAGGTAGACCCTAGACTCTTAGACCCTGTCTCAGACAAGAGGAGACATTTGAAAGCTTGCACGTCTATGATAATAGACGGACAAATCTGGGCATCTGTATGCATGCCTATAGTCTGTCCAAGTAAGATGAGAAAAATTACTCCAGCTCGGTCAATATTGGTTCAGGAATTATTGATCTGATCTCAATCGTAGGAAACATAATGATCTACAATATGAGATCAAATCAATAATTTTTGAACCAATATTGACCAAGCTGGAGTCATTTTCTCATCTTTCCAGAGGGTCTTCTTTGCTTGGACAGACTATAGATATGCTATTACAGAAGCTGTCAATTAGAGAAGAAAAAGAGAGAGAGAGAACGAGAGAGTGAGCCGACTGTCACCCATCCGAGTGCAGACGCGATGACAGGCAGCCGAGTGTGACACCGGTGCGGGCCATCCGACACCGTCACGGCGACAGCTTCGTTCCGCCACGATCTGTCGCTTCCTCCTCATCCTCCTCCGCACCCTATCATCCTCTCATCCGCGGACACCGTTGCCTCCTCTTATCATCGAGGACCGAACGTTTGCAGGAGGGAATTAGCGAGACTAAAAATTCTCGAAACTAGAAATTGCTATTCCAGAAATTATCGAATCTAGAAATTGTAAATGGAATTCAGCAAGAACTGGAAATTAGCAAGTAGGTTACATCTAGAATTCAGCCTGTATTTTTATACTAATGTTCAGATAGTTACATGTTGATCCTTTACTATCTATAATCTATAGCTTGATAATTTTGAAATTTAATTTATAGTGAACTAAACTGATGCAACTTTATTTTTACTCATTGACCTATTTACATTAATGTATGAAATATCTTCGGATTGAATGGCCAACAGGCTCACGCCCAAAACTTTCCTTTTTTACCATTTGTCTTAAATGAGCAGTCCAGAAGTTCATTCACAGATTAGTTTTATTTAGTTAGTAATCACTACTAACTCAACATTATTTTATCACTATTATTAATCCTCAACAACTAATTGTTAGAAATTATTTTGCTTCATGACTTTGCTAACAGTATAAGGCCTCTGGACTGAAATTTCAATATTTTCTAAAAATTCGACTCAAGTCACTGCTGATATTGTTGTGAATTCTACGCAAGATGGTGTGGCCACGAAACCATAGTGCTATACCACAAATGAAGTGTAGAATTATTGACAAAATCTGTGAGTTTTTACCAGAATCAGAATCTTACAACTGTAACTGATCATACATTGACATTATCATACTATAAATTAGACGTCAGTCTATTGTGTTACAAGGGTTGCTGATCATTTTTCGATCACTGTTCTATTTTTCAGACTAATTTCAGATTGTAAACCTGACCTAAACAAACTCTGAGTCGAATAGTTCACCCCAGACATCAGTCAGACACTTCTGTTTATATTATATTAATAAATATAGACATTACTATCCTTTAAATCTATATCACACGTCTTTACAATGTGTTTCAAGGGTAGCTGATCACTTCCACCACTGTTCTATTTTCTAGACAAATTTCAGATTGTAAACCAGACCTAAACAAACTCTCGAGTCGAATAGTTCACCCTCAGACACTCCTGTTGTTTCAACACCCCATAATTTCTGCAACCTGTCACCTATAGCGCTGACCGCAGTGTCAAACATGCTACTAATCGACCGGAAAACATATCACATGACGTAGTTCATTAGTAGTGGAGAAAAAAACATAAAAACGTGAAAAAACATCAGACAGCCGGTGCTTGTACGCCAGATGGGCCAAAAGTGTCTATTGATTCGGATAGGTAGACCCTGTCCATCATTATTCGGGTCTCCACCCCAGAGAAGAGAATGGGACTTAATTTCTGGTCTCTCACTATAAAAAGTCTGTCCAAGCAAAGTAGACATTCTGGCAAGATGGGAAAATGACTTCAGCTCAGTCAATATTGGTTCAAAAATTGTAAATTTCATCTCAAATTGTAGAACAGTATTTTCTAAATTTATAATTGTTGAACCAATATTGACCGAGCTGGAGTCATTTTCCCATCTTGCCAGAATGTCTTCTTTGTTTGGATGACTACACCAAGAGACTATCCGACATGCTACCGTACCGCCGCCTCGAGCTTCCAGTTGCATGCTTCAACCTGCTCCGCCCAGCTCCTCGGGAATTAAATGAAGACGATTCTCTCTTCCTTCCTTCCCACCCTCTAGGACCAACCCGGTTAGCCAGGATAGCTGGCAGTCGAATGCATTTAGCTAAATTATTGTGTTTAGCGACGGCGGTTTCTCACATCACGGAAAATGGGTCACCGTCATTCACTAACCAGGTCTTTCTCACTGTCTCACTCTCAGAAATATTATCTCTTTCTCACTTTTATACATATTATTATTTTCTCTCCATTTCTACCTTGCTTTCACACAGTATCAATACTCAGTCATTCACCAGGACTCTCTCGCACCCTCTCTCTCAAAAATATCATCATATTCTCACTCTCATACATATCTTCTCTATCTCTACTCTCTCTATCTCTACTTTATCTTCTCGTTTTTTCCATCTCGCTCACTCAGTCTAAAACATTTACATTCAATATAAATTTTCCTTCTCACTCTCATCAACTTATAAATGATATCTCACTTTCTCTCACGCTTTCTTTCTAAAAGTTTTCCCACACGTCTTCTATCGCTGTCACAATGTGAACTGGATAGCAGTCTCATCAGTCTTTTCTTTTCTTATTTATTAATATAACTTATGTATATGTATGATTCTATGTACACAAATTTTATACCTACTGTGTAGCCTAATTATTGTTGTTGACTTTTGTAATATTATACACTAACGTCGTCGATACATGTATTTGTTCATGGCAATAAAAAATATTTGATTTGATCAGCGACCATATAATACGTATACGTAAATGTTGAACTGTGTGGTCGCTGAGTCTTATACAACATAACTAAAAATGATACAATTCAACCTAGAAGTGAACTCTAGTGATTGCAGTTGTTATTCTAGATTACCTGAACCTGATTTTTTACTATTTTTAACTTTTCTTCTTAATCTGTTTTTGTATTTTAAATATTGACGAGGGCAAACTTGCTCTATTATTTTATTTTATTGGCTGACAGCTATATAACCATACGATATATATACCTGAACCTGATAGGTTAGCGAAACACACAGTTTAATATGCGTCGCCTCTCAGACTATTATCGGAGAAAATACTATCTTACTCGTATTAAGGAATAGAAACATTTTCTAGGCGCTCTTCTAGACAAGATCTTTCGATCTTCGTTTAAACTGAATTGAACGAGAAAATACTTCAAACTTGGATCAATCCGCAAATCAAACCCTGTTATACTGTGTTAACTATCTTTTACTAAAACATTATCTGGGTGATCAGTAGGACTTGATATTTTTCCAAATCTAGCTACTTAGCTGCATCATGAAAAGCAAGAGTTTATAATATTCATTGTATGCAAATAACATGGTTTCGTTCTTTGGCAGTGTACTGAGCTGATTGAACCAATTAACAATGGTAGCCTAATGTCAAATGAATACGTCTTCTCAACATGAATTAAATTATGAAACTTTGAAATTGTTTTTTATAAGTTTTATTAATATGAATAAACATGTAATAATTTTTAATAAAGAATTATTATAATACAATAATTATTACTTATCTCCAATAAGTTTTCATACATTACTTATTAAGTATTTCTACACTCATTCAAGTCTTATGCACAACGTCACAAGTAATTTTCAAGTGACAGTTAAAATTTTCACTCACAGTTATTGAAAGTCATAACTGAACACCAGTTTCACATAGAGTCCTAGCTCAGCACTGGTGCTTCTGAAACAAAAAGAAGGAAGAATTTAAGAAAGTAGAAAAATACAGTTGAAATTATACAGGAGGGTGATATTACAAGGTTGGCTGAAAAACGTACAAATCTATCTAAGAAAGAAGATACGCTACATACTAACTAGTAATTACATACTAGCTAGTATGTTGGTATGTTACTAACTAGTTAGTGACGTACTAACGAGGTGACGACTTCTCACTCTCCAATCAGAAATGATATAATGCTATTGATTGAATAAAAGCAAACTAGTAATATTAAATTCTTTTTCTTCTTTTGTCTTCATCCTACTTGAACTGTTGATGATAGTAAGCTTAAAAACTTAGTAGATACTAAAGACTTTCACTTTTACAACAGTACTCACGATTTTTATGCTTGTTGGACGCGTTTCGTGGCACTGAGCCACATCTTCAGCATGCAAGGAGTATGCTGCTCCTTGGTATGCTTGGAGAGTTACTCCTTGTATGCTGAAGATGTGGCTCAGTGCCACGAAACGCGTCCAACAAGCATAAAAATCGTGAGTACTGTTGTAAAAGTGAAAGTCACTAGTATCTACTAAGTTTTTAAGCTTAAATTCTTTGTTACCAAATTAACAATGGCGAAAGATATTTTCCACAGAATTTATCATTTTTAGAGGCTTCATGTAGGTACCCGACTAGACATAAATCTATATAAGATAAATAAATAATAACTTGATAATAAATAAATATCCATAAGAGCGAAATGGCATTGACTGATTCATCAGCAGAACAAAAAACCCTACAAAACCAAAAGCGTCCAAATATGGCAGGCTTGTTCTTCCACTAATAACGGATTTTTTAAAATTCTCAAGGTTACGACCAATTTTTGCGTTTTTACATAGTTTTTCTGCGATTTCTTAGCTTTTTCTAGAACCAATCGGCAGCAATTTATTCTTGATACATGGTGGACCAGCTCAGCTTAAGTATGAGTACAGGATCAGCTTAGGTACTGGTTCAGGTGTAGAAATGTTGTGGTCAAAAACTTTTGGAATCCAAAATTGAAATTTCAAATTAACGTTATATTTTATTATTGATTACTGGACAACAATGACTAGCAACTATTCCTCAACAATGATATTTTCGAGAGGTCAGTCAGTGGCAAGCTGTTTTATTTCACCGAGCATGAATTATTAATTATTATTTCATGGCTGCCGGTGGCGCCGGGCCGACTGCAAGACTAGTGTGATCGAAATGAATTTCGCTGCAGAGTGATCTGTCGAATCCAATTTGCGAGTCACGCGCCGCTGAAGGCTAAGTTGAGCCAGCTTTGTTCTCTGGCAAGTCTTGCAGGCGAGAGATAACTGGATTCAGACCAGCCAACTTTCCAAGTCCCTCTGCCTACTCTGGGCTGGCTCAGTCGGTGAGTGGGAGCTGTGGAAGTACTCCTTCTATCTTTCATGAAAAGAAAATAATGGAAATCCAATTTTAGGGAGATTTTTTAGATGTATTAGGAGCTTCTTAATACGTACATTTGATAACTTCTCTACAACATCTATTAATTAAAAATGATAGCTGATAGTCAATTATTATGAGTAGAAATTAAAAAAAAGAAATCTTTTCAGGAAGCTTTTTAGATGTTACATAAGTATATTTGATCACTTCTCTACAAATACAATTAATTGAATATGCTAAGTTATGATTGAATATCCAGTTAAATCTCTTCAACAATTGTATTCGAGTTGAAGAGCACAATATTGTCTATATCACAGAAAACTTTATTACAAACAATTGTTTCATTGTGTTCACATCATCATTAGTGTACTGATGATATGAACACATCGAAAAAATTGTTCGTACCAAATATAATTTTTTGTGATCTATAGACAATATTGTGTTTTTTAATTATGTACAAGCATCACAACATCTCACCTGACACTGTTCATTCAATTGTATTTGATAAGATATTTTGTTGTTTCCCTATTATAAAAATAAAAAGACACAGAAATGTCAATACCACTATTTCTATTGGTTAACTATGGTTTCAAGGCAAAACCTGCCCCATCCTCAGCTATAGAGTCTAGAGTCTTTCTAGAATAGTATAGTGATAACATCTGTGCCTTTTTATTTTCATAATTGAAAATCACGTTTTCAGTTTATTGATTTTGCCCATTATTTAAATAACTATTCAAAGTTACAAACTTCTAACTGTTTACTTCTGAGGGTGAAGCCCTCAAACCTCTTAGGCTTGTGTGTGGGTGATGAGAGGGATGATGACGAGAGATGACAACTATTTTTTAGGTGCGTTGTCGGGATCGACGTCTTATCGTCTCCTCCGAACTGGTTAGCCGTATCTATGTTATTGTGCAGTGGTCAAAGAATTGTTCCCCGGTCAAGAATCGAACTCCGGTTTTCCAAATCTCCTATTATTTCAGTAGTGTCCCAGTTGCATCAGCGTTCTTTGGAGTGTTAGCAAGCCTAACTGAACATGACCAGTTGCTGGCAGCAACAGTGTTGACACTCATGACAGCTAAAATTGGGTGACCATTCGGCAGCAATTGTTCAAACGGAAAGGGACACAATTAAATGCCTCAGGGACTCTACTACATACACCCATTTGAGACAACACTATCAAACGAAGTATAGTCTGTCCAAGCAAAGAAGACATTCTGGCAAGATGGGAAAATCACTCCGGATTGGTCAATATTGGTTCAAGAATTGTAAATTTGGTCTCAAATTGTAGATCAGAATGTTTCCTACAATTTGAGACCAAATTTATGATTTTTGAACCAATATTAAACTTGGCTGGAGTCATTTTCCGATCTTACCAGAATGTCTTCGTTACTTGGACAGGCTAAAGAGTGAAATGGAGAACGAACAATATTGCGGGGGACAGATCATAGTTGCGTGCGTATAATTTTGAGCACCTGTTGTTGAAAGTCATTAGGGCATTGTTATCATTGCCAGAAGGCTTACAAAACTATGCAAAGGATATGGATAAGTTTACGTGGTATCCGACCCACCTTGCATGGTTATCCAATTTCCAAATTGGTTGTTAGGCTAGCCGTTAGGGCTGGAAACGAGGCCTATCAACCACAAAACGCTTTGCTTTCCCACCGTTTCGATAATGGAAGGGTTGGCTGGTAAACCATATCGAGCTATGATTATTTCAGTTGTTTTAAGATGTATTTTTCGATTCATGAAGATGAATAACGTAAACACTCCATGAGTAATACGTGATGAATCAGTCTATCTGTTGCTATTTGTTTTATTGTGGCTCAAAATTTTCAAGTTTAATCAATATTTTATAAGAAATGTTGTGAAACATTAGTGAATTGGTTAATTTGGTATAACCTTATTGCTCTAAATTCAAAATTCTCATAATTTTGTATTTCTCCTGGACTATAAATTTATTCTTAATTGAAGAGCTACGAAAAAATAACCTAGTTTCGAACCTTATTATTCGTAAAAATTTGGTATGAAGACATTTCGGACATAACTCTGTGTTTTTAACCAATAAGTTATTATTGTCTGTAAAATGAATAAATAAATAGCCTAAACTCAATGACAAATTGTTTGAAAAGAGATTTGGGAGTGGTGATGGTAAAAGTTCTCAAAAACTCTCTTTTTCCAAAACTATGTATTATTTTTGAAAATATTTATGTGGCAAAACTTCTTCAAACACCTATGATCTGTTACATCTATCATCTAAGTATCGGTTGCTAAACATCAATTGTGATGGAAAACATAAGACATTGATGTTTCTCAGACCAAAACATCGATTGCTATTACCATAAATATTTGGGAGAGGATGATTGAACTTCCCTAACATCGATTCATTATATTATAGTGGATGGAGCATACGGCCAACAGTCACTTCCGCATAAAAGCCATGCTTGCAAGCGATGTAGTGGATTCCGCATGCAGCCAAATCATGCGACTAATATTTTTTACTGCTTTTTAAAGTAAAAGACCAGAGACCAGTAGAATACATTCTACAGTGTATAAGTAGAATATATACTTCAGTATACGTGTAATAGTCTAGCTAGACGACTTGAATCTATATCTGATCAATCACTGATGCCCGGTTTTTCCAAGCACACTCAAAGTTGAGGGACCCACAAATTATGAACAGCTGACATTTTCTATGATGAGTATAGGAAATGTAGTAAAGTGTAGTAAACTTGAAGGTCCCTCAAATTTGAGTGTGCTTGGAAAAACCGGGCATGAGTATCATACAATATTTTGATGATTTTGAATATTCAGTAATGTAGTATTTTTATACTGTGTTTGTAATATATTGTATTGGAAATAAATAAATTTAAAAAATTTGTATGATTCAATTATGTAAAATGTTTTTTTCGACAATACAGTATAAATGAATTAAATTGACTGCATATAATTATAGCGTCACATCGTTACATGATCCATTTAAATTTAATAAAAATAATACATTCCAAGAACAAAGAACAAACTGATTTTTAAATTGAATTAAAGTTGCCTAGCATGTAAGATAATAAATTGACTTCCCTCCCTGTAGAAAATTGAATCTCTCACATGAAATATAAGTTAAGTATGAGTAAATATGAGTCCGAAGGCAACTACTAGAAGAATGATTCATAGCAGTTACAGAATTACCGTGTGCGCCGCACAAGATATATAGCTAGCTGCTAGTGAAAACTGCAGTTACTCTTTCTTATTCACAACTGCCATTAACATTTTATCGAGAGCTTGTCAAGGATTTAATTTACTCAGCTTTGACGTTAAACGTATCATGTTTACCTTTGTTCACCTGTTAGGCAAATGTTAACACTAATGTTTACTTAGAGCTCTTATTCCGACACACATCTCTGTCTATTTCAAAATGCTAACACTGTAAATTTTTATTGTCAACACACCTGAATCGTCGCTCTTGTCTATGAGCTTCAAATAATTTTTCCAGCAATCATTTAAATGATGTTTGACATCAGAATAGAAGAATTGTAATTCCTAGCTGTAGTTCATATAAGTGTTGAGGTTCAAAACTTCAGAAGTAGTGCTCAAGCATTTTGTGAGCAAATGCAAGTGTGTGTGTCAATGCAGACATTCAACAATATCAAACAATATTCAAATCTATTGTTTTTTCTCAAATGAAGCCGAAGTACTGCATCTTGGCACGACCCCAATAATTGCATTACGATACAATCAATTTAAAACAATTACAATATTATCAACTGCAATTCTGTATTATTTCTACAAAATAAACTTATTCATTCATTTTGAAATAATTTAATTAGTATGTATACTCTGGCCAAGCAGAGAAGAGTCTCTGACAAGATGGGAAAATGACTCCAGCTCGATCAATATTGGTTCAAAAATTATTGATTGGGTCTCAATTTTAGGAAAACATTTTGATCTACAATTTGAGACCAAATCAATAATTTTTGAACAAATATTGACCGAGCTAGAGTCATTTTCTCATCTTGTCAGAGGCTCTTCTTTGCTTGGCCAGACTATAGAAGTAGTAGTCCTAGTGAGGACTCCTTAGTCCAAAATTCCGATTATAAGTCAGAAATAAGTGAATTGTTTATTACTTATTAGCCTCTTATGAGACTAGATTGCAATAGTAGAAGGAAAGCCAAAAGAAAATTAACACACATATCCCTTTATAACACATATTCAATTCATATTCATTTATTAACACATTCTATTACTTCTCATCCTTTTTCAAATAATATTTCTATTCTGCATTTTTCTCCTTTGTGTTTACATGAATAGTACATATCCTCTAGTTCTTCAGAGTGTTTTTCAACCTCAAAAGCTTCAAACTTGAAAAATTTCAAATCCATAGGCGACTAAAGCTAGCCTGAAAGCCCATGTTGAGACAGATATGGCGAACAAAGCTTGTAATTATTTCAATCAGGTAAGCTTGTTAGCGAGGCAAGCCATTCAAAAAATTACGTTTTCTTTTCGATTATAACCTGATTTAACGTAGGTTTAACCTGGTTTTGGACCATAGTATGAATTGGTAGAAAAGAAGTTGAGGGCATGAGCCTGTTGCATTCAGCCAAATGTATTTTTGAATAAATGATGATTCATTGATTAACTATTGGAATCAATCATAAAATAATATCTATCGAATTTTCCTCTAAAATTCCTCATCGTCCTCCCACTCCCGACGAGTTTAGCCTACATCCCTAAAAAAAATTTAAAATTTCACTTTTGAAGGCGATGACTCCATGTTAGGAGCCGCTGGAATAAACTGACCAATAAGTATTCGAATCTGACTACGGTACTTTAAGTACAGTATTTGTTGAAATGTTGATATAGTCTAGGATCATTCCTATGCCGCTATGAATAATTCTAGTAGTTGCCTTCGTACTTATATTTCATGTGAGAGAAATAGTTTGAATACTCTATTTCATTGATATAACAGGAATTTAATGTAATTTGTTGAATCTAAACAAACACATCTCAGCTTGTAAAGAGGCGTAGAGAAACATAAAAGGATGCCAGGTGAATGAACTGATCCTGTTTCAAGTTATCAACAAAGTTCGCGAATGAATCGAAATTGTAACAGATTCAACACAGGGTCAAGGCTACGTACTGTTATCATTTCCCAATGGAGCCAATCGATGTAAGCAATGTAAACAAACAGTTTGCCGCCTCTCCTTTGTGCGATGAAAACAGGAATTAGTTTTTATTCAAAAGCGAATTAGCATCATCTCTCTTGTGAAGCAGCGTCGTCAACAAAGCAGTCTCGGCTTGTAAGTCTAGTACAATACAATTGTGTTATAACAGTCATTGACTACCAGAACAATATATAATCTCTCTTTATTGTATTGTATTGTAAAGTTGAGGCAGCAAGTGCCGGCTCAGTCAGTTCATTCATTCCAGCGTCTCATTCATCACCGACTGAAATCCTAGCCGCCAACTTTTACTACAGAATAGTAGAATGCGCTCCAGCACCCTTCCCTCCCCTCACCAACACAACTCGTATTGGCTCTTTCAATCGAAAAGTCATGAATGAAGCTGCTTCACTTCACACTTCCATAGATCTCCTAAGTGATCACGAGATTTTATTGGGCCTCTGTTAGTTAGACTATCTGATTATATGTTATTACCAACTTCTGTTAGTTATGTGTACTCGTTCGCTTATTACCTGAGATTTTAGAAATAATTTTAGCAACTTTTTTTGATCACCTTAATATATAAATTGCGCAACCTTTTTTTCTCAACTGATACCACTTTTACACACTTATAAACCTCCGTCCACACTTTATGTAATGGACAAAGTGGAAATAGAGATATATCTGTAATCTGTCTATCCACTGTTTGTGGATGTTTCAAGATTTAAATAAAACAGGAAATTAAGATTTATTAATTTCTACTTGCCGGCAGGCTCTCTTCGCTCGCCTTCTCCTTCCCCTGGACCCCCTGACAGTATAGGCAGTGTAAGTGAGTCAAACAGGCTCGCTTCGCTCGCCTGCAAAACCTCTGTCAGTGTCAGTTGAGACAAACAGGCTCGCTATAAAGACACCTTTAGCCGTTATGGAGACACGCATAGCTATAATACTCGCCACTCTAATATGTTTTCTTCAGTGAGTCATAGGACCGTTCTCTTTGAAAAGTCACCACAGTATAGCGGGCCAAAAATTTATAATTCTCTGCCTGTCGATTTGAAAAATGTGAATAGCGTTAAGGATTTCAAGAGTAAACTCAGAGACTGGTTAGTTGTGAGACCTTTCTATACATTGAATGAGTTTTATAATCGTGTTATCTAGATATGTGTTTCTGAGTACCTACTGCAGGGTATTATCAAAATAATTTGTGTAGTCTAATTGTTATTGTTCTATTTGAACCTTTTATTATGTGTTTTCACACCTATATGTTGACTCATCCTCTGTCCACAGTATGTGGATGTTTCAGGACATGATACAAACAAACAACAAACAAACAAACTTCGCTCGCCTGCAAATTCCGTTCACAAGGGATTCGAAATTTATTGAGTACAGCATTTCTACACCTAATCTGGACATGTTTACTTAATTTCAACATTTTCTGCCAATTTGATCTAGAAAAATCTAAGAAAAACTCCGAAAATTCAAAAAATAGTAAAACGCTGAGATTAAGCGTAACCTTGGGAAGTATATCGGACATAGTTTGAAACTTGATTGAATATCTTCCAAATTAGTACATCTATAATCTCGCTGAACCATTGAATTTACAGTTAGGATTGGTCGTATCAAGGCGAAAGATATGCAACTCGCAACACATCTAAAATTTTGAAAACATGATTACTGGCGTAATCTTGAACGGATTGCAAAAATATTTTTACACAACATTTCTAGACCTGTCCACCAAATATCAACATTTTCTACCGATTGGTTCTCGAAAAAATGAAGAAAACGCCGAAAAACTCTAGAAAAACTAAAATATTTGTCGTATCCTTGAAAAGTTTTTGAAATCCGTTCTTAGCGCGCGTTTAAACTGATTCAGTGAATATGCCTGCCAAATTTGAACGCTTTCGGTTCAGAGGGTTTCTAGTTCTGGTGATGAATGAATCAATGAATCAGTGCCATTTCGCTTTTATATATAGAGATTTATCGGGAAAGCCGTGTTTCTGTGTTTGCTATCTAATCTGACAATGTTTTACACATAGGTATCGTCGTATCATTATCTCTATAAATTTTCATGGATCATCTATTCATTCCAATAAATTCAATTGATTTCTTTGATTGGTCTAGTGAAAAAAAATTGATACCGTCTTACAAAGTAGTATAGCTTCAAGCTCTTTTTTCACTGCTGCAGTATTGTAAATAATTAGAATTTACGATCAAATTTCAACACTAGGAACTTATCAAATGTTGCAGTATTAAAAATAATTTTAATCTACGATAAAATTTCTACACTGAGAGCTAATCAAATTTCCTTTCGTAAGGTGTGTTGAAGACAGAAACTAAACCCCGAACATAAAAACGGCCTCATTCTGGAATTGTTACAAACTACAATACAAAACATTAGATTAGGGCCTCAACCTCAACGTCAATCAGTTTTTACATTACGTACTACAGGCTTGTTACATAGTTCATTACAAGCATTAAATTAGGGCTTCAATAACAATCATAATTGGGTAATGCGTTTTAAAGGTGTCTAGACTGTTTATCGAAAAATTGTTATCAAGTAGCTCAGTACTCTTACATGCATTAGATTAGGCGCTCAAAAATCTGTCAGAGTTACAAAAGTCCGTCTCTCTCACGTTAGCAACGCTTTTATCACGGCGACGATACACGTGTTATTTGGCGCCAGTGCTTATTAAAGCGCGCCAATTTCGAAAGGTTGAAAGCATCGCGCCAATTTCAAATCAAAAGCGAACGTAAGGTTAGAGAGCCTTGAGAGACGCCGGAGAGTCTGCACTCGGTTTGGTAACCAGAGAGAATGAAGTAGAAATATTATTATTCTCTACTATTGTCTGTCCAAGCAGAGAAGACATTCTGGCAAGATGGAAAAATCACTCCACGTCGGTCAATACTGGTCAAAAATTATAAATTTGGTCTCAAATTGTAGGAAACATCCTGATCTACAGTTTAAGACAAAATTTATAATTCTTGAATCAATATTGACCGAGATTCAGTCGTTTCCCCATCTGACCAGAGTATCTTCTTTGCTTGGAAATACTATAGCTGCAGATAACAGAGCAATTGATTGTCTGTGGCGGCTGCTGAATAAATACGTAGGCGTCTGTCGCGGTTACGTGTGGGCCCGTCGACCCTCGGCAGACTATGTGAGAGTGTGCTGGGTGAAAGTAGCCTATTGCTACTACAGGTCGGTCGGCCAGTAACGTAATGGAAAAATCGTGCATAAATGTTTCAATAAGCTGCAAATTAACTTTTCTATAAATTTGAATCGGAACCTGATGTGGAAAGTTATAGGAATTTTGAATAATCTTGATAATATTCCTGAATTCTTTTACGAAACGTACAATTCATCCACGGTTAACTTCCCTCTTAATACAATGATAAGAAAAGACAATTCCATTTTAAGATAACACAATTCATTAAAAAAGATGGACAAGATCAAACTTGCATGACAATGGAACTATGCAATTTAAAAGTCTTGTATCTTGTAGTCAATTGAAACTGTTCAATACGATTGGTCCATTTGATACATGTATCTTTTGCGTCTTCTAGAATGCATCTTATAATCTTGTAAATGAATTTAACCTTCGACACACCACTCATAAATCATGGATAGGCCTATCTGATTTAAATTTGTTGAAACATTGATTTGGAACATAAACTAATATTTAAAACGAATATCATTAATGGTCTAGTCTAGATCAAGCTATTCAAAGATGAAAGATCTTTGAACATCTATTCTTTTATACAGAGCTTCTCTTATGCTGAGAATTGATGCTATTATCCATTGAAATCAGTAACCCATGAAATGGAACTTTTTGAGAAAAGTATTAGCTTAACATCGTATTCATCCTAGACTTTTTTTTAATTTATTTAAAATCAATGATTTTATGAAATTAAACTCAATATTGATGGATACTTTCATAAATAGGCTATTACTGATTTGTGAAGAAATAGTTTTATTTTCATTGAAATAATGGTCTATTAATTTATAAAATCATATTTTATACATCTTTATTATTCAAAGAAATAAAAAGGTCTGTACTCTTTTTCCTCTCTATGGAAATTACGATATCTTTCAAATTTGTAGTAAATACAACTCCAGCAAACGCACAGACACTTATGTGTCTATTTTTGCTGTATATTCCAACTTTTGTAAAATAATAATATATATTAGCTCATGAGATATCACATGATTGTTTTTCTTTTGTTATTTTGCTATATTTTGTACTTGTATTTTTTTTAGAATAAACATGATTTTTATTTATTGATTGATCTGATCTAGTTCAAATAAATTGGAAATCGTTATTCTGATAGAATATTTTCTGTTTCAGTTACCATAAACATAATGTACTTTTGATAACATATTTTTTCCACAATAATTTTATTGTATTAGGTATCTAGTCTAATCAAGTATCTATCTAACCCTTTTCGTATAGAAATTTTATTATTATTTCACCACTTAAAATCCCTATACATAACTTGAAACATAGCATGATAAAGAAGCACACCTTGAACTCCAATAATTATTTTTGAACCTAATTCCACTCGCATAATCAAGTCATGTTTATCTTAACTAATGAACAAAAATAATTACGAAGAGGTACTGTGGTAGTCTGTCCAAGCAAAAAAGACCCTCTGGCAAGATGAGAGAGTGACTCCAGCTTGGTCAATTTTGGTTCAAAAGTTATAAATTTGGACTCAAATTGTAGAAAACATTCTTCTCTACAATTTGAAAACAAATTTTCAATTTTTAAATCAATATTGACCTAGCTGGAGTCGTTTTCTCATCTAGCCAGAGGCTCTTTTTCGCTTGGACAGACTATAAATCAATAAGCATCTCGAACACACATCGTTACCACTCTTGCAACTTACTATTTTAAGTTCGGCATGTGTTTCATTCCAATTATTATCAGCAGCAATACAATAGAACTTATCTTGGTGAATTTGGATACATTGTGGCCGGGTTTTTCCAAGCACACTGATTCCGGGTTTTTCCAAGCTCACTTAAAGTTGAGGGACCCTCAAATTTTGATGAACAGCTGACATTTTCTATGATACGTATAGGAAATGTAGTAAACTTGAGGGTCCCTCAAATTTGAGTGTGCTTGGAAAAACCAGGCATCAAAGTTGAGGGACCCTCAAATTTTGATGAACATGCAGCTGACATTTTCTATGATAAGTATAGGAAATGTAGTAAAGTGTAGTAAACTTGAGGGTCCCTCAAATTTGAGTGTGCTTGGAAAAACCGGGCATCAATATGTGTTTGATCAAATTATCACGCATGATCTTAATCAAACATGCAATCAAGGCGGATCATTTCAATGGAATTTAATTCAATTTAATTTTTCAAAATATTTTACACACAACAAATTGATGGTTGGGTAGAATTAAAAACTTAGAAGTATGATTTGAGCTATGCATAGCTTTTAGCAGCCTATATTCATTTTTATTTATTTTATTTAGCAGCCTATACGAATTAGAATTATTTTTCTCTCCCAGGTGGCGCAATATACAGGAAATGCTGCAGAGTATTTGTAATCAGATACCAATATCTACTATAAATTCTATATTCAATCTAATGAGATTCTAAGTCAAGTGACCTGATCATAGGCTGGTATTTGTATTAATTTTGGTTCTAGAATTACCGTGCAATCAGACATTTATATAAATTGTAGTTGGTTATAGTTATAAGTTATAACGAATAATACATATCGTATGTTGTGATAATGTAATTCGAGCTGAGCTCTAAGCCTTCAGAATATTCTATTCCTATTCTTTAAAATTGTCATTATACTCACACACTATTTTACTCTTTTGGACTTTATAATCATCTTTGACTTCATCATTGATCTTCACTTATCAATAAGAATATATTCAAAATTTGAAAGAACCAGAATAACATTTCACTGGCGGCTCGTGCCCACGAAACAGGTGAAGTGCTGTACAGTAAAAGATGCGGGCACTTCACCTGTTTCATGGGTACGAGCCGCCACTGATTCAAATCACTCACATTTTGTAGAACAATATTACTGTTTTTATTTTATTTTAAATAATATCACAGTACCCTTTTTCAATAATTTTTTAGTGCATTACATGTTCCGATCATAAGGGTACTGTGATATTATTTAAAATATAAAAAACAGTGATAAAAGTAGCCCTGAGATAAAAAAACAACAACAATATTACTGTACAGTATTAATCAACCGTTTGTAACCATAGGCGAGAGTCTTGTAACAATTATGAATTACTTTTCTATCTTAATGTTGTTCATCGATATTTTTTCACTAATAAATAAATTAATATTATACAAAAACTTTGTAGTGATATTTCTACGTTTACTATTCCTATTTCTATTCTAGTCCATTGTATAATTTGTCTAAAGATCCAATTAAGTAACCAAACTAAAACGAATTCAGTCCCCATGTACAACAGACATGTCAACCTTCATTTAACCTACTGACACCAGAGTGCGTTGGGAAGCCACAAATGTGATGTTGATGGGGCCGACTGGAATTTGTTTGAGTATAACATTAAACGAATCCGATGCTGAGTGATTCAATTATCTGAAACAGAAGGGGATGTTAGCTCTAGTCGATTTGCCATGCCTGCTCAAGGGACTATGCAACGTATGCTGGTTTACAATAACAAGGTGGGTCCAAATAGAGGGTTGAGCAATTGCCCCTTAGGGGATAAAACAGAGGTCTTCCATTACTAACACTTTGGTAACTTTTTACGGGTCACTTACCGGTGGTAACAAGCTGTATGATGTGACCTATTTGGCACAGATTCCCTCGAAGAACAACGAGGAAAAATTAACGTTATCACAGGAATTCTGGTACGATATTAGGCTATGTATATATATATATATATTGGCTATGACATTCGTGTACCTTGGATTTGGACATAGCTAAGTTTTGTGAGGATTGGTTAGTCATTTCTATTGAATCCTTCCAATGTGAAACTAGCATAGGCTAATCAAATCATCATTTTCAGCATTGCTGTAGGTCTCTTGAATACCAATTATAATGTCAAAAGTGAAATACTTATTCAAGTAAATGATAATATTGAAGCCATTATTTCCCCCGTTATTGAATCTGTACTTCATAAGTTATTCAAATAATCCTATGTATGAATTTTTGTTTCGAAGTCGAATTGAAGTATTCCGTGGTTTGATGAATTAAGTTACAGTAAGATATAATTTATAGAATTAAGATATAGTAAGTTATAGTAATCACTTGGTTATAGCATTAGTTTCCAATTAATTTACTTTTGTAATTAAGTTTTCCAGAGAAATATCTAGTAGGAAATATTGATTTTGTGGTTCAATAAATTACAGAATAGTCTATTATTTTCCAATATCTTTACCTACTACTTTTGTAATTGTGTTTTTCATGGAGAAATGCGTGAATCCGGAAACCATACTTTTTACATTTGAACTAAATGTAAACTAACAATCAAATATAATGTTTCTAAAATTGGTTGAACCTGTCCAATCTGAATATAAGCGATTATATGCAATCTCGTAAATAAATTATAAATGATAAGTAAGAGAATATTTTTGAAACAATTAGGATTATGAGTTTAAAATCTAGATTTTTATCATAAAGAGTTTTGTTGTAGATTCAGATGCATTCCATCGGAGCCATTGAAGTCGGCTAGCGCATGCGCAGTAGGCAAGCCGGGGGACCGAGATTTGACCGCATCTCTGAACATCTGCTATGTGATCTCCACCCCTCTGTGTTGAGGGGATGCCCTCATATACCTTAGAGGGGTTCCAACACTCAACCCTTTGCAGCTTGCAACATGACGGGTTCGGCTACCCTCAAATGCAGTGCTCTCATTGGTGATTGGTGGGAGCTGAGAGTATATCTATCACCTGAAACCTCATTTTTAGTTCCGTGTCGGAAACGAAATACGAATTACGCGCCAGTTCCAAACATTCTGAAAGCTCTTCTCTTGGAATAAAATGTAAATTTTGATTCCCATTTGAAGTAAATTATTAATAAATTTACAATGTAATTAACTTTTTCATAATATTTTTCCATGAACAACTTTATAATTTTTGAAACCCTGTATCGTCATCAATACTGATTGAAAATCTTATTGTAATAGATGGATGAATTATTATATTGCAGTACACCAACTGCTGGATAATTATAATCTGCAGTGTCAAAAGTCCTTTGTCTATTTATGTAGCAATATAATAGTCGCAATATAATTTATGTAGCAGTATAATATGAGATTTTAATTAATAGTCTACTTATTGCAATAATTTTTTCTTACTTTTGTCGGACTTTGGCTCTTATGCACCCTATTGAACTGAAAAGTGTTCGAGAGAACCATGGTTCAAAATCTAGTTTGAAACAAGATACCTTGTTTCGGCAAACTTCTCTTGAGAAAAGGTTGCGCACAAGTTTTTAAATCAATTGACGTAATTCAGATGTAGAAACAATACCTGAATGAAAATTACGGTATGTGTTCACTCAGTGCTTTATATCATAACCTCATTTTGGAGAATATTGACTTCATTATAAAATTTTTGGGAGAGGAATCATAGCACAGGCTGTGCCAACTTTTTCATCCCAATTCAGGAAGTTGTATTGGAGTACGAGTAAAGAATTACCCACAATCCCTAAATTCAGTAACTTCTTTGAACCATCTCCCGTTCCATGTAATGATTTGTTTTCATTTTCATCAAACTCAATTAAAAGAACCATGGCTTGATTGTCAGGCGACCTCTTGCACAATAATCCAATTTAATAGAAGCATCCGCAAAAAATCATCTAACAAATTAATCCAATTTGATATGAATTCAATGACGTTTATTTACAACGGTTAAATCCAATTGAAGTTTTGTGTAACTGGTCAACGAAATTGACAAGTATTACGAATATAATAATCACTAATAATACCCTACTGTATGATGCACGGAAATAAATGCATCTCATAGGTCAATATTGTCAATTCTCATGGTAATTCTGTCGAGTTATAACTCAAATTTTATTTAACTAGACCTGACTAGTAGTCAGTATAAACGATTGAATTGACAATATCAGTATATGATTTATTTCAAATTTTATACGATTTTTGAATTCCCAACAAACATAACGTTTTTTAGCGATAAGAAAGACAGCATCCTGTTCTCTGTAGGTACTTTGCCTCCAATATTCCATCAGCTGCACGAGCAGCAGCAGTGTAATCATGCGTGTGCGCATGCGTCACTCACTTTCTCCCCTCGATTTATAAGGAGTCGACTCTCGAATGAGTGCGTGGTGGCGCGCTACGATATTCTCACGCAGCTAGGAGAGAGAGTGAGGGGAACTCGTCATGACGATGACAAAGGTAAATTTTTTGTAGTGACGAGGTTTGAACCATCGCGCGGCTGTGTTGAGCTTGCAACGATAGGGGAGAGCAAAGCAACTACAAAACATACATTTCAGTAGCCTACATCCTGGAAGCTCTGCATAATATTCTATGAATTATGTGTACTTTAAACCGGAAAACACGGTTCAATTTCAATTCAAGATTATTTTTGCATCAAATCCAACAGTAGAATTGAAAGGTATTGTATCACTTCGTTAAATTGAGATGTATCATTGTCGAATACCAATGTGATTGCCTAGTTTGATTCGTGAATTAATAAGAAGTGTAAGAATTATTAGACATTGCAGTATCCCTACTGTTGGATAATATTATAATAAACAATTTGAATCTCCATATATTGGTATATAAATGATCTCGGCTAATAAGAAGTTTAGCCTATAAATAGCTGACGCCAAAAAGTAACACAGTTTTGCCTGCTCCTTGTGCGCTTCATTAGCTGATATTGTCAATTACAGTTGCAATTTGCATACATGATGTTTTTAAATAAAAAATGACAATAATGTTCCTCACCAGCGTTAGTGACGTCACACCACATACAAGAGAAAGATGAAACCGTTTAACCTTTTGGCGTCTTATACTGCATACACAAGAAACAGGTGAAGTGCCCGTATTTTTTACTGTACAGCACTTCACCTGTTTGGTAGGCACAAGCCGCCTGCGATACCGGACACGCTTCGATTTTAATTCAATTCGTATCAAATTAGACAATCGAATTGTACGGTACAGTATCACATTATTGTTCCAAGAAATTCGGATTCGATTGTTTGGTTTGATACGAGAATCGAATTGTAAGGGAATTGATGAACAAATTCGAAGTGAATTTGTACATTAATCGAATTTATAGTTCCTACTTGATACATGTAATAAGTTATTCCTGTTGATTGGAAATTTCGTTGAATATTGGAAATTTCAACATAATTCTTTACAAGGTACAAAGAGTGAATTTTAATTGTTGGAACTGACTAATAGAAACGTTTTGGACATCCTTATCTAAATTGGAAATGAGGAGGTTTCGGACGAATGCCTGTCTTATCATTCCTTATTATTATTTTTTGGAAAAACCCATGTAAGTTGAATCGTACGCTCATATAAATGAAAAAATCTTATACCCATGATTATGGTTTAATAAAGGAATAAACAAAAGTCAGCCCTACTGGTTGAGAGGCTTGAGTGATCGAAAAATAGTACTGAACGCTATGTCGCTACCTGTTAATAATTTAGGTTTATGCAATAATTTACCTAGAGTTTATTGATACCAACTGTACCAACATGACAGCGATTGCATAGCAGGTAGTCAGCAGAGTGAAGACCAAAAGTTGTCGTAGTTTAAAACCTGCCAGTAAATCACGAAAAAAGTTTTGGAAAATAAAATTATGACAACCTGATTTTTTTATAATGTTCTTATTCAATTTTGTGATGTTGGATATAATTTTGTTATAGCCTATAAATCTTTCAATCAATAAATCAATTGGAATGAATTGACTGGCATCATGCTCTCAATAAAAAATACAGGAATCCTCTAATCTGTGATTCATCGAATGAAATATTTAATTCCTCATATGAGAATTTGAATTTTCGAGCCGTGAAGGGAACTATCGGACAAGTTTTAGATTCCAACCAGACCAGGTAGGGAATATTGTAAATATTCAGCTAAGTAGCTAACAATTCCACTTGTAACTCGAAAATCACAATTCTTCACGAGGATACTTCAGAATATAAATAATTGATCTGAAAAATATGATAAGAATAGGAATTCAATTGTTGGTATTCATTTATTGTGCCAGCCTCTACCTTTTTATGTGATGACCAAGCAAAATTCATACATGTGCCGCTTTTTAAATTCATCACCTTAGATTCCATGTAGGCCTACATTAAAGTACAGAATTTACTGTTGATTCAATTCTACAATTTTACAATTTAATCGGACACAATAAATAGTGATAAAACTCCATTGAAAACTCCGTAGAATGGCTTACTAATGCGGAGTTTGAAGAAAGCCCACATTCAGATACAGCATTATGGACTGTGAAAATATTCCGTAATAAAATAATACTTTTCCCAAGTTTTGATTGATTGCTACAATGGGATTGTGACTCCTGATAATCCAATAATTATTGTTCAGATTTGATTTTTGACTGTGAGAAAAGAGTTGGATGTCTGAATGTTACTTCAAAATACTGAATATCGATTCATGCGTTACTCAATCTTCCAGCGAATACGCACACATAACATATTCGTGGATAAAATATAGTTTTAAATATAAATTTTAATGAAACGAGCCTCAATAAAAGACGGATAATTGACATGTCGGATCAAAAAACAGTCGCCAAATATGGCCTACGAGGCTGAAGGTTATTTCTATCAGAAAATGAAATAACATTTATCACCATAGCTCGATTCTAACAGTCAAAGTCTTAGATAACTTTAAATATCGCGAATACACCTCGTAGTAAATCTGTAAATTGTAACTTGTATCTTTCAGTTTTCGAAAAAGTCTGACTTGTTTCGTGAGTTTGCAGGATTGCTAACAAATAATAAATCGGTTTAGACTATAAACTTATTTATAATTTATTCACATAATTATAGCCACTGACTATTCAACACTGACTGTACAGTTTTTCATATATAATTAAGCAAAAGAATTTGATTTGTACAAACAATAATATTATATAAACACAGGTAAACATCGTTTGAATGGCATTTCTCACAAAAAAATAATATAAACAATACATCATTTAAATAGCCTATCGATAGTAAATTCGAAATAGTTGAGTGGAAGAATAGATAATTCAACAAATACACCTCCAACGTGGATGGAGAAATAGTAAAACATTGTTCGTTATTCCGATGTATAATTTATTACCAGCCTCATCTAAAAGGATAAAATAATTGGAGATAATAATTTCAATCTAGGAACAAATTGATTCATATATGGAAAAGCCTTCATCAAAATAAACTAAAGTTCAAGTCTACAGACATAAAATAAAAATTTTTCAAGGCAAAAGCAGTAATGTAGCCGTCACAAAACTTTTCACTTATGATAAAATGTATCATAAGATTTTTAAATAAAAAATATAGCCTACCAAACTTTTCTAAAAAACCAAATTGAAGACAAATATATGTATTTTTTCATCAAGTGAAACCAAGCCTCAAAAGAGGCTTATTGAAAAGTATTTAGTTTAAAAGTTGAAAAAAGAATATAATAATTATTGTATACTGATCAAGCAATTATCATAAATTGCTATAAAAACCCTATATCCATTCGTATTTCACTAACAAAAAAGTAATACAGCAGCTTGAAAAAAAATCTTCGAATAAAGTAATTCTAATATGTTTCCGTGAGAAAAACTTTATTCATGAGGACATGTTCTGAGAGAGGAATAAGGTCTAATTTTAAAAAAGGTATATAAGCTAGATGGATAAAAGCCTTGTCGTTATTGAACAACAGAATAATTTAAAAATTTAGCCTACAAATCATGACATAATGTAAAGCGAATTCCTCAATACTGTAAATTGAAATATTGAATGGAAATCGACACTTGGAAACTGCATTTTTTAGTTTAGTAAATTAAAGTTTGTTTTAATTACAATAACGAAATTGAGGAATCATGCAAATTGAAATAATGGTTTATTCATTATTTAAACAAGTTTGGGGCTATTCATATTTAGTAAGTGGAGTTTTACTATTCTAAAGTTCACAAAACCTGCTAAAGATTGGAAATTGAACTTGATAATCGGGGTACCCAGATCGCATTAGGACTCATCCTAAATTGTTTGAAAATTTAATTTGATTACAACAAGAGTTTACTTGTCTCAAACTAGGTGATGATTTAATATTCTCATAAAAACAGACTGAACGGAAACAATAATCGATTGAAACTCACGTTATCCACTCAAGCTGATGATAGAGAATTGAATAGAAATGCTGTTGGAAGTATATGGATGAGAACTATCGAAAAATGATTGACGCGTGAAACAAAGCTCAAATTAACAATATTCAACTTCAAGTAGATAGTATTTACATTTTTTACAATTCAAGAGGCCATCAGAAGTACTTTTTAACTGAGAAACTCACTACGATTAATTTTCAAATTAATTATGTTCATCACAAACAAAATAAAAACCTACAGGCCTACGTTAATATTTGGAAGGGCATTCTAAAATTTGAACCCCAGGGTACACTAAAAATTAATAATGATGATTGCAGAAAACATTAGGTGGTTGTTCATCATTCAAGCATCATTCAATTCAATAAATTGTCAGGTGAATTCTTGACACGGTAATAGCGATAAAAATGCAGAATTTTCTTTCAACAAACGAGAAAAAAATGAAGCTGAGTTCGAAATTGGAAATCAACTGGACATAATGAATATTATCAAATTTTCTAATGTTTTATCAACTATTGTGCAACATGAATTGAATTTGTCGAATTTTTTACAGGTAGATTACATTACTGTAAAGATTTCATCTATTTCAAGATTAATATTAATTGAACATTGCATAAAACTGAGAAACAGAAACGGATAAGTTTCTCCAATGATGATTGGAATGGTTAATTGGGTTATATTAAATGTTTTACAAAAAGCAAAGGTGATCATTATCATAATTGGAGTTATAATTCCACAGACAACAAATGTGGAAGTGAGGTAAGACCATGATTTTTTATTGTATAGGCCTATATATTACGCGCGTTTCTATTGAAGGGTGGATAGACATGAAGTTATGTAGTGCAGACGTAAATAAATGTATTTTATTGACGTGGAAAAAGGTTCACCATAGTACTTCTGATGACCTGACAGTGAATGAAATACTGTACTTTCCATTGAATTACTGTGCGTGATCTAAAATGAATTATAACAATAAAGGTCTGTTCCGGGTTTTTTTTAGTTTTTAGGTTTATTGAAGTTTGATTCTAGCAAAATATAAAGAAAATTACTGACAACAGTAACTGAAGAGTTCAGGGAAAACAGGCATTGTGAGAGAGAATCTTACTTCCATGTTTCTGAAGTTGAATATTGAAAATTATGAGAGGTCTGATTTGTCTTACTGTAATTATGAAGTATCCCATAAATCTCGGAAATCATCGATTAAATTACTTTGAAATGAAAAGATGTAGGTACGGTACTTGATAAGTTTATTCAGTCTCAGGAATAAGATCTGCATATCAGATTGAAAAACGTTTTGAATCTTATGAATCACGATTGGAGCGTATTATTTCATGTTTTAGAATGACAAATAAAAGAACAACCATGATTTGAAATCTATTTCATTCTCTATCTCTTGAAAAAGTTGAGTTTCAATCGATTTGACGGTCAATTTTGGTTCAATATAAGTTAGCCTTCAAATTAGCTGGGGTACAACTATCAAAGGAATTCATTCAGTGGTAAAAACAGCACTGGCGACTCGTGCCCACGAAATAGGTGAAGTGCCCATATCGTTTACTGCACAGCACTTCACCTGTTTCGTGGGCACGAGCCGCCAGTGAAAAACATACATAGTAATTGAACATTCAACTGCTATTACTACTAAGCTCATTCCATTGGAGTTAAAAGCTCAATCATAACCTTGAAATGATTGGTAGACTATCAATTTTTATGAAGTTACGGTATGGTACTGAAGATTGTATTTTCCTTGAAGTAACTTATTCTCTTCAAGACTTTAATTTTCATATTACAGATTTGGAAGAAAAATAATATTCTCTGTTAATACCAGATTGAATAAAATCGAATTAATGATAATATTTCTATTCTCCTGGGTCAATCCATTAGGTTCAACTATTACCTTCATAAATGAATGTGCAATAATTGAATTGAATCGGATTACGGACTTTCGAAAAGAATTGAATGGAAACATGTAGAACACTCACAAAATGATTGCGTGATTAATTACCTAATAGATGAATTATTTCAAATTATATCCAGTTTGAATTATAATCAAGGCAATTTTAATACTTAATGTTCAGTCAGTAAGTTCTTTTAAATCACCCTCCGAAAAAATGATTAAGATTGCAAAACGTTCTATGACAGTTTACGGTGGTGATTGATTAGTTAATCGATAAATAAAGCAAAATTTGAACAGAAAAATAATAAATAGATTGGTTATTGAAATTATTTCAATAAATAGTTCAACTCATTGAAAAATGGTCAAAAAATTGTTTGGTCAAATTGAAACAGTTAAAGGCACTAAGTTGTAAAGACATCTACTGGATTTGAGTAAAATTGTGAGTCGACTATAATTCAATTGGAAAAAACTTGTTTACCCTATATTTCCAAAAACTACCTAATATAATAAACCTTATCAATCTAACTGGAAACTAATAAGTGATATTAAAAATTATATAGCCTACTATACAGGGAATGAGCTTAGTAAGTCATGCATGTTAAAATTCTTAACTTAGGTCTAGTTTTAGAAAAATATAGTTATGAACAGAAATTCATTGCATACCAATCAAAGCAGACGGCGATACGGTAGTCGGAAGTCTTCAATGAACGTATTTTTGATTTCAATTTACGAAACGATTGATCCGTTACGCGCACATTTTTCACAATTTTACAACAGTGGTTCGTAGAATCATCTACAAATAATAATGTACATTTCAGGACCACAAATAATTATCAATGTAAATGTCAAAGTTGAATAAAATAATTCTTTTTCAATGATTGAAAACTCGTTTCATCAAGACAAACTAGCCTAGAACGTTAAAATCTCCGGGAAAAACACTACGTACAAACATCGCGTGCTTCAAGCGTTAATTTTCAAGTGAAAGCCAAAGATAATTGATCATGAAGAGGGTTCTTAACGGTTCAAAAATGTTTTTACATAAAATTTTGAATTTACTGCTTACCCATGTATACTCTAAATAAATAGCTTGATTTGGATGTTGAAAAATGGAGTTTTTGTTGAAAATCTTTGGTAAAATGAAAAGTAATTCAACAGCAAAATGACTAAAAAAGTTAAATAGAACGTCAAAGTTGACAATGAACAACGAACAATGGAATAGATACCTAGTCTTTCAACGTGAAAAACATTTGGCAAAATCGCGTCAACAATAAATGTGGAAACTAGGCGAGAATGAGCCATCAAATATAACTAGAAAACGTAAAGTTTCAAAAAATCTCTTCTCATTCTGACATTGCGCCGTAACATAAAAACGTATTCTAACTATTTATAAACTTGAAAGATAATGATAATAAATCCAATTTACTATTTACACGCGTACACATCGCCGGCACGCAGTTTGTTTAAAAAGTGGCCACTTCTCTACAGTGAAAAAGATAATATATCAGTAGTCCCTAGAGTCTAGATCGATATTTACAAATCAATTATATATATTTGAACTATTTATATATATAATTTGTGTAATGTTTCCGGTCGCGGATTGGCACATAGAGGTAGTGTCGCATCATCACTTGGGGGCGGGCAAAGAGATCAATGATCAATCACTTTATCTGAATCATCACGCACGGAATTTGCAGATCACAAGTGAAACAGGGAGTCGTCCTTATCTGTCGCTGTCGCCGTGGAAGCGTGAAAGCGGCAGTCGAACAGCGACTCCTACATGTGCGACAGCGGCTGCATCTGGGGATCGGGCGACTGCGAGTGCGGGTGCGAGTACTGGTGCGGGTGAGGATGCTGCTGCATCCGCTGTTGGTGCTGCTGGTCGGCGGTTGGGTCGGGCAGGTACATGGAGATCATTTGCCGGAGGTCGCCGGCGGCCGGGGGTGCGCCGTACTCGCGTTTCACCGTCACAGACCCTGCGGGGGCGTTCGACGAAGGAGACACCGGCTCCGACTTGATGCTGCTGCCGCTGGGGCTGTGCGAGCCGGGTTGCTGCTGCATGTAGGGTGATCCGCCTCCTCCGCCTCCACCTCCGTACATGCTGCTGTACGATTGTCCGTTCATGTAGGCCTGGTGCTGCTGCTGCATCTGCGCCATGTCGTAGCGTGGGTAGCCGGCTGCAGCGGCTGCTGCCATGTGCTGGCCGTAGGCCGAGTGCTGCTGGTAGCCGGTCGGGTCATGGTGCATCATGTATCCATTCGGCATGTATCCGTTGGGCATCTGATACACGTCACGATGCACCACTTGCTGCACTCCTCCCGCTTGCTGAGCTGCTGCATTAGCCTGCCTCACCGCCGCATCGGCTGCTGCCGAATTTCCAAGCAGCGAGCCAGCTGCCAACGGGTACTTGTCCTTCTTGAGCAGGGTCTTCGTCTTGCGACGTGGTCGGTACTTGTAGTCGGGATGTTCCTTCATGTGTACGGCTCTCAGTCGCTTGGCCTCGTCGATGAACGGCCTCTTCTCAGCTTCGGATAACAATTTCCATTCGGCACCCAGCCGTTTGGAGATCTCAGAGTTGTGCATCTTGGGGTTCTCCTGGGCCATTTTGCGTCGTTGGCCGCGTGACCACACCATGAACGCGTTCATGGGCCTCTTGACACGATCCGCATTCTGGTTCTTGTTGGAATTGTTGTTGTTGTTGTTTGGTTGCTGGGGATGTACAACGGCTGTCTGATGGGGCTGCTGTTGTTGTTGATGGTGCATGTGTTGCAGGGGCGGCGGTTGCGGTAGCCCCATGAGGTTGCCGCCGTGCACAAGCGAGGCGTACGAGGAGACGGGGTGATGAGGGGCCATGTGTCCACCCTTCAAGTCCGTCTCCATCGTCAGCATATCCTCTTCCCTGGGCGCGTACAGTTTGACTATCACACTTCAACTCACACGCAACTCACTCGAACTCACTATCACAACCACTCGACTACACTGTCGTCTGACAACTGAGAACAAACTGACTGCTGGCAACTGGCAGCGGCCGACCATCGATTGGCGAGCACGCCTGCCATCATTGCCAGCCACCAATCGCAGCGCGCCACGTCACAGGGGGCGGGACCCCCACCACTCCCCACCATAACACATTCCTCCACTCCACACTACTTGTTGACGCTCTGCTCTGGACTGCTGGTCGGTCGGTCGCCGTTTACAACTCTGCTAACTTCAACTCTCCAACCAAACAACCAACTATTGGACAACTAAATAATTCTAATACAATAAAAAGAACAAAATATATTACTTATGCTGATTGAAACTTCATACATCTATGCGAAGACTCAGAGGAGAACCACCAAATCATTTGAGCTTAGATTCAGACTGATTATAACTATGAAATACCGTATTATAAAATAATTTTACGCAATGTTAGACTAAAATATTATAAAATAATTTGAATATACTGGAATACAATTTTGGAAACCCCAGTGAAAGCATTACAAAGACTTTTATCATATTTTTACAATGTTTTTCTTTTTAGAGTTATTTCCTTACCGAGTTTATTCATTACCGTACTTTAAAAATTTGAAATTGTTCCTCGAGATTCAAGAATCCAACTAAATAATGTTTTTATAATTGGGGATAGATATTTGGATATTCGATCTACATTACATCACCACTGTCATCTTAAATCTTCTGCTACCGTCATTCACAGTAGCTGGACAGTTTCAAAATAATTTGATTTTTTTACCTTTCATTAGTATAGAAATACTCATTCAATCATAGAATTTTTAAACGTGGTGGAAGGCAACCACCAAAAACTTCTCCAATTTATCTTTTCCTCACAAAATTAATGTTTGAAATATTTTTCGAAATTAATCCTGAACATCAGTGAGATAATTGGTTTGGAATAGAGCATTTCATTCTTGAAGCAGCCTATAGTTCTTCCTTTTTAGAAGGAAACTGAAATCACCCAAAATTCCTTTAGATAGGTGCTGCTTTTGTCTGTCTTCCGTTATATTTGATTACTACTGACAGTTTTATTTTCATGTTCATGAAAATTTCAATATCAGGAGTAGGACCTGTTGAATTATAAAATTAAGTACGGTAGTCAAGTCACATTATATCAAGTGATTAATTACTTCAATTTCCTTTTACTTTGGGAATCATTCCAGGAGATCAGTGCGATTCCAGTAGAGTATTTCCTTCTTGAAATGATTGTTTGTTTATTGCATTCAGCCAGCGGATTGTATTGATATGGTGGGGTACGCGCAAAGAAAGAAGCCGCGTACATTGAATAGAGCTCGCCTCTGAATAGAGAGCTCCCTGCTTTTACACAGCATTGTAAAAAGTCACGCAAAGTGCAGCTCCATTATTGAATGCTATAGCAGGTTAGCAGGCGACAAGTTGTAGTTGTAGCCAGTCTTGTGTGAATGGAATGCCAACAAGAAGCCTTGTTACAATAGAATTCAAGTAGACAAGCGGTCAAGCTTGTGAATCAAGTGCTAAGATTACGAATATCATTGACCGAGTGGTATATTCTGTCCAAGCAAACAAGACATTCTGGCAAGATGGGAAAATGACTCGAGCTCGGTAAATATTTGTTCAAAAATTATCTATTTGGTCTGAAATTGTAGGAAACATTCTTATCGACAATTTGAGACCAAATTTATAATTTTTGAACCAATATTGACCGAGCTCGAGTCTTTTCGCCATCTTGCCAGAATGTCTTCTTTGCTTGGACAGACTATATCATTGCGAATTGCGAGTTGTGATACTAGGCCAATTCACATATCACAGAAACACAAAAATCAATTTTGATTGATTTTCGCACGCATAAATCAATAAATGAGTGTGAATGTTTTCAATGTTTGTTTTATTAATTGAATGACTGCAAATTATATAAATTAATTATGTAATCAATTAGTTGTTGAGGGTACCACTGATGTATGTACGTATAATGAATAATATGTCATGGTCTAATAAATAGATAAAAAGGCGGAATGGTACTGTGACTTACTATTCATTATTATACGTGAAATTTTATTTGTTCTAGAAAACAAATGATATAATATGATTAAACAAGCCACTCTGCCGGCAACCGAGGGATACCGGATACCGGGTTCGATTCGCAGTCGGAGCACAGTTTTTTTAACAGTTTCATTCAATGGATATCGCCTGATATTCAGTACATTGGTCAAAATTTGCAGTTGCCGAAATCCTTTGTCTATTTATATAGCAATATATGGAGATTCGAATTAATTATTATTGAAATTATACATTCATATTTCGTTCACTGAGCGAACTACACGTGAATGCAAGCAGAGGTTGATAAAAAGAATGTTTGAAAATTATGAATCCGCGATTCAAATGATTTTAATAAAGTTTTGGAATTCTTTGGAACGGATAAATAGGTAGAAAAATGGAGGAGAAGAAGAGAGGAATTTCGATACGGTACGACTTTCGACATTCTAAAGTGGCGAATAAGTTTTCGATTCTGTGAATATTTGAAGAAGGTTTTGGAATTCGAAACATCAGATTTATAAATATGAGTTTTGAGTTCTTCCACCCTTCATTACTTTCTCCACAAGCATCTATCGTCTCTTTCGATTTCAAAATTATCATTTTTACATAGCTAAATGACAACATCAGCCGTTGGAGCGCACAAGGAGCAGACGAAACTAGCTAACTTTTTGGCGTCAGCCATACATTTTACTACAGAGACTGTACATCAGTCTTTCACTATACAGTCCCTGTACACTGTACTAAAACTGAAACCAGGAGAAGGCAAGTTCTAAATTTCAAAGTTTACAGCTGATGTCGTTCCTCTATTCATTGAGTCGACAAACAGAAGAGAATTCGTTCTGGGCCCCAGTCGCCATTGTGGACTTTCTTTAGAAACAGCACTGCTTGTATATCATCAGCGGCTGCCAGGTATAAATTCCAGAGGTGAATGACACCTCGGCCTTCACTCGGCTTTTGTTTAGAAAACTGTCAACCACTTTTGGCCAGAATACGACTCTGACTAATTGCCAAAGGATTGATTCTTCCAAAAGTTTCTTCTTTCACTCTGAGCAAATAAATCATTTTGACAGTAAACTGACCAGGTCGCCATTAGATGTGAGTTTGATGAGGGGTGGGGCACAGTTGGAAAATTCATTAGACGAGTAGAAAATGTTTCTGAAATGTACTGAAAATGTATTACTTTTCATTTTATTCAATAAATTCTAAAGTGATATTTCATCGTTAGGTAGTGGAAATGTGTAATTATTTTGAAATACAGTAGCAAATTTATACATAACTTTTTTCAATTTCTCGTTAAAATTAGGAAAGATGATTCTTCTTCTTCTTCTTTCTTTAGAATTGCGACTTGATTCCCAAGTATTTTAAGCAAAGGATAAATGAGTGATGATGAATGATGATGATGAAGGTTTAAAATGATGATTTGGACATATAGTGTTGCTGTATATTTTTATATATTAATATATTAGTATATATATATTTTTAATATATTTTCAATAAATAAATTTGAAGGAATCGAGATTAGATAATACACATCTTCATCACTCAATTTGGAACCATTGAAGCAACAAATATAGCAAATTTTATTTGTAGTAGCTTTATTAGTCTATGGGTCACAGTGATTGACAAAGTTTCTTGTGAAATGAGAAATGAAAGAAAACAACTACATTATAAGAGTAATACACTAACGTGCCGTAACCAGTTTATGGAAACATTTGGTACTAAAAATGTGAAAAAATAAGAATTATTTTGTGTATTCAGAGAGATTAAAGCCTATAAGTTGCAATAATAGAGGGATTATGATGACTCGAATCCAAGAATTTAGATAAATGCAATCACAGAATGTAGCCTATGTCTTGAAGAGGAAGAAGTTCCCGATTGCACAAGATATACGAGTTTTTCACAGTGTTTCATTTCAGCATCATAAAATTCTCCTACAAGATTTATTTCTCAATTAAACTTTTCAATAATGAACTTAGATATCATGGAATTATAGTAAATAAATGAAAACCATTGAATATTGAAAAATCATTGCAAACAATCATTATTGAATTTTGCCAAGTTCATTAAAATCAGATTCGACTGAAGATATGGGAGTTCATTTAAATCAGACTCTAGATTGAACAGATCCGATCGCAAGTATTATCATAAGGGATCCCTTTACAATCCTCTCTCTATGGATTACCATTACTTTATTTAGTAAGGAGTTGATCCAATCAATTCATTATTTTTAAATATGAGATATAATTGATTCATTTCAATTCATAAGTTAGTTCAATCAATTGATAACAATTCCTAGTTCATTTGTTATTGAATATCATTTTCCAGCTTATTCAATCCATGATTTCAACCAAGCCTACACACTCAAGGTTGTGGAGTTTGAATCACGTGACAGCAGAGCAGCAACACTTGAGTGCTTTGTAACCGTTGGGGGCGCAGCTAGGCCTAGGCACCCCTCATCACACCCCCCCGTAACATGGATGCTTGAAGGCCCACATGAGGAGGTAGAAGCAGCCCCGTTTCAAACAATAACGGTTCTTGCACCTTCTTCATCCCTTGTGCTACAAAACCCACCCCCATCTGCCCCCTCACCTATTTTCTAGGTTCTAGGGTTACATACAGAAACGTACATAAATAAAACATATTCAAATATATGTATATAATGCAGTCTCTCTGTCAAGGTCTTAGTGTTACACTTACTGTATGAATGTGTTCGTTTTATATGAATAAAATGTACGTGCGATATCGTATCGGGGTCTTAGGTGGTACAGTGAACAACCCTAAACAAATAGAGTAATGTAATTGTCTTGGGGGGCTCATTTGTTTTTACACAAACTTTCTCATGTTTCATGTACTTTCTTTTACAGTTTCGTCGTGTATTTTATTGTATATTTTTGTTTCGTGTACTTTCTTGTAAATTTTTCTTGTACAACCATGAACAATCCTGCAAAAACATATTCAGTTTTTTCGGAAATGATGAACATTCCTTTAAACTACTTACCGTTGAACAGTGTTAACAATGCAAACAATTTAGAATTATAATTTACAAAATGATGGAAAAGTTTTATTGAATATCAAAGTTGTTAAGTTCCAACATCGATAGTACTGTACTATTGCTTTCTCAATTTGGGCTCATAAAGCCAATTTCACATCTGTTAAATTTTGTTGTGTTACCAATAAATCTATAAAAAAATTATAACATTTCAATGTTATAATCACAGTCCCGTATATTGTTATCCATGCATGAGAACAATCGAAATACAGTAGACTATAACAGATTTTTCAAGTCTTCCCTCTTCCGCCATGAGATAAAATAATATATAAAAACGTTAATAATCAGTTAACGCTAGTAATCAGGTAGAGCATCAATTTATTCCATCTGTTTCCATATTTCATGCTTATAATATGGAGGCTTTTATCCAAAAACAAAAAACTCACCGCATATTACCATGATTATTGATTATTATTCATCACGCGAATGTCCGTGTGGAATCAAATTTCACCCAAAGTTGAAAGAGTTGAACCTAATCGTGTAATAGATATAGATTGTGGAATATATGTATAGAATATAGGTGTTTAAGATTCACACCTATAATTGAAGTGACGTGTGTAACTCTTAAGTGAAATAGCGTCCGTAAAGTGTTTGGTTTAACAAGATGGATGCCGGGTGTATATAATCAGGGAGGCAAATGAGACCGACGTAATTTCAGGGAAGTTACGATAATTATTATAATAATGGGCTGAAAACTATAACCGAGAAACGGCCACTGCCGAAAAACGGTTACCGACCAGGCCTGGGGCAGACGGAGTGTCTTGAACATCATCTGTCTGATTTTTGTGTGGTCTCCGCTGTATACCAGAAGCTCCAATGTTTCCTGGCCTATTTCTCACAGCGCTCGAACCAGATAGCTGCGGGCTACCTGTAACTTTATAGGATTACGTAAAATGATCTGGTTCCAAAAAATGTATGACATGATATTAACACGAAAGCTCAGTGATATTATTATTGGGATCATTGATCATACAGATAGATATTCTGTAAACAGATATTCTTTATCTAGTATATTTTGTATACAGATATTCTGTGAATAGTATTTTCTGAAAACAGATATACTGTAAATAGTATTTTCTGGAAACAGATATTCTGTATGCAGTAAATAAATAAAGATATAGCCTACTCAGCTACTCTCATAAGATATCATATTGTAATCATAAGATATACAAAGCATGGAAATTGCGATGTTCAAACTAAGTCATTGTAATGTTATAATAAACAAGTAATAAACTAAGTCATTGTTGATTTTTCGCTGAGTGTGATAACCACCTTAGAATGGTTTGTGTGTAAGGTGATGGAGAATATTATAAACAATCAGATAAGAATAGTTTGGTGGGTTGAAGACCGTCGTTAATCAAATTTGATGTTCATAAATTTATTTAGGAGAGAATGACAAATTACAACTAAATTCTTGAATAATATCTTATTAGTTTACATTTTGGGATAATTGTGGTGCAAGTCGATGTTTTTACTTGATTTTAAGATCTCTATAATAGAGTAGGAGTAGCTGTACTCTATAATTGAAAGAAATTCAACTACTGTATTAAAATATTTAACATGCTATTCAAGTACAGTGTGTGTCTGCCATTCCCTAGTATCACAGGATTCTGTATTCTTTCAAACTGGCTTCCAAACATATTCTAGCCTCGACTGGCCTACATTTTTGCATCTCGCCAGCTATTTTCCTAGCCTGACCTGCATTAATTCATGCGATCCGACCTAATTTACCCACACAATTCGACCTGTACCAAGGTTTTTTCGCCTATACCGGACTCTACTTTGTTTACGATAGACGCACTCGAGCGTACTACATACGTACACATACTTTCATAACAAGATTACTTCCCTGCTAATTCAATTCAGGGAACAAGGAAGTAGTAAATGAGAAAAAATAGAGGGTCGTGTTGTAAGCTGAAACCCCGTGTGCTTGGGTATTCACATGCAGGCTTTACAGGGGAGGAACCGGTTCTATGATTTTGCAATGCAATGCGCCCCTCAGCTAGGGGCGTATGATGCTGGTTTTGTCCTGCTTTTGAAAGGGGCTGAAAGCTGACGAAATTACTCCACCAACAAAATCCCACTGCTCTTCATTCCAAGTGACATTCCGTTTTCAAACTCTCATGAGCAATGTTTAGTAATGCTGTTAAGTTCGCGCTAGCTTAGAAGATACGCCACCTCAATACAAATTGCGTTGTGAGGGAGTGTCTTTTCAGGTTTTATACAAACTGTAGTCTGTAATATACGACTTTGTTCAATTTTTAAGGGCACAGTAAAAAATTTTACAGCTTACTTGGTTGTGTATTTTGATACTTCAGAACGGATAATTGTACAATAGATAGTTAGATAGATAAATGCCCTTATTTACATTTTGTAAATATTTTACTTAAGTTTTGTGGGCGAAGTTGAGTACAATAGCAAAGAGAGATGAGCAATCACATTCCTCTTCAAATTTTAATCAAATAGTTATTCTTGTTCAAAGTAGGTGATGTTGATTATTATCAAATCAACTATCAACATGAGACTTATAATGCCCGGTTTTTCCAAACACACTCAAATTTGAGGGACCCTCAAGTTTACTACACTTTACTACATTTCCTATACTTATCATAGAAAATGTCAGCTGTTCATCAAAATTTGAGGGTCCCTCAACTTTGAGTGTGCTTGGAAAAACCCGGCAATACTCCTTCATACTTAGACTATGTATATATGTCAATGGCTCAACAAGCCATGAAGGGCTTAGGCCTACCAGCTGGTTGTCAGCTTGTCATACTATGAATTTTTTAAAATAAGAAATTTCATTATGAAACCTATTCTTTAAAAGTTTGAAAAACAGGACAAAGTTTGGAACCTTGAACTGAACTGAAATACTTTTTTATATACTTTAAAGAATAACTTCAACAAACTACTACAAATGTTTAAAACAGTTGAATGCAAAGTTTGGCAACACTGTTTAGCGAAATAGTGTGTTGGAAAGAAAAAGAAGACACAAGCTGGTAACTGGTGTTGAAATCGAACGAGGAGAACTCTTGAAGAACAACGAAGACGCCAGCAAACGAAACATCAAGAGGAAGGAAAAGAGAAAGAGGAAGAAGAAGATGAAGAAGAAGAAGTAGAAGAAGAAGAAGAGAAAAAAAGACAGCCCATGTCAAGACGCGTCAATCTCCTAGTCTTCTCGTAAACCAAATAAGGCAGAGAAAGACTCATTGATGCGCAAAAATTATTTACCTAGAAGCTTTTTACAAACCCTCCCCACCACCCCCCCCCCTCCACCCACCCCCTCACATACACCCTTCAGTTCACCCTTCAATGGAGCGCCCAAAAATGGGTCTGCTACAGGCTTATTCTAGCAGTGAAGTTTGGTATTTTTATGTTTTTAGAGTATTTGCTGACACCAACTGCCCTTGGCAATTCAGGTGGGACTCTCTTCTTTTTGAAAAACGAAACTGCAGCTGAACCCCAGCTCCAGCCATAATCCCTTGCAGAGAAAACATACAGAACTTGTATGCAACTCGATTTCACCGGTGCTGCACAACGGTTGTCAAGATTTGAAGAAGAACCTTCGTAAAACACACATTTGTTGGACAACATGTTTGTTTGGAAGGATCGTTTTCATTGTGTTTACTTATTTTAATTTGTTTGGAGGTATTGGGAGAATAAATAAAAAGGACAACAAAGTGCAAATAGTAAAGATGATAACGAAAGTCGAGGCAAATAGAAAAAAGTCTGATTATACAGTCTCTATAGTAAAGACCAGCAGTGTTAGTTCAAAAGTACTGATTGAAAAACTATCTTAGGAATAATAATATGATGCTATACTATTTCAAGAACATCCACTCCTCTATTCATTTAGAACTGGATTTGAAAACAACTTTCAAGACAAAATAATTATATTCGTTGATTCAGTTGATACGAATGCGGCTAATATGAGGACTCGTGTGTATAGAAAATAATAATTTTTGATGAAAGAGTGTATTGTTTGTTTTCGAGAAGTTTGTTATCTATTCAATTTCAGTATTTGTCTGATCCGTATTCCAATAATATGTGAAAATTAAACTTTCATCATAGGGCTATTTAAAATAATAAATTGATAAATAAAATGAAAAAATCAAATACCATTTTTAAACTTTAAAAGGATTATTTTTCACAGACATGTTTCGAGCTTAAGCCCATTTTCAATGTGATTAGTATAATAATTCTAATTCTAATAATTCTTTAAAAATAATACTTTTAAAGTTTTAAAAAAGGGTATTCGATTTTTTCATTTTATTTATCCAATAATATGTTTATGATAGAAGGTAAAGCATAAAAAAATGTAGGTCTAATAACTCATAAAAATACTGCACTGATAATCTATTCACTAGTCTATTAGAAACAGGCATATTGAATAGATTTTTGCTCGGTAAAAGCACAGAGAAGGCAAATCCTCCTCTTAAATAAGATATTTAAATTTTCTGTGGTTCAAGAGTTAAAATTTAAAGATGTTACATTTTCGGCTATATTTTTCCCTTCATCTCCCAAATTATTGAAAATTATTAGTGTTTAAGTGTTTGTTTTGAGTGAAAATTTGTGACTGTGAAGGAAAAACAACATAACCTAGATTATTTATTATTTGTATTGTATTCTAAATTGGAAGAGGGACAGTTTTGGGCTTAAGCCTGTTGAACCTTACCATTAAGTATCATTTGTAAATTGAATAAATAAATAAATAAATAAATAAATAAATAAATAAATAAATAAAATAAGTTTGACTCTACCAGCCTAACAGACACTAACATAAAATAAACCTGAAATCACCTTTATCAAAAATTTGAAACCATTACTAACAGAAAATTAACCTAAAATCACCTTTATCAAAAATTTGAAAACAAATCAAAAATAGTTGTATATCCAAGGTTAGTGAAACAATCAAACAAAGCAAAACTAAACAGTTCTATTAAAAGATACCCACCACACACAATGTGTGTCCATGTTTGTATTTTTGTTTCTTGTCTTACCAGCGCAACTAGTAATTTATGAAATTTGTTTCAACTCCAGCCGCTTTGTTTTTGACAGAGATCACTCCGAAATGTGGTCCGGGCGTATACAGTAATTTGGGAACAGCTTTTTGACGGTTTAAAAACGTCGGCCGAAGCTTATAAAAGCGGTTCGTCGCCCGCAGCACAGCTTCAGACATTTCAGTATAATATTATTTTATTGTGTCTGAATTATTTTGTTCCTTGCGCGCGAAAATTCAAAAAGGATTAGTGGGTCCTTCAGGACTAATACATATATTTTCAGGTATTATACCTTCAGGACTTGGACCTATTCAGGACTTATTACCTTTGTCTTTCGAGTACTATGTAAAGATGCGTCTGTATGCTTCTTTCTAAACACCTACAGCGCCTAAATTTAAGCTTCTGTGAGATCGCTCGCTCGCGCACGAGTGCGTGCGTGAGTGCTGTGTGCGTGTCGGACGGTGCGTCCCTATCATTTAGCCGCCAGTTTTGCGTGTGAGCTGCCATTTAATTCAATTAATAGGACTGGACACGCAACAGATTTTGCTACTACAGTCTGTCCAAGCACAGAAGACATTCTGGCAAGATGGGGAAATGACTCCAGAACGGTCAATATTGGTTCAAAAATTGTAAATTTGGTTTCAAATTGTAGAAAACATTCTGATCTACAATTTGAGTACAAATTTATGAATTTTGAACCAATTTTGATCGAGCTGGAGTCATTTTCTCATCTTGCCAGAATGTCTTCTTAGCTAGGACAGACTTTTCCAGGAGCAGCGGCTCTTCAAAATAATACCCTCCATTATCTTTGCGTCGGTCGCCTCTGATAAATATTTTCTGACACTAATGTTGGAATTGTTAACAGATTAAGTTATGGTATCACGCACGAATAAGACGATTGTAGGCCAGCCGCCGCCGCCACCGCTTCAAAGCAGAGCCGTTATGGGATTTTGAGTTTTTTTTGGAATCAAATCAATTTTTATAAGATTGAATCTTTTTTCAATCTCTTCAACAGAATCATTGAAAAGATTTGACACAATTAAATTTGATATTTGTTTTATATGAATAGAATTTCTCGTTATCTTACTTATTTATTTCCAATTATTGTCATTTCTTGTTATTTATTCATGTTAAATTATTTCTAGTTATTATTATGAAGAATAATTTCTAGTAGTTCAGAAGACCGATTATGAAAATTAATCAAGACGTTGAAAAAATCGATATAGCTTTTTATTGGTGAGGTGACCCCCACCTGATCAGTGATCACCCATCCTACAGTAGCCAACAATATTCATCTTAACTTTACGTTCATCAACCCAATACAATCAGGTCGTTGTACTGGCAATTGGTCTCTCGGTGGGGGTGATCTATCGGTGAACGTGATGTTAAGTCACGAATACTGTGTACTGCATTTGGATGGGTGACCGGTTCTGGCCAAGTACACATTGGCGAGGTGGAACTACCCGTAAGGGTCTCCCCACCATTGAAAACCATAAGAATATTTATTTATATTTTTATTTTTTATCAGGTCGATGATGTGAATCTATTCTGAAAAAATACTTGATATTTTTCAAAATTCAAAATATTCTGAAAAGATATGTTTTGAAGATTGAAATTAGTATTTTTTGACAACAATAATTAATTTTGTATAAAAATATTGATGAAATTCATCTGCTACGACTATGGTGGAAGAAATTCATGATTTTTTAGTAGTTGTGAAGGTGATATTATGGTAGTTATCCATATTAAATGAAAAGACAAGATGTTGTCAAACCACTGATTTATTAAAAAAATCGAGATTCTGGAGTTTACCAGACATTGTTAATGGTTTAACAACCGAAACCGGTATCTGGAATTTATAATAAATCAGTGGTTTGACAACGTCTTGTCTTTTCATTTAATTGATGATTTCTTTATTAAACTGTAAGTCAAAATGGGAATTTCGAATCAATTGACAAAATCAATGATAACGAGATTAAGAATATTTTTATTACATAAATTAAGTAAAGTGATTGTCATATTATTCTTCATACTACATGCAATTCCAATATTACTTACTTCTATGTAGCTCATTATGAACATGAATATAATTTTTTTTTAAACTGTATAGAATACTGAAGCTCAATAATAAGTTCAGAATCAAATGTAGGTAGAGACTGGCAGAGGGTTGAATTTGTGAACGGAAACACTGCTAAATATAGTACGAAACATTCCTCAGAACCTGCTTTAAAAGTGTTAATTATCAAGTTCCAGGAACTTGTTCCCACAAAAGTGTATTATTCAATTCAATAAATGAATTTTAAAAGTAGGAATACTACATTATCAAGCGACAGGTAAGCTCATTGACTTCCTGATATCTATTAATAACGCTCAGTTGGACAGTGGTTTGCTCCAACTTCCGGAATGCAAAATGTCATAATAAATAAGAAATCAACCCTCATTAGTAGGGTTGAACGGAAAAGAGCAGGCTACTTGGAAATACCAGTGCACTATAATTGTAATTATAGTATTGTATTACACTTCTAAATTAAGCATGTTATAGGGTGACAAAACTTTATATTCACAAAACCCTAATGAGTTATAGCATAGTCTGAGTATAAATATAGAAATATCTGATATATTTACGCATAATATGCATATAATATGCATAAATAGAATATGAGAATATGCATAAATATAGGTCTACTATATCTACGGTTATACAAGTAGTGTAATACTGTAGAAGGGAAGGTATAGGGAAGGTTTATTAGGAAAGAGTTGGATACTACTTGGAAACGTCAGTAGGCCTACAGTACAGCAGTTCTAAATAAAGCCTAGGTTTCAGGTGGTCTTTCTTGTCCAGGTAGAAATTTTTCAGCGCTCAACGAAAACCAAGCCACCGAGTGAGACCGTTTCTCAGAAATATCCAAAGTAGCCTTGGTCAGTTCTGGTTTTAAAACGGGATACTTTTCACCAAAAGTACAGCCTGAAGAATGCTGGCTACAAGCTGCCAAGTGTGAGGAGACAAAATTCGGAGAAAGTTCCAACCCCGAGAAAATAAAGTCTCCACAAGTTGACAGAAAGACAAAAGAGTATAATCTGAAACAAGCTTGCATAAACTGGTTTTCCTATTCTGCTTCGAAAAACAAAGAAATTCTCAAATATAGGCCTACTATAGAGTTGAACATATGAGAATAGTCCAGCGAGACTTGGTAGAATGTTGCCAATTCAAGTGATTAGGAATAAAAATCAATTTGTATTTTCATATTACTCTTAACAAAATAGCAACTTGTATGGGGGTGGGGGTGGACTCTGCTGTTTCAGTTTCCATTGGACTATTTTCATGCTTTCAACTCTTCTATTGGTTTCAAATACTTATTTCTGAGCATGTGTGAGTGACGCTGAACCAATCATTATGGCTCCACACTTCTTTGTGATGTGTAATTAGATACAGTGTGATTTTAATAAAAGCGATTTGATATAATAAGAGCGACTTAATTGACACCCAGGAAAAATTACTATTGCAACAAAACTCCAGGTATTTTCTGAGCCTAGGACTTGTGTAAGTTAATAATGCACTTTATTATTTATTACAGATTTCTGAAGACTACAGGCAAAGCCCAAAACAGTCTTCATTAAAAATTTACCAACATAAAACAAACTTATTCTACGAGAAGAGAATAATATTAATAATAAAAGTATATTAAATAAAGAGAATATTGTAATGTACAACAGACTAATAATTCAAATTAATAATAATTATTAATTCAAATTATTATTATTACAAAAGAAGACATTGATATCAACGGCGGCAAAAAATTTTGTGTTGATAATTCTGGTCCACTTATTTGTGTGTGGCCTTATACTAGAATACGGCCAGCCTCACATTATTTTACAAAAAAATTAAATTGCTAAACTTCAAGATGTCTTCAACAGAAACATCATCCAAAGACTTCATCAATACCAAGAAATTGAGTGACACACACATTTTCCATCCAAAAACTTTATAAATCCCAAATAATTGAGCGACACACGCACCTCCCATACAGTTCAGAATATTTTGAAAACCAACCAATTGTTGGGCAACGGGAGCAACTTGAACGCTTTTTATAGTGATATCATGTGCTTTCAGGATGGGTTAGCTCTGGTGGCATGAACAAAAACGCAATCGAAAGGCTCAATATGATGCCAAAGGCAGCCAACCACTCTCCAATGAACAGCGATGCTGTATGGAACATGCCCCCGGGCAAATATAATTGAAGCACTGAACTTTTCATTGTGACTCAATCAACGTGTGTGGTCCGCACGTTGACAGTTCGTCATCAAAAGAGTCATTATTATGTCATTCAATACTTGTTTCACTATTATTTCACAAGTATGCAAAGTATTGTTTGGTGGTAGGTACTATTTTTGAGGGAAACATGATGTCAACAGCAGAAATCTTGAAAATACAAATAATCAAGACTCAATTTATTAGATGAATTGATTTAGTGACAATACTAGGATATTCTTGTAGCTGGGGGAATGGACAAATCATTCAGGAAAACATTGACAATATTGTGCAAGTCGTTTTTCGCTTTTGAAGAACAAAGGAAATCCCCGGATTTTGTGAAAATAGTCAGAATCAGAATGTTTGGAGTTGTGATTGTAGTCCGAATTCAGATTCTTCTTCTGCCCAAAATCTAGGTCCTCAGTAATACTCTGTCAGTGTAAAAATGATAAACACTTTTACAATACTATTGCTACTACTGTAATACTATTACTACTGTAAGAGTATTTATAATAATTAGAGAGTTATTAGTTATAGAGTAATTTATTAATCTTACAATAATATTGTTATGATCTGGATAAGATTTCAAGAAGTTGGATATCAGGGTTAAGATGAAATAGCCAATAAACAGGTACAGTATTTGAAGACAGTCCTAATAGTAACAGTTGGATATTTTACGTTATCAGTTATCATGCTCTTGAATTTCAACAGATAGAATACAAGAGAGATACATCTGTAAAATAATGAAACATGTTTGAGCTCTATTTATTTATAGATTTATACAAAATACTGAAATCGGGAGAAAAAACTAGGCATAGCCTGTTTTATTCCTGTTCTAGATTCATTTATTTTTTGTCTTTCATTACAGGCGAAGTTAGGACTCGCAGGTCCTCTCTTACACTTAACCTTACCTATATCTATGAAGTCTCTCCCCCATAATCCTCATCGTATTATGTCATTACACTTCATTCAGAAAACAAATTGATCTCTTTTAAATAGAATAGTTCGCTTTAAATCCTTCTCACCTAAGTGTAGATTTCCCTCAATAATTATTGCCCTATTAAACGAATCAAGAGATTTATATGTTTTAAATAATCAGTATTGATCTCTCGAATGGTATACAGAGTACATATTGCCCCATTAAACGAATCAAAATCTGTTTCATGTTTTGAATAAACACCATTGATATCTCGAAAGGAAAACGCCTTTCTATCAGGCGGGTCTGAGGTTTCAAAGTGATCGAAAGACCAACGATAGATAGCCTAGAAATCGACTGAAATGTGTTGATGAAAGTAATGAAGAGGTGTTGACCTGCCGCAGTCAATTTCATTTCCAAATCGTAGATGAGAAGCCTTTGGCATCAGCAGGGTGGATCCCTCTCATCACCCCACACCCTATTAACCCCCCCCCAACATCGACCGACAGCCGACATTCGACGGCATTCTTAATTACTGTCAGTAGAAATATCCCCGTGCCTGCCGCTGCCTACTCATCCTCCAGTAATAATTGAATATCATACCATGAGACCTGCATTCCGCAAGATCACTACATCATCTTCAATACTCTCTCACTCACTCTTTCTCTCTCTCGAAGCCATTCTCTTACTCCCAATATATTTATCTCTTTTTGTTTCAGCAACTCTCTATTTCATTCTCTTCATCTATATCTATTTAACACTCTGTTTCATCATATTTTCTCTTGTTTGTCATCGAAATCATCATTTCTCTCTCACTCATTCTCTCACTATCAATCTGTTTATCTCTTTTTATTTTAGCAACTCTCTCCCTTTATCTTTCTCTCTTGTGGGTTAAGTGGAAGTGGGGGCTTGCAGGCCTCAACTTCGCCCACAAACTCTTGTAAAATATTTACTAAGTGTAAAATAAATTCATTTTATCTATCTATTTATCTATCTATCTATCTATCTATCTATCCATCTATCTATCTATCTATCCATCTATCTATCTATCTATCTATCTATCTATCTATCTATCTATCTATCTATCTATCTATCTATCTATCTATCTATCTATCTATCTATCTATCTATCTATCTATCTATCTATCTATCTATCTATCTATCTATCTCTTCATCTATCTATTTAACACTATGTTTCAACTTATGTATCTTAATAATAATATTTATCGAAATCATCACTCACACACTCTCACTCTCTATTCATCTCTTTTTGTTCCAGCAGCTCTCTAACTCTCTCTTCATCTATCTGGCTATCTATCGATCCATATCTATTTCTCACTATATCTATCATCTATCTATTTAACTCTCTGTTTCATCATTCTCTTCTTAAAAATAATAATTATCACCTAAATCATCACTCTCTCTCTTTCTTCATCTCAATCTATTTTTTATCATATCTTTCTCCCAACTCATAGGAACCCCTTAATCATCAAAATCATCATCAGCAATCATCACCCACGCTTTCACAAAAGTGATTCAATCAAGGCGATGCCAATGACGTTGCAAAAAAAAGTCGTTTCTTGTTTCAAGGAGCTGTCTCATATACTACACTGTTTTATTAGTTATTATCTTTGTTTTTTGTATCAGTGTATTAGTATTGGATGTTTTATTATAATGGATTATGGATTATCAATTATAGGCTATATGGTAATTGATAAGGAGCTGGAAAAATAGTAGAAATTTGAAGTGAAATTTAAATGCACACGACAGAGCGAACACAAATTTATGACCCTCTTCAATTATTACGGTATGTTCGACCTAATCTTAACTCCTAATTTAAATAAAGTAAGCTCTTCTTTACATAGTAAGCTTCCACTTTTTTAAAGAACGAAAAACAAAATTATGACTGTACTAGTCTAATAAATTTAGTGGATATTAAGATAATAACTATATTCGTATTCCTATAAAAATAAGTATTTCGAGAACAAAAAAATTGTTCGCAACTGCCTGTGAAGGCTACTGCTGACAATAATATTGGAAGTACAGTGTAGTCAGAAAATGACGAAAACGAATAAGATTATATAGGAGAGAAGAAGAGGATGGAGAAAAAAAAGAAGGATGAGACGTAAGAGACTAAAAAAAGTAGTAGAAGAAGAGGAAGACGGTCGAAAAGAAGAAGAAGTAGACGGTAGATAAGAAGAAAAAAAGGAGGAGAAGAAGAAGAAGAAGAAGAAGAAGAAGACGGTAGAAAAGAAGAAGAAGTAGACGGTAGAGAAGAAGAAGTAAAAGAAGAAGAAGAATAATATTAGGATAGATTTCTTTATTCATTTAGATAGCAACAAAATATTTATGCATAGTTTCTAGATTACAAGAGTTGTTATTAAATCTAATTACTCTATCATTTTTACAAGTTACACACTAATTTCCATAGTTTACACTACAATTTTTACAGGTATTCTATAATCTATTTGACGAGAGAGGTTATATATAAATGCAAAAACCATAGAACAATTATTATCCAAACAATATGCTACTTGCTTGCAATCTTACCAGTTGTGCATTCTTCTTTTCAAATGTCTAAATGAAAAGGCGAAGTTTGGACATGAAAATGTCCATTCTTGGGAAAGGATAAGTATATCCTTTCCATTAACACTTGGCCTGTGTAAAGGAAGACATGATAAAGAGGAAGACGGTAGAAGAAAAGAAGAAGTTGACGGTAGAGAAAAAGAAAAAGAAGGAGGTGAAGAAGAAGAAGAAGAAGAAGAAGAAGAAGAAGAAGAAGAAGAAGAAGAAGAAGAAGAAGAAGAAGAAGAAGAAGAAGAAGAAGAAGAAGAAGAAGAAGAAGAGGAAGAAGAAGATGAAGAAAAGAAGAAGAGGAAGAAGAAGAAGAAGAAGAAGAAGAAGAAGAAGAAGAAGAAGAAGAAGAAGAAGAAGAAGAAGAAGAAGATGGTGATGAGACTGAAGAGAACGTGTGGCACGATGTGAGATGATAGTCATCATCATCAGAGAAGAAGGATGATGAGGAGGAAGTGTGTAATTTTGTTTGGGACTGTACTACTGCAACCGCGTTCTCCTTTATGTCATTTGATGGCACGTCAAATTACGCACCAGTCAAAGGCTACCAACCAACCAGCAGACCTTTCACTGCACTAAAATCTACTCTGACTGTCCATACTGCTGGCTGTTGCAGCAATTTCTGTCCAAACCAGTCGCTTATGCTCACTTCTATTGCTATTTTTGACCTTCGCGCTCGGAGATTTAGACAAACAGAACGAAATTTCTCACCGGAAGGTATCACCAATGGAACTCTACTGTTACCTATTATTTTTGTCTATGACATCTTTCTTCTATTAGGATTATCTCTTATCGATGGTATCAAATGAGCAGCTAGAAACTTGAAGAATTGAGAACAGTCTGTTTTCAAATGTTTCGTGGCTTTTTTAATGATGAGAATTATACTGTATGGTAAAATAGCGATTTCCAACAATGAGTACAGTCTGTACAAGCAAAGAAGACTAGCAAGATGGAAAATGACTCCAGCCTGGTCAATACTGGTTCAAAAATTATCAATTTAGTCTCAAATTGCGGATCATAATGTTTCTTAAAATTTGATACAAAAATTTTTGAGACAAACTGGAGTCATTCTCCCATCTTGCCAGATAAGATTGTTGTTTGCTTGGACAGACTATATCAATACTATAAGCATTTTTTGTTTACAAGATCAAAATCCATACATGTTCAGGGCATAAATGAAGAACTTTGTTTTTCATAACAAAAATAATGATATATATACTTGAATTATTTAAATTACAATTTATATTTTATGTGAATAATGAATTAGTATAATTTATGGATAGGCTGAACTACTAAATTAAATCATTGGTTTACAGTAAGTAAGACTCTTTCTTTATAAATGGAAAAAAGTTTGAAATCCTGAAATTGTTAACTTTAAATAATAAATAATCGTATTAATTTATAATATCATTAATGAATTGGTTGAATTGAGGACATCTACAGTGTTGAATCATTGGTTTACAATAAGTGTAAAAAAGTTCAAAATCCTGACATTGTCAATTCCAATTAATAAATAATTTTATTAATTTGAAATATCATTAATAAATTGGTTTAATATTGAGGATATCTATAGAATTGAATCATTAGTTCACAATAAGTGTGACTCTTTCTGAATGAAAAATGTTTTAATCTTGACTTCAATAATGTATAACAATAAATAATGAATATGCCCTCATGGATTGGAACAATTTTCAGGTATAAAAATAATAACTCTATTTATAAGTGTCTGGTTTCATAACTCAATAACGAGTGACGTAACAGGTTGACTACAAATTCTCACGGTGTCAAACCATTGATAAATTATTTCACTACGTATGAGAAACATACTATTTAAAATAGAACAGCTTTCTGGATAAGCCAGGCCCAGGTCATATCTATTTAGGGGTTTCCTAGACAAAATTGGTCACAAAATTTTCCACGGCCCATTGTTCCACAATATGGAAATTCCCACGCATAGGTTATCAGGTGCCGTGGTGTAATTACGATAGAAATATCTGTAAAACTGTAAATTCCTCTAACCCTGATCTAGAAACAAAAATGTGTATTGCGTTTTAATAGTGTGAGCACCCTCATGGGGAAGTCCCACCTCGCCAACGTGTACCTGTGGCCAAATACTGGTCACCCATCCAAGAGCAGTTCATAATGTTCGTGACTTAGCTTCACGATCAAAAGTAACTACTCTCATCGACTGAACCCTCAACTAACCACTATTAATCCAGTAGAAACAGAATAACCAATAGATATTAGACAAAATTAGGAATAGATTTCTACTCGAATTTTCGTCAAATCATGACAAATTTCTAATACAGTATCTACGTCAGCAGCAATAGGTTATTTCAAAAACCCCTTTCGTAGTCACCTTGCGTCAGTAGAAGAAGAGGATGCAGTTTTCTACTAATAAGAGCAATACTTCACTAAAATCTCTTAAGAGGAATAGTAGTAAATCTCTATAATTATCATCATGTTGTCCGAAATTTCATGATATCTGAAGTATTAATTTGTGATACAAAAAGAACTAATACATTTACAATTTTGTACTATGAATTAAAAAGTACAAATAGCTTGTGAGCTATGCAAGATATCTTTAAATTAACTTCAACAATTTATTTTTGTAAGTGTATCTACAGAAATGCAAGAAAATAATGGGAATGTTTGCTTCTTTATGACAATAAGAAAGATATTTCAATAAATTTTGAAAAGCTTCTCCCAATTATCCATTTGAGATTCTATTTTCCACTTTTCAATTCAGAAATTCAAACAAAAAACTCTTTGTGGAATGTTAGGTATTGTTGGTAATAGCCATATTCATTGAAATTGATCTTTATGGTTAAATTTTCTACCATTCATAAAATTTTCAATTCTGTATTTCGAACAAGTACCTCTTTGTAGAAAATTAGATATTGATTATAATTGAAATATTAGGTTGAAAATGATATTATTTGAATCCAAAATTCGAATACTCTTTTAAACCTCCACTTTGTATACATTTGCAACGATATAATGGAGAATTGTAAGCTAATTTTTGTATAAAATTACTAAAGAAAAATTAGTAGACAATAGAGAATAGGATCGAAATTCAAGTGTTTCTCCCCAATTGTTAGTAGACAAAAACGTCTAAAGATTGTTTACTCAACATTGTGATCTGTTGATTAAAAATTTTCTTATCGGATGGTGACGCCGAAGATTCCATTGAGAGTAATAAAACATTTGTTTGAAAATAAAAAAGAATAGGGAGGGGGTAGAAGGCGCAATTTTCAAAAGAACAGATGAGGGGAATTTGTATTCAATACAAGTAATTCAAAAATTGTTTAAAAATAGTTAAACACTTTGTTCAGTAGTTTTATGTTAACAAAAAAGAAATGAAACGTTGTAAAAAAAGAAGATGAACTCATGCATATTCAACAAAGCGATTTTAGGCATTTGAGGAGCAACAGTTATTGCAATAAGATACTCTGCAATATTACAGCTTCATTAATCTATTTTGAAGACATTTTAAAGACTATTTTTGAAGACTATTTTTTCACATTTTAATATATTTTTTCACTATCCTGATCATAAATGCTATATCAGAACTCGACTCTATTTCATAATCAATTTTTCCTTACTCCTATCATCCCTTTAATCTTTAATTTACTACTTTTTATCTCAGATTCTACCACATATCTCTCGAATAATATATTTTTAACATGTTGATAGGACTCAACAATCGGCAGTATGTCAAATCACAGCAAGAAGCTCTCACTGTTATATAATTTTATAGAAAATAATTATTGATAGATATCGACTCAGGGATCAGAGTTCAATTTTTGCGTACGGGAGTAAGGTAGCACACTTTTTATGACACATGGCATATTCATACATTGGAAATAGGGGAAAGGGAAATAGCGATAAACAACTTTGACATTTTTACCAATAATGTTTATGACCAATCAAAATATGTCAGTCATATTATCATGATTCAGTTTGTGACTAATATGAGAGAAGGCACAGATAAGTCCTCAATCTGTTGACGAGTGCGATAAAATTCACTGATACAATCTCAAACTAGTCAATTTCAAAATAGTGGACAAGACACGTAGGCTATCCACTGTACAACAACAGATAAGTGAGCACAATGTAGATATTACATTTCATTAAATTAATGACTCATTTATGAATTCTTGCAAATGATGTTCGACGTTGTCCACTCATAAAAAGATAATAAAAAATCAATGAGAAGTTAGTTGACTCCACCAAAAAAAGTTGGATGATTATTTGAACATCTGTCAATTGCATTTTAGAGAAGCTTCGGAAGGATTAATAAACAATTTTACAGCAATACGAGTATTCACTCGTATTTTATGAGAATGAACTTTTTCAGTTTATGAACTTTCTCAGTTCGTATCATGAGCTTTCATTGTTCACTTTCACCAAACTTAGAAATTTCAATAAGAATGAAATGCACTATTTCAAGAATCTTCATTTATACTTTTCACCCTACAACCGAAGAAAACGAAATAAAGAATTTCAAATAATTCCGTTTGAAGATGAGTTGTGAAGGTGATATAGTGGTGGTATCTATTAAAATAATTTCATTGCATATGATTTCAACAAGGATAAAATGTGTTGTGTTTCAATTTCTCAAAAAGAACCCCGATTTCAAAAATTGCAATCCTTCCTACAAGTAAAGAAGGTAAAAATTCGGAAAACTATTATGATATAAACAAAAATCCCAGAGCTAGTCTGTACAAGTGAAAAAGAAATAAGTAAAGCAATAATAAAAAGAAAGTAACTAAAGCAAAAAAGAAATTTACACTTTTATCAGAGATGTTGTGCAACTTATCCATAATTAAGGTAAGTGAAAACGAAGGTTGCCAGATCCACAAAGTTTATTTAAAATACCATACTTAAGTTTCAATGCTCAGAATTTCTGGCGTATCGGAAAATGTCTCCAACTCGGTCAATATTGATAAAAAATTATAAATTTGTTCTCAAATTGCTGGAAACAATCTGATCTACAATTTATGACCAAATTTTCAATTTTTGAACCAAAATTGACCGAGCTGGAGTCATTTTCCCATTTTTAAGATTGTCTTCTTTGCTTGGACAGACTATACTGAACATTCTGCTAACATAGACTGGAGAAGCATAGATGTTTTCCAAATCAATATATTGTGATATAGTTTTTTCGACTTCTAGATACAGTAATAGCCCTGATTTCGATAATTGTAATCCTTTCTATAATCAAAGAAGAAGATAATTATTGAAAATTAGAGAAAAATTTTATGAGATCCAATGAATTGATGTAACTGGGTACATAGTTCTTGTAAAATAAATTCAATAACTGATCTTTTCTCGGCATCTACAGATGGCAATCCAAGAATTAAAAAAAAGGATGAAATGTCATTTTACTAACTCAACCACAACCCACAACTGCCATAAGTGCTTCATAAACGGCAACCGTAGAAAATAATTTGAAATATGCCTCAAATACGAAGCCGCCGGTACATCCAGCAGTAGTAGTCTACTTTTGGCATCGATTGTACTTTATTATGCGGATGATGGGAATGAGATTTGAGAGCGCAAAACATGAGGCACCATGCTGCGATTCAGTAATTACTGGGCACCCCTTATCTACACACACACACACACATGCGCAAGTAGCTGTAACCGTTCATAGTGTGTGGGAGTGAGAGAAGAGAGAACAGAGAGCGAGTGAGAGTGAGAGAGAGAAAAAAGACAATTAGAAAGAGAGAGAACAGAGAGCGAGTGAGAGTGAGAGAGAGATTGATAGAGATAGAGAGAAAAAAGATAATTAGAAAGAGAGAGAAAGAAAGAAAGAGAGAGAGAAGAGAGAGATTGATAGAGATAGAGAGAAAAATGATAATTAGAAAGAGTGAGAAAGAGAGAGAGTGAGAGAGATTGATAGAGATAGAGAGAAAAAAGATAATTAGAAAGATAGAGAAAGAGAGAGAGTGAGAGAGAGAGTGATTGAGAGAGAGGAGAGCGAATTAGAGAGAGATAGAGTGAGTGAGATTAGATTAGATTACTTTATTCAAATAGATAACGAAATTCGGCTTAGATTCTACATTGTAATATAATAAATGAGTAAAACAAAATTATCCTATAAATTTCTCAAAATAGGAACTTCTAGTAAAAATACGATAAAACGGTGAAGTAATGAATGCAAAATTTATACAAATTTTCAATTGGAGGTACTGCAAAATGAATAAGGAGTGTAAGTGAGATAAAAGATAGGACATAAGAGAGAGTGAGTGAGAGACAAGAGAGAGAGAGAGGGGAGAGAGAAAGTGTGAGAGAGGACGATGAAGCGAGAAAGAGAGAGAAGTAGATAAGAGAAAGAATTAGAGAGCACCTCAGCTCTTTCTAAAACCACATCTTATCATTACGCACTGACACATACAGTCTAGCCAAGCAATGAAGACTTTCAGGTATGGTGGAAAAATTACTCCAGATCGGTCAATATTGATTCAAAAATTATCAATCCAGCCTCAAATTGTAGATCATAATGTGTCCTACAATTTGATACAAATTTTTTTATTTTTAAATCAATATTGACCGAGCTGAAGTGATTTTCCCATCTTGCCAGAATGTCGTCTTTGCTTGGACAGACTATAGGTATAGTGTGTGTGAGTGAGAGGAGAGAGAATTAGAGTGGGAGAGAGAGAAAGTGATAGAGAGAGAGTGAGAGTGAGTGTAAGAGAGTGAGAGAGAGTGTGAGAGAGATAGATAGAGAGTGAGTGAGTAAGAATAAGAAAAATAGAGTGTGAGAGAAAATTAGCAAGAGAGAGAGAGAGAGTGCGGTGAGAGAGAAGGAAGAGGATGAGGAAGGGTGTTTGGGAGAGAGTGTGTGAGAGAGAAGTAAAGAGGAGAAAGAATTAGAGAGGCACTGTTCGCTCCTCACCTCTGCGCTTTCCAAAACCACATATTACGCACTCACACATACACACAAAATCCGCCCAAACCATTGTAAGTACTTACTATACGCCCTCCACGTGATTAAAAACTTGGCGACTCTTTTGCAAAATCCACCCCACTAAGTATAGGTCCAGGAGCAAATCCTACAAAGGACTACTTTCCTCAACGCGCACTTGCAACTGACGTATATGGTATTAACGCTCAACAATCAAATAGCATTTGACGCCCAAAAGATCGTTGTATTGGTGTTACTGTAATTGAATTTTGGGTAGGTGAGGCTCTCTGGAATTTCATTCTTGTTTCGTTCTTTCTGACATTTGTTGGAATACAAAAATTATTATGAAATTATGCTCCTAAGTTTGTATAGAATATCTCTAAACAGAAAAATATAGATGAGTCCTCCATTCCCAAATCAACGTTTTTAATGGAAAAACATAATATACTGAATAATGCAAAGCCATTGCCAATCAAGATTTCTTATAACTTAATATTGGAGTGCGTGAATCATACAAGATTAATCAATAATTATTGAAATTGCGAAATAAATATCAAGATATTTCAACGATAAAGAATATCTCGAGGTATTGATTAATCGAGGGTCGATACTTAAATCTCTAAATATCATACAACACAGCTCTAGAGTAGAATGCTTGAAAATGGTTCAATAAGACATGATGCAACGTTACCAAATCGGCTGATTATGTATGAAAATTCATTTATTATTAAAATTATGGCAATCGTCTCGCCATTATTGGTATACACCCGGAATAATGCCTCGTTTATACGATGCCAATTGGCCAGAAGATTGTCTTCTGCCAATAATTGTCTTTTGAAATTTACAGCTGATGTAAAGTATCTATTGGATCTTTTCATTTTGAAACCACCATCTAGGCAGTGCCAAATTGACAATATCATCTGTTTTCGCCCGGTATCAGTTGTCTTATGACAATTGACATCGTATAAACTAGGCATAAGATCATAAAACACCTGACGAAATTGCAACGTCTATAGGTGCAAGCAGGAGAGGAAGGGCCTCTGCTGTGTCAGTTTCCATTGGACTATTTACATGCATTCTACTCCGATTGTAGGCGTCGATAAAGGGTGACCCCAAGCCCTAAGGTAGCCCACAGTTGCGGTCCATTTGAGGCAACAACCCTTTATTAGTTGAATGCTCATATCGGATATCTCTCGGTGTGTTGTCCAACATCTGATCATCGGCTTATCACAGAGATGAGCAACATTGTTGACGTGCCACGTGTACTGATAAGAGAGAGGTAACGAGTTGAAGAAGGATTAGCCCTTAAGCGGCGGTTGCCGGAAAAAGGGATGAAGCTAAATGGACAGATCATTCTCATCCCTACACTCATCCCAATCGCCGTTAATTGAAGGGTGGTAGTAGTCTTTACAAGCCAAGAAGACATTCTGACAAGATAGAAAAATAATTCCACCTCGGTAAATATTGGTTCAAAAATGGAAAATTGATCTCAAATTGTAGATCAGAATGTTCCCTACAATTTGAGACCAAATTTATAATTTTCGAACCAATATTGACCGATCTAGAGTCATTTTCCCATCTTGCCAGAATGTTTTCTCCCCTTGCACAGACTATACCATCCCTAGGTAATTGGTGTACCGTAAACAAATTCTTCAAAACCTCAGACAACCCACCCCTGATCAGAGTTGTATCAGTATCACTACTCGTTATCTCTTGGTGCGTAATCCACCCTTGCCATAAGCTATCACCTCTCATCAAAATTACGTCGCCATTCATCTCCTCCCTTATTAGGGATGCGCCTCTTTGTACAATCGTATATTGAAATAATTTTAACTATGATTAATTGTTGATCTGTGGGATAACTGTTTCCTGAAAAGCAACTTTAAAAACTGTACTAATTAAAACAATATGTAAAAAATATTTGAGTTCTTAATTATCTGAGGACCGTAGGTATAGTCTGTCCAAGCAAAGAAGACACTCTGGCACGATGAGAAAATGACTCCAGCTAGGTCAATATTAGTTTAAAAAAAATTGATTTGGTCTCAAATTATGAATTAGAATGTTTCGTATACGATTAGACCAAATCAATAATTTTAAAACCAAAATTGACCGAGCTGAAGCTATTTTCTCATCTCGCCAGAGGGTCTTCTTTGCTTGGACAGGAGAGGGTCTTCTTTGCTATACTATTCTAGTTTGAGCCAAGCGGCTAGGTTGAACAGAACTTTGTTTATTTTTCGTTCAATCCGACTATTACCAGAACCAAGTTTCATCTGCGGAGTTGAACCTACGTTTAGGCTACTTGGACTACTAGGCTAATAGGCTACTTTGAGCAGATATTGTGCATACGAGCAAAGAAATGGCAGGTAATATTAATTTGTTATAATTTGTTAGCTATCTTTTAATTTTAAACTTCAAAATAATGTTGAAATTCAACAAGTATGCAGCTATGAATGTAATATTTTGTGTACCATAAACTAAAACTACTTATAGCTTGAAACCAGAATACCTGCAATATTCATGATGAATTAGTTAGAGACTGAAGGTGCAAACCTTTCCAAGTGGAAAAAAATTTCTGGAAAATGAAAAGTTTTCAACATTTTGCAAAATTGAATTTTCATACCCGAAATTGAAACATTTTTCAATGTTTGTTGTCACAAACGTTTACGTATAACTTGATCATATCCTGTAACCAGTGTTGTTATATTTACCTATATTCTCTCTTTTATCAAATCCTTAAAATTTTCCTACTCAAAATGGCTGCTCTTATCGTATTCCCTTGTTCAAGTCAACAATATTGCTATTCAGAGTGTATTGCATTACTCATTGGATTGTTATCATTGATTGAAAAAATATTATCATTTAATCTATGTGATAGGTTGTGGAGTGATATATGAATCACCACCAAAATGTCAAAATATGTTTAATATTTATCATAGTCTGTCATTCACAGATCTTATCTGAAGTGAGGTGAAGTTTTGAAATAACATTTACTCATTAGGTACTCTCAATTTTCAGAAAAGTAGAAGAGGTGACTCATTCGCGTTTTCACTTTGAAAAACCGCTGAAATAGAAACACGCAATATACAGAGATACACGTAGACAGAGTCTACTCTTATCTTACTCATAATAGACAAGTGTTGATAAGAGTTTTACATCAATTCACCAGCTTTTCTGAACAACCCAACATTATTGATTTGATTTTTATCGAATAATTTATTTTATTTTACTAGTATTCTGAAGCTGTTGCTTCTCTGGACTAGATAAGCGATAATTGCAATTCAGTATAACTATTTACAAATAAATAAGAACAAATGATAGTGATGAACAAAACATCCACTAAAATTAAAAACTTTCGAACAAAATTTTTCATTTCAAAAAGAGCATAACCTGAATTTGGACATTCTAATTAAAATCGGAATAGAAGAAGTTTTGGGCTAACGCCACTGGCGGCTCGTGCCCACGGAACAGGTGAAGTGCTGTACAGTAAAAGATACGGGCACTTCACCTGTTTCGTGGCTAACGTCTGTTTCTTCTTTCCTTATAGGCCTATTGTATTTTTCCAATGAAGTAAATGAATAATACTGTATAAGTAATATCTTAGTTAATATATGGAGCTTCATCAATATTCTTGCCCTAAAATTTCATTAGAGAAATATAAATTTGCTCAAAACTCACATCAATGTATAACATTTACGCCTCCGTTTTAAAAATTAACAGACATACTACTGTAGAAAAGAGATTCTACTGTTTCTGGAATTATAAGACTGTTTACAAAAATTCAGCTTAGTTCTAGCCTACACAATAATGAATCAAGTTGAAGTTGACAGGCTCAAATACATTCAGAGTAGCCAACGAACTAGAGAGAAATAGAATCAGTCTACTCCCACTAAGCTAGCAAGCTCCGCCTACTCTGTCTTCTAATTGGTCGATGGTTGCAAGGAAAATGGAATCAGTCTACTCCCACTAAGCAGCTCGCAAGCTCCGCCTACTCTGTTTTCTAATTGGTCGATGGTTCCAAGGAAAATGGAATCAGTCTACTCCCACTAAGCAGTTCGCAAGCTCCGCCTACTCTGTGTTCGAATTGGTCGATGGTTCCAAGGAAAATGGAATCAGTCTACTCCCACTAAGCAGCTTGCAAGCTCCGCCCACTCTGTCTTCCGATTGGTCGATGGTTCCAAGAGCTGCTAGTTCCAAATTTGATCAACAGATGGCATTAGCTGCTGGGTTATGAATTAATGAATTCACATTTGAGACCAGCTCTGGCTATTTCAAAAACATTTGTTGGGTTACTACCAACACGGAAATATGGACATATTTTGTAAGTGATAATCAAAATCCGGGTTTACTCTGCACAAACTTTATAAATATATTTTATAACAATTTGGTACTATTTCAACAATAAAATATGAGTTCTTAAAAATACTTTGGTCATTATAAACATTTCAGAATTATTATTGAAAATTCAATTTTCAAAACACTTATTGAAAGTTTTACTACATTCTTGTATTTTATGTATGATGAAGACCAGCGTCTAAAATAGAAAACTACAACCATGAGCTCTCATTCAATAATGTAGCAACATACAACAAATCTAACATTTATTATGAGGCCATGAAAACTCACTAGTACTAATCAGTTCTAACTCTTTTCAGAAGCTTTAAAAACTGATTTTTTTCCGAGTAATTTTCCTAGTAGGCTATTTCCAAATTTATATTGGAAATTATTGTAAAACTATTGTAAACTATTTCTAAAATTATAGCATATAAGTAGTATGAGTCTATCCATTTACCAACTAAATCACATTCAGTATTTCATTCTCTTCTATAAACTTGACACAACTAGCCTACTTACGTGGAAATTAGACCGGTAGGAGAGAACTATAAATCATTTATGCAGTGCAGTAGGCCTCCAACATACTAACAATGCGAGCATAAATCAAATCGAACATTGTTGTCCAGGTTTGTTAGCAGGTATGGTTTGAGATGCCAAAGAAGACATTCTGGCAAGATGGGAAAATGAGTCCAGCTTGGACAATATTGGTTGAAAAATTATAAATTTGATCTCAAATTGTAGATCATAATGTTTTCTAAGATTTGAAACCAAATTTATAATTTTTGGATTGATATTGACCGAGCTTGAGTCATTCTCACATCTTGCCAGGATGTCTTCTTCGCTTGGACAGACTATAGCATGTGCTATCAATTATTGTAACAAGAGTGGATAAAGTTCTATCATGATGGATAGTGACTATTCTAATGTTTTGAAGCCTATGCCAGTATAGTCTGTACAAGCAAAGAAGACCCTCTGGCAAGATGGGAGAATGACTCCAGCTCGGTCAATATTGGTTCAAAAATTATAAATTTGATCTCAAATTGAAGGAAACAATTTGATTTACTATTAAGACCATTTTAATGATTATTGAACAAATATTGACCAAGCTGGAGTCATTTTCCCATTTTGCTAGAGGGTCTTCTTTGCTTGAACAAACTTTAGCAGTACCATAAATATAAATCCTATCACCCACTCTAATCAGCAATGTTTTATAGTAACAGTATAGTACTATATACTGTATTTTATTGTTTATAGTGGTATTATGATCGTAGAGTAAACATTTATCCACTATACAATTATTGGTGCATCTTACATTTGGTGAATTGGTGCCATAGCCTTCATGATTTCGAAAATAAATTAGAGTTATGAAAATTACTTGAATCCCGGGTATTTCTATGAATAATATCAGTAGATTTTTTCCTCTGCTGATGAGTGAGTGATTGAGTGAATGACTGCCATTTTGCTTTTATAGATATAAATTATCTTCTGCTTTCATTCTGTGAAATTTTGTTTTACTGATTAGTGAATAAACCTGTCTTTGATAAATGAAAAGACGATTGTCGAACCACTGATTTATTAGAAAATTGAGATACCGGTTTTGGTTGTTACTCCATTATCAATCTTTGGTAAACTGAAATTACCAGAGTTTACCAGAGATTGATAATGGTGTAACAACCAGAACCGGTATCTCGATTTTCTAATAGATCAGTGGTTTGACAACATCTTGTATTTTCATTTATCATGGATAACTACCACAATATCAACTTCACTTCTACTCAAATTGAAATCTGTCTTTCTTTCACCACTAAAAAGATGTTAGGAAAATGTTCCTTACATAAGAAGTATTATTCTCAATCCTACAACTATACAGCAGCAAAGTAAGAAGTTCAACTTGTCTAGACAGTGAAGCGAAGAGACATCAAAGTCTTGAGACAGAGCACTTGGGAGGAAAGGAACGACGCTGCTCCACGATCAGATCAGGGAGGAACCGGAAGAGTGGTAAATTCCGAGAGAGGGGAGAAAACAAAAGAGCCGAGGGGCTTGGTTGCAAAGGGTTGGATCATGTGACAGGGAAAACTCAGGGGATAAGGAAGGACAGTCGTGACAGCCGACCGAGGAACATAATCTCAACATGTCACCAATGAAAGTAATATCCTTCAAATTGTGACATCAAAGCTAGCTGAATGTTGCCGGGTATTGGTTACACACCTATCTACCACGCATTGTGAAATCTCAAAACTACAATAATTATTTGGATTCATGAATATGACTATTGACATAAATAAGAGTCATTATTCACAGTATTATCCCGATGCTACAAGACATACTGGGGCGAAGAAGAAGAAGAAGAAGAAGAAGAAGAAGAAGAAGAAGGATTTTTTATACACAGTAGAGATACAGACTCCAAAATTGATACAGGAAGGAAGCTTGTTCATACAAGGTATATATCTACAACGCTAATGGATCACCTCCATATTTGAAATAAGCTGATTTAATTTTTCAATGATTTCGAGAGCTTTTAAACTTAGTGAAGGTATTTTTGGATTATTCAATAGGAAAAGTTTATAAAACACCAAGTTGCAGAGATCCAATACAAGTTATTTTCCCTCGATTTTCAGCTATTTTCAAAATAATGAGCTCACCTAATTATTCAATGAGCTTCCTTCCTGTACGATTCCGTATCAATTTTGGACTCTTGTATCACTATCGCGTATCATAGAACCGCTGTTATTTATGATTTATTAATTTTCAAACGCAATATTTAGACACAGAATAACTATTTACTTATAACTATAACTACACAGAAAATTATAGACACAGAATAACTATTTCTAGATTATTCATTGTTCAACGGATAATCTTGTATATTGTTTGTTGTTGATTCGAATTTATTCTTTCAAAAGAATAATCTATGAGTAATTTTTCTTTCTATTGCTAGGAGATCATTCACTGGTATAGTCTGTCCAAGCAAAAAAGACCCTCTGGCAAGATGGGAAAATGACTATATCTTGGTCAATATTTGTTCAAGAATTATAAATGTGGTCTTAATAGATCGAATTGTTTCCTACGATTTGAGATTAAATTTATAATTTTTTAACGAAAATTGACCGAGCTAGAGTCATTTTCCCATCTTGCCAGAGGGTCTTCTTTGCTTGGACAAACTATAATAACAGTTATTATGCATTACTCACAGATTTTACTAGTTGACAGGTATTTCACTCGTTACTCATTTTACTCATTACCAACTCATCCCTAGACTCATAACAGATAACATACTTACCAACAGATATGACTCATAACTAGCAGTTATCACTCGTTACTAGCAATTATCAATCACTCGCTACCAGCTGTTGTTACTAGTTATACAAGTGTACTACTGTAGTACTTGAGTAGCTGGCATTGAGAGGAAGAGTTATTGTGCCATTGTACCTCACAACAATGCCAACCAGACCAGTTTCAGGGCGTTTTTCATGGCGATAATAGCGTTGTTTGGATTTTTCATTGACCGAGCTCATTTACAGGCGTCGCTGCCGATATAGGCTACTATTCCACCTTCAATAATTGCTCACCGGCCTGATTTTTATTGTTATGGAAACAGCTGATTCTTGAGAAGCAAACACGTGGGTGTAGACAACTGTAATAGTTATTTTATTCTGTTTGAAGAATAAATAAAAATCAAACACCCTTTTAATAGTAGTTTATGCAACAGTTGTATAATGGGAGCCTTTATAGCATGAGGTGAGATGTAAGTTAGAGCCACGAGCGAAGCGAGTGCTCTAAATATCTCACGAATGCTATAAAGGCCTAATACAACCGTTGCATACACTATTTCATCTACGACTATCAGTGTAGTTATCAGTATCAGACCAGTATCAAGCTATCTGTAAGTGTACACTATTATAAAAATCAACATACCGTCGTTTATTTAACATATTTTGTCTTCATCCTACTTGAACTCTTATGATAATCAACTTATTACTTGTTAAATATGCTAAAAAACTTCATAAAATTATTGAAACACAGACATGTTTCGGCACATAAGGCCATTATTTCAATAATTTTATAAAGTTTTTTAAAAGGGTGTTTGATTTTTATTTTTTTTTCAATTATTTCAAACAGCCCTAAGTTTTAAAGTTCAGTTTATTCTGTTTGTATGGAAAAGTTGTTTGTATTTCTTTGGTTGAGAATAAACTTATTATTATTAAAGTCTAGTCGAGCAAAGAAGACATTCTGGCAAGATGCGGAAATGACTCCAGCTCAATAAATATTTGTTCAAAAATTATAGATTTGTTTTAAAATTGTAGAGCAGAATTTTTTTCACAATTTGAGACCAAATTTATAATAATTCTTGAACTAACAATGACCAAGCTGAAGATATTTTCCCATCTTATCAGAATGTCTTCTTTGCTCGACCAGACTATAGTTGGTTGTCTGAACTTATTATTATCAATGTGAACTATGTTATTATAGTACTATCTAAACTCATTTTCATTAATATAAAGAACATTAACGAGGTATGCTACTTCAAATACGAATTCGGACTACTATTGCTGAAGCTAAAAAGTAAGGCGTTTTTGTTTTTGTGTGCTCCTTGTGCGATCCAACAGCTGATGTTGTCATCAGAGTTGACATTACGCTCGTAAGCTACAACAGCTAAAAAACCGCCCAGGGTTTTGGCGAAAGCTACATTTAACTCGGTCCATTCACTTTGCTATGGCATCAGGATTGAAAATGAATCACTTCAATTTCCGTACATATTTTCGGAAGTTTCGTACAACAAGAAGTTGTTCAAGAAAATTCATCTATAATATCACAAAATAGTAAATAAAATACCAGGTGAATGATCTTGATGAAAATAGAAAGTTACAGATGTGGTATCATTAAACCTCACGAGTGGTGGTACTGTCAAAATCTGTGTCTTTCTGTTTTCATTAGGGAGAAATATCACAATATCGTAATCTCATATACAATATTTTCCTTGAAAATTTTCACTATTGAGTGAGTGTTGTACCACGCATAGCTGGAATTATGATTCTTCAAGAAAAAAGTAAACAAATTTGTGCAAATTGTCTGCTAAAAATTTAATCAAATGTCGTTTAAATGGACTTGTGAGGAACTGATCAATTTGTAGAGTAAAATATATGTAGCCTAGTAGTGAAGAAAACAATCCCATTTTCAGGCACCATTCAGGCCCTTTCAAACATAAAACTCGTAATAGCAATTACGGAGAAAAGTAGGCTACTAGCCAAACACTGTTTTTCTACTGATTATCTGGATAATTGCAGTAATCTTGTTCTTGACCTTCAATAGCTAATTCATTGTATTGGGATCCAATACTAAATTAACTTATTATCATTAACTCTCCTATATTTTGAGAAAGATTCAATGGACCACAAGCTTGGAAAAATTGATAACAAAATATAAAAATAACTGATTTAATAATCTGTAGAAGAAATAATGAAATTCGTACGGTATACTGTATTAGAAAATTTGGATAAGGACGATTTTACACTTGGATACAAATTCTTAGCAAGCATATGAATAAGGGTAGAAGGGAGACTATTGTGAGTATGTTGCACTGGCGGCTCGTACCCACGAAACAGGTGAAGTTCCCGTATCTTTTACTGTTCAGCACGTCACCTGTTTCGTGGGCACGAGCCGCCAGTGGTATGTTGTGGTTAATTATTGAAGTGGTACATCGTTTAATAGTTGAACGGGAACCTACGAAATAAGGAGCAGCAAAAAATAATTGCTGAGTCATTCATAAACTGTATATTCATGGAAAAATAGAAGTTGAAGAAAAAGAAAAGTAGAGGTGAGAGAATATGGAGCTTGAGGAGGATAAGGAGATCATGTAAACTAAGAAGTAGAAATGAAAAAAGAGAGGAAAAATACCGAAAATCAAAAAGAAAGGCGTAGAGAAACTTGTGGAGAACAAAAGTACAGGTGAGAGGGAATAGAGCTGAGTAGTAAGTGAGAAGAAGATAAAAACTATGAAGAAGAAAATGTAGGGAAACCTGGAAAGGAAGGTTAAAAAACTCTGGAAAAAGAAAAGTAGAGATTAAAATTGGGTCTGAGTAGTGAGTATGATAAGAGGAGCCTGAACCTAAACTAAGAACTAGAAACAAGAAAAGAGGAAGAAAAATGGGAAGGAAAGCCAAGAAAAACATAGAACAAAAAATTGTAGTTGTAACTGCAGCCAGTTAATGTCGTGGTGAAGAGGACAGTGTAGGCCAGTGTAGGTCTGTCCCAGCAAAGAAGACATTCTGGCATGATGGAAAAATTACTCCAGCTAGGTAAATATTAGTTTAAAAATTAAAAATTTGGTTTCAAATTGTAGTAAACATTCTGATCTACAATTTTAAGACCAAATTAATAATTTTTGAACCAACATTGACCGAGTTTGAGTAATTTTCTTATCTTGCCATAATGTCTTCTTTGCTTGGACAGACTATAGGATCGGGAGAGCCGACAATTATGTTCAGGAGAACAAAGATGTTGCAGCAAGCATGTTGCGGGGATCTGTTGCAGTGGCGACGGCGGCAAATGTCTCAATCAGACGACGCAATCAAGCGTCAAGCATGGCGGAAGCACCGGCCCTTGCCGGCTTTTTCTTTGCATGGCTTCCCTCGCAAACGATGCTCCTATAGAACACTCACAAACGCCGACGATTCCATACAATCTAACATCTCTCAAATAAATCAATTGAATAAGATACATCTCACAAAGAATAATAAAAAATTATTGAGATTCACTCAATATGATTAGCTGTACAACTATTCAGTATCATACTTCAGCTTTTCTTTTCTTAGAACGAATATTACTTGTTTTATTCTATTTCATTATATTATCATATTATTATTATTATTATATTATTGTGTTTTGTACTATCTATAAAAATTCAATGAAAATACTATTTTCAATCTTTTGGGCAGATATTTGCCGGGCTGGAGTCCTTTTCCCGTATTGCCGGTGTGTGTTCTTTGCTTGGACGGTCTGTATAGTGGAGTGAATATGAAACTGGCAACCAGCTGGTAGGCCTAGGCCCTTCATGGGCTGTTGAGCCTCTGACAAAAAAATTATTATCAATCATGAACCCTCGAATTATTTATTCGGTGTATAATGGAAACTTTAGAGTGATCTGATATCAAAATTTAAATTGTTTGAAGAGGAAATTTGTAATAGTCCTACAATATTTCATTATTCAACATGTAACCTAGTTTTCGTCTGGTTCTGATAAATTGTTGGAAGAGAAGATTAGGGTATGAGCCTATTGAACTCACCCCTTTTTAATGAAAGATGATCGATTGATAGCAATTGAACATTGGCAATTAGGTGGTCATTGATTGATTATCATCAAGCAGCCATTGTAAAAATATGTTGCACTGGCGGCTCGTACACAAGAAACCGGTGAAGTGCTCGTATCTTTTACTGTACAGCACTTCACCTGTTTCGTGGGCACGAGCCGCCAGTGATATGTTGTCTCTATCAAGAAAGTTTTTAATAAAATACACGACGTTATCAATGTGAGTTAGTCAGGTGAGATTCCTGAGAGTAATTTTCTGGCGAGACCGAATGAGATAGATTCACGCTTTTATTAACAACAAATTCATGTAATTCATCTAATTGGAATGAATTTATTTTCAAGTTTGTTAATTCAAGAAGTTTATATTTACAAATACAATGCTTTGGCGAAACAGTCACCCAAAACCACGTAATGCAGATGATGTATTCTAAAATTATTTGTCGCTGAGTTTCTCCAATTCCTGGTATCAGTCACAAATAACGAGGTTATGAATGATGAATCACGTGACGAAGGTCAGTACGTCTGTTGAAAGGATAAATTACACACACACTTTGAAACGCGTAGTATAGTAGTGGAAATAGGTTAGAAAGTTACGACGGGCGTTGAATAGTGGGCAACAGATTTTATCTGGCCTTTTGTTTGAACAGTTTAAGGGCGACGGAGTATTAGTTGGAAAACAATTTATGGAGGCACAAAAGGAGTTTGTGGGGTTGCGGGGGAGGGGAGTAAGTCAGGTGGGAATCGTGAGAGAGTTTTTTCTGACGAGACCGAATAAGAAAAGTCGACAAGAGGGTTGTTAGGGTGGAGGTGGTGGCAGGGAAGCGAGGTGTTTCATTCCGGGGTTTCGTTTTTGTTTTTATATAATCAAGGGATGTTACAAAATGCGCAAACGCGAGCCTCTCGCGTGATTGGACCGGCCTGATGGTTGCCAGGCGACTGCCGTGCGGTTCATTATCGACCGCTCCCACCCCCCACAAATACACCCCCTTAACCAACCACCCCCTTCCCCTTAACATCCCCACAACTGTACCCCCTCACCAACCTTCTTACACAACTTCTCCACCCCCTTCATCAACCATCCCCCACAACGGCACCCCCTTGCCAACCCACTCAAACAACTTCTCTACCCCCCTTAAGAACCATCCCCAAGCTCGGCACCAAAACAACTGCATACTCACACATGGTTACTTGTAGCTTGAGTACGTTGGTAGTGATACATTCGAGTGGAAACGTACGGAATAACTGGAACGTATAGAAATAGAGTTGTTTCCATAATTTATGCCAAAAAGTTGGGTGGTTTCGTCTGTCTCTTGTAGATGATGTATCTTACTAACATCTAATGTTTTGTTTGTTTCAGTTTTCTGAAGGTGAAGACCAAATGAGCTCATAGGCTTGTACGTGTGTAAAGAGATGGAAGATGATATGATGGCTACTGTCTATATATAAATGAATAGTCTGTCCAAGCAAAGAAGACCCTCTGGCAAGATGAGAAAATCACTCCAGCTTGGTAAATATTAATTTACGGTTCAAAAATTATTGATTTGGTCTCAATCGTAGGTAACATTCTAGTCTACAATTTAAGACCAAATCAATAGTTTTTGAACCAATATAGACCGAGCTGGAGTCATTTTCTCATCTTGCTAGAGGGTCTTCTTTGCTTGGACAGACTATATATGATTAGGTAGTCGGGACCGAAGGCTCATGGTCTCCTCCGAAAGATGATTGTAAAGCATCTATTGATTTAAAAATCCCTTTTGATTAAAAAATAATATCATCTAGGCAATATCCATAGCTAAATGACAATTCTGGTTGTCAACATCGGCTGTTGGAGCGCAGAAGGAGCAGAAGGAACCACCTAACATTTTGGCGTTATCTATACTTATAGAATAATGTTTGGTATGCTACTGATGAGAGATAGGCTATAGGTTTGAATTTGTAAAGTTTGAAGTTTGTAAGGTTTGAATTTCTATAGGAAGCAAATCGCGGATGCCTGTTGTGTAAGGCCTATGAGAATCCTATAATACCATTGCTTCCTTAAATAAAAGCTATATATTTATAATATATTAAAGAAAACTATAATAATAGGCTACTCATACATATATGCAATCCCATATACAATAGCCTATCATAGTTGAGATATACAAATCAAATATCGTTTATAAAACTTTAAAATTATTAAATACAGACATGTTTCGGGACATTAGCCCATTATCAATGTGGATAAAAAAATAATCCACATTATTATTATTACTATTATTATTATTATTATTATTATCCACAATAATTATTATTTTATCCACATTGATAATGGGCTAATGTCCCGAAACTTGTCTGTGTTTTAATAATTTTAAAGTTTTATAAAGGGTATTTGATTTTAATCTATTTTTCAATTAAGATATACATTATACATCAGTGTTTCCTTCATCTCAGAGCTACTTTAATAACTGTTTTTTTATTTTAAAAAAATATTTTAATTCGCATTTGAAAATGACTATAAATAGTCGAAACATCAAATGCATCAATAAAATATAATTGGAAAGGGTACTGTGATTATTATTCAAAATAAAAAAACATTATTTATTTATTTATTTATTTCATCAGAATAATACAGTAAAGGAGAGAAAAAACAGGCGTTAGCCCAAAACTTCTTCTACACCAATTTTGATTAAAATGTCCAAATTCAGATTATGTTACTTTTTACACACTTTTAATTCACACAATTTTCACTTCATAAAAACATCATACAAAATTTTAAATTATTCATATCCTATGAGAATACTGTATTAGAATTAGAATAATTCACTCTTCTGTACAATAAATGTGAGAGAAGTCTGCAGGGAGAGATAGTAAAAAAGACATCAAACTCTATAAATTTCAAGGAACATATCGTGAGATCGTACGGTACCGAATATTTCCCAGTAACGCCCAATTGCTGCTTCACTAATTGAACATTTTCAGAACACACCCTAATCATGTTCTCAGTTTCCCCAATGACTTGACATTTTTACATAGGGTGACTTAACACCCTTTTTACATTTTCCCGGGGTTTTCCAATAGCCAGGTTATACATGAAGCAGAGTACCTTTTCTTGTTGAACAGGTTGTGAGAAGATGTTCTAACAATGGTTCAATTATTATCAATGGAGTTTTAGTATCTATATCCCCTATGCTGTGATCGAATGTAAGATAAGGTTCTTAATTATCATCTTAATTAGGTCATGTACAAGTATTATTGGACTCGGAAAAAAGAATGAATAAGTTTTCAAATCGAATCGATAACAATCACTTGCACAAATTTGGATAGGAGCCCTAGGGAACCCTTATTAAACTTAGTTCATACATTTGAGTGTATAAAATTCAAAATTCATACTTGTAATACAATGTTTAAAATAATAATATTATTGTAAATTGACTTGAATGAATAAATTTGAAAAAAATGTCAACCGTAGCTGTATAGTTTAAATTTTTTTCTCTGAATTTCACATAATATTATTGAATGATTGATAAATAAAATAAAAAGATCAAATACTAGTATTATTCTAGTCACATCGAAACATGTCTGTGAAAAAAATACTTTTAAAGTTTAAAAAAAGGGTATTATTTTGATCTTTTAATTCTATTTATCTATTATTGAATTTCTTATGATATTGTCTTATCCTTATTATCCATTGTATTATCGTTATTTGACATATTTTCTATATTGTCTTTTATAATATAGACTATTTTGTTTTAGTTTACAGTTTCACTGATGTCCAATATTTACCTTTATTTTTAATCCTTTTCAATTTAGAATAAGTGATTCTAAAACATAAAACTTGAATGAATGATTTATTATACGGATAATTACATTATATTCTACCAAAACAAAAACCGGTTGAATAATGAAATGAGTATAAAAATGAAACGAGTTTAAAAATGAAATGAGTATGAATTATTGTTGAAGAATATTCCTTCTAAAGAAAGTCTATCATTCAACAAACAAACCAAGTGACAAAAAACCTTTTTGCTCCACTGAAACCTCATCCATTATACACCCAACATTCCTCCATACATTTCCGATTGGAAACCGATTCGGAATCAAAGTCGAGTAGCCTATCGCAACTCGAGCACCGCTTTCACGGAAATGAACGAAGGAACGAACGCGTCCTTGTGTCCTTTATTTGCATCGTCTGGTTGATCAAAGAAGACATTCTGTCAAGATGGGAAAATTAGTACAGCTCGGTCAATATTGGTTCAAAAATTATGAATTTGGTCTCAAATTGCGGGAAACATTCTGATCTACAAATTAGGATCGAATTGATAATTTTTGAACGAATATTTACCGAGTTAGAATAACACTTTTATTTTGCTAACATGTCTTCTCTGTTCATCATCGTCACCACTTTTCAGCTGCCCCACTGACATGCTTCGCTCGCTTTTTGTTCGTTTCGCGAATGCATCGCCAAATTGTGGGTGATTGAGGGGGTGGATGATAATAAAAGTGGTAGGAAATGATAAGCAAGTGCGGGCCAAGTGAGTGAATAAGACACAGACAACAGGTGGGGCCGGCGGGCAACACCCTATTGTTTTCTGGTTGGTTTGTGTGCCAGTGTACGCAGGCGCTACTACTATCGATGCGTCCAGCCAATGCCATTGTTCTCCGACGCCATGGCACACACACGCACGCACACACCCCTCATCACTACACAGAACACTGCCCTACATATATATAATCGTACACAATACCTTTACTTGGATATTTACACCACTACATATATCGAGAGCAGGTTGTGAGTTGTGTACTGAGAGAGTAGGGGTGTTGGAAACTGTATAAATATATACATGTAGTGGCAAAATATCCACTACCATTCATGTATATATGATCTGCCCAAGCAAAGAAGACATTCTGGCAAGATGGAATAATGACTCCAACTCGGTCAATATCGGTTAAAAAATTATAAATTTGGTATCAAATTGTTAAGCAGGGTGCTTTCAACAATTTGGTCCACATTTATAATTTTTGAACCAATATTGACAGAGATGGAGACATTCTCTTATTTCTCCAGAATGTCTTCTTCTCTTGTACAGATTATACCATCACTATATCACACCTTTACCTACTCTGTACACCAAACAACCCTGCTGTCGATATCAGGAAGGAGTAGTGTGCTTCCATTGTTCTGCAAACAGCTGATCTTGCTTGGGAAAGATCTGTCTGGGGAATTTTCTGGAGAGTGGTTTCAAATATCCTTATTTATGAATGAGGAAAAGCGTGAAACTATACAAGCTCCTTTTACTGTATAGAAGAATCACAGAGTCATGATGGAATGGAAGACAATACAAAGTTGCAATCCTGGAAGGGCAGAATGTGAAGTCTAAAGTTTTGCTCCTTGTTTATGGATGTTAGAGGGTCGTTTTAAGTGTACGGTTCTGAGTGTCTGGGGGTTAAAACTATACTTGTTTGACCAAATGATTACTAAAAATTTAATATAGAGTTGAAAATTCATTGAATATAGTTTATACGCTTGAATAATCTGCTATTATTATTCTTTGTACCCTGCTTCGATCGCATTCTCCCACATTTTTATTGAAAAATGTTGCCTACTCTTTCTAAAATGCTTAAAAATAATTTCCAACATTTGAAAGATTTATATTGTTTCAACCGATCTTTTCTGATTTTTTCACCGGCTCTTAGAACTGGGAATATGTAGAGCACTGGCGGTCCGTGCCCATGAAACAGTGAAGTGCAATACAGTAAAAGATACGGGCACTTCACCTTTTTCGTGGTGAGGTACGGGAACGCTGTTCCGGTGCGTTCCGGCTAAAAAAGTCCTGTATCCTTCTATTTGACTTGCATACATCCTTGTACCAGAGAATAATAATATTCTCTCTTGAATATCCTCATAAAAATATTGGAATCGACTTTGTTTGTACCTTCGATGGTAAACCGATATTCAAATCTCGTTTTGACAGTGTCGTGTCGCAAATTTATCAAATTTTTCTCCCGCTCTGCTTACTTACAGGACCGAGGGCAGCATTCACGTGTGTCACACCGGACCAAGTAATGTGTAATGACATTACTTGAAGTGTCATCAAAATGGAATGACACTGGATAGTGTCATGAGGAGACAAGCGCGGAGAAAACTGCTTGACACTCTGTGGATGCTCTGCGCAATTCGCGACGCTCAATCTGACCAGTGTATCTAGTTTGAAGGTGATAGTCTGTCCAAGCAAAGAAGACATTCTGGCTAGATAGAAAAATGACTCCAGCTTAGTCAATATTGATTGAAAAATTCTAAATTTGGTTTTAAATCGTAGAGAAGAATTTTTTATACAAATTGAGACCAAATTTATAATTTTTAAAACAATTTTGACCGAGCTGGAGTCATTTTCCTTCTTGCTAGAATGTCTTCTTTGCTTGGAATTATCTAGTTGGAAGGTAATTGCGCTTACGGCCACCATATTCACCGTGAAAGCTTTCAGTTCTGGTTGAGACCCAACGGATTGTACACTAAATTCTTATAAAACGCAATTCCATCTGTGATGTATACCATTTACTGAGCTATACTTGAACGGATGTTTGTAAGCTCAGTACTGTAATACACTGTACCTTCTCACTTCTACCATAGATTGAGGAGACTAGTATTATATACTTGGTCTATGCTTCTACCATGTTCTACTATATGCTTTTAGAGAAGGTAAATCTGAGACGGATTCTGTGATTCTACGTATGCACTACTCCAATTCGGAAGTTACATCAACTGAAGTATAACTGTGCTGACAATCGAAACTGCACTCAAACAATTGGAAACACTTGTTAATCTGACCTTCTATTCAGAGCTCGAATCGATATCATGGTGAATCAGTAGTCGATTGTCACCCGTTACTCACGATACTACTTTGGGTCAAATGGGAGAAATCGTCGCATCTAATCATAGTCGAAATCACTACCTCATCCACTATCTGGTCACACAGAAAGCTTGCAATAAAGCCCGATTCACACACATAGGACTGTACTAATGTCGTAACGTTTCAAATGGAATCTCTTAACGGAATCTACTGAATCTTTCGACTGTAATCTTGTCCACTAGAATGCATTAATTTCATTTCAATAAATTTTCACTCTTGATTTGGGTACTTGTTGATAATATTGTGAAAAAATTGTCTGTCCCATGATGAACTGTTTTTGAAAAACCAAAGTTACTTGGATTTTAGCTTTCTATTGTGAAATAGATAATTTTCGATTCACGTTATTATTTTATTTCATTTATTAATAACCCTATATTCCATTATTCCATAATACTTATCCACAATGTGATTAACGAATCGAACAAATTATATTACATCCTGATGAATAACAATCCATAACATAAATCATAAAAATCAATCAAGAGCATTCCTCTTTACTAAACTGCTGTCTGGTCGAAACCAAGCACGCGTGATAATATGCTTGAAACCGCCACCTACATGCATACACTGAACTGAACCCCTTACATCTCTCACATACGTTTGCCGACTGTCTGTCTGTATGATTGCATTGAGACGATAATAGATTGGAAATAGCGGAGGAGGAATATATGTGTTTGCGAAAGGGACTGTTTTGATTGAGGGTTGTCGCCTGAGACAATATGTGGTCTCGTTCGTGTGTGTACACACATAACGCATCATGTGTGAGCACGACAGCCAACGGTGGTAATGGATGCAATAAGTATAACAATTAGCAAAGGGTGCTGGCAATGACAGCTACATGTTCAATCAACCCCCACCCCCAACCCGTCATCCACCCCCACCCATAAACCACGATAGGGTTATCGGGAGCTGAGCATGCGCGTGGGTGAGCCTACACACATGGAATGCCATCAATTTCAAACCCACGGAATGAACTTTGATTGGCCTGCACACACTCACTAATAAATCGTCGAGTCAATCTAGAGCTATTTGTGATTGTGTTTTCAGAGTTGATTGCGTCACGTGTATTGAAGTTGCTGTATTTTTTGTGAGAACAGGAGATAGCAATAAGTTTTCATGTATCCTCAAAAATGAAGCGATATTTTGTTTAACTGAAACGAAATTTTTCATACCGGATAAAAATGATAATCGCTAAAAATTTATCTATTAAATATTGCTAAAAATAGTTTTCAACGTTTTGAGAATAACGTATCTTATCTTGGACCAGTATAGTAGCACTCAACGTTTCTTCAGCAGTTTATTTTTAGGTAGTTATACAGCGATCACTTTGTAATAGTTAATCACAGCTTATCATCTTCAAAGCTTTTGAAATCAACTTTTAAAAGTGAAGCAGTACTATGTGAATCTGTGGGTGTGAATGCGGGAAAATTTGCATTTGACTATGATTTTTTCATTTTTCTTCTTAAGCAGGCGTTCAATTCACCAATGATTCACCAATTCACCAATAATTCACCAATTCACCAATAATTCACCAATTCACTAATAATAACGAAGAAGTTTAATTATTATTCTGGAAGACTGGAGCTTCTCAATTTTTTCCTAAACTTTGATCATTATCTGCTATAGATGACGCCAAAAAGTTTTGTCTCAGTGCGCTGATTTTAATTAGAGTAGTCAATCAACTATGTTATCAAAAGAGACTATAGATACTTCACATCAGCATTTCGTATGTTACACCACACACAAGAGACAGACCAAACCGTTTAATTTTTTGGGATCATCTTTACCAAAATTAATGCAATCAATGTACAGTACAATATTATAATAATATAACATTGTCTTAAATTAATAAATTCCAACACACTTATTTCACATCCGATAACAAGTTAGTAATCTAGCCATCTCGCTTTCATTTCTCTAGACGAACCGCAAATTATTATCTAGCAGAATAGATTGCGGCCCAGCTCCTCTCAACACTGTTTATTATTACTTTTACAAGATGCAATCAACCGCAGCCACGCTGCCAATTTTCCACGCTTTATTAATAATATCCCATCTCATCAAAGTGTCATGCGAACAATAGTTTGTTATTTTTTTGTGACGCCGGTACCTGTGTTATCGGCGCAGGCAATAGGTGAGGGCACCGGTAGTTATTAGTGCAACTATTCGAGGCGGAAAACGCAAAGGAGGTCGCCGCAACGGCAACGGTATACATCAGCAGTAGAAGCGGCCAAGTAGCACCAGCAGCAGCAATAAAATCATTAGAAAACGTTAGTAGTAGCCGCAGTAATATCAGTAGTAGAAGTCGAAATAGCAGCAGCAGTAGCAAGTAGCATCTTCTAATATTCATAAACCTATAATCTTCTAATAAACCCATACAGTGTTTCTTCTAATATCCTATAAACCTATTAATAAAAGCCGAATGACACTGACAAAGCTATAGTTTGTGAAGTGCTTTAGTTTTAGTAGTCAACAATGTTTTGAAATCAAAAATTATGTTTTCAAATGAACTTTTTAAGAAGAACTATAACGAATTCAAATTAGTCATGCATATTCAGTTATACCTTCAAAATGAGGTTATCTAGGAACAACCACCTTGGGTCTCCCCACTATTAAAAGCCATACGCTAAATAAATAAGACACTGACTGATTCATCAGCAGAACTGAAAATCTACTGAACCGAATGCGTTCAAATTAGTCATGCATATTCAGTTATTACCTTCAAACGCGCATTAAGAACGGATTTTTGAAACTATTCAAGGCTATCTGGATACGCTCAATATTTGCTTTTGTTTATAGATTATCTGTATTTTCATATCTGTCAAGAATTGATTGGCAGAAGATGTTGAAATTTGGTTCACAGGTTCAAATTAGGTCTAGAAATGTTGTGTTAAAAAAAACTCGAAATGAACAAATGGAATTTCCAGGCGAGCGAAGCGTAGTTTCGTAACCTGTTTGTCTCATTGATACTGCTGACACTGCACGGAGGGGACGGAGATTCTTGTTGGACGGCAAGCGAAGCAAGCCTGCCGGCTAGTATTTGATATAATATTTTGTGATAATATCAGTCGTAATTTCACTTTTTATTCGGTTTTATAACGAATTTCCAAATTCTAAATTGATTTTTCATAGTTTTCCACAACCAGAATTCAAAATTTGTGTTGAAGTGTGAATATAAACTCTATTTTTTAATGTTTCCTTCATCTTAGGGCTACTTTATTACTGTTTTTTATTTTAAATGTTAATCACAGTACCCTTTTTCAATTATTTTTATTCATGCATAACATGTTTCGACTATTAATAGTCATTTTCAAATCAACATTTAAAATTAAAAATTTCATTTTTTATATCTACTTACATAATTGGAAAGAAGAAACTTTTTTTAGTTTTTCTGTGTTCCAATCTCGTGAATGAATAATGATAATAATATCATAGTTTAAGAGGTACATTACTGTATTATGAAATTATCACAATAGGTCTTTAACAAATCTTGGATTGTCTTTGGTATAACCTTCATCCCATGAGTTTCAACGAGAATGCATCAGTGAATTGAATAAGATTGAGTTGTTACACCAAGGACTGATCGTGACAATGATACAAATAATGCAGACTGAAGTAGTAAAGTCTGTCCAAGCAAAGAATGCATTCTGGCAAGATGGGAAAATGACTCCAGCTCGGTCAATATTGGTTCAAAAATTTTATATTCGGTCTCAAATTGTTTAAAACATTCTGATCTACTATTTCAGACTAAATTTATAATTTTTGAACCAATTCTGACCGAGTTGGAGTCATTTTCCTATCTGGCCAGAATGTCTTCTTTGCTTGGACAGACTATAGTTTGAATGAAAACGCCCATTGCAACTCTTTTCATTGGCCGGGGTTCCCAGCGTTGTTCCAAGATACGTTCCCATCATTAACTATTCGAAACTACGCCTTGGACAGATTTCCGCGTGATGTCCGTCGTGTCTTATTAAGCAGAGAGCTCTATACCTATAGATCAACGTCAGAACCTATGCATAAAATAGTCTAAATATCTCTATACCTCGATCTTATATCATATTATAGTATAGAAAGTAACCTGAAGAAGTTACAGAATAATTGATCAAGAATTCAGAGCTAAGTTCATTTGGGTGCCAATAGAATCCTTTAGATTTAGATCAACGTCGAATCTATAAATAGAAGCCTGAATAACATACCGTAGTCTAAACATCTATAGATGGATCTTATAACATGTTATGATATAGAAAAGAGCCTAAGAAATGTAAAGAATGAGTGATCAAGAATTTAGAGTCAAGTTCATTTGGGAGCCAGTAGTATACGCTAAGGATAACTAACAAAATTGTACTTCCAAGGTTGAAATCAATTCATAAAGTTTCAGAAGACAAGATACAAGAATAACTTACTGAGAAACTAAAAAAGAAACTCATGAAACCAATCCTCAACTGTATTGAAATCATCTACTGTAATCTACATACACTAATTTTAGAATATTGGAAATCAAATAAAAGGTTATTCTGTGAGAAAGTAGTGAATGATTGTACGACTGTTATCATTATAATAATAACTAAGTTTAGTTAAACAATGATCAAAACATTTTAACGATAGTAAAACTATTGCGCTGTGACTGTAGACTTTTTGAATAATTTGACCTCAATTTACAAAAATCTTCAACCAAGCGATTTCCATTAAACATTTTTTTCGATGATTTTCCTCAATAATCCACTCTCAATCCATTCATTACAAAACAATATTTTAAATTATTTAATCATTATTATTATCGAACTTCCAAAATTCAAAATTGATCATTATAATCACTCATTGATAATTTTTATAATCACTCCCGGATTATTATTTCTTGCAGTGGAAAACCTTTTGCAGGAACATAAATTTGAACTCAATTTATGAATTTGGACAATATTTTAATCGAAATTGTGTTGGAAATACTATGAAGCGTGAGCCAAGTTTGTCATTTGATAAATAAATAAATTTCAATGAAGTTTCAGTCAACTATGTTGAAGTACAGTATTACTATGTCGCTCCCAAAAGCCAGTACTGACAGTACTGTAGTGTAACCTACAAGCAGTAGATGGATGCAGATTTTCCCGAGGACTTATTCTGAGACGCTTGAGAAATCGCTGTGACAGCAATTACTCGATCGGTGCGAGTCGAAAATCGCGAGCTAGGAAGGGGTGCCGCCCGACCTACGCCTGCTTTGTATGGAAAACCGCACTTAGTTAATGCGAAAAACATGTTCGTTTCGCTGTCAAGAGCTTTCGTCTTGTTGCTTTTAGAATAGTAGTTGGGAATGTTTTGCGCCAATTGAATCAATCTTGAGTTCAATTTCACTTGGTTTGCTTATTTCACAGGCGGCTCTTTTCGTCCCCCTGCTTTTCTTAAACCGCGGCACCACTTCCTGCTTAGAAAATGGCACTCTCTCAAACATGTCCAAACTTTATAACTGTCTCCCAATTCACCAATCACTTGAGTGCTAGAAAGGTCTGTCTAGTCCTTAATAATGGATATTTTCGTTTCATTTGAAAGATGTCTGATTTCAAATGTTATGAAAGTAAACTGGGATCTGAGAAATAAATTATTTCATTTCAACTCTCAACCAAACTCTAGAATGTACTCGAACTAATCCTGGTATCATGTTGGAAATTCTCCTTCCATTAAAACTCATTTTTCTATTTTCTCGTAAATTTTATTTACAGAGTGCTTCAATTTCTTATTTTATTAAATTCTTTATTAAGAAGATTCTTCTATTTAAAATATAATAATATAACCTTTTGATATGGTTTCAAGTTCAACTTTTGATCAGCTATCAAATAATAATAGGTTTCTTAGTCTTCAAAATTCATTCCAACTCATTTGAATAGTTCGACATCACAGTCATCAGTCACTTAGAATGAAAGTAATTTTCATTCTTATGGAAACTTCGACTTCTGGTATTGGTCTGACCTCATCATCCTGATTTACTTTTGTTTCAAAACTTCCCAAACAAAAATCAACTCTCAATTTACTGAGAACTTCTCTTTATTAGCTTCTGAGGTTTCATAGTAATTTAAGTAAGCTTATAAAGGCGTATGTTTTTAAAATGATGATTTGTTTTGATAATTTAGTGGGCTTTTAGAAAATAACTCACTTTGATCCTACTCAACTACGACGGTTGGAATGAAACAAGATAGAAGCTTCATTGTATTAAATCTTTTTCCGTTCAATTATTCATCAACAGTAACAAAGAAACAACTAACGACATAGATATAATATATATTTTCATGGATGCATCCACAACTAGTAATAGAAAATCTTCCCCATTTTTTATTGATAATCAATAGATGTATCTTTAGTAAATTGATTTTCAGAAGATGTATGCTCAGTAGATTGATCTCTAGTAGATGTATTATCAATGGATTGATCTTGAGTAGATGTATCTTCAAGCCTACTCAGAAAATCCCCGAACTTCAAGTACTTGATACACCCCCGCACAACGTACCAGCGACCGGCCCAATTTTCAATTTTGACATGATGAATATTTGACACAATCGCCTATGCACCCCATCTGATAGTACACCACTTTCGTTGATGGTGTTTCAAAAAGTGTGTTTCCACCCACCAGAACTGCAAACCCCTTTCCCCTTCGCAGGGTATACACCGCCAGGTTTAACGCCAAGGGGGGCTGACTTAGAGGGGGTCATACATAGAGTAGTCACTGAGAGGAGAATGGCAGGGGGGTCATAGAGTACATAGAGTAGTCACAGTGGGGGGATGGAATGGCTGGGGGGTCACGTCAACGCCAGGGGGGTTGATGGTGAGGGGGGGGGGAGTTATAGAGTAGTCAATATTTAAGGCTCAACTCAGAGACAGCAGAGATTGGCCGAGCGCAGCTTTGTTTGGCTTTCCATTTTGGAGAGCGATGACAGTCTTTCAGAGGCGCAACTGCCTTGCTAAATAATGCATCGCACACTGCAAACAAAATTAATCGGCCCCGGCTCTGTGCGGCCGGGCTGGGGTCGGTCTCCTGCCGGTGAATGTCAAGCGCCACAGCAGCAGCACTTGTTTGGTTTTAATAAATTTCTGATGTGGCAGGTGTGGTGGGGGATGTGGAGGGAGGGTTCTCTGCCGCAGATCGGCTGCCGTTTTTGCCTCGGGCGCCTTCATTGACATTGCCGCCAAGCCAGGTTGACACTGCTCGTGTTCCAACTGGTCTCCAAACTTTGTCGTTGACAAGTTTGAGGTTTGAAAGCGTATTTTTAAGGGTATAATAGCTTATTAAAAATGTGATTTGTTTCGAAATTGTTGTAAATTTGTCCTCTATATATGCTGTGGAATACGAGAATAGATTAAATTTGAAATTTTAATTTTCTATAGGAGCTTTCAGATTGGTTCTTTAAATGAATTGAGCTTACAGTTATAACCCTTATTGTTGAAAAATGGCGTATTTTTAGCATATTTTTCCAATTATTCAATAACCGTTAAAGTTACAAACTTGGAACTGGTTTCATTGAATTCGTCAGTTAATTTTACATAGGAATTGATTATTTTAGAACCTCACTAAAGCCTCTTAAAAATTATAAATATTAAAATTAAAATATTTTTTGAAAAATCTCAATTTTCCGCCATTGTTATCTCAGTAACAAAGCGTTTTTGGGGGTTGGTCACATGGAACTTTTTTGTCTACTTGGTGTAAGGAATGAGCCTGAGAAGTATTGCACATTCCTCCTGAAACACTCTGTACATCCACCTATCCACCTGTCCTATCCACATTATCCACATTATTATTCCACATAGTATATCCATAACTTTTTATCATTCCACGAAATGATAGATGGTTATGATCTAGCAAAGACCCAAATCAATTATCTTTAAAACTCATACTGCACTAATCAAACATTCAAGTTTTATTCAAAATTGCTCGTAGTCTAACCGAATTTCTGACTGTAAATCAACTGGATAAACAAGATGCAACTACGTTTGGTTCAACGAAAAACATGCTAAATATTACAAAGATAATATTTAAATTTTTTTTTACTGATTGAATAAATGAATGAATAGTTCCAAACGACCAAACCAAAATACATGAATGAAAATATTTCGAAAATTTAAAAAATTCAGAAATACCAGCATGGGTACACCATTCCTCTTTCCGCCATAGTTCGTGACTAGAAGAAACGGAACTCCCCACAAAATGAGCCATACGAAATAATAATAACTAGAAGAAACACACAAATGAAAATAAACCGACTTATGTTTCCCACTACGGTCTTCGTCTACCTAGGATATAACAACCAACTGCAGTACACTCAAGGTAAGAAAATAAGTACGAAAAAAACAACTAATCCTGTCAGATGTGTTGAGCGAGAAGCTCAGGAAACCACGATGATGGATGAGGAGTTGTGTTCCCACAAAGATGGGAGTGATAAGACGACGAAGATGGAGGTAGAGAGGATCGGCTAAGAAGATGGTGGGAAAGAAGGATCGGGGTAGAAGATGAAGGAGAAGAAGGATCGGAATAGAAGATGGAGGGAAAGAGGATCGTGGTAAAAGGTAGAGGGAAAGAAGAATCGTGTTGGAAGATGGAGGAGAAGAAGGATCGGGATAGAAGATGAAAAAAAGGAGGAACGGGATAGAAGATGGTGGGGAAGAAGGATTGGATGGAAGATGAAGGAAAGGAAGGAATGGGATAGAAGTAAGTGAAGTTAATAACTGGTGGAAACATCCATGTCGTAGAGACGGACCCTGGAGACCCAACTGCAAATCTACACGCTCCATGCTGAATTACGCGGCTTCTCACTCATTTTCCTCTTCTTTTTCTCCCTCCCTCACTCATTATCTCTCTCTCACTCACAGTTTCTCTTTCTCATATCCTATCACATCTCCACACTCATCTCTATCCTTCTTCTACAATTGCTTACTTTTCTCAAATCATATTCTCACCATCTTCATTCCACATACATCCTTGTTTTAATATTTCCCTCCTTTGCTCCTTTATCTCTCTCTCTCTCTCTCTCTCTCTGATATCCTTATTATCCTTTCCCAAGAATGGACATATATATGTCTAAGCTTTGCCTTTTCAATTAGATAACTTACACTCCTTATTCATTTTGCAGAACCTCTAATTTAAAATTTGTATAAATTTTGCATTCATTACATCACCGTTTCCGTATTTTTACTAGAAGTCTCTATTTTGTGAAATTTATAGGATAATTTTGTTTTACTCATTCATATTACAATGTATAATCTAAGCCGAATTTTGTTATCTATTTGAATAAAGTAATCTAATCTAATCTAATCTCTATCTCTTTTATCCTTTCCCAAGAATGGACATTTTATGTCCAAACATCGCCTTCCATTTAGATATTTTAATGCACAACAAGTAAGATTGCAAGCAAGTAGCATATTGATTGGATAAAATTGTTCTATAATTCTTGCATTCATATGTAACCTCTCTAGTTGAATAGATTTAACGATTATTGAATAGATTTAATAATTATAGAAGAACCTTTAAAAATTGTAGTGAAAAACATCGAAATTAGTATGTAACTTGTAAAAATGATAGAATAATCGGATTTAATAACACCTCTTGTATTCTAGAAACTAAGCATAAATATTTTGTTGATATCTAAATGAATAAAGAAATCTTATCTAATCTAATCTTTTTCTCATCAATCTGTTTCTCTCCCTCACTCATACACACTTACCTCCATCCTCGTCCTACAATTACTTACTTTCCTTTTATTATAGTCTCACCATCTTTTTCTTTCACACACACATTCCATCCTTGTTGTATATTCCTGTGATCCTCTATCACTCACTCTCTCTTCCTCACACTCTCTTTCTCAACACTCTGTTCCTCTTTCGTATCATTCCTCCACACTCATCCCTGTCCTTATCTAAAATTGTTCATTTCTCTCTCATCATATCATCAACATCTTCCTCTTACACATACAAAATACATTCTGGCAAGATGGGAGAAAGACTACACCTTGGTCAATATTGTTCCAAAATTTAGAAATATTATCTCAAATTGTAGAATACAATTATTCTAACAATTAGAGGCCAAATTTGTAATTTTTGAACCAATATTGACCGAGCTGGAGTCATTCTGCCATCTTGGCAGAATGTCTTCTTTGTTTATGCAGACTATACCTATCTCGATTCAAGATTGCTATCCTTCCCTCCCATCTTATTACACTTATTCCCTTGAACACTTCCTCACACGATGGCGCGAAATCACATCCGGAGGCGACTTATGTTATTATTCAGTTTTTTCAGTTTACTGTATATGATGCTCTAAACAACAATCTTTATACTTATATATTGCTGGCTGAAGGCTATGCGAGGTCATCAGAATGTAATAACTTCCTTGTACTGATTCTACTGATAGTTTTTTGACTGTTTTTTCGTGTTTATATTATATGATATGTTTTTAAAATAATTGGAATAACTCGTTAACTGAGCTGTAAAAAATATATTATAATACATTTTAACCCATCAAAGTAATAACTAATTACTGTCTTTCCTAGTATCAAATTCAATGCTATTATTGGTCATTGTTTTAAAGTTCTACATCGTTTTACAAGCTATGGAATTGATAATTTGTTTATTATTATATGAATTATTATGTATGCGACTGTGAATTTTTCTTTTAAGAAGCAGATAATCATAACTAAATGAATATGAATAGGATAAGATCAGTGGCGTATCCAGGATTTGATTTTGGGGAGGGTCCAAAACTGATAATGGAGGAGGGGGGGGGGGGTTTGGGGTTCTCCCCCAAAGAAAGGGGGGTCCGGGAAAATTTTAAAATTGTGTAGTACAAAATACCGTTTTAGAGCTCACTTTTTCTTATTAATAAAAATTGGAAAAAGAGGTTTTGGGCGATAGCCTGATTTTTCTTTCCTCATCTTGTATATTTGTACATAAATGAAATAGATAAATTTAGTTTATATGGTTCAATCCTCAACATTATTAAATCTGGTTAGTTAAGGGAGCTATTAGGTAAATTTATGTGTCCAAAATAGCATTGTAAAACAAAATTTGTCAAAGAGAAATTAATAATACTGATTCACGCTTTATACAGCTCAAACCTCAACAATCGGAGTATTTTGAGCACCAAGAGTTTTGTTAAGTAGGCGATTTCTTGTAAGTAGGCGTCCAAAGTAGCGTTTTAAAACTCTGTCTTTGAAGTAGCGTTTTAGACTCAGTTTTTGAAGATTACTAGTGAATAATTGATTATTCAGAGTATTATTAGATTATTCACTTCATGCACTTCAACCAATCAACCCTCAGCAATGATCTTTTTTACACCACTTGATAATTTCAGGGGGCATTTTCAATACAAAATTGTAGAGCTCTACATCATTTTTTAATATAAATTAAAAATACAGATGCGGACTTTATGCAGTTCAACCCTATGTAACCCTATGTTAAGCCAATGTAAAGGGGGGTCCGGGGGGAATTATTGTGTTTACAATAATATTGTACATTATTTAGTATAATAAATATATACTAATATATCAATATATATATTGTGTAGTACAAGATTCTGCTAGTATGGATTAACGAATTGTAGAGCTATTTCTCTGAGCATGACAAATAACAGAGGAATTGAGTTTTGAGAATTGAATAGATTACAATGAGTTTAATGATTTAGAATCAATTTAGTTTTATTATAAGTTGTCTTATCAATCCCTCTATAATAATTCGTCAATGTGAAATGCTTGAACAATCTGGAAAAAAGTTCTGAAAACTGTTAAATTACACTGCAATCCCCAATTTAACATCAACTCAATTGCATTTCCTCCAGGTGCCTTGTAAATGTCATCCCTTTATTTGAACATGTTTGAAAAAAGGTCCATGAATGTTTATGGGGGTTAATGCACATACACAGGAGCCTGCCTTTCAGTGAAGAGTTGCCAAGAGGAACAAAAAGGGGAAACGAAGAACAATTCGCATAAACAACAGGAAGGAAGAAGAGGTAGATGAAAAAGAGGAAGAAGAAGAAGAAGAAGAAGAAGAAGAAGAAGAAGAAGAAGAGAGGAAGGAGGAATTGGAGAGCGCAACGTAATTGAGTGTAAAATTATGCCGGGTAGACCGAAAAACGCAACGAGCAGCGTAATTCCAAATTGAGTGTGCAATGAAAAACGAGATAAAAAACAGATTAGTTTTCCAAAGTGCTTCTTGCACAGTTTTCAAACGGTGGGATTGTCTTTGCAGACTATTACAGTCCGTTCAGAGAAGACATTCTGGCATGATGGGAAAATGACTCCAGCTCGGTCAACATTGGTATAGAAAATATGATTGTGGTCCCAAATTGTAGATTAGAATGCTTTCTACTAATTTCAACGAAATTTATAAAATTTGAACCAATATTCACTGAGCTGGAGCCATTTTTAAATCTTGCCAGAATGTCTTCTTTGCTTGGACAGACTATTTCCCAAGACCTGACTGTTTACACTGGCGTGGATATCTTGATTTCTGCGCCACTATAGGCTATATTCACGTGATAAATTCTCTATAACTATTTATATTGATGAGAGCTACTCCTGTACCTGAAGGATATATTACGTGAAATATTCTCTATACGTATATATATTGATATTTCTGAAACCGAAGGATAAATTACGTGAAATATTGTCTATACCTGTATACATCGACGAGCGGTTTTTTTGACACCGAAGGATACAGATGACAGATTTTCTCATCTTACTGACCTTGAGAACGACGGATTTGGATGGATATTCTGAAGGTAACAGCTGAGTAATAATGTGAGAATTTATTATCCTTTTCTCTTACACTTCTGTCAGCTTTTTGTAGTGCATGAACGTGGGATTTCCCAATAAGTCCTCGTTTTCATAAAAAAGTGGGCAATATTAAGAAAAAATTTTTTATTGCTCAATACTGTATTAGATGCTATAGAAACATTGTTCCATGAAAAACACTGATTTTGTCAATTCTACAATATTTATCTTTAAATTGTTGTTTGAACTCAATAATTAACGCAGTACTATACAGTACTGCTATGATTCACCTCAAGATAATTTCCTCTACACATAGATCACCAATGATTATTATAATAATTTAGTGAGAAATTGAAATAGGATTTCAGTGAGAAATCAATTTTGAATTCTATTGAAATCTTACGTCCCAAAATATTGAAAAATTTATAATTGGTTTTCCATGGAACGTGTTTGATTACAAGTAATGAGTATCAATGAAATGGAACGTATTTGAAAGATTATCCCGAAATATTGAAAGATTTTATAATTGGTTTTCCATGGAACGTGTTTGAGTACAAGTAATAATAAGTATCAATGAAATGGAACGTATTTGAAAGATTATCCCGAAATATTGAAAGATTTTATAATTGGTTTTCCATGGAACGTGTTTGAGTACAAGTAATCAGTATCAATGAAATGGAACGTATTTGGATTCCAATAACCTAATCTTCATAACCACACAGTATCAAGCTCCCAGCAACCACTTACAAGAAACAGTAAATCAAATTTGCCCATCTTACAAAAATCCCGATTATGAGGAAGTCAATGCTAACGTTCTCAGAATCCTTGCCCTGCTTTTTTCCGAGGTAAGAGACAATATTTATCTAATAATGTGATCATATTCATAAGCTGGTCAACTTTAACTTCTAAGAATTCATTGCATAAAGTGACAACTTTGTGACAAATGTGACAACTTCTCATTATTCTAGCTAAAAATAATGACGATTTCGAGAAGAAGGTCAAATGGTAATTTGTCTGTTTGTAGAATTCTTACCCCTTTTCCCTCCCATCAAGTTTGGGGGGGGGGTTTGAAGGGGAGTTATGGGGGGGGGGTAATAAAGAGGAGGTCGCGATGCGTGACGTCACGTAGGCGGTAGCTGCAGTCGTGCATGCCCAAAAACAGAGACATTAATAATTTTTTATTTCACTCGCGGACGGCTAGCAGGCCGCCGAGAACGCTTCTTCAGTAAATAATTCTACTTACAAAATTGTATCATAAAACTCGTTCTGTATAGGCCTATTTGAGGAATTATTGAAACTTACAGTATTTATAGTGTTCTAGTAATAGTGTATAGGGCTAGCAGGTTTGTTTGGGATTTGCTTCGTAGGAATCTGAATCTATTTGTAAATTTGAATATATTTTGCTTTCAAATTAGAGCATAATGTTATTTGATAGATAAATTGATTAAATCAAACTATTAACTGAATCTAGACTACAGAATATCAATTAATCTTTAAAGTCGATCTGAGTAGGCTATTGAGCTTTGAATTATTTACGTGCATTGCACATTTCTCCCCTATTATCTCATATTTTTTTTCGAATTCATAGCTTTATATTCTCTTTTAATGAAATCGATATTGTTCTCAGGTTTGTTTATAATCAGAAGATAAAAGCTTTTATCAGTATCTAAGATCGCAGAATCAATACAGCCTGCATTTCTATTGTTTCATCACGAACGGAGGCGCCATAATGTATTTGCTGCACAAATAAAGAACAGCTTGAAAAGTCTGATAAAAATGTTTAGTGGATGCAAGTTGAAACAGATTTAAGTTGGTTTTATTATAGAATGTTCTCAGGCGTTATGAATGATCTTGTTTTAAAAATGTGTACCACAGTAGGCTATAGGTGACGCCAAAAAGTAAGCTGTTTCGTCTGTCTCTTCTACGTGATGTAACCTACTAGAAGATTATGTGAAGCATCCATTGACTCTTTTGATTTCAAAAACATCATCTAGGCGTAGCTAAATGTTACAACTCTAATGACAAAATCAGCTGTCGGAGCTCAAAAAGAGCAGACGAAACTGCCTAATTTTTTGTGTCGGTCATACATTAATTACATTATGTACTAAAAGATGCAAGCAGTAGGTTTATTAAACACCAAGAAATCAATCTATTGTCTTACCTTCAACTGTAATTATTAATGTTGAGAGTAATTTTTCTTATATTGTATAGAGTAATCCATTTGAGTATCCTGAAACAGAAATAAAAATTGTTATTGTAAAATTAATGTGATTTGAATACATTACTGGAGAATTTAAGTACAATTCCACATCATAACATCAGTCGATAGAATTCCAAATTATTTCAAACATCCGTGAAGTATTCTAGAAATGACTTCAGTATTCGATAATCCACAACTATGTTTTCTGTAATACACTTTTATGAACTTTTTTTACAAATGAAATTGACTGTGCTGATTCACATTGATATTTCATGAATTATAAGTATTGTGAATATTTTGACTTCTCTGAATAGCAATTGACATGTTATGTTAGGAAAATATGTAGAAAGATTATAGTCTGGAGGATAGATATCTAGCAAAAACAAATATGAAAATCCTCCCAGCTTAAAAGACAAGACGTGCACCTAAGATTTGCTAAATTTGTAGACCATAAGCTTACTTCTGTCACAGAAACTACCTCACATTACAGCCCCTCATTGAATTCATGTGATGGTAGGTAGGGATGAGGAATCTTCTCACATACATTTGAAGCGGATTTCAGAAATGGTTGACTAAGATCATTGAATATAAAAATATATCTTTATATACATTGCTGAGATTCAGCAAGGCTCAAGTGTGAACATGGTAATACATGTGTGTATAGTTCTCTCTTGCGAGGATCACGTGTGAATACAGTAATAGACCTACATAGATATAGTTAGCACTATGAAAAGTGCAGGAATAACAATGGAGGGTGACAATTGGTAGAGAAAGCCCTGACTGACGGTGTGACACTAAATAACCGGGGTAGGTTTTCACACGCGTCGTAAACATAAAAATGATAGAGCCGATGTCGTAAAAGCAGCGTCGCGACGCCCGAGTTATGCAAATTGTGACGTCTGCGACGCCGTAAAACGTTAAATTATCCCGTACGGCGCTCGACGGAAGTCGCTTGTGATCCGCCATTACATCATACACGACTTCCCTGATCTTGTTGCCACGACCTGGCAAAGCCTTTTCCTTCCCCCATTTCTTGAACACCCCTCAACCCCCCTCACTAGCCCATCTTTTACCCCCCAACCGCCAACCAACCTCAGCGTCACAATTTGTAGGCACAACTTCTGACTGCTCCAAACTTTTTTATGTCCCCAAGGTGTGTGAAGCAGGAAAAGGTGTACGCTCGGTTATGAGACAGATTTTCTTGTTCTTATACAGTATCACCATTAAAAATCAAATAAGTAATTCAATACCTGGTGTTGAGTAAGAGATGGGAATTGAATTTATTCTACTTTCACAATAGTCGTTATTGTGTGAGAGTTATGTGTGTTGTAGAAGTAAATTAAAATGATATGAAAATCGAGAGTTTCAATAATGTATTCCGATTATTTCAAATGTATAGCCAGCTTGTGCCAGATTGAATGTCCTGACAGAGCTCAGCACTATTAAGAGTCGTTCATCAACAGAATTTTTGTTGACACCAGCCAAAAATTCAATTTTGTTTTTGGATTTGGTCCATTTCATTTGAAATTTTACTCGTATTTGAGTTAGTCAATTAATAATTTCATAGTATTTTGTAAAAAAACTACAGTATTTCCGAATGTGTCGGGTCTAGAAGCAAAACTGAAATCGAATAAATACATTCATTTGATGCAAACTACTTCAAACAAGTAGGAGATTAGTTGTTTATCAGTTATTTCTGTGATTAGTACAAGAAGTAGTGAAGCACTGGCGGCTCGTACCTTCGAAACAGGTGAAGTGCCCGTATCTTTTACTGTACAGCACTTCACCTGTTTCGTGGACACGAGTCGCGTTCTAATAGTAAAGGCTATTGGAATAGCTGTGTTGAGTAACATCACAGAAAAATAATAAAAATTTCAAGGTGAATATTCATCTCTTCTCTACTGCCTATCCTATCTCATTATTTTCATAAAACTAGATTGAATTAACAATTTCAGATAGCCTAAAATAAACTTTTAGTGGATTCAACTATTAGTGGGTTTAAGATAACTATTAGTGTAGCCTATTTGTTTTGTTAGGCAAACTTTTATCTGGAATAGTTCAATGTTTAATCCCATTTACAACATCGAGTAAGTTCCAGTATCTTCTACTACTGAAAAGTCACAAATTGTCAACAAACTATATAGGTACCAAGTATCATTCATCATGTCGCCACACTATTGAATTCCGCAAATATAGGTCACCACCAATCAAACAATCCACAATTTCTTATCAGTCTGCAAAGTTTCCAACCCAGGTTATAGCGCCAACGGTCAAATAATTGCTTCCACACCAGCTACAACACATATGACAACCCTTCTCGATAAGAGACAACCTGGCACCCAGGTGACAATAATTTCCTCAGAGGTGGCCCCCGGAGGCGGGCAGCAGTGGAGGCGACGGCGGCGGGTAGTTTCCGCCCCCGGAGGTGTCATTGTGACCAGCAAGAAGTCTTCTTCTCCTTCGTTCGTCACTATCTGGTGTAGAGGAAATTTGGTACAGGGTGTTGCGGAATTGTCAGTTTTACGAACGAACGATGCTAATAATAATAATCCTGGTGGTGGTGATGTGAGGGGGGGGTCGAGATAGGAGCTGCTTCCGACTTCAACATCAAACTCCCCCCCCCCCCCCAAGGGAGCATCTCATTTCCGCACCAACGACAGGATAGCCAGGTGAGATAGCCTCTATAGTCTGTACAATCGAAGAAGATATTTCAACAATATGGAAAATGACTCCAGCTTGGTCAATATTGATTGAAAAAATATAGATTTGATCTCAAATTATAGATCAGAATGTTTCCTAGAATTTAAGACCAAATTCATAATTTTTGAACCAATAGTGACCGAGCTGGAGTAATTTTCCCATCTTACCAGAATGTCTTCTTTGCTTGGACAGACTATACCTCTGCTCTTGCTTGCTTGCTTGCTTGCTAGCTGCCCCATGGTCCCATCATTTCCTGTACACTCCCGTACAACACCAACCAGCTCACTCACACACGCACACACACGCAACGTCCAATGCCCTCCCTCTCAACTCTCGTCGCCATTTTATGCATCGGGTTACACAACATGCACGTGGTGAGGACTGACATACATAGGTATGGTATTTGTTGTTCAGTGACTATTTTTCTTCATTTGGGTTCATTTATAGATAAAATCACTTACTGCACTACAAAACAACGTTGTTTAGAGGAGTTTCAATGTTCCAGAATTATGTGATATATCAGAGATATTGTAAGAATATTGTAACTAGAGATACTGTGTTCTTAGCATATTTTCTACACTATCTCAATAACCATTCCTCGAGACATTTAAGATTATGCTTACAACGAAACAAACAAAATACAATATATTAACTCAATCATGAGGAAAAATAGGAATTATTATACTTATTCCTATATTCAGGCACATTTTTTTCAATCTAATCATCTTTCTCGAGATAAACTAATGAGAATAAAATATGATTTCCTTTATGAGCATCGGTCTAGAAACTCAGGTCTAAAAACTGGATCGAGAAATGTTGTAAGAATCTTGAACATAACATTCTCGATCACTATAATACATTGAAGAGATTGAAAGAACAATATTCGGTTGAACCCCTACACTGTAATGGCAGAGGTGGAGAGGGGAAAGGAAGAAGAAGAAGAAGAAGAAGAAGAAGAAGAAGAAGAAGAAGAAGAAGAAGAAAAAGAAGAAGAAGAAGAAGACGAATATACGGTTGAGCGATGATTATTATCAGTATTACTACTGATAACTGAGATTCCAAATATTACAGCACAGGTAGAAAAACAGAACAGAAGAGGTGAAAATTGCTCAGACATTGCATGCTTCATTACCAAATTAGTAAGATTTCTGTACACAATCTGTACACACGATAATTACTTCAGAATCAGTACTTATTTCGACGATATTACCTGATTGAGTGAGAAATCTCTGAGACGACTCCGTATTCATGATTTAAACATCACATAAACCACCATGATTACTGTATTTTTTTATGATAGCTCCTACCTATTTCAAGAAAGTATGAATCATATTGCAACAGACAATCACTCAAGACTAAAGGAATTGGAGTGCACAGTTCACAAAACCACCATAATTGCTATTTCCGCTCAAAATCACTTTGGGTGGAAAAAGTTAGAAAAGAACTTGAAAAAATAATCGGGAAATCTATTTTGTCACCTGTAACTTCAATCCCTGCTTTTCAGAAAATGTAGCTTCGTATCCTTAATAACATACAATTGCAATCAAGATTAATGGAAGTACATTAGAGTGAACATTTTTCAGCGTGCTTTTTGAAACGACAGATTCATAAACGTGATGAATTATGAGGAAACTTATGATAAATATCAATAACTGATTAGAAGGTTTGGAGCTAGAGGACCCGAACCGACACGATGTGACCCGGTTGCCATCAAACATACAACTAAACAAGAACTTGCGTTAAAAACGCACATACAATACAACTTGAGATTTCTATACAACAAAGTATTAGAAAAGAAGAGAAGAGCATCATAATAACACCTTTGTGAACATGCAAAACTATCCACCGCAATAAAAAGGAACGCCAGCCAAGTTTCAAACAAGTCATTGGAATTGTACAGTACATAGTTTGCAATGAGAGAAGTCTTCCTAATTTTCTTTCAATTCAACGTAGTTCAATGTGTGGATGGTTTTGTAAGGTGAAGAATAGGAGACGTCTGGTATAGTCTGTGCAAGCAAATAAGACATTCTGGCAAGATTGGAAAACTACTCCAGTTTAGTTAATATTGTTTCAAAAATCATAAATTTAATCCCAAATTGTAGATTAGAATGTTTCCTACAATTTGAGACCTCAATTATAATTTCTAAAACAATATTGACCGAGCTGGAGTCGTTCTGCCATCGTGCCAGAATGTCTTCTCTGTTTGGACAGACTGTATTGCTATAGCGCAATGAATGGGAGTTGGTGGAGTTGTTGGAGTAACCCCCCCATATCCTACCAACACCCCCCAACTTGTTTCTTCGGTCGAAAATAGACAAAAGCCATTGCATTCACACCTTCTCGTCAACTGTAATCCCCTATTAAATGCGCTCTATTGAAAGAAACATGGAAACAATGCTTCACAAGGCGTCTCACACACACTTTTCTCACTCACTCTCTTTCTCTCTCTCATTCGGCGCCCAATTAACGTTAGATAATAGTTTTCGAAATTGTATTGCGGACAAGTGAGCTTAATGACTTACGATCTGTCATTTATACCCTATTTCTAATGTAACTTCCGAACTCGAAAACATTGTATTCCCAAATCTTGAACAAGCTTAACCAAGCGTAGAGTTATATCAAATAGTCTATAAAAGGGTGATGCACAGTGTTTGCCCATCAATGTCACCAACAATAACCTGTCTGTCGGATCAGAATGATGATATCGGGTTTTGCAAACAACTTTTGGATCAGAATAAAACAGAGCACTGTTTGTCACTGTGATTGACATCTATCAGCTGTTCTGGTAGGGAAGGTATCATCATCATTGAGGCATCATTGAGGCATCATTGAATGGAGTTGTAGAACACTTGGAGAGTTGGAGAACACTTGTAAAGAGATATACATTTATTATTCTAACGTATTCAAACTTATATGTTTGAACTATTATGCCGGGTTTTTCCAAGCACGCTCAATAGTTGAGGGACCCTCAAATTTTGATGAACATTTTCTATGATAAGTATAGGAAATGTAGTAAACTTGAGGGTCCCTCGAATTTGAGTGTGCTTGGAAAAACTGGGCATTAGGCTACTCTCACTTATTAGTTTACTATTTTTTGTTATAGTTTAAATAATATTTTTCATATTTGATTAGTTGCTTGGTTTGATCTTTTTTTCATCTATTAAGTTGAATCCTTCGAATATTTCAAGGATCATTGATAGGATGTTTCTCCATGAATGACATTGCAACTTTCCTAGAGGGCAACCATGAATTTTTAGTTCACTTTTATTTATTTATTCATTTATTTATTGGAAAAACAACCCTTGTATTTTGAAAACTACAAGAATAAATAAAAGTTCAGTTCATTCAGCGATGACTTGAGCAGTTCTGAGAGCAGCACCACTAATTCGAGACACATTCTCGACTAATTTTACTCTAGTTGAAAATCGAAAATTTCACTCTAGTTGAAAATAGTTGAGAAGAATGTGTCTCGAATTAATGTTAGGCCTACTTTCTCGTAGTCATAAGAATGAGTTGCTTACATTTGAATTGGTTGACCATTATGAATCTGATGTTGTCAATGAGAGTTTTCAATTAGCTATGACTAGATGATGTTTTTTCAAATCAAAAGAGACAATAGATGCTTTACTATTAGCTTTTAATAGGTCATATCACACTAAGTTAGCAACTTATACAAGATACAACAGACGAGACCGATCTCTGTTGACGAGATACAAGAGACGATACTTTTCTATACCAGTATCGCCTTACTTTTCTATACTTTTCTTTTCAGCTATACCAGAAACAATAAGCCAATTCCATTGGCTTACACTTGCATCACTTAGTCATTGCTCTTCAGGGATGAACAGGATACAAATTAGTACAGAATACAGGATACGAATACAAAACTCACATTGTTAAAAGTTTACAAAACACTGCAAAACAGTGTGATGAGTGAGACGGGATGTGCGACTTATTAGCATGAACAGTACAAAACTCTGTCATTTCATCATTACTTAGTAATGAGATTGTTTTCAACCGAACTGATGAGTTCTGCAATTAGTAGTTTGAAAGTATGATTCATGCAGAACCAAATCTCTGATTGATGATAATTATACAAAATATACTCGACAAGTATTTTCGAGAGAGGTGTTCATTTATTCGAGTACAAATACACGAAATAAGGAAAGAAAAATCTGGAGAAAAATCACGTTCAAAATTTATTCAATTCCTAATCAATATTAACATCGATGATGAATATCTTGTTCTCTTATTTGAAAAACTGTGAATGATGCCCGCATGACCTCTCAGATTTGAGAGATATTAATTATGAATTATGATCGGATATGTCGACTACTTTTCAGGAATATCTCCCAGAATACTTTTTTCTGTACATCATCTTTCTTGAAAACTGAACTTTAAAACTTGGGGCTGTTTAAAATGATTGAAAAATAAATGAAAATCAAACACCCTTTTAAAAAACTTTGAAATTATTATAACACAAAATTGGCTGCTCAGGAACATTTTGTGGATTTATATGATACATTGACTTACCTCGCTACCCTGTTCATTGTGTTTTAATAATTTTAAAGTTTTTTAAAAAGGTGTTTTATCTTCATTTATTTCTCAATCATCTTTCTTTTATTTTTTCAAGAGCCATTTTTTACTTTTACTTTTACTCTTCTGAATATCCCTCTTCCTCCCTCTCTCTATCTATCTCTCTTTTACTCTCTCTCTCTATATATCTATTTCTCTCTCTCCATTTTTTTTTTATTTTTCTCTTTGAATCCGTCTGCCTGCAGTTCGTTTACAGGAACTCACTTCCTGTTCCAGTAATGCCTGGGAGAAAGCATGACAGCTTGCTAGCTAGGATAGTTGTTGTAATTACTACTTCATTGTTTAGAAATTTGGTGAGAGAGGCTCAACATTGACCTCGTTCAAAGCAACTGTTTTACTGATTATTGAGCCCGCTTTTTCAAAGCTTTGGTCCATAGTTTTCTAGTATTGTGGTAGTCCAGTTCCAAATATCTAACGTTACCATTACTGTTCTGATGAAAATAGAAAGCCACAGATACAGATGTTGTTAATACCTGCTTTGATTGTATACTACAAATCTATCTACAATCGTTCCGAAGCATAACCTGCCTCATCTTCAGTTAGACTGTAGCTACTACCTAAACAAAGCAGTAATGTTAGCAGTAATGTTCACAATCGCACCATGGTTTCAAGGCAAAACTTACCCCATCATCAGCTAGGCTCTAGCAGGGTTTGCCTTAGAACCATCCAATCTAACCATGCTTGAATCATGGTACGATTGTAAAAAGTATCCAATAACATTACTGTTTTGGTTGCCTACAAGTTTTCAAGTGATCTGGTCGATCATTGTTACATAAGGTTCAAGATCGATTGCTTGTTTGAGAAATCTCTTTGTAACAGCACTTCCATTCTTTATTCTTTCTTTACAATTGCGACTTGGTTTCCAAGTATTTTAAGCAAAGGATGAATGAGTGATGATGAATGATGATGATGATTATACTGTAACCACTGGCGGCTCGTGCCCACGAAACAGGTGAAGTGCTGTACAGTAAAAGATACGGGAACTTCACCTGTTTCGTGGCTACGAGCCGCCAGTGAATGTAACATCAATTAATTACATGCTGACTGATTGGAGCTTCAATATGATTGTTGATGTTGAGGTTATCCATACTTCTTGAAGCTATAGTACTAAATATCAATGAATAATGTAGCCTACTTCTACTTACTGTGCAGCTCACTTAGATTACTAAGATTTTGAAGAATTACTATGTACTAAGATTTTTTAGTAGCCTATGCAACGTACACAACTTTTTGAGTACGGTACGCAACAGTAGCAAGTAGAAGTACATTATTCATTAAAATTATAACTATTGTTAGTATTCCAGTAAGGTAATCATAATTGTACTACACATACAAATGTATTATGTATCATAATAATTGTAGTAATTTGATTTTTCACCACATAGCAACCATATCGTAACCATGTGGTCGTTGGTTCTGAGCTGCGGTTGTTTGATCACGATCAGTGATAACTGTCGAGATTGAACCGTAGCACGATTAATGAGAACAACCGCTTGGCGCCAGTCAGTGAAGAGAGATGATGGTTTTAGGAGGGGGGGAGGTGGTCTGTTGAGGGGGAAATTTGTTCCCCGTTCCGCTTCCGCTGCTGCTTTTGCTGCTGAGGATGATGATGATAATGATGATGGTTTGTCTGCTGCCGCTGCTGATTTGGCTGGCAATTAGAAATTCGTTCAAGAGCGACCAATCAGCTGCAATGGCCCAGGGCGCTGAACTGGTTCGTTCAATGATGACCGAAACAACAACCACAACAACAACAACAATACATGTTGTGGTCCCTGTCCCTTCCCACCTCCCCACAACGTCACACCACCCACTTGTGACCTCTGTGGCTCTGGAGAACATTTTCTGGGAGGTGGTGAATGATGAAGTGATAGTGATGGATATTGGGTACTGAGTAAGTGAGTTGTAATGATATAATATGAAATCAAATAGTTTATTGCACAAAATATTCACAAAATACAATTCAAAGTAAAAGTACATATTTTGTGCCATACGTCACAAATCATATTATGAAATTTGACTTATTTGTAGTGAGCTCATGGAATGGAAACGGAGAATACTTAACTCAGAAAGATCGTATTGGAAATAATTGGTTAATTCTGTAATGTGTATGGATTAAGAAGCATCAAGGAACATCTAGCTTATGAGAAGGATGAAGTATTTGATCATATTTCCACTAATTTTCACACAAAAATCCAAATTTTGAATTTTGAAATGGATTCACAACAAAATCTCGAACAAAACACCAGATAAAACACATTTGAAACTTTGAAAGTTTTAAAATAAACTTGAAAAGTTTGAAACAAAATTCAATCGTGTCTCCAAATGTGATGAAATCAATTATGATGTTCAATATTATGTTTTTTGGACTTAATCTATATATGATAGCAGTACTAAAAATATACTATGTGTCAATGGTTCAACAGCCCATGAAGGGCTTAGGCCTACCAGCTGGTTGCTAATTTCATATTCACTTCACTATGCAGCAGATGAACTGGGAATATTGAACATAATCTATAAGTACCTAATGATCTTCTAAATTATCTAATTTTTTAAGAAGAATTGAATATTGGTCCAAACAAAAAATGTTGTTGTACAACTCCCATGAAATCAGACATGCATTTACTTTCTGATTCACGTCGCCATAAAATGTTTTCAAAGATGAGATCACTGGAATATGAATAAAGGAAAAGTTAGTGAGGTCGAGTAATTTTATTCAATAGTAATTGGGTAAATTATTGTGAGTTGAATTCGAGGGTGGATATCGATGACAAACGTAAGAAACGCTTGAAAAGAGAAGAGATTGCAGAGGCCTTGAATTATGCAACAAATGCGTACAGAATTTCAATTGGTTCAAATATTATTTGTGTATTGCTAATAAACTTACAATGGAAAGAATCTACGGATTCTAAGGAGGTTGGTGGGTGAAATGCATAGAAAATGCAATTTGAATGAAAAAACTGATATACAGACCTTTCGAATAAAAAACTGCCTTCTCATGAATGTCCTATTCAGAAAATATAATGATGGTTCAATTGAGTCGTTGTGCATCTTTCGATTTCGTAGGAGTAATTTGATCTCAGTTTGAACGAATATTGGTCACCAATGTCCTCCTTTGTCAATATCGAACTGAATTTCATATCTAGTACACGTCCTAATGAGTAGAGTATTGATATTATTCAGTATTGAGTACAGACAGGCTACTAGAATGCTATCATCTCTCAAGGATATTTCGATTATGTGTATTAAATTTGTCCGATGTCATTCGTTAGCCTGGATAATAATGATGTTGATTTCAAGAACCTCACCAACAAAATAATCTACAAGTCTTGTAATGTTTCTTTTCTGTCTAGGGATACTGTAAATAGGGTGAGTATATTAAAAATGTTGATTCTTATCTATTAACATGTCTTGTAATGTATGGTCTACAAGATTTTTTACTTTGCAGGCAGAAGCGATTACTCTTATAATCGACCTTTGTAAATTATCAAATTCCAACGATTCACATATAACTTTTTCATAACAACCTAACTTTTAATAGCTCCTATTGAACAGCACATTTTTTAAGGTAATCACTCAATTCTTTGCTGCGTAAAGTCATGTGTAAGAATATGTAATAAGCTACAAGTAACAAGTTATCTGTTCAATTCCGGTTGGTGGAAATGCTATTGAAAACTCGATCGTATATGAACAGCATTCAGTTTTAGTATCCTCATCTCCTGGGATAAGAGGGATACATACAGTGTTCGAAAACTAGTGATGTAATATACTATTGTCTCTAACCACGCCCCCTGTAGTAGTTTTCGACATTCAACAGGTTGCCAACTCAAGAATACTTGTCTGCTATTTGTTGAGCCAAAGGCCACGCCCCCAGAAAGCTTCTATTACTGTGAAATGGAGGTGGAAGCAGAAACAATTTTTGACTCTAGACACGCCCCGTGCAGTAGTTTTTGACATTCAACAGGTTGCCAACTCGAGAATACTTGTCTGCTATTGGTTGAGCCATAGGCCACGCCCCCAGAAAGCTTCTATCACTGGAAAATGGAGGTGGAAGCAGAACCGATTTTTGAATCTAGACACGCCCCCTGCAGTAGTTTTCGACTTTCAACAAGTAGCCGACTTGAGAATACTCCTCTGCTATTGGTTGAACCATAGGCCACGCCCCCACAAAGCTTCATTCACTAGAAAATGAAGGGAGAAGCAGAAACGATTTTTGTCTCTAGCCACGCCCCCTGCAGTAGTTCTCGACATTCAACAGGTTGCCAACTTGAGAATATTTGTCTGCTATTCGTTGAGCCAGTTCAGGAATGTTCAGGTGTGTTGATGAGGTGAATCGAATCATTAAATAAAACAATAAAAAATTGAAGAATATTAAATTTGTTTTTTAAAAGCTTCACTAAAAGTAATCACTGTGGTATCGTGATTATTAGAAAATGATTTAATTACTTCTTAATAAATTCAAAATTTAATACAAAATTGTTCGTTTCTCTGCAACCGATTAACTTTTAAATATTTGTGCTGAGGGTATCTTGGACCCCACTGGTCCCAAGGGCCGAGGACCGTCGGCAATCGCCGACTAGCTGACCTGGCCAGTCCGGCACTGGATACATACGAATAATAGAATAATTTCTAATAAGAAACATGCTTATTCCGAATACCCGCTTATCATAAGAAGATAAATTTTTTGAAGTAGAAGACAATTTTTGAAGTAGTTGTGGATGTTATTCTCTACAGTTGATTAATAAAAAGAAATGAAGGGAGTTTTATTGGATGATTAAAGCAAGAATTCTTGTCTTCCAAGCACCAATCATAATAAAAACTTTTTCTTCGTTACTCGAATGATAGAAATTTTATTATTTATTTAGCGTATGGCTTTCAATACTGGGGAGACCCAAGGGTTGTTCCACTTTGCCAGATAACCTCATTTTCCACAAACGGAGACACGAGTTATAGTTCTTTTAAAAAGTTCATTTGAAAACATAATTTTTTATTAAAAAAAATTATTGACTATTAAAACTGAAGCACCTTCACAAAATCACTACACCATAGTCGAAAATATTGGATTTTTACTATAAATTTAGAGCACGAAAAATTAAACACATATTTAAATTTTGTCATGGCAACCAATCCTTGTACTTTTAGAAATAATAATGTGATACTTATTCAGGAAGAATGCTCTCTTCCTCTTATGATCCAATTAGAATTACCTCGATATTGTAATTTGTAGCAATAATCAATAACATACAGTATTGTTGAAAATTTTATCACGTTGTACTCTAAAGTAACTCTATACCTCTATTTTATATTTTGGTTTGCATTCGGATGAAATTGCTGTAGATAACTAGCAACGCATACTCCTTTAACGCATCTTGTGGCTCTATTTCAACACAGGCGAGTAAAGAAAAACAAGACTACTATACTCTGTCCCAGCAAAGAAGATATTCTGGCAAGATGGGAAAATTACTCCAGCTCGGTCAATATCAGTTCAAGAATTATGAGTTTGTATTAAATTGTAGATCAGAATTTTTCCTACAATTTGAGACCAAATTTAAAATTCTTGAACCAATATTGACCGAGCTGTAGTGATTTTTTCATCTTGCCAGAATGTCTTCTCTACTTGAACAGACTATATCTGATGATGTGTGAAGGCAAGACCAATCGATTTACCTGTTGTTATTATTTTGAGAGCATATGTAATTATCTGTCTCAGCAGTTGTTGTTCGAAAACCCAATTTGTTATGGACAATTTACGGTTCAGAAGTGAGTTGATGCCACTTCTTTTCGGGCTGGATATACCTGAGAAGAAACCGAAAACAAGGAGGATTCGTTGCATTGTCTTAAACATTGTAAAAAGTTCGAGGATTTCACCCAAGAACAATGGAATTACTCAATTTCTTAGCTAAGAAACAATGCGACGTATAACAAGGCAAAACAAACTATAATGTATTTTTTCTTTTTGATAGGTAATTGGTTCCAGTGCTACAACTACAAAAATACACGCGGTGTTTGTTTCTCTTTAAAGGAAAAGAGAGCCTCTTCAAGAATATCATGCTTCTAGAGATAAATTAGTTCGAATTACATAAAATTTCATTAAATGATTGATCCATTCAGTAATGTATGCGTTGAATTTGAGTATGAGGAAATACGTTTATTTATTTATTTATTAACGAGATTGAAATACAATAGGATTGAAACACAGACAAATTCCAAAACTTCTCTTTTTTCGAATTTTGGTTAAACTATTCAAAATAGAGGTTATGTCCACACTTGAAACTTAAATTATACATATGGCCATTTCCAGCATAGGAAATTTATAATGTTTTAAAGAATTGAAAAATAGTATATTACATAATGAGTTTGGAAAAGGCGGTTTTACAAACGAATAATTATGTTCTCCAAACGAGCGGTACGCGAGTTTGGAAAATAATTATGAGTTTGTAAACTTTTCCACACGAATTATGTACATTTTTCCGTCATACTAGCTGAGAAGGATTTATTGAAACCTCAAACAACTGAAAACATTAACTAAGCCAACATAACCTCAACACAACACTAGCAGTAGCACAAAACAAACACACACAGTGAACTGTCATGGCGGCTCGTTCGACTCGTTTATTCATACGTCGGAGTTCGGAAAAAACAGCTGTGCTAGATTTTCAGTGCTGTAATTATCATCGTGATGATGACTAGTGCTGTAATAATCATCAAAATGATTATTTCCGCATTCAGAACAGCTGATCTTTGATTCTCCTGTAAACGGCAATTTTCCAAACGCAAATCTAGCTTGGAAACTTGTGTATTACTTACGAATATGGCGAAAAAAATGTTACTTCAGCTTCAGAATAAGGAATACTGTATGTTTTCAACATTATTCATTTAATTCATTACAAATACAATAGCCTATTAAGGAATAAAAAACAGGCGTTCACCCAAAACGTCTTAAATTTGAATTTTAGTTAAGTCATAACTTAGGGTAACCTATCAATAAGTGATTACTCAGTTATGAACATTGTATAGTCTATAGTGCACAGAGTGTACTATAAGTTACGTATGTATCTAAGGTATTGAGTTCTGAATCAACGAATCCAGATAGACTCTCTCAAGACGAGAGATTTCTTACAAAGCTTCTGAGTTATTAAAGTTTCTGATAATAGTTATGTTTAAAATTATGTTTTTGTGTCTTTTCCATCCATTGTACTTTAGTGGAATGCACTAAACTACTTTAAAAACATGGCCAATTCTATATCACCACTTTGACACTTTCCATATCACTTCATACTAATTCTCACACCAAGTACAGTATAATGATGGATGGTTTACTAATTTTTATAAGTTTTAGAAACTTCAAAATAAAGTATACAGAAATTTCAAAATAAAGTATTGAGGAATATGGTCAACGCTCCGTGGTACATTAGGAACAGTGATTTGCACAGAGATCTACGTATACCGTTTGTGTCTAGTGAGATAATTAATAAGACGATTTGCTATGCGCCATGAGTCCAGACTCCATCATCATGTCAACCCCGAGGCAGGCCTATGACTCCAAAATCAAGATATTATCAGGAGGCTTAAGAGAACGAAGCCTTTTGAATTAGTTTAAAACCTACTGGCGATAATGAGTGCATACAGTTTCAGTGCTGCTCTCAGAACTGCTTTAGTCGTCGTTGGATGAACTGAAGTTTTTAGTCTTGTTATAGTTGAAAAAAGTGAACTGAAAATTGATGGTTCGTCTCTAAGACAAGTTTCAATGACATTCATTAGAAAAAAATAATAACTTTTAGTACGGGAAGTACGGACAAAATCAGACTAGTACGACACTAGTACGTTACTATATGTGTGAATCGTTCAAATTATCAACAGAAATTTGTTTGAAAATACTTTCAGAATTCATTTATTATTGTATCAACTTTTACAACCTGAATTTTCATTGTTCTATCATGATGATTCTCTCCTTTATCACGTTTTTTCTAATAAAAGTTATTTGATTCGATTGTACGTTGATTTGATTCGATTCAATATTTGACAATAAAAATTATTCGTTCGTACTTTCTGCAAGTCCAAAGCCTACTCCAGCCTAAAATAGTTTGGTTGCGAGGTGCCTGCCATAGCAGTTGAGTTTCTAGATAAAAAAGAGGAGTGGCGTGAAGAAGCAGCAATGAAGATGCAGCAAATAGAGCTGCCGTACTGCTGTGAAGAGGCCGTCGTGGGTCATTGCCTCCTCTTTGTCTCCTCTCACCGCTCAGCAAACCATTTCAGCCTCTCTGTCATACTCTCTCTTAAATTCTATCACACTCTATCGCACCCTCAATCATTCTCTCTTATCTTGTCTCTTTCTATCACTCTTGCAACTCGCAGCTCTCAAGTTCTAATTCTCTCACTCTCTTTTATCATTTTTCTCTCTCCCTCTCACACATACTCTCTACATCTATCAATATCTTTTTTTAATATCTTCTCTGTCTTACTATCTCTCACATACTACATATATCAATCTCTTTTTAATCTCTTCTCTGTCTCTGACTATCTCTCACATACTCTATATCTATCAATCTCATTTTTTATTCACTCGCTCTCTCTCTCGCACACAGGAACACGTCCGTGCTGCTCGTATGGACCGAACAAAGTTTATGTGTGACCTGAAAATAGGCGTTTTCCTCACTATACGTGTGAAATTACAAATACCCGTGTGCTATTTTCGATAGTGGTATGCAAATGACTTTGTGTAGAGTGGAGAGTGGTTGAATAAATTAGTTGATAGTTTGGTAGGTGATTATTTAATGTACATTGTAATAATTTACTCCAAGCTAATATTATTCGACAGATGTTGAAGTGGAGCTTTGGAGTTTTGATAATTCACTATTTATTTCCTAGAAGTTAATTTTCCTAATTCAATCCATGTAAGCAGTGTCGGTTCCAGACCCGAAAAACTGGGGGGGGGGGGGGGGGGCAAGGGCTCAAATTCACGAGTGATTTTCTAGGGGGAGGGGGCTGGAGTTTATAAAAGGATATGTGGGTGCCCTTTACCCCTACCTAGATAGTAGAGTTCCCAGGCGTCTTTTTTCCTTGGGAAATATTTAAAATATGACAAAATAAATAATTAGTCCAACTCAATTTGATTATTTTTCGAGCTAGGTTGAAAATGTTGATGCCTTGAAAAATAATAGTCTTGAGGTTCAAGAGTAGATAATTTGGCAATAATTTCTACGAAGTACTATTGAATTGAATCCAATAGTTTCATACTACAGCACACAGTGTTTCAGAAGGATGCGCAATACTTCTCAGGCTGTTTCCTTATACCAAGTAGGGAAAAAAGTACCATGGAACATAGGTAGCCTCGAAAATGCTTTGTTATCGAGATAACAATGGAGAGAAATTGAAATTATTCAGAAAGTATTGATTTTTAGAGGTTTTATTCAAGTTATAAAATTATTTATTACCATGTCAAATTACGACGTGATAAATTCAAACAAATCTTAAAATTGCGACTTTACAGTAATTTTTCACTTGTTCAATGTTTTGTCTCCTTTTGATCGCGATTTCTAAGATTTAGGTACAATTTACACAATCAACGCTATTTAACTGTTATCTCTTCAGAATATCTTCTGATTCTCTTCAACTTCTATCAATATAAAAAAATTATGGTAGCATATTTGCTCTATTATCTCAATAACCATTCAAGTTAAAAACTCCTCATAAAACAGTCATTGAATTCCTCAGATTCACAACTCCATTTCACATGGGAATTAATAATTTTAGAATCTGAATAAAGCCAGTGAAAAAATAGAAAAATGAATATTTCTTGAGAAATTTAAATTGTTATCTAAGCGGTAACAAAGCGTTTTTGGTGATATGTCCAACGGAACTTTTCCTCTACTTCGTGTAAAGAAACAGCTTGAGAAGTATTGCACATACCTTCTGGAACACTCTGTAGTGTCAAAAATTTGGAATCAACTCAATAGTTGGTAAAACTTATTGCCAAGCAATCTACTTTTGAACCTCAAGACTACATTTTTTAATAAAATAAAGCCAGGTTTTCAAGGCATTAAGATTTTCAATTTAAAAATAATCATCAAATTAAGTTAGACTGATTACCGGTATTTACTCTGTAATGATATTTTAGAAATGATGCAATCATCATAATACACTTCATTGTAGATTGGAAGACTCAATAACCTTAATTCATGGAAGATATTGGCAAGCTTCTTTGACTGAAGTACCAAACTATAACATGAGTGAGGATTTTCAATTAGGCTTAGAAAGTCCATATGAACTTCCAATAACAGATATTATCTATTCTATAAACCATTAAATAATTTTTATGATTTTAGTCCACACTAAATTAATTATTTTAGAAATGATTATATTATGTGCGTCTAACTAGAAAAACAATTGGAAAAATTCCCATGAAAACTGGGGGCAGCTGACCACCCAGCCCACCCCTGGAACTGCCACTGCATGTAAGGATTTTTCATCCTTAGCCGAGATTCGTTAAAGTCGAGAAAAATTGAAACTCTACTTAAACTCGTTGTGAACTGATGCTTTCATTGCATGAATTTGAAGTTTAGAATAAGTGTTGAAATGGCATTGGATATTACACATTTTTCAAATAGAAACGGCTATTCTATTTCGTTATCATTACATTGAAATAGAACAATAATATAATATTATTAATCAGCTTGAGAATGTGACCTGTGTGGACACGAAACCATGGTCCTGTAGCAAAATGAAGGAAATAATTGACAAAATAAGTTTGTTCTATTTCATTGTGGAACAATTCTACATCGATAACAATTCAGTCGAATATTTCAACAATAATAATTTGTAAATTGGAATAAATCGAATCCATACTAATGTTTAAACTTATGTGAAAATCACCTTTTGAATGGTAATCAGCTTTTTATAACTTTCTCAACATATTATTTTTCATACTAACGTTGATAACTGTTGAATACTGTTAAATTATATACAAATTTGAGACTATTACCTGATGAAATATCAAATTACCTCAAGTATTTGAAAATTGAAAAATAAAATTAGAATCAAATACCCTTTAAAAACCTTTAAATTATTAATACACAAACATGTTTCGGGGAATTCAGTCCGAATGTCCCGAAACACGTTTGTGTATTAATAATTTTAAAGTTTTGGAAGGGTATTTGATTCTCATTTTATTTTTCAATTATTTTAAATACCTCAAGTAATTTGATACGAAATTCCAACCAACATGATACCAAACAACACTACAACCTCACGCATGAGTTAATTGGACTCCCAAAAACTTTTGCATCCTACCTACAACACTACAGTCTCATACAAACTTTGGACCCTACCTACAATGAATTCCAGGTCCACCGAGCTCCTGAATTAGCCAGGAATGTGTGACGATTGTGTTTACCGATGCCAGTTCGAGTGAAACGGAATTTTGCAGAACAAACTTCAAGAATATTTTATGAGTTGGAGCAGTGCATGAAGCCAGCACTCGCCAACAATATAATTTGCCCAAAAATAATTGATGCTGCTGTTCATTGTTGTACCGAGAATGCACCCTCGGGATGCACTTGCCCGCTGCTCTGTTGTTGTGTTGCAAAACAATGCGACACACGCACGCACGCGTACGCTTGCACCGCTACCGGCAACCAGCCCGTTGCACTCGACTTTGCAGTTAATTAGTGTTGATTACAGGTTGATCAGTTGTCTGTTTCCCTGTTTCAATGAGACGGTTTCTATAGTCTGTCCAAGGAAAGAAGACATCCTCCCAAGATGGAAAAATGACTACGGAATGGTCAATATTGGTTCAATAACTATATATTTGGCCTAATATTGTAGATTAGAACCATACCTGCAATTTAAGACCAAATTTATGAAAATTGAATGAATATTGACTGAGCTGGAGTAGTTTTTTTATCTTTCCAGAGTGTCTTCTCTGCTTGAACTGCTATACCTGTTCAAATGATCAATACAACACAACATTGTTTGACATTTTCACTGCAAACTTCAATCATTGTCGTATGTTTGCCATGGGTCGTCTTTGCTCACGGCTATGCTGAGTTGCCCTTTGTCCATATAAACTCAGTCGTATTTTGTGTGCTGCATGTGCATTGAGAGACTACTGTACTGCATTGGTCACCAGCAAAGAAGACATTCTGGCAAGATGGGAAAATGACTCCAGTTCGGTTAATATTGGTTCAAAAATTAAAAATTTAATATCAATTTATAGGAAACATCCTGCTCTACAATTTGAAACCAAATTTATAATATTTGAACCAATATTGACTTAGCTGTAGTAATTGTCCCATATTGCCGGTGCAAATTGCTTTGGCAGCTTATCAATAGCATTGGACTGCTGATTAGCGATGTTTGTATGAAAAGGTCACCTTTCTGTATGTATGTTTGGCTCAACAGCCCATGAAGGGCCGAGGCCTAACAGCTGGTTGCCAGTTTCAAATTCACTCTACTATACAGCTCGTCCAAGCCAAGAAGTCACCTTTATGGGCAAATCACCAAATTATCAATGTTAGTGTCAGGTTAGGCTTTCCAGGTTCAAATTCGAGTTGAGGCACTGGAAATATTGTATAGTTGAGAAAGTATCTGTTGAGCTCATAACTGTTTTGTGAGAGATTATGTTGTGGAAGTGATGTTTATTCAATCGAATAACGCTGGATAGGAGAGAATCTCACGGCTGAATATCGAGTCTGGTCGGGAAAATTAGATATTCTGGCATGATCCTTAATGACTGTAGCTCGGTCGATATTGTTTCAAAAATTATGAATTCGATCTCAATAATCTGTAGGACTTATTTTGCTCTACAATTCCTAAACAAATTAAATCATTTCTATGGAAATCAACATCAACTAAATTTCAACCAAATTTTTTTCAACTAAACTTTGATATGAAATAAAATTCAGGGAAGAAAAGGGCACAGAAGGTTATTCTCTCAAACGTAAATCACTCTATTATTCTACTCCAAAATATTTTTTGTCATTTTCCTCCATCATTAAAAATTCACTTAATTGATAAAGCTCACATTTCCTAAGACAAATATCTTTCAATGATGGATGAAAATGGCAATAAATATTGTTCTCTCAGAAGTTTATTCTCTCAAACGTAAATCACTCTATTATTCTACTCCAAAATATTTGTCTTCAGAAATGTGCGTCTTTCAACGATGGAAAATACCAGCAATAAGTCACAAATTTTAATAGATAAGTGGTTTGACAATATCGTGTCTCTTCTTTCCGTTTAATATGGATAACTATACCACAATATCACCTTCACAACTACTCAACAAATGAATTAGATTTTACACACCAATCATGCCTATCAAATTCCTCCACTTCAAAGTTCATTTTTAATTGGAGAAATCCAAGTCAATTACAACTTAGTTACTCAGCGAGCTGTAGCCTACACAGTGAAATTTCTAGTTGAATTCACAGTTGTTTAAACTTCGTTACGTTGCTGGAGATGGAGTACACTATACAGACTAGACATTTACATAGGCGTACTCGCTCGCAATGGTAAAGTTCAGTGTACATATTTACTCAGGACTGAGAGCCTCCACTACTGACACAGCTCTGTTTGCAAATGAAGTCAGAAGACTTTAATAACATGTGAAAGGTTGCCGACTCAACTTCTTCAGCGAATGTTACTTTCAAGAATGTCTACTCACTTTGCAACTGGAATGTGTTTGAAATTTTGAAACTACTGTATGTGTAATAGTGTCTGTATAGTGGCGGCTAGTACCCACGAAACAGGTGAAGTGCCCGTATCTTTTACTGTACAGAACTTCACCTGTTTCGTGGGCACGAGCCGCCAGTGCTGTATATAACTGTAGTATGCTTATATTATACAATGTACATCATTAAGATACAATGTATAATATTTAATTATACTTATATTCAAGTTATTTTATAATTATACTATATTTAAGTATCATACAATGTATAATTAAGTATGAGAATATTAATATTCACACTTTGGCTATTTGAAAAAATGGTATTTTATTTTTATATATAATTATGTATGTTTTTATTTTAAATAATTATCAATGTACCACATAAACATTTTTGTTTATTTGTTCATTTGCATTTGAAAATGACTATAATTAGTTGAAGCATGTCATGCATTGAAAAAATAACTAAAAAAGGGTACTTTGATAATTATTTAAAATAAAAACAGTGATAAAAGTAGCTCTGAGATTAAGGAAACAATAATTATGTATGTACGGTATACTATATTTTGTATATAATATAACTTTAGTATGTTTAGCGGTGGCCCGCTAAAGCAGTTCTAATTTTAGTAGTTTAAATTTGAAAGCAGTTCAAATTTGGAAGTTTGAAGGACTGGTGGCCCGGTCCTTGAGCTGTTGTAATTTCAGTAGCTTAAATTTAAAGTAATTCAAATTTTTAAGTTTTGTGAGAAACTTTGAACAGTTTTTAAGCAAAGTATAGTAGTGAGACTAGTAAATCATCAAACGAAATTTTCCAAAAATACCCTTAACTCGTACCTGCATCCCAGCCAGCATCAGTTCATGGAACATGCACAAACTGATGGTAGATAAACAACTTTGGCCCCCAAAATACAGGAGATTATAATTTGAGCAGCGGGGCCATTCTTTTTACACGCCTCGTTTCCCTTTTACTTGAAACTCTGTTCCTGAAAGAGGATAATTGCTGTTTCGGGCCTCGAAAATCGGAAAGAGAATCCGAGAGTGGGATAGGAAAAAGGAAAGAAAGTGAAGTGAGTGAGTGCTCACGGATATAAGCTTCTGGGAACTCTCGAGGTATAGTCTATCCAAGCAAAGAAGACCCTCTGGCAAGATGAGAAAATACCTTCAGCTCGATCAATATTCGTACAAAAATCATAAATTTGGTTTCAAGTTATAGATGAAAATGTTTTCTACAATTTGAGACCAAATTTATAATTTTTGTACCAATATTGGCCGAGCTGGAATCATTCCCCCATCTTGTCAGAATGTCTTCTTTGCTTGGACAGAGTTTACCTAATCTGCCGATGGACGAAATATCCTGTGGGAGGGGGTGAGGGGTAGCTGTCACCGACAAGCACAGGGTTCGGCACTCGAGAAAGAGAAAGAAGGATGAGAGAGTGTGAGAGAGAGAATGACGAAAAAGACGGTAATTGGGGCTCGGGTCGAGAGAAGAGGAATTTGAGAGCAGAAAAGAAAGCCCGCAGCAAAATCTCGTCGACAATTTTCTCCTGAGAGATTAAATTTCAGACGAAGCGGATAAAGGTCTGCCAACGTTTGATTGACAGAGGTAGAGGCCGCGGATTAGCATCAGGGGATGCTGCCGCCGCTTCTGTACCTGGGTACCTAAGGACTCCCCTGACTGGCCCTACAGAGCAAAGAGCGGTAGCCGACAACCTACTCCTCCGAAAACATGACGGTATCCCATCACCGCTGACAGCAGTAAACCTCTCCTATTCCCTCACTCTCACTCTCTCTCACTCGCTCTGCCAACAAAATCATTCAGCCGGAACTAAGCTACACCTTCCTCTTCTCACGCATAGTTGGACACTGAGCAAATAATAATCGTGTTGCAGAAGAAGTCTTGGAAACAAGTAGGCTGGCTGAAAAATAATTGGAGTTCCAGTTTTGTGCGAACTTTACGATTGGAAGGTAAGTTCCTTCTATAAGGTATAAGGTGTTGAATTTGCTTATATTGTATAAGAGCTGATAAGGTTGAACTCCTAGAGAAGTTGATGATATTTTTGCATAAAAATATTCCTTTTAATTCTCAAAATAGACATACAAGCACAGCAATCATCAGTCACCATCAATTAAATTCCATATCCGTTATTAATCAGGCACATAATATTATCCTGGATTTCATCCATAATTTTGCATCTTTATTTCAAATAGATCTGCTATTTTTTTGTTGTTATATACTTGATAGTTTAGTGTATTATGATATCGCATTTGGAGAGAATCAGAAGAGAACCCTGGAAGTTTCAATGATTTTCATCAGTGGTTCCATGGTAGAAAAATTTTACATTAAGTGAAATATACTGGATGGGAATATCGAAAAATTATATTTCATGACTTCGCTCAAAAGTACTCCAAATCACATTATGTTATCTAGTATTATTGATACAGTATAACTATATATAGGCTACATTATTTTGTCATGGAGTTGGAAACTTTCACTGGCTAAAACCACCTCCCACATTAAGGACTCGCATGGAATTGTTCATCACATTACTTCAGAGACAGTATAAATACATAATTACAAGTGTAATTACAGTAATTTAATACAATTACACTATAACTATAGCTCAAGCAGCGAGAATAGATTATAAAAAATTATATTGTATTCTCGCTGAGCCCAAGACATAGCGAGATATGATCGATTCAGCGATAAGACGATAAGTTTTCGTATTAAGAGTTTGTAGAAATCAGCCATACGACCAACGTTTCTTATTAAGAGTTTGTAACCAACTACTTATTAAGAGTGGTGGGTGAGAACACCACCATCCGACGATGTTTCAGCCACAGTTAATCACTGTTGATGATTAGAATCTGTGAAGAAAATTCCTTTCGAGGCCTCTGTTTGACCTAAGTTTCTAATTAGCAGACAAAGGGCCGACCTTTAATGAGATGCCGACAAACACCACCCCCTGGGGTGGGGCGGGCTCGGTGCGAGGCCCCCGGGGCGGCTCAAGGCCCCCGCGGGGGCGGCGAGCGCCCTCTGCTGGCTTCTGTCCGCTGAGATCATCCTCATCCTCAGCTCGGAACTGGGCAAAAACTATCGACATAACGTGGGAACAAACTATTCAATTTTATTTCTGTCAGCGGTCGATCGTTTTTTATATAAATGAGCGCCACTGATGATCATCGGGCCAAGAACGCATCTCATTTTGTTTTCGAAGTTAATCCATTTGGCTAGGGGTTTTGAATTCTCCAACAGGATTGTTGAACGAGAAAATCCGGTTTTGAATTGAACCACTGCTGATTGTAACCTACATGATAGTCCAATTGCATTAAAAGAATAATGTCCAAGTCAATATAATGATGCCAGTTAATGGTGATATCAATCTTTTCTTGAGAAAGTTTTTTTAGCATAGGCTATTGCATTTTTTGCTTACTGTAACTTACCAAAAATTTATTGATTTTCTATTTTGCTATATTGATTTACTCTATTGGTGCTGGTTACTCTTCAGCTTCTAGACTTTCTCATCATGCTCTATTGTTAGACAACTTCAACGAATTTATTTTGAATATTATTTCCAAAATGTTTTAGATCTTTTTAATCGATTAAAACTCTTCAGATTACAAATGAAATTACTGCTCTTCCGTACCAAGCCACATATTAATATGTAAAAATAGCATGTTTAGGAGGTGATACGTCTGTGGAAAGTTATAAATCCGATTGATGTATCGATACAACTTAGTTCCTTTTGATGAACTGTAATAGAATATTGTTATTAATAATTTTATTACTTACCAAGCTTTGCGCATCAAAGTATGCAAAAGCCTTATGTAGAAAATATTTTTGTTCCATTTCAATCTTCAGATTGGCGTTGATCGATTAGATTAATTTGAGAAAGTTTAAAGGACATTTCTTTAAATCCCAATATTATCAGTAACAATACAATTTATTTCTCATTTCCAAAATCATAACAGTGTCTTACACTCACAGTGAACAAGCTATAAACGCTTAATAAAAGAAGACCCAATGAAGAATGATTTAATATCACATTATTATCAAAGGAATATACAATTTCTACAACACTCAAGTCATTCAGGTGGTTTGGATTCCCCACAATGATGGGACGGATTTCATGAATGGATTTCGATGGGACAGCACTTTAATATACAATTACTCGATTGGGACTCGTTTTCAGAATGAACGCCTGCCCCAACAATCAAAGGTGTTTGTAGTTTTTTTTTCTGACGACTACTGGATTCGCATCAGTGAATGAATGGCCAAGGGACGACGGTTTTTATAATATCGTGGAATGTTGGGATTTAGGAGCGCGGGTCACAATGATGAACACCAATCTATATGTCAACATAAAACGATTTGGGGATGGAGGTGGATTTTTTTGGGTGAAGGAATGTGTCCCCGTAGCAACATCCTGTCGGCTTGGACCACGATAGACGGCTTGGCGTTGGAGAGGATCGTCATTCCTGGAGGAATTCTTTAATGAAATGACTCCTTTTGTGAATGGAAAACGCAGCGAAAGTGGGCCGGCGCGGATGTGAAATTTATTCTTGCTGGCCCCATTCAGCAGTGAGAGCAGAGCGGAGCAGAGGTGCGTGAATGACATTTGCAATCGCTTTGGTCCACCGCCATTCTTCAACAGTGACAGCACACCAAGAGGACAGGACACACCTGTGTCCTCCTCCTACTCCTCCCTCTTCTTCTCCTCATCACTTACACCCCGCGGCGGTCACCTTTCTCCTTTCAGTAAAGCACCATATTCATTAAAGTGTAACGATCTTAGCACAAAAGCGACATCACACCACTCTTGCAACCTCACTCAGTTTTACCTGCACAACCATGAATTTTGTCGACGTTTTGGAAACTGAACGAAGGAGGAGAACTGGAGAGAATGACTTGTAAGAAGAGGCGCAGAGAAGAACAAGTAAGAATAAGGAGAAATAATAAAGAAATGTTGTCGAAGATGGTGACTAAAGGGAGAGCTGGAGAGAACGAGGAGAAATATTTTTGGATATTTTTATTTAGTGATTTTGTTTGGTGAACTTTTTAGTGAACAGATTTTAAAATTCAAAATTTGTCGAATTTTTCTTTTAATGTTAAATTTAGTGTTCAAGGAATGGTTTATTTTTTTGTTTGGTTTGTTTGTATAAATTTAAGAGGAACAGTTTTGGGCTATGAAGGCCTGTTGTACTCTTTGATGTAAAATAACTAAATAAAGATGAATAAATAAGGAAGAAGGAACAAGTCGGTAACCGAAGATGTAGAACTTGAAAGAGCGTAAAGAAAGAGAAGTGAGAAGAAGAACTGTAGAGAATAAGAAGAAAAAAGGAAGAAGAAGGTAATAAAAGATGTAGAACTGGATAGAGAGAAGCGAAGAAGCTAAGCAAAGAAGGAGAACTGAACAGGACGAAGTAGGAGGAAATAAATAATTGAACATGTAGAGCTGGGAAGAAAAAAAAACGAGAAGGTGCTGAGCGAAGAAGGAAAACTGAAGAGAACGAGAAGGAAGAAGGAGGTGAGAAGGAAGGGAATGACAAGAAGTAAGAAGAAGTTAACTGAAGATGTAGAAGTGGAAATATCGCAAAGAAGGAACAATAAGAAGAAGAACCTGCTAGTTTCGTCAATATTACGGGTGGCCACCTAGCTAACCCAGATTAGATTCGGAAAACTTGGCAAAATCAAGATACTCTAGGGTTTTTCAATGATAGCCTGAGATTTGTTATCTCCACGGCATCCATGTATCAAAACTAATAGAGACAGTTCGTTTCCGTTTCAGTAACTTGACCATTAAGAATAAATCAATAAACATGTTCGTGAAAATCAACACGTAATGAGTTTAGAAATACTATTGGGTAAATTATTTCAAAATAATTAGAATTTGCTTGCCAATATTGGATTTTTCTAACAATCTGTTCAAAACTGGAAATATATTTCTTTTGTGAAATCAAGCTGTGTCGTACACAAGGATAGAATCGGGTTTAAAAGTAGCTCAAAAACCGGTAGGCAGAGCTCAAAAACTGTCCCTTTCACAATTTAAATAATCATACAAAAGTCAGGTAATATCATATCTAACACATATTTTCACAAATTCAATACAATCACTAAAATCAACTTCAGATTCAACACACTTTTCACTACCTGAATACAATCATTGATATCAACTTCCTTCTCCTCAACACTTGTCAACATTGTCGATAAGCTAGCTATTAGATATCAATCTCGATGATCACCGCTCTTGATGAGACATAAATTACCATTTAGTGCAGTTGTTGATTGGAGCAGTAGCTGTCGAGCGAGCATGCCTCGCCGAGCATGACTCAGCAAGTTGGTCCGCGTCTCACGAACGTCCGCACGGTCGCCGCATGCGTGAGATCACGACGTCGGGTATATAGTCTGTCCAAGCATAGAAGGCATTCAGGCAAGATGGGAAAATCACTTCATCTCGGTTGCTATTCGTTGAAAAAATTATGAATAATGTCTCAAATTGTAGAAAACATTGTGATCTACAATTTAAACCAAATTAAAATTTTTTGAATCAATATTGATCTAGTTGGATTAATTTCCAAATTTTTCCAGAATGTCTTCTTTGCCTCGACAGACTATAGCAGAAGAGCGCAGGGTGCATGACGTGACGTGGAAAACTTGCATCGTCACGACTATCAAATTAAAACTCGTTTTCGTGCTGTAAAAATAGGCCACAAACGTAAACATGCGGAGCCATGGTTTGAAGGTCAGCCTTCTCTATTTGCTCGTCTCGGAAATATCACGGCCTGTGTACGCGGAAGGCCTCCAACTCCTCTAAACGACGAAGCTATCAGTTCGAACACTCTCATCAGAAAGAGGTTTGCACTCAGGCCTATAGAACGTCTAGCCTTGAAATGGAAACTCACTTTAAATCATGTCCATGCTGAGATATTATACTGTAGTAGTTCCCATCTACCAACAGTTGACTGTCTTCAAATCAACTCCATGATCTATGTCTATTACTGAGATATCATTGTAGTTACAAGAGCTTTCATCCACTCACAGTTCGAGTTGGATTGTGGACCGTGAACGATCGAACTGTCACTCTGTCAGTCCGAACTGACAGTGGATATGGACTGTGAACGTTCGAACAGTAAAAAGTCGTGAACAGTAAAAATCGAGCATTAATTATTACTTCCGGATCATTTCTTGGAGTGAAATACTTTTGGCAAGAACAGAAATTTGAGCTCAACCTAACACTTTGGACTATGTTGTAAATTGAAATTGTGTTAGAAATACTAAGGGTGTGCCTGTTTTTTTATCACTATGTAATCTATGTATGTTTATCATTAGATAAATAAATAAAGAGTCAATCTCTATGAAACATTTGTCGAGAATTTCCTAGGGTTGGAATATACACTGGATTGGGGTGGAGTGAAAAATACAAAATTCTGTATACGATCAAATAGTTCAACAAAATTTTCCAATGGAAAATTACAAAATTCATATAGAAACTCCCAGGAGATTATCTTCTTTTCGACTTCACGAACGGTATGTTAGTATCATAAGAAAATTTAGGAACAGATTGAGTGAAGATTATCTGATTAATTGAAGAATGGAATATGAAATGAGGTTCAATTATACTCTGGCTTTGGTACTTCCATCTACTTACTTTTTCACACATTAATATATTACTGTATTATTTCAAAAATTCAGCAAATCTTCAACAATAACAAAATCTAATCGAATTCAAAGGGGTGAATTTTTCTATTTTCCCATTACTAAACGCTATGTTATTTTCCATCACCATCCTTGACCTAGTGAAATAATCTTCATTGTGTGCCATCCATCCAGTTCCAATTATACTCTCCCACACTCGGCAGTGTGAGAGTGTGTGGGCGTGAGTGCGCGTAGGTGAGTGTGAAGCTTTTGTGTGTGTGTATGACACCTGAATTGAGAGCGCGGAGTTAGTTTCCGTCGATATTTCACACAGAACTTGAATGCAGGGCGAGGCTTACTGCTGTCACACAGCGACGTTTTTCTCAACCGAAACTGAACCGACCTCCGAAATTACAGTCTGTTTCAGCATGTTAAGTATCGTGTGTCCTTCACAGAACTCTAAATATAGTAATACTCCCACGATGTCCTTGAGTTCCATGAATGAACTGCACTATCGTTGTGGGAAGATCGGCGGGGGGTATATATATGCAGGGGGTTGTTTTTTCAGTGTCAGATCAGTTCCAGGTAGAGGGCGAATTTATTTCGTCACATTCTTTCCCGGGGTGCCCCTCAGGTAGAAGAACACCTGGGCACAAAGATCTCCTTCGGAGTAAACAACCGAGCTAGACTGCATAGCGCCCACGAAACACATCCTAGCACACAAAAAAGGAAACATAATTTGTGTCGTAAATGTATTCTGAGAAGTTGGAATCCAATGGGAAAACTACTACTGGTTGCTGTGTTCATTACAACTTGGGAGTGCAATGTAATAAAATTGAGTTGTTATTTGGAGCTCTCTAATATGTTTTTTGAAGTGTGAATTTGTAATATAAAGTTTTATCATAGAATAGATCTCTCTTTACTAAGATCCTCTTCGATATTATGATTCAATACAACCTTGTTTTGGACTATGGTACATATCTGTAAAGAAGCAGTTTAGGACATATACCTTTTGCACTCACCTACATGACTTTTTTAATTATATGATGATTGATTGATGAACTATTGAAATATATTTAAGATTATTACAATCGGAATAAATCTCAACAAAATTAGTAGCCTACTAAATGAACTAAATCGTAAATATCGCCTCCGAAAGACGGATCAGCCGTATATATGTGATTGTGCTGTGGTCAAAGGGTTAACAAAAGGGTTGAAGAAAATGGAGTTGAAAATGGATCTTAAGCCTGAAAGCGCTCCGCACTTAAATAATAGTTCATGACTAATTTAAAAAAATTCAGACTGCAATCTCACTAATATTCTCAAGAATGAATGAATCCAGGAGTTATGAGGCCGCACTGCCGGTGGTTAGAGCCTGGAGGGTGGAGGGTAGTTGGTAAATCTATAGAACTTTACACAACATCCACAGTGATACATCGTATGACGTTATTCTGTTTTTTGAGGTTATGTTGTCCATATTTAAAAATTTCAAGATGGCGTCTGAACACATACCATTCATACGATGTATTACTGTGGATGGTGTGTATGTTCTATAGATTTACCATTCACCCTCCACCCTCCAGGCTCTACCCACCGGCAGTGCGGCCTCAGCCTTAAAGCTTAAAGGATTGAAGAAGTTTCATGAGATTGTCAGTTTTTCTTTCCTGCATATCATTCTGTTTATTCCAATCAAATGAATGTTCACAAGTTAATGTAAAAACTTCATAAGTTTTTATTCAATATCCACAAGTTTCTATCCCAATAATGTGTCCACACTCACACTGACCACACACAAACTAACATATGCATTAAATAATCACATACGCGGCATGTCCCATTCATAAATGACAGAGCACATTCTTGTATGGCCGGTGCGTGATAAATGAGCTAATCTATTTACTTTCTACACCAATGATTTGAAACTTATCACCATCACACACACACGCGCGCACACGCACACAACGACGCAATATTGATGGCTGACGGCACACAAAGACACACAACATATCAGCTACCATATAGTCTGTCCAAGCAAAGAAGACATTCTGGCGAGATGGGAAAATGACCCCAGCTCGGACAATATTGGTTCAAAAATCATAAATTTGGTCTCGAAGTGTAGTAAACATTCTGTTCTATAATCTTGACTCAAATTTATAGTTTTTAAACCAACATTGACCGAGCTTGGGTCATTTTCACATTTTTCCAGAAAGTCTTCTTAGCTAAACCAGACTACCAGCTACCACTCGCCGGTGGCCCTCATAATCACCGGCCATTATACTGTAATATTGATATTGCTTTCGACTTGTCATAACTCGTATAAGATAGGAGATACGACTGGTATTATAAGTTGGAGGTTACATCTAATAGAGTATATTATTTGAAAGTATCATGTTCGTTTTTCTATGCCCCATAACAACCTTGTAATTAAACTACCTTCGTTTTGTAGTTGAGCATAATACATCCTTTATGGTCAGTAATAGTTCGGATTACTAAACATTGGTTGGCCACGATTGTACCTTTAGCCTACCACATGAAACTGTTTGTTAAATTACATTCGAAGCCTTGACTAGATCTCTTGGGTAAGATCTTATATTATGTAATCTTTAGTGAACCTTAATACTAACCCCGTTCAATTGAATTCTCATTGAAGATATTTTCAAACTTATAATTGTATTCCTTGTAGCACTGGCGGCTCGTGCCCATGAAACAGGTGAAGTGCTTAACAGTAAAATATACGGGCACTTCACCTGTTTCGTGGGTACGAGCCGCCAGTGCCTTGTAGTTGTTTCATCAAACAGCAGCATTTCCACTTACGAGTAAAAACTACTTTATGGGATTGATAAGATTCAAACAATCTTTGCATAGAAATAATACTTTACAATAATTATTTTTTAGAGAGATTTCTGGTTTTTCACCTCTTGTTCCTAGTTGATAGCAATGAATGTTTATGATCGAAGTTTATCCTATTGAATTCACTGAGGGGTTGTAGGTTGTGGGTGGCATTTTCTTCTTCTTCTTCTTCTTCTACTTGCGTTGGGAAGTACCTATTGGGAAAATTAACCTGGAGTTTTTGAATATACAATAGTATGGATAGCTCACTTCAGTCTGAAAATCTTCCTTGAGGAGACTCTCATGGCCGGACATAAGATAAGCCATGAACTTATTTCGATAACCAAGAAACGCCTCTAAAAACCTACCCTGACTAGGAATTCATAAAGGCCAGAGTCAAACAAATCGGAAAAAAATCAAGAAAGAAATCGGAAACATTTTGATAACGAGTCACCTCCGGTGACTCATGCCTTGAAAAAACGCATAGCTGAGTGGAACTAGACCTCAGTCTCGAAAATTGTTTGACAATATTACACCTCGTATATCAAACAAGTTGAATTTGATGGAGTGGAGTCGTATCGGTTGATTCGAGCCAGAGAAGGATGTAGATGACGAATTACCATTTCAATGGCTGGGAAGCCGACCGATGTCCGAATTTGGGGGGGGATGGAAGGGGGAAATTGGGTGAGGGGTGATGAGGTGGGTGAGGGGGGGGGGTTTGTACAGTGTAACGTTGTCGTAACGTATGCGTGTCGTCGTTCTCCTCACAGACGCGACATGACTACAGGGTGTTTGATAAATGAGTGTCATCAGACCGTGTCTTTACTTGCTGAAGAGAGAGATCTTGAGAGTGAGAAAGAGAGAGTTATTTTGTGAGATGGAATAACAGTAATGGAGAGAGAGAGAGAGAATAGTGAGAGATAGAGAGAGATTTAGTGAGAGAGAGTAATATAGTAAGAGCGACGAAAAAGAGACAGTAGTAGAAGTAAGAGATAGTATTAAGAGGGAGATAGTGAGTGAGAAAGTTTAAGAGAGGGAGTGAGAGAGAGAGAGAGAGAGAGAGAGAGAGGGAATAACAGAATGAGAGGGAAAATTGTTGATGAGAGGAGAAGTATCCTTCCAACCCTGAATGGAGCCTAATGAAGCTGACCGTCCGCTAGCCAGTGGCACCTTTTCTTTGTCTACTGGAATTAATATGGAAAGTAAGTAGCCTTAATTACGGCGGCAGGGGCATGACGCTGCCGACATCACAACGGCATTCAGCAGCCACAATGATGCTGCCGGCTGAATTCTTCAAAAATAGCAGAGGTTGGAGTTGGAGGTTCTTGGCTACTGTTGTGGGTGCTGGTTGAGAATAACAGGTCGAGAATAGCAAGTTGAGAATAGCAGGTTGAGAATATAGCAGATTGTGAATAGTAGGTTGAGATTAGCACTACCAGCTCGTGCCCACGAAACAGGTGAAGAGCTGTACAGTAAAAGATACGGGCACTTCACCTGTTTTGTGGGAACGATCCGCCAGTGGAGAATAGCGTGTTGATGTTGCGATTTTAGGGTTCACTAATGGTTTACTGTGTTTTTTAAGTAGTTTGTGATTGTAATGGTTAAGTCTCCCCTCAGAAGTCTTACACATAAGTTGAAGTCTTGTACTTGAATGTGTGTAAAAAGGAATTCAATAACCATTAATAAATAATGTTATTTTAATTTATTCCAACTCTCACTCCATTCTATCCTTTCTTACTGAAAATAGCGGGTTGCGACTTTACTGTGTTTGGTGATTGGTGATTGTAATGGATTAGTTTCCCTCAGTCTTACTTAATAGTTATAACACAAATAATTCACTTGAATGTGTGACGAAAGAAATTCAACTATGATAAAATAATTTTATAATAATTTCAAAGACTAGAATATGAAATGTGTTTATCAATATTAATCACAGATTTATGAATTATTGAGATACCGGTTTCGGTAGCTACACCATTATCAATTTCAATGGAATTCCTTAATAAGGTTTACCAGAGATTGCTAATGGTGTAGCAACCGAAACCGGTATCTCAATTTCTAATTAATTTCTTCTAAAAACTTATATTTTTATATATTCAATTATCTACCACAATATCACCTTCACAACTACGCAACCAGTGAAATTACTCATTACTATTATATACTCATTACAATTATATTACTAGTATATTACTCAGAAGTGTGATAATATATGACAATGATAACGAGGATAATTAATACGGAAACGTAAAATGAGATCTACTACCCTACTGGGTTCCGAGTGAATTCATTTGAGCCTATCAAAATCTAGGTTATAAACATGCCCGTAATGCTCACCGTGTATTCTAGTATCTGTGGGTTCATCTAGGATTCCTACAGATTTGAAAATTCAATCTGTGGGAATTTGGATTTTCCCAATTCAATTATAATCTTCAATTATAGGAATCCATCTCTTGTCAATCATGATTAGTGATCATTGAGCTGAGATGTCAGTGTTGCCTACAGAAAAAGCATGAAAAACACTCAGTGTAAACAAGACATTGCTGAACAAACACATGTACAAAGCCCCACCTTTTTCCTATAACACAATCTTTTTTCCGCAGCCCCGGAACTTTTCTGTACGTCGAGAAAAAGTAAAGTTGTTTTTTCATCAGACGTTTTTTGAGCTGAGGTGCGATGATGGGGGAATGTTTGGGGTAGGTGCTGTGGGGGGGGGAGAGGTTAGAGGTAGTACACTTACCCCCCCCCCCCCCACCAACCAAGCCACAAGGGAGCTGCGAAGGAAAAGAAGAAATACGGAAGGGTGGTGCTCTATTGATGAACCTGAAAATAGAATTTCGCCAAACAATCAGAAGCGATGAACTATAATAATAAATGTGAGGCAGAGGTGTTGCCGGGGGTTGAGAGAGGGGGGGCTAACGACATTAGCTCCCTCTGGAGTTCTCTCCCTCAATCCCTAACTCTGGCAACAACTACTCTCCTCAAATATTGCGGAATTCAATTACCCGAGTAAAGTGTTAGGCAACTAAACCCTGCTTGAAGGGCGCCTAGAACTCCTCCCTTCATCCCCCCCACTCTTACCCCTTCACCCCCCCGGACGCGATTAGTCGAGCAATCTGTGCGCGCTTAGCAAAACTTTCCGCAGAAAAGAATGTTGCCCATTAATCCCCTCCCTCAGCCCTACCAACCGAAAACTCAACACCTTGTGTCAAGAGTGTTTGGTTTACGCTGCGCAAATGCAGCTGAAAGAATGCATTTTTATTTTTCTCTTTTTTCAAGATTTTCACCCCTCCAATACGGTTTTGGTTCAATGCTAGAGACAACAGTAATCGATTGTGAATAATTATTATTCAAAACGGTTACGATAATTTTTGACATTAATTGATCAGTTTTAGTTTGAATCGAAGAATTAGAAGTATTTGACATGTAAATCATTACAAAACATTACTACGTACTTTCCCTTGTTTTATTTCAATCTGTATATCCTTAAAAGAAAGACGAGCTATACAGAACACAATGATAAGAAACCACAAAGATTGGAGAATTCCAATAGATTACTTACACTTAAAGGACAGATACAGTCATAAGAAACCACAAACATTTCATAACTCCAATAGACACATTATGAAGACAGACCACATGATGCAGACTTCTTAGTATGGAGAAGTTTTTTGTATGAAACCATAACCTCAAGAGACACAGGATTGTCGTTCCGCTAAAGAGAGTCCGTTTGACATTCTCTCCCTCATGTGTGCGGCTTTCCTTCAATTGCATTCCCCTAACCGCTTCTATCACTGCTTCAAATGTCATCTGACCTCACAAGTCAAAGGTCGTCACTTCCTTTCATGCCTAGATGCCGTTTCCATACGGATGTTACTTGCTTCAAATCTGAGTATGGAAATTTAAATTCTCAAAATCTGAGAATTCAAAAAAGTCATTGAGCAAATCATCAGTGAAGAATACTTGTTACTTAAATGACTATATGAGTCTTATATAGTCACTGTACTTGTTACCATTCAGAAAATTCATTAATTGTTGAGCAGAATAGCAAATCATCAGTTTTTATAAGAATCTCAGTTTTTAAAAGATGATCATGATCACTCCCAAAAAAGTTAGAATGGATAAACATCCGTTTCAATCGAGTTATGGAGGTTACACGTTGGATATTTTACTAACAAAAAGGTTATTAAGATAATACTGTCATTTGTACGGATAACATGCTTAGATTTTCAAATCTCAAATTTTCAAATCAATTTGTTAATTTTCTCATAATACAATAACCTACATGTTACAAAATTATTAGAGTAAACAGGAACTCCGCTGAAAAGACTGCAAATATGTGAATAGAGAGGGGTGAATGGATTGGATTGATTAGAATAGGAATTAAATGAGTTCCACCGTTTAACTAGTAATAACATAGTTTAAGTATATAATATAGGCTACAACTATGTCAACAGGAATAAACAGCAGACTACAGTGAAAAATGTTACAGTATTTAGCCTTTTTTGAACCTTTACAAAATAGATATAATATAATGTAACCAATCTATATCCATAAAAGCGAAATGGCACTGACTGACTGATTCGTTCATTCATTCATCACCAGAACTAAAAATCTACTGAACCGAATGCGTTCAAATTTGGCAGGCATGTTAAGTTGGACGTTTAGTCGCGCGCTAAGAAAGGATTTTTGAAACTTCTTAAGGATACGCCAAATATTAAAGTTTTTCTATAGTTTTTCGGCGTTTTCTCAGTTTTTTCGAGAATCAATCGGTAGAAAATGTTGATATTTGGTGAGAAGGTTCATATAATAATAATAATAATAATAATAATAATAATAATAATAATAATAATAATAATAATAATAATAATAATAATAATAATAATAATAATAATAATAATAATAATAATAATAATAATAATAATAATAATAATAATAATAATAATAATAATAATAATAATAAGAATAATAACAATAAATATTACTATTATTATTATAGAAGGTTCATATATGGTCTAGGAATGTTGTGTTGAAATTTTTTTTAAATCCGTTCAAGAGTACGCCAGTAATCACTTTTTCAAAATTGTAAATGTATTGCGGGTTGCATATCTTTCGCCTTTAAAAGACCAATCCTTTCTGTAAAATCAATGGTTCAGCGAGATTATGGATGAACTAATTTAGAAGATATTGAATCAAGTTTCAAACTATGTTCGAAATACTTCCCAAGGTTACGCTTAATATAAACGTTCAACTATTTTTCGGAGTTTTTCTCACATTTTTCGAGAACCAATTGGCAGAAAAATTTGAAATTTGGTAAACAGGTTAGGTCCAAAAATGCTGTGTTCAATAAATTTCGAACCCCTTCTGAACGGAATTTGCAGGCGAGCGAAGCGAGCCTGTTTGTCTTACTTACACTGCCGATACAGTCGGGGGTCCAGGAGGCGGAGCCCCCTGGCTAGCCGGAAAAGGCGAGCGAAGCGAGCCTGCCGGCTAGTATAATATAATTATGTAACCAATCTACATCGTAAAGCCAATACACTGGAGTTGCATCAATTCGAGTTGAGCTACGAGAATCGCATATTTTAGACAATAACATCTGACACACTAATTGAATCTGACTCTTGTAGCAAGTGTCAGCACACTGTATGACACGTCACCTGATTTGTTTGTCTAGTGTGCACTCTCCCTGTGGAAATGTAGGACCCGACCGAATTCGGTCTTAGTTCCCATGCTGTAGTGTAATAAGAGCGATTGAGAGCAATGGAGTGGTGTGGAGGGGAATCACAGTAATCATCTTGAATTGGATAATTTGATTTAGTCTCGAGGTCTAGGGGGATCTACTCTAATGACAGGGTGCAACTAGAGGAGGGGAGGAGGAACATATCCCGGTGCCGTCGAATGTCGTGGCCGCACAGGAAGTGCTCCTCCTCCTCCTCTTTCTCCTCCTCCTCCTTCTCCTCCTCCTCCTCCTCCTCCTCCTCCTCCTCCTCCTCCTTCTCCTCCTCCTACCACTCTTCCCTCTTCATCACACATGACCTGAGGAGGCCATTGCTACCACATACAAGCTTCTCTCCAAAAGCTCTAGTTACCAAGTGTCCCCATTACGTTTAAGGGCTTCTTAAATCCGCCTCAGACCACTGGTCTGAGACGTACAATATAGTGCATTTGGTATTCCTTAACAAGGTACTGTAATACTAGAAGGGATAAAGGATTGTATAAGATCTGCAATTATCGGGTCTGTAAGCTGTTTTTATAGGAGAAGATTGTATGATTTGGATGTATCTGTACTATTCAATGAGAAATAAAATATTCCTTATTTAATAATAAATACCAAAGCTTAAACGATGCGAATGTACATCATCAAGAGACATTTTTATACGAGTAAATAGAAAAATTATCAATATTATTCCAGAATTGATCTGAGTGGATGAGTTTGTTTTCATCCAATACTGAAAGTCTTCACCATACTGTATCGAACAGTAATAATAATACCTTGTTAATGAAAATTATTTGCAATATAACACTGTGGTATCAGAAATCATTGTAACAGAAAGATTATATGTGTATGAAATGATTATATTGTATGTATAATATGATATATTTGTATAATACTATCCTATGAATTATAATAAGTAAGATATAATTTATTACACTTTTATCAGAGATATTGTGGAACTTATCCATAATTTAGGTATTTGAAAACAAATGATGCCCTGAGCATTGAAACTTAAGTATGGTAACTTTGTGGATCATAAAACCTTTGTTTTCACTTGCCTAAAGATATCATCCACTACATTGATATGCGTATGTGAAAAGCAGCAAGGTAAAAGAATAACTTGTATACAGGGTGTTTCAGGAGGAATGTGCAATACTTCTCAGGCTGATTCCTTACACCAAGTAGACAAAAAAGTTCCGTGGGACCAACCCCCAAAAACGCTTTGTTACCAAGATAACAATGGCGGAAAATTGAGATTTTTCAAAATATATTAATTTTTCTAATGTTTGAGAGGCTTTATTGAGGTTCTAAAATGATCAATTCCTATGTAAAATTAGCTGAGAAATTCAATGGAACCAGTTTTAAGTCTGTATTTTTAACGGTTATTGAGATAATTGGAAAAATATGCTCGAGAACGCCATTTTTTCAACAATAAGGGTTATAACTGGATAAGGAATCATAAAATTGTATTTTTTATTAATGGAAGTTGAGAAGAGCCGGATTCTAAAGAAAAAGTTGAATGGCAGCGATTGTGTAAATCTTACCCAAATCTCAGAAATAGCGATCAAAAATCGCAAAATCGCTACTAAACACAAATTCATCACTTTTGTCAATTTCGCGATTTTTGATCGCCATTTCTGAGATTTGGGTAAGATTTACACAATCGCCGCCATTTAACTTTTTCTTTAGAATCCGGCTCTCAACAACTTCCATTATTAAAAAATACAATTTTATGATTCCTTATCCAGTTATAACCCTTATTGTTGAAAAATGGCGTTTTTTGCATATTTTCCCAATTTTCTCAATAACCGTTGAAGTTACAAACTTGAAACTGGTTCCATTGAATTTCTCAGCTAATTTTACATAGGGTTTGATTATTTTAGAACCTCACTAAAGCCTCTAAAAAATTAGAAAAATTATTATATTTTAAAAAATCTCAATTTTCCGCCATTGTTATCTTGGTAACAAAGCGTTTTTGGGGGTTGGTCCCATGGAACTTTTTTGTCTATTTGGTGTAAGGAATCATCCTGAGAAGTATTACACATTCCTCCTGAAACACCCTGTATAGAATACTGTAGATTAATTAATTCATAATACAGTAGATGTGCATACGCATGGTCCTATAATACCGTGAAATACACCACATGATGATTTCCAACATCAGTAACTTGGAGAACAGGAAGTTTAGGCCATCTCAGTTGCCGATTGCTATGGCAATTGCTGGGGAAGAAATTGCATTTCTCAATTGTTGTTTCGTACCGTTGGCTGCTTCTTATTCTCCTTTTTCTCAGTCGAATGTAATTAAAGCTGGAAATCGGCCGTCTCCTGTAACTGTCCACAGTCCGCACAGTGCTCTGAAGTAGTTGGTGCATGACGTCATTTTGACTTCTCACCCACTTGTCACACCTCTCTGCTTCTGATGTCTTCTCTCTAACTCACTCTTTCTCTTCACTATTTTTAGAATCTACTGTATTCTAATCTAATCTAATTCAAATCAGAGCAGCAGTAAACCGAGGTAGAATAGCATGCATGGTGGCCAACATCCGAAACGAATAGGGACCAGAAGAAGGAGGATAAGAAGAAGAAAAAGAAGAAGAAGAAGAAGAAAAAGAAGAAGAAGAAGAAAAAGAAGAAGAAGAAGAAGAAGAAAAAGAAGAAGAAGAAAAAGAAGAAGAAGAAAAAGAATGTATTTTTTTAGTATGTGCATAATCTGAAAATTATCTCAAACTTTCTCTTTCTTGATATTTTCTTTTTCTATCTCACTTTTCTCTCTCTCTTCATTTCTTCCTCAAAATTTCTTGTTATTACTTGTTTATATTTATTATCAATTTCATTCTCTCTGAACCATACATTAAGAAGTTCAAGCTCTGCTTTTTGTTGTTCATTCTTATTTCTGTAATCTTATTTATTTACTCATCTTTTTTCCTATTCATTTATTCCCCGATTCTTCTTCTTCTCCTCCTTCTTCTTCCCTTCAATTTTGCTTTTTTTGTGCTCATTTATTCCTTTTTTTTTGTATCTGGATGAATTGTAATTGAAAACGAATGACAAACGTTTCCTACAATGTTTTTTGAGCTACAAAAAAAAACAAAATTAATGACCACTCACTTGTTAGCTGGAGATCTTGTGGCTTCAGACTATTGCATGCATATCTTTCGATTACTAAGCCCATTAGTGGTTCATTTCAAGAAATGTGAACCTTGACGTTTATCATTAACCTGGCTACTGAATGATGAATGTTCAGAAAAAGAATTAGCTGTACTGAGAAAGAGATGTTTGTTTAAGAGTGAAGAGAAAAAAAGAGAGGAAGAGAATCTGAGAAAGGGAGGTATTAAGATACAGGGAGAGACAGAGAGAGGGTGATAGTGCATGAGAGCAGAAAGAGGAAGAGTGAGAGTCTGAGAAAGAGATATAGAGAGAAAGAGGGAAAAAATAGAGCGAGAAACGATGAAAAGTATAATAAGTAAGAGCAGAGAGAGAAAGAAGGATTTGATAAGGATTAGTAGGGAGACAGAAAGTAAGAGATAAGAGACAGAGAAGAGATAAAGAGTAAGATTGATTGATTGATTGATTGATTGATTATAATCTCCTTTGCCAGGTCTGAGGAGACCTATGGCAACATCAGATACATGATACAGAATTGAATAGTATAAAAATTATAAACAGAATAAATATGGAATATAAAACAAGTTTCCTTTTTTTTTTAGTGAGATAAAATCAGAAAATAGCCTATTACACTTGAAAAGCAACTTATTAGAGCGTAATGAATAAGCCTAAGCTTTTCGGCTCTAATAAAATACATGAAAATAAAATTCTTATCCTGCTGAATACGTTGTAATTGAGCTAACATGAGAAAAAATAGATTGAAAGGAATTTAACATAACGCTGGAAAACTATTAATTCTGACGAATGTGAAAATCGTGCCAATAGAAAGATAATTGAAGAATAATTTACATTACATGAATGACGTGATATCATCAAATTGCAATTATAAAGAAAAATAATAAAAGTTTAATGAAAATGATTACAGTATATAAGAGAGATGAAAGAGAGTAAGAGAGTCACTTCAAGAGAGAATGTGAAATAGCGAGAACGGAAGGGACATTAAGATGAAGGGAGATAAAGAAATAGAAAAATAGATAGAGAAATAAAACAAGTGGATAGATTCAGTAAGTGAGAGAGAGAAAGAGGAAAAGAAAAAGAGATATTGAGAGAGAGAAAAGCAACTGGCCGCCATATTGGCTGAGTTTTGATTAATTGAAGGTGCATGACGTGCGCCATATTTGGAGCGCGCACTGGACAGACAAACTCATCCTTGACACACACACGCACACGCACCCTGACGCGCCAACACGTCCGCAAGTAGTTTTTTATTTAGTCGGCCTATCAATCATTTACTGTGCGACTATATCAGACATTGCCCTACCCTCCCCCTTCGATAAAGTTCCGAATAATTAATTTTTATGTCTAATAGACACATATAACCGCAACGGTTAGCTGCGCTCTGCTTCCAATGTGTCATCAGTCATTAAGCGACACGGTGCGCGGTGGGACAGATGGCGACAGTGACCGATCACCAGAGCTACAATAATCTTGGATGTCCTATTCAAATCACAAAAGGGTGAACTTTGAAGGAGGAAGAAACATTCTAGGGAAAATAAAATAGACTATGGTGTATTCAAACAATTCCCTCGAATTTGATTCATAACGCTAAGTTACATTATAAAAACATGTTGGATATTTGGTACAATGTTTACTGATGGCAAAACGTTTTCAAGAGCAATATGTTTTTCAAAATTAAAATTGTAATGTAAACATTCATCATTCATCATCATTCTTCATTCACTATGTAAACATCATCATTCACTCATCATCTTTGCTTAGAATACTTGATATCAAGTCGCATTGTAACAATAAAAAATGCTGGTGTAATGTGGCTGAAATTGAAGGATTATCATTGTTGTTAATTAATGAAGTTAATTTAAGATAATTACATATCTAAGGTTATTATCTCGACTGAGAATACATGTATAAAATCTATACAAGGTATAAAGAATACAATATTATTCAATAAACAATATCAACATTATACAATGTATAAACGAAAGGTAAATGAAGGAAGATGATTTGAACAACTGTTTGATTTTGACTGTGGTGTGATTATCAAGTTGTTTCTTCGCTTTGGTTGAATTTGGACTCCATTAACAAAATTTAACAAGGAGGGTTGGATCTGCTTCATTTTCAAACAAAACTTTTTAAATTGGTTGATGATCGTAATCGGTGTATTGGACGGCTTTCTCCAATTAAACCGCTAGTAATATTTTGATTGATAATGCTGTTTAAATCAACAGTGCTGCGGTATTTTCAGTTAGATGTTGCTACAGAATTAAAGTTCTTAATAATTTGGGAGTTATTTGAATTCTCAATTATTTAAGAGTGTTTAAATTAAAATAATTCAAGAGTTTTCAATCTAAATAATTTAAGAGTTTTCAATTTATCCATGTCGGTCACTTGAATTAATCACAAAATAAACAATTATTGATTTGAATAGAATTCCTCATAGCGCATAGAATAATATTTCGAAAATCACAAGGAAAGCTTATAACAGCCATCTAGAGAAAATTTCTGATTCACTAATATATTTTTGTTCATGAACAACTACTACAAGCGATAGATAGCAACCAATATAGCAGCAACCTTTTACAATAAAAAAAATAGCTTGTATGTTCATCTCTTTTTTACTATAATAGAAATATTACCTATTACCTTCTTTATATAATAGATAATGGTTCTATGATCATATCTGATCATGTGGAAGGTGATGAAAAATGATTTCGTATTTTCATCTCTTTCCATTTGATCATCTATGATCATAGAACTATTATCGTGTAATACCCGCCTTACAACGATCTAGTAGAAAATCTAGAAATTTTAAATTCACCAACATATTTTGTTCATGATCAACCACAAGCGAAAGATGAAACGAATTGCAGCAACCTTTCACAGTGAGAAATAGTCAGCTATAGTGTGCCCATGCAGAGAAGACATTCGGGCAAGATGGGTAATTTACTCCGACTCGGTCAATATTCATTCAAAAATTATAGATTAGGTTTCAAATTTTAGAAAATTTTTCAATCTTTGATTTGAGATCAAATTTATAATTTTTGAACCAATATTGATCGAGCTTGAGTCATTTTCGTATCTTGCTGGAATGTCTTGTTTGCTTGGACGATGCCAGTCGGAGGCAGACAGGCATCAATATGATGGAGTAGTGCTGTGGGAGCTATACTAACCCGAATCAGCCACCCTATTCTGGCAATCAAAAACCCATTTTCACAGCTGGTATTGTGGACGTGTCAAACGAATTCGCAGCTTAAGCTTTCTGTATTTACTGGCCTGATGGCTGAGGGATTGCATGCGAGCAGAGCAGTATATACTTGGCTGGGATTTGCTTGAGCCGTCTTATGTATTATTCTGTACACGGATCGTGGAAGGAGACATGCATGATTCCACGAATTTTCACTCTGGCAGGTTGGTGTATCATGCCTCGGATATGTTTAAGAAGATTATTTTTTAATACTTACTCGCTCTATGTTTAAGGGAAAAACTTTTAAAAATATTCTAAAAAAAATAACATTTAATTTTATAACATTACTAGCCAGCAGGCTCGCTTCGCTCGCCTTCTCCGCCTAGCCCTCCCCTGGATCACCGAATGTATCAGCGGTGTCAGTGAGTCAAACAGGTAAGAAAGATACCGAAATTTTGGGAAATGATAAGCAACTGTGGGGAAATGATACTGACCGATAAGGAATTGCGTCAAAACATCGAGAAAATGATACTGAAATATGAAAGAATGATACAGATATTTGGGGAATGATACGCAAATTTGTGGTAATGATACGGAATGATTAGGAATTAGGACCAAACATCGAGAAAATGATACTGAAATATGAAATAATGATACCGAAATTTTGGGAAATGATACGGAAAGATTACGGCAGTACATTGAGAAAATGATACTGAAATATGAAAGAATGATACAGAAATTTGGGAGAATGATACGCAACTATGGGAAAATGATATGCAACAATAAGGAATTACAACAAAGCTTTAGGTAAATTATACTGAAATATGAAGGAATATGGTACCGAAATTTGATAAAATGATACGCAACTATGTGGAAATGATAAGGAACAATAAGTAATTGCGAAAAAGGATCGAGAAAATGATACTGAAATATGAAAGAATGATACCGAAATTTGGGGAAATGATACGGAACGATAAGGAATTGCGGCAGAGCATCGAGAAAGTGATACTGAAATATGAAAGAATGATACAGAAATTTTGGGAATGATACGGAACGATAAGGGATTGCTACAAAGAATCGAGAAAATGATAGGCTACTGAAATATGGAATAATGATACAAATTAGGGAATCGAGTACGAACTGATATGAAATAATGAAAAGAAATCGAGTGAAATGATACTGAAATATGATAGAATGATACAGAAATTTGGGAAAATGATACACAACTATGTGTAAATGATGCGGAACGATAAGAAATTACGAAAAATCATCCAGAAAATGATACGAAAATTCCTGGTAATGATACGGAACGATTAGGAATTACGACAAAACATCAAGAAAATGATACTGAAATATGAAAGAATGATACAGTAATTTGGGAAAATGATGTATGTATGTATGTCTGGCAGCCTACCAGCTGGTTGCCAGTTTCAAATTCACTCTACTATACAGCCCGTCCAAGCCAAGAAGACACCCCGGCACGACGGGAAAACGGCCTCAGCCCGGCCAATACCGGCCCACAAGCCATAAATTCTCAATCAGAACACACAGTCCCCGAACCAACACTGGCCGAGTCGAAGCCGCCCCCTCCACCCGGCCAGAATTCCCCCCCTGGCCGGAAAGACCATACAGCAAGCAAATAATCATCAACCAGGATAGAGGTAACGTGTGGTTAGTGCGTTGATCCTCTCAACCATAAGCCAGTCTCCGCAACAAATTGGCGGCGCTGAACACCTCTGAATAACATGAAGTTAATCAGTTAGAGTGTAATGCAACAATTACTATTCCCCAGGGACGGGAAACGATTGACTGTCTTTACTAACGACAGCCAATCTCCCAAAGGAGGGTGGGAAAAATGATACGGAACGATAAGAAATTGCGAAAAAGCATCGAGAAAATGATACGTAACTTTGAGGAAATGGCACGGGACGATTAGAAATTACAGCAAAATATCGAGAAAATGATACTGAAATATGAAAGAAAGATACCAAAATTTTGAAAATGATACGCATCATTTCCAAAGTACTTTAAGAGAATCTAACCCCCACAACTATATAGGTTCCTCATGACTAAAATTTTACTAGTAACATATTGTTCCTATCACTATAGGACTGAGTTACTTGAATGTAACTAGCACTGTGAGTTACTGGAATGTAACTAGCACTGTGAGTTACTGGAATGTAACTAGGACTGTTAGTTACTGGAATGTAACTAGGACTGTGAGTTACTGGAATATAACTAAGACTGTGAGCTACTGTAATGTAACTAGCACTGTGAGTTACTGGAATGTAACTAGGACTGTGAGCTACTGGAATGTAACTAGCACTGGGAGTTACTGGAATGTAACTAGGACTGTTACTAGGACTGTCAGGACTAGGACTGCATGGAATGTAACTAGGACTGTTACTAGGAATGTCACTAGGACTGTGATTTACTGGAATGTAATAATAAGAGAATGTATAATAAAATTTATTCAATTTCTGCATGTATTATTAGAGATTATTAATTCTGTAAAAATTAATTCTGTAAACTATTATTAGAAATTATCAAGGGTAAACTACTGTGAGTATCATTTCGGCTCTTGATAATATCTATATTATAGTCTGCCCAAGCAAAGAAGAGCCTCTGACAAGATGGGAAAATGACTCCAGCTTAGTCAATTTGTAGAAGAATTATAAATGTGATCTTAATACTAGATCAAACTGTTTCCTACAATTTGAGAACAAATTCACAATTTTTGAACCAATATTGACCGAGATTGAGTCATTTTCCCATCTTGCCAGAGGCTCTTCTTTGCTTGGACTGACTATACTTGATAGAGGTGACACCATAAATTCAAGTGGTTTTGTCTGTTACTTCTGCGCTCCAACAGCTGATGTTGTCAATTAGGGGCTATCTTATTTTGTATTATAATTATCATAATATATTCTTAGGGCCGGTTTCTCCAAAAAAAGTTAATCTGAATTTTGGATTAAACCATCAGCTGGCTCAATTGAAACACAAGTTAATAAAAGTGACCATACACTGACAACTGATAGTTTAAACTAAAATTTCAGTTAAACGTAGAAACCGGCCCTTAGATGATGTTGATGAGATTAAAAGAGACAATATTTGTTTTATATCAGCTATTAACAGGTATAATTACGTACAACAAACAGACTGCCTATTGTGAATTCAGATATTCCAGTACGTGTATGTTACTATGTAACTATAGAAATTTCTAGGAAAAAAAAAATGGATTGGTTCTCTTGTCGGTGGTTAAAGTAGTGGTCTATAGTGAGTAATAGAGCCATCTATTAGAATGACTTTGAAACAACTTCTTATTGGTTCAAACAACTCTACAAATTGTACATAATTCTACCACACACAGTGCACTCAAGCCCTCTACAAAAAACCCATCCCAGTGTTTTATCTGCGAAAAACTACCATAAGGTTTTTCCAAGAGACTTTATTCGATTGCTTCGTGAACCAGCACAGGATTCGATTTGAATTTAATTGAATCATTTTTCCCTCCGGCAACAGACAGAGGCCAGGCCGCACTTGGGGACAATGTTGATTGGATGCGTGGGCATATGCCCCGTCTAAATGGTGCGCCTCTATCAACACCCCATCCACATATAGGCTCACTCACTACAGTCAGTCAATAATGAATTGCGCAAAGCTTGCAAACAGAAGGGCCAATGATAAACGGATTAACGTCAAATCACATCGAAACGAATTGAATCCCGCAACCGACACTCGCCTGTCTCCCTCCTCACATTCATCCTCCTCCTCCTCTCCTCCTCCTCCTCCTCATCATCCTCCTCTTCCTCCTCATCCTCTTATCATCTCTCCTCATCCCACCCGCTTCTTTCTATAATGCGCTTTGTGCCATCAAACACCCACCCATCTACACACGTGTTGACGATGAGCAGTTGATATATTCGGAAAGAAATTGCTTTTTAGCCTCTAAATACTTCACTGCCAATGCGGAAGTTCTGAGGGGCGTTAAAATCATTCACTGTTGATTGTGTTGCAAGAATATTGTTTGAATGATACTTTTTTGAATGGGATTTTTCTGTAATGGAATACTTTATTACTCCAAGTTTAGTGGTATTACTTCAATTTCGTAAAATTTATTCTTCTTTAATTGAAAATAATGAAATAATAATATATTCACTGTCACAATACTGTACTTCTGAATACAATCTACAGTCTACTATTAAGGGTCGATTGTTCTTTTTGAATATGAGGTAGAAATTAACATATTTCCTTCAACTTTGTGAACTAATATCTTGAGTGAGAAACCACGTATCACTTTGAAAGTTTCTGTCCGCGTTCGTTATACATTTCTAGAGTTAATTTCATTTTAAAATTTCAATGATCAACAAAATACCCTCTATAATCTAGAATTTCACGAAATACACATTCACCTTTGGAATATCTCAACCCCGGCCTGGAGTAGTACAACAAAATGCCCTCAAATACCCCCCTTTCACTGACCGGGCTGTCCAGCAGCGTAACGAGCAGATAGTTTCTACAGTGGAAGGGGGGCTGTCAGAAAGGGGGGGGGTTCCGACCGTGACAGGTGAGACTCGCTCCTAAGACAAATGATCCGCAACGCGGAGCGGTTCCGATGAAAACACCCCCCCCCCTCACCAACGCTCCCCCCTCCAGACGCCTTCACCCTATTTTTCACTTGATATGAAAAGATCTCCTCGGATGATAAACGATGCTCGTGCCATCCCCGTACCCGGCTCGGCTACGACTCGCTCTCTATATCTATATAGATTGTAGTATATGCATTTTGCGTTTATATGCATGCATGTCGCAAAAATCTATAACACATTTCCCGATAATAGATGCGGTTTGGCTACCACCCCCCCCCCCATCACTCCATAGTGATCGATTTGTGGCGCCTATTCACACCAACTCGCACACGCGTACACAAGCACACGGGCGCGTCTCGTGTCATCGTTTGGCTTTCCCCACAACTTACTTCGTGGCTACACTGTTCTCTGTCCTTTTTTGTCGGTGCTTTGTTTTCTTGTCCATCTTCTAAGGCCACTATTAGTGGCTGACGAGAAAAATTAAGGCATTTTTGTCCGCTTCTTGAATGCTACAACAGTTGATGTTGTCAATTAAGTTGTTGTCATTCAGCTATGATGGAGTTTTTGGAATCAAAAGATTCTGAACATCAGCTGTAGGTTACATAACGTACAAGAGACAGACGAAACCATCTAACTCTCAGATTTTCAATGTTCTCTTATTAGCAGTTTAGCATATTTCACAGAAACGACTCAACTAAATACGTTCAAACCGCATACCCAGGTTGAGCTGAGGTAATAGAATAACTAATTTAAAATATTCTAAAATCATCCTAAAATTAGCTGATGAACGAAGCAAAGTTGTTTGAATGGAATTTGCAGGCGAGCGAAGCGATCTCGTTTGTCTTATTGACCGAGTTGCAATTTTTTTACTACACTGGCTATAAGGCGAATAAGGCGACCAAAGCGAGCCTGCCGGCTAGAAGAATTGTATAGTAGCTGGAATGTTACAGAGCGTCTATGTAGCTGCTGCTGAACAAAATACATTAAAAGTAGTAAGAAAAGTATACAGTAGTAGTATAGTAGTAGTATAGTAGTAGTAATGATGAAGTTTGTATCGATAAAACTATTTTCAAGATGTATGTTGTAGACGTTGATTTTTCATTTTAAATAATATCACAGTACTCTTATCAGTTATTTTTTTTACTAGAGCATACTAAAGTGAACAAATAACTGGGAAGGGTACTGTGATATTATTTAAAATCAGTGATAAAAGTAGCCCTAAGATAAAGGAAACACCAAGTTGAACACATTGTACGAAAAAACAGTAATAATTCCATAACAAAGTAATGTTCCCAAAACTCTCGTTTTCACCGCATTGTGCGATGTGAGGATGACGAGTACACTGACATGACGGTGAGTGCGCGTGCGAGCGCGCATCCAACATACTGACGATGTGTTTGCCAGAAATCGACTCGCCTCACCTCGAGCTTTTCCATCAGCTAGCATTCGTCACAGTCCGGGATAGACCTTGCCTGATATGCGTGAAAAAATTACAAACACCTGGAGATCTTTGTGCTCCAACAAAATAAGACGAGTACTTGGACAACATATCGCGGGTAAAAAAAGCCAGTCTGTCGAGTAGATTGCTCTGGTATCGGGTTCAAAGATTCCTGTTGGCGGTCATCTGTACTAGATAGTAGATAGAACGCATGCCGTCCTGTCCAAGAATAAAGCAGTACTAGCTTTTACCAATGAGTTACATGTATATTCAAAGATTGATATCATATTTTTCCGAAGTAACCAACAGTCCAAGTACATAGAAATATACTATGTACTAGTTGTTACTTATATGTTGAATGTATATTATGTGACATGACATGTATCAACCTGACATGGAGGATGATATGAATTTTTTTGGGTATAGGTGACAAAAATATTAGATTATTCTAGGATCTAGGATTCTATTTTTCTATCTCTTTGCTTCATTTTTCTCATCGGTTTTCTACAAATAATTCTTACTGTCTGGATTTTTATTCTTCATCTTCTACTTCTCTTCAGTTTTCCCCATCCTAATCTGATCTGAATACACGATTGGCTGAAAGTTGAAAGTTTTCTAATATATTTTAATATATAATACATTTCTAAGTAGGAATGGAGACCTTTGATATAACCTTCCTTCGATCTTACTGATCTAGCCTTTCAACTCAACAAAGAACTGATAAGGCTAATACACACTAGAATTAATTCAACAAAGACTCGTAATAATTTTGATTACTTTCAAATCCAATCAATTATTAACACAGTTGTTGCATAATTCTGATAAATGGATGAATGTCTCCACTTAGTATTATTACATAAGTGATGTGGGTGAATATGATGACAGGTTAATGGTGATATTAGAGATAAAAAAATATATAAATTCATACTAATCCCCAACGAGCTGTATAACCTTCCAAAATAATGGAAAATTTCATTCTCCAAACAATTTAAAATTTTTAAAAGCTATCAATATTTTCCAAGAATTCTTGAATGATTTTCGACACAACCAATATTGTATAAATCACTCCTTTTCTTCCTTTTATCCAATAAAACAAAACACAAAATTTTTCTCTCTACAGCACTTGGCATCCTCACAGTATCTATTGCAAACCCATTCCAACTTTGTTTCCCCAGCAATAAAAGCATGCAACTTTTCAAGTAAAAGAAAAAAAACGATTGGTCTCAACAAGGGAATGACGAATAGATTTTCATTCATGAATATCTTCGGACAAAGTGAGGGATGGCTGGGGGTTATAGGTATATTCTGTCCTAGTAAAGAAGACATTGTGGCAAGAAGGGAAAATGACTCCAGCTCAGTCAAAAATCATAAATTTGGTCTCAAATTGTACAAAACATTCTTCTTCACAATTTGGGAACAAATTTATGATTTTCTAACAAATATTGACCGAGCTGGAGTAATTTTCCCTGCCAGAATGTCTTCTTTGCTTGAACAGACTGAGGCTAGAGAAAGCGGAAATATTCTTTTATCGTGGAAAAGTGATCAATCAATGAATGAGGATGACATGAATGTATGGGGAGAACGATGAATATAGTTGGTGCCTGTCAGTGCCCAGGTGAGCTTAGTTGGGGGGGGTGGTGGTTAGTTGGGGGGTGGTGGTGGATTTTGAATGTGTCAGACTGACTCACGACGACGAAGGAAAAAGGGGATGTCAAACAAGTGGTTCGCTTCCCACTGCCACGATTAATGGCCTCGGGGCTCTCTCTCTGGCTAGCCCGGGACGACTCAAAAGAGACTCCTCACGAGGATCATCTCATTACGCGCGTCTCATCCAGTGTAACTACTCAGGTCGTGCGCACTGAATCTCATTACGCCGGCCTTGTCTCTTCACACGTCATTTGATTTCATTGGGCCGCATGTGCATGGATCTAATGAAGTAGTGCAAATCGTATGATGCTATCACAATCGGATGTTGCAATCACTGCCTACGGAATAATATTGACGAATGCATTTAGAGCTACAGTGGCTATATAAGAATTATATAGTCACTGTATTTAGAGCGAGACTGATGCGGGGGTTTTCCAAGCTCACTCAAAGTTGAGGGACCCTCAAATTTTGATGACAGCTGAAATTTTATATGATAAGTATAGGAAATGTAGTAAATTGTAGTAAATTTGAGGGTCCCCAAGACCCTCAATAAAGCAATTTCAAATTCAAAAATTCAAATTCATTTGAGTGTGCTAGGAAAAACCGGACATTAAACTTCAAATCCAGTAGGCCTATATTGTATGAACCTCCTTGGTATATTGATACTGTACAGAACTGGGTGGATTGCTATTTTATCATCTTCCAGTGGAAAATATATGCTGTATTCACAAATATTACTTCATTATGAGATTTTACGTATACTGATGCTTTTTATACTTTATGTGCTATTTTATGATTTATTGGTTTCTACTTTCGTTTGGTTGCAGTTTTGACGTCTTGCGATCTCACTACTTTATTGATACTATATACTGATACAGTCTACTGAAACCGTATTAATATCTGTAGAATTGGATAAGTGATTCAATCTCTCTTTATAGTAAGATTCACTTTTTTTTTACTTTATAGTTCATATTTTTTGTGCTATAACATGAAACTAAATGTTAATAATAATGTTCCCCTTCTAGTGAAATACATAGTGATGCTGTACTTTATTTTTAGTACCGATATTTCTTCTCATATTTCTATTTTTTATTGCTTCTCTATCAATCTCACTATGATTAGAAGATTATTTTATTAATTAGTTGCTTCTAAAATAATACTAGAGACTGACGTTGATTTGGACATTGATCTCTATTCTCTTCTGAAAACCATATAAATGAATAACTAAATCAATAAAATCAATTACTCAATTCATAGTCGATTTCCAATTTCTTTCAAATATGTTATTATTTATATAATCACCCAGGTGGTTACTGGTTATCATAATACAGTTGAAAAATTGAAGTTTCTCGATTATTAACAATCACAACTTAAGAAATTTCGTGAATTGATTCATTTGGTATAACCTATTTTAATGGGAAGATGATGATGAGAGATGGATGGACCTACTGCTTACTGGTTATTATAATACAGTTGAAAAATTGAAGTTTCTTGATTGAATTAACTCATCTACAACAGTGGTGATGAAATTTATGTAATTGATTCATTTGGAGTACCCTATTGCTCTAAATTCAAAAATTTTCATAATTTGGTATTTCTCCTGGACTATAAATTCATTCTTAATTGAAGTGCTACGAAAAATTAACCTATGTTTTATAGTTACGAACTTTATTATTCATCAAAATTTGGTATGAAGACGTTTTGGACATAAGTCTGTGTTTTTAACCAATAAATTATTAGTGTCTGTAAAATAAATAAATAATTTCAATTTCTGTGAACCGTTTTCTTATAAAAGATGTCACGCATATTGATCAAGCAGCGCTCCCGACAGCAGGATCTGCGAAATAGTATTATGATAAAACGTGGCGAAGATCAGGTGCGAATGGAGTTGTTAAGGCGATTAGGGCCCTGAATATGTCACAGAGGGCACAGAATAGGGAAATAGCAGGAACGGAAAGGGTAGGGGTAAACTGGCGGCTCGTGCCCACGAAACAGGTAAAGTTCACGTATCTTTTACTGTGCAGCACTTCACCTGTTTCGTGGGTACGAGTCGCCATTGGTAGGGAAAATAGTAGGGAAGCCGCTCAACGCTTCCGCGCCAGCTTAATTAGTAGAACTCCATCAAATTTTATTTCCTCTTAAATTAAAAAAAAGACTTGAAAATCCTTTCGAGTTTGAAATTTTTTGTCGACGAGCGAATTTCATTGAAAATATTCTTATCACAATTAAAAACTAAGATGGAGAAAGAAAGCAAAATTAATTAAAGCGCAGCGCTGGCAAAGATGTCAGCAGCGGTCGGCGGGCGGGCAAACGTAAAGAAGAGAAAGTCGAATTAAACTTTATGAAAAAAGCCAAGAGTCATAAGGCGGCCTGCGATATGCAGTAATGATAACATCACACCCAACCTCCTCTTCTTCTAACCGCTGTTTTTTCAAGTCTCTCCTTTTTGCCTTCCTGTCTCACTCTCTCACACTCACTCTATTTCTTTCTCTTATTCTCTTCTTTTATATTTCTCTCACTCACATTTACTATCTCTATCTTCCCCTCTGTGTATTCACTCTCATCTTATTCCACTTCTCACCCATACTCACTAACTCTTTCTTTGTCATTGTCACACACACTCTCTCTCTTTTCTCTGTCTCTATTTATGTGTTTCTCTCCTTTTCCATTTTTGTCTTTGGGGACGATACTACTCAGATCCACGCTTATTACTCTCCATCTCATTTCTAGCCGAGCGGTCCGCTTTTTTCATCATCAAACACAACTTTTCCCCCTTTTTTCCTAGTCGTGCGCCCTTAAAAACAACCCCTACTAACTGAGGTCCGAACTCTTTGGTTTCTTGCTACCCTCTCTTCTACACCTTCTCTTTCTCTCCTTTAGTCTCAGATGAGAAAGGGCAATGAGAAGGATGAGAAATGATAAAGCAGCATTTTTTCGCACAAGTACATACATAAGCTCGTTTTGTAGATGTTGTGCAGGGTACTTTAAACAGCGTATAAATTCTCCGAGCGCAAAGGTACCTGCAATAAAATCCAATCTACTGATTATAATGCGTAAGGGTGTGATGCTTGAATTATGTTCGTTCAGGAAACAGATCACGGTGTACTGAGATAAAAGATTACACGGCTTGGGTTGCCTCTCAAACAACCGACTAAAGTCTGTCCAAGCAAAGAAGACATTCTGTCAAGATGGGAAAATGGCTCGGCTTGGTCAATCTTGCTTCAGAAATGATAAATTTGGTCTCAAATTGTAGGAAACATTCTGATCTAAAATTTAAGACCAGATTTATAGTTTCGAAATCAATATTGATCGAGCTGCTGTCATTTTCCGATCTTGTCAGAATGTCTTCTCTGCTTGGACAGACTATAACATGAAGGCCTTTCCGCTTTGACTTTGCCTTTTTCAAGAGCGAGTGCTCCAAAATATGTTTCGTAGCCAACTGAATGTTTGTCCAGTCGTCAATGCTCACTTGAAATCCAACTTTGCTAATCAAAAGAGGAAGTAAATCATGAAATCATCCTAAAAATGCTTGGGGGAAATCAAGTTGAATAATGGAGTTTGAGGGGATAATGTTTAGATATTGGATGAGATAACCTTTTGGACTTAATTATTCATTCATTCATTCTTGGCATTATTCAGTGGTTATATAAATTTTGAATATACAGGGTGTTTCAGGAGGAATGTGCAATACTTCTCAGGCTGATTCCTTACACCAAGTAGACAAAAAAGTTCCATGGGACCAACCCCCAAAAACGCTTTGTTACTGAGATAAAAATGGCGGAAAATTGAGATTTTTCAAAATATATTAATTTTTCTAATTTTTTAGAGGTTTTAATGAGGTTTTAAAATAATAAATTCCTATATAAAATTATCTGCGGAATTCAATGAAACCAGTTCCAAGTTTGTAACTTAAACGGTTATTGAGATAATTGGAAAAATATGCTATAAAACGCCATTTTTCAACAATAAGGGTTATAACTGGATAAGGAATCATTAAATTGTATTTTCTATTAATGGAAATTGAAGAGAGTCGGATTCTAGAGAAAAAGTTAAATGGCGGCGATTGTGTAAATCTTACCCAAATCTCAGTAATGGCGATCAAAAATCGCAAAATCGTTACTAAACACAAATTCATCACTTGTGCTAAGTTTTGTTAATTTTACATCACTGGTTTCATTGAATTCATCAGCTAATTTTACATAGGAATTGACCATTTTTAAACCTCACTAAAGCCTCTAAGAAATTAGAAAAATTAAAATATTTTGAAAAATCATAATTTTCCGCCATTGTTTTCTCAGTAACAAAGAGTTTTTGGGGGTTGGTCCCATGGAACTTTTTTGTCTACTTGGTGTAAGGAATCAGCCTGAGTATTCCACATTCCTCCTGAAACACCCTGTATAGTATCCTTTCCAATGCACTAGACTCTTTCCCAACTTTCCCAAACTAAACATCGGCTTATCTCACTGAATAACTTATTTTCATAAGATGTGTGAAATATGTGATTTCAAGAATAATCATTCAATAAACGATTCGAGTAATAACAATTACAAGTCCGATGGTAGAAATGAAAATTTTAAATAAAAAGAGGCATAACGAGTATTGGATTTTACTTGTGGAGGGTAATTATTATTATTAGCGTATGGCTTTATTTGGTGGAGAGACCAAAAGGTGTTCCACCTCGCCGACATGTCCTTTTTTAGTGGGATACATGGTAGAAGTTCTTGAATATGTTCACAGTTAGGGGAATGAGCCAAATCTATGCAAGGAACACTTGGCATCGAAGAGGATTTGAAATAATCTGGTTATGTATGAGAAAGCAATCAAACCCAAGACAATAAAATTAAATTCGAACAGAATGTGGAGAGGCTGATGGTTATGCCGTCTGCTCTAACAGGCTCCAGCTATATTGGCGGTTGACCAAAGACTGTAAATAATGCTCAGCTCTGTCAGGACAGTCGCTGAGTGTACTGCGAGAGCTGAGTAAGTCAACAGTGACCCTCGTTAAACAATTTCGCTTTTGAAGACCGTTTTCAGACTGTACTGATAGAGTTGACGATAAATTACATACATTCACCAAGCGCCAAGTTTGTTGGTTTCAACTGTATAGGAGCTGGGCGGCCATACACGTTAGAATTATTAATGACCGGCTCGTTGGCAGTGACTTTTTATTTGGTGTAAGACCAAATGGATTGGCCTGTACCGTTTTCCTGCCAAGAACAATCGTCGGGGGCGGCAGGAAGACAGGGTGGGGGCTGTCTGGGGGCGGCGAGCGGAAGCTGTAACGGCGTTAATGTCAGCCATTAGACGGGAATCACTGCCCCCGACTTTGGCTTAATGTCTCAACTGCCTCCGGCCTTGCCTACTGGTCTCTCCTCGCTCTCTCTCTCACACACTCTTATTCTTCCACTCACTCATTAAATTTTAATATTTCTCTCTCTCTCTCTCTCTCTCTCTCTCTATCTTCTCTCACCCCCTGCAAGTCTTCTCCATCTTTTTCACTCTCTCTTTTCGATTCTCTCCCCCTTTAACTTTTAATAATTACCCCCTCTTCTCTCACTCATTTCCTATCTTTCTCCATAATAATAAAATAATAATAATATTCGTGTAACCTGGCTGGCTCAGGTCTGGTGTCAGAGTTTTCAGGTCGCTCCTGATAAATTTCAGGGCCTCTGACATGACTTAACGACTGTTTTTAGGCAGCCGAGACCGACGGCTTAACGTGTCCATCCGAAACACGGGAAAGTGGCCTGAGAAAAATTCCTGGTCTGACCTGGGTTTAAACCCGGGACCTTTGGGTTGGAACGCCAGCCTTTAACCCACTTAAATTCTCCATAATATTTCAATATTTCTTTCTCTCTTTCCTCTCACTCCCCTGCATGTCATCTCCATCTTCCTTTCTATTTCAATATTTCTCTTCAACTCCTCAAAACCAAACGTACTGATATTTATCACAGTAACTGTTGAATTTGTTAATATTGTATTATTCTGTTATTGTGTTTCACTAATATTTTTGTATTATATTATTCATTGTGTCTTTATGTGTGTTTTAATTGAAATAGAAAATAAATTGAAATTGAAATTTTCATCAAACTAACGAATCTTTCAAAAAGGACGCACATCAAAGTTTGAGGGAAAATACATTTGGCCTACGAAATATTTCCACTTCAAAATTCAATGTATGAGATCTATTGTACTGTTTTTCAATATGTTTTACATTACACTCATGTACCAGTAATGTACCAGCGTTATTTTGTGTCTGTAATATCAATACATGTTTAAGAATTATTTTTTCAATTATTGATGGAAGTTGGATGATTATTGAAGTTAATCATCAGTCGAATTCTCAGTGAGAGTGCATTCATACCCAACCCATCACAATCCTACACAACAAAAATAATGTATAATAAATAACTTTTAATAATTATTACGCAAGGGTGTATTATCTATGTCGAATATATTCTCCTTCAAACTTTGGTGCGCGTCCTTTCTGAAACACCCGTTGGATAATATGCGAATGAAGTAGGGGGTTTCTGTGAATTTTCTCGTACGATTCGACTTCACATTGATCAGTTATATTTTTCAAAATAGGATCACTATAGTCTCATTATTGAAGAAAGTGAAACATTTCCCCCAAAATAATTTACAGTGATGCATTGTATAATACATATGCTTTATTTATAAACTGTTACGGAAGACCATTAGCCTACTAGGTTGGGTGGTAGCTGATTAAAGCGACTGGCTTATATTATTCAAGAGCATTACTATCATAAATCACATTCAACATTAGGCCGCAAGAATCGGTTCACATTTTTGAATGTACAAAACCCTTTGACGGTTAATATTGGGGCATCATTAATCATCGCGTGTTTCTTTTCACGTTCGGATTGGATTTAATTGTTTGGTTGGCGACGGCGGTAACCTCTTGAACTCTAAACTGGATGTGGCTCACGAGGCTTGAGTGGCTTGTCACACTGTTAACATAATGAGATGAAGATAAACTTGTGGGTGAATTGTGGATTTGAGAGGTTTTCGAGAGATTTTATTTGATTTTTAGATTGATAATTTTCTTTAATTTTGAGATCAATAATTTTCTTAAGTCTTTAAGATTTTCGACTTTAATATAAAGTCTGATGATTTTCTTATATTTCATGATTTTCTCAAATCTATATGTTGATTATTTTCTTCAATTCCAAAATTGATGGTGAGAGAAGTAACATGTAACATTTTTATTTATCAACAAGATTGAAACACAGACAAAGTCCAAAACGTCTCTTCTTCACAATTTTGGTTGAAATATTCAAAATAGAGGTTATGTCCACACTTAAAACTTAAATTATACACAAATTTGAACTTCTGAAGGTTAAAACTATAATTCAGAATTTGGAAGGTTGTTACATAAATAAAAATAACCAAAACACGAGTAATATTATTTAAAATAAAGTAGGAAGTAGAAGTGTGCAAAAAGTATTGTCTCGATGAAATCTCATTTAAAGAAAATTAATATTTTATTTTTTGTACATTCGACATCGTCCAAAGAACACAGTACTGTATATGGAAAGTCAGAACAGTATAGTACATCAGCTTCACTTGATACATAATCAGAAATAGATTGAAGAAACTTATATGGTTTGAGTCCTGTCATAGAATGCAAAAGAATCTACTATGAAGGATTATGAGGTTGAATTCCACTTCATATTCATCATAAATTTCAAACAATGCCAAAAATTGACATACTTCATCTATAAATATAGGTTGTAGTAAGTAATAAAAATCGTTTGTATCAGTAGATTAGTTCCTTAGAAGTACAGTATCATACTGGGGGGCTAGTTCAAGTTTAATAATAATACTAGCCTGAAGAGTGAACAAACATTAAAAATACAATATTTATTTGGCCATTTGAAATCAAATTTGCTAATAAATTCAGTTAATGAACCTTATTTGATGAAACTCAAGTAATGGATTCCTCATCATTTGAAATTGGCTTTTATGTTGTGAAAGGAGTTTATGTTCAAAGATAAAGATTTTTAATTAGATGCAATGATTGAAAGAAAGAGAGTTATCTGTTCAAAAACAGTAAAAAACTATTATGATTCGCGAACAATATTCAATGAATTATTTAAAATAATAATCACAATACCTTTTTGAATTAATTTTTATTTATGCATTACATGTTTCGACTATTTATAGTCATTTTGAATAGTCGAAACGTGAGATGCATTAATAAAAAATAGGCCCAATTGAAAAAGGGTACTCTGATTATTATTTGAAATAGAAAACAGTGTTAAAGTAGCCCCGAGATAAGGAAACAATATTCTATAAAATATAATATGCAGCATAGTATTAAATTATCAATTTTTGCCTCTCTCTATTTGAAAAGTGATATGAAATAGGTTGGAAGCAAGAGTCAACACCTCAAAACAAGAGCTCACGATCAGCTCAGGTTTATCAGGAAAGTTTTATACAGCACTCCAAAAAAAAAACCGAAGGGAGGAACTCATGTAAAAAGGAGTAGGTGATTTAGAGGGAAACGAGCAGCAGATAAGCACATAAAAGAGTTATTCATGTTGTGAAATTAAATGCATTTTTATGGATGAACGGGCGAGCTCGTATGTGCAGAAGGGAGTAAGTCACGGTTTAGGGTTATGTCGTGGATTTGCCAGGGTGGGGGAGCTAATCCACGTTGGTGGATTCAGTCGAGCGAGGAGTGGGGGGTGGAGGGTGATTCAGCGAGCGGAACGCAGACTCCGGAAGTGAAGCTAATGCATCCTGCTCTGGCAATGCATGACGCCCCAGACGCACGTCTTTAACGCAACGCGAGGGTAGTCTCTACAAGCAAAGAAGACATTCTGACAAGATGGGAAAATTACTCCATCTTGGCCAATAATTGTTCAAAAATCACAAATTTGTTCTCAAATTGTAGGAAACATTCTAATCTACAATTTGAGAACAAATTTATAATTTTTAAACTAATATTGACCGAACTGGAGTCATTTCCCCATCTTACCAGAATGTCTCCTGTGCTTGTACATACTATACCCAACTTGGCATTAGAGAAGCCCCCTCTTGTGCGGGGAGGACTCAACAGTTAGCCACTTTGACATCTTCCCCCCCCCCCTGCACCCCCTCATATAGTTCCCCCTCGCACGATTTCCAAAAACAAACTGCCACAACCAAGACAGAAGATGTATGAGGCAGAACTTCTTACTAACATCTCAGATGATGAACATAGGTGTACCCTTTGAAACTGTTGTCTTGCTCCAAATATTTCAAATAATTTACAATGGTATATGGATATTATTAATCTATGATAATGAATTCTATCTATACATTAACATAGTATATAACTCCACGATCATGTATTCTACTATCTATACATTTCATTATCCTCATAGCTTCAAAGGCTTTAAAATACATTTATCACTTTTACCCATTATTCAAATCAATAAATAAATTATTCAAATCATCTATAATTTGAGACAAAGCGAACAAACGATTTGCGTAGGCTATGTTTGCGTGTAAATACGGTGTAGCGACCTCAAGACACAAGACATAACCAATCCACGACTTTGCAAAGGATCAGCAATGTGTAACTTATGTGAAAATAAATTCCCGAAATTTGTATTGTGGGGGCTGTGGCGTATCGTACTTTGACACAAGTTATTGTGAATGAGGTATAGAAATTAACATTAATAGATAAATAAAATTTTAATTTGAAAGGGTAATGTGAGTCTTATTTGGAATTAAAACAGCGATAAAGTAACCCTAAGATAAAGGGAAAAATCAACGTGTATTGCAGCGTGGATGGATAATGTCATAGATATACTTATCAGGTATATCTTCTAAATATGTTTGACGATACAAATTATATTACAGATGAATAGTTTTAGAAATAGAGATATAGTAATGGTACAAGGTATCGTATTAATGGTATAGATTGTATGAAAATTATACTCCATAGATCCTATCTTCCCACAAAGGTCAAATACAAAGGCAAAGTTAAGACTCCCCTATGAGATGTCCCCTATAAGATACTATATAGTAGATTACCACATGAGAAGAGACTTACATCTAAGATACTGCTGTACATCGATTTGAAATGAAAATTAATGCATACATTACAGTATCTATGTGTGGAAAATCCAACATAGAAACGAATCTATATGCCAACTATCTACTATAGAGATAAGATATACATTATATCATCATCATTATATCTATACAACCACCCTGCCAAAGTCTCCTCCTCTGAAGAAAGATTTGTTGGCGACGGAAGTTCAGATTTCGGGAAATGTGTTGGTCGGGGGTTGTTGGTTGGTCGGGGAAGAGGGAGCCACCACGCATTTCCTAGGCTCAGTGTATGCCCTATTGAGAAGTAAAACTGCGAAAGCGATTCCATTATTCGTGCAGTTCCATATTCAATGATGGTGATGTGATTTGTCTTACTGGCACGTGGTGCAGTAAGAAGCATATTGTGCTACGGATATCCAAAGTTTAGTGAATTCGTTTGGGGTAGACATACTCTGTGATTCATACAGTTTTTCCTCTCGTGATTCGAAACTGGTTCTTCTTAAGGTCCGTATCGATAGTGCGAGGCGTATCGACAGTGCGAGGCATGTGCCGCGAATGCCTCAAGGTATAGTCTGTTCAGGCAAAGAAGAGTCTAGTCTCCAGCTCGGTCAATATTGGCTCAAACATTATTGATCTGGTCTCAATTATGGGAAACATTTCAATCTTCAATTTAAGACTAAATCAATAATTTTTGAACCAATGTTGACCGAGCTGGAGACTGGAGTAAGACTCTTCTTTGCTTGAACAAACTATACCTTGAGGCATTCGCGGCACATGCTTCGCACTGTCGATACGGGCCTTTATATTGTGATGATCCTACCCATATGGGTGACAAGCAATCTAAGGTTGTGGGTACTAAGTAAGCGATTGTCATTTAATATTGTTATTATCTAGTTATTTAATATTGATGTATCTTATGTGTGTGTGTGAATAAATTTCAATTGAAAATTGAAATCGATTGTGGACGAGTAACGATTGATTCAAGGCCATCTTCAGATTGTAGTAACTAACCGTATTTGTTTTTCAAAACATATAGTACTCTTAATATTTTTTTTCAAAATTCAATAATTTCCGATCGTACATTAGTGCTTCTAGTGATATGTGCTTCTTGACTCTATAAAATCAGAAGATCTACACAAAAAATCACTGTAAATAAAATCAAGAATTTTCACAATTTTCCATCATGAGCAATAATTCACCTGTGGACTATCATCTTCTACAGTACTGTACTTCTACAGTAGTTGTATATCAGTAAAACGTTATAGTGATATACTATGTACTAAACGTTATAGTGATATACTATGTACTAAACGTTATAGTGATATAACCTAAAAATATGGACTATATTTTCATGAAAATTGATAAGTAGGCAGAAATACTAAGGGCCTTTCTTCCTATATGCCTTTTCTTCCTTCCCAATGCATGTTTATCATTATATTAATAAAATAGATAAATAAATTACTGGAACTGCTAAACGATTGACTCGGCTGTTGCACATAGCGTGTGGGTTGAGACGTCAACCCGACTAATGAAGGCGTGTGAAGGTGATTAGGGGCGTAGAAGAAGTCCTCCTTGTGTTTACTCTGGGGGTTGAAACAAGAGGCAAGAGAAAGATCTTTTCCGCTAATGCCGCCGAGGAAAAACTAAGAGACTACGTGGATGATTCCCCTTTGAAAACAATAGTTTAGGAAACGGAAATTAAAGGAGATAAGGCGAAAAGCGGGGTGGAGTCAATTAAGGAAATCCGTCAGGTTGGAGGCCCTGGCTGCTGCCTTCCTTAATGCTTCCGCCAGTCATCCATGTCCTGATCGCTCTCAGCTGACCTTAAATCCCGGCTTCTATTCCTTTTCCTCTTCCTCCTCTTCCTCATCCTCAATCCAGACCCAGATATCCCGGTGACCCGGGCTAACGATCCCTCCCCTCCCACCAAGTCAGCAGCACCCACGCAAACAAAATGCATTATCCGTTATCCCCCACCTCCTCCCACCCTCCAAAGCACACCGCACTATCAAACTGATAGCATTACCTCTTCAAATAATACCGCTTCTTCCTGAGCTGCTGTGGCTGGAAGTGGTGGAGTGTACCCCAGTAATTTATTGTTCTGTCTGTTGCTGCTCTCAAAGTTTATATCAATTAGACCCCACGCATCTATTATTGCCTTGATTAATTGGGTTGTAATGCAGCGGAAGGGTGTACTGTATCTAAAATCTGAGAATTGATCCGGCTCTACATGTTTTGAGGAATTAATGTGTTTTTTTGCACTTTAATAAATCTCTGCGTATCAAAAGCTGTTGATACTGTAATACGATACTGTAATACTCGTATATCTGTTTACTGATACTCTTGATAACTGTATCAACAGTATAAGAATCATTTCAAAAAGGGTACTAAGTCATATATTGAATAGAAAACATTGATAAGTTGCCCTAAGAAAAAGGAAATATTGTATCAACAGTCCATGTCCACAGTTGGTCAATATTGACCAACAGTCCATGATTGAACAATGATAAAAACCATATTGATTAATAACAATATGGTATTGAACTCCAAATTTATAGTGTATGAAAATTACAAATCATGATCTAAATATCGAAGTAAATCATTATAGTAACAGGCTGAAATGATCGAAACCAAATTATGAAAATAATGAAGAGTTCGGAGTAAAAGAACAGAAAAATCTTGAAAAAATTTCACTCAAAGATTTTTGCACTTAATAATTTGTACAAGCCCACGGTTAACTTGCAACAAAATTTAAAAATAGATAAAAGATCATGTCTAGCTTGAGGAGAAGGTCGATGATTGTAAGCTACCATACAGCAACAACGGCTCAACATTCTATTTCAACATGGTACACTCTCACGGCTCTCGCATATCGTGGGCAATAGAAGGAGAGAAAGAGTGATCTCATATCGTGATCATATTTTTCTCTCAATAAGAGAGAGAAGTATGATGAGCAAGTAGTGGATATCATTACAGATAGACAGAGGAAAAAGATGAGCAAGAAGTGAAATGAGTAGAGAGAAAAAGATGAGCAAGAAATGAATTTTATGAACAAAAGACAAATAAATTTGATGACATGGGAGTGAATATCATGACAGAGAAATATGATGAGCAAGAAGTGGATATCATGAGTAATAGACAGAGAAATGTGATGAGCAGGAAGTGGATATCATGAGTAATAGACAGAGAAATGTGATGAGCAGGAAGTGGATATCATGAGTAATAGTCAGAGAAAAAAGATGAGCAAGAAATGAATTTTATGAGCAAAAGACAAATAAATTTGATGACTGGGAGGTGAATATCATGTGAGAGAGAAATATGATGAGCAAGAAGTGGATATCATGAGTAATAGAGAGAGAAATGTGATGAGCAGGAAGTGAATATCATGAGTAATAGATAGAGGGAAAAGATGAGCAAGAAATGAATTTCATGAGCAAAAGACAAATAAATTTGATGACTGGGAGGTGAATATCATGAGTAATAGAAAGATAGAGAGAAGTGAATATTATAAGTAATAGACAGAGAAAAAAGATGAGCAAGAAGTGAATATAATGAGCAATAGAGAGAGAAATATGACGAGAGAGATAATATGTAGGATGGCGTCCACTGATTCAGTCCATCATCGTCAGAGATCGTGTCGCCCCCTTCCCTGAGACGTCCTGGGCGCAAAGCTGTATACCATGCCCCATTAGCTGATGAGAGTTTTAGTGAGCGTGTGCGTGCGTGATGACGTTGGCTGCTTGACTGTGTCCTTTCCTTCTGTTGTATCTCTGCTTGGTATACCTGTATCTACTGTACATCTATATCTTTGCTTCTATCTACTTCTATGCCTATAGTTATATCTACATTATCTAGTCCACATTTATTCATATCGACCTCCATATCGATATCTACATTTATGTCTTCACCTATATCTATATCATCTATTCTACATGTATATCTTTATTTGAAAATGTATCTATATCTACCTATATCCCTGATACCTTCACTGTATACAAGTATACTATCATATTCCAGTTTTACTTCCTTCTATTCCGGATTTTTACTTCTCTTTCAATCAACCGTACTGTCTCACTACTTATGGAACTTATGTATTGACTACCTACATTTTTCTCAATTACTGCTCAAAAGTGAATTGCTATTTTGATTTTTCCTCTGTCATCTCCGAAAAACAAATAATGTTCACTGGCAATTGTATGTATTATTCAAGTTTTCCATAATAATAAATGTGTGTTTCTAAATGTTGCTGAGCCAAGAGAATAATAATACAATATTTTCTACTGATATGAGTTAAGTCACTCAGATCAGGAATCATTAAAAGATCAACTAAAAGGTTGAAGATAGATTCCAAAACACTTGGAATCCCAAAATTAACTTTGAGCAGGAGGTTTTAGTAAACTATACACAAATAAAAATAATAGATTTTGATTACTTAGACTTTGAATTAAAATACTTGATATAAGTCGCAATTGTAGCAATAAATAATAATAAATTACTCAGAAACCCAGCAATAATTACTGAATATTGTTGGTAAAAGATTTCCTTCAGTTTCATCTGCCTAGCTTTGTGGCGTCAGCTGTATATATGAGAATACATTGAATGCAATGAATTGAGATTTCAATTATTCTACTGAGAACAACATCTTTCCGCTGTCAATCACAGAAAATTCCACAATACCGATTACAATGAATCTGGAAAACACATTTCCCGTCAATTGAAAATCAATGAGGTAAGTAATTTTGTGCAAAGAAGCTTTACCGACCGGCATTTTTCCCCGTCCGTCACGAGCAGGACAAAGATTTTGCAATTGTCACGTGACGTATTTAAAAGGAAATTCTGTACAGTTTGTTGTCGTCTGTTATCGGCATTTATCGCAGACGGGGCGAGCGTCATTGCTCTTGAACATGACAGAACAAACGGGGCATTTACAATTGAAAACAGCTTATCAGCTGTCAAAAGGAGCTGGGATGATGAGGGGGGGTGAGTGACGAACAGTGGAAAAATCAATCAGATTGAACAAGGAGGAGGAAGAAGAAGAAGAAGAAGGGACAGTGGAGATGTCGTAAGAGATATTTGTGCCGCCGCCGCGTGGAACAAGGAACAACCGAACAAGGAAAGGGAACAGGAACACAAGGGTGACGAGTGGAGACTCATCGAGATGGTATCAATGATGCTACCGCCTTATCGATGCATCTCCCCTTCTTTTTATTTACGTGTGTGAGCGTGCGCGCGCGTGAATCTACGCGTGCGTGCGTCAGTGTTCCACCACGACGTCTCTTATCTTCGTCGTCGTCGACGGCTTTTTTTCTTCCTTTTTCAACTCTCAACCCTCTCGGAAAAAGAGAATGGAGACATCAAATTCCGGCCGTAATCATTATTCGAATGAAAATATCTGGAGGAAGATAACAGGGGTCAGACTACAGTGGGAGTGGAGCAGCGAGTTTATTTCCAACTTAATCTGCAATGGAAATCCTGATGATGGTTTCGGGTGTGGAGTGTTTGGGGTGTTTCTTTCACATTACCACACAAATTTGATGTTGAAAAAACTTAAAATTTTTAAAAAATCTGAAAAATTATATTTATTAAATTATAAAACTAAATTTCTCTGATAATAGTGTAAATTTTCATTAAATTTCATTTCATTCATTCGATTCTCAATCAATTATTATAATATCTGCAATTATTTAGAGCTACCCCGACGCTGCAAGGCATACTGTGGCAGAGATCAAGAAGAGGAATTATTTAGAATCATTATGTAACCACTATAGAAAGATGTAAATCGATATTAGAAAAAATGTATCCACAGTATTTTGATGCAACACAAACAATATTATTGGAAAATAATTTTATAGTGAACAAAGACTATCAATTGCAATTGGTTCTATCTTATTTACAAGAAAATATTACCTGCAATTATGATGAGCCTATTATTATCACTAAAGCAATCTTTATATTTATTATACGTTGATTATGCTGTTGTGTATCCATTCTTCCACTTTTAAATTTTAACTTAATAAAAATAACATTTATACGAAAATAAACTTCAACTTGAATAGTAAACAGTTTCGACCTGTTTTTGTGGTCTTCTAACCGAAGATTACTATGTAAGTTAAACTTTATTTCCGTACAAAAGTGATTTTTATCAAGTTAATATTCGTTGATATTATATTTGTATTGATATCAACTCTATACAACTAGCCGGCAGGCTCGCTTCGCTCGCCTTCTCCGCCTAGCCAGGGGGCTCCGCCCCCTGGACCCCCGACAGTATAGGCAGTGTGAGTCAAACAGGCTCGCTTCGCTCGCCTGCAAAACCTCTGTCAGTGTCAGCTGAGACAAACAGGCTCGCTTCGCTCGCCTGCAAATTCCGTTCAGAAGGGATTCGAAATTAATTGAACACAGCATTTCTACACCTAATCTGGACCTGTTTACCTAATTTCAACATTTTCTGCCAATTTGTTCTAGAAAAATATAAGAGAAACTCCGAAAATTCCAAAAAAAGTGAAACGCTAATATTAAGCGTAACCTTGGGAAGTATATCGGACATAGTTTGAAACTCGATTCAATATCTTTCAAATTAGTTCATCTATAATCTCGCTGAACCATTGAATCTAAAGTAAGGATTGGTCGTATCAAGGCGGAAGATATGCAACCCGCAACCCATCTATGATTTTGAAAACCTTATTACTGGCGTAATCTTGAACGGATTGGAAAAATATTTGAAAACAACATTTCTAGACCTTATCTGAACCTGCCCACCAAATATCAACATTTTCTACCGATTGGTTCTCGAAAAAATGAGGAAAACGCCGAAAAACTCTGGAAAAACCAAAATATTTGGCGTATTCTTGAAAATTTTTTAAAATGCGTTCTTAGCGCGCGTCTAAACGTCCAACTGAACATGCCTGCCAAATTTGAGCGCATTCGGTTCAGTGGATTTTCATTTCTGGTGATGAATGAATGAATCAGGCAGTCAGTCAGTGCCATTTCGCTTTTATAGATATAGATACACACTAATATTGTAGTAATACTTTTAACGAATATATCCACTAAGAAACTAATTATATTATTGATTAACTATTGCAGATCCATACTTGAACTTCAAACGAAACTTACAGCACGATATAACATTGATGGAATGCACTATTATTGAAGGGCATTGAACAGAGTAGCCTGACATAGAGGCTATCCCCGATTCAGTATAAAATACAAATGTGAACCCAGTATAATAGAGGCTCTCTCCAAGTCATGTTAGCTCAGTATGAATGAAAATTAATGCATAATTCTGAGTATATGTTTCCATGTCTACATGTTAGCTTGGATCTCAATGAGACCATCCATGAGAATCAATATATAATTTTGTGTATATGCTTTCCTATCTACACTCTACATGTGAGCTTGGATCTCAATGAGAAAATCCACGAAAATTGATGCATAATTTTGTGTAGCCTATATGCTTTCCTGTCTTCATGTGAGCTTGGATCTCATTGAGAAAATCCACGAAAATTGATGAATAATTTTGTGTAGCCTATATGCTTTCCTTTCTACATTCTATATGTGAGCTTGGATCTCAATGAGAAAATCCACGAAAATTTATGCATAATTTTGTGTAGCCTATATGCTTTCCTGTCTTCATGTGAGCTTGGATCTCATTGAGAAAATCCACGAAAATTGATGAATAATTTTGTGTAGCCTATATGCTTTCCTGTCTTCATGAGAGCTTGGATCTCAATGAGACCATCCATGAAAATTAATACATAATTTTGTGTTTATGCTTTCCTGTCTACATTCTACATGTGAGCTTGGATCTCAATGAGAAAATCCACGAAAATTTATGCATAATTTTGTGTAACCTATATGCTTTCCTGTCCTCATGTGAGCTTTGATCTCAATGAGAACCTCCACTTCTTTGGTGATCGGTGGTCCGCTCTTTCTTCTCCGCACATCAGTGATCTCTCGTCACTTCTCATTACATTTGTGGTTACACCTGAGCATTTATCAGAGTTACAGTTGATGGCATCGTTTAACTACATTGGGAAGCGTGCTCGAAAACACCAGTTTTCTACCAAGAAGGCGAAACTAATATTGATGGCTGTTGCAGAGACTTTAGAACTCTTCGAGCTTCTACAACTACTCTACTATTTACTCTACTATCTACTCTACTATTTACTCTACTATTTACTCTACTATTTACTCTACTATTTACTCTACTATCTACTCTACTATTTACTCTACTATTTACTCTACTATTTACTCTACTATTTACTCTACTATTTACTGTACTATTTACTCTACTATCTACTCTACTATTTACTCTACTATTTACTCTACTATTTACTCTACTATTTACTCTACTATTTACTCTACTATTTACTCTACTATTTACTCTACTATCTACTCTACTATTTACTCTACTATCTACTCTACTATTTACTCTACTATCTACTCTACTATTTACTCTACTATTTACTCTACTAATATGTACTATGCGAGCTGCACGAGTGCCTTAGAAATAAAAGAACAATCGGAGGATGATGTTGAGCTTGTTCTCTTGGAGAGCATTGAGAAGAATGAACGTGTGACTGAAGGTGATAGGCAGTACTTAATTCGTAAAAAGGTACTGGTAAAGTATAACCGGTAAAAATATAAAGGCACCCGTACGGAGAAGAAAACTCAATGTGGGGGAAACACAAGCGAATTTTGGTTGCTTCTAGTAAGAGAGATTCTAGTAGCAGGTAACTTAATTAGATTGGTAACTTAATTAGAATTTACTTGTTAACTTAATCAGATAACTTAACCCCTTATTTATTTAGGGGTTAACCCCTAAGTTATTTATTCAAACTAGCCTATAACTAGTTGGGTAGGATGTTGGATGAAGATGACTTATTCCAGCACATGTTACACCTGAAGTAACGTTCCCTTTACTAGAAAATTCACACGGACACATCTTCCAAACATGTAATAGAAACATAAAGTTGTAGCCTACAGAGCAACCCATACTGGTATGCTGAACTTTCATTTACGTTTTTTCTTTGTCATGAAACCCATGTCCAGAGGTTTTTAATAAATAATATAGAACGTTGCTTCACACAACTACGTGTTTCTTTTGAGTCGTGTTTCCGACATGTACGCACGACTTGAAGTCTGCGACTAGTAATGGAAACACACCTTAATAAACAAATAATTAGTGGTATCATAGTAGATAACTCAGTGAATTTATCACAGTACTATGATGAGTATCGACCCAGAGCTTATGATCGGTTGTGTAACAGGGAACTCGCTACCCGCGGCCTTCAAGCCAACAAGACGCCGAACTCTCTCCACCGCCGTTGCCCCAACGCGCAGCGAGCGCTCTCCACCAAGATTCATTTTCCAAATTGCTTCCTTTCCGACGGTGCCAAATCACTGCTCCCCTTACCCACCCCCCTCGTACCCTTTCCCCCTCCCCCTCACGTCATCTGCTGCCCACCCTTTGCGTGGCCTTCATCAGCACTCTAATCACTCTCTCGATCACTCTCTGAGCCGAGAGCTGAGGACAATTACACAGGATGAAAGCGACGGCGGTGTTCTAGGTTGGGGTGAGTGGGGGGAGGTGGCTGCTCCAAATGAAAGCTCGTACTGATCATCATCAACCCCCTACCTTCACCCCCTTCAATTCCCCTCCCTGATTCTCCTATCTCGCTCCCCCCCAGCGATTATTACTCTTGTAAGTATTCTTTCCATGTCTTTGCGCGCGAATGACGGTGAACAATGTTGCCTTTAATTACACACTATCATTACATTAATAACGGGGCAGGGTCAGTGATGATGATGATGATGATGATGATGATGGTGTGGCATGGCACACATGATGTTTGTCCCATCAGCATAAATCACAGGGGTGAGATTTTCTCCGGTGATTGGCTGAGTATCGATCTGTATCGTGTTCTGTAATTTATTATAATTTGTCTTGATTAGTAATGATTTGATTGTATATTTATAGGCTCTACAGTATATCCATGGATGTGGATGAGATAAAGGAACGCGCAACTTTGGAGATGAATAACTCTATTTGAATAACTCTATGATCTAACTCTATTGATAACTCTATTATCAATTGGCAACTCTATCAGAGTTATTGGAGATTGGCTGTAGTTTCGGACAATTTGCTGAAAGTTCTATTACAGTGTCTACCAGTTTTTTTTAAATCTACAGATTTTATTTGACAATGTTTGGAAAAACTAGGCATACTAATCGAAATTTTTCACTCTGTAAGTTCATTCATACTGGAACTTCAATATGGAAAGTAAGCCCTCCAGTTCTATCAATTCAATTCATACCTCACACGAGTCCATACACAGAAATTAATTATTGAGGTTATTTTGCCGGTGGAACATCCTTTTAGGACTCCCCACCAAACGTAGCATACGATAATAATAATAATAATAATAATAATTAATAACTTCCTTATGAATTGAGAGCTATAAATTGGCAAGACCGTCGGGTTGTAGAGAGTGTAGACTGTACAAGTAAAGAAGACGTTCTGGCAAGATGGGAAAAAGACTCCGTCTCGGTCAATATTGGTTCAAAAATTAAAAAATTTGTCTTAAATTGAAGAGAACATTTTTCTCTACAGTTTGAGATCAAATTTATAATTTTTGAAATAATTTTGACCGAGCTGGATTTATTTTCCCATCTTTCCAGAATGTCTTCTTTGCTTGAACAGACTACACTACGCAGAATGCGTAGTTATCATGCGATTCGTTCTGTGGCATAGACGAGGATCTCACACTAGTCAATGTAACTTCCAACTTGTCACAACATTATAGGGAATACAAAATACTCCAATTTGGAAGCTATATCAAGTATAGAGTAGGATAGAAATCGTACAGAGGGCAGGCAGTCAATGCCTTGGCCTGGTTTCATATATGAAAGCAATTTTCTATACGTGTGACCAATTGCTAATCATTGGCCATGCATGAGTATAATAGTTTCACCCCTCTCTATCAACACCACATCCCCCCCTGTACTGTCATCATCCTTGTGCGTGCCAAACACAGTATGATAACCTTCACACTTTCAATATCATATCGGGAAAATAAAAGAAAATTGGATTCTCCAAAGCTATTATCGATAAAAGTAATTTCGTTGTGTATATGCCTGATTGCCACTGGCGGCTCGTGCCCACGAAACAGGTGAAGTGCTGTACAGTAAAAGATACGAGCACTTCACCTGTTTTGTGGGTACGAGCTGCCAGTGCTGATTATAGTTTAGTTTTTGTAATGATTTTGACATTGGTGGTGGTGGTTGTATAGTAAAAGTGGAGAATAACTTCCTGGTTGTGTTCTACAATGATCAAACCCGGAACCTCTGGTTATCAGACAGGCGGGTTACCACTTACTCCAACGGCCCAACTAGTATGAACTAGATAACTTGATAGATTCCTAACCACTGGCGGCTCGTGCCCACGTAACAGGTGAAGTGCTGTACAGTAAAAGGTACGGGCACTTCACCTGTTCCGTGGGTACGAGCCGCCAGTGTTCCTAACATAAGTTTCAAGCTGTTCTATGTCATCTTCTGGAAGTTGGCAATTTCAGATTAATTCTAATAGCTTGATTGAGCAGGATATAGTGAAATTTTTATAACATTGCATCATTTTTATTAACTGGAAGTATATTTACAATAATCAATATAACAATAATCAATAGATCAAATAAGATACATTAAATCTATAAAATAGGCTACATTAAATGGTAACATTTAAGGCATCAAGTTGTATACTAGTTTAGTCAAAAATCAAGTTTTGATTCTTGTCTCAATTAATTATTCCACTCATTGTATAGTAGTGCATATAACTATATAAAATTATTTGGGCTAAAGCTTGAAACATGTCTGTGTAGAAATAATACTTTTGAAGTTTTAAAAAGGGTATTTGATTTATTTCATTTTATCTATCAATCTATATAACATATTTAAAAGAAGCATAAAACCAAATAGAAAGGGATAAAAAGAGAAAGGTCCCCAAGTGAACATTTCTTCGGAATTACTGGTTGGATTTGAACGATTTCCTCCTGAGTGATGAAAATACTGACTGAATAAATGCCTATAAATTCACCATTTCATGATCTCTAAGCGAAAGTAAAATTTTGATACCGTGTTCTAGAATTTGGTATAGGCTACGTAGATTACTCGCCTCACAACTCGTAATGATAGTTTGGAATGATCGTTTAGCAAGCTCCATTGTGTGAAGCGAGTGTTGTAATACCTCGTTTGGAGCAGTTAATTGTAGCAGCTATTTCGCAATGAGAATTGCTGATAGTGAAACTGGATCAAAAGCAAGACATTGAGGGAGCAGGAAGAGACATTACATGGAGAGTGTGACTGACGTTATCTGAAAGAGAACTATATTCCTGAGCAATTAATCAACTCGAATCCGTGCCATAATCAAGCGTGATATCTCCTTGTAAACAGGACACTCTCACTATAGTCTGTCCAAGCAAAGAAGACCCTCTGGAAAGATGGGAGAATAATTTCAGCTCGGTCAATATTGGTTCAAGAATATTAAATTTGGTCTCAAGTTGTAGATCAGAATGTTTCCTACAAGTTGAGACTAAATTGCTCCTTATTGAACCAATATTTACCGAGTTGAAGTCATTTTCCCATCTTGCAAAAATGTCTTTTCTGCTTGAACAGATTACACTATGTTTGTGTTATTTAATCGCGTGTTTTGGTCCTTCTACACATCGAAGTTGATATTTTGATATGGATTCACATCCAGATGTGTAAAGATCTTATAAAAGAAAATATTTAAAAATTATTCCGGTTGAAACAATTTTTGTTCCAACCAGAAATATTGTGCAGTTTGGAAACACAATAAGGACCATTCTAGACGAGCGTCGAAAACGCGGAGTCTACGCCCAAAACGCGTGCTCGACAGAAACCATTGTGTTGAATGGGCGCGCGTTTATCACGCCCGTGTAGACAAGCCCATTCAACACAATGGGTTCTGTCGAGCACGCGTTCCCGACGCGACGTAAACGCCGCGTTTTCGACGCTCGTCTAGAATGGGCCTAAATATTTCGATTCAATTCAAACCACAAGATGCAACAAAAAGTGGAGTTCCAACGATCAAATTAACAATTTTAACCTTGACAAACTATACAGATATCATTCCCTAAATGTTAACTGATCAAGCAGTGACACAATAAAATAATCGCATTTCGGAGAACATTAAATTGTTGTTTGATGTTTACGGAAAACATTGACTTTATTTTTGAAATTGAAAGAGGAATATTTAAAACACAGGTTGCACAGACTTTTTTCTGCACGCATTAATAGATGCAGTTAGCTGGTGATCTTGAGTGCAAGAGCAATACTGTCGACGGGTGTAAGATAATGTTTTGTAAATTGAAGAGGGTTGCTGGTTGCCAGGGGGTTGTCTCCCCTTCACCCCCGGAGCACGAAGTGTGGGTGACAGTACCCCCCGCAGTGCACGCGGTTTGCGTTTTATTATTCATCAGTTGATAAGCAGGCAATAACAATGCCGCTGCCCACAAGGGGGCAGCACTGTTGTCAGGGGGGTGGGAGGTACAGCCTATCAAAGCACAGTAGGCATTCTGGCAAGATGGGAAAATGACTCCAGCTCGGTTAATATTCGTTCTAAAATTGTAGATTTGGTCTCAAATTGTAGGTACCATTTTTCTCTACAATTTGAGAGTAGATTTATAATTTTTTAACCAATATTGACTGAGCTGGAGTCATTTTCCCATCTTGCCAGAATGTCTTCTTTGCTTGGATAGACTATACAGTACTGACTGGTGGATGGTTTGTAAGGGGGTACTCACTGGGGGTTGGGTTCTGGGGGGGGGGGGGGTGCAAAGAGGAATAGGTGAAGGAGGAGGAGAAGGAGGAGGTGGAGGAGAAGGAGGAGGAGTTGGTGTGCATAGCGTCAGATACGTGCGCCTGGCTTTTATTAACAGAATATTGATTAGCATGCACCAACAGTCCAGTGTGTAGTCTGTCCAATCAAAGAAGACATTCTGGCAAGATGAGAAAATGACTACAACTCGGTCAATATTAGTTCAAAAACTATAAATCTCGTCTCAAATTGTAGAGCAGGATGTTTCCTACAATTTGAGACTTAATTCAGAAATTTTGAATCAATATTTATTGAGCCCGAATCATTTTCCCATTTTGCAAGAATGTCTACTTTGCTCAACCAGACTTTAGTAGCCTCAGCCTGTGTGTGCTGGGTATGCAGATACATGTGGATGGAGTGCAGGATCGTATGTAATATAGTATCCATTTACTGATACACTTCCATATATTGTCCTATATGTATGTATTTGGGGGTAAGTATATAGATTACTGCATTCCGTGATATCTATATATCTACGCTTTCATATACATAGTGTACATTCCTATGGGGGATATAAGCATTGGGTATTCTATGTATAAAAGGTAGTAGTGTAGTATGCTCTGAGATATACATACTGTTCATTCTCATGGGAGCTATATATACATGTTGTGTATAAACAGTAGTAGTTGAGTATATACGGCGTTTTGTATACAATATGTGTATAGGACGTGTGGTATAGGATGTATTTGGTAGCTTAAGCACTAGCCAACTCATGGTTGGCTGCCAAGAGACGGTCGCATAGATTGCGGATAAGTTTGTTAATTTATTCAGCTTACTGAGTTCCACGAGTTGGATGAGGTTCATTTAATTGGAGAATTGCTGAGGCTGTATTGGGCTATTAAATTAAACTATGATAAGTTTGAAGTGAATAAAAAGATGTTAAACATGAAAATCAGAGAACATGTCTGTATTTGTTAAAAAAAGCATAGCCTATTCATGAAATAGGCTATGTGAATAGTTATAAGATTAGTGGCAAGACTAGTATAGATAGAGCTAATGAATATAAAACTCTTATAGATAAAAAGCATGTAAATAGTCCAGTGGAACTTGATGCAACGTTGCCAATTTAGCTGATTTTTGATAAAAATACTAGAATATTCTGGTATCCGTGATTTTCATAATAAACCAAACGAAATTGCAACGTCTGTGGATGGAAAGGGTGAAGGGATGCTGTTCGAGTTTCCATTGGACTATTTCCATGCGTTTTACCCTAGCAATAAAATACTAATAGAATAAATTCAGTTATATCCTCTCTGACTGCAACAAGATAGGAGAAAGCATAGAGGACTGCAACGAGGATTGGAGAAAAAAGTGAGCGCCTGATATTGTCAGCCAGGAAGTGGTAGAGCCGGGTCGGGAAGTATAGTCTGTAGAAGACATTCTGACAAGATGGGAAAATGACTCCAGCTCAGTCAATATTGTTTTAAAAATTGTGAATTTCCACTCAATTTGTAGAAAACTATCAGTTCTACAATTCAAGACCAAATTTATGATTCTTGAACCAATATTAACCGAGCTACAGTCATCCTCGCATCTTGCAAGAATGTCTCCTTTGCTTGGGCAGACTTGGCAGGGCCAAGGTATCCGATCCGGTTCAATTGGAGTGATTTCTGTTTTATTGGACAATAAAGAAATGGTGGGGGAGAAGACGTGCGATCGCAATAAAGAAGGCCATTGTGCGCGGCCGGTCTCAATGAGTCCTTTGTCAGGGCTATTAGTTTTAAGGAATGATTCATTGAAACTAGCGACGAACAGATTCATCAGTGCTGCCATTGATTCACCACCCTCCGCCCACTCCTCACGATTGCATTTTCACCACCCCCATCCTATAATCTTGACCCTTGATCTAACATAATTTATGTCTCTTACAAACAGAATTTTTGTTTTTAGTATTTTGAATTATCAATGATATTAGAAGATTTTAATTTCCATAACTACTTATGTTTCTTTGGATGTTTGTGGACCCATTCCCAAATATCCTAACTCATTGACATAACCTAAATTTAGAAGATTTTTATCAAATTTTGAAAATCAAGAACTACTTATGTTTCTTTGGATGTTTGTGGACCCATTCCCAAATATCCTAACTCATTGAAGTAACCTAAATTTAGAAGATTTTTATCAAATTTTGAAAATCAAGAACTACTTATGTTTCTTTGGATGTTTGTGGACCCATTCCCAAATATCCTAACTCATTGAAGTAACCTAAATTTAGAAGATTTTTATCAAATTTTGAAAATCAAGAACTACTTATGTTTCTTTGAATGTTTGTGGACCCATTCCCAAATATCCTAACTCATTGACATAACCTAAATTTAGAAGATCTTATTAAATTTTGAAAATCAAGTACTACTTATGTTTCTTTGGATGTTTGTGGACCCATTCCCAAATATCGTAACTCATTGACATAACCTAAATTTAGAAGATTCTTATCAAATTTTGAAAATCAAGAACTACTTATGTTTCTTTGGATGTTTGTGGACCCATTCCCAAATATCCTAACTCATTGACATAACCTAAATTTAGAAGATTCTCATTAAATTTTGACGTTTTAGACGTTCTGTCTGTGTTTTATCCATGATGTATTGTATTTTCTCAAATAAATGAATATATTCGTTATAATAAATTTCCATAGTAATCTATTTTCCAAGGTTTCGAGGTATATAAGTACTCCTCAATAAAGGTATGAGAACTAAGTATTGGTTTTCATTGGTGAATGATTTCTCAAAGACTCGCAATTTAGACAGTTCTTTTCATTTAGACTTCTCAATGGGAATCTGTTTGAAATAATGCGAGTTTAGATAGAGGAAGTTGCGGTTTAGTCATTCATGTTGATAGAATCCAATAAGATAAGGAATAGGCCTATATTGATAAAGCTTAAGAATTGAAAACATTGAGTAGACAATATCAAACTGAGTTCTATTGTATTATGTAGTTCCAAATCACCAGTCTAGATTCTACAAATATGCTGATATAATATTTATATTGATTCAAGGACAGTTTTCTATTCAATCAATGGTTGAAGAATCAAAGAAATATTCAGGGATGCTGTAGAATCAATCTACAGCATTCCTAAATATTTATATACTCGTTTTCCATATCTATATATAATTGTGATTAAAACATTCTCAACAATCAATCATGGAATATGAAAAATCTATTCCGGAAAGTACACGAATTTTTCACCACATCCAAATGTTTCAGAAGTACACTGTACGTACTGTCATTTATTCATGACATGTCAACTAGGTGGGGGATGGGCAATGATCAATTATTGGTGCTGAGAGGAGCCAACCTCACACGGCGGCATGTACCACCAACCACCAATCGATGCATGATGGTGCCAGGCGTTTTGACTTCGACTGGGAATTGATTAACAGCAAGCCATTAATAATTTGCGAGCTGAACATGTAGCCACTATGGCATAGCAGTATAGTCTATCAAAACAACGAAGACATTCTGGCAAGATGGGAAAATTACTTCGGCTCAGTCAATATTGATTAAAAAATTACAGATTTAGTCTCGAATTGTAAGAAATATTCTGATCTACAATTTGAGATCAACTTCATAATTTTTGAACTGATATTGACCGAGCTGGAGTCTTTTTCCCATCTTGCCAGAATGTCTTCTTTGCTTGGACAGACTATATATATGTTTATAGTAGTATGGGAGATGGATGTCAGGTGAACACGCCACGGCCCTCAGGCCCTGTTGTCGCAGGCCTTGTTTGTCGCTGGCCTCGTTTGTCGCCGGCCTCGTTTGTCCAATCATCGGAAATAAATGACGTCCCGGCTTGACGTTTCGCCGCTTTCATAAATTTTTCGACGGCCCCGTAATTAATTTCCATCGACGCGAAAATCACTGTATGTGTACACTACCTCACACTCATCGATAACGGGGCTTGTCTCTCTCACTCAATGACAATAATTCATCCGGTTCGACACCACGGGGAAAACATTTTTTAACTGACTTTTCTAGTGACAAGAATAGACGTGGGACTATCGAACATAAACATCCTGACGAAAAGACAAAATAATATCTGAATTTGTACATTTTTATCTAAATTATTCAATAAAAATACAAAGGTTAGTACAAAAGGCATAATGCCCAATTATGTGGTCGTTGTCAGAGACCACTCTAGTAATCGCTCATTCAATTTTTGAACAACCTCATGGAAATTTTTGATTCAAATTCAAATCATACTCGTTTATCCGTAACCTCATTAACTGATTTTCCAAATCAGCATTATCAAATATTCACTCACTATTCAATACAATCGTGCTACATTTTCAAATACACGAAGGAAATAATCCATAGTTCAATAATAATTGGAACAAATCACAATTAGAAACTGTTCCACTCCTTAATATTTGTTCAAATATTCAAGTGAAAAGTAGTCTAATCATCAAGTAGCCTAATTGAAATCGCTTCTGAGACATGAACCAAATCTTGAGGACAAATTGACCTCTCATATTTTTTATTTAGTTGATTGTATTTAATTGTTGATTCATGTGTTCCTTCATTCGATTCATTATTACATTGTTTTCATATAATTTCTGTGTTTAACCAGACTCTAATTACAATACTTATCGATAAAATTCTTCTTTAAACATTCCCTAATTTTTGTTTCCACAAATACTGTTTCAGTGAGGGTATCCAATCGCCGTCACCATCGCTTCAAGAACATAATGTAGTCGATAATCAAGAGAATCACTAGTGCAGCTTCACAGTACATCGTGGTGTGCCTATTAGTAGCCACCCACAGTGCTGTCACCAATAGTTCGACACGACACTGGTCTGCGGTGACGCGCAATGAAGAGTCCCAAGTTCCCACAGGACCAGCGGGAGTGCCCCCCTTCCCACCGCAGCCCAAGGGGTGCACTCTTCACGATCTCAAGAGTCGAGCGAACGCTTGCAAGTGGAGAAAACCGACCCTAATGAAATAAGACCCATATCCCACCGTAATAATTTAATAAGTTCAGGCCTATTGTAAGGTACTTGACGATACAATATATAGCGATCTGTCTAACTAACCGGACTCGCTTCCTTTATCCGATCTGATTACTGTAATATCAGTCGGTCTCTAACTATATATATAATAGTATCACATAAATAATAACGGCCGCTTGGAGGAGGTCCCTCTCTCATTAATTTTTCTTCCGATATTGGATTTATAGAGGAAGTAACAATATGTCGTAGGTTTTCGTATCAACGATTATGACACAAATCCACTCGTAGAAATAAGCTCGGGCTACACCCTATTGTGAGGTTATTACCTAATGATCATTGTCTGATTTCGACCAAGTACTCTGATTCTACACAATGTGGGCTAGTTCATCCAAACATATTTCTAGAAGTTTCATGGATATCTATTGAAATGATCTTGATTTGTCCAAACGATGTCACTATAAAATATTCTTTTACTTCAACTGATTGATGAAAATGAATGATTGATCTTCTTCATACTAGCTTACAGCTCTTGAACTTGATGGAATAGAACTCATGCTTAAAGGAACTGATTGAGTGATCAGGCTCATAGTAGGATTTATTTCTTTGACTTCAAATAATTGATTGAGCTCTAAATAATGAGCAATAACATCAATCTAACTGATAACCTATAATCTAACTAATAAATAATATCCTAATCTAAGTGATTGCCTGAAATGGGGTCTTGAAATTCTGACTTGAATGTTTAAATTTTCAATTTGGAAATCCTCAATATTTTTCCAATCATTGCTATTATAATGGAAGCTAAGCATCGAACTCAGATCACCTAATCCATAATACATTGATGGTAGAAGATAATTTCATAGCTTACCAATTGATGATGTGGTTCATAGGTTACTCTGTCCAAAGTCCTGAAAAAATAGAGTTTTATTTATCAATATTTGATAAATATTTAGGAAATTGATTCCACAATAGAGAATGAATAAATTTAATATTTCAAGAGAGAAGTGAAAGAGACTCTCTTCTACCCACCCTTAGTCTGGAAAAGCAAAGAAGAGCCTCTGGCAAGATGAGAAAATGACTCAAGCTCGGTCAATATTGTTTCAAAAATTATTGATTTGGTCTCAAATTGTAGACCAGAATGTTTTCTACAACTGAAACCAAATTAATAATTTTTGAACCCATATTGATCGAGCTTGAGTCATTTTCTCATCTTGCCAGAGGCTCTTCTTTGCTTGGCTAGACTATAGACCATAACACCTGCTTTGAGAATGAATATAGTAAAACACATGGAAATAGTCCAATGGAGACTGAAACAGCAGAGTTCCCCGTATCCATAAAAGTTGCCATTTCGTCTGGTTTATTATGAAGATTAAAATAATTTTGTTTTATTTATAATCAGCTAAATTAGCAACGTTGCATCATGATATTTATTTATGACGCAGCTTATTATTCATGATATATTATTTTTATGATTATACTTGTTTCATTATTTGGTAAATTGTATTGTGTCATGTCATTTGATTTGAAGTTTCACTGGACTGTTTTCATGCGTTCTACGCAACTTATCAAAGAATTACTATTATACAGATTTACATGGAAATTATCAAACTTGTTTATATGAAAAAAACATGAACCAACAGAAAATTAGCCATCTATGAAAAATTGCACAATTTGAGAGAAAGAAAAAGTGCACCCATGTAAGAAGAAGAGAGAGATTGAGTGGAGAGGATAAGGATGACAATAGGCAACGTAGGTACTGTTTATTGTAGTGGTAGGGGGGGGGAGGGAGTTTGCAGAGGGTGGATGGAGGGGGGAAGAGTAGGGAAAAACTTAGAGTCGTTATCCAATTGAACGCCCAATTAGAGTTGAACATGGTCTTGTATAGCAATTTTTATCGTCGAGTATTCAAATAGGTTCGCTCAATGGGTCGTCGCATCATAATGCGCTTGATGGAGCGTGAACCCAGCTATCGATCAGAATACAGAGCGCAGCTCAAAAGTAAAGAGCCTCTCTCCACATACACTGACTGCTCGTATGCGTCTCTCTAAGAACTCTTGGGTTTTTGGGGGAAAACAAGCAATGCTTGTTTTTCAAGTATTTTGAAGAAACTTACAAGAAATGCATGATTCAAGTACGGTATATTAAAGAAACGCCCAAGAAATGCATGTCTCAAGTTTCTAAGAGAAAATCACTAGAAATGCATATTTTAAGTACAATACAAATTCAAAAGAAGCATCCTTCAAGTACAGTTGACTAGAATAACCTTGAATATTCAAGGAGTAGTTGTGTATGTGATATTGTGGTAGATATTTTTTAGTTTTGATATTAGTGAATTTTATTATTGTATATTTTCAGATTCTGAATTTAATTGTTCTATTCTGTTCATCTATTATTTGTATCTTCATTTATTATTCGTATTCTGTGGAAGAATAAATTTATTTATTATTATATCCATAATACAAGATATACGATAAATTTTACGGAAGTACTAGATATTGACCAAACCACCAATCTACTCGTATTGAAAAAAATCGAGAATAGAAGTTTACTAGAGATTTATAACGATGTAAAAAACGTAACTCTATTTTCGTTTAATTAGTGGTTTGACAATATTTTGTCTTTTCATTGTATATTTTGGATTTAAATTTGGGAAAAATTCGAACTTTAAATTTGAATAAAGTGTTAATCAGCTACAGGTATCATAGTGGAAATAATCTTCTCTGTCGGGACTTTTTTATTGATCTATAGTCATACTCATAAGCAAAGTTGAAACATTTTTGTCGTATTTTATACACTATTGTAATATTCCCCCTGTGAAAAAGAAACAATATGACAATATATGTACGAATTGCATGTTCCAAATGTGTCATCATTCTACTGCCCTTCTATGGAATTCTGAGTCATACTCCTTTCATAATACCGTGTTTTTTGTTTCTTAGAAATCAAAAATACTCATCTGCCAATTCCAGGTCCATCTACAGTGAAACATCAATGGACACGTAACAGACTGATAATAATGAATGCTCGTTAATTTCCCACAATCATAATTCTTGTAAACAAACTAAGTATGGGAAGATGGAAAAGTTGAGATTCGAATTAATTATTATTAAAAAGTATGGGGAATTCTAATGAAGTGCTGTACTTCTACGTCACAAGTAGTACTCATTTCTGTCAAATTCCTGTTTTCCTTATAGAATAACACGAAATTTCACATAATTTAATAATGAGGAGCATCTGAATTCTTCATAAAATACTACATGGAAAAATGGGATGGATTAAATGAGAAATATTTCAATGGATTATTACTGTACGTCCAGATAAAAACTATCCCCCAATATTTGGATTTCTTCAAACGAAACGACGCCCAGACAAAAACTATCCCCCAATATTCAGATTTCCTCGAACGAAAACTTCAATGGTCTCATTGCTAAGTGATAAAAAGTTGGAAATTCTCCCAATAATAGTTGTGATATAAAACCTATTGTGAATGGAGAAGGATTTCTAGAAATGAAACCTTGAATAACCTCATTGTAAAGCGATCAAAAGATCTGAAGAATTCTTCCAATAATGATAATTGTGAGATATAACGTATTGTAATGGAAAATATTTCAGTAGGTATCAATAAGAGCTCATGAGAAATACTCAAGTGGAGAACTGTACTTCCAAGAATAACGTATCTTCCATTCTCCAGTTTACTTTAAAGATTTTGAGTGGAGGAAAATAACATCAACGGTTACAATAAGAGTGATAAGATTTTGTATCTGAATATTTCCATCAATGATCATAATCTTCTTTATTGAGTAATAATACATGGAAGAGTACAATAGGCAAAGCCCAAAACTGTTCCTCATACAATTTATACAAACATATTATTAAAGATACGTAGGTTATATGATATTCTTCACACATATTTCCACTAATTTTCACACTAGAATCCAAATTTTGATTGTGGAATGGAAAGTATTGCGTATGAGAAGTATTTCAGTATGCATCAATGAGAAACGGAAAACCTGACAAATTCCAATGTATTTCCTGGAAAAACTCATCTCCCAAATTCTACGAATTCTTCGACTGAAAAACATCAATTACATAGCAAAAAGACGCATCCCAATCATAATTGCAGGCCACAAAGTGTATTGTGTACGAGAAATATTTGAGTGAAGTGATGTTTAAAGCTGTCAGAGGGCTGGCAAGGGCCCGGCTGAGGGGGAGGGGAGGGGCGCTTCAGAGAAGCTACTTATCGATCCCTCAGTCACGTGACTCGGCTCAGCCAATCAGCGCTCAGCTCTCGGCCAGGTGCGCCTATTAGTCAGTCTGCCTGCCTGCCTGCCGCACATTCTCACAAGAAATTACTCACTTCTTAAATAAATTACACCTCTTTCGCGCCCAGAATGGATTGGGTTCAACAATACACTACTACTACCGCCATGGTTGCAGGAAAAGTTTTGGAAAAGTTGTTGGTGGCATTTCCACTGTGTCACGTGGGTGATTGGGCGCGTGATTTTTGAATTAAGATTATACACTACAGTATAATATTATAATACACTATGATTTAATACACTAGGATATAAAACACTATGATATAATACACTATAATGATTAATGTGACTGGAAGTCGGTTAGATTCAACCTCAATCAAATAATGACATAACTCTAATTAAATACCAAAGGCATCGTTGACCTTTTGCTGGCCGATTGCTGGAGAGTCAGTCGTTTCTAACAGAACTATTTCGAAGTATTCGTAGTAACAGAAGTATTTGGAAATTTTGATTATTGATGTTATCTGAAGCCGGCTGTTGATACAAAAAATTCAATATAATACTTTTATACATAAATAGATTAGAGGTAGACTATAGAGACACTAGAACTGCAGTACAACAATTATAATATTACTGTCCATGAACCGTTTTCATTATATTACTATTTATTCATTTCATTCATGAACAAATATACATGATGCGTAAAGAAAAACCAGGCTATTGCCCAAAACTTCTTCCATTCCTAATTCAGTCACATAATAAATTGTCCAAATTTTCAGGTTATGTATCAAATTTTGTTTTACCCAAAGTTTTCCACTTTTCTTTATCATTATATTATAATGTAATGTGAGTAATGTTATTGATTTTGTTATCGATTCTTAGTATATGAATTCTATATCTATAATAGCAACTATTACCTATAGTAATTTCTAGAAATTGTTGTTGTGTAGCTTCGTTTCCATTGTTACAAAAGTCACACAGGCACATGCTCCTAGAAACACGGAGTTGTATAGCCGATTTTTGATTTGTGTCACTCCATAAATCGGTAATAAAATTACTTATTATAGTAATAAATTACCTTAATTATTGTATGTAATATTCAGCCAATACCCTGTACAATCATGTTAAACAATTGAAAGTGTCTCCAATTATCAAATGAATCTATCTATTTCAAAAAATTATCATTTGTTTATATCAACAGTACATCATTAGCATTAGTATTGAGCATGCTAAACCTTGACTTTTATATGTTATATTTGATCAAAATCAGGATTAGAGTAATGTTAAACACCATAAAGTGTCATCAACTATCAACTAAATCAAATCACTACATGAATTATCATCCATTTATTTACACAGTACAACATTAGCATTAGTAATGAGCATGCAAAATCCAATCACAGTGGGAGTCGAAACCAAAAATAAAGGGTCCAAATATAGTTGACAGCATCACTTGTCAACTCAAGGCAAGGGGCTGTTTTGGATTCGTTAAGGCCCAACTGAGAAAGAATATATACTGCAGTTTGGGAAGGGTGTATGGTATAGTCTGTCCAAGCAGGGAAGACATTCTGGCAAGATGGGAAAATGACTCCAGCTCGGTCAATATTTGTTCACAAATTATGAATCTGGTCTCAAACTGTAGAGCAGAATTTTCTGTACGATTTGAGACAAAATTAAAAATTTTTGAACTAATATTAACCGAGCTGAAGTTATTTTCCGATCTTGCCAAAATGTCTTCTTTGCTTGGACAGACTATAGCGACGGCTAGGGTGTTATTGATTTCCATATGCCGAGAGCATAGTCGAGGATTCGATGATAGAAAGGATCAGAATTCATGAACCGTGTCCCAGGGCCTGAATCGAGCCAAATGATCGTGACCACATCTGGTGCATGATGGGTGATGAATATTGAATTAGACCTCAACCCCTCCCCTCACCCTCTAAATTCAAACCCTCTCCCCCCCCTCCCCACCAAAACGCAATATTGTCGCGCTCAACAAAGTCTTACACGTGTGAAATACCTCGGACGAACGTTGACGTGTTACGATGAATCACAATCGCTCAAGTTGGGTGACCCTCATTTGGAGTGGGAGGAATTCCTCTGGAAATTTGAATTATTAACTGGAAGACATGTGTGGTGATTTATTAGGTTTGGGTGGGAAATTCGGTTTGACTATGTAATCACAATAACCGAGAGTGTGAAAACATTGATAAAGTTTGATTTGTTTGTGTTGAAAATATTACAGCTAAGAAGTTTAGGAAAGAATCGGGTGGGGAGTTGCTGAGTAATTCAACATTATGGCAGGAAATGTTTGATGATTTATCATTTCAAGGTAACAAATATTAACAGAGGTATGCATTATTTTAATCCATCTAACATGTTTTTACTACAGAACTGAACACAAAAATATTATTTAGGAGAGAAACGACCAGTTCTAAACTATATTAAAATTCTGAAACGTTTCCGCTGAACACTTTTCCGGTATAGAAGCAATGTTTTAAAAATACTGGTTATAATATAACAGAACCAATTTGACTTAATCAACAATAAAAATTGAACCGTTTTCGGATTAATTTTGAGACTAGTTTCGAGATTTAATTATAATCCAATAACTGTTATACAAACAATCAAATAAAAATTGATGATAACAATTTGTCATTGCATCTAATCTTATAGTTCAAGCTCTTCCACAATTCAAAGGGTAAAACGTTTATAATTGGTAATAATTAGTGAAAAAAATTCTTTATTTTGACAAAATTTGGTATTCTTCAATCTAGATACAAGTCTTCCACTTTTGTCAAAATTATTTGTGAGAGAAATAGTATATGCTCGACCTAGTTTTTCCTCCCAGGATTTTAGTTCTTTGTACAATGAATATTGTAATACATTATCATATTTCGCATCAAGTGATAATATTCTTCATGTATGTTTTATGCTGTACAATGCACTGAATATTAAATTATCAGGGGTCATCATCATTCACATCATCACCCACGCACAAGCCCATGATCTTATGTGGGGTTGATCCACAGAAACGAAACAAAACAATAAAATATTTATAAAATTCACAAATTATTTACTTTTCTTTTAATGATAAAAATCATGTTTTTAGACGTCAACTACGATCTTGATCAAATTTGTTTGTTGCAGCAGATACAAGCATCATGATCATGATGATTATCATCATCATCAGACCATGATCATGATGATGACAATGATCATTTGCCAATTTGTCAAACTCAGTGGCAGTATGAATGTTTAATGATGGAACAGGTTGTGTTCGCTGGGTCCAGGCAGGCAGCAACTGGTATATGTCACACTGATGCTAGAACAATAGCGGCAAGACATTGTATGTTAGTTGGCGAGTGAGAGTGGTGAGGTGAGGTGAGGTGAGGCGCCCTTATTGTTCCTCATCGTGCGATACTCCCTGAGGACCCCATAGTTGTCCAGGTGAGTTAGTCCTGAGTGCCCAGGAGGGTAAACCACACACTCATATCGAATTCACAGCGCACGACAATATTATAATTATTATATAATGTGTGTAGTGGTATATCGATCTGCATACCCGCATAACTAACCTCCAATAGACTCGATTCCATTTGTCTGTTTGTTTATCGACGATCGAATCAATCACATTAGCCATGCAGTACAATCATTTACACAAATGGAACCGATGCTCAAACAACATACAATCGTCAGTGCTCCCCCTTGTTTCATCTAGAGCCAAATTACTGTACACAGCTTCCTTTATCATTACGTCCACTATCGCAGAAGCCTTCTGCCAATTCATTATCTACAAAATTACTGTATACAATCTTCCTTTATCATTCGCATTGACGTGCACTATCAAAGCCTTCATCAGTGAGTAGTCTGTCCAAGCAGAGAAGACATTAAGGCAAGATGGGAAAATGACTACAGCTCAGTCAATATTGATTCAAAAATTGAAAATTCTGTCTTAAACTATAGAACAGAACGTTTTCCACATTTTGAGACAAAATTTTCAATTATCGAACCAATATTGGCTGAGCTGGAGTCATTTTCCCATCTTGCCAGAATGTCTTCTGTGTTTGGACAAACTTTATAACCTGTTGCATTGTTCTTTGAGTGGAGATTGGATGCTCATTTAGTACAGCACAAACTATAGTAACAATACAACTATTAATAGTAGTATTATAGTAACAAACTACTTTTGTTGCTGTTACTTGTGCTAATTTAGTGTGTGGTGATGAAAAGCAGTTATAGCTGATGTAAAAGTTGGGTGGTTTCGCCTGTCTCGTGTATTCAGATTCAGATTCAGATTCATTTACTTTATTTATGTAAATTACAAAAATACATCGGCTCAAATCCTATATTACGCAAATTGAAAATGATACTAATTACATCGCTCGTTTTAATAACTAAGTATGAACTATTAACGACTATATGAGAACTTACGAGAATGATTGAAATGAAGGATTTAATAATTATGTTAACGGTACTGTAACTAATGCTGTAATTACATTAAAAGGCGGAGTTTGGACATATAAGTGTCCATTCTTGGAGAGGAATGCTCAAGAACATACCTCCCATTAACACTCAACCATGTGTATGTGATGTAACATCTGATCTATAAGGTTCTTCATTGTAATAAAAAAGTACTCCCCAAAAGATTAAGCTCGAGATTGAAGAAGAATTATTAGCCTTACTCTTACTACTCACTTATTATCAAATAGTCCAAATTTACAATAACAACTAAGATTAAATCATTCCAATAACCATCCTTTTAATCTCACTTGCTATTTAGTACATTGGTCATTATTTGCAGTTGCAGAAGTACTTTGTCTATTTATGTAGCAATATATAGAGATTCTAATTGATAATTATCCAGCAGTTGAAGTACTGCAATACCTAATAATTCTACCATCTCATAATTTCAAATTTTGGATTGAATTTGATTGGAAATAACAGCCTATTAAACAGGAGAGGCTATACAGTATCTATTTATTGATGGTTGCAATGAAACATCATAATTATATTGAAGTACATAGTTTTGAAACCGAAGTAATAATTTGAATTACATAAGTTGGTTTAAAAATTTTCATCACTCATAGAAGAATGTTACTCTCATTGGATGTAAAAAAATTCCACTACTAAAATTCTCAAGAGCTTCATAACTTCATTCCGTCCAATTTCAACTTTAATTAAGTTCCCGAAACCAATTACTCCGGTTGAATAATTCTCGCTTTGTAATAAATAAAATCGAGTAATGAGAGAGAGCTCTGAAAATATTCGCTACTGTGAAAGAATGGCCAGCGCTGCAGGCGTAGGCTAGGGCGTAAGCAGCCGAAATGAATATTCTCGTTTACTTTAAACGTCATAAAGTCAGACGTATTTCTCTGGACTTTTCTCTTGGTGCCGACGTTGGCGTTATTAAAAAAATGGAGGAGAATAAATGGAGGAGTAAATGGGTAAAATAAGAAGTGGATGATATGATGATGAAATTGTACTATGGCAGTGACAGAGGCTTGATGTGTCATCCGTTGGTGGGGGGAAGGGGGGTCGCCTGGAGATAAGGAGCCCTTTTCGAGTAGGGCTGGAGAAGAAAATGAGAGCGAGTTTAGGTTTCCCGGACGCAATATCCCGTCTCTCAACGGGGTTCTCCCGCAGGAAGGGTTCGCAGAGCGGGAAAAAATAAAATAGAGAACTCGCTCTTTCAAAGGACTCCGAAATTACTTTCGGGATAAGCTGGATTAGGCGGCTACAGAGCAGGAGGCTGGGCCTTGCAAGTGCAGCACTGCAGGGATTATGAAGATTGCTCCTGTACTTGTTTCTTTGCTCTCTGTGAAAAACATGCCAGCAATACTCTATCTTACTCCCTCACTCTCCTTCAATACCTCTCTCCATCTCTCTCCTGATGCTCGTGTGTTGCCCCCTAATCTAGTCTGTGGCCTGGCAAACACCCCACGCCGCAGGACACAAATTAATCAACTTCGACTTCATCCCGGACGGATGATGACCGGGTCGACTCTATTTATTGGGTTGACAACAAACCGCCTAATTCTGTCGGTTAGTTTCTTATCAGTATTGAGGTCATCACTTTATCTATTGGTAATTTAATCTATTATTTATTCACTTTTTAATTATAAAGTTATCATAATGTAATAATACCTATAGTATAATTTCAATTTATTTTAATGTAACGGTTTCACACAATTTAGTGTGTTAATGTTCATTATATCTGAAAACTTGATTTGTACTTGACCCTCTATCATTATAGTCTAGAATGTTTCGTATGAGCTACATGTATGAAGTCAGCAAAAATACTGTATTTGGAGTGGAAAACATGAGTTGTTGTTTAGTATGATGATGATATGGTGATGTATTGAGTTCTTACTAAACACATATTTTTTAATGCAGGTCTTTTTTACCAAAATGTATCAATACAAACCTTGAATCCATAAATTCACATTTTAATATGCTATTCTCATTCTAATTATTGGGTGAGTATTGAATAATTCAATAATATTCTGTTCATTTATAATGGAGAAAAGAAAAAAGAAAAGATTTATTTAGACCTAGTTTCGAGCTTACTAATCAAAATTTTGTATGAAGACGTTTTGGACAATAGTCTGTGTTTTCAAACAATAAGTTTACTTGTTTCAATATAATAAATAAATAAAATCAGTATGACAAAATTTCATTAAATGATAACAAGAGATAGCTTTATACTTGGTAATACCTTTAGAATTGAAATTACAGAAGCTTCCACTTGATAATATTAATATTTATAAAGATAATTACGACTCTGATAACAAGATTTCAATATTGAACAGTGGTTTAGTCTTTGATTTTTATCACCGCCCCCTATAAGCATTCCTCAAGACATTCAGTACCAGTACTTCCTCCGCTGCTTGTAATAGAATCCTTGAAAACACTTCCTGCCGGCTCTAAGCCGTGGAAAGGAAGTTGTGGAGTGGATGGAGGATTAGTTTACAGTGTTTTCGGGAGGGGATCACGACCCGAGTTGCTTAGAGAGGGAGCGCAGCGCACCAATCACGTGATTCAAGAGGAATGTCCGCTCTGTGCTGAGAACATCATGGCTGGTCCCCCGACTGGTTCTTAGTACTTCTAAATTCTACTTCAAGACGTGTTATCAACACTGGTGTTGGAAGGAGTTGGTTTTTTGGTCTTTGAAATAATCACTATAAACATAGCTTCCTTTAAAATTAGAGGGAGCTATGCTATAATACTTACTGCATCTTTACTACTGTCTTCTGAATATTCTAAGTTAGAAGTAACGTTATTAGTTGAACCAATAAACACATGCCTTGAATTGAACCTAAATTTAATCAATAAGAAATGTTACTAGAAACAACTTACTGGTTACTTGAATATAACTGCTCACAGTTTCTAGTATTGTGAGTATTGAAATTATCTCTATATTATTCATCGCATGCTGGTTCTCATGACTGCTAACTTATTACTATCTTGTCGAAATGCTAATATAGTAAACGTTAGTCCATAATAGTACCAAAGTAATAATCACTTGATACTTTTATGGCCGGTTTCTCCAAAAAAGTTAATCTGAATTCTGGATTAAACCATCAGCTGGCTCAATTGAAACACAAGTTAATAAAGGTGACCATACACTGACAACTGATAGTTTAAACTAAAATTTCAGTTAAACGTATTTGGAGAAACCGGCCCTTACAGTATAAAACATTCCAGTATAAAATAATATAAGTGGTAGTTAATTTGAAGATACATACAGTAACCCATAATTTATGTTAAACCTCATTCAGCTTATGAAATTTGAAAAAATGAAAAGAATCTCATTAACTGAAAAGAAACTTTTAGGTTCTGTAAACAAGTTGTAAAAGAGAATATATTTGTAGGTACACATTGAATATGAATGTGAACTATAAGTTTTTGAATCAATTGTTATTGATATTGGAAAACAAAGTTATCCCAAGTAAAATAATTGTTAGTTCCAACTATTCCCACAATTCAAATTCTCAGATAGATATCCTAATAGAAACTTTGTCAATTTTATAGTCTCAGTGTTGCCAGGGTAGCACCCTTTATTTACACAACGGCGTGATAAAATATTAGTGTGGATTATTAAGAATAGAAGAGTAATGCTAACAATGTAAGTATCTGGGAGGGTGAGACAATGTTGGTCTAGCACTGATGCTTCCAGCTATAAAGGGGTTGCACCGCATCATTTACAGAAGTCTTTCTGTATGATTTTCAGTCAGTAAATCGAAAGTTTGAAGGATACAACCAATAATAATTTTTCTCGGTGACAGGGATAACCACTGCTTGGAACGTTTGTATAATTTTGACGAGTTGTCATTGTTTCCAAGAGTTATACCATTGTTTAACTGAGTATTTGGATGACATACGAGCTGAAATTATGTTCAAACACTTGGACAATTTCCCTGGGGGTGATTTCAGTTTTCTAGACAAGCACCAACTACAAAGTAAACAAGCCAGCATCCCTATTGCATCCTAATTTATTCAGATGAACTTGATTGCCAGTTCGCTCGATTAAATGGGAACACAATCTCCCGCTATTTGATTTTCGACCAATTAGAGACAAGCAAACACACGAGCATATGCCCTGTGATATGATTAGGGATTGGCGCTCATTGATAATTCAATAAGTGAACATTCCTTGGAGGATTGTAGTGAGCACATGTTGGATAATAGGCTATCGAGAGATGAATTTTAAGGAAAGAAAAATTAAAAATATTACGAAATTCACACAAGTTTTTCAAGATTATTCAGTGTCAAGATGTCACTTCTTGTAAGTTTTTTATATTTGATTTCTTGATGAAGCAAAATTCAACTGGAACAAGTTCTTCAATAGATCATGAAATAATATCCTTTTTTTGAGGATGATGCCCACATGGGCTCTTGGGCCTGTTCATGGGTAAAGGGAAGGATGATGATGAGAGATGAATGGACCTTCTGCTTAAGTTGGGTTCCGAACCACCTAAGATCATTAATCATTGTGAGATCATTCATTGTATGAATAACATTGTTAAATTAAGATCATCAATTGATTTTAAATTATGTGAAGTTATTGTCGATGGTACAGAACAGAATTCATTCATCTGGAACCAGTTCTTCAATAGATTATTAATTGTAGAGTAATTGTAAGCTCATACATCGTGGAAATAAGAAATCATTAATTGATTTCAAATTTTTTCGATCAAAGCTATTGTCGATCAAACTTGCCACGAGCCTTTCTATAAAAACTGAAGCAATATTTTCTTAATTCACTGGGACGAACGAAAGCAGGAAAGCAAAAAACTTACACTTGACCAATGATTAGTATTCTTATTTTCCTCAATTTTCAAAAGTCAATTCAGTGGCAGATACGAATACATTATATAGCATTTCGAATAATATGGTTTATGTAGTAATCAATTAGTAATATTAATGTTATCATATTATTAGTAAATTAGTAATATTATAAGTGATTATTATTGTAGTTATAGATTAGTCTATTATATGTAGGAGAAGCTCGTATAAATAATGTAATCGAGCTCAATCCGAATTCTTGATAGTATAACCAACGCTATCTATCGTAGAAACACGTAACTGAGTAAGCTGGTACTGTTTTTAATGCTCGTCTCCTATTGGCCGGCTCCAACAGGTGTTGAAAGTGGGAGGGCTTGTCCAATCACAGAGCTTCTTCGTAGACACTGTTAGCTCCTTCATTTTGTTCGCTAAAAGCAGCCATTTTCTTGGTCTTGGCAAGCGTAGAACCGTTTCATCAAAGTGTTTGATTAGAAAATTTGTTGTAACTCATGATGTTTACTTATATGAAGCTTCTTCAAAAATAATTAAGTGTACAGAACAAGTGTAGGCTACTTTGTTTATTTTTTATTTTTTCATAATATAGGAATTTTCAGTTCAGTTAACATTAATATTTGATGGATGAAATAAAATTATTTATTTATTAATTAACAAGTGACATAAACGCATGAAATGTGAGAGAAAAACAGGCTAAAAATATTCCAATCTATATAATTGTATAGAAATGATAAGAATACATAAATGGTTTCAGTTTTTAAATTTAAAGTTATTTATAACTTCCCTTTACCCTACAGTCATACAACTGGTATAGCCTACAGATGGTTTTCCATACAGCTGAGCAGAGCACCTCGTTACTGTTTAAACTCTTCAGGCAATCCGATTATAACACTATCAACCTATCTTACATTTAAAAATCTTCTATTCACATTTAAAAATGTAATCATTCTCAAATAATGAGGTTTTATCTTCCTTACAGACACGGCAATCAGGCTTATTCTCAATTTCCATTTAAATAATGACTAATCAATATTTTCCAATAACTAATCCCACTTTGAAAGTCACCCCTTGAAACTTAATTGAGAAATACCTAAGATTTTTGAAGCTGTAGTGAACAGGCTTAATTAAAACCATTATTTGCCAGTAGAACGAACAAGAGCAGGTGTATGTGGATTAGAAGTGTGAATGAAAGCACTTTGGCGTATAGCTTGTCCAAGCAAAGAAGACATTCTCGCTAGATGGAAAAATGACTCCAGCTCGGTCAATATTGGTTCAAAAATTATAAATTTGTTCTCAAATTGTAGATCAGAATGCTTTCTACGATTTGATAACAAATTTATAAATTTTGAACCAATACTGACCGAGCTAGAGTCATTTTCCCATCTTGCCAGAATGTCTTCTTTGTTTGGGCGGAACTGGAAGTTGGCGGTACCTATAATAAATACAATAGTGAGTGATATAGTAATATAATAGTTATATAATGGTGATATAGTTATACAGTTGAGTGAAAATATAGTAATACAATATCGCAATCTAGCCGATATTACGCAACGAGGAAATTAAATGGAAAAGCACTAAGTCGTGTCGAGGAAAATTCCATAAGGCGTCGGTCCCTTTATTAGCCGGACAGTACAATGTGTCCCCACGTCCGTCCTGATTATATCGCAATAACGCTCGGCGCCTTTATTACTTCCTGTCTGCGCGTTTATACTCTGTAACTTCCGAATTGAAATTCATTGAATACGCTATCTTATTCGTGTAATGCTAAGTCGTATGTTACTTCAGTTGGAGTATAATACACGTCGCACGAGAAACAATTCAATATCGGCCAGTCTCGGCCAACCTCAACTATCTCATGCAATAGTATATTATTAGCAACGTGTTTCATTGGTTCAATATTTATTGATGCGTGAAATGGATTGGGGCTTGTTATTTACAAAAAAAAATTACTAAATAGGTTATCAAGAAGTAGAATTGAAGTTCATTAGCTTTATTTATTTATTTGTTCCTCCAAATTAACTTTTTAAATGAGGTAGTTCAATTGGAATTCAAAGTTTATTTGCTCTATCAGTTCTTCAAATTTACTCTGTAGAGGAATTGAATTAGATTCCAGAGTTTTATAGCTCTATTAATTTGTTAGTTTCTTAACCAAAACGTGTAAGGAGGAATTAACTGAATTAGAGGAGTTTATTTGCAGGACTAAACAGTTAGCTATTGGTGCTTAAAATGTGATTCAGAACTGATTTGGAAATGTCACCCAGGTAATAAAACCTTAAAATTTCATTATTTTTCTATACTGGTATTTTTTAGAATTGTGTAATTGAATAAGGGATCATAACCTGAGATTTGACATTTAAATCTAAATTGCGATAGAATATGTTTTGGGGGAAAGCCCATCCTTATTGTATTATTAATTGTTATCAAATGAATAAAATGAATAACCATTGCAGTTTTCCATATAGTATTGAATGAGTAATTACGTTCATCATGGATGGGTCGGAAACGACGTGAAAATTAAATGAAATGAAAATATTCTTTATTAGGCGGAGTTAGGACTAGGAAGTCCTTTCTACCACTCAACCTTACATCTTTCAAACATCATCTTTGACGTGAGCCTCTTTCAAAGATCATCTTTTTCAATCGTTGTTGAAAAAATATTATTAGAAGCTTTACCGTAAGCTACTAATGGTACAGCTTCTTGTAATAATTTTTCTGATAACAATAATTAATTGACGTAGATTTTCTCTGATAGATCTGATAGTGCATGCTTGCACATGTTAAACAAAGATTTTCTACGAGAGACTGTATTGCGCTAAACAGATGAAGGAATATTGTTGAACATAAATAAAGTCACGAAGAAATCCTTCTCATCTATTACAAGAATTTGAACCTTGAGCAGTGCAATAACAATAGAGTGAGGAACCGAAATTCGCACCAGAAGACGACATCAGTGAGTGTCTTAATTATTCATAATGGCAAGTGGATAATTATTAATGTTTGTTGAAGCGGTGTGATGCGAGAGAGAGAGAGAGAATAAGATGGGCACGTGTGAAGTCGAACAAGAAAATCTGGCAAAGGCTTTGAATAATGAAATTGCTGGGGCACAAATTAACGATAAGGAACGTTAATGATAGGGTCTTATAAAGGATAAAGTTTCGTAGAGGCACAAAAGAGGCGCGAGGCCGGGAGAGAGGTGCGGATGAATAACTTAAAGTTTCACTAATTAATCAACTTGACACTCGCTTTTATTTCAGGATCCGGGCAGGCTATAGAATTTCGTCGACGTCTTAACGGCGTCTCCGTCCCCGTCCCCGTCCCGTCACCGCACACATAAATTACCCGCGACGGGCATTCAGCAACGATGGACCGCGCGCTGACTGATGGGTAGTGTCAGCCAGCCGCCTTCATTTGCATAAACAAGACATATCTCCCGCGCTGTGATCGGCGGACATCTATTACACACACACAACGCTACAAATACACTTCGAAGAAATAGGAGAACGTTTTTTGAAAAGAAACACTTTACGTACAACAACCATCACTCATTTCTTTCCTTTCACTTCTACGGCTAGCTGCGTCTCGCTTCCCAGAAATGTTCAGTCGCCAATACGTGAGTACTAGTTGGTACGAGCTGTCCAAGCAGAGAAGACCCTCTGGCAAGATGAGAAAATGACTCCAGCTTGGTCAATATTGGTTCAAGAATGATTGATTTGGTCTCAATCGAAGGAAACATTCTTATCTACAATTTAAGACCAAATCAATATTTTTTGAACCAATATAGACCGAGCTGGAATCATTTTCTTACCTTGCCAGAGGGTCTTCTTTGCTTGGACAGACTATACTTCACATGGAGATGGAATAGTCATAGTCTATAACTTTTCTATGACCTTCTCCTACTGCTTCTTTATTAAGCTCCTACTACTTCTTCTCTACATAATCATTATAACTTGGAAATCAATGTGAGCTACTCCAGTCTTTTTGGTGTCATACGTTTTTACTGTTCTTGAATTGCGTTTTCACAGCATTGGAACAAATGTTTCCCTAAACGCAATTAGCGTACGGTACAAAAATTGAACCTCCTAGAAGATTGAATCTGCTCTAAACACTCGAAGAAAAGAGTTTGAGCTTAGTTAGAAACAAGTCTTATTTAATATAAAACTATATAGTTCTAGAAATGAACTGTGTAGTGTGAAAATTTAAAACTGATAGAAGGATTTAGAGGATGGTGGACAACACATTCAGAGAAGCTTATTATAATTATAGAGAATCAAATCATAATTACATAATATACAATCCTTTAATACCATAGTCTAATACTTTGAAAAAAATGATTCCTCGCTAAAAATTCCCCACTGAGAGTGGTTGTTAATTATTTCGTTGTTAAGTGGATTTAAACTAGTAGAATATTGGCAACTGAATTTTCTATTTCAGTTGTTATTCCACTATATGGTATAGACAGTCCAAGCAAAGAAGACCCTCTGGCAAGATGAGAAAATGACTCCAGCTCGGTCTTTTTGGTTCAAATATTATTGATTCGGTCTCAATCGTGGGAAAAATTCTGATCTAAAATTTGAGACCGAATCAATATTTTTTGAACAAATATTGGCCGAGCTGGAGTCATTTTCTCATCTTGCCAGAGGGTCTTCTCTGCTTGGACAGACTATACTGTACCTTCTCTTAGTGTTTTTTGTATCATGTAGCTCCACAACGTCAATCAAAATTCTACAAATAAGTCGCGTAGATATACAATATATAGCATAGAGTTGTAGTACAGTCATAATAATATGGACCATATTTCAACTCGAAACTTGTATACTGTGTAGTAGTAGTCCATCTCAAAAAATAATCCGAGCCCCGTCTGACTCCTAGTCACATTATTAAGTCCACACCCTTCTCCAATCTCTCCTGACACCTGATCTCTTATCTTGTCAACATCATTATAACTCGAAAATCAATTGTGATGAAAATATAGTCTGTCCAAGCAAAGAAGACTTTCTGGCAAGATGGGAAAATTACTCCAGCTTGGTCAATATTGGTTCAAAAACTTTACACTCAGTCTCAAATTGTAGGAAACATTTTGATCTACAATTTGAGACTACATCTACAATCCGTGAACCAATATTGACTGAGCTGGAGAGATTTCCCCATCTTTCCAAAATGTCTTCTTCGCTTGGACAGAGTTTACCAACAACCCTATGCTTACAGTTAGGTTGAATCGTTTTGTTCACACCTGATAAGATCTTGATCGGTTCGGACTCTATAATCTGGTATCTGTTTCCCCCAGTGGGATACAGTTTTTTATAGTATTGTTGTGGGTCTCATGTCATGTTCTAATAATGTTCTCAAAGGAATAGGACACCAGAAGCTCGTGTAAATATAATCGCCAGTCGCTTCAAAACATTGGGTAACTTGAGAATGAATGAGTTGTTTGGGAACTTGAGAATCGATTTAGTTGTCGAATATAACAATCTGAAAGTTTTTCTCAGACTGTACATAGTACATAGATTTGTTCTTAATTGTTTGAATACTTACTTGTTCACATAAATAGAGTAAAAAGGTATATTAGAATAGAAAGGTATACATATAATGCATCTTTGTAAAAAATAGAAATTAGAACGCCAATCAAATTAATTAGATTAAAATAATTTCTGACGTCACGGAAAATATGCACTCTGATTTGAACAGGCTATTATGTTATCACTGCATCATTTTTTTGCGAACATGTGGTTTTTGTTATTAGTACAGAATCTTTTCCCAATTACATTCAAACTATAGGTTATATAATTGTATTAAGCAAAATGAACTCTTGTTATTATATGACGAAGTTCCCAACTTCTTGGTTCGCTAAACAGCTGTGGTGCCAATGATGTCAAAACTCACGGTTTCCTCCCGGCTACGATGCTGATGACTCATACCTTTCTATTCTAATTACCTTGAAGTAAAATTGCATTAGTAAAATTATACATATAATGGATATTTGTAATAAACATCATGAAAAATATTATCAAATCAAGCCGTTTAATGAAACTTATGAAAGGAAAAGGAAGTGATAGAATAAGTGATCTCAGTTTAAATTTGATTTGTTTTGGAATATTATGAAGCATTTATTTTGTGAAGTTGATCGAGTACTATTTTGCTTCATTGAATAAGATTGTAATATTTATAAAACGGCATAAATAAATTTGCTTCTGATTAGATATTCTCTGAGTGCAAGGATTTTCTACTCATAGCTGGATTCACTTCATTGTTGTGGATGCGAGAGTGAATTTTTTTTCATTGGAAAAACTGATTTAAAACTGAATAAAATCAAACCGAAAAATTACTTATTACCGCACTGGTGTAGGGATAGGCTATTTTGCGTATCGAACTTTCCTGAATTAAAAAATTAACCAGTATTGAACCTGTACTCAAACAGGTTGATATTTCGCATTTCCGGACAATTTTTCGAAAGCCTTGTAACCTCCACTGTCTGAACCCGTATTGAACCTGTACTTGCCGGAATTTGACATTTCCGGTCAATTTTGTAAAAACCTTGTAACCTCCACAGTTTTCCAGTTAAACTCATGTGCTTGTTTACACATCTATCGCCTTTTCTTTCACACATTTGTTGTCAAACACAAGTCAAATCCACTGGCGGGCCCACCGTCACCGCTACTGTCGTGATTACGACGTCCGCCCGACATTTAATTACGGAGGGTCGACCGGCTCCTCTCCTCTCTCTATATTTATTCGGTGTCTTTCAATCAGCACTCATTGTACTGTCGCCCGGCCTGATTAACATTTGATGAAGTCGTCTGGCATGCGACTCTGTGATCGCCCCCCTCCCATCAGAGTACCCCCCTGCACCCCCCATCAAACGGTACCCACCCACTGTCAGTCCCAGTCGCCACAAGGCAATTCCCACACCAGTGCAATCACTTCCATACCGCCCCTAAGCACACGTTAAGGGAGGAGTTGTAGACTAGACCTGACACTAGCACTTTGACAGTTGACTTTTCAGAGGTTGCTTACTTGTAATGCTTGATTCACTTACATACAAGAGAAATTTGAGAGACGAGCTGTATTGACTGATAAAAATTGTGTAAAACTTTTTCAAATTAGGGATTTCACTGTGCTTCTTCTATTTTTCTTTTCTTTGGGGGTTTTCACTCTATAGCGGATAACTTTATTGTAAAAATCTCTATCTTCACAAATCTAATTCATTTTTTTTCTTAATTTATCCTTTCTTTTTCTAATTCTCTGTGGTGATTTTTTCCTGAGTGGAAATTTTATAGTGAGTATTGAAAAGGGACATAACCTGAATTTGAACATTTTCATCAAAATTGGAACAGAAGAAGTTTTGGGCTAACGCCTGTTTTTTCGTTCCTACAATTGTATTTTTCCAATTAAATAAATACATTTCTAGTTAATTGTATAATATGTTTTCTCAAAGCTCAGAAAAGTCTTGTGAACTTCATATTCTATTGTACTATTACATGCATTCTGTATTTCTATGTATTATTGTGTCTTTGATCAATGTAAAGTGTACAAAGAATGAATAAATTTTAATTTTGAATAGGGATGGGTATGTTTTTTCATCTTCAATAGTGTTCTTTCATCTAACATCGATAGTGAAAAAGTATATATCGATATTTTTAAACATCAATGTTTACCCATAGATTAACAAAAATTCCATTAAAATAATATTGTATTATTATATTATACTCCATAATAATAATAATAATAATAATAATAATAATAGTATTATAACATTGATCATAAATTAGGGCATTATTTTTGTTTAAATTTTTTTTTCAATTAAAACAATCTCTGGAATCTTTAGATTCTACTGTTTTTCAAAAAAAGAAACATCAAGATTTATAACGATTCGAGGATTAAGAGTTGAACTGCTACAGAAAAAAAGAACTGAATAAAGCAAGAGTTCATTTGCACGAAATTATTTCCTTACTAATAGTTGTCTTTTATTTCCAAAAGTATCAGCGATACAATCAACACCCTGCGGGGACCTCCCTCTAACGCCCCCCCTCATTTAATTGCTCTTTCCCCCACCTTAAAAAAACTACCCCTCACCATAGTTTTCTCCCTTCTTACCCACCCTTTGTCCGATTGTTCCAATTTCTTGTTAGAACGACATCTCGCCTATTCATCAACGATTCTTCTTTAATTCTCGATTCGTCTTCAGTCCCGGTGATAATTTGAAGTCGTGTCTCTGTAGTTATAGTCTGTCCCAGCAAACTAGACATTGTGAGAAGATGGGAAAATGTCTCCAGCTCGGTCAATATTTGTTCAAAAATTACAAATTTTGTCTCAAATTGTAGATCAGAATGTTTTCTACAATTTGAGTTCAAATTTGTAATTTTTGAAGGAATATTAACCGAGCTGGAGTCATTTTCCCATCTTGTCAGAATGTCTCCTTTGCTTGAACAGAGTGTAGTTGTCCTGGCGATAATCTGGTCGACGAATGGAGAGCAACGTCTTGGTCCTGCCTTTAGCCGTTTAGGTTTTTTAGTTGTCCTGTCTTTAGCTCGTTCGGGCGTGCTTAGGTCGCTTCATGAGCAGCTTTGTCTTCTGTCACAATCATCAGCATCATTTAGAAAAAATGAATGTACCAGCATCAGCAACAGTATCATAGAATCATCGCAGTAATCATCATCATCATTAAAAAAAGAATGTACCTTCAGAATCAGTATTACAGGATCATCGCAGTCATTGTCAGCATCATCATTATCATAATTATCTCTATCTTAATCTTGGAAATCATCAGCATCAGTATAATCTTGTTTTTATTTTATTCAATATCATCGTCAACATCTTTTTGTCGTCTACTTCTGGTGTTGGCTCACCTGATGATACAAATAAATGGATTGTATTGATATCGATTGAATCTCAACCCATATAGCAATCCAATAGCAATCCAATGTACGTAATCATTCCCCTAGCAATTCATAATTCTCTTAATGATTAGATATTCCGGAAAAGTTATAAATAATAAATCCGAGTTTATCAATAATAAATACAAGTAGTATAGAAGTATAAAATCATCTATGAAGACTCCTGACCACGAGGTTTGCAGTGGCGTCCAGTCGAAAAGCTGTACCCAATCACAGCTCTTGTTGTTTAACTCAATGACAAGACAAAGGCGGTGATTGGCTAAAGCTATTCGACTGGCCACCACTACTAACCCCGAGTACAGGAGGCTTGAGAGAAAGACATGACTACACGAATTTCACGAAGAGAACTATATAATTTGACAATAACAACGAATTCTTTGACTCTATAACTATAATTGTTCAGTGATTTTACATCAATGAGTATACGACATGCTTTAAAACCCAAAACTGTTCTCCTTGGAATTCATTCGAAGAAGGTTGTGTCATGAAATATTTCTAAAACACTAATTTCCACACTATAAGAAGCAATGTTCGACCACTCTGGAGCTCAATGTAACATTCCACCAAAATATTTATTGTTCTCAACTACTGTACAGTCTGACCAAGCAAAGAAGAGCCTCTGGCAAGATGGGATAATGACTCCTACTTGGTCAATATTTGTTCAAGAACTATAAATGTTGTCTCAATATTAGATCAAATTGTTTCCTACAAATTGAGATCAAATTGATAATTTCTCAACCAAAATTGACCTAGCTTGAGTCATTTTCCTATCTTGCCAGAGGCTCTCCTTTGCTTGGACAGACTATACAAGATTAAACATGAGGGTAGGTTCTAAATCGTAATTGTACACGAACCCGATCGTAATTGAACTTCATACATTACTCTACGGAAGATCAAATATCACGCTAAATTGGTGAAGTCATAATCTATATCTATAAAAGCGAAATGGCACTGACTGACTGACTGATTCATTCATCACCTTAACTAAAAATCCACTGAACCGAATGCGTTCAAATTTGGCAGCCATGTTCAGTTGGACGTTTAGACGCGCGCTAAGAACGGATTTTAGGAACTTTTCAAGGATACGCCAAATTTTTAAGTTTTTCTATAGTTTTTCGGCGTTTTCTCAAATTTTTCGAGAACCAATCGGTAGAAAATGTTGATATTTGGTAGGTAGGTTCAGATAAGGTCTAGAAATGTTGTGTTAAGATATTTTTGAATTCCGTTCAAGATTACGCCAGTAATCAGGTTTTTCAAAATTGTAGATGTATTGCGGGTTGCATATCTTGTGGCTTGATACGCCCAATCCCAACTGTAAATTAAATGGTTCAGCAAGATTATAGATAAACTAATTTGGAAGATATTTAATCAATTTTCAAACTATGTCCGATATAATTCCCAAGGTTACGCTCAATATTAGCGTTTTACGATTTTTCGGAATTTTCAGAGTTTTTCTTGGATTTTTCGAGAATAAATTGGTAGAAAATGTCGATATTTGGTGAACAGGTCCAGATTAGGTCTAGAAATGCGAAGCGAGCCTGCTGGCTAGTCCAAGAATAAAACATTATCAATATGGGAGCAGAACATCTCCACAAATAATAACAACAAGTAATAAACAACAAAAAATTTATTGTTCACATGATGAAACTTTTGAGGGTACATTCCAAAACGTCGTAGTACACGATTGCCTTACATGCGAAAGACACTTTTTTACCTTACCTCGGTGCATCATTACATTTCGAGGGACTTTACACTTGTTGGGGGAGACAAGCGATGTGACCCCGACTTCAGATAACGACTGGAGTGGGAGCGACTCCTCTACCATATCCATTTTTTCTCCATATCCATTGCCGGGGGCCCCTGCGGCGTTTTCCCAGTTATTGCACGTTGGAGATAGACGCACTCCGCCGCACGCACAAATTACCATCGTTATTGTTTACATTGTATTTTATTGCCGGCTATATTACAATCGACCCCAGGCCTTAATGTTGGAGGGAAAGGTTTTTGCCACAAGTAACCTCTATATGTGATACGATTCCAGATTTCTGCGGTTTTTTACTTGTGGAGTCATATTTCACTTTTGTCAGTCATTTGATATTGACCACGGTTTATTTTCTGGATTGTCGAACTCTGGTCTCCCATTTATAACACGAAGCTTGATGTAGTGTGATAAGTATACCTGAGATTCATTTATTTATATATTTGAGCTTGATAAAGTGTGATTGGTATACCTGAAATTTATAGAATATCAATATTTACCAAGTAATTGATAAATGAAATGAAAAATCAAATACCCTTCTTTTAAAAACTTGATATTTTTAGAGGGTAGTTTTCATTTTATTCATCAATTATTTCAAATTACCAAGTAATATACAATACAACTTCAATTTCTCATCTTTGGAGACCTATACTTCTATGATGAATATTCAAACTGGGAGTAAAAAAGTCTTGGATGATTCATATCATAGGAGTTATTGAAAAACAACAAGTGTTGACTACAAAAAGTAGTTTGCCTCCATCCAGTCCGCTGACTAGATAGACATTAGTTACACAGGTCCACGACGAGAGAAAAAAGTTAAATATCTAGGCAGTGGTTTAATGACTGGCACAATGACTCGTCGTTATTTCAGGTGCTACGTTGCCTGCCATCATCTAGCAGCAGTACCTATCCGAACTGTTATATAGCTATATAGCTATATAACTATACAATATATACATACATATATAGTGCCTGAAATCATCAGCAGTACCTCGTTGTGATTATACTATATACATACTATACAGTAGTGTATCTGTAATCATCAACAGTACCTGTTTGTAAGTTTATACACTAGTATAGTCTGTCCAAACAAAGAAGACATTCTGGCAAAATGGGAAAATTACTCCAGCTTGGTCAATACTGGTTAAAAAATTATAGATTTAGTCTCACATTGTAGGAAACATTCTGATCTACAATTTGAGACCAAATTCATAATTTTTAAACCAATATTGATCGAGCTAAAGTAATTCTCCCATCTTGCCAGAATGTCTTCCTTGCTTGGAAAGTTTATATAGTCACATGGTTGTAGCTACACTGTATATATACATACTCTAGTGTATAGTTGCATGGTTGTAGCTACACTGTATATATACATCACTAGTGTAAAGTTGCATGGTTGTAGCGTGTCATTAGAGTGTTTGCCAGCAGCCGAGCGAGGTGTGATCCCATCCCACCACGGTCCAATACAATTTTGGTAATTACAGTCATTAGAAAATACAACGAAACGTTAAATTACGTACTCACATCGCTCACTACTTACTGACTTGACACTTTTCTACAGTAGCCAGCCAACTGACGGCAATCAGCGGTTAGCTGACTTTCAACTCGTTTGGAATTCTCTAACCTTTCCAACACTCGTTGATGGGCATTTCTCTGTAATTCACTAAACTTTTAAACACTCGTTCAACATTCGTCAGTACTGTAAATTTCTAAGAAAACTTTTGAATCAAGTAGTTTCAACAATAGATGTCAACACTTGTATGCATTGAAATTTAGCACTCTAAACTTTTGAAACGATTAGTTACAACAATTAGAGATTTCAACACTTGTTTAACTAATTGTTAAGTTCATTTGTGTCTCTTTACAACTTTAAATCGTGCAGTTACAACAATTGGGGATGACAACACTTGTTTAGCTTATAGTTTAGCTCAGTTTTGTAACTCTTCTCAACTTTTAAATCGATGAGTTGCAACAATTAGGAAGGGTTTTCAGTTCGTTGAGTAAATTGAAGCTTGTTTGATTGGGTGGTTAGTAATTAAGTGAAAAGAACTGTAGACTCGTTAGCTAATCGTAGTTTGATTGATTGGTAATTGATTTGAGAGAACTTTGTACGAATAGACCAAAGAGCTTTGTATTGTGTGATGAACAAAGCGAAAAGTATGTTGGGAATGTGTTTAATTTGGAGAGAGAGAGAGAGAGAGAGAGAGAGAGAAAAGGATAATAGTGTTCATGTGCTATTCAAGTTGATGATACTGATAGCTGAACATAGAAATAAGAAAGACATAAAATATATAAGTCTCCTAAAAAAAAAGATGGATAGAAAGAGAGAGATGGATGATTTCTGTCTCATCCATATGGATCCAAATGGATCCATATGGATCCAAAATCAAATTACACTGGTTCACACCGATTCAAAACTATTCAATAGTGGCAAGGAAAGTGGAAACCAGAACTACTTCCTCGTTGGTTTAATAAATTCATGGAGACGTCGTTATCCAAAGATATCCTAGGTATTCTAAACAATTTATGAATTTTATTCTATGACATTATAACACAAATCATAATAATATTATCATTATTATAACTGGGTAAGAAAAACTAGGAATAGCCTCTACTATTTCTTCCCTAAATTTTGATGGATAATAAGTCCAAAACAAGGTTATGTAGATGTACAATCACAGCACTTCACTCAAGAATTTCACGTCCAGGAAAAAATTGGTTTCATAGATAATGGTGCAACAAAAGACAAAAGCCTCTCATTTTTCCATGATTAATCCGTGCAGTATTTTTTCTATATTAAAAATCTTCTGATCAAGGAGTAGAATAGGCTACCCGCTTCACCCATTTTCAGTTCAATAATAATATTTCAGTATTACTGTATTACATTTAGAATTATGCAGGAGTTGAATAGACTACCCGCTAAACCCATTCCCATTTTCTTTCTTTACAACTATATTGTTAACTTCTCTTTGTTTACCATATTAAATCCTCAGAACATAGAATATTTTTAACAATGATCTATTATAATTATCCAGCAGTTGGTGAGCTGCAATATCTAATACGTCTTCTATATTTTCAATTCTTTTTATGAGGTTGATTTATAACATAATTGTTGGCATAATTGTTGTGTTACAAGGTGATATTTATTACTATGTGGTCTCTGGTTGCTCCTCTCATCTTCATAGCTTCGAACAGACATTACAACAGCTATTCCTTTTTCGTCTTGTATTTATTTACCTTAATCAATTGACCTGAGATGTATTTTACACTACAGAGCTATAATAATATTTAGGTGTTTCAAGCTAAAAAGTTCATCACTTTATTTATACCTGAATTCATAATTTTACAGACGTTTATAGGCCTACAATATGATAATTTAATACTGAATATAGTATGAAGTATTATACAGTATTCTAGATGAATGAATACGGTATGTTACAATAATTGTATTGTTGTGCTAATTTATATAAAATGAATTATTCATACCAGTATAACAATGTTATCATTCAGATGCCTGATTTACAAATTCAAAAAGATTTGTTAAGCGAACCAGCCGAAATACAGCACCATCCAATCAAGTAGTTGATTCACATTATTCTTCTTCATTCACAACATTATTAATTTTTAAATTAAAGTTGAATACTTTTTAAAAAACAATTTTTAAGTTGAATACTTTAAAATTTTATAATTCCCATGATTTCAAACATATTTTAAAAATATGAGGTGACGATATAATAAAGGCTTGTTTCGTAAATCCTTTAAGTAAAACTGTACAGTGTTAACCAGAAGAAAGACCATCATATTATTTAGATTAAGACAGAATGTATTATTATTATTTTTTGAACATTCACGGGCGGCTCCTACCCACAAAATAGGTGAAGTGCCCGTATCTTTTACTGTACAGCACTTCACCTGTTTCGTGGGCACGAGCCGCCAGTGGAAATATTTAATTACTATGAAACATTGTCAAAAACAAAGTATTATTTATGAAACATCTCCGATTGAATCTGGGCAATCATATTGATCAGAAGAAAGACCATAACATTATTATTATTATTTGTTGTTACAATTGCGACTTATATAAAGTATTTTAAGCAAAGGTGATAAGTGGATGATGATGTTTAGGCTACATAGTGAATGAATGATGATGGATGATGAATGTTTATATTACATTGAATTCATAGATTCCGATAGGATATATTCATTGAACATCTCCGACTAAACCCAGGCAAACCGTTCAGCTGACATGTTGACTGAGTCCTATCTTGCAACAAGCATCGGCTAGATTCAGTTGATAGACGAGAGGCGTTCTACATGCTCAAGACCCTATGATGGACGATAGGCGTTCTATATCGTCAAACCGTGGTTGGAGGAACATTCCATATGCTAGGAAGCGTCGGACGGCCTACTAGAATAGTAATGATTATTGATGTTGACAAGTAGGCAGCAGTCAGCCGGGGCCCTGTTAGTCAGTCAGTTCCAAATCTAATGGTGGATATTAGGGTCTGGCCTGACGGGCCCGGCTCCACCCAGCAATCACTGGCGGCAGCACTAACAGGCCCCAACCGAGTGAGTATTTATTATAATGACGAGCATGGCTGCGATGTGCTGTTGATGGTAATGACGATGATTACGGTAAGCGTTCATTTCGGACGCTAAAGAGAAACGCCCGCTTGCCAGCCCACCTTCAACCACGTGATTATTTTTCAACCTATTTGTTTTTTCCTTCTCCTTAATTTTGTTCTTCTACTGCTTCTTTTTCCTCTTCTTCTCCTTTTTCTGGCTATTCTTCCTCTTCTTTTTCTCTCTCTTGTTGTTCATGTTTGTCTACTTATTTTTCTTGTTTTTCCTTCTTTGCATTTTTATTCGTTTGTCAACATAATTTTCTCCTAGAATCTTGTTTGTCTCTAAAATGTTTGTCCACTCTTCTCCTCATTTTCTTCTTCTTCTTTTTCTTTTAGTGTTTTCCTTGTTTGCATTTTTATTCGTTAGTCGACATAATTTTCTCTTCGTTTCTGAAATGAAACAAACTCGATTTTTTTACTTTTTCTTGTCTTGTTTGCTCATAAAATTACTACCCGTCATATTTTGCGATTGTAAACAAACGTGAAGACTCTTGATGAAACCTTGATTTGAACACTATGGGAAAACATTGGAAGAAGTTATGATTACAAATGGGAATTACTCCTTGTTTCATTCAGATATATATTGATGAGTTCATTAATGCAATTGAGGTATCATTATATATTATAACTCTGAATAATACTATCATCTTTGCAATGTTCTATGTTTCCAGACAATTATAATATTATCACTATCTTTTTACAGTATCCACATGAGATCAATCTTTTCCCTTACAATAGTATTTTAAAATCATTCCTAATTCAAAATCGTATGATCTCATAAGATCAGTGGTTTGAAGATGGTCAACAGTTTGAAAACCCTGCAAGTTATGCTATCGGAAATGAATCACCACTTATTCAGTAACTTCACCAAACATCGGTTGAACATTTTACTCATATTTTTCACAATCATCAACAAATATAATCCCTGTACAACGAATAATTGGCATTGGTACGGCAATCCTATTGCTAATAAAAACCCATCTGATCTTATATGATTGCACCGGTGGTTGAAAGGTGACAGACAGATATAGACTGTCCAAGCAAAGAAGACACTCTAGCAAGATGAGAAAATGACTCCAGCTCGATCAATATTGATTCAAAAATTATCAATTTGATCTCAAATTGTAAATCAGAATGTTTTCCACAATTTGAAACTTAATTTATTATTTTAATTATATATTCAATCAACCTGGAGTCATTTTACCATCTTGCTAAAATGTCTTCTTTGTTTGGACAGACAGACAGCCGAGGGCATTTTTGTGCTAGCGGGTGTTTTGTATGCGCTCTAGAACCCTGAGCCGAACGCGTTGAGAGGCTTTCCGCACTGTGAAAGGCCTGAGGGATTTAGGATGAGACTCACGTCCTGATAGCAATATCTCCTCCTCATCCTCCTCCTCTTCATCTTCCTTCTTTATTGCCTCTTCCTTCCTTCTCCTCCTTCTCCTCCTTTCCATTCTTCTCGAAACGGATTCGTGGCGCACACTGTGTGCGGCATCCAATTACCTGCCTGTACTATGCGCAAATTATCTCACTCAACAAGTAGAACATCGCTGCTATTTTTCCAATATTCGCCTTCTTATGCCGCTATCTTTGCGGTTATTGAATGTTGAATACTATGGAAATACTCGATTAGAATTGATTTTTCAACTTTACAGTTTGAAATACCACAGAAACATCTACAAGTATTGATTTCCAAACAGTAGACTAGAAATATTACATCAGCTCATGATGAAAAAGTGATAACTATGAAAATCTCATCCAAATCTCAGAAATCGCGATCAAAACTCTAAAAACCTAATTTTCACTTGTGCCATGTTTAATCAATTTTCTTTTCTTTTGATAGCAATCAGGCTACTTGGATTTGTTTACATTTATTTAGCGTATGCTTTCATTAGTGGGGAGACCCAAAGTGTTGTTCCGCTTCGCAATACTATAACCTCTTTTTTCACAAATAAAAACATGGAAACCCATGTGGGTTATAGTTCTTTTAAAATAGTCATTTTAAAACAAAAATTTTCTATTTCAAAACATCATTAACAACTAAAACTAAAACACTTCACAAATTTGTTTACATAATCCCCGCCGTTCAAATTCTCTTTCAGAATTTTTTTCTCTTCATTTTTCACCATTTGAAAATACAAATTTATGATTCCATATGCACTTATCACCCTTAATAATTTTTGATTGTTTTCTTCATATTTCCCCTTTAATATCAATAACCGTTCAATTTACAAAGTTCTTACTGGTTTCATTGATTTTCATAGCTGATTTAAATAGAAATTGTTACTTTTGGTAGCTTAATAAAGCTACAAAATGAAAGCCATACCCATACGCTTACTAATAATAATTTGTTAGTTCACAGGTATTTGCCCATATGAGGAGCCTTCATCTAATTGTATTCTGTAATCATCAAGAAGAAAATAAATCAATTTCAATTTCAATTTCAAAGAATTGGCATGAAACAGTATGGGAGAGGTAACGACATTCGGATACTCAAGTAGTTCAAAAAATGAAGAAATTATAAAGAATTGGCATCAAATTCCGTACTAACCGCAACCACATTCGGGTGCTCAACTAGTTCTTTGTTGTGCATTTTCTATTAGCGGCGATTTGTTTGTAAACAGACACGCGCGCACACAGACAATGATAGAAACAGGAAGAAGAAGAAGAGCGATGAAGAGCTATTGTAGTCCCGCGCGTGAATTATGCGTGAATACGCATTGAGAGCGACAAAGAATGCGCGTGATGCATCCATTGTGATGGCGTTTAAAAGCGCGCCAGCTTTCATTCATTCACAATCCCGTTGTAGTAACAAGTCTCACTCACTCTCCTTTACTTCTTTACTATTGTAAATTTTATGAATGAAAGCTGGAATAAAAAGACAGCAGGGTATGAATGAATATGTTTGTAAATCCTCAGTATTGTCCGAGGCAGTGTGTACGCTGGGAAGGTCTTTGTCAAGTTGCGCACCTTGAATTCTTCCCATTGTCATGCACTTGTCTTTTTGAAAGCAGGAGTGCCGATAGAGAAGCGATTAACAGGGCGCTTATTCAAATACGCCCCTCCACTCACTCAATAGAAATCGATCGAATGCCGTTCAAAGCCGCAATAATTAAGTCGCTGTTGGCTTCTCTATTATCAGTGTTAACGAGTTAAAAATAGCCTTTCGGTAGTGAAATGAGCAATAATTGGTTTATATTTCTTTACGGGATTGAGAAGTACGAGGGTAGTTCACTGCTTCTTTATCAAACAAGTTGAAAATAGCCTTTTGATAGTCAAATTGATTTAATATGTTTGTATTATTATTGTTACCATCTAATAATTTGGTGTTTTTTATTGGACCTTTGTTGCAAATAGTAACTTTAATGAAAATTGTTTTTCAAGGTGAAAATTGTAATGTAAACTTTCACCATGTAAGGTTATTAAATAAAGGCAGCCATTCTATTCTATTCTAAGCATTATAATTCACTCACTCATCACCTTTACTTAAAATACTTGCTATCAAGTCACAATCGTAACAATAAATAAATGAATGAAGCAAGTACCTTATTTATTCTTTATAATAGTAATCTTCCTATTTCACTCAATAAACTTTTTGTTTACTTCTTAAGGCATGTTTACTTATCGAGCTCATTTATTGAACTGGTAATTATTTCTAATAAAGTTTGTTGATTCACTTATAAACACATGAGTTGAACATAAACATGTGAGTTGAGAGTATAACCAAATTGAAAGTTCATCACACCTGAATATTCACTGATTAAAACTTTTCCTACAGAATAATAGTTATTATTGAAAAAAGTGCTTGAACTAATTTAGCAAGATATTAAATCAACAAACTTTCCCACAGTATTGAATTATGGGCTATGACTGATTTGCATAAAATTTATTGGAGGATTGATCTGCATGATGTATTAAATTGCAAAAGGATCGATCTCTCTAAACATGTACACTGTACAAGAACTGCAATCACGCCACATCAATCCTGCATGATTGAAAGCCGGTCAACACACATGGTCTCGCCTGAATAGTTGTAGTATGTTGACATGTGCCGTTTTACATGATTGTATGCTGAGCTGATCGATAGCACCAAAGTGTGCCACTTCACTTTATCCAGGTTATGCAGATCACGCTTTGGACACTGAAAAGGCGACAGATAGTAGCTGAAATGACACGCCGTCACAATACACTTCACGTTAGACGGCGTGTCTTCTCATTGTTCGCGAGATGATACAGTTCGCGCAGTGTGAGAAGAGACGCAAATACGGTAAATCAACATTAGACCATGTCTCTTCTCATCGTCCGCAAGATGGTACAGTTCACGTAGCCTGAGAAGAGACGCTGTACAATACATTTTACATTAGAATGCGTGTCTTCTCAGCGCGCGTACGAACTATACGGTCACGGTCAAGCAATAGTTTGCTCGCGAGCACCGTTAAACAAATCTGTCTTCGATTCTTTTGTGTAGGAACGCACGTGACAACCTAATTGACAACACTGATTTCTAGAGATGGGAGATGTAAATCAGGTGAATGGAAGTCATTTGCAACCATTCGTCAAACAGTAATATGCTCTAGTAAATTACTCTGAACCGAAATGTACAATGCAATGTGTAACTGATCAACAATGAGGCTATCACAGAGATTTACAGAGATTACTGAGCATGGTATGAAAAATATTTCAGGAAGTGATTTCCAATATAAGAAATAGGAATACATAATCTCCAACAATGGGCTAAGAGCATATTGTTAAACAAAAAATGTTTAAAGATCTTTGTCATATAAATAATATCTTACAAATTAGGTTCACATCAAGATAATGAAAGGGTCTTAATAGATTGGAACAGGCGAATATGAATGATAAGGCGATGATAAATAATCAAAAATAAAATAAAAATATCGCCTGAATTCTGTGATTGAAACATCAAAATAAACACCGTTCAGTGTTCATAATTTATTCAGTGTCCAACTGATTCAATTAGTAAAATACTATGAAAGCCTGTCTAGTAATCAGTGTTTAATCGATAGGAGAATAGTAGCATAGTACACTGATTGATCTATTTTGTTCTATATTTGTCAATTATTATGAATTATTCCTATAAGAGGAGACCCAATACACAAAGTTCAATAGTACAACAATCAAGATATTATATTGTCAACTTATGAAAATGAAGCTACACATGAATAAAGATATAGTCTTAGATGAACTCGATGACTCAGCATGATAAATAAACAATAGGTGATCATTCATTTCATTTATTCAATCAATAGAATACAAAGGTGAGTACAACAAGCATAATGCCTAAAACTGTTCCTCAACCAATTTATGATAAAAATCCAAATTAAGGTTATGTCATGTAGTGTAACTTCAAACTTATTTTTACCACCGATAGAAAAGACAAACAATTTTACATCTAGAAATAGATCAACCAAAGTTCCAAGAAAAAAAGTGATGATAATGAAGAAAACTAAAAGGAATAATAGATAATAATAATTCAATATCATACTGATTTTTATTTCTCAATAAATATACAGCAAAACGCAACATAGCAATTTTCAATTTCAATTTATTGAGAAGACACTCCCGAGAAGGAAAAATCCATTTTGGATCTGAACTTTATAAGTTACTGAACTTTACAACTGAACAAGACTGCTTGAAAAACTAGCGAACTGCACCACCGGCGGAATCAATCACGATTACGATGATGATCGTTCCAGACATGATATTCATAATTTCGCATCGTGCTGGAAGAAGAAAAAAGGGACGAGTACAAGACTAATGAGAGGAAGTGCTCTTCGGGCGGTGAGAGGGGTAAAGGGGAGCAAGAACGAGTTTGAAAAGATGTTGGCGGGTGTGTGTGCGTGCGCGTAGGTACCGGCAGGATGCTGTAGGAGGGGCTAGGATGGTTATGGGGGGTGGAGGAAGGAGGACCCCTTTTTGAGGGGGGCATTCATGCGAGCAAGAGCAGTGCAAAAAACAAGACCGAAAACCGTTTATAGAAAACGCGTAAGCTTCTTGGAGCGACCAACCCAACAACCCCTGAGCGAGCTGCACACCTGGATATGGTCTGTACAAGCTAAGGAGACATTCTGGCAAGATGGGAGAATGACTCCAGCCTGGTCAATATTGGTTAAAAAATTACAAACTTACTCTCAAATTGTAGATTAGAATGTTTACTACAATTTGAGACTAAATTGATTGTTTTTGAACCAATATTCACCGAGCTAGAGTCATTTTCTCATCTTACCAGAATGTCTCCTTTGCTTCGACACACTGTACTAGATTTATGTGCCCGGAGGGGAGGGAATACCGCCAAGTAGGCTGATCAGAAGCCCCGGCACGATAACGTATAAAATAGAGGACTGCAGTCAGTCCAAGCGAAGAAGACATTCTGGCAAGATGGGAAAATGACTCCAGCTCGGTCAATATTGGTTCAAAAATTATTTATCTGGTCTCAAATTGTAGAGAACAATCTAATCTACAATTTGAGACCAAATTTATAACTCTTGAACCAGCATTGACAGAGCTGGAGTCATTTTCCGATCTTGCCAGAATATCTTCTTTGATTGGACGTACTGTACATAGCATACACAGCGGTATGACCTTCCCGCGTGCATATGCTTTGAACCCTCGCTGCGATCCGGCTGTGATTTCTCAACTGTCCTCCCTCACCCTCCCTTTGCACCCCCTCACCAATGGACCCCCTAGGCCCAGCAGCATCAGCATGCAGCTGCACTCTCCGGTTGTAGGCCTTGAACTGGTCGTAATGTCCTAGGGCCAACCATATGTGATAAAAATGTTGTGATTACTAAATGCTGGCTGGGTATTAAAGGTATAAAGAAATCCTTTCGTAAAGATTGAAGATACTTTGTTATAGAGTTTGTTTAGTATGGATGAATCTTGGATTTTTCATGGTGCTAATTTCTTACGGATTAGAGTGATAAAACATTCAATGTAAATATTTGTGTATGTTCAGAAAATAATTCCTCATCTGAATTGAATTATCTTATAATGGGTTATAATAAATATCTCAAAATAGACACATAATGAAATAGCTTATCGGCCTCTAGTCACCAACCACATGAATGATAATAAATTTTACTATGTTAGCCTTCACTAAACTTGTAATAATTGACTCTAAAAAGTAAGAAACTAGCTGTGATTAGATAAAAACATTTCAAAGGGTACTGTTATTATTTTATTAGTTAGATGATGATTATTTAAGCTTGTAAAGGATCTATTATCTCTTTCAATTACAAAAACATCATATATAGTAATAGAAGAAATCTTGATTTTTTAAAATTATGACAATAATTATTACTAGTATTCCATATACATGAAAATTATTATTCTGTACAACAGGACAAACACTAGCCTAGAAAATATCATTTGATAAGAGTGATAACATGATGTCATAAATATTCGTCAAAGCGCATTACAGTCATTTACATCTCATAAATGTGCAATGAGAGAAATCATGGGTTTTCCGCCTCATACTGTGAAACGACGGAAAACACGCTTCTAATTAAATTTTTCAGACAGGATAGGAGTGGCCGGCTCATTAAAGATGTCCCTGACGCCGTGTATTACTCCTTCATTTGTTCCAGCTTAAATTCTTATTCATGTGCTAAACAGCGGTAATTTCTCCCATCAACGGTTCTTCGTTATCGCTTTGATAGAGACGAATATTTTGTTTTTTATTGGTTTATACGTTTTAATTTAATTTGTTTGTACTTTATTGATTTACTTTTGGAAATTTATTGAACTATACATTATTGTTTTACTTATACTGTTTCTATTCTACATGTTATACTACTAATCAACTTTATTTTTCTAAAATAGCTGGCGCCAAAAAGTTGGGCGATATCTCCTCACTGGCGGCTCGTACCCACGAAACAGGTGAAGTGCTGTACAGTAAAAGATACGGACACTTCACCTGTTTGGTGGGCACGAGCTGCCAGTGTAATCGTCTACTACTTGTGCGCTCCAACAGCTGATGTTATCGATTTGATGTTAGAGTTGTAATTTAGCTTTGTATTGCCTATGTGCGATAGAAAAAGTTTAAATAAATTTCTCAATTCATATAATGCTTCAATGTTATGTTATTATATTGGAACATTATCAAAGCAGAATTTGTCAAGATCTTATGAAAATAAGTGAACAATTATATCCAATAAGTTTATAGTTCTCACGCATGAATGAATAAATAAATGGGAATGGAAGTCAAGTTGTAAAGAATTAACTTTATCAAAACTTGAAGATCAAAGTACCATTTTCAATTTTTTTTTAAACTTTGATCTTCATTGATTGATGCCGGGTTTTTCCAAGCACACTCAAAGTTGAGGGACCCTCAAATTTTGATGAACAGCTGACATTTTCTATGATAAGTATAAGAAATGTATTAATATAAAGTGTGGTAAATTTGAGAGTCTCTCAAATTTGAGTGTGATTAGAAAAACCGGGCATGAAAGTTTTGATACATACAGTAGCCCTAAGAAAAAATAAGCATTGGAAATTAACTTTTTCTATTTTTCATATTCTCTTTCCTATAGAAACAACTACTGTTATATTAGTTGGGGTAGATTTCTCAATTCTCTAAGCACATTGGATAGATTTAAAGTGATTTGAGTGACTTTTGTCAATCATTTGGACATTTTAATCTACCAATTCCTGTTTTTCTATTTTTTCTATTGTATTATTGTAAACAAATTAATAAGTAACTAAATTCATCTATCACATTATTCATTATTAAAGTATATTATAGTGAGTCGAAAATAAGATCTAGTTCAAATTACTCAGCTTCAATCTATAAACGTCATTTTTCAATTAACCTCAGATTGACAACGAGAGCAAGAAAACAAGGAATTGATTCAATATCTAACTTTATTGAATCAGACCAATTGTTTTAATAGAAAAGTATTATGATGATAAACCCCTTCCTGACATCACTGATGCATTTTATAAGGGTTATGCTCTTAGCAACCCCTTCAGTCAATAAGAGTCATGCATATTCATCAACTCCAACAAAAACGACTACCCAGCATGAAGTGGAACGAAATTATTCCTAATGTACCAATGTACACTGGGATATAAAACATCATAGTTGGATTGATATTCATCTAATGAAAGCTATGTTAAAGTGTGAAGATTGAATGTATTTTAATGTTGTGAAGATATTTAGATATTCCACACGTTAGATGATTCAACCCTCATACAACACTCATCATACAATTGTATTGACCTAGTTTAACATCCAATTAATTAGAAATAATTAACCTCATACAACACTCATCATACAATTGTATTGACCTAGTTTAACATCCAATTAATTAGATATAATTAACAGAATTCATTGCATCGCTTCCTCTCAATACTGTATTGTTGAAATCGTAGCCTACTAAATATTTTACTTCCCCTATATAAAGGAATTTTGATGTAGCGTTATTCAAAATTCTCAATAATTGGATTGCATAATTATATCATCTCATCTTATAGGTCATCAATGCGCAATCCGATAACATTTTTCGAATACAGTTATGATTTAAATAATAATAATTTGCAGGATTTTCCTAGTTTCATCGCTATCCAAAATAATTAATTCAGAGCAGCTTCTCCATAAACACAAACGTGAGTTTTGAAATATTTTTATTTGGTGTTTTTTTAACTTTTATTGTGAACTGATTTGAAAATTTAAAATTTGTCGAACTTTGCTTTCGTGTGAAAATTAGCGTTTTATGAATACAATGTTATATGACACAACCTTTTTTTTTTGTTTTGTTTGAATAAATTTAAGACTAGGCCTATACCAATTTTGGGCTTAGAAGCCTGTTGTACTCTGATATGAAATGAATTAAATCTTGTAGAAAGTGATGGATACAATAGCCTAATAAATTCAATTCTAGAAATTAACAAAACATTCATTATCAGTACAGCCATGTCAATATGACTATTTGCTAGTTTGTCAAATACAGGTATCAAGAACTAACAATTTTGATGAGTGATGGATATACCAAAATAGTGTATTAATAAATTTCAAGAACTATATCATGCGAATTCTTTAGTGCAATCTTTCTATCAATCTTCGATCATTTAAACTAGTATGTCAAGTAGCTCATCAATCCGCAGCACAATGATAAGAACTGATAAAATCAGCGATCACAGAGGATATCAATAATCAGAATAGGGCAAACAAATGCCAGGAGCGGTTACCGTTTGTAGCTTGCGGGAGCTAATTATAAAAGTAAGAGAAGCTTAATAAAAAGTATTGCGAGAAGACTATGAAAAAGGCGGAATAATAAAATAAAGATTAGCGCTGCGCTGCTTTGCGTTTCGCTGTGTTCGTGTGTGTGTGTCTGTAGGCTGGTGATGGACTGATATCATTATCAGCTAGAACAATGAAGGCAGACGACACCTTTGCGAAATAATGGATAATGGCTCCCTGCCGAGACAAATTATTCCAAGTAATTAAGTAGCGCTGCTCCAACTTATTTTCGGCTTCGCTCGCTTCGTCTCCCGTTCGCCATTTTCTTTTCTAGCCTGCCTGCCTGCACCAAGAATTATTATTTCGAAAAGGGAGAGTAATTAACGGAGTTAAAAGTTGTTCTTTGCAGCCCTCTGCCTCCGCCCTTTGCCCTTAGAACAGCGGCCCGTGGGTGCATGCTAGTGTAGGCTGTCCAGGCAAAGAAGACATTCAGGCAAGATAGGAGAACGACTCCAGCTTGGTCAATTTTGGTTCAAAAATCATTAATTTAGTAAAAAATTGTAGCAAACATTTTCATCTACGATTTAAGACCAAATTCATTATTTCAAACCAAAATAAACCGAGTTGGAGTCATTTTTCCATCTTACCAAAATGTCTTCTCTGCTTGGTATAGCAGTCGTTTTCATGGGGAGGTTTCTTGAACAAATGCTGCCTAATTTAAGCGCAAAGCTGCACCAACTCCTTCGTGCTACTACAATCTGTCCAATCAAAGAAGACATTATGACAAGATGGGAAAATTACTCCAGCTCGGTCAATATTGGTTCAATAATTATAAATTTTATCTCAAATTGTAGGCTACACCAGAATGTTTCTTAAAATTTGAGATGGAATAAATAATTTTTGTATTAATATTGGCCAAACTGGAGTCATTTTCCTATCTTGCCAGAATGTCTTCTTTGCTTGGACAGACTATACCTGCCGCCTTCGCGCGTAATCTGTTTGAATTATCGGACGTGCAAACGGCTCACAGACTGTCTTCAGGAGGGGTGGAACAGAGTTCTCCTCCAGCATCACAACAGCACCTACCTTACAAATTACCTTACAGAACCTTACAAAATATGAGAATAATTTTGATTAAGGCACCTTGCGAAGGTATTTCAAAAATTTTTAATTAGAAAGCCGTGATAGGTAGCTTTTTTATAAAACTCTTTTCTTTCTGTATCACTGTTTCCTAGCAGAAGTAGTGGGTAACATTATGTACAATAGGGATCTATTGTGAATCGAATGAATAAGTATTGAAATAATTTTTATCTCTGTTAATCAAGATTAAGTACAGTATAAGTCCGATTATAGTATGAGACCGGGACCAGCTCGGATAACGAAAAACTCGGTTAACACGGAGGTGAAGGAAAGAGGTTTCAATTAATAATAGATCGCATTGGATCTGAATAATACAATAAAATAATACAGTAAAATTAGTTTGCGATGAAATAGAATTATATACATTACTTACAATTACTCTCGTAATTGTAATTTATTTACAATTGTAGTTCTAATCGGAAAAATAGTCCAAATCTTCTTTAAAAAATTTTAAATGCTCTTAGAAATTGGCTCGGTTAATCCGGCGGCTCGGATAATCGGAACTCGAATAACCGGACTTCTACTGTAACGAAATGTTGGTAGAAACGTTTGCAATATCCTCATTCCCAGAAGGTTTTTATGACACCAAGTTGAAGATTTTAACTTGAAGTTTGGAATTCAGCTTTTATTCAAGGTAGTACACTTCTAGAAAAGATTAATTGTAGAACGCATTCAGGCTACAGCACTGGCGGCCCGTATCCACCAAACAGGTGAAGTGCCAATTGGTAAAAGATACGGACACTTCACCTGTTTCGTGGGAACGAGCCGCAAGTGGGCTACAGTAATAATATTCTGTAAATTATCTTTCTTCACGTAAGCTTTCCAATCAACCACATAAATAATCAGAACAAATTGAAACTACGAATTTGGAATTATATAAACTCTATTTTTCTCCAGCTTCCCAAGCAAGTAAGCCACATAGATAATCAGAGAAGATTGAAACTACGAGTTTGAGATTTTAAAGGCCTTATTTTTCTCTAGCTTTCCAAACAAGTGAGAAATTACACTTCCAACAACAGCCAACCACAATCCGAAATTGTATAGGAATGTAAGAGGATTTGCAAGATGAATAGGCGCAATGAAAGGACGCGTGCGATTGGAGTGCCAGAAACCGGGACATCATCAACATAATTATTGCGAGGTGTAAATACGGAGAATGATAAATGGGAAGCGAAAGCACAGATCAGGAGAGAAGAGGTCTCTCCTGTTCTGTGCCAAAAGTGTAGTAGTGAAAGGGATAAGTCGAAAGGGGAAATGATAATGATTATTTCGTCAATGCCACTTAAGGTTCGGCCAGTGCTGCTTGCCTCATTAGTCGAGATTCTAAAGATGAGCTCGAGGTGGAAGATGGAGTAATATTTTCTTAGGCTGGGCCCAAAGTGCGCGCATAATTAATCTGTCGTAGTGGCTGTATCGAGTTGCTGCAGAGCACAAAAAAATTGCACTTGAATGTCGTCCAGCACTCTAGATTCGAAACTCGGGGCTGTAGAAGAGGCTTGAGGTGGATTGTAGCTAACAGTGTAGATGCGTTCATTAGCGTGTGTTGCGCGGCGATCTCAGCTCAGCTGCCCTCCAGCTACTCCAATTAAAAGGACGTTTCGCGCGCGCGGTATCGCTCACGCCATAATCTGATTTCAGCTCCTTCATTTGCTCGTCGCCGGCGTCCGGAAACCCCGGCTGAGGGTTCATTAAAAATAATCACTGAGAAAAAATAATAAAGCAGGCTCTTGATACGGTTGCAATACGCGAATATCATTTATTCTTTTCAGCGGAAGCCTCTCGGGTGCACTTGTCCGGGGGATTTTCACAAAACCGGGACGCCGCAGTTGTACTCAGGCATTACATGCTTCATTAGCGGTGCAACTCCATCCGAAACGTCCGTCTATGACGCGTTGCTTCCGCGACGCACACCTTGTTCTAATTAGAACCGAGCTGCTCCTACATTTGCTTCAAGCATTATTAAAATTTGCAATCTTCATTTACTCTTCTTATTGCGAGTGGATAAGGAACTGACACTGATGTAGAACAGAAAGGAATAATTCGTATCATATTCAGAGACAGTTTATTAATTCATTGATTATTTAGGAGAAACTAATTGTAAAAAGATTATTTAGGTAGAATGAACAAATTTGAAAGTAAAAAATGAAAATACCGTAGTGATTCAAGATTCGTAATTTTGGGATTATTCTAAACTTTAAATTTTCATTCATTGTCCAATAAGATATGTAAAAATGTTTTAAAAATATTTCTTGTAAAATCATGTCATCTGGTTGTGTCCACTTGATTTCATATTGTGAAATTTGCCTGATTGCGTTTTTTACTCTATTGTATTCAGTATTTTTGTAAATTAGTTGTACCTCTATTTTATAATGTCTCATTATTTTATTTTTTCTACACTCAAAGACTCTTATTATTTGTCTAAGTGATGCTCCTGTGCGCGGACGGAAAGTAATTTCCTTGCGCTCAGTAAATTTGCCATTTGTTGTACTTTTCTATTTTCCTCAAAATTGTACCATTGTCTTATCGTATTATTGATTCTGTATATTTACTTTTGTTTTTAATGGCAAATAAAATTTCTATTCTATTCTATTATCATGCCTGGGAAATACTACTCTTCTTTTCGGGGTTTCCTTGAAAATTGGTTGGTAGTAGTGAATAGGTAAAGTACGATTGTTTCAATGATTGTATAGTAGTATTCGACAGAAACAAGAAGATACTCACCAGTCTGTATTATATAGCCCATGTATATGACTAATAAATAAAATATAAATAAGGTATCAAATTGAACATATTAGACTGGTATAAATAATGTGTTTTGGGAAGTGTTACATTAAAAGACTAATAAATTGAAGAGTCATAATAGAGATGCTACCCCACAGAGAATGTTCTAGTTTTTTTTCAAACATTCATCACATTTTCGATGATAGCCTAGCAATTTTCTGAATAACACCAGAAGGATCATTAATTCATTTCACACATGCTTCGGAAAACAGAAAGAATGCCGAAATTGATTGACGGTGCTCTCTCACTCTCTCTTCTCCCTAAACCTCCACATCGGTCAATTAGGTATTTTTTTATTAGTATTTTTCTTTCTCTATCTTGAACTCCTTTTCTCCACCTTTATCACTGTCTCTCTGTTCAACCTTTATCATCTCTCTTTTCTCTATATCCACTACCAACTATTGCCCCGTTTCAATCGTTTACTTTCTTCTCTCCAAATTTCTCAGTATCTCTAAATGTTTATTACTCTCCTCCGTTTTTCATACTCTTCTCAAGATCTGACACTCTCTATTATCCTTCCTATTGTCATCACCATCTCGCTCTTTTACGGTTGAGTGTTGATAAGAGGAATATCCATAATAAATCAAACCTCTTGACAACATCTTGTCTTTTCATTTATTATGGATAATTACCACAATATCAATTTCACAACTACTCAAAGAGAGAGGAATATCCCTCTCCCAAAATAATGGTAATTTATATCTAAACTCCACCACTTCAAGTAAAATCGTCACAATCATATTACAGTCAGCATATTGAATCTCATATCTTTGTAATTTATGGAGGGAACATGTGAGAAGAATGCCAGCCGAAAGAGTTCCATTGAAAATTTTTAACTACCATCCAACAGGGAGAAGAAATGTAGGTAGGTCTAGGAAAAGATGGCATTAACCCTTTATGAATCAATTTATAATAATACAAAGTAGGGTAATAGTTGTTGCTATTGTGAGTCGGATCAGGCATTACCGCCAAATCCTTGAATGTAAGAAGAAGAAGAAGAAGAAGAAGAAGAAGAAGAAGAAGAAGAAGAAGAAGAAAAAGAAAAAGAAAAAGAAGAAGAAGAAGAAGAAGAAGAAGAAGAAGAAGAAGAAGAAGAAGAAGAAGAAGAAGAAGAAGAAGAAGAAGAAGAAGAAGAAGAAGAAGAAGAAGAAGAAGAAGAAGAAGAAGAAGAAGAAGAAGAAGAAGCTTATGAAATTCTGTAATCTTTTTTGTTTTAATGTCCCTTTCTCTTTATTCTCTCTGTTTCTTTCATCATCTCCATCTTCGAAGCACTCTCTCTATCATCTCAACCATTGCTCCCTCCCTCTCTCTCTCTCCCACAATTTCACTCTCTCTCTCTCTCTCACTCTCTCACTCTCTCTCTCTCTCTCTTAGGCCAAGTGTTAGGCCTCTCTCTCTAGGCTGACAAGGCCAAGTGTTAATGGAAAGGATATCTTTGATATCCTTTCCCAAGAATGTACATATAATATATGTCTAAACTTCGCCTTTTCATCTAGATAACTTACACTTTCTATTCATTTTGCAGAACCTTGATTTCAGATTTGTATAAATTTTGCATTCATTACATCACCGTTTTTCCTATTTTTTTTTTTACTAGAAGTTTCTATTTTGTGAAATTTATAGAATTATTTGTTCTTCTAATATATATTGTTATGTAAAATCTAAGATGAACTTTGTTATCTATTTGAATAAAGTAATCTAATCTCATCTAATCTTACTCTATTACCTTCTTCCCTCTTCTCTCACTATCGGCTGTTATGAAATATTTTACCGTTGATCATCATCGGCATGAGCAGCCTCCTGTTGATAGTGGGAGGAGTAGCAGCGAGGTAGGAAATATTTTATTAATGATAGAGCAAGAATAGAGGTAGATGAGGGTATGGCAGACGGTAGCAGTGGCAGTGGCAATCCAGGTGGCAGCGGCAACCAAACGACACAGCTGTGACTTGTCAGCACCTGAGCGAGGCCGGGTCACAGGCGGGCCCTGAACCACTACTCGGATTTTTCAATCATTCAATACCCAGAACCAAAGAGACCTTAGATAAACATAGTAATTATTAGTAGTTACTAATATCTTAATAACACCAAAATAATATCATTAAAGGTAGTTTCTTGATCCATGACGAGATGCTGTGTATAGGCCTAATATTACAGCCTGCTCCTTCCATTAAAGGAAGCTATAGGATTTATCAAGGACAAGCAATCCAATGTTTTTACGGTAAGAAAATTGCTTAAATTACTGTTTAATTGTAAGATGATACTTCAATAAGCAGTACTACTAATACTACTCCAGTAACTATTTTCAAACAACAATTTTCTCACTGTAAAACATCGGACTGCATGTCGGTAATAAGTCCCAGGCCTAAAATGAGTCCCAGGTAATAATTATAGGCCTAAAACGTCAAATAATTACAATCAAAGTACCCTTTTTTTAATATTTTTATTTTACACTACATGTTTCGGCGATATAGCCATTTTCAAGTGTAAAAATGGTACTTTGATTGTAATTATTCAAAGTTTTAACGAACAGTAGTCCTAAGAGAAAATAAGTATTATAGGCCTACTATAGAATATAGTTTATAATGGATCTAGTTACTCTATGCCAGAGCCCAGAAAAGTTGAGCCATTTTTTACCCTTCGATCATTCTCCTGGATCATTCTTCTCCTGATCATTCTTCGATCATTCAATGATCTTCGATCATTAAGGTATACAGTACCTTATAATTTGACATTTCTTCTTAATAGTCGTAATTCGTGTTATTCGATACCCCTTCCATACCAATCGCACCAAAAAAGCTAGATAAACTCCAATTCAATCCATACGCATTGAAAATCTTCTTATAACGATGGACAAAGAAACCAGAGGTTGCTGAGATTACCCAGCCAATACAGTTTGTGAGAGAATTGTAATTATACTCGTATTACCCTGATGTCATACAATATACCCTTTCAGTAGTTTTTTCTATTCAATGATATAAAGGGTAAACGAAACCACAGGTTACCGTAATTAACAGATTATTCGTTTTTTAAGAGTATTGCATTACTTTAAAACGTAAAGTATTCAATATACTTCAGAACCTGTTATCTATAAAACGATATCTTCAATGTTGGTGGAGTTTAAGCTTTTCAATCTGGTTGAAACACTTCAATAGAGAAAGAATACTGCGTTCAGAATGTTCCCATCCACATAGGAGAAATATAATAGAAATAAGATTCAATTGAAAAATAAGTAAACATTCGAAATCAAGTAACTCAAGGAAGCTATTTATTGGAAACAGGACTCCGATTAGCCAATTTCAAAATGTTTAAGAATTTATTTAAAATTTTAATTTTCTTATTTAAATAATAAATTTTGAAAAATAAGTAACATTGAAAATAAAGTAACTCAAGGAAGCTATTTATTGGAAACAGGACTCCGATTAGCCAATTTAAAAATGTTTAAGAGTTTAATTACAATTTTAATTTTCTTATTTTAATAATCAATTCCAATAGCCTATGATTTTCACACATTTTTTTATTGAAAACAAATTGTAACATTTCAACGCTTTGATTGAAAAACTTTCGAGAGAAACAATACTCCACTTCACAAAACACTACTTGACTGGTTCTTGGAATACATTGTCGCCTACTCCTAGCTTCGTCTAATAAAGAATATCTTCATTTCAACATCAGAACTGCTTGAGTAATCTATGGATGAACTGAAGCTTCTAAGTTTTTTGACTAAAATTATTAACTGAAAATTAATGGTTTGTCTATTGAAACAAGTTTTAATAACATTTATGAAAAAAAAATCATTTTATTCCTATACGATTTTAGCAAATAATAGAAGTGACAGCTATGATAATCTCATAATTTCCTCACAACTCATTCAAAGTCAATTCATACAATCAATTCTATTAGCTGAGCAAAAAGTATTTTAGGGGTGTTAATCTATTGAATGAGTCGATGAATAACACCTGATGCTAGTTCAAAGCGAGCGCTTCAAGTATAATTGAGTGTGACCGCAAAAGAATTGAATAGAGATGCACCAACAAAGAGCATAATTGACAACAAGAAGCACAACAAATCGCGCTCATCCCTTTGCCACTAGTTATTCATGAAAACGCGAATAATAGAGGGCTGGTTACGGGCACGTGTTTACACTACTTACTTTTAAAAGAAAACGAGACAAAGTGTGACTACGAAAAGTGAGGACTTCTGGGGAGTAGGCATTGAATGGCATCATCACCCATCCATGAAAAGAATAGCGAGGATTTATTCTGTCTACGTATTCAATCGTATAATAACAAAATTACCATTATGAGGAGTAAAAACGGTAGCATTGTTATTTAAACGGGTGAGGGGTCGAAGAGAGAAAGAGAGACTCAAGTGGACAAAAGAGTCGGCGGGAAGGAGAAGAAAGCGGAGAAGAAAAGAGAAGAAGGTGTCGGACGAATAATGGAAGAAGGAGACACGAGTGATCTTTCAAAATATTTCGTAAGTTTGTTTCTTTCTTTGCTGGGTTCTTCCTGTTTCTCGCGAACAATAATAAACAAGTTTCCCAGTATGCATGAGTTTGATGCTAACATAAACAGTTTCAAACTAATAGAATTATGTGTCATGAAATCATTCTCACTCAATCAGTTAATCTAGTGATGTAGCCTATTCCGGTGTATTAGCAACTAGCCTATCCATTGACTAATGTTCTTAGAAAAGTATGAAAATTCAACTCATTTTATGCAACCGTATAATTTTGATGAAATCTCATAGCCTAACTTCTATTAAAATATCTAAAAGAAGGTTGTATTAATTTATGATGACAATAATTGATGTCAATTTTCAATCCAAATAGACCTAGGCCTACCCCAGAAAAAGTGGAGGCGCTTCAAGCTAATAGTCTTCAAATAATTTTAAAAAGCTGTAGAGTTGTACAATATAAATCTTGTTGAGTAGCTGAGAGGGTGATATTGTGGTAGCCATTTATATAAAATGGAAAGACAAGATATTGTCAAACCAAAGATTTATTTTAAATCGAGTTAACAGTTTCGGTTGCTACACCATTATCAGTCTCCTAAGATTTCTCTCAATTTTTGATGAATCTGTGGTTTGAAAATATCTTGAGTTTTAATTCAACAAGAGTAATAGATTGGAATCAATTTTAGATACAGATATTTCACTGGCGGCTCGTACCCACAGGTGAAGTGCCAGTATCTTTTACTGTACAGCACTTCACCTGTTTCGTCCGTCAGTGAGATATTTTGACAAAGTTTTGTAATATCGTAAGTAAATTGAAGAGAACGAGAAAATCTACCAGTTATTGTATCATTGCACGACAATGCGTATGATGAATGAATCATATTATCATTCCATAAATAAATAATTAGTATAATTATAGACCTTGTGTATAATGAATGAATCATACGTAAATATCATAATTCCGTGAATAAATTTTCAATTAAAGTGAACGAAAACGTTTCTCGAATCATTGCTTAACCTTGCAAAAGATGAATGAATCGGGCCCGGTATTCCATCACTCGTTTTCGGCCCAAAAATGTTGACATAACGTGTGTATGAGTGATGTTGCAGCGGCAGCATCGCTGTGAACTGGCCTTTTCCGTAGATGTTCTCCGGTAGCGCAGGCACGGCAGGGGGTCTTCTCCCTGTAAAAGGGAGGGTAGGTATAAAAAATATCTTCTCTTTCGATATAATGCTGCTGCCGCTGCCCCCTTGTCGGGCCTATTGTGTGTTGCTGGTCGGCTGGTCGGATGGTGGGCTCTTTCAACGAGGAGCCGGGGCTTCGGAAGTGAAATAAGAAGAATAAGAGGGTGAAGCAGTAGAAGAAGGAGGAGAAGAAGAAGAAGAAGAGGAAGAAGAAGAAGGAGGAGAAGAAGGAGGAGGAGGAGGAGGAGGAGAAGAAGAAGAAGAAGAAGAAGAAGAAGAAGAAGAAGAAGAAGGAGAAGAAGAAGAAGAAGAAGAAGAAGAAGAAGAAGAAGAAGAAGAAGAAGAAGAAGAAGAAGAAGAAGAAGAAGAAGAAGAAGAAGAAGAAGAAGAAGAAGAAGAAGAAGAAGAAGAAGAAGAAGAAGAAGAAGAAGAAGAAGAAGAAGAAGAAGAAGAGGAAGAGAAGAAGAAGAAGAGGAAAGAAGAAGAAGAAGAGAAGAAGAAGAAGAAGAAGAAGAAGAAGAAGAAAGAGAAGAAGAAGTGGTAGACGAAGAGATGGCAAAGAAACGAATGAGGAGAGTACGAGAAGGAGAAGAGAGAAGAAACGAGTTGATAAAAAAGAGATTTAGAAGATGAAGAGGAAGAAAAAGAGATGAAAAATAAGAATAAAATGAAAAAGAAGACGGAAGAGGATGAAAAGGAGGAGGGGGATGAGAAAAAGAATAAGAAGGAGGAGGAGTACGAGAAGGAAAAGAATGAAAAAAGGAGAAAAATAAGAAGAAAATGATGAGGAGGGTATAAGGAGATGGAAAATAAGAAGATAAGGTAGAGAGAAAAGGAATAGGGGGAAGAAATGGGAAAATAGGGAAAGAAGAAATGAAAAAGAAAAAGTAGAAGGAAGGAAAGGAGAAAGAAGAGTAGGAGAAGAACAAGAAAAGAAAAAGGGGTGAAACAGTAGAAGAAGGAGGGGAATGAGAAAGGGATGAGAATAAGAATAAAAAGAAGAAGAAGAAGAGGTTGAGGAGTAGAAGAAGGAAAGAAAAAAGAAGAAGGGTGAAACCGAAGGGGCTAGCGAAGGGTTCCTTGGACGTGTTTTTCCATCAAGAGCTGTTTTCTTCTTCCTGCCGGTGTCGGCCCCTGCGCGTACGTGAGCGCCGAGCGAGCATTTTTCAATTTCGATAATGGACAAATCGTAAGCAGTGTGCCGCACTCCTGGTCCTGGACCACCGCTGCTTATTAACTGGCATTCCTCCGCTCGGCTCTGGCTCGGCAGTCAGCGCGCCTCCTGAGAGGGAACGGGGGGGAACGCTGTTATGAGTGGGAACCACATTTCTCACGCCCTACGTGTACACTACCAGCAGGCGTGGTCTACACACTGATCTTGATTACGTACTTCAATCAAATAAAAACTACGTTTTTGAGAGTGTCGAATTGTTACACGTGTGTGAACTAGCTGCATTAGAATTGGCTGCATTCAATAGATTGAAAGAAAGGGTTGATTAATGATTATTGATCAAGTTTGAGACTTTCTGTCCTTTGATCTGTTATTCAAATAATCTAAAAGTTCTGTCAATAATCTGTTATTCAAATAATCTGTTCGTTATTATAATATGTTATAATAATATTAATTAATCTGTTCATTATTATAATAATGTCAATTAATCTGTTATTCAAATAATCTGTTCGTTATTATAATCTGTTATAATAATGTCAATTAATCTGTTATTCAAATAATCTGTTCGTTATTATAATCTGTTATAATAATGTCAATTAATCTGTTATTCATAAAATCTGTTCGTTATTATAATCCACCAAAATGTGAAATGTAAACCAAAGTTGACTTGAAACAAAATTTCAGTTTATTTGTCTTCCTCTTCAAATTTAAAAACGAAACTTGTGTGAACCAGAGTAATAATTTGTTGAAATCAGAGAAATAATGATTGAAAATGAATTGAGATTTATCAAGAAAGTAATTTTTATTGTAAATCAATTAGGTACTCAAGAATTTAATGTAATCACAAGTAATTTCTACATGTTTATTATTAAATTGTGGATAAGATTCTAGTATGAATATGTGTGGGAAAAGTTAAATTATGAAGAAGTAGCAAAATTGATAAATTATAAGAATGAAAAGATTAGAAATTGGATATGAAAAGAATTAGCGAAGACTTCAAAACAATTAGGTATTATTTCTTCTCTTTTCTTTCCAGCACATCCAACCATGAAGCCTGTGTTTTGTCAAATGTGTCATTGTTATTGTATATTTGTTTTTTGAAATTTATTGTATTTAATTTTGTCTTTTGTGTGTTTTAATAAATTGAATTGAATTAATATGAAGAACAAGCTAATCAAAGTAGAGTAATATGTTCTGACGCCAGAAGCTCTTTCTTAATAAATGAAAAGACAAGATGTTGGTCAACATCTTGTATTTTCATTTATTATGGATAACTACCACAATATCAATTTCACAACTACTCAAAGAGTGAAAGAAGCTCTTTCTCTTCTACGTAATGTAACCTAATAACAGCTGATGTGAAGTATATACTGTCTCTTTTGATTCCAAATATCATCTAGCCACAGCTAAATGACAAGTATAATTGACAACATCAGCTGTTGGAGAGCACAAGGAGCATACGAATTCCCCTAACTTTCTTGCATCAGTTGTAAAACATTTTCACAAACTTTCAACAGACTGGTTGAAACGCAGTTTCAGTAGAGCGCATATTGAATCAGTGTTTCTCCCAATATTAATATGGTGGGTGCAAAGCTGAGCCGCGTACCGAATTCAGGAAGCTCTACTACATCATAGTTAATCGGCGTTCACTGTTTGGTGGGGGATTAACGGCGGCTCGTAAATCAATATGGCGGCGAGGGAGGAGGTGGAGGAGGAGGAGGAGGAGTAAGAGGAGGAGGAGAAGGATAGGGTGAGGAAGAGATGGAAGTATGAGGAGGGTGATGTGACGTGATGGCGGATTGAAGCCATCTCCCTCGTGGCGAAGTTTGCATTACAAAGGACCCCGTTGGTGTGTCCAGGTGTCGCGAGGCAACCGCGAGCACATGTGCGTGTGTGAGTGACTGACACACTCTCAACAACCCTAACTTCGCTAAGCAATAGCACGCTAAGATCCTGCATCTCATGGTGTTCAAAAAGTGTAATAATATAATGTTCGAATAATAAGTGTGACTTAGATTCGACAAAACCCAAGGTTTTGCATATCATGTTTCTGTCCCTTCCGAAAATTCAGTCATAATTTTCCCAATTCGATCGACTTATTTAAGGTGGTATAACCATTGAGAGATGATTACCTATTCAAACACTTATTGAGGAATAACATTCTGTTTATAGGCACTAAAATCTTTTTTTTTCAGCTCAGTTTGATCACTTTTCACTATTCTAGCCCTGCTCCATTTATATTTTAAAAACTTCCCCAAGGAAAATCCTTCTCGTGAAAATGAGTCCTGAGAGTCCGCTGGTTTCTTTTCCTTCATTAAAATATGTTTCACTTATTTATTTATTATAGTCTAGTTATAATGATCTAGTTTTCATCATTCTCCCATTTGCATTTGAGAAGTCGTGTCTTTTTTGTTTAATTGATAGTTTTCATGTCGTTGTTCTGAATAATCCATCAGACAAGTGTTATTTAATTGAACGAGCGTAAGCGAGTTCTTACTTTTGACTCGACGCCAAAGTCGTTGTCCGTCTGTTCGTTCGTTCGTTTGTTTGTTTGTTTGTATGTTCGACAATAACTTTCGAACGCCTCAATTAATCAACTTCAAATTCAGAACATATATTCTTCGAACATTTATACAGGTCAAGTTCATTGGACAATAAAATCGATCAACTCCTTCAACCTTTTTCAGGCAAAAAAGGATAAGCTCTTAGCAACAATATATCTATATCTACTCTTGTATCTATCATATTTTAACACAATAATCACGGCTGGAAAAAATGTCATATGGAATTTGAACAATTTTTTTTTGGTGAATGCATCTGATTTCAATAAATCAGCTGATTGCATATTAGCGGCAAATTTGAAGTTCTATCATGAGGAATAAAAATAATAATGTTCTCAAATCAAGAAAACGTTTCATTTGGAAGTCATATGTTAGTATTGATCTCAAATTTCAAACATGTGATAGGAGTCTATTTATTTGAACAGCTGACGACAAGAGGCGGCAAATTTGAATTATTTTATCGGCATACATTTTTCCATTATTTTTGTTGAAATGTTTTCTATAAAATGGTTTGTTCGATTAAATTTCCATGCTTTGATAAGGCGGGTATTTAATTACACAATTGGGCAGTTGAAGAAACGCGAGCAGCGCGCCCACAAAAAGTGTACTAGATGTCTAAAGCTAGGCGTTTTATTCTTTTATTTATTTATTTTTATTTTTTGTTCAATCACAAATAAATATTAGAATTATTTTTTCAATTATTACAATTTTTTTACGTCTGTCATGTAAACATGAAATGAAGGTATATGATTAGTTCAAATTAGACACATTAGAGAGCGCATATCAGTCCAATCTTCAACCATTTCCTGTTGTCCTATTATATTTTCTATCACATAAGGCTATAGATCAAATGAAAAGAGATGAAAAATATGATTTGTATTTCCATCTCTTTTCGTATTAATGAGTAATAGAAAATATTACCGTGTAATATCGGCCTTAGTCAAACTAATAATATGTCACCCTTGCTTGATGAATGCTAATGACATCCATAATTTTTTTCTTATTTTTTACAAATTGAAATAGGCTATAAAAATATTGGAAAAATTCTATTCTTGAACGAAATTCTACAATATTTGTCAATGGTTCAACTATTCTTCAATTTAATACATTTGAGAACTCACGAAAGTCTATTGAATTCAATATAGAATGAAATTAAGATATTTATACATGTATGACTATACTCTACATGAAGTTTCAATATACTACGAATGAGTTTCAGCAATTAATAAGGGAAAGTTATTGTATCAAAATTAATTGTAGATTAGAATATACGTATATGTAGAACGTTAAAATTATCCGTGAATCCTCTGAATTTTTGCAGTAGAGTCGTCTTGATAAGTACATTTTCATTGGTGCTTTGGCTGCAGCGGATTCACGGATAGTTGGAATAACAAAAAAAATTAAAATCATAAATCAAAATATTCCGTACATAACTATAACTTCACAAAATCGAATTCTTCAGTATTTTATTGATGTAGGTATCATATTAGTATGATTTGTGGTTCCTATTTGGACTATTCGCGGCAGCCAACGCATCAATGAACTTGATCAAGTGGACTTGACTACAAAATTTCATCATCATGTTATTCAAGCCATAAGTTGACTTTGGAATTTGCACGCGAGTTCTCCAGCCCATGGGGCTTACTAGTATAGTTTCCATATTCCTACAATAATTATTGATAAATTGGCTACCTAGAAATCACCCCCACACAAAGTCTTACAGTCTTGTAGGGTAAGTCATCTCTTTATCAATATAATATTGAAGCTTGGAAATCATCGTCACAATCACAAATGAGTGAATAATTGTTTGGCTGATGTTTATCATAATATATAAAATATTAGCATCCTATTGGAAACAACTGGAGCTAAGATAATAATTATTAAATTGTTCAATGGAAGTTCTCAACATGATGACAGGAATAGAAAAGAGTTTAATAATTCAGTATTGGTACTATTCTACAGTCAGTATTTGGAGATTGGAAAGGCTTCTTCGGTAGAAGCTTTGTGCTTCCATTGAAAGCTGATAATAAAATGGAGTCTAGTCAGCCGTAACTAATGTTCATAAATGTCAGTTAGTCCATTTAAGTAGTTCATTTATATTTTATTTTATATTTCATAGTAGCCTACTCCATTCATATTCATATTCTCAAGGGTAAGATAAGTATCCTTTTATCAAGTATCGCTGTTGTATGTAGTTAGTATTTATTGAGTATTTTGAAATGGGATGGTCTTATTATTACGCTTAGAGCTTTATCAATACTGTATTGAATACTCCTTGATTCTTTAACCTAGATCTATTTGTTTTGTTGTTATTTTTCTTACAGATTATGTGGAAAGGATGTGGAACTATTTATTTATCACTATTATCAATGAGAAAAGATAATAATAATGTCCGGTTATCTCATTTTGTACTCAGTTTCTTTCCAATAAATCTTGAGCCCCTGATTACGTTTGGTTATGCGTCTAGCGTATCACATCAGTTGTGCGTGTTGCCTACCCAGAGAGGCACAGTTAAGCTGGATATTCCGGTTACTCATAAATATTCAAATTGAAAATGTGATTATAAAACGAGTGAGTATTCAAAACGTGTATCGTTTAATAATGTTTATTGTCTAATATGTAAAGATTCATGCAGTTGCAATTTGAAAGTTTTTTTTTAGATATTTTTTTATTATTTGACTAATTATCTTTTACATTTAATGATAGGATTACGTAGTGAAAGGGAAAACCTACCTCTCGACCCTCCCTATTTCGAACACTATCAAATCAATAATATTGTCAAAACTATAGGGAAATCAAGAAATGTTGAAGAGCTCACGAGTAAAAGTGACCAATTAAAATAAATTACGAAATCTCTTTCAATTGGTGACCAAATAACTTATAAATACGTGAGAATACGTATTATAAATATGTCAAAATACGTGAGAAATTGATAAAGATAGCTATATCCAACAATTTATTGATTGGTTTTCGGAAAACCATCAAACATCACAGATTTTTGGATTTATTCGTAATTGAGGCATGTAGATTCTGAGAATTGAGCAAAGTTGTATCAATCTATTGTTAACTGAAGCCTTATATTCATTCACTCCACAATTCATTTACGTTTATCAATTCAAAAATCACGATTTCCCGATCCATCGAATATTTCTACTCCTTCTATTTAGTTCAGTTGATCAGTTTGTTCTCACAATTTCCTTCTCAATCATTCGAATATTATTTTTGCTCATTTTCATTCAGGTCAGTTTTCAAAAGTAAGGCGCAGTTCAGTAGGTGCTTCTCAAGAATCGAGGTGCCGATAAGACGAATAGAGGAGGTCAAAAGGTCAGAGCTGGTCACGTGATAAAGCGTGTCCAATGATTGGCTGTCAAGTCACGTTCAACAGACAATGGCGGCTGCAGCAATATATACAGTACATGTACATGCTACTTACACACATGTGCATATGCATGTTAGTGTTTACCACAAAGTATAGTCTGTTTAGACAAAGAAGACATTCTGGCAAGATGGAAAAATTACTCCAGCTCAGTCAATACTGATTCAAAAACTATAGATTTGGTCTCAAACTTTTAATCAAAATCTTTTGTACAATTCGAGAAAAAATTTGTAATTTTTGTACCAATATTGACCTAGCTAGAGTCATGTTTCCATTTTGCCAGAATGTCTTCTTTGCTTGTACAGATTATATATAGCCAATCTAGTTTCACCAACGAGAGCATCTCATCTTAAAGTAAAAATTTAAATCTTCAGGCGTGAAGATTTTGTTTCGATCTTGAAAATGATCAATAATTATTGATTATTCCATAACGAGCTAATAACAATTCAATTAGAATAACAATATGCTGATTGATTACTTTTCAAATCTGGGACTCAGTATTGGAATACAACAAAATATCATATTAGTTTAGAGGAATAGTAATACTCTTCTCAATTAATTAATTCACTCTTCTCAATCACATGTTGTGATAAACTTTCAAGAACAATATTGACTGTTTTCGCCACACTGCACAGAAAGCAGCTGTTTTCTGTGCACTAAAGAGATTCGAAAGACGCCATTTACAGGCGGTTTTGCTACTAGCTCCGGAAGAGGGCTCTTTCGGAGCTAGTGCACAGAAAGAGACTGGTAGTTACCTATCCGGCCGCTAGATCAGGCGACAATGCACTGCTTTCTGGAGCCATCACAATCAGTTCGAATGAATCGCCGCAAACATTCTTATACAATATTTATTATTCTTATTCTGGCTGTGTGGCGAAAAGTACTCAACTCTCACAGAAAGGTGTTTACGGTATTCGGATAACATATTCCCGGGCTCGGCAAGCCTCGCCCGGGAAACTATCCTCATACCGTAAACACCTTCTTTCTGTGCTTGTAGTGTAATGTACTATTACAAATGTTTTCACGTTAAACACAATTAGTAGAATTTATACTTTCGATACAATTGAGAATAATGTAAGATGATCGGACTTTGTCCTCATAGGAAAAACATTAGTCAAAAGGGAGAATACTGTAATGAATATTGAATTTTTGTGTTTTCAAGCTTACTTATGTTGATAAAATTGGAATATGTAACAAATAATGAATTAATTGTAAGAGTTGCTCTGTCTCGTTATTACGTCCCATTAGTTTGAGTTGAAATTGACAATACTCCAGTAATAGGGAGAATTAGGTAGTTCACCTAGGAAGGTGAACTCTAGATAAATTCTTTAATAGATAACGTTTCAAACTCCAGCTTCTCAAATCACCAGAGCTCCTAATTCTGAAGCAGCTGCCCTCTCATCTTTCAAGGTTACTTGATAGTGCAAGGGAGGCGGCAGCTTCTTTGGCAATACTTTGAAAGTCTGTCCAAGCAAAGAAGACATTCTGGCAAGATGGGAAATTGACACCAGCTTTATCAATAATGTTTAAAAAAATTATAAATTTCATCTTCAATTGTAGAAAACATTCTGACCTACAATTTGAAACCAAATAAGAAAAATTTAAGGCAATATTGACCGAGGTGGAGTCATTTTCCCATCTTGCCAGAATGTCTTCTTTGCTCGGACAGACTATATCTGCCAACCCGCTTTGCGAAGTTGCTGTGTACAGCAGGCGCAAAAAATCAAGGCGGTTTTTGAATGACTGCGTTTTCAATCCTCAGCTCCTTCAGGACAGTCGGCGAGCTGTCTACAATATAACATTGAAAAGAGAGCGACCACAGCTATACTTATTTGCTCTCAAAGACAGCTTCAGACTGTCCTGACAGAGCTGAGCATTATGAACAGACATTCGCCAACCGCCTAAACTTTTGGCGCCAGCTGTAGGTTGTGAGCAAGGCTGGGTAGACTGTCCAATCGAAGAAGACCCTCTGGTAAGATGAGAAAATGACTCCAGCTCGGTCAATATTGATTAAAAAATGATTGATTTAGTTTAAAATGGTAGAAAACTAATAGCAGATAATTTTATCGTAAATTTTTCTTTCTTTCTTTTTCTAATTTTACTAATCTACTTTATAATTTTTCTTAATTTAGTTTTTACATGTCTATTTAATTTAAAAATTAAAGCTCACGAACAGACGAAAAGTCTTGTGAGCTTCTTATTCTATTGTACAATGATTTTCTTGTATTGTGTCTTTTTAAAGATAATCGATGTAAAGTGTACAAAGAATAAATAAATTTCATTTGATTTGAAAAAAAACATTCTGATCTACAATTTGAGACCAAATCAAGACTTTTTGAACCAATATTGACCGAGCTGGAGTCATTTTTTCATCTTGCCAGAGGGTCTCCTTTGCTTGGATAGACTATAATCGCGATGCGACGCATGATGAAGAAAGATGGATAATATTCTTCAAGATTGGGATTGATATAGATTGTGAGAGATGAAGAATGTATAAAAATTTAGATTGAAAGAGGAGATATATTCAAGATTGTGATTTAGAGAGGTAGAGAATATTATACCTAAATTGTGATCAAAAAGAGATGGAGATCGTGATTGAGAGAGATGAAGTTATCATAAAGATTGAGTTTGAGAGAGATGAAGTGAAGGGATCAGTGTGACCTTGCCTTACTCTGTACAGCGACTCATAAATAATCCCATTTCACAGTTGAAGGCTAATATACACTTGGCTCACACACTCCAATTACTTTCGGATAACTATTGTCTGACTATTACCCAGCCATGAAGAATGGATCGACTGACTCCTTCCAACAGCTGTTGAGGATATAATGTAAAATATAAAACCCTGATGTGAGGTAAGTTGCTAATAAGAGAGTGAAGAATGAGAATCCAGATTAAAAAATTGGTATAACTGTCGCCAAAAAACTTAGGCTGTCCCCGATTTATAGAAGATACACTAGTCTTTATAGTTTCCTAGCTGATGTAACCCATTATCAGCTAATGTAGAGCATCTATTGTCTCTTTTGATCCAAGATCGTTCAGGCATAGCTGAATGTCAACTCCAATTGTCAACATCAGCTGTTGTAGCGATCAAGGGGCAGACAAAACAGCCTAACTTTTTTTAGTCAGCTATTCTATCTTCTATGTTGATATTTAAACTAGATCAAGGGTTGGTTTCCGAATTTCAGATAGCGTAAAAGAACGCTCATTGTTTCTTTCGGGTGATAATATAATTTCGATCATAATTGTCATTTTGTGATCATAAATAGTAATTACTAGCCGGCAGGCTCGCTTCGCTCGCCTTCTTCGCCTAGCCAGGGGGCTCCGCCCCCTGGACCCCCACCAGTATAGGCAGTGTAAGTGAGTCAAACAGGCTCGCTTCGCTCGCCTGCAAAACCTCTGTCAGTAACAGCTGAGACAAACAGGCTCGCTTCGCTCGCCTGCAAATTCCGTTCAGAAGGGATTCGAAATTTATTTCAGCATTTCTACACCTGATCTGGACCTGTTCAACTAATTTCAACATTTTCTGCCAATTTGTTCTAGAAAAATCTAAGAAAAACTCCGAAAATTCCAAAAAATAGTAAAACGCTAATATTAAGCGTAACCTTGGGAAGTATATCGGAAGTATATATAGTTTGAAACTTGATTCAATGATTCAAACTTGATCTTCCAAATTAGTTCATCTAAAATCTCGCTGCACTATTGAATTTACAGTTAGGATTGGTCGTATCAAGGCGGAAGATATGCAACCCGCAACACATCTACAATTTTGAAAACCTGATTACTGGCGTAATCTTGAACGGATTGCAAAAATATTATAACACAACATTTCTAGACCTTATCTGAACCTGCCCACCAAATATCAACATTTTCTACCGATTGGTTCTCGAAAAAAATGAAGAAAACGTTGAAAAACTATAGAAAAACTAAAATATTTGGCGTATCCTTGAAAATTTTTCAAAATCCGTTCTTAGCACGCGTCTAAACGTCCAACTGGACATGCCTGCCAAATTTGAACGCATTCGGTTCAGTGTATTTTTAGTTCTGGTGATGAATGAATGAATCAGTCAGTGCCATTTCGCTTTTATAGAGATTATCGATAACTACTCTTGTACGTGATGTAACCTACTAACCCCAAACATGTAAAGCATCTACTGTCTCTTACATTCCAACAAGTAATAATCTAGGCATAGCTAACCGACGACTCCAATTGACAACATCAGCTGTTGGAGCGCACAAGCCGCAGTCTGCACCGCTCAACTTATGGCGTCAATTTGTTTTATTTTGCAATGATCCTCTATTTTTGTTGTTGAACTAGTCAACTATACCAATAATTATTACTGTCCTTTCCAATTTTGCAATGCTCTCCAGTCCATTCTCCTTGCTGAACAATACATCTTGGAAGCTTTCAGGATTGTCAGAAAAGTAAACACTAATTTATCTTACTTTGTTTTTAGTTAACGTTGATTAGTTTGTCGGGTCATGGTGTATAGTTCGTCATCTATTGTCTGTATTGATTACCTTCTCCCATTCTGCAATACAAAAAGAAAGTGACTTCTCCAGTTTCAATCCATTATTTGAAAGTTTTTAGAAATGTCAGATGAGTTAAACACCAATATATCTCACATTGTTCTAAACAGGGGTTGATTAGTTTGTCGGGTTACGGTAGTGACAGTGAGGGGTCTAGCTTTCTATGCTAACAATCAGACAAACAGTCCAAATAGTGACAAAGGACAAACACAGGTGTCATACTACTCTATTTGTTTCCCAATATTTATCTATCCTGTATCTCTTGTTCAACCTGAGTCCCTTGTATAGTCTGTCCAAGCAAAGAATACATTCTGGCAAGATGGGAGAATGATTCCAGCTCGGCCAATATTGGTTCAAAAACTATAAATCTGTTCTCAAATTATAGGGAAAATTCTGATCTACAATTTGAGACCAAATTTATAATTTTTGAACCAATATTGAACGAGCTGTAGTCATTTTTCTATCTTGCCAGAATGTCTCCTCTGTTTGGACGGACTATTCAAGGGATGAGATGTCTTTGTTGAGTGTTTTCAGGTGTTTTATGTGCTGGACAAAGCACTCCCTGCTCCAATTTGCAACCGAGTTTTTGAAATAGGAACAGGTTTTTCGAAAAGAGGAAGACTTCTTTGTGTCAACTTTGATCAGTGAGAGCTAAGCTATGATCTGTTTGGAGTGTTCCAAAAAAACTTTCGAAATATAGTCCGACCAACCAAAGAAGAGCCTCTAACAAGATGGGAAATTGACTCCAGCTTAGTCAATATTTGTTGAAGACTTATAAATGTTGTCTTAATAGTAGATCAAATCGTTCCCTATAATTTGAGAGCAAATTGATGATTTTACAATCAATATTGACCAAGCTGGAGTCATTTTCCCATCATGCAAGAGGCTCTTCTTTGCTTGATCAGACTATTGTTTTGTCTGCTCCTATTGCGTTCCTACAGCTGAAATTGCGAATTGAAGTTGTTATTTAGCTATGCCTAGATTATATTTGGGTATCAAAAATCTATTATTCCATCAGTACATGAATATCAATCCTGAACATCAAATGAATGGAATAATTCTCGCAAGACCTAATAATTTCTTCAAGTAAGAACTATCATTATTCTGAAAGCAAATAATGGAAGACCCCTATTATTGTGAAAATGAATTACAGGTACTCAAAGCATTTCTTATGGAACGCTATTTCTTATGAAGACCCCTATTATTGTAAGAATTAATAGAATTACAGGTTCTCAAAGCGTTTCTTATGAAATACCACAACTCAGATTTACGGCACTCTTGAAAAAAATGGAACTTGACAGATATTGTGACCACTGGCGGCTCGTGCCCACGAAATAGGTGAAGTGCCATTATCTCTTACTGTACAGCACTTCACCTGTTTCGTGGGCACGAGCCGCCAGTGATTGTGACCAGGGCCGCCCACAGGGGGATTGATGGCGCAAGTTGCGCCATCGGCACGAAATTTGGGGGGGATTTTGAAAATTTTGGGGGGATAAATTAATCAACAAATTAATTTGATTACAGTAATATGGAGTTATTATTTTGAATTGTTCACTTTCACATGTAGGCCTGAACGTTTTCTATATATTTTCATAATCCAACTGAATAGAATAATGTCTCTGGCAGTTGTAGATGTAGAACCAATACATATATAGTTAATTTACTTATTAGTAGCCTATAATTGTTATGGATCAACAATGTCTAATGATTCATGTTTACAAATCACCGCGGCTGCCAGGCTTCCGTTTGACTGACTTGATCTCATTTCCCAGAATGAACACAAAACTTTCAATAGAATTCAGACCTGAGCAAACAAAATCGATTTTAATCGGTTCCTGTAATTATTCCTTTTTCTTAGTTGACGACCTGACAATATTCAATTTTATACAATTTGCTCATATGCACATTCAGATTCAGTTGTTGTTACTTGTTCTGCTGTGAGATTGAGCGGTGGTATATTTTTGTTGTTCGAAATACAGTACGTGGTTTATGAATGTATAGTGTTTTATATTTTTACTTTTGAATTGAATGTACACTTACTAAGTTATGATTCCAAAAAAGTTGAAAAATACAAATAATGTACAGTACATAGGGGTTACATTCCGGTGGAATATAAAATAGGTAATCAAAGTGAAAGTCCATGAAAACGTTATGGAAAAACAAGCCGAAGGAGCAAAAAAGTTTCGTCGGGTGATGAACTATAAAGGTAATATGAAAGGTAAAGTAGGCTATAATTAAAAAAAATATTCATTAATAAGTAGGCTAGCCGGGAAGACTATTTTCAGCTTTGCATGAGTTCTATAGTATACAGTTAATAAGTGGCTGCTGCCTGATGTACAAGCTCTCAGGGGAAGCACGGCTGCAATAAAATAGTGATAAATCTGGAAATGGAAATGAATTACTGGACCTTGACAATTTTTCCAACTTATTGTAAATCAGGATATTTGAGCATTCTGATTTGAAATTGAATGTTATATTGAAGAGCATTTAAATATTGTTGTTGTTTTTAATTATAGTGTTAATTTTTTAATTATTGCGTAACCGAGCTCATGATTTTTAGAATGTCATGGAGTGGGAAAACGTTAACTTATTTCATGTTCTACTGACTTCATTTTTTATTTTACTGTGATTTTTTTCTTTCTTAGTAATATTTTTGGTTCTTGACGAAGGACTGGAGTGCTTACAAGTTCTATAAACCAACTATCAATTATACATAACAGGAGCAAAAAAAAAAAAAATTCGCTCCGGCAGCTGGCGGTCGGAAAGAGTGCATTTCAAATGCAATTCTACAATGGCTCAAATCATATGACTTATAATGAGCTATTCAGGGTATGAATTCAAAGGCGCCGTTTTCGAAAAACACAATTTTTGGCATTGTGTTATTCGCCATTTTCTCTACCATTTTTGATTGGATTTTTTTCGTTGATGGCTCAAATTGTAGGGAATAATAAGGGTATTATACCCACCAATTTTCAAAACGATCACGTTATTGGTCGATTTGTAGTGATTTTTCAAAATTTTCATCCCCTAATTTCACCCCCTACCCTTGGACCAATTTGGCTGGTTAACGAACTTGACCGAGATATTAACACTAATGATTTTTGTGCAAAATTTGGTCGCTCTCCGACAAGCCCTTCGGGAGTTATCGTGTTAACAAGAAACTGTACACATATATATTAATTTTATATGAAGAATAAAGTTCTTCATTCATATATATATATATATATATATATATATATATATATATATATATATATATATATATATATTTATGAATGAAGAACTTTAAAACAGGGCTGTTTAAAATAATTGAAACATAAATAAAAATCAAACACCCTTTTTTTTTGAAAACTTTAAAAATTATAAAACACACATACATGTTTCGGGATCTAAGCCCATTTTCAATGACATTGGCATTTCAGTGATTTTGGGCATTAGAGCCCATTTTCAATGACATTGAAAATGGGATTAGATCCCGAAACATGTATGTGTGTTTTATAATTTTTAAAGTTTTCAAAAAAGGGTGTTTGATTTTTATTTATGTATATATATATATATATATATGAACTTGAACGGACACCAGATTCGTGTTCTAGGGGCTCGGAAACGTGTAAAAAATATATCACATCATAAATTTTCGATTGTCAGGGCAAGACCAATAGTGCATTTTTTCAAATGAAATGCACTAAAAACAAAAAAAAAACACATTCAATTGTGATATTGGATACTGAGATCAATAGCCTCTTTTGAGTGAAGATTGTTCATACTCAATACATTCAAGACAAAAATCAGAAAAAGTGAGATAATTTTTCTCGATTTCCTTTGAAAAGATTCCTTATCTCGATTTCCTTATAATCTCATAATAAGGTGGTCTCATAGATTGAACTGTAGTTTAATTCAATACGGTAATCAAGACCATCGTAGAAAAAATCATAGAGACCATAAATCGTATAAATCAAGACCATATGTGAGTATCATTAATATTATACTGTAGCCTAATTTTTTTCAGAAATAGGTACTGAAATAAGTCCTGTTTATTGACTGAACACTTCTTATTCAAAACTAAATTATTCACAAGTTTCAGCCACAGAAAAGTGAATTGAAACATCAGGTAAACATGTTAATCCTCTTTGAAATTGAAAAATATTAATTATTTTCATATTTTTACAAATATCCCAATAACCACTGCAGATTCAAAATTCTAACCAGTTCCATTGCATTTCTAAGCCAAATTTACAGTAGAAAAAGTATTTTGTATGACCTAAATCACTCGAAACAGAGCGATCAAATTGTAGACGATTATTCACACTCAACAAGATTAGTCTCATTTTTAATCAAATTAAAACTGGAATTCTGACTCACGGATTTGAGCTAGACCCCTGAACTTGGTCTCATATGAAAAATAATCAAATGAAAAACTTTTTGCGCTATAAAAATTATTTTGTACCCTGGAAAAAAATCAAGAAAAATCTGAAATTAAAAAAAAAACATGAAAAATCACTCTTTTTCAACTTTGACCGCTAAAAAATACTGCTCAGTAATCGACTTCGGCATGTGTTATACCTTAAATCAATGTGAAATTTTATCTTCTTTTCAACGATATATTGACGATTTAATGACGGTATGTAGGCCTACTTGAAGAATATCGAAAAATCTATATATCTCAAAAACGAAGGTCGATAAGAAAAAACTTTACTGGACATTTTTTGTTGCAAATTGCATGTAGAATATGGTTGCCGGCTGTTACATTTCTCGTGAGACACTCTGTTTTATGAAGTGCGAATTTCTGTCTTGAAATACTAGACATGATATTCTCTATTTCGAGTGTTGGGCTTCAAGTCGAAAGATACGTCAAATAGAGTAACTTACCTATAGTTGCTGAAATAAACTTTCATTGAAATATTTTAATTATTTCAGTCAATGAAGTCAACGATTTTACTGGTAAATTTGTCCTCACGTTTTGTTGTTAGTAGTGGGGGGGAGGGTTTGGTTGGGGTTTTTGAGGAATTATAGTACAGGACTATTGATGAATTTTGGGGGATTTTGCGCCATCAGCCTTGGGGGATGGGCACCCCTGATTGTGACAGTAACAAATTACATCCCCAATACATAGCAATACATTCAACATCAATATTCATCTATTTTAATACCTATTTTCAACTCCAATCATTCTTAAAACAAGAGGTTTAGTAGATGTAAATAATTTGAAAAAAAGAGATTGGAAAAAATACTTTGATGGTTATAGAATCAAATCGCAATAAAACAGATTGTTGAAATAATTTGAATAAATTTTCAACTGTATGTTGATAGTATTTCCAACTACTGGACGAATTTAATCAATTTGTTTGGAACTCTCAAAAATCAACATGGTATGAATTTTTCGTTTTTCTCATGAACCATGAGAACGTGAACTCATAAGCTCAGAGGTCAGCGAGCCGTAATTGAAATACTTAAACTGAAGACATTTCATACATGGGAACTTACCAGCTCAACTAACCCGCCTTCAATTTATGTTTTTTTTCTGGTATAGTGTGTCCGAACAAAGAAGACATTTTGACAAGATGGGGAAATGTCTCCAGTTCGTTCAATATTGGTACAAAAATAATAAATTTGATCTCAAATTTCAGATTAGAATGTTTTATATAATTTGGGACCAAATGTATAATTTTTGAAGTGATATTGACAGAGTTGGAGTCATTTTCCCATCTTGCCAGAATGTCTTCTCTGCTTGGACAGACTGTACCTAGGCTATACCTGATTTCAAAGGGAACACACCTTCACACGAGTACGGGCAAACAGAAACCTTACCTACCCTTCGTCCAACATTGAGTTGATCCTAAGTGACATTTCAAAAACAAGTACTCTCTCACTCACTCTCTCTCTCTCTGCTTTTTCCACCCCCTTACTAAACATGTCCTACACCTTCCTTCTCTTCTTATACTTTTCCTTCTCCTCCACCTACTTATTTTTTCTCCTTCTACGCCCCTCATCTCTTCTTCTTTTACTCTTTTATGCCTCCTCCATCTCCATCTCCTTCTTTTTCCTCTTCTTCATCTTCTTCTTCTTCTTCTTCTTCTTCTTCTTCTTTCTTCTTCTTCTTCTTCTTCTTCTTCTTCTTCTTCTTCTTCTTCTTCTTCTTCTCCTCCTCTCTTCTCTTTCTTTCTTTTCTTCTCCTCCTCCTCCTCCTTTTTCCTCTCCTTCTCCTTCTTCACCTCCTCTTTCTTCTCCTCCTTTCCTCCTTCTCTTCCTCCTCCTCCTCCTCCTTTCCTTCTTCTTCTCCTCCTCCTTTTCATCTTCTCCTCCTTCTTCTCCTTTCTCCTTCTCCTTCTTCTTATTCATCTTCTTCATTCTCCTTCTTCTTTCCTCCCATTTCTTCTCATTTTCACCTTTTTCCTCCCTTCTCCTCTTTCTCCTTCACAATCTTCTTCTTCTTTCTTCCTCTCATTCCCTTCTAATCTCTCCTTCTCTCTTTCTTTCCTTCTCTTTTTCTTCTTCTCTTCTTCTTCTTCTTCTTCTTCTTTTCTTCTTCATTCATAAAATATTTCTTCTTCTTCTCTCTTTTTCTCATCCTTTTCTTCCTCTTCTATAATATTCCTTTTCTTCCTATTTCTCTTCTTATTCTTTCTTGTCTTCTTCCTCTTTCTCTTCTTTCTCTTCTCCCTTTTCTTTATTTTTCTACTCCACCCATTCATCCTCGACTCCCTCTCCTTCCTCTTTCGCTCTCTTTTACTTTGCTTTGCAACCACTCATTCTCCTCCTTCTACATCTTCTCCTTTTTCTCTTCACCCCCCTATCTCCTTTCTTCTTCTTTGCTTATCGATGCCGATCCACTTCCTTTCACCCCTTACTTTCATTTCTTTCTTCGATTGCAACCCTCCTCCTCCTCCTCCTCCTCCTCCTCCTCCTCCTCCTCCTCCTCCTCCTCCTCCTCCTCCTCCTCCTCCAATCACTTCAATCATTCTGCTCTCCGTACTTTTGACATGCACCTTTGGAAACCCCCTTTTTCTCAAGTGACGGGTCAACCAGAGCAAGGTTCGGTTTTATTTTAGATCACTATTATATATAGTCTGTCCAAGCAAAGAAGAGCCTCTGGCAAGATAAGAAAATTACTCCAGCTCGGTCAATATTGGTTCAAAAATCATTGATTTGGTCTCAATCGTAGGAAACATTCTGCTCAAAAATTTGAGACCAAATCAATATTTTTGAACCAATATTGACCGAGCTGGAGTCATTTTCTCATCTTGCCAGAGGGTCTTCTCTGCTTGGACAGACTATACCAGTATATACCCGCCTCCAATTCACCTTTCTGAAGACCGTTGCTGAACTTTTACACTGAGTATACTGCCTGGAGGCTGGATAAGGATAGATATATTATTCGAAAACGTATTATAGTCAGATGTACTGATTATCGTGAGAATAAGAATATTCCAGTATTGAGTTTTTGCCGTTGGATATTAACATAGCCTCCTTTAACATTAAAGGAAGCTATGATATTAATGTATATTCGACGCCGACTATTTTCGAAGTTATAGCTCACATTTCATTTAACTGCATCGCGGACACATGTCGCGGGCACATGTGCGGTGCCTAAGATACAATAAAAACACGTACCTAGTTATACTGCGCAAATCGGTATTTCTATTGCATAATAATAATAATCTTTTATTTTTGCATGTACATTACTTATCTGAATATTTCTGCAATCGTCAAATACAAAATGGTCAACATATACAAATTTTAAAAAGTTTTAAGCCTCCTTCAATGAGGCGTTTCAAAGGTTCGTTCACTCTCTGTTAGCATAATAAAAAAACTCCATCAAGGTACATGTCATCTTAGGTACATGTGCCCGCCACTTGAAGTAATGGAAACTTCAATGAGTCATTTTTCTTAGAGAGCTACATAATTGTATGATAAATGTGCTCATGTGACTTTTGTTCCAATGGAATTGGAAACTTAATTTAGCAACAATCCAGTTTCATGTTATATAATATTATGTTTTTATAATATGTTTATAATATATATATATATATGTTTTTATTATATTATGTTCAGTTCCATGTTCATATAATTATTATTAGCATATGCCATATTTGGTGGGGAGTCCTAAAAGAATGTTCCACCGGCAAAATAACCTCAATAATTATTCTAGATGCGAATTTGTTGTATTTCTTGGAACGATCCACGGAGATTTAATTTTTTTTCAATTTGAGAGAGTCCAAAACACATAAAACACAAGTATATCACCAAAATAACTTCTGCAAAATAAAAAATATCGAAAAACGGTTATGCTTGTTATGCTTTGACAAAATCTATCTCTTGCATACTGAATATTAAATAATAATTAATGAATATACTTCTGCTTTCTATCTAATACTTAGCTAGGAGCGCCGAGGATGAACACCAATGTTCGAAACGCGTCCGCGACTCAAAACCGTAAGGTAGCTGCATAGGAAGCAGAAGTATAATATTCATCAATATTTAATACTGAAGCTAGACCAAGAGGAATAAATAATCTCAAAGATCAAATGAAATAGATCCATTCTTAATCTTATAAATCGCATCTCCTAATCTTGACAGTAGTTGCATGATGAATCCAACAATATTTATCAGCGAAATGCATCTTCCGCTCGCCAGCAATGCAGTATGTGGGTGTGTGTATGTGAGCTCGGGTGCGTGCAAGTGACAGACAAAGGAGGTGCAAGTACAGTGATTTGCGGCGTAATGAGCCAAACCGCATCCGTCTTCTCGGCCTGCGTCTAATGGGCCGGAAGCGGCTGATAACTGGTCTGTCCATACAAAGAAGACATTCTGGCAAGATGGGAAAAATACTTCGGCTCGATCAATATTGGTTCAAAAATTACTAATTTTGTCTCAAATTGTAGAGCAGAATGTTTTCTACAATTTGAGACCAAATTTGTAATTTTTGAACTAATATTGATAGAGTTGGAGTCGTTCTCCCATCTCGCCTGAATATCTTCTTTGCTTGGACAGACTATAACTGGTCGCCCGTCTGTCGCTCTCTGTCGCTCCCCTGTCACCCGTCTGTCGGTGACACACAGAAACAAAGACGGCGACACACAGACATTCACCGAAATTCATCATCCGACATTTGACTATAGGCAGGCCACGCCCAAGACAAACGTCGTACTCAATCTCTCTCGCCGTCGCAAGGCGTTTGTAGGTTATGTACAAGACAGGGAAGAATTTTAGGTTATGTACAGAACTGAGAACATTAAGAGAGAGAGTGTGTGTGAGAGAGAGAGAGAGAGAGATTCAGATTCAGACTCAGATTAATTCACTTTATTTATGTAAATTACAAAATCCATCGTCTCAAATCCTATATTATGCAAATTAAAAATTATACTATTACACCGCTCGCTTTAAAACTAAGTATAGACTATGGAAACTTACGGAAATGATTGGAATGTAGGATTTAATAATTATGTTAAACGGTAATATAACTGATGCTGTAATTAAATAAAAAGGCGGTGCTCTACAATTTAAGCTTAAATTGATAATTTTCGTACCAATATTAACCGAACTGGAGTCATTTATACATCTTGTCAGAAAGTTTCCTTCGCTCGATCAGGCTCTACACGATAGCGATTAGAGTTTTTTTAATAGTCTGTCCAAGCAAAGAAGACGTTCTGGCAAGATGAGAAAATAACACTTGGTAGGTCAATATAAGTTGAAAAATTGGAATTAAATTGAAGGTCAGAATATGTCCTACAATTTTTAACTAAATTTTAAATTTTTAATCTAATATTGACCGAACTGGAGTTATTTATCCATCTTGCCAGAATGTCTTCTTTGCTCAACCATACAAGATAGCGATTGGAGGTTATGTATATGATGCAGTGATGTGATCCATACCCAACACTTAACCAATATACTCCTCCCTACATTGATCCTGATTTGAGGTGTTGTATTTGATTTGAGGCTATATACACAATTGAATAAGATTAGGTAGTGGATTGAGCGCAATTTCCTGTCATGTTTGTGATTTGAGGTTATGTAGGCGCTTGTGTACCACACGACGCGTGGTTTGAACATTCGACATGCAATGTGTGACCTGCATGTGACTCACATATCACATGGTCTTGACATATTATATCTGAGATGTGGTCGATGGGATTGATCAATCAATTGTAAGGAAATAATAGATTGAAGGAATACATTGAAGGTGATCAATATAGTATTAGAATTCAGCAAACAAAGAATGAAGATTGAGAAACCTTATGAGTTTCTTCATAATGAAAGTTCACAGAGCATGTGTTATGCCCTCAATATCACATGATCTTGACATATCTGGGATGTTGTCAATAATATTAATCGATCAATTTTCTAGGAAATAGTTCACCAGAGAAGGTGAGTATAGAAATTCAAAGGATGAAGGATTGAGAAATCCTATGAGTTCATTCAATGGCTTCATAAGAATTGAGTCTTGCTGTTTTTGCATGCTTTGGTTTAGAAACACAATGATTTCACATAATATTATATTAAATGATTACTTAATAGTTATGCTTTGATTACCTGATATATATCGGCGATTACCTGATATACAGGGTGTTTCAGGAGGAATGTGCAATACTTCTCAGGCTGATTCCTTACACCAAGTAGACAAAAAAGTTTCATGGGACCAACCCCCATGGAAGTTGACATGGAAGTTGAAGAGAGTCGGATTCTAAAGAAAAAGTTAAATGGCGGTGATTGTGTAAATCTTACCAAAATCTCAGAAATGGCGATCAAAAATCGCAAAATTGACAAAACATAGCACAAGTGATGAATTTGTGTTTAGTAGCGATTTTGCAATTTTTGATCGCCATTTATGTGATTTGGGTAAGATTTACACAATCGCCGCCATTCAACATTTTCTTCAGAACCCGACTCTCTTCAACTTCCATTAATAGAAAATGCAATTTTATGATTCCTTATCCAGTTATAACCCTTATTGTTGAAAAATGGCGTTTTCTAGCATATTTTCCCAATTATCTCAATAACCATTAAAGTTACAAACTTGGAACTGGTTTCATTGAGTTTCTCAGCTAATTTTACATAAGAATTGATAATTTTAGAACCTCACTAAAGCTTCTAAAAAATTAGAAAAATTTATATTTTTTGAAAAATTTTAATTTTCCGCCATTGTTATCTCGGTAACAAAACGTTTTTGGGGGTTGGTCCCATGGAACTTTTTTGTCTACTTGGCGTAAGGAATCAGCCTGAGAAGTATTGCACATTCCTCCTGAAACAACCTGTATATCGGCGATTACCTGATTGTTTTACTCAATGTAATTCTGGTCGGATGTCCCTTTATTAAGCCAGCCAAGAGCAACATTACAGTTTTTTCCTGGTCATTTCAATTCATTGAACGTACCGTAATTTCTCACCATATTAAAAAAAATATGTATTTTGTTTTTTGTGGGAAGCTACCCATAAGGGTAGGTTCCACTCGCCTTGGTCACAATCTGGTCACCCATCCGAAAGCAGGCCATAGTGTTTGTGACTTAACATTACAATCACCTAGCAACCGTTTCACTGAACAACCAGACACTCTACACATATTGAAATACAACACTGGCGGCTCGTACCCACGAAACAGGTGAAGTGCCCGTATACTTCACTGTACAGCACTTCACCTGTTTCGTGGGCACGAGCCGCCAGTGAAATACAACAGCGTGAATCCAGTTCATTTTCTTCAACTCAATGTTTGCTATGTGGAGGAAACAAAAAATTCTTTCAAGAATTGTTTCTGATGTTTGATCAAAATTCAATTAATTGCTTCTGACTTCGAAATCCTGCTTCTTCGCCATTTTTTCTTCTACATCGCGCAGCAATTTGAAAGCAAATTATTTCGAAAATTTAGTGTAAAAGTAGCATTTTCAAGTGATAGCTCGAGCTACCCTAGAGAAGCGTCTAACCATCGCAACTTCTTTTTTTTTATTGCGGATGATGCCCACATAAGCATTTTAGCTTGTGCGTGGGTAATGGATCTTGAGGGCTAAGGTGATTGATGAGGTGAAAAACAGCCATGCCACTGGGATTCGAACCCAGACCTGCGGCAGTGCTAGCGGACTGAAGGTTGTGACGTCCTAGCCCACTGCGCCACCGAGGCCGACATATATAAAATATATAAACTATATTATAATTGTACACTTTGTTATCAGGGCTATTAATGTAAATTAATAAATAGACCAAATCAAAGTAGCCTTTCAAGTAATTTTCAAGTGAAGCATTTATCCACTATCATATTTTGTGCATTGAATTAAGTGTTGGTTCAATACAGTCTTGTATGTCAATTCAAAGTGTTGTATGGGTAGCCCATACTACAATTCACTACACGGTCGACTGACCACCTAATAGCCCGTAACAATTGTTCAACAAGAACCAGAATAAGAAACTCAATGAACGTAATCGAACATGATATGGATGCTATAAAGTGCTACCCGTTTTACACAGAGTAATTGCTTTGCAAAATTAAAAGGTTCAAAACAATTGAACGGATAGGAATCAGAAGTAAAATATCTATTTAATAGTTGTGGGAATTTATCTGGTTTTAGAAAAACAATTTTCTTATGCGATGAAATTCACAAACCCGCAACTAATCTTATATCTTAGCTTATTTGAAATCCTCTGATCATGCTTTATCTCAATTTGAGAAACAAACAATTTTTAGTTAAAATAATAATAGCGTGTGACCTTGCTGGTGTTAGAGTTTCAGGTCGCATCTGATCAGTTTCAAGGCCTCTAGCATGACCCAATGATTGATTTCTAGGCAATCGGGACCGACGGCTTAACGTGTCCATCCGAAACACGTTCGTTGCCCGAGAAAAATATCCTGCCCGGGCCGGGATTCCAACCCGGCCTCTGGATTATAAAGCCAGCGTCTAATCCACTCAACTACTATACGGTCACTTAGAATTTTCAGCTATAACCTGTAGATTCTTTCCACATTGTTATTCATTTTGTCAATCAATAATTATTAATTTCTTAAGAACTTTCTACCAAATTATTCAGTCATTGACGATGAATTAATGTCTCCTAATAAAATTAATTGAATGATATAGTCTGTCCAAGCAAAGAAGTGCCTCTGGCAAGATGAGAAAATAACTCCAGCTCGGTCAATATTGCTTCAAAAATTATTTATGTGATCTCAAATTGTAGGATACATTCTGATCTACAATTTGAGACAAAATCAATATTTTTTGAACAATTATTGACCGAGCTGGAGTCATTTTCTCATCTTGTCAGAGGGTCTTCTTTGCTTGGACTGACTACCAAATCATTCATCTGCCACTTGCATACCCGATTGTAAAACAATGAGAAAAACTTACAAAAGCTTCATTAGCAAACCGCACTTGTTAGTTTCTTACAACAATCCTATTGATCAATCGTGCTGCATCAGGTCGATTCAGTCGATTAGCGTAAAATGATTTTATAATGACTAGTGAGGCGGAAATAAAACGTCGGATGTCTGGAAGTAAAAGAGAGTGAAATGTAATTGAATAGAGAAAGAGAAGGTGAGTGACAGTGATAGAAGAAGAAGAGAGAAGAAGAAGAAGAAGAAGAAGAAGAAGAAGAAGAAGAAGAAGAGGAGAAGAAGAAGAAGAAGAGAGAGAGGAGAAGAAGAAGAAGAAGAAGAAGAAGAGAGAGAGAGAATAGAGAGAAGAAGAGAAAGAAAATGAAAAAAGGAGAAAGAGAAGAAGAGAAAGATAAGGAGAGAGAAGAAGAGAAAGAAGAAAAAAGGAAAAAGAAAGAAGATGAGAAAGAAGAGAATAAGGAGGAAAAGGGAGGAGAAGAAGAAGAAGAAGAAGAGAAGAAGAAGGAGAGAGAAGAAGAAGGAGAAGAAGAAGAAGAAGAGAAAGAGAAGAAGAAGGAGAAGAAGAAGAAGATGAAAAAGAAGAAGAGAAAAAAAGAAGAAGAAGAGAAAGACAAGGAAGGAGAGAATAAAGAGGAAGAAGAGAAAAAAGGATAAGGAAATCGAGAAAGATGAGAAAGAAGAGAATAAGGAGGAGAAGAGGAAGAAGAGAGAGAGAGAAGAAGAAGAAGAAGAAGAAGAAGAAGAAGAAGAAGAAGAAGAAGAAGAAGAAGAAGAAGAAGAAGAAGAAGAAGAAGAAGAAGAAGAAGAAGAAGAAGAAGAAGAAGAAGAAGAAGAAGAAGAAGAAGAAGAAGAAGAAGAAGAAGAAGAATAAGAAGAAAGGAGTTGACTGTGAAGAGAAGAAGAAGGTAATGAAGAAAAAATAAGGAGAATAAAAATTATAATAATATTGGAAGAGACGGCTTCAATGCTGGGGACGAACACAGCGACTATACGGGGACCTGTCTCCTGTCATAAAGTCGCTCATCATTATTCCTTCTCTTGTAATTATTTATTATGAATCCAGTGACGTCTGTAACAATAACCCCCCTCCCCCTCCCCCCCTTGCAATCGCCCATTATCATTCAGCCTTCTCGTGACGATCGCCGTTTCTGTATCTGTCATGTATAGTCCATCCAAGCAGAGAAGACACTCTGGCAAGATGGGGAAATGACTACAACTCGGTCAATATTGGTTGAAAACTATAAATTTGATCTCAAATTGTAGGAAAAATTCTAATCTACAACTTGAGGCCAAATTCATGATTTTCGAACCAATATTGACCGAGCTGGAGTCATTTTCCCATCTTGCCAGAATGTCTTCTTTGCTTTCACGGACTATCTGTAACTCTCCCCTCATCATTGTTCCAAAAACGGCGCGCAAATCACCGGCAAATTATGTAAACTGTCTTTCCGTTATCTGCTGCATTGGTTGGTTTTTTTCAGCTTGTTTTAAAACAGTTAAATTTACCGTTGTTTGGCAAACGTGATCGAGCGGCCAAATTCAATATCAACTTTTCACTCGCAGAAAAACAATAAGTTTTCAAACGGGAAATGGACGTCTGGATCCGGAATAAAGCGACATGCTTTGTAGTTCTAGCGCAGATAATACTGTTTGATTATTTTCTCTTGCATGGATTACTCAGTTTTATGGATCTCCCCTTAAATTTGTTTAGTTGTAACCAAACGCTTGCTGTTAGAAAATTCGCATCAATATAGGTCGTGTACGTTATTCTTCTTTCTATTGTATGCTAATAATTCATCATCCGTCAAAATAAATTCGGCAACAGGGAATAAATGTTATTCACTTAGTGAACGGCTTGAAATTCATTTCTTTGTAATTTATTTACTTTCTTATTTTCTTTATTTATTTATCCATGTATTGAACTAAAAATTTGAAATTCAGATGAGAAATACACGACAGAAAAGATTCTGTCAAGTATGATTATAAGTATAAGTAGTACTTATATAAGGAGTAAGGAAAGAAAAAACAGGTAGTCGCCCGGAACCTCTTCAATTCCTGATTTTGTCACATAGTGAATAGTCCGAATTTTCATGTTATGCATAATTTTTATTTCACTCAAAGGTTTCCACTTCAAATAACCTTTTAATGATTATTTGAATAGAATGTTCACTGTTATCAGAGATGTTGTGGAACTTACCTAGATTATTTGAATATTTATCGGAGTTTGTTATAATTATAGTATTTATATATATATAGTACTTATATCTGTGAACTGTTTTCGGAAAGGACATTGGAATCTGTTGTTCAGTAATATTAGTTATACCTAGATTATAATATGTTATGTTGGTAGGTTACATCACATACAAGAGACAAGCACATCCGCCCAATGTTTTGGCTTCAGCTATTGCATATACCATGAAAATCTCTCTGCTTACTCTGTAGAGTAAGAGAGGCTACTATAGGTCTATTGAAATCATGGAAACTCTATAGTATCTATACTTCTACCAAATTTATGAAAACTGTTATCTTTGGAAAGGGCAAAGTTCCAGTAGGCTATAAAATCAATAAACAATGAAGGTTTCAAATTTCTGCACTTCCACAATATTCTCTATATATGATTTTCCATCATAAAACCTACTTATTCCTAAAAAGCAACAGAATGTCAATTTAATATTGTAAAATTATTGTATTTCATTTTTGTTGTTGAATGAATAAATAAATGATAAATTTAAGAAATAGAACTCTTCATGCTGCCTTCAAGATCCATAGATAGGCGGCCTACTGTTGAAACTATCAGTATTGAGGTACGTATGGAATAAAAAGTGGTATCTTATGATAGGCCCACTATACAAATTTGTATCTGTATGTTATGATATATTTTATCTATATTGCTCCTAATTGTATTGATCGAATGTGGTGGTCCTCAAATGGATAGTGTGACTCTCGAATGAAGGGTTACACAGCATCAGTGTTTTCTCAAGCTACATTGCCACCGAAATCATAAAGCGTATGAATCTAATACGGTTGGGAGAAATCATGAATATCACTCACTCAAGTGGAATGTAAATATAGAATCATCGTATTAGTCATAGAGCGAAAACAATGGCGAAAGGGAGATGACACCCACACGCACACCCTAAGGTTTTATGGCTTTGAAGGGTGTGAATGTAGCTGGGGTGCTGCGTGAAGAATTGGCTTCGAGGTTTTTTATTTTTACTTCAGTTGAGGGATGAGTATGATATTCGGCCAGGGATATTTATTTATAGGCTTATAGAACATTAACGTCTATAAAAGTGCTAGTCGATATGTGATCACGCGACCTATATAAATACAGTATGTCGGGTTGGCGCTACTAGGGGTTGAGGAGCTGGATGTTTCCCTAGAGAATATTCGATTTCAGTTTTGGATTCGAGTTTAAAATAGGCCCCAAAGAAGCGGAGCATGTTGATTGAATTCAGTTGATATCAACAAAGTACAGCGATAAGATAGTTCAGTAAAGTCAATATAAATTCTGTAAAAGTCAGTATAAGTCGAGGTTTGTGTATCCTGGTACGTGATACGTGATAAACAAAAGCGTAAGAGGAATAAATATAGAATTAGAATAGGCTATTTACTCGTACATTGAGCAAAAGTGTAACATTGTATCGTACTTTATCATTGAGAGCAGTTGGAAATAATGCTTTGATATTGAATTTATCGTATCACATGAAAGTTTGGAATGAAAATACTTTACAATTGATGAAAGAAAAAATATTCAATTTTCAACTATTGATTGACTTATTTTTATTTTTTGCTTGGAAGCTAATAAGAAAGGAAATGATAAATTTATCACAGAGAACATTTTCAGAATAATCTTGATCCTTGTATTTTACTGAAAATATAGTCTAGTCTACATGTTTTAACAAAAACCGGTAACTTAATAACAAGCAAATTTAAGATTGCAGCCATTTCCACTGCCATCCTCAACATACTTAAAAGGAAACATTCTAAATGGTTCCAAATTCAGCCAGCAGATGGCAGTAGCAATAGGGTGAGTTGTTACGGCTTCTATTGGACACGCCTCCAAGCTCCGCCTATGCTCTGATTGGCCAATGAAATCGGTTAGAAGAGTTTCCAAATTCAACTAGTAGAGGGCAGCAGTTATCAGGTGATGTTTCAGAACAGACTTGGACAGCCTTCATGCCCCGCCTACTTTTTTTTTGATTGGTTGACAGTGTTCTGTGAGTTCTGCCTTTGAAAATGGCTGCTAGCAAGAAAATGATGGATGATGTATCATACACAAAACATAACGTATTCACGATACCACGCTAATATAATAGACTTCAATCCATGTTGAAATGATAAAATAAAAGCACATAGATTTTATCAATTTTCTACAGGTCACATTTTCAGTTGAATTTTTATTGATTCATGTATTCACCTCGATCATTTTACAGACTTTTTTCATACTGTTTTTTATTACTAATGTCAATCTCAGTAACCTTTTTAAATAATTTTCATTCATGCATAACATGTTTTGACTATTAATAGTCATTTTTAAGTGTCAGTCAAATGTCATAGTCAAAACATGTTATGCACAAATAAAAATAATTGAAAAAGGGTAGTGAGATTAACATTTAAAATAAAAAACAGTAATAGAGTAGCCGTAACATGAAGGAAATATTCCTCTCATATATTTGTTTATGATATCTACCTGTTCACTGCAGCAACATCCATAATTCTTATTTTATTATTATTGGCGTAATAGATAAGAAGAAATCTATGAACTTCATTTTGTGAATTTATAATTGAAATAGGAATGGAAAATATAAAAAATATTTTTCTCCTAGGAAAAACCATACCCATATCTAGGTCAAACCCTCGATAATTAAAAATAATTGATGTTTGGTGTTGAAACATCGATATCGTCCAGCAATTTGATGTCGTCTGTCCAATCAAAGAAGACATTCTGGCAAGATGGGAAAATGGCAACAGCTCGGTCAATATTGTTTCAAAAATTAAAAATTCAGTATCAAATTGTAGAGCAGAATGTTTTCTACAATTTGAGACCAAAAGTATAATTTTTGAGAAAATATTGCCCGAGCTAGAGTCATATTTCCATCTCGTCAGAATATCTTCTTTGCTTGGACAGACAACTATAAACATCCCTTTTTTAATAGCCACTTTTAATACCAGAGTAGTTCCTTGAAAACTGTACTTGAATATAAAGATTTCAAAGCAAGCTAGGAAAGAAGACGAAGTAGGAGCTGATGATTTCGATTTATTAAGTAGTACAGAGAGAGTCTTCCCATCTGCATAGCGGATAGGACCGACTATAAGTAAACAGAGAGTACCAGGGGAAGTAGTATTAAGAGAACGGAATAAGACATGTTCCTTGGTGTCGGGGCGCGAACAAGAAAGCAACAACATGCAGACATTTGCATAATTGGGTAATTAAATTTGCATGGAAACAGTTGGTCACGTGACACTGATAACAGAAACAATGGGGAGCTTTAGGCCCACCGCCACCAACGCACTCTCCAAGTCATGAGTGCTCTACTGCTCGGTTTAGTAGTTGAAAATCTCTCTCGCTCATAGACACTCTTTATCTATCTCTTTCCATTATTCTATCCCACTCTTTCTCAATCATTTTTCACTTCTTTTTCTGTTTTTTTGTTGGGTATGGTGGTAAGTTTAAATTCTGTTATTCTCTCTCAATCACTATCTCTTTCTCTTTTCCACCCTCTCGCTTTATCTGTCTCACACACACTCTCCCTCTTTCGCTCTCTCATCGAAATCCTTCCTACTCAATCACTCTTTTCCAATATCTCTCTCTCTCATTATCTTTTCTTATTCCTTCTGTTGTTGGTTATGGTTCAAAGTATAAATTGTCAAACTCTCTCTCACTCATTGACACCCTCACAGCCTCTCTATGCCACGCTCAATCATGTCTCTTCTACTTCTCATTATTCGCTTCTCTCTATTTTTACTATTTAACTCTTTATCTATTTTCATCTCACGCTATTCCTCTTCTGTTTTTTATCTTCCTTTTACTATAATTTCCTCTCTCTCTTACACTAGGACTCTAGATCTCAGAAAATTTCTCTCTCTCTCTTTTTCAGTTCCCTCTCTTTCTCACAGTACATCTCTCTGTCAAGGATGGACATATATATGTCTAAGCTTCGCCTTTTCACCTAGATAACTTACATTTGCTATCCATTTTGCAGAGCCTCGAATTGAGATCACCGTTTTTCGTATTTTCTACTAGAAGTTTCTATTTTGTGAAAATATAGAATAATTTGTTCTACTCATTTATATTGTAATGTAAAATCTAAGCTGAATTTTGTTATCTATTTGAATAAAGTAATCTAATCTAATCTCATCTATCTTCCTCTCTCTTTCAATGTTTATTACCATTCTCTTTTTTCTATCGCTCTCCCACTGTTTCTTGAATTTCACTTGTCCGTTATTCCTTATTCATTCTCCAACTCTCTTGCTCACCATCCCCTCTCCCTCGAACCCTCTTATCGTCCCCTTGTTCTTTCTCCCTTCCATCTGGGCTTCTCGACTGCGTGTTTTACCAGCCGGGGTTACATTAATCGTAATGAAATCTCTACCAATATGGTTTCTGGAATTGATCATGTGCTGATGATGATGACATTGTTGGGGCTTCCAGTGGGGACTCGACTCGACCCTACTTTAAATTTTGTTTTAAAACGGTCCCTCTGGAAAGGGACTTTTTGAAGAGGGGGAGGGGGTACCCTGTCACGTGACATTAATCTTAGTACTGCGTTCGTCCCCCACGATTATCAAACCAATCGCGCGAACATGACGCACGCACGCACGCATGCACACAATGGGCAGGCGCGCGTTCAGCTCACTTTTAAGCTAGTAAAAGTGATCGACTGTCACCTTCAATAGACTATTTACCCTTTTCGCTCATCATTATTATTGATATAATGCCAAATGACATATACAGGGGTTGAGAGTTTTTTGCGCCGATTAAATACTGTGAATTGAATTTCAAAAAACTAGCCGATAAAGTGGTTGTACTGTTCCCATTATATAATGGGTGGACGATGAATGTTTCAAAATTAATGGTATAATTAATGAGTTAAACTATTATGTTACGATGATGTAATTTCACTAATATCAGGCTATCATATGATCATTCAAAATCAATAGTATAATTAATGAGTTAAACTATTATGTTACTATAATGTAATTTTACTAATATCAGGCTATGTGTATAATCATTTCTACATAGTTTTTTCGGCCAATCAAGTACTGTGAATTGAATTTCTGAAAGTATCCCATAAAGTGATTTTAGTGTTTCCATTGTGGATGATGAATTAGGCTATATGAAAATCATTAGTGAAATCTATGAATGGCTATTCATTTATTAGCAGAAAATTACGTCAAAGCTGTTATTCCTTTTCTTTGTTTGTTTGAACTCTTAGATTCATCTAACTTATGTAGGAAAAATTCCAAAAATTGTGTTCAAATCTCTTATGTATTCTGGATGGACTAGGCTAATTATTGTGAATGGAATTTTATTTTATTAAATTTAGTAAGGAACAACAGCCAAAATTCAAATAAATAGTTGAGATTCCACAAAGTAATCTAACCGACATCTTATTACTAATAATTAAATGTCTTGATTGTTGACTTTACAACCCTGCATATCAATAATATTTCGGTGATCCAATAAGTTCTCCTTTCAACATCCTCTATGTTGTGCTTTACTGTTCAGTAAAATAAAAAAATTCGTGTTATTGACAATCTTCTGACAATATTAGCTGTAAATTACTGTTTTGATAACCAACGATATTATCAAATTCTCAACAGGGAATTATCATTTTAAGATCATATTATCATTTATTATGCAGCTGAATTCGGTGAGAATGATAATAGTGGTAGACTGAGCAACTGGTGCGAGAATGAATGAATAATGCATGAATTTCGAGACACATTTCCAGAAATATTTCTTCGCATTGGGGAAACTTGTGACGGAAGTTTTGCATATTCTGACAGCATATTACGTCACTCAACGTCGTGACAGGATTTCCTGCCTGCCACGGTCCAGCTTCGCAGTTGCCATCTCAATCTCATTTGCATCCAGTACAAGTTTTATTCCGATTTTTTATGAATTTGAGAGAATATAACGTTGAACGCTAGTCACGAATAATCATTTTTGAATGAACCTTTAGTTTAAAATCGTAATTGAATAACGTGAGGAAGAAAATATTTGTTCATTTTACTGAATCGAGGTCACCCTACACAGAAGTAGCGATAACTAGCTATAATCATAGTTAGAATTGAATGATTCTCTGGTATGAAGTGTTATGGAGAGATTTTGTTACAATATATAGTTGGCAGAACTTTTGATCCTCTACCCTTCTTCACCACATAACATGTATAAATTGCCTTCTAATATTGTAATGTGTTCTCATATCTCTGTTATTTATTTTATACTGTAATTTTTTTTTATTGATGTAATTAATTTTATTTCATATTGATGTATCTTATGTGTGTGTGAAGAAATAAATTGAAATTGAAAAAATATCTTAATAAAGTCTAGATAACGTGAATGAAAATTGAAGTATGAATAATTTAATTCATTCATGGTTCGACTCCTAACTTAAAGGATATAACATGAATAGGCTACTCAATATTTGTAACTAACTTATAATAATTGTAATTATTATAAGCTAGTAAGGAATTGGTCATTAGCCTCATAATATAAGAGACTAGATCGCAATAATAAAAAGAGGAAAAATGAATCGACAGTAATATTTCTATGCCATATTCATGGAATGAGATAAAAAACGAAATCATATTAATATCATCTTTCATTGTATCATAGAACTATCACCGTCTAATACCAGCATTATAAGCTCAGCATAAGCTTGGGCCTATCCAATTTAATTAATAACTGTATTTTTGATTAATAATTCAAACTCAGTGTTAATAATAATCAAGGCATATTAATTTTGCAAGCGGTGTGAGGTTATTGCTTCCCTCATAAAAGAGAGAAAACCTTGAGAAGAAAATCTCCAAGTAATTAACAATTGTTACGAGAAAAGTTGTAAGTGGAAGCTGGTAACAGACTATGGAAATACAGGGAACACATTAAGACAAAAATGGGGCCTCGTTGTGATAAATTTCGCCCAACATATTTGAGAAGAGCTTTAGCGGAAGAAAGCGACACGAAACTTTTACAAGACTTGTCAAGTTTTTTGAAACAAAAAGCTTGGGGCCGCGGAATTTATGATTTGTACAAGGAAAAGGGTAGTAGAACAAAAGCCAGGGGATGTAAGTTAGGGGCGGTTGAGGGTGCCCTTAGGTAGTGGTATAGTCTATGCAAGCAGAGAAGACATACTGGCAAGATGAGAAAATGACTCCAGCTCGGTCAATATTGGTTCAAAAATCATAAATTTTGACTCAGATTGTAGAGAAGAATGTTTCCTTCAATTTGAGACCAAATTGATAATTTTTGAACAAACATTAACCGAGCTGGAGTAATTTCCCCATCTAGCCAGAATGTCTTCTGTGCTTGAACATGCTATAGCATCATCTCGTCTAATTTAATTGGGACCGGCCACACCCCCGGGGCAATAAATATCTTCCTAGAACAGGATCCGACTTATTGTTTCCCCCTGCCTGCCTGCTCTTTTGGAGAGCTAGCCACAAATTGCACTCTAATGCACGCACTTGGCCCGGCCGGCGCTTTCTCGCCTCTTCAACACGAGCACCGACTCCCTAATCCCGGCAATAGTTCTCAACATCGATCATGGATCTGTCTCAGAAGAGCAACGTCTTGATTCCCTAACAAGTTAAGGACGTGGAAAAGTTAAGAATAAAATAAAAATTACAGATATGTGTTTACATTAATTCAGTTTTTAAGAATAAAAAAATTAAAGAGTAATTTTGTGAATTTAAGTAAATTTTAGAGTTGAAGTAGTTGGTTCAACGTTCAAATGAAGTAATTGAATCAACCAAAAAGGATTGTAATATATGGAAAAATCTTTTATTCAATGCGGTTCAGTTCAACTGAAGTAGTAATAGTAACGTTTATGTGGCTATAGCTATGGTTTGATGGCTTTAGTTTTTCTATAAGTGACATACCTTACGTTTAGCGTAGCACGTACAAGATTATAAGACAGGGTATATCCTATCATTGTATTGAATTCTATCATAGCATTGTATTGAAACCCGATATAAAAGTTATACCAATTTGAGTAATAGTGAAATTGTGTGTTTTTGTAAGAAATATCAAATTTATTCTTCTCGAAGGGTTACTCACTGCTGTAGTAGTAGTAAAAAATGTGCCTGAAAAATGTGTAAAGATCCTTATCAATATTCCTTCTAGAATTTGAACCGTTGTCCATCAATCGTTATCAATTTAGTCTTCAATTAATTAAATATTGAATTTTATCGAAAATATACACCACATAACTTCCAATGAATCACTGGCTCGTACACACGAAATAGGTGAAGTGTCCGTATCTTTTACTGTACAGCACTTCACCTGTTTCGTGGGCACGAGCCGCCAGTGCAATAAATGACTATTATTTGAGAAGAACTGAGTCCTAGATATTGTGAGCATATACTTCTTATTTTCAGGGAATGTGTCAAGAGTTGATGTAATGAGAAATGATAAAAAAAATCCTGCAGTAAGAATTTACCACTTGAAATTTTACAAATTTTTGTGTAACTTTTTGCGTTTCGTTTTACACTTCTAGCGTATATAACATTGTTTACCGTGCGCTAGACTCATTACACAGGCCGATGACTTTGAATGCAACAAATCCATTATCACCTAAACAGTACTTCCTGCAACAGCAGCAGCTTCATCAGCAGTACTAAAAGCAGCAGCAGAAGCAATAAAAGAAATAGCAGCAGTAGAGCCAGTAGAAGTAGAAGTTAAAATTATTAGCAGCAGTAGAAGAATCAGCGATAGCAGCAAAAGTAGCAGTAGTAACACTGTGGAAGTAGCAGTAACAGCGGCAAAGTTATTAGCATTAGCAGAATCAGTAGTAACAGCAAAATCAGTAGAATCAGCAAAGTTATTAGCATTAGCAGAATCAGTAGTAGCAGCAAAATCAGTTGCAGCTCCAACATTGGTAGAAGCACACATACTCATATAAACCCTATAATGAAAATGTCGCTGCAAATCCTAGCCCGCTATGTGCGATGCGGTAACCGCGTCCTTTCATTGAACGGACGAAGTTTGGCGACGCATTCTTGGCGAGCGAAGCGCGCTTTCACACCGACTGCGCGTCAGTTGCGGTCACGGCGTTATTACGGGGAACGCGGCACGGTATATTATTGAATTAGAGCCAGCCCAGCCGGAGGCGATATAATTAAATTCCTATGTGGGACAGACGAGATAAAACTAGAGCCAATATGTTGACAGTAGGGGTGGTAAGCGGCTTAATCTAGTCGTCTGCCTATTATCAGATAATCTTGTGTCCGATCCCCTTCGACGTGCAACGTTGCGTGGTGTGGCGTTGCGTATCTTTTGTCATGCGTAAGCCGCTCTCCTATCACGCCGTACACCTAAGCCGCTTCCGGTTTCTTCTAATCAGGTTTCATTGTGCGGCTCAGTTACGCATCAATAATCGCGAAATGCAATTGTACTTGATGGCAGGCTATTTTTGGGGTGACCTTTGACTCTCGGGTTTACGGAAAATACGTAATTGCGACGAGAATAATAATCCATTCGCATTGTAATTTATCTCCATAATTTGAATTGATTCAGGTAGCACTTTTTGAGTTTTGTTGCAATAACAAATCACAATAATTAGAACGTTTTGTATACAAATCCAAATTATGTTTAAACGTTTTATTTACAAAACCAAATTACACTGGTGGCTCGAGCACGTAACAGGTGAAGTTCTGTATAGTAAAAGATACGGACACTTCACCTGTTTCGTGGGTACAAGCCGCACTGCAGTGCAAAATTACTGTACCTGCAAAATCCTGTGCGCAGTTTCTACAATCTTCTATGTTTTGCAATCTTCAGAATTTAAAATGTAATACGGTAGGCTATTATGAATATCATATTCTTTTTATTAGGAATTGAGATTTAAATTATAAATCGAGTCACAATATAACAAACTAAGTTAATATCGAGACACCTTATTATTCGTCTAGTTTTAGTCTACCATTGTAAAACTAGATCCGGTATCTCAATATTTCTAATTTCTGGATACATCGCAGCGATTAAAATACGAGTATTTATTCCATTTTATAACATGATTTAACACTTTTTCATGGAAATAAGAGACAGGAATCGCTAAAAACTTCGCAAAAAGTTTAGTGAATGAAAATTATATATAGACCAATATTTTCAGGTTATGTCAAAATTTCAGTTCTATCATAATTCAGCCAAATATTACTTATAAGCCAATTTCTTGTTTCTTCATTCACTATAGATATTAACTACAATTATATCTTTCACAACATTCTATCATTCTCAGATCATTGCTTCTGACTGTTCTACACACTACTCATGTTCTGATAAGCCAAGAAGGGAAACTACTGTCTATAGATAAGGTGTATAGTTGGATGCCCAGCAAGCGGCATAGCACTTGATAAGTACTGCAAAGACAGGACCAACAAGCAGTTTACAAATTGCATGGAGCAAGGGGTTAGGGGCTGTTAAGAGGCGGTTGGGGGTGAGAGGGGGGGAGTGCAAACATATCCAGATGGTTGACGGAGTTCTGGAGATGTCATCTGCTTCTGATTGACTGGCACCCCAGCTCTCTTTACTCATCTTACTCTTTTTACTTTGCTCTTCTCTCGGTTGCGAGAGACACCCCTCAATTAACTGACACTGACCGAGAGTAGAGTACCTACTCATTTTCACATCTCACATACCCTGTACATCTTTTCCTCTAGCCAGAAGTGGCTGTACGTAAGTCTTGTGGTGAGGCGTGAAGCTAGGCAGTTATTCTGCAGATTGTTCATGAAGAGAAAGTTTACTCCGTTCGATAATACTTGAAGCACTGGCGGCTCGTACCCACGAAACAAATGAATTGCCCGCATCTTTTACTGTACAGCACTTCATCTGTTTAGTGGGCACGAGCCGTCAGTGGCTTGAAGCGCATTTTGACATCAACCTCAGAAAAAGTTGATAGATCACATTAAAACACTGTTTGGTATTGTCTATTGATAGTTTGATTGATTTTAAATAAAATTGAATAGACAATATCAAACTGTGTTTTTATTGTATACATTATTGATTGTTAGAGTGTGAAAGAGCTTTCAGATAGGTATGCTGGAATACAAAATTTGACAGTAACCATCATAGATAATATTCGGAAATATTTCTGACATGAATACCATGGAAACTTACAAAAAACAACTCCACACAGAAAATAATCAATGGATTTCTTCATTTACCAATGAATTGATAATTTCAGAAAACTCCAACAAAATTCAGTATTTTTTTAAACAGAAAAGTGTTTATTTGTTTTTGTAAAGTGGAAATTCCAATGTGAACTCTCATCATCTTTCATTTACCATGTAAACATCATCATTCACTCATTCATCATCACCTTTGCTTAAAATACTTGCTATCAAGTCGCAATTGTAACAATGAATAATCCATTATTTTGTGGATGACAAGAATGTATTGTTGACAAAGAAACCATCACATTTTGAAAAATAGTAGAACGTACTTTTCAATCCTGACATTAGGACAGGGTGAATAATTCTGAGTCATTAAAAACATTCCGTTACATTGCAAACATTTCGATTTCGGTAGATCTTATCCATTCTCTACTTAGTAGCTAATGATCTCATTTTTCTTAGAGAACGGTTATCCCATCATTTAAACTAAAAATACAAATCCTTATCTTAAAGATTACAAGACATCCTCTACAGTGTCCAAGCTCATTTATTCAAAAAGGTAAGCCACTAATCTACTGAATGTATTAGAACGTAATTTTCGAGGTTTTGAGGTCGTTTATCTTGCACGCATCAACCTTCCTCCCATGGAGCTTTTGTAGTAGATTATAGCTGTAACCTTAATGTATTTGCGGTAAATTCAACCCCTTAAAAACGCACAGCTATTGTCTGTCCAAGCAACGAAGACATTCCGGCAAGATGGGAAAATGATTCCAGCTCGATTAATATTGGTTCAACAATTATATATTTGGTCTAAAATCGTAGGAAACATACTGATCTACAATTTAAGATCAAATTAACAATGTTTAAACCAATATTGACCTAGCTGGAGTCATTTTCCAATCTTGTCAGAATGTCTTCTTTGCTTGGACAGACTATATCCTTCCTTCCTTTTTTACCAACACCTAATTTGCAGTTCACGGCTACATGCGCCATCAACTTTAGCGTTCAAAAAAATTACTTTATTACCTCTTCGCTATCACCCTCAAAACTCAACAGTTATTACGTCATCAACCCCCTTCCCCAATCACAACCCCTACTTTTTCATAATTTAAGCGTTTTTAATGATAACTGTTATCTTCCACAATGAATTACTACTACTACTTATTATACTCGTCTAAGCTCCGATGGAATAAAGTGAGAAAAAGTAGCCTTCTATGTCCATTATATACGGAGAACGTCCTGATCGTAAAAATAACGGAGATAAGCGACATAAAATGCATTTGAATATGTCGTTTGCTTATCCCATAAATCTTTGCCCAGTTTATGAGAAGCCATTTGGATCATAAAGAGCTTTTGAATTATCTCGCGTAAGTGATTAAATTATCCGGTTAAGCATTCGAGATAGGCGAGTGCTGCGAATTCAAAGTATTGTTTTGGAGTAGTTTTGTTTGATTTGTATAAGGAAACATTCTTTGGTGAAATTCTATTTCTTATAAAAAATCCGTGGTGTTACTGTATTTTAAATTTCAACTGCTGTAGTAGTTAACCTCAAAGCTGAAAAGCATTCAATTTAAGTTTGTTTCAAATTGTAAGAAAGACAGTTTTGGACTCGCCTGTTGTACTCTTCCATGGAAAATTACTCGATAAAGATTATTATAATAATGCTAATTCTTTCAACAGATAGGATAAGTATACATTTTTTCAATATTGCTCAAAGTGTGCAAACTTAATTCTTCATACCAGACTTTTTAAATAATATGTAAGTAAGTGAAAATTGATTCTATATTGTTCAATATTAAATCCCTAACCAATCTTGAATCTTGAATCTGAATTATTCCAATTATTTATTTATTTATTTATCAATCTATTGGAAAAACACACATCAGTTGAAAGAACAGTAAAATTTGAGGTTACAAGTCCAAATTTCTTCTTCAGCCGAAGTTTTCTCACTCAAAGAAATGATCTTAAAGTGATAATAACTTTAAAATTTTGAATTTTGAAGGGTTAATCCGAAAAACACAAAATAGTTCCAAACTTTCATTAAAATAGGAAAATTAATTAAAAAATTTAGAGCCGAAAATGATCACACACTAACACTTCCTGCAACCAAATGTAATTATTCTATTTGAAAACAAATACAAAATCTCTCTGGGACATGAGTTGTACTAAATATTTTATAAAAAAAAGTGTTGAGCTACTGTACTATTCTTTGAAAATGAAAATTTTGTAGATTTCAGGTTCGTCTCACTACTTCAACTATTGAAAAAGTAGATGAAAGTCAAATACTTTTGCAAAATAATAGTTTTAATGACATCATATTATTGTAGTAGCATGACGTAGAATCCAGTAACACTCCTGGATATTTAAAGATTGCTAGTTTATATAAGTTCTAGCAGAGATGCTATCCAATAACTGACCTAACACTCAATTTATTCTACTAGCTAGAATTCAATCAAACTACTGTATACTACTGTGAGCTACTGTACTGACGTTGTTATAACATTGTTCAATGTTTTCAACAATAAATATTTTGATTTTATTGCTATTTATCCAAACTATTAGCTACTATTAAATGGGAAGACAAGATACTGTCAAGTATTTCCATTCGATATAAATAACTACCGAAACACATTACACTTTGTCTATTGACACATTCAAAAAGAACACACAATGGTTATTATCAGTCCTTGGAATGGATGAATCAGAGGAACTTATAATTTCAACCTACAGATAGTTTTATCCATAAACCTTTATGAGTTTTGTGTCTTGCACCTGGCTTTAGGTAAATTTTGTTCCCAATTCAATTCATAATAAATTATTTATTAGAATTTCAATTAAGGTCCATCATCGGGGTTTGTGCTTTGTTTCTCGTTTCGAGTTTTCCCTGTCGTCCTCTCAATGACTTAGGGTTTTCCAACCAATTGAACATCATGTTCCAAAATAATTTTAAAAATAGCATTAATAAAATTTCTTTCCTCGTCAGGCTGACTGATGGGAGCTCATCCTTGCTCACAGACCTTAGGTCCATGCAGGGATTATTTCCTTTATGTACAGCCTGTCATCTTGCATTTTTAGAGGAATTAACACTAGATAAGAAAGTAACATTGTTGTATTTGTTAACATTTTTTCTGATGATGCGAGCGACAAAATTGTTTTTATTTTGTTTGTATTATTTTTTGGTTGAGGAATAGAGAATTTGACTTTGACTTTGACTTATTACCTACACAAATCACAACTACTCAAAAAGTATCAACTATTTAGCATGCTCTCACTGTGTAACAAGGTATGATAAAAGAAAAAATAGAAGAACTACAATTTATTCTGCTCCCCTCTACACAGTATACAAAATCCAATACTGTATGATTAGAACAGATTGGAAAGTAAAAGTAAACTAAATTCAAACAATATTGAATTTACTAGCCGAAAGTGTGCTTGATAATCAGTTTAGAGAGACTCGAAGGGGAGAGAAGAGTGTGCCAGGCAATTCCATTTCGTTATTTCAATAAAATCACTTTGAAAATATCTGTTTCAGTGAGTGAAGGAAGGGAGGGAGCCTACAGTAGACTCCAACGTTACTGACGGTTGGGGAATGACTGATTTTCATTCTCAGCTCTATCAGGACAATCGGTGAGCGGTCATTTACAGCATACGAGGACGAGAGCGACTTCAGAAAACTGTTTCACTGTTTCAGACCGCTAGTGGACTGTCCTGACGTAGGTGAGGATTGAAAACAGACAAGCGTTATCCGCCAATCTGTACGGATTCCGCTAGTGCGGAGCTAGTTCAGGGCGCCGGAGTCGCGTTCAGAATAAGCAATGAGCGTCCCGACGCTATGCAGGGAATACCAACTGGCGCCTCTTTGATTCAAATTGAATGTACCTCACTTTGTAACAGAGTTAGTTCTTGCTCGGCTCCAGGCGCCATTCTACCACTCAGCGCTGTCCGGGGAAGCGTGTTTGCTGCTGAATTGGGATTGGGATGGCTGCAGTGTCCAGGATTCGGTGGACGTTCGCTGCTGTATAGCGAGTAGCGACTGGGGAAAAGCTCGTGTTCTTCGACGTGAATTTCAATTATTGTGACGACGGGAATTCAGGCAGACTCGTCTATTTTCGTCCACTTCAACTAATAGCTGATGTTGTCAATAGGTGTCGTCATTCAGCTATGCCTAGATGATAGATTTCGTATGCTACTTATGTGCTTCAACAGCAGATGATGTCAATAAGAGTTTCTTAAAGCTAATGTCTAGCTAGATGATGGTTTTGGAATCATAAGAGACAATAGACGCCTTACATAGGTTGTTACATCCTGATGTTTAAAAATGAAATTAGAATAATTGAAATTGATAAATTAAATGAAAATCAAATACTTTTTTTTAAAAACTTTAAAATTATTATTCCACATACGTGTTTCGGGACTCAGCCCATTATCAATGTGAATAAAATAATATGAAATGAATATTTATTCATTAGAATAATAATTTAAAGTTTTTTATGTAGGGTATTTGATTTTTATTCAATTTATCAATTATTTTAAATAGCCCTAAGTTTTAAAGTTTAATTTTCAAATTAAGAATTTTGGATTTTTTTTGGCAACTTCCTGTTAGCCTACTTATTTCCATAAAAGTGTATTATTTTGTACTGAGATAAATGTATGGATGTTGGCAATTACAGTTGTCATTCATCTATGCCTAGAAAATGGTTTTAAAATTGAAACAGAGGATAAATGCATAAGTACATCAGCTGTTAGAAGGTGTGTCATGAGACAGACGAAACCGGCTAACATTTTGGCTTCTGCTAGACATGATGAATGGGAATTGAATTGAAAATTCAATCTACTCGATATAAAATCATGCATACAGTACTTCGAAATCGGCCCGGTTGGCGCAGTGGGCTGGAGCGTCACAACCTTCAGTCCGCTGGCACTGCCTGTTTAGGGTTCGAGTCCCAGTAGGCACGGGGCTGTTTTTACCTCATCAATCACCTTCGCACTCAATACCCATTACCCGCGCACAAGCTAAAATGCTTATGTGGGCGTCATACGCAATAAAAAATTAAAATACCATCAATGATCAAGTAATGATATTTGAGAACATATAAGCCGCGTATCGACAGTGCGAGGCATGTGCCGCGAATGCCTCGCGGTATAGTCTGTTGAAGCAAAAAATACCCTCTGGCAAGATGGGAAAATGACTCTAGCTTGGTCAATATTTGTTAAAAAGTCCAAACAATCTGTTCTACAATTTCAAATCACATTTATAATTCTTGAATCGATATTGACCGAGCTAGAGTCATTCTCCCATCTTGCCAGAAGGTCTTTTTTGCTTCAACAGACTATACCGCGAGGCATTCGCGGCACATGCCTCGCACTGTCGATACGGGCCTTTACACTGCACCAAATGAATATGAGTCTCATCTGTGCATCTTATAGACGTATAATAGCTAGACTAATACAGACTAAAGGTATCCTCTTCATAACTTTCGGAAAGTAGATCAACGCTGAACACTGTGAGAAGGTATCACATCACAAGTACCTAGCCGATCAAGAGGTGTTGCTTGACAAAGCAAGTTTGTTGCCTGCGTTTGAACGGTGTAACGCGGATTATGTGTAATATATTCGACGGCAAATTCCCATCTCGGCTGAAACTTAGAGACTTTGGGAACAGCATGTAAGAAGCAGACAAGTCCCTGTTCTAAGGCATCGCTCAACAGGCCTCAAGTCGGTTGAAAGTTTCGGCTTGTTTGCAAGTAGTGTCGCACCTTCAGACAAACTCCTGAGTTGTATTACAGACGCTTTGGAGGAAGAGGGAGAGTAGGAGAAGGAGGTGGTGGAGAAGGAGGTGGAGGAGAAGGAGAGAGAAACAAGAAGGAGGAGGGGAAGCAGGAAGGAAAGGAGAAATAGAAGGAGGAAGAGAACGAAAAGAAGTAGAGGAAGAAGAAGAAGAAGAAGAAGAAAAGAAGAAAGAAGAAGGAGAAGGAGAAGTAAGATAATGAAAAGAAGAAGAAGTAAGATAATGAAAAGAAGAAGGAGAGAAAGGAAAGAGAGAGGAAAAATAGCGAAGAAGTAAGAAAGGTAGGAAAAGAAAGAATAGGAAAGAGGAGGAAGAATAGGATGCGGATAAGGAGTTGAAGAAGGAGAAGAAGGGGGAGGAGGAGGCCGAGGAAGATGGGAAGAGTGGGACAGGAGGAGGAAGAAGTGGGAGAGGAGGAGGAGGAGGAGAACGAAGAGGAGGAGAAGAAGGAGAAGTAGAAGGAGAATATGAAGAAGAAAGAGTTGAAGAGGAATGAGATGCAAAAAAGAAGTAGGGTGAGGTTTTATAAGAATGAGGGAAGGAGGAGAAGAAAATAAATAAAAAGAAGGATAGAAGAAGAGAATAGTGAAAAGAGAAATTTGAAGATTAGAAGAATGCAGGTAGAAAAGTGAAAGGAAAAACAAGGAAAAAGGAGGTGAAATGATAATAATTATAATCGGAAAAAAGATAAGTAGAGGGAGACGAAGTGAGAGAAGAGGGAGAAGGAGAAGAAGAAGAAGAAGAAGGAGAAGAGGAGGAGAAGAAGAAGAAGTAGAAGAAGAAGAAGAAGGCGGAGGAAGGACAAAAGAGAAGGAATATGGGGAGAAGAGATAGGAGAAGAATGGAGAAAAGAAGAAGAAAGAGAAGAAGGGAAAGAAGAAGTAGAAGGAAGAGAAGATCGCAAAGGGGACGCGAGATAACGCGCGAGACTGTCTTGCCGTCTTATCACCCTCCATAACAATCTTCCACCTACTATAGTCTGTCCAAGCGAAGTAGACGTTTTGGCAAGATGGTAAAATGACTCCAGTTCGGTCAATATTCATTCAAAATTTATAAATCAATCTCAAATTGTAGAGAACATACTAATTTAAAATTCGAGACCACATTTATAATTCTCTAACCAATATTGATTGAGCTGCAGTTATTTTCCCATCTTGCCAGAATGTCTTCTTTGCTTGGACAGACTATAACAGCCTTTCCCTTCGGCGTTCGCCTTCCATAATATCCCCCTCCCCGCCCGATAATAAATTCAAACCAACAGCCGAGATAAAAAGCGTGTGAGTGAAGATTGTATTGCAGAAATCCACGCTCGCTAGCAAGTAATGTAAGTAGTCTGTCCAAGCAAAGAAGACCCTCTGGAAAGATGAGAAAAAGACTCCAGCTCGGCCAATATTGGTTCAAAAAGAATTGATTTGGTCTCAAATTGTAGGAAACATTTTGATCTACAATTTGAGACAGAATTTATCACTTTTAAACCAATATTGACCGAGCTGGAGTCATTTTCCCATCTTGCCAGAGTATCTTCTTTGCTTGGACAGACTATAACTTTATTGTAGTCGCTTATCCTTCCCTATGTTTGGTTTGTTGATTGCCTGCACACCAATAACAGCTACATATCAGAGATGTTTGGGATCGTTCTGTACAGATAGATATTTTGGGCAAGAGATAGGTGTAATATTGTGCTACGTTTGGTAGAAATGTAATCGGTAATTGCAAAAGTAGAACTAGAAATGTAGTGCATGCTTCTAAAGATATCATGTGACATCTCAATACACAAATAATATGAAACCTAGTGAAGAGGGAAGACATCTTGAATAAGTTCCTAGCAGGAGAAGCAGTACTCGTTTGCAAAGGCTAGTAAATCTTACCAGGTGGGATATTTCTCTCGGAATTATGGTTCACGAATCTGACGTCACTAATTTCCTACAGCGTCGCACCCAAAATGGAAAGCACAGCTGATGAAATTGTAAACATAACCTATTTTCGTTAGTGTTGAAGAATAATATTGTTGAAATGAAATCTGATGAGTTAAGAACATCACAATTAACAAGGAAACAATATTATTTTTAAGTTGTCCTAGTTATTTTGTAGTGGAATATGATTATTTTCATTTTTATAATCGTGATCGCATAGTTTGAACCCATCATAGCTTACTTCTTCCTCAACGGGAGCACTAGCTTCTCGAATCTTTGGCCCCAATTTGTGACAACAATAGCATTATATTCTTCTAGTATCACAATATTATTCTTTATTATCCGACTGTAATAAAACTCGATAATTTAATTTATCATTTTTACATATTCTCAAAATTATTTTCATTGATGTTGAGCTTTATACGTGGTATTTTTTTATTTTTCAATTCTCTGTGGAACAGCTAGGAAATTGGAATCCTAGATACATGTCGAATCATGAATATAGGTATAGAGCGTAATGTAAAAAATAAAATTAGTGACGTCATCCGGCAGGAAAAAATTGGACTGCTGGGCTCTTATGGACGCCGGCCTACCTGGTAGATTTACTTACCTTGCTAGTTTGCTAGGTTGCGTTTGCTATTAATTTGCAATGAGCAGAAATAATCGAACTCTTCTGCATATTCTAATATTTTGCTTGTCCTTGGTTCAATTATTATAGTTATAGTATTCTGTTAGTTGAGGAGACGTCAAAAATTTAGGTGACAGGAGAATGACAGTTGTCATATCTCGAGAGTGAATCAGTGTAGCTGGGGACGTTCTCGTTCCGATGTAGACATCTCACCGACTATCCTGACAGAGCTGTGAATAGATAGCAGTCTAAAGTCAACCTCCTAACTTCGTGGCGTGAGCTACAGGAAGATTATATCCTCCCCCTATTTTAGAATCCATCCCCACATATATTAATTTTTAGGATTCATTATGATCACATACCTCAATAAGAAAGATTCTCCAGTATCATCCCTATTTTGGCTATATTAATTGTCAGGGATCAACCTAATCACATATCCTGTATATGAAGACTCTCTTCACTAAATTAATTGCCAGGTATCTACTCAATCACATATCCTGAATATAAAGATTCTCTTCGCTCTATTGAAGGTAATAAGTGATCAACCGTATTTGAGCAGTACGCGTACATCCGCAACGATCACAGCAGTTATAGTCTGTCCAACCAAAGAAGACATTCTGGAAAGATGGTAAAATGACTCCAGCTCGGTCAATATAGGTTCAAAAGTTATCAATTCGATTTTAAATTGAAGGGAACTTCCTATTTACAATTTGGGAACAAATTCATAATTTTTAAACAGATGTTTACCGAGCTGGAGTTGTTTTCCCATCTTGCCAGAATGTCCTCTTTGCTTGGACAGACTTTATGTGTGGGAACGGTACAGGAATTACGGCACACGGTTAAGCGACGTTTAATGTGAACGCGGCCGGGATGGGTGCCCCTCCACGACACGCTACATTGGTGACAGCGGTCGTGCGGAACACGTTTCGTGTTGGTCGCGTGCCGTGTCGCCGCCACCGCCCCCGCTGCCCATCAAGAGACGTCGCACTCTTAATTAAATAGTTGTGTCACCGTGTAGTGAGATCGTCGGAGGCGGCGGTGGAGGCGGATTTGCGTGAGGGGCCGCATACGGGGCGGCACGTGTGTGTGCCACGGCGACCGCCCACTATCAATTACTCGTTGGCTCCCTCTCTTGAGGAAAGAGAGAGAGAGAGAGAGAGAGAGAGAGAGAGAGAGAGAGACAGAGGCGAAATAAAATGCAAAGAAATAGAAAGAAGAAGAAGAAGAAGATGATGATGAAGAAGAAGGAGAAGGAGGAGAAGGAGAAGAAGAAGGAGAAGAAGAAGATGATGATGGAGAAGAAGGAGAAGGAGGAGAAGGAGAAGGAGGAGAAGGAGAAGAAGGAGAAGAAGGAGGAGAAGAAGAAGAAGAAGAAGAAGAAGAAGAAGAAGAAGAAGGAGAAGAAGGAGAAGAAGAAGAAGAAGAAGAAGAATGAATAGGTGAAGGAGGATCTTGAAAAGCGTGAATTCTAGGTTTTACAGCAAAATATTCAACTAATCATTTGAGAATTGAACACAACTTGAGAAAATATTCAGTGCTGTGGAAAAAAACTGAAAAAAAGAGATTTAATGACTGTGAGAAATTGAGAAAATGGAAGAAACTGAGGGGGAAGACGAAAAGAAAAATAAATCAGGGAAAATTAGATGAAAGGAGAATGAAAGGGGAAAGTATCGGAGCAAGCAAGCCGGTGTGTATAAAATGAGAGAGACGGAGTTGTTAAAGATAAAGGGAAAAGCAATAAGAATAGGGGAGGTAAACAAGACGTAAATAGAGAGACAGAGAAATGGGAAGAAGCAAGTGGGGGGAATGTGTAGTGGGAGAGATGTTGAGGAAGATAGGAGAAAGAAGGACTGAGACTAAGATGATGCAGAATGAAGTAGATTTACGCAAAGAAAGACGAAAAATACCTAGAAGTGCGTAGAGAGACGAGGGGGATGTGGAATGACGGAGGATGTTGAGGGATCCGTGACTAACCTCAACTTGTGGGCGTCAGCGGCACTTGAATTGCGTCAAGTGCTGTCGTTACGCATCCACTTTGGTGGTTGCACCACTTTGAAGTCATCGTAAAGCATGCGATAATTAAGATGTGGGCTCCTGATCACAAGCAGTAATTGCTCACTGGATTAAAGAAAAAAATATAGCAAGACTCCAACAGCTGATGTTTTCAGAGTTTTTATTGACTAGCATTGGTTTCCCCATCCTTGACGAAAAATCGTACGCTTTTTTCCAATTCACGAAATACAGAATTGTTTCATAGATAAATTTCTTATATGAGCTTGTAGAGAATTTCAACTCCTACATTTTGAGTGATTTTAATCTATATTTTTACTCTAATTCAACATGAGAAGAATTCCGTTAATAACGTTTCTTGGGAATAATCTGCAGCTGAGCTAATTATGCAATTATGAGTAGCAATGCTACATTTATAATATAATTACATTCGATTGCTTGCTATCCATAATTGCATTAGCCCAGCTGCAGAGAATTCCCAAGACACGTTATTAACGGAATTTTTCTCATGTTGAATTAGAGTAAAATATAGATTTAAATCACTCAAAATGTAGGAATTCTCTACAAGCTCATATAAGAAAATTATCTATTAAACATTTCTGTATTTTGTAAATTGGAAAAAGCGTACGATTTTTCGTCAAGGATAGGGAAATCAATGTTAAATTTTCCACGAGAGGAACTCCGTGACATCAGAATCATAGCTTGCCCAGCCAGCTGTTTTTTACTCTGCCCCACCTCTACTATTTTATGCACCTTGCTGCACATCAGCTGTATGTTTCAAAAAACAATAGTCAGAAGACAATCTTCAGAAGACAATTGTCTTGCCAATTGGTATCGTATAAACTCAGCGTAAGAACTTTTATCTTGTCTATCAGAAAAATTTCTACAATTGAGCAGAGTTTGATACTATCATCTGTGAACCAAATTCGAGCATAGCCCACGCACAATATTTGGAGCCAGTTAAGTCTAAACCACTTTTATTAAACGGTGATTGCACACTGATCGTGGGTGTGACGTCACATCGTTGGCAATCAGCAAACACGGGCGGCAAGAGACAAACACACTCTGTGTTTCCCACAGAGCAAACAACGGCTAGATGCCGAACTACAGACTCTGTACACACTATGTATACAGAGTCTGTATGCCGAACAAACAGGCCTACAAATATCGGCTCAGTCAGTCAACATAGTATTGTTATTGGCCTATATATAGTTATAGTTCAGATATAGTTTAAGTTCTAGTGGAAAATATGCTCAAAGTAATACAGTTTTAGAGTATGGATGTAGTAAGCTATAGTTCTATAGTTTAGTTCTATATAGTAGTTTTATAGTTCTATAGTTCTATAGTCTGTCCAAGCAAAGAAGAGCCTCTGGCAAGATGGTAGAATGACTCAAGCTTGGTCAATATTGGTTCAAAAATTATCAATTTGTTCTCAAATTGTAGGAAACAAATTGATCTACTATCAAGATCACATTTATTTCTCTTGAACAAATATTGACCAAGCTGGAGTCATTTTCTCATCTAGTCAGAGGCTCTTCTTTGCTTGGACAGACTATAGTTTCTGTATTAGATAAAGTTATCATAGTAATAACAGAGAACGTAAATGATAGATTTATGCAATTTGTGGTATAGTCTAACCAAGCAAAGAAGACATTCTGGCAAGATAGGACAATTACTCCACCTCATTTAATATTGGTTTAAAAATATGGTTCAAAAATATTGATCTCAGATAGTATAGGAAACATTCTGATCTACGATTTGAAACCAATTTATAAATATTGAGCGAACGGGAGTCATTTTTCCCATCTTGCCAGAGTGTCTTCTCTGCTTGGACAGACTATATGTAGAGATTGATGTGAGAAAGGTCTAAATGCTGATAATGTAGATTCGCTTCATCATGAAATTTATCTAAAAACTGTACAAACTCATGGGGTGCTCTGTATATACTTTGGAAGACTTCAATCTTTAAAGAACTGAACGACTTCTTTATTCATTGTAACAAATTATCGCCTTTGTTGCTGAAGCAATAGCCAACCTGTTGCTTAAGCTTCTTTTCCTTGAAAATATTCTGCTGTAGCATAAAAAATCCTTTCATCGTCTGCTGATGAGCTTCTCTTCTTATAAGTCTCTTCACTGTGCAAGCATTTTTTATCAGGTTAAGTTCATTCAATCTATCTACGAAACATGCAAGTTACCCCCGCTTTACACACACCGATTTTTGGACGTCCTGTTATTCACGCTCCCTATGAATTTTACCAGATTGAATGAGGCTTGCCAAACAAGAGACACATGTGTGTGCTAAGTTCTGTTTAATTTAGTAGATTTCAAAGGGACGGAAAAATCTGAAAATCGTGGTGATACAAGACTTGAGGTATGTTGTTACTTGTGCGTTGATCGTTGATCGTGAACGATGATCGTTGTAGTCGATCAGCTGTGGCCAATCACAACTCAAGTTTTTAAATAGCAAGATGATTATCGCACCAGTAACAACATACCTTTACATGAAAGAATTTTGAACATCATCATTCACTATAATTCAGATATGACATCAATATCATACTGGTGGTTCATGCCTTGGGAAGAGGTGAAGTGTAAAGTATAAGATATACGGACACTTCACCAGACAAGCTGCCATTGAATATCACTATATCTCATAATAATAATTGAAGTGAAAGTGAGCAACATTAGTAATTATTTCAAACATTTCAAAGGTTCTACCACTCCAGTCTTGAAGAACATAAGTGAAACTTACTGACTTGATCAATAATTAAAAGATTTATTAAATGACTCGAAGAATGAATCCCTCACCTCGACTTGATCAAGTCGTCGTGTGATCGACACATGAGTAAATTATGTAAGATCATAGAAAGCTATTCTATTAAAGGAAGCTATGGTAAGATTCGATTTTCACGCCAAAATCCATCACAGAGTTCTACATAACTTGAACAAGGAGGTCTGTCTTGTAGTACAACTACATGCTTTGCATGAGCTTTGCATGATCAAAGCCGTAGTTGAAATACTGTAAGCCACACTGATAAGAAGTAGGATGTCATTGAAAAGGCCTACGGAGATAAAGTCTGTCCAAGGAAAGAAGACGTTCTGGAAAGATGGGAAATTGACTGCAGCTTGGTCAATATTGGTTCAAAAATCATCAATTTGGTTTCAAACTTTAGATCAGAATGTTTCCTACAATTTTAACCAAAATTTATAATTTTTCAATTGATATTGATTGAGCTGGAATCATTTTCCCATCTTGCCAGAGTGTCTTCTTTGCTTGGACCGACTACAGCTGGATTTTTGTCAGGCGGGATAATTCGAACGCAAGTACTGACTGAATGTGGCGAATATGATTGGTGTAGTAAGGTGTAGGGGCGTCCGTCTTAGCGCGCGAAAGCCGATTATCGCGGCAGCTCCATTAGCGCAGCAGACACTATTTCAACAGATTGCGGCATGATTCACATGTTGGAAGAGAAAAAGAGAGAGAGAGAGTGGGAGATTTATGTAGATAACAAGAAAAAATTCGCTCCGGCAGCTGGCGGTCGGAAAGAGTGCATTTCAAATGCAATTCTATGATGGCTCAAATTAATTATTTAAATTATTTTTATAACTCTAACGCCGTGTAAAGCAAAGTATTTGTGGTTTCCCAACACATATTTTGTATAGTGGGGGCCACGAAAAAATATATCTTTTTTGCAATAAAATCTAAATTGTTACTTAAATTCATATCATGAAATCTTACCTGTATATTGGAAGAGAAAAAGAGAGAGAGATTTATGTAGATAACAAAAAAAATTCGCTCCGGCAGCTGGCGGTCGGAAAGAGTGCATTTCAAATGCAATACATATCGTATCGTATCATACGGTCGTATCAAGGTGGAAGATATGCAACCCGCAATACATCTACAATTTAAAAAACTGATAACTGGCGTAATCTTGAACGGAATTCAAATATATTTTAACACAACATTTCTAGACCTTATCTGAACCTGCCTACCAAATATCAATATTTTCTACCGATTGGTTCTCGAAAAAATTGAGAAAACGCCGAAAAACTATAGAAAAACTGAAATATTTGGCGTATTCTTAAAAGGTTTTCAAAATCCGTTCTTAGCGAGCGTCTAAACGTCCAACTGAACATGCCTGCCAAATTTGAACGCATTCGGTTCTGTGGATTTTCAGTTCTGGTGATTAATCAGTCAGTCGCTTTTATAGATATAGATTTTTACAAGTTTCACACTAATTTCGATATTTTACACTACAATTTTTACAGGTTACTCTATAATCTATTCAATGAGAGGTTACATATGAATGAAAAAATCATAGAACAATTTTATCCAAACAATATGCTACTTGCTTGCAATCTTACTTGTTGTGAATTAGAATATCTTAATGAAAAGGCGAAGTTTGGACATAAAAATGTCCATTCTTGGGAAAGGATAAGTATATCCTTTCCATCAACACTTGGTCTGTAGGAGAGAGAGAGAGAGAGAAATAGGACAAGATCGTTATGAGTGAAGAGAGAGTAAACAAGAGGAAAACAGACAGTGGAGAAGAGTGAATGAAAACGATATTTTTCTCAAATTTGAGTTTGAACAAGAAACTGAAAGATAGAGAGAGGAAGATATCAAGTTTGGTTTTTATGTATTGAAGTTTTTTTTAGTTTATATTCAGTTAATCTGACAATTTATGAGATCGGACTATAATATATAGATATTAATATAGATATAATATCGAAAATATTTATAACAGATTAAATAAATGTGGTTAAAGAAGGAAGAGAGCAAAAGAGAGTCGAAGAGGAAGTGATGAGTAGGAGAAAGAGACAGAGAATTACTTTTCTTCCCCTACTTCTCTATAGGTGGTGTAAAGAGAAGACAGCGTGCGTAATCTGATTACATTGAATGCGTTACTCGCGTCCCCCGGGGTCGTTATTTCGCAATCGAAGGAATAAGATGACGACCGGATCTCATCTGAGCGATTATAGTCTGTCCAATCACAGAAGACATTCTGGCAAGATGGGGAAATGACTCCAGCTCTGTCGAAATTTGTTAAAAAATTACAAATTTGTTCTCAAATTGTAGGAAACATTCTAATCCACAATTTAAGACCAAATTCATTATTTTTGAAACAGTATTGACTGAACTGTAGTAATTTTCCCATCTTGCCAGAATGCCTCCTTTGCTTGGACAGACTACACCAAGATGCTGCTTTATCGTTGCCACGATCGTAAACGACAGTTCACTGCAGTTTAACTGGAGTTTAAACCGCTAATAAAATAAATAATTACCGGCCAACTTCCATTGTATCCAGCTGTGTCGTTAGTCGTAGTTTGAAAAGCTGAAGGAAGCGTTTTGACTGCCACATGCGCTCGCCAAACAACAGCCAGTGACGAATTAAAGATGGTTGAACGTCTTTCATTGCACGTTATTACCGGCTGTTAAGTTCATGATTGGTTGAGGGAGGAATTAATTGTTTCATAACATATTGTTGGTGAATTTTTAGGACAGTATGTGGTCATCTAGAGTGGCTTTTACTGTGGAAAATGAACCTAAACTTATAAAAAGTTATGGGTTTTCCACTTTTTGAGTAGTTGTGAAGGTGATATTGTGGTAGTTATCCATATTAAATGTAAAGACAAGACGTTGTCAAACCACTGATTTATTAAAAAAATACCAGAGATTGATAATGATAACGAACGAAACCGGTATCTCGATTTTTTTATAAATCAGTGGTTTGACAACGTCTTGTCTTTTCATTTAATGTGGATAACTACCACAATATCACCTTCACAACTAGTTACTCAAAAAGTGAAAAACCCATAACTTTCGACACGTTTCCTATTGGCGAAACATGGTTATGTCGGCGAGGTGGTACACCTTTTGGTCTCTTCACCAAATAAGCCAAACGCTAATACCAGAAGTTGATTTAATCTTCAATTATACTTTGAAAGTAAAGTTTTTTGATAAGTTTTTAAAAGGGTTATTGTTGGTGAATTCTTAGGACAGTAGTCATCTAAGAAAGGCTTGTACTGTGGAACCATGAACTTATAAAAGACTGATTGTTGCACACGAGTACAACAAGCGAGTGCAGTTGTTGAACTTTGATTAGGCCCACTCTAAGTAGAGTTCGTTGATGAGGACTCGAATATATTACCTAGGAATATGATGCAACCATGAATGAAATTTCTTCAATTCTTGATTACTGATTTCTCGGGAGCACTGGCAGCTCATGCTCACAGAACAGGTGAAGTGTCCGTATCTTTTACTGTTCAGCACTTCACCTTATTGATGAGCACGAGCCACCATTGCTCGGGAGTTGGTTTTCTTGATTAGATTCATTGTTGGTTACCTGAGCCCTCATGGAACTAAGGCATTGAAAGGTTCAAATATTATTTTCGATAAAAATAAAGAAATTTTTCTCTTTGAATTGCAGGCACTGGCGGCTCGTGCCCACAAAACAGGTGAAATGCTGGACAGTAGAAGATATGAAGTATGTTAAGTAAGTTATAAAGATATGAAGTAAGTGTCCGTATTTTCTACTGTACAGCACTTCACCTGTTTTGTGGACACGAGCCGCCAGTGATTGCAAGCCTAATCAAGAATGTGCAATTTGAGCTATGCGAATTCGGCCATACTTACAGTACACTTTACTCTACTCTGTATTCTAGAAAAACTTGAAAGTTTTCATTTTAAAATCGATTTCATAATGAGAAATTTTTGAGTTGGCTACATAGAAAATGACTTTTTTATGGGATAAGATCAACTTGACGTTTGAGAATTGGGACAAGCAAACAACAAAACAGAAGAACATAAGGAATCACATTCATGTTCAAATCTCTATCCAAAATTCCAAGTCTCGATTCAGTTGAAACTTCTTTGTAATTCCTTTTCAGTACAACTTTTTTTGAAATGAAGGAAAGTTTCATGACAACCTCTCTCAACAAAAGTCACTTTGATCTCAGAGAACATTGAAATTTAGTAAACATAACAAAACTACAAAATCTCTTTTGAATAAGGAAAATGGAGGCACCTGTAACGATGCTGTGCAATAATTAGTTTCAAAGATTCGAGCCCTAATTAGATGTGTGGAAGATGCCACTTGCATAAGTGCCACTAACTAAGTACGCCGAATGAACTCTTGGCGCAATACTTCTCACGTACTCAATTAATTAGCATTCTACAAATGAAATTCTTCCCCGTAAGAACAAAACGCGCCTGGGGAAACATATGTAGCCGACATTATTATCACTGCACTCCAAGAAACAAGAAGCAGTAGTCTTTTCAAGCAATGAAGACCTTCTGGCGAGATGGGAAAATTACTGTAGCTCGGTCAATATTGGTTCAAAAATTATCTATTTGGTCCCAAATTGTAGATTAGAATATTTCTCACAATTTGAGACCAAATCGATAATTTTTGAACCAATATTGTCCGAGCTACAGTAATTTTCCCATCTTGCCAGAGTGTCTTCTTAACTTGGATAGACTATAGTAGTCTCAAGTCTGGAGTGCCAATTACTTGACATAGTCAACGCTCCAGACATCTTTCAACCAGCGGTGATAACTCGCTAACAACTTCCCCGTAACTTGACGGAAGCTGTAGCATTTATAAGCTGTTTACTTTTACGCGTAATACAAGACTAACAAGCTTGTCGATAATTAGCTGCTCGAGATTATACGCGGATATAATAAGACAAGAAGCATGAAAATGTAGTGACGTTTTACACAGTGGTGTCTTCCCCTTGACGGTAATATAATGAACATCTGTGTGAGTTTATGCTGATTTTCCCCTTATTTATATGTGGGATGAAGTATCTAGTCTAAATTGACTAAAATAATATGTTTCCAGGTAGGCTATACATAATATGCATATGCCTATACATATACATATACATATACGTATACATATACATATACATATACATATACATATACATATACATATACATATACATATACATATACATATACATATACATATACATATACATATACATATACATATACATATACATATACATATACATATACATATACATAATATGATTATGTATTGTCTACATATTGAACCTCCTTCGATTCTCTATTGAATCTTTTTCCAGATGTATGTATGTATTCTTATGCCGTATTCGCTGGGGAGTTCCAAAAGGAAGTTCCACCGGCACCATAACCTTAATTTCCATCGAAGGGAAATCATGGTATTTCTTCATATGATACACAGAAATTTGAATTTTCCAAAGTTCTACCGAATCAAGAGAGTCCAAAAACACGAGGAAGATCACCAAAATCACCATTCACTATCAAAAATTTTTCCAGATAAATAATTCAAGAATCACAAAGTTTATGTTAATACAGTTTATAAGTATTAACTTTTTTATTCTATTGACTCTTTTCAGTTGATGTATTTGTTTGGAGAAAAACCAAATTTCGAATCAAAAGCATCATTCAAGGACCTATAGAGAATGTGTTTGCCTCTCCCTTATGCAACCCGCAACACACCCATGAAAATCACCAATAGGAATTCTTGAGATTGGATTAGTAAATTACCAAACTCAAATTACAAATCAGGGATAATGTGGAAAATATGTGGAATATTCGAACTTCAAATGAAGTGGATTACCGAATTTCAAATTACAAATCAGGGATAATGTGAAATTTTGTTGAACCTCGGAGATCCAAACTGAACATTGAGATGAGAAAAGCTTGCCATACGCTTTGAAGGATTCATAATTATTAATCTTGAATACAAATGAATTCAATCATTGAGCATCTTGAAAGCGAACATCTTTGACTTATGACAGCAGCTTCATCAATGAGATTTCCAGTGATATTAGCTTTATTGTGTTTACTAGCCGGCAGGTACGTTTTGCTCACCTTCTCCGCCTAGCAAGGGGGCTCCGCCCCCTGGACCCCCGGCAGTATAGGCAGTGTAAGTGATTCAAACAGGCTCGCTTCGCTCGCCTGCAAATTCCTTTCAGAAGGGATTCGAAATTCATGGAGCACAGCATTTCTACACCTAATCTGGACCTGTTTACCTAATTTCAACATTTTCTGCCAATTTGTTCTGGAGAAATCTAAGAAAAACTCCGAAAATTCCAAAAATAGTAGAACGCTTATATTAAGCGTAACCAAGGAGGTATATCGGACATAGTTTGAAACTTGATTCAATATCTTCCAAATTAGTTTATCTATAATCTCGCTGAACCATTGAATTTACAGTTATGGTCGTATTAAGGCGGAAGATATGCAACCCGCAACACATGTACAATTTTGAAAACCTGATTACTGGCGTAATCTTGAACGGATTGCAAAAATATTTTAACACAACATTTCTAGACCTTATCTGAACCTGCCCACCAAATATCAACATTTTCTACCGATTGGTTTTCGGAAAAATAAGAAAAAGGCCGAAAAACTCTACAAAAACTAAAATATTTGCCGTATTCTTGAAAAGTTTTTTAAATCCATTCTTAGCGCGCGTCAAAACGTCCAACTGAACATGCCTGCCAAATTTGAACGCATTTGGTTCAGTGGATTCTTAGTTCTGGTGATGAATGAATGAATGAATCAGTCAGTCAGTCAGTGCCATTTCGCTTTTATAGATGTAGATTGTGTTTATTACAAGTTGAATGTGACTGTAGAAGGATTCGTTTATTGTAAGCTATAAGGAATGACAGGAATGAAATATTGGCTGTTATTACTAGAAAGATTGCAACTTAAAACATAACACAAATTATTAAATGAATTCATAAATGTGTTCATAATAGACGGAAGACCAAAATTTTTCATAAATATTTACGATTTCTGATCGTATAATTAGTTGACAACAGTCGCAAACGAACGAATTCCTCTCAATTTATTTCACCGGTTTACGAATTAATGCGCGATTTCTGAGAATTCGAGGTGTAAATCAGTTATGTGTTGATAACTTCCGTTCTATTCAATCTATTCATTACTGTACATGGTATAGTCTATCCAAGCAAAGAAGACATCCTGGCAAGATGCGAGAATGACTCCAGCTCGGTCAATATTGGTTCAAAAATTATAAATTTGGTATCAAATTGAAGGAAACTATCTGCTCTACAATTTGAGACGAGATTTATAATATTGAACAATATTGACTGAGCTGGAGTTATTTTCCCATCTTGCCAGAATGTTTTATTTGCTTGGACAGACTTCAAAAACTCTGAGAAAAAAGTAGAATAAATTGAATAAGCGAGCAAATCGATTTCCTGACTATATTCTTGACTCCCTAACGAGATCCGGACTTTATTCGTTCGGAATTTCTCCGGAAATTGGTTACACATTGAGTGCATGATTTTCTATTGTACTGCATTATTCGAAATTTGAGTCTCAACAATGTTACCAATAAACGGCTACAATATGAATCTGAATAGCCTATACTAAATCGGAATAATTATACGTCGATTTGGGGTTTCGCGCTACTGGTTGTCACACAATGTTTACATATTTACAATTTTTCATCAAGTTATTTACATATTTATATTCATTTATTACACATATTATTTACAATATTTCATCAAATAATTAAAAAATAAATCACTCCAAATAATTTATTATGAAATCGAGTTTGTTACTATACAAGTGATTCAAAAACTTGTAAGCATTTTCAAGACTATAAACAATGATACGATTGACCAAAATTTCTTAATTGCAATTTAACATTGAAAATTTTATTCGATTCTGATGCAATCATTGACCCCTTATGATTTTTATCACAATTAATCTTTAAGATACGGGTAATCATGTAACATTTTGCACTAATTTATGATAATAATAAAATATTACATTTCATGACATCTACAAATTGGGCACCGATAACAATTATTTCCCATTCTCTACTAGCGGAAAATAAATTCTCTGCGCAGAACAATCATCGTATCCTGAGAGAAACCTTGCGGCGAGCTGGCCAGCCATTGTCGAAGATAAGAGCCTTGGCGGTTAGGCTAGCCTAAGCCTGACAGAAAAGACCTCATCAGGATTAGACCTCGGGTCCCCTTAGCATTACCCCCCTCCCCCTTTCCAGGTCTTATTCCTGTCAACACGTTATCCCCGGCAACCGGCATTAAGGCTGCTTTTCAAATTATAGTTCGCGCAAGACGAGAAGACACGCTGTTACAATGCACTTTACATTGCAAGGAGTATCTTCTCAGTATACGCCAACTATACCTGGACAGCCTCTTCTTGGTACAGTCTGTTCAAACAAAGAAAACATTCTGGCAAGATGGGAAAATGACTCCAGCTCGGTCAATATTGATTGAAAAATTATAAATTTGGTCTAAAATAATACATCAGAATTTTTCATACAATTTGAGACCAAATATATACTTTTTGAACCAATATTGACCCAGCTGGAGTCATTTTTCCATCTTACCAGAATGTCTTCTCAGCTTGGACATTGTATACTTGAGAAAATCATCCGGGTTTTGAACGGAATTAGTCTTCGGCTCAAATTCTCTCCCGTTCATTATCTTTGTTACACACAGAGAGGGTATCAAATTTTCAGTTGTCAACGGTTCTGGACTGGTAAATGTCTTATTTTAACATGCTTGTCTGATCTCAATGTCAGCACGACTTGATGTGATGATTCTATGCAGTGTTTGTATCCAGCTATCTTTATTTATATTAGGCCTATATATTCAAGAAATAACAATGAACTTTTAAGGATGAAAACAAAGACATAGTGAATCAAAATCTCCTTCTATTCACAATTTTGAAGAATATTCCTAGTAGGTTATGTTTGGCACTGGAATGATCAGTTATGAATTATTTGTTATGGAGAATGTAATCTTGTCAAATTAGAGATTGATCGATTTATACATTATTTATAACAAATAGACCAGTCTTTCTTGAAATTCCATCAAAGTTTTTACAATCGGTCGAGAAATTCATGAATAAAGATGCTTTATCGTTGAAAGAACTTGGTTTAGCCTAGAAAAAATTCCTGAGATGTAGAAAATTTGGAGAGACTATAATTCTTTAGAATAATTTATTGTTATCAGATTTCTTCTAACTATTTTTCTAGGTATTTTGAAGGATAAATTGAATTTCTATTACCTTTCAAGAGAAGATGTCTCCATTCACTAAGCGTAATCCAAATAGGCAACCAAATAGGAAAATGTAAATAAGTTCGTTACAAAAATGGCTGAACATGAGATCATGTAGTCTCCAACAAGATAAGTATACGAGCACTGTAACTCTAAAATACAACCATGAATGGTAGCCATTGACAAACATAAAACTTGGTTATAAGGGGTCACTGGCGGCTCGTGCCCACGAAACAGGTGAAGTGCTGTACAGTGGAAGATAGGGGAACTTCACCTGTTTCATGGGTACGAGCCGCCAGTGTAAGGGGTTATGCTCAATCTCACCTATATGAAAATCAATTGGATACAAGTAAATCAGGGTACAGTACCGTACTTTTAGTCAATTTAAATTCAACTGAAAGTTTAGAAATTGTGCTATAAAGAAGAATTCAATCATAACACCACGAAACGTAATAAACAGACTATGAGTAGAGCCAGCCAGAATTGCAATTATTCACAGAGAAACCGTGAGAATACCAGCGCGTAGAAATGAAATATGTTGCAAAATATTGTGCGGCAGAGTGTATATGAGTACCAAGCAAAGAAGATATTCTGGCAAGATGGAAAAATGACTTCAACTCGGTCAATATAGGTTCAAAAATTGTATAATCAATCTCGAATTGTAGGAAACATTCTGATCTATAATTGCAGACCAAATTTATAATTTTTCAATAAATTTTCACCAATATGAAGTTGTTTTCCCAACTTGCCAGGAAGTCTTCTTTGCTTGGACAAAACTATATGTGGCCAGGCAACATACAATTGCGATTTCGCGTGATGATGACCGCTGCCGAGTGTTGGGTCGATTCATTAACCCCCCTCCCCCCATTACACCCTCAAACCCTACATCTGTCCCCCCCTCGATAAGCGCGAGCCGCCTTCTGATTTATTACGCCGTTATTTACACGAAACCAGATAAAAGGACAAATTGTTATTGTTGCACAGCACAATAATTAACTGCTGCGAGACGCTTGATCTACGAGCTACAGTTTCCTTCAACCCCCTTTCACCCCACAACCAACCCCCCAAAACAACCCCCTCAAACACCTAGCAATTTATCGACCCCCACCCTGATTTATTTACACTTTTTCTATACTGCTACCCCCCTTTTCAAACGCCCACACGTTTAGTTATTTATCGCGCACTCAACCCCTTTTCTTCAATAAATTCTACACGAGGTGACTTCGCCGCACGCCAAATCAAACGTTCGGATAACATCGGCGAACACATTCCCGAACTCCATTCCCGAACATTCGGCGAAATTAACTTACCCAGCAAACGTACCACTAGGCTATAGGCTTCGATATAATTATGTTTCAGTAGTAAACGCTATTTACTGGGTAAGGGTATCATGGGACAACAAAGAAACATCAATGTTCTTCCATCATCAATAAGTAGTGATGAGCTTCGGAAGTGTTTTTCAAAGTGAAAATTGTAAAGTGAACTTTCATCATCTTTCATTCACCATTTAAACATCATCATTCACTCACTCATAATCACTATTGCTTGAAATACTTGCTATTAAGTCACAATTGCAACAATACATAGAAAGGAAAATTTGATGTTTCAAGAATCGAATGGTGTTTTTCCCATCGATCAGTGTATTGTTTTCGTGCTTTCATTTTCAATGACAATGCTTTCGTGCTTGTTTAAAATCGTCAATCATCAATACGAATCATCAATCATCAATCAATGCATCAATACGGTAACCGCAGCAATATCCCTGATAAGCTTGTTATTACTTTATGCACAGTTTCCATAGAAATTGTAATGATTCGAACTTGAAACCTCTGATTATCAGAGTTACCTAGTTACGTACTAAATCAAATGAGATTGATGACTCCATCCTGTGAATTATCAATAAAAAGGGGGTGGCGTAGCTGAGTGGGCTGAATGCTGGCTTTGCAACCCAAAGGTCCCGGGTTCAAACCCAGGTCAGACCAGAAATTTTTCTCAAGCCACTTCCCCGTGTTTCGGATGGACACGTTAAGCCGTCGGTCCCGGCTGCCTAAAAACAGTCGTTAAGTCATGTCAGAGGCCCTGAAATTGTTCAGGAGCGACCTGAAAACTCTGACACCAGACCTGAGCCAGCCAGGTTACACGAATATTATTATTTTATCAATAAAAAACAATATGAGATTTCTTCCATTTTGGAAAAATATAAGAAACATCGAGAGACCGATTGATGTTATGATAAAACCATCAATTAGTGCAAAACATGTGTAACATCAATGTGTAAACATCAATGTTTACACATTGTTGTTTGATGTTGAATCATGATAGAAAAAATTGATGCATTGATACCCAAAAACATGATACTCATCCTAATACTTACCTCAGTATAAACTCTGTATGCTGTACATATGTTCATATTACAGTGATATACGCTACTTCCACTGGCGGCTCGTGCCCACGAAACAGGTGAAGTGTTGTACAGTGAAAGATACGGGCAACCTGTTACGAGCCGCCAGTGCTTCCCCCATTGTATAAACTACAGTAATAATGCACGTTACTGTCCCCAATTATTGCGATGTGATACTCTAGCATACGTTTGCCACTTGTCAACTTGTTATCGATGTGTTCTGGCTTTGTAATCAACCGACCAATCACAGCCACTGTCAACGGACAGTTTTCCCGCCACAATTGCGATGACAAATTCGCCCGCTGATATTCTGGGACAACTATAGTCTGCCCAAGCCGAGAAAACACCCTGGCAAGATGGGGAAATGACTGCAGATCGGTCAATATCGGTTCAAATATTATAAATTTGGTCTCAAATTGTGGAGCAGAATGTTTCCTACAATATGAGACCAAATTTATCGGTTTTAAACCAATATTGACCGAGTTGGAGGCCTTTTCCCATTTTGCTAAAATGTCTTCTTTGCTCGGACAGACTGCTGTTCATACGTGTGTAAGATAAATGGATATGAACAGTGATTGGAGATTTTTTTGTCTGTTTTTTGTCGTGTGATTTATTTATTTCAGAATAGTACTTTATGCAACGGTTGTATAATGGAAGCCTTTATAGCATGAGGTGAGATGTAAGTTAGAGCCACGAGCGAAGCGAGTGCTCTAAATATCGGTCCGGGTATCAGCCTGGATAAAATTGTAAAACCAAGTCTGCCATGTTATAGGTATCTTGTTAACGTTATCTTGGTATATGTTATCTTAGTAGGTAATGTTATCCTGTAACTTTGTCGGAATGAATGCAGTCGTTTTCCAAAATCAATTTGTCAGAAATGACGTCATCTGCAACGTTTAGATAAATGATCTTTGTAAAGATAGTATAAATTAAGATTAATTCATGTTGAATGAAAATAAACTGCATACAGTTTACAGTTGCATACTGCTTGAAACAGTAAATACAAACAATCTATTTTCATGTACAACTTATTTCATTAAGTCAAAATTCATAAATCTTAGTATTCAATTAACTATTGAGTTTATAATCATGGATAAAAACTATGGTTAAAATAGTGATTGATCTTCTAAGTTCAAAACTCAATATAATTGCGAGACTGTATTGATAGAAAATGAGTGATAGCTCAGAAGGTTTTCAAGCATGTATTTTACAATTTTATGCAGTTGCATTATTATATTGTTCCTTGGTATAAAGACATTATTATAAGAGAGACGGCAACCGTTATTTAATAGATTTAGATAATTTTTTTTATTTATTAACCCAATGACAAACACGCACTTTAGCAAGTAAGAAGAGGCCCTTGGTAGAAAAGATCCCTTGGTAATCCTTATTATAACTTGATAATTGAATTTCATTAAAACATTATTATAAAGGTTATTATCAAAATTAGGATTTCTATAACTATATCAGTCTTTTCTTTCCCTATCATTTCATGCAAGGAAGTATCCTCTATGATTTCATGATTGTGTGTTCGACAGTTCGACATTGAATAGATGAATAAATTACTACTTATAACTATACAACTGTAAGCATATGTAGAGGTGGACATTAAAGATTTTTATGAAATGTTCACATTTTTGGGGGTTTCTTGTTGGGGGTTGTTGATGAATTTCAGGTTGAGTAATTGAAACTACAACTGTTATTGTATTCAAAAAATCACTGATTTTCATTATACATTCTTCGCTCATCTTGATCCTCCTGGCATTTTCTCCATCTTCACTACCTCATAAATTTTCCTCAACCATTTCCATTTTCTCATAATCGAATAACAATGTCTAAGAGGATTTGCAAGATGGAAATGGTTGAGAGCAATGGAAATTCCTGTTTTAGGGGGACTCAGATCTTGACTGACAGTTGTTGCTTGTTGCCAGGGTAACAGCCCCGCCCCCTCTCCAACCCCTCCATCACCCAAAAACTTTGATCTTAGCCGCGCTTCAGTGCTCCGTCACATTCCAGCTACCCCGTTTTGCGAATATTGTCTCCGAGCTGGAGGGTGACTATGCAAGGTAACTATGGAAAATGGGAGGTATTTTCTGATGAGTCTAGAGTAAGTTGGATCTTCTGTTGGTAAGATATTTAAGGTGAAGAGAGGTATTCAAAGTATTGTAAGGTATTCTCTGATAAGCCTGGAGTAAGTTAGAATTTGGATCTCATGCAGGCACTGTAAGCTGTTTTCTGATGAGCAAAGAGTGCTGAGTTAGATCTATTCTTGGCCCAGTACCGCGTACCTTGGCCCTGTTAGGTAGAGAAGACATAAAGGTTTTGGAAGAAAATCTCTACAAAGTGAAACCGATTTACAATAGGTAGAGTTTCACCTCTTATTTCACTCATTTGAATCCATCCAATCTCATCTGAGTCTGTAATCATTCAGTATCTAAAATTGGGACTATCCTTTCAATCATTACAAATTAGTAGTCAGATCACTGTTGAAAATTTATCTTTCTGTTATATATCATTCTTTGAGCTCTTTCCGAGTGAAAATATTTTTCGATAGCGTATACGTCGGTTGGGAAGCTGAGAGGGTGAATCAAAGTGTTGGACGAATTTGGCAGGTGGTGGTAAGGATTGGGAGGTCAAAAAGGAAAAGAAGAAGAAGAGAAGAAGAAGAAGAAAAAGAAGAGAAGAAGAGAAGAAGAAGAAGAGAAAGAAGAGGAGGAAGAGGAGGTAGAAGAAGAGTAAGAGGAGGAGGAAGAACAAGAAGAAGAAGAAAAAAGGAAGATAGAGTATAGAAGAAGGAGAAGGAGGAGAAGATGATGAAGAATAAGAAGAAGAAAAAAGGAAGATAAAGAATAGAAGAAGGAGGAGGAGGAGGAGAAGATGATGAAGAACAAAAAGAAGAAGAAGAAGAAAAAAGGAAGATAAATGATAGGAGGAGGAGAAGGAGGAGAAGATGAAGAAGAACAAGAAGAAGAAGAAGAAGTAGAAGAAAAAAGAAAGATAAATAATAGGAGGAGGAGAAGATGGAGAGGAAGAAGAAGAAGAAGAAAAAAGGAAGATAAATAATAGGGGGAGGAGAAGGAGGAGAAGATGAAGAAGAACAAGAAGAAGAGAAAGAAAGGAAGATAAATAATAGGAGGAGGAGAAGGAGGAGAAGATGAAGAAGAACAAGAAGAAGAAGGAGAAGAAGAAAAAAGGAAGATGAATAATAGGAGGTGGAGAAGGAGGAGAAGATGAAGAAGAACAAGAAGAAGAAGAAAAAAGGAAGATAAATAATAGGAGGAGGAGAAGATGAAGGAGAAAGAAGAAGAAGAAGAAGAAAAAAAGGAAGATAAATAATAGGAGGAGGAGAAAGGAGGAGAAGGAGGAAGAAGAAGAAGAAGAAGAAGAAGAAGAAGAAGAAAAATAAAATTAATAATATTTAGAAAAAGAGGATGAAGCTGAAGGAGAAAAAAGAAGTTTTATGAAGAGAAGAAGAAGAGAAGTAGGAGAAGAAGAAGGAAGTCCGCACGGACAAAAGGAGTGTTGTGGGGTGGTGGAGTGATGCTGAAGAAGGAAGGGAGGTTTCCAGGAAAAGGATGAATGGTGATGCAGATGAGGCCACCGACCGCCAAGTGATGGATGACACAGGCACAGGCCAGCCACACAGGTAATGCACCTGGGTCCTCAATCACCACGCCACGTTATCGTCATCATCATCATCATCACAAACCATGGTCGTCATCGTCATCATCATCATCGTCATCGTCATCATCATAATTAAGTAATACAGGGTGTTTCAGGAGGAATGTGCAATATTTCTCAGGATGATTCCTTACACCAAGTAGACAAAAAAGTTCCATGCGACCAACCCCCAAAAACGCTTTGTTACCGAGATAACAATGGTGGAAAATTAAGATTTTTCAGAAAAATATTAATTTCTCTAATTTTTTAGAGGCTTTAGTGAGGTTCCATAATAATCATTTCTCATGTAAAATTAGCTAAGGAACGCAATAAAACCAGTTCCAAGTTTGTAACTTCAACGGTTATTGAGATAATTGGAAAAGTATGCTAAAAACCGCCATTTTTCAACAATAAGGGTTATAACTAAATAAGGAATTATAAATTTGTATTTTTCATCAATGGAAGTTGAAGAGAGTCGGATTCTAAAGAAAAAGTTAAATGGCGGCGATTGTGTAAATCCCACCCAAATCTCAGAAATAGCGATCAAAAATCGCAAAATCGCTACTAAACACAAATTCATCACTTGTGCTATTTGTCAATCACTTGTGTATATGTTTTGTCAATATTGCAATTATTCAATAACTGTTATAGTAACAAACTTGGAATTGATTTTGGAGCTAATTTTACGTAGGAATTGATTATTTTAGAACCTGAGTGAAGCCTCTAAAAAAGTAGAAAAATTAATATGTTTTGAAAAATCTCAATTTTCCGCCATTGTTATCTCGGTAACAAAACGTTTTTGGGGGTTGGTCCCATTTTTGTCTACTTGGTGTACGGAATCAGCCTGAAAAGTATTGCACATTTCTCCTGAAACACTCTGTATATTTTTTGAATGAATGGTAGAATTAGTCAAGTTATTTTCATCCCTATAGTCATTGACTTTCCTTAGATTACTTAACAACTAGAACATACATAATCATTATTAACATCATAATAACAAACCATCATCTATAGAAGTCAGCATCATCATCATCACAAACTATTATCATCATCATAATAAGAAACCATCATTGTTATCATCACACGAAATTGTCATCATCATTTCAATAAAAAATAATCATTGTTATCATCACACCAAATCGTCATCATCATTCTAATCACAAACCAACATCATAATAATTACACGAAGTCATAATCATCATCATCATCATCAAAATCATCATCATCATATTCATCATCATCATCATAAACAAGTAATATCCGTTTCGAATAAATGGTAGAATTAGTCAAGTAATTTTCATCCCTAGAGTTGACTTTCCATAGAATACTTAGCCACTACCAACATACCAACTCTCAGATTGCAACCGCAATTTATTATAATAGCAGTAGAATGACGTCATCTGTCATAAATAATTGAGTCATGATCAAGATTATAATAATTTAGAATGGATTTTTCTCAAAACAAAACTGCTCCACTTTCAATTCATACAAAAAGTTCAGATGATATAGTCTGTCCAAGCAAAGAAGAGCCTCGGGTAAGATGAGAAAATGACTCCAGCTCGGTCAATATTAGTTCAAAAGTTATTGATTTGGTCTCAAATTGTAGATTAGAATGTATCCTACAATTTGAGACCGAATCAATAACTTTTGAACCAATATTGACCGAGCTGGAGTCATTTTCCCATCTTGCTAGAGGCTCTTCTTTGCTTGGACAGACTATATCAGTACAATGATATAACAATAATTAAGAATTGAGCATCACTACGGCCATTTAATTGATTTTTATACAATAAATTGGCTGAATAAGTCGAAAATAATAATTGAATTTATTATTGTTATATTGCCGAATTTACAATAGTTACATTGTTGATAAGATTGTAATTTTGAATGTCAGCCAACCTTTAAAACAGTTTATTGTCAACAGAACTGCACATTTCAAGCATAAACTTTATTATTTTTTTTCGAAGGAACAAGCAAACTGCGAATTCCAACATTTTAATGTTGAAATCATGCTCTACACTGACTGTTGAAGATCTCCAGTTCTCCATCTATTCTTTGTATGATCTGTCCATGCAAAGCAGACATTCTGGCAAGATGAGAAAATGACTTCAGCTCGGTCAATATTTGTTCAAAAGTTATAAATTTGGTCTTAAATTGTAGATCAGTATGTTTCCTACAATGTGAGAGCTGACTCATAATTTTTTAACAAATATTGACTGAGCTGTAGTCATTCTCTCATCCTGCCCGAATGTCTTCTTCGCTTCGACAGACTTCGTCTGAAGGGGGTCTTTTCTAGTTTTATGTACTGTATTTTACCTTCAACTGGAAAGTTCAGATCATTCGTTTTCAAGATTATTCTTTTGTTGCTCGAGTCCAGGTGTCTTTAGGTAGCCTTTGTCAGTTTACGGCACAAGCTCACAAATTGAGAAGAGAAAAACCAAACCTTCGGCGCTGCAAAAAAGCTGATAAATCACGGATGACTTTATTATTGGTTCTTCAACCCCATCGATTTCGAATGTGGACGTGACATTGTTAACAAAGACCTCAAAGTTTTAATGACTACTTGAGAATAGTTAAATCTATAGATGTGTAATTTATGATTTGTTTTTATGACCCAATGTATGCTGTGTGGCCTGATCTAATGCAGATTCAAAGAAAGCTTGGTATCAATTATTTGCATCACTTACTACTTAACCAAACTAACTATTATTTTATAACTTACTATTGTAACTTACTACTTTGCATAACTATTATACCAAAATTAGTTAAATTGAAAGTGATTATAAGTTACTTTAGTCATTCAAAGAATTTGAATACTTTCTTTTGAATGTGGTTTCTCCAGAAACCATCCAATTTAATTTTAGTTAGTAGAAGCCAGTTGATTAAGATAACAATGAATTGAGAGAGAATAGTATTCTATGGCTGTCTTGAATAGATTCCCTCTGCGTCTGGCTAAAATGATCTTAATAACTTAATTAATGAAAACTGAACTTTAAAACTTATTTCATTATTATTTTATCCACATTGATAATGGCCTAATGTGCCGAAACATGTCTGTGTTTTAATAATTTTAAAGTTTTCAAAAGGGTGTTTGATTTCCATTTATTCTTAATTAATAATTTACAATGGAGAGAACAAGTAGATATAGATAGATTCGCTTTGCTTTGAAGACTCACAAATTATAATAATCATTTGCATTTGAAAATGACTATAATTAGTCGAAACATGTAATGCATTGCAAAAATTATTCACAAAAGGGTACTTTGATAATTATTTTAAATAAAAAAAACAGTATAATTATCATGTATGAGACCATGAAGTACGCTTTCTAATAATTGTTTGAAGCTAAGATGTCTATTATACTATTAAACCGCATGTTTAATATGTTCTTTCATTACTAAAGCAACTAGTCAGGAACTGATAAGCTATTCTATTCCAACCTAAACTTAACCTTCTATTCTATTCTATTCTATTCTATTCTATTCTATTCTATTCTATTCTATTCTATTCTATTCTATTCTATTCTATTCTATTCTATTCTATTCTATTCTATTCTATTCTATTCTATTCTATTCTATTCTATTCTATTCTATTCTATTCTATTCTATTCTATTCTATTCTATTCTATTCTATTTTATTCTATTCTATTCCAACCTAAGAGTTGTTGTATGAATGAGCTGGATAGTCTCCTGACGGGAAAATCAAGTTGAATAATAATTGTATAACATTAAATTTCATAAAGTGGGCTATAAATATCGAATTTGTGAGAAAAATCTTTATTGAAATACCCGTGGTATTTCGATCTCACAAACAATAGCCTAATGATAAATACTATCGAAACATTAAACAAACATGATAAGTACCTTCATAAAATCATTCCCTCTACTATCAAAATCAAAACACTAAACAAAGATGATGAATACCTTCATAACACCTTACCTTCACCAAAGAGATTTTAACGACAATCAATTAACCCTGGACCTCAATGGCCTTTAGCATATTATTGTTATGATTGAATATGACTTATGTTATTAGGGGAACCAGCACACCTTGGCGGATCATCCCAAGGCAGCGGTGACTATTCTTCATTCACGATTCCGTAATAAATTATCACAAAATGACTTGGAACGCACTTCCAGGCTACCTATAAAAGATGCATGAGATGCACATTTATGACTGCAGTTTTTTTATGGGGGTGGAGAGGTAGAAAAAGGTGTTGGCAATAAACTTAACCTTTCCCTCCCCCCTTGAGAGCTACAACTTTGCAGCTTCCTGCCACCCCCCTCCCCGAGAAAAAGCGAAATTTTTGTCGCCGGCTAACGTTGATGGAGTCGAGGCGTTGAAGCATGACTTGGCCCACAGCAGGGGGTGGGAATCGTCGTCTTAAGAAAATTATTCTATTCTTGCACACCTGGCGATTGTAGAATGTCGCCCACGTGGACATCCTAAACTTACCCCCCTAGAACACCCCTAAACCCTCCCCCCACTGCAACTAACAAACAACACCCTCAATCAACTTCAACCATCTCACAGCAGCCGACAACGGACAACCTCACACTTTTTTTTTGCTTGCTCATCAATTTCAACAACACGGGATGCAGTGGACAGATGTGCTGGTAGGATCATTTCAATTGTCATTATTTAATGTCGATTCCTGGTACTTTTGGAATTCCTGTAATTTGTTCTTTTAGGAGAGAATAGGTTTTTTATATTGTATGAATAGAGTTAAAATAAGGCAAATGCGAGTTACTATGGAGACTGTATCATTATACAGTCTTTATACCTTAAACTATATTAACGAGTAGTCTCATCAATTCCATGTAATCAAAAATAATATTGAGATAGTAATTAATAGTATTAAAAATTATTAATATCATTAAAATTGTTGTTTTTTCAACATTAGGTAGAATTTTTTTAATAAGTTGGAATTCAACTTACTATAAGTTTTCCATGCTCTCTTATACTACATTTCAGCATTAACAAAATGTTATAGAGGTAAATTTTGGATGTAGTATCTCGAAGAAACTAGATACACATTTATTGTTCGAATCTTATACACTGGAATTCCACTTATTAGACCTACTATTGTTTCCAGAATCAATAATGAAAATGTATATCTCGAGCATGTACATTATAATAGATGATTTGACTGGACAACTTCATAATATTGTGTTGACTTCCAACACAATTATTGTGTTGGAGGGAATAATTTCAAAAACTTGATGAAAGAAATCTATCATAGCTCAATAATGGAAGAGATATGAGAAAATGTTGGGAGCATAAGTTTATAAGAACATGAAACACTGGAGAGCTGAGAATAAATTTTCAACATAATTGCAGTGCCGCACTGGCCAGATCGGCTAGTCGGAGATCGCCGACGTCCCTCGGCCCTAGGGGCCCAGAGGGGCCCAAGATATCCTCAGCACAAAAATTGAAAATTTAACGGCTGCAAAGAAACAAACAATTTTGTAGTATATTTTAAATTTAATAAGAAGTGAATCATTTTCTCATAAATACCATGATAATTTTCCAGACTTTCAAGGCCGTTGATTAGACTTGAGAGCCCCTCATCACAAGAGAGCTTAAAAGGTCTCCTTAAATGCTGAGAACCTTTTCTATATCATATTCTTCTGTGAGACATCAGACTGATGAGGTCATCAGTGCTCAAAAACAGAGGCCAAAAATTCTCCAAATCTCATTCTGAATCTGCCTATTGGGCTGTGAATATTGAATTGATTAGTTACTAATAGAGGACTTGGAGTGTGTAGACTAATACTGATATTCTTATGCATGACTATATTGTGATTTCATAGCTTTTAAAAAACAAATTATTAAATTTTATATTGTTTTATTTAATGATTCGATTTGCCTCATCAACACCCTCAACACTCTAAATTCAAAAACTGGCTCAATCAATAGCAGACAAGTATTCTCGAGTATGCCACCTGTTAAATGTGAAGATCAACTGCAGGGGAGGGGGGGTGGCCAGAGACAAAAATCGTTCCTGCTTCCACCTCCATTTTCAAACAATTGAAGCTGTCTGGGCGTGGCCTATGGCTCAACCAATAGAGACAAGTATTCTCGAGTCTGCCAACTGTTGAATGTCGAAAACTACAGCAGAGGGCGTGGCCAGAGACAAAAATCGTTTCAGCTTCCACCTCCATTTTCTAGTAAATGGAGCTTTCTGGGGGTGTGGCCTATGACTCTACCAATAGCAGACGTATTCTTGAGTCTGCCACCTGTTGAATGTCAAGAACTACTGCCTGGGGCGTGGCCAGAGACAAAAATCGTTCCTTCTTCCACCTCCATTTTCAAACAATTGGAGCTGTCTGGGGGCGTGGCCTATGGCTCAACCAATAGCAGACAAGTATTCTCGAGTTGGCTATTTGTTAAATGTCGAAATTCACTGCAGGAGGCGTGGCCAGAGACAATAGTATAGTACACCACTAGTTTTGAAAACGTCGTTTTGTGACGTCAAGTTCAAGAATACGTAGCTTTACATTCGTGGAAAATGGTGAAAAATTACTCCCTCCCCCAATCACTCTTTAGGGGAACCTTGAGCGAATACAGCCGATGGCCCATATCCTAGCCAGTCCGGCACTCCATAATTTGTACATAATATTGTACGCTGGCGGCTTGTACCCACGAAACAGGTGCCTGTATCTTTTACTGTACAGCACTTTACCTGTTTCGTGGGCACAAGCTGCCAGTGATATTGTTATGAAGTCACGAACTAGACAAGTCAATAGAATTGTAACCGATATTAATGATTTTTGTAATGTTTTAACATGATAGCTCACTATATAAGTGATTTTATTTTGAAATTGTTGTTGTAATAATATTATATTCTTACCAGGTCAGGCACAATCTCGACCTTCAATAGCCTTTAAACGTCCTTCAAACAGCCTTCAACGTTAGGTGTCAAAATTTCACTCCATCCGGAAAAGTCAGAATCAGTAGGAAACTAATAGAAAACTGTACGGAATAACTTGTAAAAAACTCGCAAGTGCAATAATAGCAACACAATGTTAATAAGCTGCTACTCAACTGAATCAGGTAATTTCGCGACTCGCCAACACATGTGTTTCCTTGTCCACAACCACCACGCAACTAGTAAACTCCAATCAAGCACAGCCCCAATTTAATACCGATAATAATAATAATACTGAAACAGGCGCAAGAATGGGTGGTTGACAATGCGTCTGAAAACGTCAGTCTACTATTGAAAGCATTATAAATAGGTATAGAGTATCTCAAATGAAGTAAATTCAAAGCCAATATTGTGAGTGTATATAGATATGTAGGTTAACACAAATGAAGTAGATCTAAGTTGAGTCTTTTGAGCATACACAGGTATATAGCAACACAAATCTACATTCTGTCCAAAGAAGACATTCTGGCAAGATTGGAAAATGACTCTAGCTCGATCAATATTGGTTTGAAAATTATAAATTTAATTTCAAATTGTAGATTAGAATGTTTTCCACAATTTGAGACAAAATTTAGAATTTTTCTACTTATAATGATCGAGCTGGAGTCATTTTCCCATCTTGTCAGAATGTCTTCTTTGCTTGTACAGACTATAACAATATTGCAACGTGCGTGCATGCATTAGCGGTTCAGGTGAGCCATTTTGTGGGTAATGGGGGGGGGGGGAGTAAAGGAGTAAGTTTAATGTGAGTAGTAGTTGGCTAGAAGTTAGACGCACACGCATTGTAGAGTAGTTGGCATGTATTGTTGCCTAGATGCTTTGTATCCCCGGCAACAAGCCATTGTCGGCCTTGGTTTGGTCATGATCACCCTCCTCTCTAAGCACCCCCACCCACAAACAAACCCTTTAATCATATTACTAGGTAGCACACCACTCGGTTTATGTATGTGTGATGTGTGTTACTGTAGTTGATTAGATATGGAAACTTTTTTGGGAATTAGGATTTCAAGAGATAATATTGCTCATTGAAAGTAGGAGATTTGTTCTTATTCGTGGTTAAGAGGTATTCTTGAATGGCTTGTAATGAGCAAGACGCTATGAGCTAAAGAGCATACGAATCTGAAGTACACTGTTTTGAAGTATGTTCTAAATACTGTACAATGGAAGATTCAATAAATAATCATAATCATCCCAGATAGCACGTAAGCTTATTTCAAGCTTCAAATTGAGTGGATTTTGAATTGGAAGTTCCAGTTTGATCAAACCAGCCTAATTCAAACTTGTAACAGGCTGTAAGCAATCAAGCTGGAAGTTTTTAACTTGTAACAAGCTGGAATTTTCATTCTCAAAATCAACCTTGAATGTTCCAGCTACAGTCCAGCTTGTTTCAAGCTAGAATCAACCTTGATTCCAGTTTGAACTTTTAAGCTTGGATGATTAAACTTGATTCCAGCTTGAACTTTCAAGCTTTGCAAACAGCTTGAAACGTGGTAACTTCTTAACTTGAATCAAGCTGTATTACAGCTGTTGACTGTAAGTTCCAAGCTTGAATCCAGCTTGTTGAATGGAACATTCAAGCTGGAAACCAGCTGGACCCTGCTAAGTAATTAGCAGGGTATTGAGTAATAATACATTGAGTAATTGAGGACCTATATTGAGTAATAATACATAGAAGAGTACAATAGGCAAAGCCCAGAACTGTTCCTTGTACAATTTATACAAACATATTAAAGATAGGTTATATTATATTTTCTACACATATTTCCACTGATTTCTACACTAAAATCCAAATTTTGAAATAGATTCACAACAAAATCTCAAACAAAACACCAGTTAAAACACACTTGAAACTTTGGAGTACCAAGTACCAAACGTTTTTTGTATTCCTAGCCTATTACAAGGAAAAGAATAATTTCCTATATAACATGTTGACCACTATCACCAACGATCAATATCACTATCACCATTGGCCAATCCACAGCCACACGTATAAAACTAGAATAGTGCCCGGCCTGTAATAGGACTAATGTAAAGTACTAGGACTGTACTGTATGGTTATCAACCGTTCGTATGAAACCTCTTTACTTTAGTTTCAGTTCATCAGAGTGGAGAAGTAGTCTGTTCTTTTATCTTTAGTTCAACAGAGTAGTAGTAGTCAATAGTGTTAGTCTATATTCACTGACCAGAGTTTGATAATAATGTATCAACCAAAACCGGAATCTCGATTAGATAAAAAGAATCTCTAATAAATGTGAATCTCGAATCTCGAGAATACTGTGGCTTGACAGTATATAGTCCTTTTATTAAATGGTGAAAAATTTATTTATCTATTATTACAATTGCGACTTGATAGCAAGTATTTCAAGCAAAGGTGATGATGAGTGAGTGAATGATGATGTTTACATGGTGAATGAAAGTTTACATTTAAATTTTCACTTTAAATAAACACTTTTCACTCCAAAATGTACTTAACAAGAAAATTGAGAAACCCTATTGTTTAAGGCTCAGCACTAAACAGCTAATTACACTGTAATCCATTATCTAGTTTATGGGAGTATGATTCAGGCAAGATTCAACAGTAGGTATCTTATCCATTATTTCTTGTTCGAAATAGTATCAAAAATGCTTCTCAATCCATTACTTTCTCTGCGAAATATCTGAATAAATGAGAGATTGGAAAAACTGACAGACGCATTTCCCAGCGGATTTTCAATTTTTGCAATATTCCATCAACCTGAGCGCTCTGCTCTCTTCAATGCGGGCCCGAGATTTTTGGAAATCATTAAGGAAAAACAGTGAGCTGGATACTGAGAAAATCCAGCATTTCGACGCGGTAATACCTTCTGATGTTTGCTTTTTTCTGCTCCGTGAGTTAGAGAGTTGGAACGTGAACCGTTCTGGAGAAAAGAAAAATTAGAAGGCTCGGGAAGGAAAGCACTTAGCAAAACAAACGTTGAAGTGAAATGAGATAGAGAAAGCTGATAAGATAAGGAAGAGAGAGAGAAAAGGGTGCCCCACGTAAGACTACACCACCGTCGTCGTCGAGTCATTAGATTTGTTGGACAGTATTATTTTTCAAACTTTTCCCGCTGGCTTCTCTTGGGAATGAAATCAAATGGAGTGCACCAGGACAGGGGTGGAGGGGGTGAACTGGATGTTGACATTTCGGCGAGTCAACACTCGTCGGGATGACCTTACCAACCCCCCCCCCTTTTCTCTCCCCCCCAGGAAAAACCCCAACAGCACTTACTCGCTCCACTTCGCCATCTGATAACTCCTTGTTCAATCATATAACCTCGCTCTTCTCTCTCCACTCGGAGAAAAGCCATCGAAAGAACGTGAGTTGCTTTTAAATCCCTCTCAGATTTTAAGGACACACTCGCCTTCTTCTCCTCCCCCTCTTCCTCTCCTACCCCCTTTCTACTCATTCTTTCCTGGAGTAGAACCTCATTACATTTCGACCCTTCTGTTCCGACGTGAACGCACACACACTCACACACAAGCAACAGAAAAATGATAAGTAAAACACTCACACATAGGCTACTACATGAACACACACACAGATGATAAGAAACACACACATACTCATCTCATTTCTAGCACACAGTACGAAGGATTTAATAGCGTACTGACTTCGAGACAACCTAATACGCAAACAGAACAACTCCCCGGTTTGATTGTGAGCCTTTACTACACATGTGCAAATAGCACTTGAATTGCTCGTCGTATAATATTCCACCGAAGTAAATATTGGAAACTTCATATTTCAGTATACATGTTTGTGTTGTTTTTCAGTGAGGGATGCAACTAATAACGAGTATAAGTTTTTTTTATCTTCAAGTGCAAACACAACTATAGTCAGTCCAAGCAAAGAAGACATTCTGGCGAGATGGAAAAAGGACTTCAGCTCGGTCTGTATTGATTCAAAAATTATAGATTTGGGCTCGAATTGTAGGAAATATTCCGATCTACATTTTGAGACCAAATTCATAACTTTTGAACAATATTGATCTAGCTTGAGTCATTTTTCCATCTTGTCAGAATGTCTTCTTTGCTTGGACAAACTATATCTATCTGAATTCATGTATCGATTTCAAGGATGAAAGCTACAGAATAAACTACATTTGTGTACTATTACAATAGAAATCTGATAGAATCGTTGTTTCAATATACAGTTTTGGCCTTCGGATGGAAAATTTTAATCACTCAACATCTATTACTGATTTTCCATGTTATTATCTGCTTGTATATCTAATCTAAAATCTATTCATTTTGAGGGATCATCTTTACCAATCAACAGAATTCACCCTCCACTTCCTACAACTAGCATATAACTCTGCCCTTGTTCATTAATGTTCTGCCTTCAACTGAAATTTCTTGATAAACGTGTTTCCTCCAACATCATTGGAACTTATAGTTTCTATCATGGTTATTGTTATGATAGTTACTCAAGTTTAAATGGAATAGATTGGTTTGTATTGGTATGACTGTGCTAGGTCAACTAAGAAGTTATTTAGATTAATAATTTGAATGAATGAATCTTCATTGCATAAGATGATAAGGTAGAACTATCCATAAAAGTGGCATAAACTGAATATATTTGGACTTATTATCAAAAATTGGTGAAGGCACAGTCTTGGTAGTAATCCTGTTGAACCTTCCATTAAGTATATGTCGTAACATGATGATAATAAATATGAATAAAATTGAGAGAAAACTATCAGATAAGATTGGAAAAAGATGATGAGAAGGAACATTGTTTTTACATTGAATATTGTCAATTAGATTATTTTTTGTAACATTTGAATTTGAATTTCAATTTGAAACGATTGGAAGGATCAGGGAAAAGTAGGAAGAAATAGGAATGAAATAAATAGAAGTAGTAGGAATTAGGAATTAGGAAGTAGGAAGTAGCTAAATAGAGGAGTAGGAAGAAATAAGAAAAAACTACCATTAGAGTGGGAAGATTAGAAGAAGAGAAAAAAATCATGAGAGGGGAGTAAAAAAAGTAGTGATAACGCGGGGGGAAATAAGAGCTAAGTAAGTATTTACGTCAAGGATTCATCATACAGTGCTGGTTCTCTGTTCTTATATACCAGTTTTGCATCCTTTCCACTTTTGCAATACGGGAGGTAATTACCCACAATGCACGCACATGATGCGACGGTACATGAGGCAATCTCTCTAATTAGCTGCCATTCCGAATGATGCCTGTACTCGCCAAGCTACCCTCTAACAACCCCTCCCCTCCACCCCAACATTCACGCCCATGCTATTACACTAATATCAGTGTGATAAAAGCCGTCGGTGTTTCCATTCATTGCCTCTCTCGCTTGCACCTTGTCAATATATCAACAAAAACCGAAAACATGACTGTTTTAATGATGATAATGACGATCATGATCATGATTATCATCATGGAAATTGGGGAGGTGTCAACAATGAATGAATTTGGGGAAGGGATGATAAGAATTACGATATTTTCTCTGATTATAATGGACCACCAACCACTCTCCACTCAATAAATCCACTATTTTTGTAATATACTCCTACATAATAAAATGTACAAGTGAAGTGCTAATACTGCTGTAAAAGATACGAGCACTTCACCTGTGTTTGGATTATGAAATCTACTGAATTATTGTATTCAGTAATTTTCAATCGATGAGGTGGGCGGTCGTTTACAACCTGCTAACTACAGACTGATGCAGATTGAGTAAAGTTTATTTGTACATATTATTATGTTTACATGTTATATATTTACACATGTTATGTAGTTATATTATTATGTTACATATTAGTATGTTACACATACATATTCAATAATTATTGTCTTGTGATGTTTATTATGTGATTTTTCTCAAATGAAAAAACAAAATTCAAATAGTTGTCATTTGCAGATGTTGTAAATAGAAATAGTTTGGTGAATTGACTTTTCCTATTAACCTTTACAATTCAATCATATCAGTGAGAAGGAACAGGAAATTCTATTGGGGCTGTAAAGTTTACAAACTCAATTTCTCTCATTTTATTGATATCCATTTATCTATTCAAGATATTACTATAATAATGATGAAATAAACACACAGATTTTGTCAATTCTCAACTCTATTTACATGACCAAAAGGTCACATTTTCATGAAACCATGGTCGTGTACCAATAAATAGAGTAGAAAATTGACAAAATCTGTGTGTTTATTTCATCATGGAACGTTTCTACAATATCGACCACAACTCAGTTGAATTACTATAATACTTGAAAATGAAAATATAAACACATGCACAAAATAGGATTTGAATTCCTTCAATAGATGTTTATAATTGGAGTTTATGTCTCAACCTAAAACACAGAATTATGTGTGATGTGATTCGAAAACTTCAATAGAGATTACACATACGCTTATTATGGAGTATAATTACTCGTAATTATCATGAACTTTAATTCACAACTTCTGTCAAATTTTTCTCAATTATATTAGGATTGGTCATGATTTATTGTGTATTACCTAATTTTTCAATACTTCTAGTGAAGGTTATTGAATCTTTCTGGAATAATTATAATTGAATCAAGAGCTATCAAATAACTACAGTGATGATCACTGGCGGCTCGTGCCCACGAAACAGGTGAAGTGCTGTACAGTAAAAGATACGGACACTGCCAGTGGTGATAATAGAACAATATTTGGCCAATGGTTGGAATACAACTTGGTTGATACTTTCTGTCTCATCTCTCTCATCCAATCACGTTTTTCCTTTTTCCTATTTTAACGTTCTTTTTTCTTATTAGCGCAAACCATCTCAAATACATCATTCAGAACAAAATTGGGAAATATTCAGTTTATAATTCTATATTAATCTACCTCATTTAGAAAAACTCTGATTCAAATTGAATGTGAGTAGGCTGATAAAGATTTTATCAACATTCTAAGAGTACAACCATAGCTTCCTTCAATAGCTCCTATTAAAGGAAGCTATGAAATAACTCAATAATTGTTATCCTCTAGGAAATTATTTGGCTCAATCCTATTGTCATTATATCACAGATACTGGTATCATTTCTCCATTTCATGCATTATCATCCACACACAATTATACGTCATAGAATACAACTATCTACGTTGAAGGAAGAGTCATATAAGATATTAGAGGAAGATGTATGATGTTTTTATATTAGAATATCATCTTTCCGAGTGCAATCACTTGAATCGGTGAGATTGTACTCTTGCCAGTCTATATCTATACTTGTTGTTGAGTAGAGGTTGTGCTTTTGTATGTGTATACCTTTTTTTACTTCGTGTTGAGAAGTCTATACCTATACTATGTACAAGAGTGTTGGTAAGCTTTTGTATGTGTATATCTATTTATACTTCGTGTTGGGAAGTCTATATCTATACTTTGTACAAGAGTGTTGGTAAGCTTTTGTATGTGTATATCTATTTATACTTTCTGTTGTTAAGTCTATACCTATACTATGTACAAGATTGGTGGTAAGTAGATGTATGTGTATATCTATTTATAGTGATGGTGAGTGGACAAGACAGACAGGATGTCGAGCATAGATAGATGCTGGAGTAATCTATCATGCAACTGCAGGGATGATGATGCGATGATAGGGGTGGCGGCTGGAGCTAGCCATGTGGAAACAGCCCCTAGATAATGCGCCAAGCAGGATTAAACTCTGCCCCCGCTATGCAATATACCACCCCCTGAATACCCTCCACACCCTCGACTACACCCCCTTCCACCCCCAAACCGCACCGACAGCTCTTCGTTTCAACTGACAAACCGAAAATATTAATAACACAACCCGACGTTGATGTTCATCCTCCCTTCGGCAGTCTTATTGCGTTCATGTTTATATATCTATTTCTTCAAACTCATAGATATACTATTCAACATCTAAATATCTATAGCTATTGATAAATAGGTATACTATCGCATGTAAAATATTGGTGAAGGGAGAAATCAAACCGCGAACCAGTGCTCGATAGATATGATTGGAATGTGCGGTGGCAAACATGACTTTCACACTTGTCGAAATTAATTTGAATAGTTTGAAGATGTATGGGATTGATGTAATGGGGTTGGTTACGGTAATATAAGTTTCTCGCTGGTCTTGTTTTTGATTTGAGGGGATATTTATGTATTGGATTGAGAGCTAGCAAACCTGAATATTGTCGGAATTAATTTGAATAGTTTGAAGATAGGGCTGCTTTTGTTTGATATGTTTCTTGTTGGTATAATATTGAAAAGATAAAATATTAATGCTACCCAAACTCCAGACTTATAATGATTCATGTCAAGGTTCTTAGATAATTACCTTTGTCTTATGTAATAATCACTGGCGACTCGTACCCACGAAACAGGTGAAGTGCCCGTATCTTTCACTGAACAGCACTTCACCTGTTTAGTGGGCACGAGACGCCAGTGGTAATAATAATTTCACAAGTCTTCTACTGCTTATCAACGTGCTAATAGTGATATGAAAGTAGCGCGAAATAGTGATATGAAGTCCCGCGGGACTCAAGTCCTATTTCATTAGTTCTATTTACTGGATAAATAGGATATAATGGATTGATCCTATTTCATCCTCTTGGAGTAAGTCCTCAGATGCTGGATGTTGTTCCTCCTGCGGTTTCTTCTGCTCTTGCTACAAGAAAACTTGTTACCAATCTTGATAATTCACAGGCTCGGAATGAGCAAATTCATTCTTCTCCCACTGAATTGAATTTAGCCTACTGGACCTACTCACCAGATAAATGATTGAATTGTTTGAATGAATTGATTGAATGATTCGTTTTCCAAATTATTGAAATTTTCAATTGATAGACTGATTAATAATGATTAATTAATTGAATGATTAATAATTCATTACTGTCTTATTATTTTAAATGAGAATACTATTCGAAAAATGTATGAGAGTTGATAAGGATGATCAGAGTGATCACAACGTTTGAATTTCATATGATTCATAAATCATAAAAAATGAGAGTCTCGTCTCTATTCTGTGCTTGTATAAAGTTCAACTCCGAACAGGTTTTGCTATTGCAACTACTATACTCATCAAAAGAATGAATGAATGAATATTTGTAATAAATTTAATGAATCTACTCAATATGATCTTTACATTCAAAACTCCATTGATAGATTCTAATTCGATAAGGATAAAAATATGAGTATAAATGTTTTATTTATTCCTTTAAGCATGTCTACATTGCAATCGAAAACATCAAATCATTAAAATTTTCAATGTTATAAATTCAATTTCTATAAAAAGAAAACGAAAAAAACATATCTACAATGCAATCGGAAACGTCAAATCATTACAATGTTCAATACTGTATTATCAAATCAATTTCAATAGAAAGGAAACGATAAATGAAAAGACAATTCAAATAGGATTCAATTGAAGACAAAGTTGATCACCATTTTGTGATGTTTAAATGAACCGCTAATCGGGGAGGAGCTTGTCTAGGCGAATGGCAGACGTTCACGGTCATTGGCTCAAGCGTCTACCAATAGCAGTGCTTCACTGTTAGTATCAATACTGCTGCTCTGTACGTAAAGTTTTAGTTTACCAGAGATTGATAATGGTGTAACAACCGGAACCGGTATCTCGATTTTCTAATAAATCAGTGGTTTGACAACATCTTGTCTTTTCATTTATTATGGATAAGGATATCAACTTCACAACTACTCAAAGAGTAAAAGAAAACAAAATAAGAAGTTTCAGAGCACAAAAATTTTTTTAAAGATATTTCATGAGTTGTTCTACATAGTTGACAAAAACCAACACTATATCGGAAAGTCGACCAAGAAGGACCTGGCGAGCGTAGAAAGTGATTGATGACACTAATGATCGGTTTAGGGGTTGCGACGCGATTCCCACGTGGCGAGGGGGGGAGTCGCATTTAGGCGGCATTCGAGAGGGAAACCGATTCATTACTAGCCAATTGACCAAGCCGACTTTCAGTCATTGTCAATTTATGAACATTATTGCAGCGCGTTTCCTGCAACATATGCCGGCTGCTGTGTGCATGCTCGCATTGGTTTCCATGCGACAATAATTCACTATTCCGAAAGTCATTGCTTTGACATTATTGCTAGTCATATTCAGTATGGTGTGCTGCCGGTATAAATCATTCCCATGAAGCCCGGTTTATGTCTCTACATTAAGTAGGGGAAAATCGTTAAACTTCATGAAATGCGGCCAACTTTATTCGGGATAAATTATTTATTGATTACTAACGCTCTTTAGTGAGTAAGTGATATATTATTGGTTATGATGATGATGAGAATATATTATCGATGATCATTCGCTTATTGAATTCAACCAATTTTATACGAAACTTTACAGAATTATAATCAATTGTTATAGATGATTATTTTGTTAGCTCTTGTAAATAAGTATTGTTGCATATTGTTTCATAAATGAATTGCTGAGAAAATGTTTGAGTAATAATATTGTAATAATACTTGTGTACAAGCATATTAAGTTTTACTTATGGATAATCTATGTTGTTGAAGTATTGATAAGTGATATCAATATTAAATTATTGTTGATTCAGCATATTTCCAACTTATAAAAATACAACCTCATTTAGTAGTTATTGAAGATAAATTATTCATAAGTGATGCTTATGTAATGCATATTGATGTTTTTTGCTCAAAGAATCAATCATTGATAATGAATGAAATTGCTGGTAAATCAATTATTGATAATGGATGAATATGCTGAAATTAAGAATGATGACTTTGACTTTTCATTGAGGATTCTTGACAGAATTATATCAATGAGTCATTGTCGTCATTAAATACGTTTGTAGATTTTTTAAATAAGAATATAAATTCTACATCTTACGAGTATATTTTTAATACTGTATTATTTGTTGGAATCAGCAGAGTCATTGTCATAATTGAATAAGATGATCAAATATAAATAAAATTTTGTAAATTTTCCATCTAACAAGTTTATCTTTGAGGTTTGTTGGTTGTAATTATTATAAACAGAGATTTAATAGTCTCTAATATTTGCTAGATATATTTATAGATTCAATAGTCTTAATATACTCTAAAATTTAATAGTTTCTTTTTTGTGTTTATCAATTCCGTATGTGATAGATAGTAGACGTTCCTTTTCTAGCTATATTATCAACTTCAATTTCCTGCCTGTGTTTAGCTGCTGGTTCTCGTTCTCTGAGCTGATTAAAACTGATTTTTCGCCAATCGTTACTCACTGCCTTACGTCAGGTGCGGCGACAGGATTTGTGAAAATTCACAGCAACAAAGTGAGAGGCTTCGAGTTGGAAAAAATGATGCACTCAACAAGACTAATGGTCTCAGAACAAAACGCCACCTGACGTTCCACCAACTGGACCCCTCATGCGTCATCGTGTCTCTCAAACACCCTGTAGAAAAGCTACAAAGGATTTGTGCTTTATCATATCCAATTTTCTGTTAGCAACTTTTCTTTCTCAAGAGTAGTTTGCATTACAGGGAATGTCTTGAATTCATTCACGAATTCACATTATACTTTCAAGAAAGTTAATTCAAGATGGAACATGACTGGTAAGTAAATCAATCGAATCAGATAAACTAATGCTATCAACAGAATCAATCAGTTAACCTAATGTTTGTTTACTATTCTTCGTATATGAGACAATATCCATCCAAACATCTGCTAGTTCCCTGAAAAAGAAAGTTATGTTGGAATGCTTTAACAGTTCACCAATTGATATTTAACAGTTCACTAATTGATATTTATAATTATAATCAATTCTCATTGATGATCGAGGGATCCTTTGAGTGTAAGCCGAAAGGTATTGAGTACGTTTTGTGGTGAAATTCTTTACTAAAAGAGTATTAATTTTATTCATTATGACAAATTATTGCTGATCAAGGAGATCTTCCGAGGGGAGCGAAAAGTAGTGAATAGGAAAAATCTTCAAGAGCTCACCGAGAGACTCAGTGGTTTTTCGGTAATCGCCTATCACAGTGAGAATTTAAATTTTTAGAAGGCAGAAAAGCAAAGTGCTTGAGGCAAATCAGCATAAGCATCAGCAAGCGTGCGGGTGCGGGAATCGAAGCTTGAATTTTTAAAAGCAGTGCTCGCGCAAGTAAGGGGCTAATTAAAGGAGTGTACCAGATTGTTTGTTCAGACGGCTAATAAATATTAACACAGGTCAAATGAGGCATGAGATATTGAGTCTCTACTCGGCTGCTGAGGTCGAGGCCATTGCAGAGCTGCCATTGGACCGATACAAGACCTGCGCCACACAAATTGCCTCGAGCGCTGGCAACGGCAGCGCTTTCTATCGGCAAACGCTCGAACCCGGTCGGAAAAGCTAGGAGAAGGAAGGATGGCTATTTGGAGTACAGTGTATACTGCAGAGTCTGGTCGAGATACATAGATAAATCGATGAATGTCTCTATTTTCTACTTGATACATTACTTAGAGTAGCAAAGTAGCTTCGGGTCAAGCGGAGGAGACATTCTGGCAAGATGGGAAAATGATTACAGCTTCGTCAATATTGATTCAAAAATAATGAATCCAGTCTCAATATTATAGAAAAGATTCTGTTCTTCAGTTTGGAACCAAACATATGATGTTTAAACCAATTTTGACCAGGCTGGAGTCATTTTTCAATCTTACCAGAATTTCTTCTTTGCTCGATCAGACTATTAATAGCTTATACGATAAATAAGTGAAAGACTCTGCTCAGCTTGGTCAGACCAGTCGTCTAGAAGTTTGCTAGAGTTTCTCTTTTGTGGACCGCTTTCAGATTGTCCTGACAGAGCTAGGACAGACAATAACAGACATTACCAACTGACACTTTTATTGAAATCTGTATTATAGTTTCCAACAACGATAGGCTACTGACGAATGAATAAGTTGTCTAGACGAACAATTCCATGTTAGGATTAATCCTTCATAGATCGACGGGACACGTGAGTCTGATCTAGATCACATGGAGTCTTCTTCACAATGAATTCTTACCATTTTACGAGAGCGATACAGCTGCAATTGTATGTTAGGTGATTATTGTTGAATAATACATTTTGTAGTTTAGATAGTGCTAGTCAAAGTAAAAAAAAAATATCAAGATCCAAGATCAAAAATAGAGTAGATTAACCTTCATCACAATCATCGTTCTAATTATCAGTATCAAAATTATTTCATTATTTTGCAGTGAGAGATATCTATGATCTCCTCACACGTATCAATATACTAATAATATTCGTGTAACCTGGCTGGCTCAGGTCTGGTGTCAGAGTTTTCAGGTCGCTCCTAATCAATTTCAGGGCCTCTGACATGACTTAACGACTGTTTTTAGGCAGACGTATCAATATGAACATAACGGATAGGTATTGAAATCTATCACTCTCTCTTTTAGCCTATCTCCAAAAATGAATTTCCACAATATTTATCCTCATTCTACCAATTTTTCCTACAATTTATGAATTCATATGCGTAATCCATGGATATTCTCCGATACATTTTACAATATGAATATGGATATTCATAGATATTCCTCATTATACTGTACTTTGGGAAAAATTATACATGGAACTTTCACGTTCGTAAGGACAGCATTATACCAATATTGTATCATACTTCTAACAATCATCTTCATGGTTGTTATACAGTGTAAACTTTCATGTCATTGATTATTATTCAGCTTGCCAAATTATAGGCTACGCCTTCTTCTAGAACCTTCTATGTATTACCATAGACTAAGTATAAAATCATGTCTACTACGTTAATAATAATAATAATAATAATAATAATAATAATAATAATAATAATAATAATATTCGTGTAACCTGGCTGGCTCAGGTCTGGTGTCAGAGTTTTCAGGTCGCTCCTGATCAATTTCAGGGCCCCTGACATGACTTAACGACTGTTTTTTGGCAGCCGGGACCGACGTACCACAGAGAAGGTGAATCCTACAGAGAAGGATTACCTTCTCTGTGGTAATACTATTACTCGTATTTTCTACTACTATACATATTTTGTAGGTCTACTACATCTACGCATCTACGGTATTACATTGTAGGTCTATCATGTCGTACAATGTTGTAATTAGTTTTCATTTAATAAACTTTTACTTTGTCCAAATTTTTAACTAACTTCTTATTATAGCCTAAGAAAAATTATTTTAAAAAATTTAAGTCATTAGATCTATATAAATATAAATAATGGTAAGCCTACTATCTTGTACTATGATTGTTATCTTGTGTTATGTTTCATGGTACATACATCATATTCTAATATTCTCTGCAGAGCTGTATCTAGTAGGCCCATTGTGCACTGGCGGCTCGTACTCACGAAACAGGAGAAATCTGTACAGTACAGTACTGTATCTGAGTACTGTACAGCACTTCACCTGTTTCGTGGGTACAAGCAGAGAATATAAAGTATACATATTCTTTGGTACATTCTCTACATATTCTTTGGTACAAGCCGCCAGTGCTATCAAATAAGCTTCGTTGTCAACTGGACCAAAAGGCCAGCACTTTTGATTCCATGTAAAGCGATTCCAGTGGACGAGCACCACATCTCATGTCTCATCACTTTTCATTACATGTAATACATGGAAATTTAATGTATTCAATACATTACAGTATATACAATATATGAACATATATTAATGATTAGAATATTATTCATGCTTCAGAATAAGTGAGTATAAAGCTGATCTTAGATCCAAAAACGAATCCGGCTGCTAGCTCGGTGGGCCGGTTAAGCTCGACTGGCAATCAATCATTTAGAGGTGGGCGCGCGGAGAGCGCCTGCTCCTCACCTCCTCCAATCACAATGCTTCTGTGGCTTCCCCCCCCCCCCCTCCACCTACAAACACCCCCAACAATCCACGACAGGCGCTCTGTTGACCTTTCTTCCATTCACCACCACTTGAACCCCAAGCTCTTATCATAATCGCAATTTCTTATTTCTATTCCCACTACTTTTATACACTCCCAAACCCAATGAATGTGAGCAATCTGATTCGTAACTTTTATCGAACAAATCTTTCATGTTTTGAATAATCTATTTCGAATATGAGTTCGTTGATAATGAACCACTTGAACCCTCTTATGACGATCACAATTTCTTATTTCTATTCCTACTATTATCCACAACCGATTCCGATGAATGTGAGCAATCTTATTCATAACTTATATCGAACGAATCTTTCATGTACCGTATTCAATAATCTATATTTCTAATATGAGTTCATTGGTATCGAACAACATTCTGCCCTTGGTTGTAAACAATCTATTTGATTCCCTGTTTTATTATCACACGAATCTCTCTTGTTGGTAGTAAACATTTTTTTCTTATTCCTTATCAGGTCTTTCTCGTAACGCGAATTTATTCTATTGGTATCGATGGTGTAGCTAGATCATGTTTAAACAAATCGGATCTTGCCAACGACTATAACGTCAATTCGTCTATTCCAATCTTAATCCATTTATTTAATTTCTTCTCAATCTCTTCTATCAAGCAAATATAATTACTGTATTTGGAAATTTTTTAACTCCTCTTACTTTCATTACACGTAGCCTATCGGTTTCGTTCATAATTATTTATTTGGACTACTTTCACTCAGAGTTGGGTGGGATCATTATAATAATTTCCATTTATCTATTATCTATCAATTATAAAATTAGTGGGTCAAGTGGAAGAGGGGGCTTGCATGCCTCAACTTTACCCACAAAACTTTTGTAAAATATTTACAAAGTGTGAATAAAGGCATCTATCTATCTAACAAGATTAGAATAAAATGAGATAAGAACACAGTTGAAGTCAAAATTGTATCTCCTTCCCAATTTTTATTAGTTGATAAACATCACTGGCGGCTCGTGCCCACGGAACAGGTGAAGTGCCCGTATATTTTACTGTACAGCACTTCACCTCTTTCGTGAGCACGACCCGCCAGTGATAAACATAAAGGTAAAATGAAGGTTTTGTTCACACTTGAATCTCAAATAATACACGGATTTTGCTGAAAAGCTATGAAACAACAAATTCAAACTAATTTAGAAATATCAATTCAGATTTTGGGCTACTTTCAACTAAATAGTATTGATCATGTATTAATCACTGGCGGATCGTACCCCAAAAAACAGGTGCAGTGCTCGTATAGCACTATAGCTTTATTATATACTACTATAAACTATATACTATATACTACTATATACTATATAATATATACTATATACTATATACTACTATATACTATATACTATATACTACTATATACTATATACTACTATATACTATATACTACTATATAGCACTTCACCTATTTCGTGGGCACGAGCCGCCAGTAGTATCAACGTATCATACATTAAATCGTTGATCATGCTTCATGTCCTAGGCAAGTGATCAATCACTCCTATTTCACCCTAAATACCAACAACTCCAAGCAATGTCAGTACACAATTACCTCTCACTTCCATTACACGTTAGGGTTTTTTCGTGATAATCTATCTAGTCTATACATACATAGACTTATTCATAGTCATATTCATACATACATTGATTTTGATCCAGTTTATCCTCATGATAGAGAACAATCTCGGTCACATTTTTACAATGAATATGAATCTGTATGAATTCTGTAGGCAATTACTTGTACCAGAGACAATGTATATTATATATATATATACTATACATATTATTATATATTATATATAATTATATTATTATATAATATACATTGTCTCTGCTTGTACTAAGTCGAATCGTCTATGCAGTCTTTGATATTTTGAACGAAATCAAGAAATCATTACGATTTAGTAGGAGAACATTGTGATTATTACCACGGTTAATATATTACATCTACAGATTGAAATCTATTCACCATGCTTATTCCGATTCAGTTCCAAGACGAAATTTCAAAAAATGGTGTAGCATAAATTTATGTCATGTTTTCAAAACAAAGAGCACTACATTTTACGGTCCACGAAAATAATACGAGAAATCATTGATCAATTCAATTCTTTAAAAGAATGCAGTTTCCTATCTGGGCTACCATGATATTTCTATCAAAATAATTGAAAAGGGTACTGCGATTCTTATTTGAATTGGAAACAATACTGAAGAAGCCCTAAGATAAAGAAAATATTCTATCAAAAATTATAAAAAATGTCAATTCTATTGAAAATTAACACAATAACAAAGTATTTCGTATCTGCGGTTCTTATTTTCACAAAAATATTCAGAATTATTTACAAAATACTGGTTACCAGAAACTTTCATTTAATCAGCAATAGACCAGCCTAATTGAAATGGAGAGTAAATGAATAGTTATTTTATGAAAAAGGTAAAAGCATTAACCTAATACTGAAGTGGGTGGCCGTAGCTCCTTTCAAGCATTTCAAGAGAGAATAGCGATTATGAGAATAGACCATAAGATGGTTGATTAACAACAACATCGAAAGCAACATTAAGAACCGAGATTAGGAAAATTCGATAAAAACGAGTGGATCCTATCATTGTAGATCATAATATGGTCGAAAGTTCAACATGGTTTATTTTTGAAATGTACTAAAATAAGACATGGATCACCCACGGAGATCAAGAAAAAAAATCTGATAGAGGTCGAATCCATGCTGCATTTTTGAATGTCAACTGATCATCGTGAGGAACGACATTTCCCATTTGATTCAATTGAACCACGGAACAGGTGAATTGCTGTACAGTAAAAGATAGAGGCACTTCACTTATTTCGTTGGTAGGCCTACGAGCCGCCAGTGCATTCAATAACTTACAGTAAATGTAGACCTACGCATTGTAAAGTTTACTTGTCAATGATTGTGTGAAGTGAACTTTTCTATTGATATGAATGTGAAATGTTGATCGACTTGACTCATGTATTTTCGAGCTTAGGAAGAGTGGAAATTCAAAGGAAAGCCGCTTCAAAGCTTACGCCACAGTGGTGCCACCCTACGGGAAAAGTTAGAACTATTCAGACTGCTCTAGCGGAGTCTGCTGGAAACTGGAATCCTGGAACCGATCAGTGCTGCGACCTAGCAGGAATGCTGGAACGACCTGTGACTGAGTAGTTCCACAAAGAGATTAGAGATGGCAGCACGCTTACTACGAACGCTAAGGGGTGATAGATAGATAAGGGAGGATTCCTAATCACTTATTTCATTATGAGCTCCAAAAATTTTAAACATTTCGAAACTCATGTGGCAATTGAAGAGATAAAATAGAGCATAATTTTTTTGGTCTTAATTTTATCTGAGAGAATGAACTCAAGCTGGAGAGTTTTCAGTATCCAATTCACTTGAAAAATTGAAAAAAGGCTAGTTTAACAAGATTTTCATTATAATTGGAACTTTTACAAGTTTCAAGTTACAAATTCATTTTACAAGTTACAAGTTCTTTTAAAACTTTACTCAAACTCGTACTGAAATAGCATGAAATGATCCAGGAGTCATTTTCAGTGATTCGAATCCTAGGAGTTTTTAATAGAAGATTAATAAACACACAAATCGAATTTAAAATATCCAATGATTTGTAAACGAAAACTTAAATTCACGCAAAAGTAGGTTTTTATACCTTTTTACAATATTTTTTTTCAAATTCTGATTCACTCGCTACAGTACTTTAGTTACAATCTGATTAGTAACTCGGACTGGAAATTCATGGATATCGGTAAAATGAAACTTATAATAATTATTATGCGTAAACATTTTGTAGAAGGTATCAATCTGGTACACACTTCAACATCCAAAATTGGGTTATTGCGTATTCATGTGTGAGGTCAAGATTTATGTTGTATTTGTATACACACAAATAATTCGAATATGTTGTATCCACATACTTTTTGTAATGAGAAATCGAAAACAAAAACAAGTTTACTGCTTTTTCAACATGCAGAATTACTCCGAATTACCAAATTCAGCCTAGAATCTGTTGAATGAGCTGAAAGCATTTTGATTTCAAGTTTGAATAGACCTTCACTTCTATTCGAATAGCTTTAGCTATAGTTTCACGTGATTTGCCATTTTCATTGAATAAGACACGTTTCAATAGAAGCATAAGTTGAGTTCCAACTTGTATGGCATGCAAAGTAAGCTCTCACTTGAGTTACTGTAGGTTGTAAGTTCGCTGGAAATTGTATGCTGGTAACTTTTTCAACAACTTATCTATTCTATTATCATTGAAGGTAAATTACTGCACTAGAAATATCGTGTGTGATAAAAGTCTTTTATAATTAGAAACTTTCTCAATATTTATATTCAATTTAAAGAGAATAGGCCTACAACTTTCAAGTAAAGTTTTACTCACTGTTTAGGCGCGATAATTTTGTTTTGTGCTGTAATTGCACATTCTCAAGCAAAATAGTTTACTATCATTTCAATCATTGAAAGTTAGTTTAGTAGAAACTATAAATCTAATTGGGAAGCTTCTCAAAAAAACTGGTCAACTAGTTGACTTCATTACATTTGGAGCAGTATCTCTCCAAGATTACTATTTGGAAAATTATTTTTTACAAATCATTCATTCTATTATTACTGCAAATGCCGTAAATTTGAAGGTGAGCTCTCAGAGGCTGAGGCCGCACTGCCGGTGGGTAGAGCCTGGAGGGTGGAGGGTAGTTGGTAAATCTATAGAACATACATACCATCCACAGTAATACATTATATGAATGGTATGACGTCATTCTGTTTTTTGAGGTTATGTTGTCCATATTTAAGAATTTCAAGATGGCGGCTTAACACATACCATTCATACGATGTATTACTGTGGATGGTGTGTATGTTTTATAGATTTACCAACTACACTCCACCCTCCAGGCTCTACCCACCGGCAGTACGGCCTCAGCCTCAGTGACGAAAGCTCGCTGCGAATTGTAACATTCTCATCAATTCATCCATTATGTTATCACTGAAGGTTATTGTATCTATGACAAGTCAATAGATTTTTCCAGTAAATCACTTTTTCAAGCATTCCTGTACATTTGAAACACTATTTGTTGGTTTATTAGCAATTATTATCATAATATTCTAGTTGGAAAGTTCCATTCAACAATTCAATTCATTCCATTATAAACAATAATTTTAAAATTTTATACCCTAGCTTCCAATTTATTATTAAACAAAATTTGGTTAAAGAAGTTTTGAACATTAGTCTGTGTTTTTAACCAAGCGCTTTATCAGCGCTTTTCTCAGTAGAATTAACAAATATAAAAAGTTATGGATAATCATTGCATGTATCTGAGAGGTGATTTGCATGATGAGTTTTATGTTTTTAGTTCTGAAACTGGGAGAAAAGGATGAGAAAGGAGGATAGAGTGAGAGAAAAATACCTAAAAGAATGAAAGAGAGAAAGAGTAAAAGGGGGTGAGAGAAAGAATGAGAGAGGATGACGGTGTAAGAGAGGGTATGACGTGAGAGAGGGTAAGACGTAGGAGAGAAAAAGAGAGGGTTACAGAGGGAGAGAGTTGGAGTGAGAGGGTAAGTGACAGAAAAAGAGTATGATTGTGAGAGAGTGTGAGTGTCTGAAGAGAGAGTAAGTTTGTAGAGGTGATTTTGTTGTGAGTAGAGGGAGGCAGGCAGCGCTTAACTGCATTCATTTGTAACGCAGTGCTGTGGGGTCATACATACATGACGCTTGCTTTCCGCTCGCACCGATGAGTTCGAATAGTTTTCCATCATACGTGCAGAAAGCATGTTTATAATAACATTAGTCGTCGCTAGTGAGTAGAACCTGTCCAAGCAAAGAAGACATTCTGGCGCGATGGGAAAATAACTCCAACTCGGCCAATATCGGTTCAACAATTATAAATTTGGACTCAAACTGTAGGGAACATTCTAATCTACAATTTGAGACTAAATTTATAATTGTTTAACCAATATTGACCAAACTGGAGTCATTTTCCCATCTTGCCAAAATATATTCTTTGCTTGGGCAGACAATATAGGAGCTTTGCGGTGGCGACGTGAAAAGCTTCACTCATGCAGTTCGAATGATGCGTGCGTGCGTGTGAGTGTGAGTGTTTGTCCTCACCAATGATTATTATTATCATTATTATTCTCAGGCCCCAACAGTTTAGTTTAGGTCTACCTGCGTTCGTCTACTATTTCCTGTCATAGAACTATAAGTAATAATAATGTTATGGGGTTATATAATAATTTAATGTTTTTAAATGAATAATGTGTGGCTTGTTTGAAATCTAAAATCATCATTGAAATTTCATTAGGGTTTATTCAATAATACTATAGAACTGTTGAATTACATAAATATGTTGGGATTAAGCCTGAATGAGGAATATTTTATTCTTTTATTAAGACAAGAGACCTGGTGCAATCTTAGGATTGTGATAATAACTAGCACTTTGCAATTTTCATAAACAAACAATTCAAAATAACTAATCTAGGCTTTGCTTAGAAAGACATTGAACCAATTATCAAGATTTTCAGTTGACGTTTGCCAATTTTCTTCTCAATTGAGGTTTCTCTATCTTTCGGTCTTTCAGAAGTTTCTGTGGCATATTCAGAAGTGACTTTTTCAGAAGTTTCTGTGGTAAGAAGCTGGTCGCTCTACATTCCCGCTTCTTCTTTCTAACCATATGAGAGACTAAGGCCAGGCGTGTGCTGGGACGCATTCATGCACACGCACGCAAGCCAGCCAATCACAGCTCTTGTTGAGGACAAGAAAAGAGCTGTGATTGGCTGGCTTGCATGTGTGTATCAGAATGCGTCCCAGCATAAGCCTGGCCTTTATTTATGAATGATGTTTATCAAAAGAACAGGAGAGCTGAGTAGAATCATTGAATGTTCATCTTCGTTTTGAGATTTATATTATTATAATTGACATTAAAATCGATTTTCTAAAGTAAAATGAAAATCTTTCGTCAATTATTTATTTTAAACCATAAGTGCTGAAGATTATTATATATAGTCTGTCCAAGCAAAGAAGACCCTCTGGCAAAATGGAAAAATGACCCCAGCTTGGACAATATTTGTTCAAAAATTATAAATGTGATCTTAATAGTAGATCAAATTGTTTCCTATGATTTGAGATGAAATTGATAATTTTTTAACCAAAATTGACCGAGCTTGAGTCATTTTCACATCTTGACAGAGGGTCTTCTTTGCTTGGACAGACTATATCAATGTACCGCTCAACTACTGAATAGCAGTTTGTAGGCTATCTATAACACTAGTATTTTCAAAGTATCGTAGCCTGTTATTGATAAACTCTATCATTTTAACCGACAAAATGAATAAAATTTAACTGAAAAAAATAATGAACTAAACTGGAAGGAACAAGAGAGCTGATGAACTAATAATAAGCATTAAACAACACCATTATCATCATTAACTTTTTTAAGTAATGATTAAGAACCGTTGCGTATCACAGAGCTTCTCTCATTAGGTTTAATCACTAATTAGAAGTTGTAGCCTTCATTAGACGAGTTTAAAAATCAGGCGAAGTTTCGCGTTAGCACCCTTTTCAGTCATTCTGTCAACTTTTAATAAGCAACAGTTGTTACTGACGAGGAAGCTCCACATGCTCATTACTCACTATAAATGATGGAATTGAAAATGAAATAGGATGATTTTGATTAATGAGACCAGAGAAGATAGAGAACAAGACTGTAAACAATCAAGCCGGATACAATTGGCCTATCCAAAATTTTGAAAAATAGGAAATGATATGATAAATAATGAAGAATACGTTTCATTGTTTCTTTTTTACAGACTTCAGATTTTAAATTTGAAAAATTTTCATTTAATGTGGATAAGTACCACAATACCACAGGAACTCAACAAGAGGAGAAATATTATCACATGGAGAACATTATGAGAACTATCCTAAAAAAAAGACTTTCTGTGCTAAAATACCTACCAAAATCTATGGAATAGATTTCAACCTCAATAGAAGTAGGTATTCAATTCAACCTAGAGTAAAGGTACAACTATATAGAACAGAGTTATCGCACAAACAGCAAGCAAAACAAAGCACATGAAAAGATTCCGCATTATGTGATGAGCTAACAATGAAGCGGCTAATTATTTTTATTTGATGGGCGTATTATCATCCGATAGGAGGAGACTCTATATATACCAATACAGAATTTCATTCACCATTGTCTATAAGCAGAGCGCGCATCATCTATCCTATGAATAGAACCACGGATAACAGACTACTATTATGATGGGACTACAACAACAACAATTGAAAGCATCATATTATAATTCTATAGGTATAGTCCGTCCAAGCAAAGGAGACATTCTGGCAAGATGAGAGCACGACTCCAGCTCCATCAATATTGGTTCAAAAATTATAAATTTGGTATCAAATGTTTTCTACAATTTGAGACCAAATCAATCAGTTTTGAACCAATATTAACCGAGCTAGAGTCATTTTTCCATCTAACGAGAATGTCTTCTTTGCTTGGACAGACTATTCGTACAAGTCGGTGGAAGGTGGTTGGGGGTTTGGAGCAATAAATATTGTCGAAAAAGAGCGTCGGTTATTAGTTGCGTGGACAGTTTATGATGTACAGAGAGAAGTCGCGCGTCGCGACGCTCTGCATGCATTGTTCGGCGCATGATTTAAGCGCGCATTGTCCACCTTCGGCCGAGCAAAACCGTTTGACAATGACGACCACGACAGATAGTCTGTCGAAGCAAAGAAGACATTCTGGCAAGATGGGAGAATGACTCCATCTCGGTTAATATTATTTCAACAATTATAAATTTGATCTCAAATTGTAGGAGACATCTTAATCCACAATTTGAGACCAAATTTGTTATTTTGGATACAATATTGATTGACCTGTAGTCATTTTTCCATCCCCCAGAATGTCTTCTCTGTTAGGACAGACTGTCGCGCTGAATATGCATCACCATGTAAATATCATCAACGATATTGTTCGCCTAATCACTGCGCTCTTATATTTATGCTGTTTGAATTAAATAGAACAGACAGTGCAGTGCAGCGCAGCAGCAGGACTAATGCCTAATCCTCTTCTTTGTTCTGTCGGCTCGATAATATCTGTCCGGGTCAGCCGACGAACAAAACACGCGTAGATAACAACTGATACTGAGTTGACAGATACAAATCGAGCTGCTAAGCTGGTTGGGATAATAATTAACGCTGTGCAGTATGAGAATATTCGGTGTCATTCTATTGATTCAAAAATTAGCCTATATTGTTCAATAATTGTTTTTTTTATATATTTTTATGTTTTGAAAATCAGTTTGATAAATTTTCAATGTAAAATATTACTATATATTTTGTGTGAACTTCGTCGATTTGTAATCAATAGAGTTAGAGAGGGATTTATCTAATGTAGACATTTTAATGAGACCAATTTTATCACTTGTAATACGATATTATCTCGAAATCTAATTTTTTAACATGTGCTTGAGAATATCAGTGAGAAATCGGTTTGAGAAGAACTAATTCTAGGGTTCTCAATTAGTAATAATAAGCAATATAAAAGAGTAAATGAAATGGATTAGTAGATAATCAAAATAAATCTCATCACATACCTTGATAACAATACACTTAATAAGAAGGCATCACACTCAATTATCTAAACCGTGACTTGAACGAGAAAAATATCTCCAAGATTTAATTACAGTATTAGCTTGTGTATATTTAACACTGATATAAATTGAAACTACATAAAGTTATCATACTAAAGCTTGTGACCGTTACATTAATGGTACAAATAAAATTAGAAACTGCAAAAACTAAGAGCGCGTTAGCGTAGGGTTCCGCGGGATTCGCGATGCAACTGTACTGACTGAATCAAAACTCAAAACTAAGCAAGATGCAACAGACACAATTTGACAAGCTACGACAAGTCGGCGGGCCGGCCGGCAGCCTCTTGATGGCGTGGCGGTTGTCATGGTGACGACGGTTGGCGCTTGGCGGCAAGATTTGAATTTTAAAATCAAAGGTAATTGTTTCTGCTCGCTCACTGCTATTATTATTGGACTACTGTTTGATTGCGGTTCAGGATGAGTCTTCAATCAAGGAAGATGTTGTAAGTTGAGGTCATGTTACAACGATTTATTATATTTTTTGATAGTTTACCCATGAACTGAACATTTTAGTCAATATTATAAGAGATTATGTAGTGTGTAATCATTATAATATGAGTATGATTATACACTGGACAGTCTCTATAGTCCATATAATATGATTATGATTAGTCCATAAAGGTTTGAAAATTTCTGTAAAAGGATTTTGTGGGCTGATATAAGATTTTATTTCCTTTTAAAATTCAATAAACTTGTGATCTATGCTATAAAGAAAGAGAAACGGCACTCACTCATTCGTTTATTCATTCACTTGGCAGCAGAACTAAAAATCTACCAAACCGAATGAATTTAAATTTGGAAGGCATGTTCAGTAGGACCTCTAGACGCGCACAAAGAACCGATTGAACTCTTCAAGGCCCAATATTTAAGTTTTTTTTGCTTTTTCTTAGCTTTTATCCAGAACTTTTTGGCAGAAAATGTTGAAATTTGGCGGAGCCTTCTGGTTATTTGGATAGGGCGAGCAAAGCGAGCATGCCGGCTAGTTTTGTATAATCAAATTTTAATCTTCAATCTTAGCTAAGAAAAATCTTATGTGCTACATTTGACTTATTTACTTATTACTTATTGACTTATGAAGCTTTACTCACTTTCTCAACAGTTTTCAGCATTATTCCATCTCCAGGCCTCTGTAAAAAATAAACAAGATAATTGTAATTAATCTAAATACGATTATAGAGGATAAAATATATATTTTTCTTAATAGCTAATGATATGATCGAAAAGGAGAATCTATGCTTAGATGTAATAAGTGATTAGCCTAGTGATTATAATGTACAAAATAATATACTCCTACTTGATTGCAAATGAAATGGTATCTCTTTAGAGAATAGCTTTAAATCTAATCAAATCATTTACTGTCATATTTTTATATTTTTTATTTCCATTATCATAATATATCTACGATATCAAGTTTATGGATTGTATCACATTCTTCTATGCGCAAAACAATAATGACAAGATCATGTTGGATCTGCAGCAGCTACTATATTGATATAGGCCTAATACACAATAATAATACAGTATATGAAATGGGTCAGTTGAATGATAAAAAAACTACATGTTTTCCTTCCGATGTTTTTCTTGAGCGGCAATTGGTGAAGGTGCAGTTATGAAGGTGGAGGAACATCGATGTCTTGTGCTATGCCCATTACGATTCTATGCCCATTACCCATCCCTACATAATACCGTTTTAGTAAGGCCCATTTACCGTAAGTCAGTCTGTATAGTAATTTACAAGCAATTGGCAACTATTAGCAAGCTATTCACATTTAAAAGCAGTTTACAAACATAGGCTACTTGATAGCTAATTCCCATTTCATCTTTTCAATCCTCTAGTTGAGGCTTTAAAAAGTTGGAAAAATAGAGAACCAGAAGAATGAGGTCTCCACACCTGTGAAGTGTGATTCCGCGAGATGTTATTTGTTGAAAAGTCTTAGCTACCGCCCGCCGCTGCCTCCAATGCCGCATCCACCACCTCCACCGACCAACCGCCCCCACTTTTATCAGACTTCAAATCCGATGAATAAAGGGAAGAACATAGTTTGTATCCAGCTCTAGCCAGTCCAAACAAAGAAGACATTCTACCAAGATGGTAAAATGACTCTAGCTCAGTTAATATTGGTTTAAAAATTATATATTTGTATGAAATTGTATAGATCAGAATGTTTCATACAATTTGAGACAAAATTTATAATTGTTGAACCAATATTGACCGAGCTGGAGTAATTTTCCCATCTTGCCAGAATGTCTTCTTTGCTTGGTACAGAGGCCGACTACCATTGTGTCAGAAAGCGCTTACTCTCCACAGTTTGCTCTTTCTACTTTCTTCTTCTTCTGTTTTCTTCTTTGTGCGAAGAAAGAATCAACTCTGCGACGACAAAAGAGCGTAAGACATTTTTATATCTTTGAATGAATGAATGGTATACAATACATCAGTCGTCCTATTATTCATTCGAGCCCGGCTCCTATCCAGTTCCGCCTTGCTGTGATCAAAGTTCTTCGAATCCAACTATGCCTCAAACCTAACGCGGCTCGTGTCCACGAAACAGGTGAAGTGCTGTACACTAAAAGATACGGGAACTTCACCTGTTTCGTGGGCACGAGCCGCCAGTGCGCTCAGTGAAGCTCAAACGCAGTCAATCACTTGTTTCGGACTGATGGAAGTCAGATTCCCAGTTGCCTAGTTCCGTAATAAAGGTAGGTTTTCCCTTTACGCCCCTACAAAACACGGTCGAAAGTGGGACACAAGATGCAATAGAAACATGTAGTTGTATGGAACAATAATAAACAATCATACATAAAATAAAATCAAAATCAGCTGACCAGTGTGCGTTGCTCTATTATACAGGGTGTTTCAGGAGGAATGTGCAATACTTCTCAGGCTGATTCCTTACACCAAGTAGACTTTAGTCGCAAAATCGCTACTAAACACAAAATTTCATGTTTTGTCAATTTTGCTATTTTTTGATCGCCATTTCTGAGATTTGGGTAAGATTTACACAATCGTCGCCATTAAACTTTTTCTTTATAATCCGACTCTCTTCAACTTCCATTATTAAAAAATACAATTTTATGATTCCTTATCCAGTTATAACCCTTATTGTTGAAAAAATGGCGTTTTCTTGCTTATTTTTCCAATTATCTCAATAACCGTTAAAGTTACAAACTTTGAACTGGTTTCATTGAATTCCTCAGCTAATTTTACATGGGAATTGATTATTTTAGAACCTGAATGAAGTCTATAAAAAATTAATTTATTTTGAAAATTCTCAATTTTCCGCTATTGTTATCTCGGTAACAAAGCGTTTTTGGGGGTTGGTCCCATGGAACTTTTTTGTCTACTTGGTGTAAGGAATCAGCCTGAGGAGTATTGCACATTCTTCCTGAAACACTCTGTATAACTACGTGTTTCTATTGTATCTCAGGCACATGTTATGTGCTTGTGCAACTTTTTTGTAATGGAAAAATACCTTTAGTGAAGGGAAATAAGCTTCAAGTTCTTCAATTAGCAATTTCTCAAAATTCTGAATGAATTTGTTATAAATGGAAAACTACATTTAGAAAAGGGAAATAAACTTGAAGTTCAAGTTCTTCAACTAGCAATTTCTAAAAATTCTGAATGAATTTGTTGTAAATGAAAAAAAAACTACAATTTGTTTAATTATAATATCTTGATCCTCTGTGCTACACTAAAGGACTAATATCATAACATCGCACCAGATACAGTATCTTCAATCATATAGATTTTCATTGAGCTATGGGGAAGCTACATGAATGCTATGCCTTGAATCGCCATCTGCCTAAAACTCATTTCTAACAGAGCAAGCAAGCATAGATTCAGCATAGAAGGGTGCGCGCCGGCTGGATAATATTTATCAGTCCATTGTCTATGCTGAATGCTGTCTCTAATGAGCAATATCTCACAGCAATAAGCCACGCATCGACTGCTTGTTCAGTAGTAAGACGAAACATCAGGCTCCGGTTTCACTCTCAGCTCTCGCAGTGAATGCAGCATTTGCTGGGTTGTACACACTTTTCAAAACAAGATTAGTCCTGCGCGTCTTATTGGCTAGGCTGGGTCCCCTGCTACTTCAACTGCTAGCTAATCCAAGGAAACCGTATTAGAGTACTATCAGTATTAGAGTACTGTATTAGAGTACTAACAGTATTAGAGTACTATCCTGTCCTATCTACTGTAGATTCTCGGTATTAGTGCATTCATACAATAATCAATTGGTCATAGAGATAGTAGACATTGTAGAAACTAAAGCCTATACAGAGTAGTATGGAGACTAGAGACTATAGAGACTGGAGACATATTAATAACTAGCCGGCAGACTCGCTTCGCTCCGCCTAGCCAGGGAGCTCCGCCCCCTGGACCCCCGACAGTATCAGCAGTATCAGTGAGTCAAACAGACTCGCTTCGCTCGCCTGCATAACCTCTGTCAGTGAAAGGTGAGACAAACAGGCTCGCTTCGCTCGCCTGCAAATTCCGTTCAGAAGGGGTTCAAAACTTATTGAACACAGCATTTCTAGACCTAATCTGGACCTTTTCACCAAATTTCGACATTTTCTACCAATTTATTCTCGAAAAATCCAAGAAAAACTCTGAAAATTACCAAAAATAGTAAAACGCTAATATTGAGCGTAACCTTGGGAACTATATCGGACATAGTTTGAAACTTGATTCAATATCTTCCAAATTAGTTCATCTATAATCTTGCTGGCCCATTGAATTTACAGTAAGGATTGGTCTATCAAGGCGGAAGATATGCAACCCGCAAAACATCTACAATTTTGAAAAACCTGATTACTGGCGTAATCTTAAACAGAATACAAAAATATCTTAACACAACATTTCTAGACCTTATCTGAACCTAACTACCAAATATCAATATTTATTAGCGATTGGTTCTCGAAAAAATTGAGAAAACGCCGAAAAAATATAGAAAAACTTAAATATTTGGCGTATCCTTGAAGAGTTCCTAAAATCCGTTCTTAGCGCGCGTCTAAACGTCCAACTGAACATGCCTGCCAAATTTGAACGCATTCGGTTCTGTGGCTTTTTAGTTCTGGTGATGAATGAATGAATGAATCAGTCAGTCAGTGCCATTTCGCTTTTATAGATATAGATAACAGGCTATAGAGACTGTATAATCATAGTATGGACATTGTATGTTTAAATTTTGTATTGCTATCTCGGTCACATGGTAGAAGCTATAGTTTAGCCAGATTCCAATGTAGTTCCATCACATAAGATTTACATCATATTTTCATCTCATTTCATACAGTATAAATGTATGTATGTATGTTTGGCTCAACAGCCCATGAAGGGCCTAGGCCTACCAGCTGGTTGCCAGTTTCAAATTCACTCTGCGATACAGCCCGTCCAAGCCAAGAAGACAGCCCGACACGACGGGGAAACGGCCCCAGCCCGGCCAATACCGGATCAAAAGCCATAAATTCTCAATCAGAACTCACAGTCCCCGAACCAACACTGGCCGAGCCGAAAACGACTGTCTTTACTGTCATACAGTATAAAAACCAGATACAAAAGAAATATGAAGGTTTTCAATATTTTTCCTCTCTAGGGGTAGTATAACATATTTTAATGTGCATAATTAGGTCCAGCAAGAGCACAGACAATGAAGTTTGATGGAAGCTATTCCAATAGTTATAAATAATATTTAATAATAAATTATCGTGATGTATTTTTTCTTCAAAATTTTCTACTTTGCACTGGTATTTTATTTGGAATAAACGTGATTTGATTTGAGAGACAATGTACAAAGTCTAATAGTACGTAGTCTAAGATAAGACTATCCAGGTCTAGCTCTCGTCTTATTGACATAATGAAAAAAGCAGTGAATCTAACTTCTATTGATGAATAAATTCATCATTAGGTGCCCTACCTCCTAAAAAAATTGGATGAAAAAATTATAAATAGTCATTAAATAGTGGATAGTAAATCAACGTTTAGTTGTATGAATAATATTTTATACTAATTTTCTTGCTATCTGCCATTTTCCAAGGCAGAGTTCAACTAACACTTTAAACTATATGATCAGAATAGAGCAGGAAATACCAGCCACAATTTTCTTGCTAGCAGCCATTTTCCAAGGCGGAGTTCAACTAACACTTTCAAATATATGATCAGAATAGAGCAGGAAATACCATCCACCATTTTCTTGTTAGCAGCCATTTGCTAGGGCAGAGCTCACGAAACACTGTCCACCAATCAGAAAAGAGCAGGCGGGGCATGAAGGCGTGTTCATGTGAAATCTGAAACATCACCTAACAACTGCTGCCATCTACTGGTCGAGTTCAGAAACTTTTCGAACCATTGCCGTCGGCTAATCAGAGCGTGGGACTCGTGTCCAATGACAGTTCAAGCAAAGCACCTTATTGCTACTGCCATCTGCTGGCTGAATCCAGATTTATTTCTCATTTTTGTATCAAGATTCATGATTTTTGTACATTAATTTCGTAAGCATTTTCCATAGACATATAGATTTTTATTATTGTAATGCTCAATAATATCCATTCAGAATGAAATGATATGAATTAAAATCTCATGAATTATCTCTAATAAAAAATCTTATGAATTACATCTCTTGTATGAATTAAAACAACTTGAACAATCAAAAAGTGATTGAAATTTGACATTGAAGATGAGACATTCTGGCAAGATGAGAAAATGACTCCAATTTGGTGAATATTGGTCAAAAATCATAAATTCTTATGGTCATTTTTCTACCTTGCCGGAATGTCTTCTTTGCTTGAACAGACTATATCAATTAAAACATCTTGGACAATCTTGGTGATTGAAAGTACATCAATTAAAAAGGACTGAAAGGAAAGTGAAGGAGTTCCACTTCACAGAAGTTTGAATGCGAAATAGTTAGTCCAGTATGTGACGTCATTTTAGGGGGTGGAGGGGGACCTTTCAACTAACTTGTATGTGTGGAATGAGTGTTGTTGGAACGAGGAGAAGAGAGGTATAGTATGTCAAAACAAAGAAGACATCCTCACAAGATAGGAAAATAACTCCAGCTCGGTCAATATTGGTTCAAAAATCATAAATTTGGGTTTAAATTGTAGGAAACATTCTGATCTACAATTTGATAACAAATGTATAATTTTCCAGCTAATTTTGATTGAGCTGTAGTCATTTCCCATCTTGCCAGAATGTCTTCTTTGCTTTGACAGACTATAGGTGGGGAATTTGGGCAGAATAGTGACGCGAGCGTATGAATCGCGATAAAGGGAGTACGTACTTCCTTCTTGTGTTCTATTCATTCTTCTTCGGCGCTCTCTTCCTCCTCTCGTTCGTTCGCCGCTGAATAGAGTCGGCGTTACACGTCTTTTGTGTTGTCACGTGCCATCCCAACCTCTCTATTCATTGTTCAATGCAAGCCGAGCCGCCGCGCAACAATGGTCTATCATTTTCTTTATCAAGTCCTCGATTATCATTTGCTACTACTGCATGGGAAATGTATTCATTGTGCTGTTTAACAGGGCTTAGTAAAGGGTTTTCACCACCCCCGCCCCTTCTTCCCTCATCACCCCTCCCCCCAATCATCACCAGACGTCGATTGTCTGTCGGGAGCATAAAGAATTCCCTCCCGAACTGAGTTCCGATGACTAGGCCCCCTTCCGCCATACCTTACTACCCCCCAGTCCACTTTACAACCCCCTAGCCTACTTTATAACCCCCCTACCCTACTTTACTATCACCCCACCACACCTTGAAACCCCCCTTCACCAGCACAACGAACCACACACACTCTAAATACCCACACCTCCAACGTTCGCAGCGCCAAATTATTTATTGTTCGTTTTCGGCAGGTTACTTCCACATCTGAGCCGCAGCAATCACCTATTATGAAATGTGACATCTCACTCTACTAATAGAACATATTGTACCTACTATGAAAGATGAGGATTTGTCGCCTCAAACAAAATAGGTAGCCTATTGTATTTTTTGTAATGCTTTTCGAGGAATAATGAAAAATAAATCATTCCTCCCTGACATATTGATTGTATCTGATCCGAAAATTGTAGAAATGAGGGTGAGAATCGATTATTTCATTGGAAAAAGAATTTTGTTTGCACACACAAAATGAATCAGAAAACCGCAGATTAATTCATTTGTAAGATATTTAAATTATAGTCTGCTAAATATGATCATTATGTCATAATTTGCTTATGGCCTATGAAAACTTGACGGCTCAAACAAAAATAATTAAAACACAGTCAAATTTATCAAGTTTATCCACCCTATTTTATAGGGATTATTAGTAAAGTTTGAAATAAAATAGGTCGAATTCATCAACTGTATTCACTTTTTCAATAGGGATTATGAGTAGAGTCAAAAATAACAATCACTGTTATCTTATAGTCATGAAGAAATTAGTAATTTTTTCTTGAATCCTGTGAGAGGAGTTGAGCTACCTGTTGGTCCAGTAGTTTGAGAGGCATGAGCTTCCATTTGAAGCTCGAAATTCCAAAATTTGTGAAATTTTCTGGTAAGTCAATTATTATTGTGGCTCAGATTATTACAAATTTGCAAAAACCCTGATTGTGGCTTACTGTGGATTACTTTATTCGAATACATAACAAAATTCAGTTTAGATTTTACATTGTAATATAAATTAGTAAAACAAATTTTTCAATCGATTTGACAAAATAGAAACTACAAGACAGTGAAAACTAAAAAAAAACCGATGATTACATGAATGCAAAATTTAAACAAATATCAGTTCCAGGTTCTTCAGAACGAGTTATGAGTTGGAGACAGAGACAATGTTACCAACAGAGAAAGATGGTAAGAGACCAAGACAAACAGATAGAAAGAGTAGGATAAAGAGAGAGAGATAGTGAAAGACAAATAGAGAGAGAGAGAGAGAGTGAGTGAGAGGCTAAGGCCGCACTGCCGGTGGGTAGAGTCTGGAGGGTGGAGGGTAGTTGGTAAATCTATAGAACATACACACCATCCACAGTAATACATCGTATGAATGGTATGACGTCATTCTGTTTTTTGAGGTTATGTTTTCCATATTTAAGAATTTCAAGATGGCGGCTGAACACATACCATTCATACGATGTATAACTGTGGATGGTGTGTATGTTCTATAGATTTACCATCTACCTTCCACCCTCCAGGCTCTACCCACCGGCAGTGCGGTCTCAGCCAGAGAGAGTGAGAGAGAGAGAGATTAGATTAGATTAGATTAGATTACTTTATTCAAATAGATAACAAAATTCGGCTTAGATTCTACATTGTAATATAATATATGAGTAAGACAGAATTATCCTATAAATTTCACAAAATAGAAACTTCTAGTAAAAATACAATAAAACGGTGAAGTAATGAATGCAAAATTTATACAAAATTTTAATTCGAGGTTCTGCAAAATGAATAAGGAGTGTAAGTTATCTAAGTGAAAAGGCGAAGTTTAGACATATATATGTCCATTCTTGGGAAAGGATAATAAGGATATCCTTTCCATTAGAGAGAGAGAGAGTGAGTGAGTGAGAGAGAGACAAAGACAGAGAGAAAGAAAGAGTGAGAGAGAACTTTTGTGGGTGCCTTTGCAGATGAATATCCAGCCGTGTGCGGGCAGATAGAGAGGGATAAGGAAATCCTTACACAAAACACATTGCTAGTAGTCTATTGTTCAAAAAGTCTGAAAGATAGCGCCAACCATTGTTCAAGCAAATGAAAACCCATCTGTACAGAAAACAAAGCAGCTATTATAATATCAGTCATTCATTCATTTGAGGCGGCTGCTGCTCAGGCTTGCTTTGGCCTACCACCGCAGCACCACCATCATACAGGCTCTGATCTGCTGCTGGTTGTTCTGTTCTCTTTATTTTCTTCTTCTTCTTATTCTCCTTCTTCACCTTTTCTATTTTCAACATCATAATCTTCTTCTTCAGTCGATTCACAAACACGATAATTTCCTCCGCGAAATGACAACATTACAGTTTAGGCCAATAATAGAATCAGAAAACAGCCAAAAGAATTCAGAGTCGAATGAGAAGGATAAGATGATGTCGAAAATATAGGGAAAAAGAAGAGTATAGAATCGACAGTGTTCATGAAAGAGAAAGAAGTGGACAAGAAGGTGTTCCCCTGGCGACTCGTACCCACGAAACAGGTGAAGTGCCCGTATCTTTTACTGAACAGCACTTCACCTGTTTCGTGGGCACGAGCCGCCAGTGAGGTGTTCGTGTATTCGAGTAAGTAGCTAATTTTCAGAATTTATATCGCTCAGATGTGACAATTGCTCAATATTTGTAAGAACACCGTTTTGTTCTGTCTTCTCTACTAAATGTCAGAAATAGCGATCAAATACCGTCGCAAAGTCGCTACTAATTTTTCACTTCTGCTATGTTCTGTCCATTTCGCGACTTTTAATCTCTATTTCTGAGATTTCGGTTAGATTTAAACAATCGCCGACACTCGATTTCTTCCTCAGAATCCAGCTCTCTTCAACTTCCATTGATAAAAAAATACAAATTTATCATTCCTTATCCAGTTATAACCCTTAATGTTGAAAAATGGAGTTTCTAATATACTGTATATTTCCCATTATCTCAATAACCGTTGGAGTTACAAACTTCAACATGGTTTCCCCTGGCGGCTAATACCCACGAAACAGGTAAAGTGTCCGTATCTTTTACTGTTAGCTGAATTTCTCAGCTAACTTTTCATAAGAATTGATCACTTTAGAGCCTGATATGAGTGAAGCCTCTAAAAATTTAGAGAAATTCATCTCAATTTTCCGCCATAGTTATCTCGGTAAGGAAGCGTTATTGGGGGTTTGTCCCATGGAACGTTCTTTTCTACTTGGTGTAAGGAAACAGCTTGAGAAGAATTGCACATTCCTCCAGAAGCACCCTGAAGAATCTTATCGATTAATTTCAATCAAAACATTAATGAAAGAAATTTTGTGTGGTACACTCACAAATTTTTCTTTGCTTATTTCTGTACGTGCATTGTACAATAATTTATTCATATATTTATTTATTCTACAGGAACTATTAAACTTATTGGTATAAACTATAAAACACAGACTAATGTCCAAATCGTCTTTAAACCAAATTTTGATGAATAATAATGGTAGTTTTCAGCATTTAATTAACACATTGTTGACAAAATGCCGTTTCAGAGTAGTCATTTGAATATCACTTGAGAAGTATTGAAAAAAAATTATAAATTATTCACCAAGATAACGAGCTGTGATATCCTATGCATCTCAGTGAGGCAACAGGGAAACAATAAAGGCTGAAAGGAAGAGATGACAGGCTGAGAGTATAAATACCTTGCAGATTGAACTCCCTAGCCTCACCATTGTTCCTGCTTGACCTATATCTATCGAACTTGACTTTTTATCGCACCTTATTTCCACTAGGCGCCATTACCATAACTCTTCTTCTTTTGTGTCATTATAGTCTGTCCAAGCAAAGAAGACATTCTTGCAAGATGTGAAATTTACTCCAGCTAGGTCAATATAGGTTCAAAAATTATTAATTTGTTGTCAAATTGTGGAGTAGTATGTTTCCTACAATTTGAGACTAAATTTATGATTTTTTAATCAATATTGACCGAGCTGGAGTGATTTTCCCATCTTGCCAGAATGTCTTCTTTGTTATGGAAATTTATGTACAGAGGAATTTGAGGCGTCTCCCGCCATTCTTCCCGAGGAAATAAATTAAGACAGAAATATGTAGTAAATTCGAATGCGTCGCCAGTTTTAAAGAAAAGAAGAAAGGAGCGAACCAACGCCGAGATTGGAAATAGTTGATAACCTTCGATTCAAAAGAGGTTCCCCCACGATCTTTTGACTATCTTTACAGAAAATAAGAGGGAATGCGTCTTCCACGGCAAGAAAAGTTATTCTATCAAGTCTTTGTTGTCAGGATTCATTGTGTGTGAAAATAGAGTCTTTGCTCATTGGGGGCTTTGGAACGCCCAGGGGGGGAGGGGAGTGTGGGGGTGAGGGGACACGACACTGCCTCAATACCGCTGAGGAAAGAGGTGAGTTGGTGAGGAGAGCCCGATGAGACCTCACTCCAACATCACTCACTCACTCACTCACTCACTCACCCACTCACTCACACTCCTTCATTCACACTTACTCATTCACTCACTCTCACACTTTTTCTCTCTCTTCATTTACTCACTCACTCACTTACTAACTCACTCTCTTCCTCACTCACTCACAAACTCTCTTACTTACTCACTCATTCACCCATTCACTCACTCCCCTCCTTCCCCTCCTCACCCACGAGTTGGTATTCGTATTATCCAGTATTGTTCGCGTTTGAAAGTAAGTGAGATAGATACTTTTCTAGTATGACACAAAATACGTGAGTCAAAATAATCACAGTATCGTTATTCACTTGATACTTTCCACTGTGATAGCTTGAAGAGAATAAGATAAGGTAGTATTAGGAAAATTGAATAAAGATATGGTTGTCAAGAATATCAAGATTCAAAATTGCTGTTCCACTCTTAACCAATCGGATGAATAAAAATAGATTACAAAATATTGGTACAATATTAGAATAATAGCATTACAAAATGTATTGTTGAAGTGACAAAGCAATAATTGGGAATGGGTTTAGCGGTTAGTGTATTCTACTCCTGCATAATTCTAAATGTAATACTATAATATTATTAATAAACTAGAAATGGGTAAAGCGGGTAGCCTATTATACTCCTTGTTAAGAATATCTTTAGTATAGCAAATCTTTATACTGCACGGATTATAATGTATTATTAGTTTATTATTAAAATATTATTTTCCACTTTTCGGGCATTGAAATCGCATGCCTCATACTATTTATGGCTGAAAATATGAGATAAATATTGACAACATTGAAAAGTGCCAATAATGTTGACAAGCTATAGATGGCAACACAAAGAAGCACAAAAATTCCCATATTAACTTCCTGAATTTTTCCCCACATGTAGTGTAACTGAACTTTTTGTTTTTATCTCTAGCATCAAAATGTTAATAATTCATGGTTAGGTTCTAAATAGTTTTTGGTGATATTACTTCCAACAAGCATAGGCCAGTATTACACGATAATAGTTCTGTGATCATGTCTGATCATATGAAAAGAGATGAAAATACGAAATCATATTTTCATCTTTTTCCATGATCAGATCATAGAACTATTTTTTTATAATAATAAATTCCATGAGCTCCATTGAACTTTCTAGGGAAAATTTGAAATCAGGCATTCCAATATTGAAAGATGAAAATCAAATTCTCCGAACCTGATTTAAACTGGGAGCAATGCTTCACGGATCTGCAACTCAATCGAATTGGTCATTTTTTTCTGAGAATGATGCCAACGTGTTGAGCATGTGCGTGCGTAATGACATAGATGACGACTGGTTTTTAGTACTGGCAAATATTTAATAGGTAATTTGTTTTAAATTACAATTCAATCATATCAATTCTATTAACTTGTCAAACTTCATGACTTCATAATAATTTTAGGTCCCTTTTTGTTAAGAAAGCTTGTCTCAAGGCATAAAATAATACAGGAGGATATCCTTATCTCTAGAAATCGAGTCCATCCTAGAACTAACTGAACATCGGACTGAGATATGATTAATACACGGAGCATTGATAGTTAAGCGGTCGGGAGTTTGAGCATTAGGACAACGCAAACAATGTTCATTCCGTCGCGGAGAACAATTGTCGACGACGACAAGGTCTGTCCGATTCAATCGGCGGTTATGTACGACATCCACTTTGTCTACTTCCAACAGCTCTTTACCATTCTACACCATCATCCTTCTTCACCCCCTACTCCTCTACACGCATTCCTCTTCTTCTCATTATTTGTCTTCTTTCGCTTATTCTTCTTCTTTCACATATTTGTCTTCTTTTACATCATTATTCGTTTCCTGACATCATTTCTGTTCTTCTTTCCCTGCTACTAATCTATTTTTCTCCCCATATTATTAGTATTCTTCTTCTCTTTCCTTCCTTTCCTTCCTTTCCTTCCTTTCCTTCCTTTCCTTCCTTTCCTTCCTTTCCTTCCTTTCCTTCCTTTCCTTCCTTTCCTTCCTTTCCTTCCTTTCCTTCCTTTCCTTCCTTTCCTTCCTTTCCTTCCTTTCCTTCCTTTCCTTTCTTTCCTTCCTTTCCTTCCTTTCCTTCCTTTCCTTCCTTTCCTTCCTTTCCTTCCTTTCCTTCCTTTCCTTCCTTTCCTTCCTTTCCTTCCTTTCCTTCCTTTCCTTCCTTTCCTTCCTTTCCTTCCTTTCCTTCCTTTCCTTCCTTTCCTTCCTTTCCTTCCTTTCCTTCCTTTCCTTCCTTTCCTTCCTTTCCTTCCTTTCCTTCCTTTCCTTCCTTTCCTTCCTTTCCTTCCTTTCCTACCTTTCCTTCCTTTCCTTCCTTTCCTTCCTTCCCCCTCTCCTTCACCCTCTACTTCTCCCTCCATTCCACCCCCTCCTCCTTCCCCTCTTCTTCTCCCTCCACTTCTCCCTCTACTCCTTCCTCTTCCTCCCCCTCCTCCTCCACTCCTTCTCCCTCTTCACCACCCTCCTCCTTCCACTCCTCCCTCTCCTTCTCCTCCTGTCACTCCTCTTCCTTCTCACCCGTTTTCATCTTCTTCCTCCTCTATATCTTCTCCCGCGCACAATGAGGAAGTCTGTCCGTCCTCTGGTCAACTTCGCGGACCTCCAAACGCCACACGCCATACAAACAGAGCAAAAGCCTTCATTCAAATCCGTCTGCATAATTCACGGTAAGCATTCAAGGAAGCTGCCTTCTCCTATTTCAATGGATTCTCTGACCACCTTTAGCAATCCTCATAACAAAGACTCTGTAGCTGACCAATGGATTGCAACTTAACCAATAAATTATTATTATCAAATGGTCAGCCTTTGAGTAGAGTCTGTTCAAGCAAGGAAGACATTCTGACAATATGAGGAGATGACTCCAGCTCTGTCAATATTTATTCAAAAATTACAAATTTAGTCTCAAATTGTAGAAAACATCCATATCAACAATTTGAGACTAAATTTATTATTTTTCAATCGATATTGACCAAGCTGGAGTAATTTTTACTTCTTACCGGAATGTCTTCTTCGCTTGGACAGATTTCAGCTAGGTATACACATTATGGGGAGCGGTTCAACTTCGAAGTTGAAGGATATTGTTCCATTCAAATCTGTTCCCTGCTTTGTTTTCAAGCTAGATTTCAAGTTCTAAGTATCTACATCCAGTGAGAGTTTGGACTGATAGTTCGGACTGTGGAAGCCAAAAACTGTAAGTGGATGAGAAAATCTAAATAATCTAGCAATCACTAATCAAATCAAAATCAGATTCAAAATCATTACTAATAGTTTATTAATACTTTTACAAATCAGCATAATGCTGCACAGTTTTCGTGAGTGCATTTTTCAAAAACAATACAGCTTAATCGAGCTAGAAACATTATTTTTATATAATATTGTTAAGAGTTTATCAGTGTTGTACTCCACAAAATCCGTTTAAAACAACTTGACCTTTAGAGTACGTTACAAGGAAGTAGTTCCACCAACCTTTTGTCAACTTTATAAAACTTTTATAGCGTCATAAAATGCTATCGGAGTCTTTTGAAGGCTTGTTCCATAGAAGTCACCAGTGCTAGCCACCATTATAAAATTGAAAGGTTTTTTCGTAAAATCACCTTGTTTGTAACTTTGTTGATTACCTCACTCGATGACTTCTCATGTTGGTTTTTACTTCTCTATCTTTTCTAGTAGTTCTATCATTCCTCTAATTTTAGTGTTATTGATGTTTTTCAATCAAGTTCAAGCTTAAAACTGAGTTTGGCAAGACCCGATAAATTATCTATATTACCGGTAGTTTAACAAAATTCTCAGTTTAAACCATTTGCTGACTTGAATGAAACTTATTATATTGTATACTTGATACACTTTTAGTTCATTTATTTTTATGAAATATATTAAAACACCAAGTTTCAGATCAAATTGAGAGTTTTAGTGAGTCAATTGCTATTTTTCTTTGATTTTCAGCATTATCAATGAGCCAAACATTCTGTGTCAATGAGCTTCCTTCCTGTACGATTGTGTATCAATTTCGGACCTTTTTTAACACTACTGAGTGTCAAAATACCGCTGTGTTAAGAGGCTTTAAAGAAAACTTTTAAACTTTAAGTGTGAATTACCAATGTAGATATATCATTCCCATCTATTTACCAATTAAATTGAAATAAAATTGAATTGAAAATTGAAAAAAATTTTCTTGAAATAAATACAGCATTTGATGAAATAAATAAATAGATACATTCAATATTTCACATTTTATTTTTAAAATATTCTCATGGTCTTTATGGCCTTACGAGTAGGTTCCACCTCGCCAATGTGTACTTGGCCAAATATTGGTCACACATCCAAGATCAGTGTAAAGCGTTTTTGACTTAAATTCACGATCACATAGCGACCTCTCTCACCGAGTGTCCAAAATCCATTAAATTCGCCAATCTAATTTATTCAACGTAGAATAAAGTCATCAAACCTATTTCATTATAAACCCCTTATAAACCCCCTTGGACGAAACGTGTACATGTCACTTGTCACTTGTACAAATGGTCCAAAATTTCTTGGCATCAGCCAGAACCAGCTGAGCCAGGCGAGGGGCATAGTGCGGGAACCGTTATTAAAACATTCGGCGACTAATGTCACATAAGACAGTGGATCAGAGCAGCAGTCAATGTTTTTAATGAAGTCAATAACACTAAGGTGTCAGGTGCCTAAAATTTTGGCTCAACTGCACAAGTGACTAGTAAAAGCTACATGTACAGTTATACACGTCTCGTCTAAGACCCTCTTTACAGATTTTTCAGATTTGGAATAGTAATATAGTCGACTGACGTGATAACATCTTCCAGACTTTTGATGTAATGTCGCAACCAGACATTTTCTAGATTTTCCTAGAACCATCCATGTTGTGTAGGTGCTACTGTAGGATGCAAGTTGCACTCTATTTTCCGTTTGTTTGTCTGTGTCAGTGCGCATGCGCACAGCATTCTCTGATCATCGTTTGAAGGAACAAAGCTGCCTGCCACTCTATAATAGTTCCATTGTTTCTGTGTTCCTTCGCCAACCAACTCGTCCATTTTTCTTTCATTGTTTCTTTCCATTGTGCGCGCTCTCTTTGTCACTCCTTCTCTATTTATACAGAATAATACTTTTCGAGTTCTTTTGATAACCCCATTCAGTCGCGGCCCTCACCCTTTTGTTTTCTTTTCACCTCATATATTCTTCACTTGTCCGCTATTGTCCGCGCGCCCACGCGCCGCGCACTTCTACTTCTGTTTCTATTTCCTTTCTTCTACTTCCTTCTTCCATTTCTACTATTATCTAATTTTCACTATTCTTCCATTTTTTTCTTCTTATCTTTCTACTTCTTATCTTCCTACTTTTTTCTCACGTTATTCAACTTTTCTTTCTCTTTCTTCTTATTTTCTCTTCCTACTTCTTCTCTTCGCGCTTCTTTTCCTTCTACTTCCTTATTCTCTACTCCTTTATTCTCTAATTCCATTCTCCTTATTTCTATCTTCTTCTTCTTCACTTTCTTCTTATTTTTTCTTCACGTTCTTCTTCTTTTTTCTTCTTCTCTTCTTCTTCTTCTTCTTCTTCTTTTTTTCTTCTTCTTCTTCTTCTTTTCTTCTTCTTCTTCTTCTTCTTCTTCTTCTTCTTCTTCTTCCACTTTTTTCCTTCTCACTCTCTCTCTACCTACTTCTTCTCTTTCTACTCCTCTCCTTCCATTCTGTTCCACTTTCTCCTTCTTTTTTCCTGCTCCTCCACAGCTTTTATTTCCTTTTATGCTTCTTCATCTCTTCTTCTTATATAGCCAATAATTCTGTTGGTTTTCAACCTCTTATAATTATTCTATTCTTTCTTTTCTTTTGAAACTTAATTTTATTTTCTCTATTTTTCAACTTTCTAAATTTGCTTTTTTTTGCTCCATCTATTTTCCTCATAATCTCTTCCCTCATAATCCTTCTCTTCTTCTTCCTCCTCTTCGTTTTTCACCTAAGAATATTCTTCCACTTCCACCAAATTCTCTTTTTTTCTTTTATTACTACATTTTCTTCTACCTTCTCCTTTTTCCCTCGCTTTTTCTTCTTCTTCTCCCAATTTTCTTTCTCCTATTCCTATGCATTCTCCTCTTTTCCTTCTTTTTATGTCTATGTATTTTTCTCTGTCTATGTCCATGTATCTTCTTCTTATATTCTCATTCTTCCTTCTTCTGTTATTCTTTTCCTCCTTCCCCTCCCTCTTCTCATATTCTTTCCTATTCCTTTTCCTCCACCTACCTACATCTCCTACTCTCCTTTCCCACATTCTCAAATCTCATTTTCCACCTTCCCCCCCCCCCATTTTTCGCCCTTCTCCATCTTCTATTTTTCTTCATCTTTTCCGCCTCTTCTCCTTCACCTTATTCACCTAACATTCTTTCCCATTTCCAGTCTTCTTCTCCTTCACCAACACTTGTTTTCAACCCTCACAAAACCCCCCCCCCCAACCACACACCTCCTCATCAACTGAGTCCATTCCTTTATGTTTATGATAACAGAACTCATCATCCCCACCACTAAACCCTGTACAAGCAGAGAAGACATTCCGGCAAGATGCGAAAATGACTCCAGCTCGGTGAGTATTAGTTTAAAAATTATGAATATGGTTTCAAATTGTAGAAATCATTCTTGTCTACAATCTTAGACCAAGTGAATGATTTTCCAACCAATATTGACCGAGCTGGAGTTATTTTCCTATCTGGTTGGAATGTCTTGTTTGTTTGGACAGGCTACTGCTACTACTACAACAGCTGTATTGTTGTGGCTTGCGCGATGAATGTCTCACATGATGTCCTTATTATCTACTTTATCAAGGCACAACAGTCGAACAATAACTTGGATTTGCATGCACATTGTGCTGGAGCGTCGTTGTAGTCGTCTTTTGTAAACGGCTCTGTTTTACGTGCCTTTTGTCTAAATTTCAACATTTCGCACTAAAATAATTTCCAATGCTGTTCATTCCTTCCGGCGGCTGATGCTACAGGAATGTCGTTCGGATTACCATAACTATTGAGTCATTGAAACTTTGAATAATCACAATCAAAGAACCTTTTTTTTACGAAATATTTTTATTTTACACTACATGGCTATAAAAATGGCTATTTCGCCGAAACATGTAGTGTTAACTAAAAATATTTAAAAAAAGGGTTGATTGTAATTATTTAAAGTTTTATTGAATAGCCCTAAGAGGAAATAACTATTGAATCATATTTAACAACAAAACAATTCATGTTTGTACCGAATGTGTGTGTAGTATAGTCTCTCTAAGCAAAGAAGACATTCTGACAAAATAGGAAAATGACTTCAGCTTGGTCATTATTGATTTGAAAATTATTAATCAAGTCTCAAATTGCAGAGCAGAATGCTCTCTACAATTTGAGACAAAATTTGTCATGTGTGAAACCAATATTGACCGAGCTGGTGTTATTTTCCCATCTTGCCAGGATGACTTCTTTGTCTGGACAGACTATAAAATTAATCTGTTCCGTGTTGAGTTCAGTGACTATATAAGATATCTTATATATTATATATCTTATATAGTCACTGTAGTGTTGAGTGGTTGTGAGTTTGTGATCTACATTGAGTGAGAATGAAAGATAGGCCTATTGTCAACTTTGTTATTTTTAGAAATCGAGTTGCCGGTTTCGGTTGCTATACCATTATCAATTTATGGTAAACTCCAGTTTACTTGTAAAATCTAACTAAAGTTTACCAGAGATTGATTAAGCAACAAAAACCTGTCTTAACGCATCTATGATTCGACAATACCTATCTTGACTCATTCAACAGTGAATTTTTGTTGATTTCAAACTTTTTCTCTAACCCTTATGAATAGATAAGATGAGTGAATCAATGACAATGAATATGGTCGGAGTTACAGTTCCTCCTTCAAGGTCTGTAGAAGTTGTTTTTCCAAAGGTTATTTTCCAATCCATTTCCTTATGAATTAAAAATTAAATAAATAAATACATTGTATTGGAAAAATAATTTCCTAGTCTACAATTCTATATAACTTATTTATTTATTTACGAAGACAGTTGTTTCTAGGCTCAAGCCAATTGAAACTATAGAAATCATTAAATATTAAGAGCAGAGCTAACTTTATAATTGACCACCTCGGCTGCCTAGGTGTGGAGTCTAATCTGGAGTTATAGTACGTATAAAAAACAACGTACACAGTACTAGCAAGTAAATAATAGGAAATTATTATTATTATGACGTGTTCAACTTATTACAATAGTAGCGTTATAAGTGAATGACATTCATGTTTTGATAAAGAGAGGAAGCAGTCTTCCAACACGCAGAGAACAAAACAAATTTCACACCTGTTAACCGCTCATTGAATTATGTTCCCACTACTGAGCAAGCTAGAACAGAAAGTCCTCTCCTTCTTATCATACTATCCCCCACTAGCACTTGAAGCATGTGTGTACTATTATTTTGTGGTCCTACTATTATATTATGAAATACCCATCTCGATATTGTTGTACAATTTCCCTACGCCTTTCCTTTCCACAATAATCAGGATAGTGTGTCGTATTGCATACTAGTCTGAATGAAGGGGCTGAGTGTTGGGAACAGTCCGTAACGGCTACCAGAGAGAGGCAAAAGTCGCTCTCTATCTCTTCTTCTTCTTCTAACATCCAAGGATTAGGCTATGGCCTGTTCCGACTCACATTCAGCTGATAATAATCTTTATCTATCATTAATTTCACTATTAATGAGTGAATCAATTATTTTCCTGCTTATAATGGGTAGAAAAAAATTTTTCAATATCTTCTGACACTCAATACGACTATAATAATAATCATCATTGCCACCTTTTACGAGGTCTACCCACGTCTCTTTTGCCTATTGGCTTATAATTATATACTTTTAGGGGAAACCTTTCTGATGACATCCTTCTGATATTCTCTTTCCATTGATGCCAAAGCATTACAACTTTATCATTCATGCTATATATGTTTTACTCGGTTCTAATATCTTCATTTCTAATATGATCTCTTCTGTCACACCCATTGGTCCTGCGAAGAAATCTCATCTCGGCTGCCTGTACTCTACTTTCAAGAGGTTTTGTCGTTACCCACGGTTCGCTACCGTAGAGAAGAATTGGAGCTGCCATTACTCTATAAAATTTTATGATTGTGTCTTTTCTAGCTCTCTTCCCCAAAGTCCTGCTTATATTTCCACAAATAAATTGGATCTTTCCTATTTTCTTCTCAACATCTAATTCTTCTTTGTAACTGATTTCGCATCCCAAGTATGTGATTTGAGATACTTGATCTAATACTCTGTCTTCAATCACAATCTTTGACCTAACTGGGTATTTGCCTTTGAAAGCCATTATTTTAGACTTCTCTTTGGATATTTTGAAATTATATTTCTTACAAATTTCATAGAGAACATGAACTGATTTCTGGAGGTCATTTTCGCTCTCCTGCACTAACCACAAGTCATCCGCAAATAATAGTGCATTCAGGTAATCAACCCAATCAGGATAATCGGCTCTCTATCTCTAGACTATTATATATCTTCAGCTCCTATATCTTCAGGGGCTAGGATCAGAGTTGGAGCGGAAGAGGATAATGAGTGAATACATTTTTGGTGGACAAATTCTGCATCTAACTTGAATCAATATTGAGAATGGAAAATAAGTGATAACATTTGCAAATAAAGCGATCACTATCACATGATGATATTCTTGTATTTTTGCATTCGATCGCTATGAGAATTGACTGAATGAATTAAGCGTAATATTGTATCAAAGAATATTATAATAACAGTGAATAGAAAAATTGAATAAATTAACCAAAAACATATTTTCAGCTCAGAATATAAGATTCCACAGGTGGTTCAATATAATTAAACAATCGAATTTGAAGAACGTGTTACATATAAGAATGGCTTGTGAAATAGATTATCATTGTATAATAGTAATCATTTCGGATCACCTCATCATCTACCCTCATGAATGTATCAAATTTCAAATTCAACTCTGGATCTACAGCTTTGTAGCATCTTCCAGCTTGACAAAAGAAAAAAACATATGAAGTACAATAATGTTGTAATTCTTGCAATAGAACTACTGAAATGGAAATACTAGATTTTGTGAAACCACAGGTATAGTTGTGTCAATCACAGAAGAGCCTCTGGCAACATGGCTGCCATTCACTGCTGCCAGTAGTCGAAGTTAAAATTGTTTTAACGTAATCAAACTTTGGAAGAAATAATACAGGCTCAGACTATTTTTTCTGTCCTAGTTCATATTTATGTTATAATTAAATTCATATTCATGTTATTATGAACTAGGACAGAAATCAAATGTGCTATCATATATAGCACAGTATATATAACATAGAGTCACAGTCAATAACTGAATAAATAAATGGATAAATGAAAATATTTTCATTCATGAAATCAATATGATTATGATAAGTGTAATGATTATGATAAGAACGGTAGGTTGGCTGAAGTTATTTTTCCCTGAAAATTCCAGTTCTACGTATGCGTAGTTACACTCTCACTTCCCTTCGACATCTTGCAAGAGGCTCTTCTGTTCTTGGCACGACTATAAATTGAAAATCGAGATTATATACCAGTGTAAAGCCAGTTTCATTTCTCTCAGTATTTCGATCCCATGCTTCCGATTACCACACCATTATCATTGATCTTTATAAAACTTAAACTAGAAGTAAAGAGCAGCCGTATTTTCACTACACTGCTATTGGTAGTTTCTTGAACCAATCACAGTGTACGCCTCTCATTGGCCTGGACAAGCCCCTCCCCGGTATTGGTTCATACAAAACAGCGATTAACAACTATTCAACAAGGAAACGAACCACTTTTTATTAAATCAAATTTATTTACTCTTTGCACTGGCGGCTTGTGCCCACGAAACAGGTGAAGTGCTGTACGGTAAAAGATACGGGTACTTCACCTGTTTCGTGGGCACGAGCCGCCAGTGACTATTTGTAGGCCTACACTTACATTGATCAAAGACACAATACATAGGAATACAGGATATCATAGTACAATAGAATATTAACTTGTCTGCCATTAATATTATCATTGATTACAACAAGGTTCGAAAACTTGAGCATCGATTGAAGAAGGCACTGTCCGAATACTGTGCCGAAGTAATTATTGAGCAAGAACGTTGACTATAGGGACGACGCTTTGACGAGGTTTATGACATAAAGGATGTATAGAGAGCGCTCTGATGCTGAGCGCAGAAGAAAAAGAAAAGGATTGAAAGCTCGCGCGCGCTTTTGAGAAGTACGGGCAGGTCCTTGTGGTAGACAAAACGCTCAAAAACGGGCTAAGAACGGTGTTGGAGTGGTGGGGGAAAGGGGGCGAAGAGAAAGACCAATTGTGTTGTGTCTGTTGTTGTTCGAGAGGAGATAGTTGGTCGGACGTTATCCACTATGGCCCTTTGTTTCCGATCTCATTGTCTTGTGTCGCGCACTCCCTCGAACAAAAGCCAGAGAGCAGAATGTCAATGCAGCACCATTGTTTCCAGGCCTTTCTTTTCTCTCATCATAATAATGCTTTCTTCCTATACTAAGAACGGGCCGGGCCGGGCAGGCGACGCTATAGGCGCACATTATGCCACAGGTCATTTTGATCGCCGCCCGAGCACGGAGGCGTAACGCATCGCGCTCAAAGGCCAGTCATTCATCAATTCGTGGCTCGCAAGTCACCATGGGTGAGTGTGAACTGCACTCTAGGCTTGACGGTAGCGGAGGCATCAAGGGCTTCCGACGAAAAACAACGGAACACTGATAAAATAAGAAGCTTCCGTAAAAACGACGCCTCTTCAGGCTTGACAGTAGTGGAGGCATCAACAGCTTCTGTCGGTAAACAACAGAACAACTATATAATAAGAAACCTCCTTCCCCAAGCTCGAGCTTGCTCTTTTGGGGAAGTAGTTCCTTATGTTTATTTGTATTTGTTATTGATTCATTTTGCTGTTATATTTCTACATTGTGAATTATTGTAATGCTTTTTCAAGGAATAAAAAAAATAAAAATAAATTAATAAAACCTCTGTTTTGAGGCCTCTTCACACGTCCCATTATTGAAAGGCATTTGTAATGATACACAATAACGTCAAAAATTGATACGCAATCGTACAGGAAGGAAGCTCATTGACAAAGAATATTTGGGAAAAAGAAAGGACTGGAACATTCACTCAAACAAATCACAAATATTTCTGATCCTAATCAATCAAACATAGCCTATCGTATAGATATATGTGGGCAAAATTTTTATATGCTTTAGTGATAAAGATAAGTCGATACGAAATCGAACAGGAGGGAAACTTCTTGAGACTTGCAACGTGAAATTGTTAAGAGAGCTTAGCTCAAGAGAGATGAGATGCCGAGAACCGGGGAAAATTACAACTACTCTCTGGAACATAGTGTTTTTTTATTATTGTTTATTTATTCAGCTTTACAAATTTCTCAACTAAGCTTATATGCTCTCAAACTGTTGAATCATTGAGGAACGAATCAGATTATTTTCAATAAGGTAGCGATCCATAAGCATTGCATATTATGTCTCTTGTTGAAAATGTCACCTGACGCTGTGAGAAAGAAGAAGAAGAAGAATAAGAAGAAGAAGAAGAGGAAGAAGAAGAAGAAGAAGAAGAAGAAGAAGAAGAAGAAGAAGAAGAAGAAGAAGAAGAAGAAGAAGAAGAAGAAGAAGAAGAAGAAGAAGAAGAAGAAGAAGAAGAAGAAGAAGAAGAAGAAGAAGAAGAAGAAGAAGAAGAAGAAGAAGAAGAAGAAGAAGAAGAAGAAGAAGAAGAAGAAGAAGAAGAAGAAGAAGAAGAAGAAGAAGAAGAAAAAGAAGAAGAAGAAGAAAAAGAAGGAGAAGAAGAAGAAGAAGAAGAAGAAGAAGAAGAAGAAGAAAAAGATGAAGAAGAAGAAGAAGAAAAGAAGAAGAAGAAGAAGAAGAAGAAGAAAAGAAGGAGAAGAAGAAGAAGAAGAAGAAAAAGATGGAGAAGAAGAAGAAGAAGAAAAGATGGAAGAAGAAGAAGAAGAAGAAGAAGAAGAAGAAGAAGAAGAAGAAGAAGAAGAAGAAGAAGAAGAATCTCTCTGACCAGTGTGTATAGGAAATACGTCATGTAGAGGGCTTCACGCGGCGCTAAGAAGTAAGAACAGCAGAACGCCAATTACATTATATCCTGCATTCAAGTTGAATATTGAATCATAGAAAAATTGAATATTTTAATAATGAAGAATTGAAATCCAGTATTAAAATCAATCAAATCAAGTATCCAAATCAAATATTAAAATCAATCAAATTAAGTATTGAAATCAATGAAAGTCATTGATCGGAAATAAGTAAACAGAAACGAGCATTTTCAAGTCATCAACAATAGCTCCCCAACTATCTAACCCATTACTTGAGTCAATCAAATCTTAACTATTTTGGCGATGTAAATCATGCGTTGTTCTTCTTGAAGCTTACCTCTCACATAAAATACCAAAACATAAAAGCCTGCACAATGGACGATTTCATTAAGCGTGTGCTGGCAGCACCCAAGTTGCAGGGCAAACTTTATTAATAATAATTTGAGGGGTGCGCTCATCTTTCAGACATCTTTGCCGGCGCGTCTTCATCGGAGCTCGTCTCACGTCATTGGAAATTGATGGGATTCGAGGTTTCAAGGAAAGTATAGTTGTCAATATAGGGATGAGTATCGAAAGACAAAACATAAACTCATCGATATGTGAAACATCGATCGATAAGTAAAATATATCGGAGTCTTTGAATATCAATGTATTCCCAATCGATCATTCTACTGACCTATTTTCTATATTTTTGTGCATGATAATGTTGGAAACTTGTTGCTGCAGATGAAACTCATGATAATCTTGTTAGCATCATTTGTACAGTTTTGAAAAATTGTGATAAGATTTAAAAATTAATTTTTTAAATGAGGTTGAAAAATATTAATGAGGTTAAAAATTAAAAATATTAAAAAATATAATTTTCTGAAGAAAACTTTTTTTTGCGAGAGGAATTCAATGGTCAAGACAGCAAGAGAGAGACAGAGAGAGAGAGAGAGAGAGAGAGAGAAGGAGAGAGAGAGAATCAGTGGTCACATAGAACAAGTGAGTGAGATGATGATAAAAGAGAGATTAAGTAAAGAGTGAATTAAACCAAGTAAGAATGGAAGATGAATAATATTCAATGAAAGAGCATGTGGAAGAGAAAAGAAGAGAATGAGAGAGAGAAAATCAGTGAGCAAGACAGAGTTACAGAGAAGACGTGCGAGAAAGAGATGGGGTGTAAGTAAGATAGAGTGAGAGTGAAGAGATAGAGATAGTGGAAAGGACGCCCAATTTCAGCGGCGTCGAGCTATGATGTTTTCTGAGAGGCACATCCTCTTTTCCGACAATGCCTGCTAGATACTACATTGTTCCCACCGCCTTTATACAGCAGCGGCGACGCATCAGCCACCATTCATTCATTCATTCCTACTTGGTCGGTCCTCTACTCTCAAAAGTCCACATGAAATGATTTCAATGACTTACAGAATTCTTAGGAGTCACGCGCACTCACACACACACGCTCGCGAGATGAGAGCAGCCTCCTCAATAGTAATAGAAACTGGGTGAATTCAATGCAGACAGGAGTAGTCTGACCAAGCAGAGAAGACATTCTTGCAAGCTGGGAGAATGACTCCAGCTCTGGTTCAAAATTTATATAGGCCTATTTGGTTTCAAATTGTAAGAAACATTCTGATCTACAATTTAAGACCAAATTCATAGTTTTTCAACCAATATTGAGTAAGTTGAAGTCATTTTCCATCTTACCAGGATGTCTACTTCGCTTGGGCAGACCATAGTAGCCCTTTCGTCCGCTTGTCTACCGCGTCTCCGGTAGCGGGGCGGTAAGCGGCAGCGGTAGCAGCCAATATGAACATCTGAATTGAAAGTCGTTCTCTTCAAACAGGCGCAACTCTTCCGGAATTGATCTTCAGCACCATTCAACACGCTAAAGACTACTCCTCTATAATACTAAAGATATCATTTGATTTTCATTTCTTATTGCTCAATGTATGTCATATCACAGCTGTAATAACGATAAATGGCAGATTTCGCTTTAATCAAGAGGATGGTACAGCATTGCTCATACAACCCTATTACCATATGAACTCTACACTACTCTAAATAACTATACGACTAACTAAATAACTAAATAACTAAATAACTAAATAACTAAATAACTAAATAACTAAATAACTAAATAACTAAATAACTAAATAACTAAATAACTAAATAACTAAATAACTAAATAACTAAATAACTAAATAACTAAATAACTAAATAACTAAATAACTAAATAACTAAATAACTAAATAACTAAATAACTAAATAACTAAATAACTAAATAACTAAATAACTAAATAACTAAATAACTAAATAACTAAATAACTAAATAACTAAATAACTAAATAACTAAATAACTAAATAACTAAATAACTAAATAACTAAATAACTAAATAACTAAATAAATAACTAAATAACTAAATAACTAAATAACTAAATAACTAAATAACTAAATAACTAAATAACTAAATAACTAATAACTAACTAACTAAATAACTAAATAACTAAATAACTAAATAACTAAATAACTAAATAACTAAATAACTAAATAACTAAATAACTAAATAACTAAATAACTAAATAACTAAATAACTAAATAACTAAATAACTAAATAACTAAATAACTAAATAACTAAATAACTAATATATAAACTAACTAATAACTAAAACTAACTAATAACCAACTACCTAATAACTAAATAAACGACTATATACAATTAACTGAATTTTTTCCATGTCCAGGTCTATGGCTATTGTCAATGTGAGTTAATTACAAATAAAAATCACAGTACCCTTTTTAGTATTTTTATTTGAGTACAGCATGTTTTGCTCTCTTAAAAGGCATTCTGAAGAGTTGATGAACATATTACAAACAATATTGAATAATATTCTACACGAAATTCCGATTTATGAATAATGTTCAGTTCAGCGCTTTCAACCTTTCATAATGATTAATGACAGACTTCCCTCTGTAGGCCTATATTGATAATCTTGGAAGTAGTAATCAGATTGAACATTCTGAGAGTAAAGGAGCTCAGGAAAAAGAATTGACATGAGAAATATGATATTTCCTATATTATTTGAAAAATTCCATATACATATAATATGGTTCCCCACATGAGTAGCTCATCAGTATTTGTCACTTGTACTAGCACTAAAATAATATTACAGTAGAATAATAAGTAAGCCCGGTTTTTCCAAGCACACTCAAATTTGAGAGACCCTCAAGTTTACTACATTTCCTATACTTATCATAGGAAATGTCAGCTGTTCATCAAAATTTGAGGGTCCCTCAACTTTGAGAATGCTTGGAAAAACCCGGCAATACAGTCTCTGTGTAGTGCAATTCATTCATTGCAGAGGGTGAGCTCAGGGCTTCTTGGACGCCAGTGATGAAGTGCTTTGTCTCGAGCTGTTGCCTAGTTTTCAATAATTAATAACAAACGCATTGTTTACCACGCGTACAAATAAAGAAGTAAAAAAAACTTCAGAGCTTCCTCTAATCGATGACAGATAGTGCTCCACTCTCCGTTAATTCTTTGCAGAGTTATCAATTATCAAAGTTGTGGTATTCTTTCTGAATCACCTTGTGGGTTAAGTGGAAGAGGGGGCTTGCATGCCTCAACTTCGCCCACAAACTCTTGTAAATTTTTACAAAGTGTAAAATAAAGTCATTTTATCTATCTATCTATCTTGTACTTTTCCAGTAAACAGTGTTTTCTCTTTCTATTGAAATTATGTAATGTATTCAAACTCCTGTTTATGTATTGTGTATGAATTGGAATAATGACAGGCATTACTGGTGTAAGAAATAACAGACATTTCTCCGCCAATACAGTATTTCATAGCCATTAGTATTTCTAACACAATTTCCATTGAAATATTGTCCAAACTTTCAGGTCAAGTCCAATTTTTGTTCCATCAATACGTGTATTATCAAGTGAACATCAGTATATATCTCTCATTCGGGCACACCGTATTTTTCAATGCTAATGCGAAATTACTTCCTATTCATCATGAAGAATTACCATGAATAGGTGGCCGTCGGTCCATTGATGCGTTTTCAGGAGGAATTGCTTCTCAATGGCGATGACAGCCGCGCGGCGGATGAGAGTATGAGATTTAATTGTAGAGACGGAAAGGGAAGAGTAGGGTTTAAAAGGAGAGGGGGGACCGATTGTCCACATGGCATTGTTGGATGAGAGAGCATTGTTGTCTTTGTATAGTCAATAAATGCACGCGCGCTGACAATAATATCGGGGGACAATGGTCGGTGGGTGGTGGGTGGGGAGGAGGTTGACCTATTGAGTGCCGCGTCGCAAGATTCCGTCGGAGTTTCGTTGACGTCCCGACGTGTCGCTCAGTTGTCGCCGATCTCCAAGCGATGCCGCTGGTAACTGATGTTGCGGTTTCATGAGCAGTAAAGCACGATATATAATCTATATCTATATAAGCGAAATGGCACTGACTGAATGACTCACTGACTGATTCATTCATCACCAGAACTAAAAATCCACTGAAGCGAATGCGTTCAAATTTGGCAGGCATGTTCAGTTGGACATTTAGACGCGCGCTAAGAAAGGATTTTTCAAACTTTTCAAGGATACGCTCAATACTTGCATTTTTCTATAGTTTTTCTGCGTTTTCTCAGATTTTTCGAGAACCAATCGGCAGAAAATGTTGAAAATTTGTAGAGAGGTTCGTCTAAGGTTTAGAAATGTTGTATTAGAATATTTTTGAAATCCGTTCAAGATTACGCGAGTAATCAGGTTTTCAAAATTGTAGATGTATTGCGAGTTGCATATCTTCCGCCTTGATACGACCAATCCTTATACTGTAAATTCAATGGTTCAGCGGGATTATAGATGAACTAATTTATAAGATATTGAATCAAGTTTCAAACTATGTCCGATATACTTCCCAAGGTTACGCTCGATATTAGCGTTTTACTATTTTTTGGAATTTTCAGAGTTTTTCTTAGATTTTATAGTGCTGTGTTAATTTTCTCAGATTTTAGTGCTGTGTTCGATAAATTTCTAATCCCTTCTGAACGGAATTTACAGGCGAGCAAAGTGAGCCTGTTTGTCTCAGCTGACACTGGCAGAGGTTTTGCAGGCGAGCGAAGCGAGCCTGTTTGACTCATCACACTGCCGATACTGGCGGGGGTTCAGGGGGCGGAGCCTCCTGGCTAGGCGGAGAAGGCGAGCGAAGCGAGCCTGCCGGCTAGTACTGTCTATTATACAGATGTTTTCTGTATAGCCTACTTCTGATTGTTTGCAATGTGCAATACTCATAAAGATGATTCCTTACAAGTTGAACAAAAGTTGTCCGTTGGTCATACACCCTAAGGCTGAGGCCGCACTGCCGGTGGGTAGAGCCTGGAGGGTGGAGGATAGTTGGTAAGATAGAACATACACACCAACCACAGTAATACATAGTATGAATGTTATGACGTTATTATGTTTTTTGAGGTTATGTTGTCCATATTTAAGAATTTCAAGATGGTGGCTGAACACATACCATTCATACGATGTATTACTGTGGATGGTGTGTATGTTCTATAGATTTACCAACTACCCTCCACCCTCCAGGCTCTACCCACCGGTAGTGCGGCCTCAGCCTTAAACCATTTTATCGATATAATTTTGAATTTTTTGAAAATATGTAATTTTTATTGCTGAAAGGTTTCATGAAGGTCCAAAAATAATTATTTTACATGATAAATTAGCTGACAGTTTAAATGTAAACAGTTGAAAGCTTGCATATTCAGTAACAATTTCTCGCGTGAGTAATGCAGGGTTAGAATACTATTCAATTAACAATTATATTAGAAGAAAAAAGAGTTCGATGCTAGAACTATTTATCGTAAAAGGAAAGTTAGTTACAGATGAGGATACAGAGTACGAGAAAGAATGAGGGACAGAGTTTGAGAGAGTGAGAGAGAAAAAAATCGAGATTTTGAATGAAATAAATGATGAAAGAGGGATCGGTTTTGGAGGACGAGGTAGTCCGACCAAGCAAAGAAGACATTCTGGAAAAAGGGTGAAATTACTCCAGCTCGGTCTATACTGATTCAAAAATTATAAATTTGATCTCAATTTGTATAGAGCAATCTACTCTACAATTTGGGGCCAGATTCATGATTGTTGAACCAATACTGACCGTGCTGGAGTCATTTTCCCATCTTGCCAGAATGTCTTTTCTGCTTTGACGGAGCTGAGCAGAGGATTTGCGCGGATCACGGCTTGCGCTTGGAAGATGAGCCATAAAACGTTGTTAAGTTAGACACAATGCATGACTTGAACAATAACTAAAACGATACAGTCGCGGATACAAAAGACCCCTTTGTTCTCCAAACATGACGAACAATGCGTGAAACAAAGAATCTAAAAACACAATTGTTTGTGTGTCTAGGTTCGTGTTACATTGTGAGGTCTTCGCCGCTGATGCTACTACTACTGCAGCCCTCACTGAGGGGATGATGGCTCTCACTCATTTTCCATCACACCTCCTCTCTTTTTTCATTCTCTCTCTTTTTTTTATTCTCTCTTTTTTCATTCTCTCTCTTTCTTTATTCTCTCTATCTTTTTTTAATCTTACTCTTTCTCTATCTCTCTGACCCTTCTCTTCTCACTCACCCTCTCTTTTTCCTTCTCTTTAACTTAGCCTACTTCACTTCATCGTCCAAAATTTAACAATCTTAATCTAGTTTTGAAATTCCAACTGGACATTTCCGGTATTTTTTCCAGTTATAATTGATAATTATGTATGAATTTTCCAGGACATGTGTGAATGGAGAGGATATCTCCATCATATCACATTAATGGGCAATTTGATATTCAATCTATGCAGTCCTATTTGTATCTGAAGATAATCCAGCAGGCAATTAGCAGGATTGCAAGGAAGTAGCCTAACATATTGTTTGAGATATATTTTATGTAATTTTTGCATTCATGTGAAAATCTTCCTTTCATATAATTAATAGGGTTTCAACTTGTGAAATTAGAGAATGATTATTTTACTTATTGCAATCTAGAAGCTAAGCACATATATTCGGTTATTATCTATACATAAATGAGGAAAATAGATCTAATCTCTTTCTCATTGCTTTCTCTCTCTCACCTTGATATCCTTTCCCAAGAATGATCATATATAATAATAATAATAATAATAATAATAATAATAATAATAATAATAATAATAATAATAATAATAATAATAATAATAATAATAATAATAATAATAATAATAATAATAATAATAATAATAATAATAATAATAATAATAATATATTTATTTCGCCAAAAATTACATACAGTAGTTAATTACAAAATATGAATGATACATACAAAATGCATAATAAATTTAAATTAAAATATATCTAAATGATTTGGCACAGCCAGCAAAGAAAACTTGTGCGCTAGCTGCGAATTCATAAAGCGAACAGCACAAAGTAAAGCAATACCCAAAAATGAAAAAAAACAAGACTTAAAATAAATGAAGATAATTGCAATAATAATGCTTATTATAAATAATACAATGATAAAATTTTAATATAATATATGTCTAAACTTCGCCTTTCCACTTAGATAACGCACACTCTAAATCCATTCTGCAGAACCTTGAATAAATATTTGTATAAATTTTGCATTCTTTACGTTACCGTTCTTTTTCAAAAATTTTACTGAATTTTTTTATTTGTGAAATTGATTGAAAAATTTGTTTTACTAATTTATATTGCAATGTAGAATCTACGCTGTATTATGTTATCTATTCAAATAAAGTAATCCAATCTAATCTCGTTCTCTCTCTTTCTTTCTCTTGAATCACTCTTCCTCTCTTGAAATACTGTCGTTCATGGTGCTGAATATTCTGGTTCATTGCTACTTTTCACTAAAATCTATAAAGTGTCAGAATACTATATAATATTGAGTACAGTAAATTTGTAGTTCATAAAATCAAGACATTTAATTTGGTGGCCCATATAGCAGATCTGAAGGCAGCAATAATCATTTCGATTTTCAAAAGACCCTGATTTCAATCAAAATATTTCACTTGCATTGTTTATCACTCACTCGTCTATCCAGTCTGTCCAAGCAAAGAAGACACTCAGGCAAGTTGTGTAAATGACTCTAGCTCGGTCAATATTGGTTCAAAAATTATCAATTTGATCCCAAATTGTGGGAAACAATTTGATCTACTCTTAAGACCACATTTATAATTCTTGAACGAATATTGACCAAGCTGAAGTCATTTCCTCGTCTTGCCAGAGGGTATTCTTTGCTTGGACAGACTATATCAACTCGATATAACAACTCTTGCATTCATTATGGATTTTTCAATCCACGTCTTCTTTGACTAGCTTAATGATGAACAAGAATAATAGAAGCCAAATGAAAAGATGTCTGTTGGAGTTTTTCACATTGCCACCAAATCAATGAACTAAAAAGAACACCAAGTAATGGAAATGGGTTACCTACAGTTCTTTATATCTTCTATATTGTAGAGGGACGCAATTATTGTGAAGGATTTATAAAATAGTTGGTAACTTACAAACGACCAGCTTCACAAAAAACTAGATTGAATTTAACTAGCATAGAACAATAACCAATGAGGCAATGAAGGAGTCTAAAACCATGATTCTGTACCAAAATTAACGGTAGAATTGACAATATCAGTGTGTTCTACTATCCAACAAGTACTGTCTGTTGTCAATAAAATAACGTTTTCAACGATGGTTGGTTTCAGATGGAATTTTGCTCAACTGGCCAAAAGAAGACTGGATATATTTTCATGAAATAAATATAATAATTGTATAAAAAGTGTAACTTGTGAGTCAGGCATATCATTGTAATGTTAAACCCGTTATTCATTCAAAATAACCTGGATTGGAATTATGTGTTTACTCAGTGCTATTACATAATAACCTCATTTTAGAGAATATTGACTTCATTATAATATTTTTTGGGAAAGGAATAGCATAGGCTATGCCTATATTTTCCTCCCAATTCAAGTAGTTGTATCGATGTATGTATAAAGAAAAAGAATAAATAAGGTGATAATTTTTCAAAAAACCGTGATTGATAATCGGTTCACATTATTGTTTTATTGAAGATATGGGAAGAATCATTCAATTAGAATAAGATTGCAGTACGTGGTGGGTTCGACAAAGTATTTAAAATTATTTTAACATTGATATGGGTAACTTTTCCAAGGGATTTATCAAGACTTTTCCAATACTTCAATCAAGTAGATTTATGTTTACAAAAGAACAGAGACAGAATAATTAAGAGAGGAGAGAAAACATTAAGTATTTAACATAACAAATGAATCGATGAGTCTAGTGATGGGGATTATTATAGTTGTTTTTTCATTTCAAATAATTATCAAAGTATCCTTTTTGAATTATTTTCTCAATGCATTAACATGTTTCAACTAATTATAGTCATTTTTTAAATGCAAAAAAACAATGATAAAAGTAGCTCAGAGATTAAGGAAACACGGGATTATTACAGGATGTGGTCTTTCTTTCTCGAGTATTTTATAATATGCTGGTGGAAGTGATGAAATGCATCGAGGTTTATAAACTACTAAAAATCATAAAATATATTCATATAATCAAACAAGAACGTGAAGGGAAAGAAGTAGTCTCCCATATTACCAATTAATCGAAGGGTTTCTCCCGCTCCCCAGTCTTTTATCTAACGTTGAAAGCCAGTAACTGGGAAACTCGTACAATACACATCAAATATATTGATAATTGCTCCCCGGGAACGAATAATACGAATTATAGTCTGTCCAAGTGAAGAAGACATTCTGACAAGGGGGAAAAATTACTCCAGCTAAGTCAATATTGGTTCAAAAGTTATAAATGCTGTCTCAAATTGTAGGTGAGAATGTTCTTTACAATTTGAGACTAAATTTACAATTTTTGAAGCGATATTGACCGAGCTGGTGTAATTCCCTCATCTTGCCAGAATGTCTTCTTTGCTTAGACTACCTGCATTAAATTAAAACGCCGGAGTGTGTCTGGTGAGCCGGAATAAAATGATTCGGTCGAACAAGAACTGCCAACTTTCTACGAAATCAAAAGCGACCGGGAAAGCGAGAGTTCTGCACCGCTGGCTCGACTAAATGCGCTGGGAAGGCTTTGCTTGATAAAGAAAAATACAAATAGAAAAAGTAAAATGCCCCTATCAGTCTCACCAATTACTGGCGGCGTTCTCACGTAAGCCGGTCGAACAGAAGAAAGCGCCGCGATGAATCAAATAACTCCCGCCTATGCGTTGTGTCTCCATAGATGCTGTCATCCTTTATATAACTATAGATTTTGTCGCCCATCGTGTCTCCATAGCTTCTAGGCCTTCGAAATATACCTATAGATTTTGTATTCCTTACATCTATATAAACATATTTATAGATTTTGTATATCTATAGATTTTGTCGCCCAGCGTGTCTCCATGAAATCTGTCGCTTGTACAATAGATTATATATATAGATTTATCTATATAGATTTTCTAGTCCTTATATATTCTGTCTCCTTTATATCTGAGCACCAATATTTCTTGATAGCAGCCCTTGCTTTCATTCATCTAGGCCTATTCATCACAAATAATTTCTTCGCCCGATTTTTCCAATTACTGAAATACCGAGTCGAAGATCGTTGATAATAATTGATTGGACAACAGTTTTTTTGGGGGGGAAGAAGTCTTAGTTGGAACGAGAGAAGATGTACTCAGAAGGAATAAGGCATTGAAAGATTGAGAGAGAGAGAGAATACGTCTTATTCTCTCTAAGTATTCTTATTCTCTGGATGTACCGTAAACAACCAATTAACGCTTCGACAGTTGAAATTCCTGCAAGATAGCATTCAGATCAACAATTTAACATTGATATTTAGATTTAGCATTGATAGATCCACAAAAAAAATAAAAATGAATATTTTCTGATTACTGCGTTTTCTGATTAAGCGTTTTCGTTCAATAAAATCGAGTTTGGTCGATTTTTGTTGTGACGATAGTTTTCATGTAGTGCTGAAAATAAGAATTTTGTGTACTGAATGATGAATGATTTTTAGAGATCGAAAATCCTATTTACGTTAATATTATCTATGAATACAAGTCCACAGAGTTGATTTTACTTGTCAACCAGTAGCCAGGTAACTTGTTGATTTGCAAGTAAGATGAAATGTTGGATATTGTGGAAGAAGTATTAGATATTGCAGTACACCCACTGCTGGATGATTATGATAATAATTAATCCGAATCTCCATTCATTGCTATATAAATAGACAAAGGACCTTCAACTATTTATATAGCAATAAATGAAGATTCTAATTAATTATTATTATAAGATGAAATGGCTCAACTTTTTCTCAGAAATAAACTTTGAAAATAGACTAGTATTATCAACCATTTTATCCTTCCAGAAATTAAACTTAAGATAAATGAGAACAGAATGGTAAGATCAAACATGAAAAATTGTCTTTACTACTGATGGAAAATATTGCAGAGGTGTGGATGGTAAATAAGAGATTTATTATAATTTGAATGATTTCTCCATTCATTTATCGTATGGGATATCTGACATCAGAATTCTATCATTACATTTCAACAATTGTAGATATCATTACTTTGAAAGTATTTGATAAGATTGCTAGACTGAAGCCTTCTTCACGGCGGATTTATGATAAGTAGCAGTGATAATTGATAGAGTACAAAATTGATAGGCTACAGGAAGGAGGCTCGTTAATATACGAGGTATTTGCAATGCTCCTGGATCGCCGCCATATTGGAAAGAAGCTGATTCTATTTCTCAAAGATTGATCATTTCAATATAATTTGAACTAAGTCTAGGTATTTTAAAATTGAATTAATGAAAAATGAAGATAAAACACTTTGAATGAGAGAGCCAATATTGGAATATGTAATATTGGAGTCTGGGAATTCTTCCCCAACTTTTGTCATTGTCAAATGAGCTAACCCCACTTTGCAACCCCTATGTTACAAATATTTTGTGTCAAAAAGCTTCCTTCCCGTACGATTGAGTATCAACTATTGACTTATGTACTGCGTATCACAAATCAAACTTGTAAAGAAGCGAGAAGCCCAGTGCCGCATTTAGCAGTTCAGCGCCCCTAGGTCTACAGACCAAAAAGGGCTCCCCCTCCAACTACTCCTGAACTCCTTCCACGGATTATGACGATACCCCCATCCCCCCATACACATATATTATTTCTCTCATAACTGTTTCAGATTAAATAAATATACATAGGCTAACAACTTAGTTAAACAACTTATTATTCTAGATGACATTGTACTGTCAAAAGTTATTAGGATGGTGTATAGAGTAACAAGTGAGTTTTTTAGTAACTTTTTTATTTATTTATTTTATTCGTCACATATAAGCTGCAACCAGTGAGCAATGCTCATGCTGCATATGACACGTCAATGGTTCTACTAATATTATTTAAGATACGAGCATCATTATCTTTCAAGGAAGTCCGCCAACTTGTAAGGGCACAATTCCACCAAAAAAATTTCGGAGCCTCTCTTTAAAAACATGCAGGCTTTCCGCCTCCTTTATGTGATTGGGGAGTGCATTTAATACCTTCATACATCTCAAACCTACATCTCAAACCTTCATCATCACTCATTCATCCTTTGCTTAAAATACTTGGAAATCAAGTCGCAATTGTAAAGAAAGAATAAAGAATACCCATATAATATGGACCACTCTCAAGTAGACTAGAACCCTAAAGTAATAGGTTTATAGCTAAATGATAGGGTAGTTGTAGTTTCAACCCTAAAATAATACAACTCACGATTTCTGATGGACATCATTTACAAAGCATGAGAATAGGAAATAATTACATTACGTTCAGATTTATATAATGTGAATCTATTCTTAATAAAAAAATCATATTAATTTTTAGAGCTTCATAAGAAAGCTCCGTCTAACAAAGTCCATCTTTTCTACAAAAATCATTGAGCAAAAAACTTACAGTGCTATGTAGTGCTAGTAGCTAAGTAGTTCGTAAATTTCTTATTCTATAGAAATTTTCTTCTTTGTCTGTATTCTACAAAAGTTCTCGTTATTTCCCCGAAGTCAATTCTTTCAGTAAGTTCATACTCAATAGCCATTGAGTCACGTCAGCGTACACGTGTGATAACCATGAATAATTATTTCATAACACTGTGAATGTCGATCACTACATTGTTATTGTTGGATATTTAAAGTTTAGCTAGTATGTTTTCTTTTGAAGATAAATAAATATTTGCTGCTAGCTGCACAAAATTTTTTGATCGCTTTTCCGATCATATCTTATCCACGCTCGTGTGTGCGGTTCTTAAAATTTTGCGCCCCCAAAATTTTGCGCCCCATGCCTGGGCCTAGAGGACCTAGTGGGAAATGCGGTACTGGAGAAGCCTCAAAAATCTATATGTCTATTGAAAATGCTTACGAAATTAATGTACAAAAATCATGAATCTTGATACAAACATGAGAAATAAATCTGGATTCAGCCAGCAGATTGCAGTAGCAATAGGGTGCTTTGCTTCGACTGTTATTGGACACGCCTTCATGCTCCGCCTATGCTCTGATTAGCCGACGACATCGGTTTGAAAAGTTTCTGAACTCGACCAGTAGATGGCAGCAGTTGTTGGGTGATGTTTCAGATTTCACTTGAACACGCCTTCATGCCCCGCCTGCTCTTTTCTGATTGGTGGACAGTGTTTCGTGAGCTCTGCCCTAGCAAATGGCTGCTAGCGAGAAAATGGTGGATTGTATTTCCTGCTCTATTTTGATCATATAGTTGAAAGTGTTAGTTGAACTCTGCCTTGAAAAATGGCTGCTAGCAAGAAAATGGTGGTTGGTATTTCCTGCTCTATTCTAATCATATATTTGAAAGTGTTAGTTGAACTCTACCTTGGAAAATGGCTGATAGCAAGAAAATTGGTATAAACTATTATTCATACAACTAAACGTTGATTTACTATCCACTATTTAATGACTATTTATTATTTTTTCATTCAATTTTTTTAGGAGGTAGGGCACCTATTAATAAATTTATTTATCAATAGAAGTTGGATTCACTGGTTTTTTCATTATGTCAATAAGACAAGAGCTAGACCTGGATAGTTTTATCTTAGACTGCGTACTATTAGACCCTGTACATTGTCTCTCAAATCAAATCACGATAATCTATTATTAAATACTATTTATAACTATTAGAATAGCTTCTATCAAACATCATTGTCTGTGCTTTTGCTGGACCTAATAATGCACATTAAAAATATGTTATACTACCCCTGGAGAGGAAAAATAGTGAAAACCTTTATATTTCATTTGTATCTGGTTTTATACTGTATGAAATGAGATGAAAATATTATGTAAATCTTATGGAACTACACTGGAATCTGGCAAAACTATTGCTTCTCTGTACCATGTGACTGACAGGCTGAGGCCGCACTGCCGGTGGGTAGAGCCTGGAGGGTGGAGGGTAGTTGGTAAATCTATAGAACATACACATCATCCACAGTAATACATCGTATGAATGTGTTCATAAAAATCATTCTGTTTTTTGAGGTTATGTTGTCCATATTTAAGAATTTCAAGATGTCGGCTGAACACATATCATTCATTACGATTTATTACTGTGGATGGTGTGTATGTTCTATAGATTTACCAACTACCCTCCACCCTCCAGGCTCTACCCACCGGCAGTGCGGCCTCAGCCCAAGAGTGGAATAATAATAGTTAGACTGATTCCATAGTTATAACATTATTATTCTTGCCTGATGCGATTCAATAAATAAATAAATAATAATTCTATTTCCTTAAAAAAACAAACAGAAATGAACAAAAAAGCTAGCAAATGTAATGAGTACAATTTAAATTTGAATCCAGTTAGTGTTTAAAGAATGAAAGAATAAAGTTTTAATTTTTTATTTATTTTTATTGGAAATTAACCTACTCAACTATGGGAACCCCATGTGCTAGAGTAGGTGTAAATTTTGGGTGGGGGTGCGAATACTTTGGGTAAGTGAGCTCACATACTGTTAGAAATAATATTTTCTATGTGATGTCTTCCAGTTGTTATAAACCACTTTTTAACGACGGCTTTGAATTTTCTTGGGTGTTCTATCATCTTGATGTGTGCAGGAAGTGAATTGTGGATTTTTGGTGCTAGGTGGTTGTAGTGTCGTTGATATGTTGCCTTCCTAGCAACGTTTGTGATCAGAAGGTTTCTATTTCTTGTGTTATGACTATGGTTTCTCCATTGAAAGTTTTCCGGTTTTTTGTGTAGTCTGCAAATGATTTCCAGGGAGTAGAGCTGTCTTGAATCCATCACTCCGAACTCATTGTATAGCTGATCTGATGGGTAGCGAAGTGGTTTCTGCTTAATAATTTTCAATATATATAAAAGTACAATATATTGTACTTTTAAAAGAGGGTCAAGGTGAACGAAGTATGTCCCTCCCAATCCCACAATCCCATAGGTAATCAAAGACTGGACTAAGGAATAGTACACCATCTTCATACACTTCTCATCTATCAATGTCCTCAGCATTTTGAACTTGTAAATAGTCTTTCTCAACTTCTTGCATAGGTTGTCTATATGATGGTCCCAGCGCAGGAAAGAGTCCAGTATGATTCCAAGATATTTTATTGTTGGTTTTCTGTGGATAGTGTATGCAGTGCTGTTGGAAATGTTGACTGTTAAAAGGTTTTCTGTAGGCTGTCCATGCTGTGTAGCTGAGAAAGTTAGAAAGTGGGTCTTGTCATAGTTTAGGGTGAGCAGATTCTGATTCAACCAATGTGAGATTCTCTGTAGTCCTATTTTAGCCTTATTCCATGCTGACCAAGTTGGTCCTGAAAAAAGTACAGTATCATCGGCGAAGGTGGTGATGTTCCCCTCAATTTCCATACTGCACAGAGGATTTATATAAATCAAAAATAGTATTGGACCGAGAACTTTACCTTGAGGTACTCCATAATCCACTTTGAGCTTGCTACTTATTTTTCCATTGACTCTGACACTCTGGGTTCTGACACCCAACAATGCCGATAGAGAGCGCATGTGTGCATAAGATATTAAGAACTCAAAGAAAACAATGATCGACTGGTATAGTCTATCCAAGCAAAGAAGACCCTCTGGCAAGATGGGAAAATGGCTCCAGCTTGGTCAATATTTGTTCAGGAATTATAAATGTAGTTTCAATCGTAGACCAAATTTTTCCCTACAATTTGCGATCAAATTGATAATTTTTTAACCAATATTGACCGAGCTTGAGTCATTTTCCCATCTTGCCAAAGGGTTTTCTTTGCTTGGACAGACTATAGGCTGATGAGAAAGATCGCTTGCACCGCTATGAAACGCCTATATTGAAACATTGTTGCAGGAATAGTCTGTTCAAGCAAAGAAGACATTCTGGCAAGATGGGAAAATGACTCCAGCTCGGTTAATATTCGTTCAAATATTTTGAATTCGGTTTCAAATTGTAGTAAACATTCTGCTCCACAATTTAAGACCAAATTAATAATTTTTTAAACAATATTGAACGAGTTGGAGTCATTCTCCCATCTTGACAGAATGTCTTCTTTGCTTGGACAAACTAAAGCGCGCGTGATTAGTGGCGGGTGAAAGAAAGGCGGCGTCGGCGCTCGCGCGTTTTATTGTGCGTAGCAAACAAAAAGGGCGTCCCACGGCTCCGCGGTGCACGGTACAAAGCAGCAACAGACTGTACAGACTGCAATAATATAAAGCCCGGTGAAGCAAACTCACAAAACACAGGAAATCTGAAGAGAGAAACTAGACCACAACTTCACAACACATCATATCTATTCAGTCACAACTGTCTAGCCGCGCACCGCCAACTATGGTCTGTCCAAGCAAAGGAGACATTCTCGTAAGATGGGAAAATGACTCAAGCTCGGTCAATATTCATCCCAAAATTATAAATGTGGTCTTAAAATTGTAGAGTAGAATGCTTTCTACAATGTGTGTTTAAATGAATAATTTTTAAACCAATATTGACCGAGCTGGAGTCATTCTCCCACCCTGCCAGAATGTCTTCTTTGGTTGGACAGACATCAGTTAGCTTCTGTGTGCATTGTCGACATGAATACTATTATTATGAAAACAATCTCCGTCGCGCATCTCTGCATTGTACTCAATCGCAGTCATCCCACACAAAAGTTCTGATAACTAACTATAACTTTAGAGACAGTATAATAATAATACTTTTTATACAGTCTCTATAACTATAAACATATGATAGGTAAACAATATTCCTGCGGAGCGTTCCAGTTCACAAAAGAAAAATCTATTGATCTCTGTGCAGTGTACAATAGAGACTGGGAAGTGAACAGAGTAATAATTATGTTCCTTTTTTAACAAAACTACAGAATCCCACTATCTGTAGCCGTGCGGAAGGTGAACAATAGTAAAAAATCAACATTTCATAACGAATCAAAGTATTCAGATCAAATGAATCACTGTCAAAAAGGGATGGAATAGACTATTATAATAGATATCTATAATAGAATGGAGTAACTACTCCTGTTTCAAAAGCTGCAATGCTAACTAATGTATTGAAAGGTGGATTAGGTTAAATAAATATAGATAATATTGATTCAATCGGTATCCTTGACTTTTCAAAGGGAAGATTGGTTGCATCTCTATTGTCCAGTGTACAATAAATACCAGAAAATGGGAGAAATAATTGTTAAAAAATGTTTTTATTTCATCAGGTTCCATCGAGTAAGCTGAAATACACACAAATTATTAGGAGTGGACAATAGCTGATAATATAGACACTTTTTAATGAGATATCTCTATATATAAAAGCGAAATGGCACTGACTGATTCATTCATTCATTCATCACCAGTACTAAAAATCCACTGAACCGAATGCGTTCAAATTTGGCAGGCATGTTCAGTTGGACGTTTAGACGCGTGCTAAGAACGGATTTTAGAAACTTTCCAAGGATACGCAAAATATTAAAGTTTTTCTATAGTTTTCAGCGTTTTCTCAATTTTTTCGAGAACCAACCGATAGAAAATGTTGATATTTGGTAGGTAGGTTCAGATAAGGTCTAGAAATGTTGTGTTAATATATTTTTGAATTCCGTTCACGATTACGCCAGAAATCAGGTTTTTTTAAAATTCTTACTGTAAACTCAATGGTTCAGCGAGATTATAGATGAACTAATTTGGAAGATATTGAACCAAGTTTCAAACTATGTCCGATATACTTCCCAAGGTTACGCATTTTACTATTTTTCGGAATTTTCAGAGCATTTCTTGGATTTTTCGAGAATAAATAGGTAGAAAATGTTGAAATTTGATAAACAGGTCCAGATTAGGTCTAGAAATGCTGTGTTCAATGAATTTTGAATCCCTTCTGAGCCGAATTTGCAGGCGAGCGGAGCGAGCCTGTTTTTCTCAGCTTACACTGACAGAGGTTATGCAGGCGAGCGAAGCTTTTGACTCACTGACACTACTGATACTGACGGGGGTCCAGGCTAGGCATTGAAGGCGAGCGAAGCAAGCCTGCCGGCTAGTTGATAATAACTGTCAATAATATTCTATTAATATATGATATTCCATTATAACATATGTTCTGCCTTTGGGGTGAATGGGGTACTGTTCAATGTATAAACATCAGTCTAAAGGAAACATAGGCTAAGTCAAGATATTGTTGGCACTATCAATAGAACATTCTCTATTCAAAACTTGAAAAAACAATCAGAGCTGTTATAAAAAAATCATGGAATACAGTTTCATAGATTGATCACAATGATCATTTAAACAGCAATTTCGAATTCACTATTAATTTCCAGCTAGTTCGTGTATTGCATTATCTAGATTTTGAAAAAACATTCACATACATTATTCCATCTAAAAAATCCTTTTTTTTGAACACATAAACCTATTCCTGTCCTGTAACAGGCATGAAAAAAACAAGAAGATTGGATGGGAAAATAAATAAATAGAAGTAGGCTAAACAAAAATCTTATAATCTTTCGAATCAAATCTTTCTGATCTGAATGAAATGATTTGAATAAATGAATCAATGAAATAGAATATTGAACATAATGTAGTGGAAGCTATTTTTCTACAACCCTTAACCGTGATAAAAAATAGCAAATGATCCATTTAATCATCATCAAATCTAATGATCATTAAATGATCATCTAATGAGAACCGAATATGGTAGAACTGTCTCGTTACTCTACTCGCAATACGATTGGTCGGTTCACGAAAACCCGCCCCCACCCAACTAGGCACGCCTTCAGCCAATTACAAGCGAGGAACACAGAACAAAATGGCTTCTTGTTTCTTAAATTCCCTGTTAGATGGTGTTGACTTCTACTTGATATAATCGTATGTTATTTTACTTTAGCTCAAACTTTGAATATTCTGCTATATTCCCCAGCTAAAAATTCCACTTGTGAATCTCATTGAAGTAGACTCTCATTTAAACGATATACTCTCTATAACGATAAATTCGCTGAAAAAAATGTTCGGGTCTCTCATGAGTTATACTTATTATTACAATATTTTTCTCTAAAGTTATAGAATAATTATTGTTTGGTCTCTTCAATATCGTTATGAATATGGTCTAACCTATAGAGACTGTATAATCATACAGTCTCTATGGTCTTGCCAACTGTAAAAAGAGAACACACATAATATTATAAAATTTTTTCTATATGCTGTGGTATTTTAGTTCTTTCTTCGCTTTTTTCTATCTTGCAAGTGAAGCAGTGAGTGGTATGACGAAGATGATTTGTGGTTGATGAGACAAGACCACACCCAGTCACATTGTATGATATCTACAACAATATCTACAAAAGTTTATGATATATATACCTAAGTATAGATATAGAACTATGATTGCCGCTGTCGACAGCGGATGAAGATGGTTCAGGTATAGTCTGTTCAATCAAAGAAGACATTCTGGCAAGATGGGAAAATGACACCAGCTCGGTCAATATTTGTTCAAAAGTTATGAATTTGGACTCAAATTGTAGAGAACTTTCTGATCTACAATTTTTAGACCAAATTTCTGATTTTATACCAATATTGACCGTCCTGGAGTCATTATGCCATCTTACCAAAATGTCTTCTTTGCTTGAACAAACTATAGCAGCAACAAAAGCCTATTCAGACCTTTTTCCTAATGCACTACTTCACGAGTCATCATTTCCTCCCCTAAAAAAAACACTCGGCAAGCTCCGGAAGCCTCTCGATGACGTGGCTCAACTCCAGGGGTCTCTCAGACTTCTCTACAAACACAGCTGACCACTCTGCCAAAACACCCTAATTTATTTGATACAGACAATGCAACCTGAGAGAGGTAGAGTGTTGGAAATGGAGGTAGCCTTGTTCGTAGATGTTATTGGGGGCTGAAGTCCTAGGGAAAGAGATGTAGACAATTTATGAAACTATGTTTTTACTACGTGAAAGAGATGTAGACCAATTAAAATTTATGAAACTATGTTTTCACAAGAAGTTCTTGTCTATACTGATGACTTCCAGGTACTATGGTTTTACGGTAAATAAATATATTTCGAAAATACATGTCAACTTGCCCAAGGGTGTAATAAGACATTATTTCAAATAACCTCATTCTATATTTTTCAGTAATTTACAAATAATACTTAATGGTAAGGTTAAATATGCATAAACCCAATAACTGTCCTTTCTCCAATTATGAATAAAATCCAAATCCATATTATGTTGCTTATATTATAAAAAGGGGTGGGAATCTTAAAAATTTGAATAAAAATTGACAATTATATTTCAATTGTTTTGAGCATTACACTCAGGTATCAAGTAAGACAATCTCCGAATTTATTCATCAATCCCAGAGAAGATACAGAGAAAATAATAATTATGAAGAATTTCCACAGACGATTTGTTTCTCTACTTCTTCATTAGATTTCATGAACTTTTGCTTATAAGGATGAAAGTTTCACCAACTATTTCGCAGAGACTTGAAAAAACGTGTTTCGTATTCATTGTGCGCGATCACATACGTTCAGTCTCACCTCTCACCCTTTTCTAGTAGCCTACCTTCTGCAATCTTTTTTCTCAATTCATAAAATTTTGTTTTATCTTCATTTTCATTTAGTCATTCCTCATCAAAGGAATCATCAAAGCACGAGACTATTACTCTTAAACTTATAAAAACGAAAAAAAGAAGGTTGTGTCATGGAATATTCTTAAAACAGTATTTTCCACACCAAAAGCAAAGTTCGAAAATTTTTTGAATTTTAAAATCAGTTTCACAAAAAAATTGTTTTCTCAACAATCACTCTATCCACTCCAGTTCTCCCAAACTGTCTCTCACGACAATTATTATTTTTATTTTTATCGACCAATCGCCTCCTTTCCATTCCATTTATCCCAACAAATAACTGCTGACAATGTGCTGAATGGCCTACGTTATAAATTCAGGAGAATAGTAATCCGAGAGCTGTACCAGCAACTGACTTAACTCGCACACAAAGATGCATCCAGATTCAGTTGTACAATGGCAACAAATGAGTTGTGAATGCGTTGGATTGAGCATTAATTAAGAAATAAGCGAAGTATGGGGCCGTCTAATTGTATGAGTGGAACGTACACAACAAAAGCTATTCTGCCCACTAAATACCGAATCTATTCATTCAGTGAATTGCTAGGCTTACTAGTCGTTGCTTTCAAAACAGCTGTTGTCGTTGTTCTCTCTTCTTCTTCTTCTTCTTCTTCTTCTTCTTCTTCTTCTTCTTCTTCTTCTTCTTCTTCTTCTTCTTCTTCTTCTTCTTCTTCTTCTTCTTCTTCTTCTTCTTCTTCTTCTTCTTCTGCTACTACTACCACTTTTGTGCTGACTTTGACGACAGTCGATTGTAAATAAGTCCAATCAACCCAGCATGGAACAGTTAGGGCTCCTTGCTTAACAGTAACTTAATTCTGTAACTAGATTACTTGGTAGGACTATAACTTATTTCTATGTATTGAAAAAAAAATTTTTTCAAAGAAGATTGAAGAATTAATCGCTCAAAATAGTTGAACTAGATAATTGGATTCAGGATGGTAGATGCGGTTTATTCATGTAAATCACTATTTTCATCACAATGAGAATGAAATGAATCAAATGAACCTCCTTGGTATATTTGACTATTTATTGAAACTTTAAAATAATAAGAATCAAAGAAACCTTTGATTTTTATCATTTTTAAGTTTCAACGAATACAGTAGCCCTAAGAGAAAATAATTATTTGAATTTGACTATTTGTATGCTTACCCCTGTGCGCAGCGGAGTTTAGCCTACGTGGAAGTAAGTTATATAAATAACTAAATTGATTAGACTGAGCCAAGTTGAATGAAATACAGTAGTACAGTATAAACAACTTATTATTTTATTTTTTCTGATCAAAAACGAAATGAGAACATAGAGTTCGACAAGCATTCCTACTTTATGACGCAAGTATAGGAGCAATTCCATTCAAGAACACCTAGGTGGAATGGAAAAGTGGGGGCAAATAAGTTTGTGGTGGTGAAAGAAATAAGAAAAAGAGGGCAATATACAAGTCTCAGTGGGAGTGAGTGAGAGGGCGAAGGAAGTTGCCAGTTGTAAAGGCGGTAATGAGGAGAATTTGTCGCATACACACACAGACAACGCATAGTTACACACGCACACGTACGCGCGTCTAGCTTCGTACACGTGCTTCGACATTTCTATATAATATTTCCCTATTTCCAGGCAGCGACTCTCAAATTAACGCTATTCACTCCATCCATTTTTATTTTATTTGAAAAGACAGCCAGTATATTGTGGCTACAATTTAGCCTTATTCACTGGCGGAGATTCGAGAAGCTACTTGCTAGGTTGACAAGCTGCCTTGTCCTCACCGCTCTTTCTTCGAGCACTTCTTCGACTCCAGTTTCTTTCCTCCTCCTTCTCCTCCTCCTCCTCCTCCTCCTCCTCCACTTTCTTCTCATTCTTCTTCACCTCCTTCTTCTTCTTCGAACCCATTCGCCAAAAGCACAACCCCACCCTCTTCTTTTCGCTCCCACAAACTCTTCATGCGAATTCAAATCAGATGCTCTTTCAAAATATTTTGCCGCCTCTGCCGAATTGATCCTTTGTACAGGTAGGCCTACACTTTCCCGAATAACATGTTTGCTGCAAACTTCCGTTTTGCGCTACTAAATTTCTATTTTTTATAAAGTTTTTATGCAATTTTTGAAGTTTTCATTTTTAATTGAATTTTTTTCAATTGGCCATACATACGAAAAAGTGGCACTGTAGCCTGATAGAAGAACTATCTTGAGTATGAAATTGAATTATATATTATTAAAATAATAATTTGTAACAACCTACATGAGTACAGTGGCTTGTGTGTCTGTAATGTGCAGATGGGTGATGGTGAGATATGACGACTACTTTTTTGGTAGTCGGGAACTTGAAAGCCAGAAATGAGTCCAACTAAAAAGAATTCAAAGTTATGAATAAATCTGAATCTTATTATGAAATAGAGTGAAGATGAGCAATCTGAACTCGACAATAGATGGAGTTTTCATGTTCCTTATAGCCTTTCAAATCGATCGATTTTCAAGTAAAATTTTCAGTGTAAAAATTTGTGAATAGTGATAGTGATCAAGAAACAAGTGAACATAACCTATATTTTTTAAACTTATTCATCTAAATTTGGGGAAAGAACGTTTTGGGCCTGTGTTTTCACCCTTCATTGTAATCTCTTTAATAAATAAATAAATTTTCCTCCTTTCATACAATACATTGATAAAAACAATTATTTCCACTTAATTAATCGGATGTACCCAGAGAATATTTCTTTTAATTTATCCATACTCTATAGATTTGATATTCAGAGGAAAGAATACTATTCTTGAACCGTTTTTGCATTCATTACTGGGTATTTAGTCTACATTAAAACGTTGAAAGAGTAAGAGTACATTCATCCACAACTGCGTCTATAGAGAATTTAGTTTAGGGAATTCACTTTATTAGGCTATAATTTGAGTCCAATAAATTACTACTTAATGATAGTATTGAATTTTCAAGATTAACTTATACCAGACTCCAAACACAAATTCTAATTTCTAATAATAGGCTACATATCCACATCGGCAACATTTTCAACATTCACATACCTTTCCAATACATGAGAGTTGAAAAGCATTCAGGTAATCTGTTGATTCAAAATAGGAGGATTGCTATTTCTGCTAACAATTACAGAACAAGATAGGAAATTGTTGCAAAGCAATTGACCCAGTAACTGCTACCATCTACCGGCAAATTTTGTAAACACTCTGCTGGCCAATCAGAAGAAAGGGCGGAGCTTGAAGGTGGAACTGGAAACATCACCCAGTACCTGCTGCCCTCTACTTGCAGAGTTCGGAACTATGACAGTACATTCTCGTTGGCCAATCAGGAAAGAGTAGGGGGAAGTTCTTGTTGGCCAATCACGAGAGAGTAGGGGGAAGTTCTCGTTGGCCAATCAGGAAAGAGTAGGGGAACTTGAGTGTGTTTGTGGGCGTGATCTTTTTTCAGTGGAGAGGGTGGGGCTTGTAGTTTGAAGTGGAAATCACCCAGTAACTGCTGCTCTCTACTGGAAGAGTTTGGAACTATGACAGTTCGTTTTTGTTGACCAATCAGGAAAGAGTAGGAGAAACTGAGTGTGTTTGTGGGCGTGATCTTTTTTCAGTAGAGAGGGTGGAGCTTGGCGTTGGAAGTGGAAATCACCCAGTAACCGCTGCCCTGCACCGGCAGAGTTTGGAACTATGACAGTTTATTTTCGTTGACCAATCAGGAAAGAGTAGGGTAAACTAAGTGTGTTTGTGGGCGTGATCATTTTCCAGTAGACGGTGGGAATTGGAGTTGGAAGTGGAAATCATACAGTAACTGCTGCTTTCTTCTGGCAGAGTTAGAAACTATGATGACAGTTCATTTACGTTGACCAATTAGGAAAGAGTAAGGGAAAATATGTTAGGTTTTGTGTAGATGATCTTTTTTCAGTAAGGATGATAACTTCTGGAAAGAAATAGATGGTCAAAAAAATTGAAGAAAAATTCATAATCTTTTCTTGAATTTATTCCTGAGGTTGATATCCAAGAAATCTTGGAGTTTTTTTAAACTTTTCAATAACGAATAACTGAGCCGAAACGCAAACCGCAAAGATTTGCTGTCGAAAAGTAGACTTTGGGGGTGATTTGGAATACCTATATAACTACCCAATAATATTGAAATCATTATAAAGTTTTGTGCTTTCAGAACTGCTTGAGTCCTCATTGGCTGAAATGAAATTTTTAATCTTGTTGTAGTTTAAAAAGTAAAATAAAAATTGTTCTAAGACAAGTAGATTTGATGGCATTCAAGAAAATTTTTATTTTATTTTATTTATTTCCATCAATGCATGTACAATAAAAAATTGTATGGCAATCGTCAATTACATAATACATTATATACATTATTACTCAGGTTATCAGTTCCTTTAAATCATAGAAACACATTTCTTTCAGCCATTCTTTCAATTTACTTTTCAGATTCACTGTACTGTCAATAATTTTCAGGTGTTGAGGCAGGGAGTTGAGTATCTTCTTACTGATGTGACTTGGATTCTTTTCATAAAACGCCGTCCTATGTAGTTGCAAATATATCTTTTTTGTCCAACATTAACGATGACGGGTTAAGAATTTGAATTTATTTGAATTGAAGATTATAAAAATCTTTAATGAGATGATTTTAATAATTTGACATGAATATTGAAATTCAGTATTTGTGTATCTATTATATTGAGATCTATATTGAATTTCAACGAGTCACATTCAAAATAGAACAAAATATCCTCTTCATTGTTCACAATCTCTTCATTCTTGAAGCGTTGATGAGTTGAAGAACTCTGTTCACTTTTTGAAATGAGTACGGTAGGCCTATAGGAAAAACCCATATTCTGGGTCTCAATTCCCATGCTTTGAAACACTTGGCTCTAGTTTGTTTCTTGACCTAGCCTCTAGAAGACTCTTTAGAGCTCTAGAAGTAGCAACTAAGAGAAATGATTCGACACATTTCATTCACAGGTGCAGCTTTGTATTTTCAAGAACCTATATCAATTGGATTCACCAGTCATTAGAGCTGATTTTTTTGTCTGAGCTATTGTAGGTCTCGAACTATAGTCAAGTACAGTCCCTTCATTCTGAAGTTGGATTTATTTTGATTCCCAGGTAGAAGATCTAGGAATCTTTCGAGCTTTCAATAATACCATATACAGGCATGCATTACTATCAATATCTACTGTGATAAGACTGTGTTAATGATTAATAAATAGAATGAAAAAATCAAATAACCTTATCAATTTTTTTAAATAGCCCTAAGTTTAAAGTTAAATTTTCTGTGTTATTTATTAATTTAGCGTATGCTTCCAATAGTGAGGAGACCCAAAGGGTTGTTCCACTTCGCAATATTATAACCCCATTTTCACGAATGAAAACATTTTCTGTGTTAATGATTATAGATAGGATAAATTTATAAGACTGTGAATGATTGAAGGAAGCTATCTATGATTACAGTTATGAACACTGTTATAGTATTAACTTGTCACTATAACATGATGTAACACTTGCAATCCGAATTTCAGACTGGTATAATGTTTATGTGGCTCTTCAGCCATCCTTGTTGAGAGTTAGTTTAACGAAAGTATAATTGCAATTTGGATTAAACTGGTGCTGCAGTCATTATGTATAACCAATTACCAGTGAGTAATCAATGAACCTATGAGGGACCTATTCGGTAATTATTTGGTTAGGTTAAGGTGCCAATATCGGCTAAAATATGGTTTCCTGCCATAAAAGTCGGTCATATTTTAGCGGTAGTGGTAGTTTAGAATGTGCCAAGAAAAAATATACATAAAAAGCCATAAGTGCGGTTAGTGAATAATTACCAAATATTTATTCTAATGAGACGAGTAAACTTATTGGTTAAAAACACAGACTATTGTCCAATAAGTCTTTATACCAATTTTTGATTAATAAGTTCGAAACTAGGTTATATTTTTCGCAGCACTTCAATCAAGAATTTATTCTAAAAATAAATTCAAGAATAAATGAGTAGTAGTAATATAGTTCAAGAGAAATACCGTATAATACAAAATTTGAATTTAGAGCAATAGGATTTTCCAAATGAAGCAATTCACCAAATTTTTCACACAATTTCTCATAGAGTATAAAAAAAATTGAAAATTTTAAGTCACAATGAAAACACTCACTAGTTAACTCGTTGCTGTGACGATTTAGGGGATATATGCGAAATTTTCATACATGAATAGATATTACACATTTTTAATGTAGGTTATAAACAATATACCAATAGGCCACTCTAAATAATACATGGGCCTATCCCAAAAATTTATGATTTGACCCGTAATCAAACTACAAGTAAATTAGTTTTATTTCAATTACTTGTAGATATGACTTATAGATAAATATTATTTACTTCAAGATGCTGTACTACATGGAGTTAATTTCTGATACCCAGAGGAAGCTATTCCCCATCCTCAGAGTCGAAGAACTGTCGCACAAATGCTGCTTCTACTTGTACCTTTCAGCGTTCATATTCTTGGAGAGCGTTAGTGGTTGAAAAGATTCATTCTTCTCACAGAAAGGTAGCCAGTGAATTGAAGTTTTTCAAGTAACTTTGTATCGCGTATTGAAAAGGATCTCCCCTTATAAAAATGAATGAAGTTGAGGAAGACGATAGAAGGTATAGATGGATAAAGTCGACAAAGACGATAGATGAATAGATAGAGATGACATGTGATGGAAAGCGAGAAAGAGGAAAGTGAGATCTACTGTATACAGGAAGAAGAGGTAAACAGTGATAAAGGAGGAAGAGAGAGTAATAAGGAGAGAAGACAGAGAATGAAAATATAAATAAGATGGAATATATGAATTGATGGAGTTATAAGAGAAAATCAGAGAGGGTGATAAGGAGTAATGAAGTAGAAGAAAAGAAAAACGATGATTATATAGATGAAGATAATCAAAGAAGATAGGAAGGGATAAAGGAGGAGGAGGATGAAAGCGATAAAGGGGGGAGAAAGGATGATAAGGAGAAATAAAGTGGATTTTAGTAGAAGAAAAGAAAATATTCATAAAGTTGAAGATTATGGAAGAGGATAGGAAGCTAAAAAGAAGGAAGAAAATAGAACGAAAAAGGCGATAATGGCGAGAAAGAGACAAATGAAAAGACAAAATGTTGTCAAACCACTGATTTATTGAAAAATTGAGATACCGGTTTCGGTTGTTACACCATTGTCAATCTCTGGTAAACATTGGTGAGACTGGTAAACATCTTTGAGATTGACAATGGTGTAACAACCGAAACAGGTATCTCAATTTTATTAATAAATCAGTGGTTTGAGAACATCTTGTCTTTTCATTTAATATGGATAACTACCACAATATAGAATAGAATGGAATGACTTCTTTATTTTAATGACGTGGCGAAGTATTAACCACGAACAACTACAATATCACCTTCACAACTACTCAAAAAGTGAAAGAGTGAATAGGTGTAGAGGAGGGAGTGTGTTGAAGAGAAATAAGACGTGATGTAGAAGGAAAGATAATGATTTGAGTGAAGACGTGACGCTGCAGCTATTGACCACCATTGAAAATAGAATAATGACCATAGAATATTAATAGGTGACAAGAATGGAAAATAAAGTCTGGTTGAGCAGAGAAGACATTCTCTGCTAAATGAGAAAATGACTACCTCGATCAATATTGGTTCAAAATTAAAAATTTGTAAAGCAAATAGTAGAGATCCAAACAATTGTAGTTCAGATTGGTTTCTATAGTCTGATACTAAATTAATTGAATTATTGAACTAATATTGACCGAGCTGGAGTAGTTTTCACATCATGTCAGAATGTCTTCTTTGCTAGACCAGATCAGATCTGTAGTTCCCACATTATTTATTTATTGTTACAATTGCGACTTGATAGCAGGTATTTTAAGCAAAGGTGATGATGAGTGAGTGAATGATGATGCTTACATGGTGAATGAAAGATGATGAAAGTTCACATTAAAATTTTCACTTTAAAAAACACATTTCACATGAGAAGTTCTACATACTCAATTCTTCTACATACTCAAAGTTCTACATACTATAGTTCTTCAAACTCACGAACTTATCGTTATAATGGAAAATATCTGTAATTTCTCTATGATCAAACTGACAAATGGGAAATATCTGTAGTTTGTCTATGTTCAAATTCGGCTTGGACAAGGACTAGTTTTGGAATTCGCGCGTGGTCCAAGATGGCGGCCGTCTAACAATAATAACATATACATGACGATGACTACTGGGCGCAGCGTACCGCACAACAATAGTAGTCGTCGACGGCGGAGGCAGCAGCGGAGGCCCATCTTATCAATGGGTCTCTGTATGAAAATGGTCGGCCAGGCCCTTTGTTAGCCACCATTGTTATCCGGAGCGTCCATTTACGAGCCAACTTATTGTGACGACTAGCTAGCGCCGTCGCGACGTCCCACATGAAAAGAGGAAGATTCAATACCCACTGAAGACGAGTGTACCCCTAAACCATCTCCCCCCCCCCCTGAATGAAGACAGACAACACTGCTGCTGTGTGTGTGTATGCAGCCTACCCGTCACTAGCAGCAAGTCCTCCACAGTTCTGTCCTTTTGTACCACTACCCTTGTTGTATAATCCACCTGCTTCAGCTTGTGAAGAGCTAACCAAATCACTGGTTTGGTTTGCCTACGATAATAATTCTGCGAAGCTAGAAGGCTACTATTATAAACTATGAAAATATCTGACATATTATTAGAAAATGTATTTCATATTTTTTCAGAAAATATTGAAATGTTACCTTTCTATGATTATTATTAGGGTTGCCATGACAAAATTTCAATGTCTTGAATTTTCGTGCTCTAAATTTCCTGTCAAAATCTGATATTTTCGGTCATGGTCATTGTTTTCATTCGTGAAAAATGAGGTTATAGTATTGCGAAGTGGAACAACCCTTTGGGTCTCCCCACTAATGAAAGCATACGCTAAATAAATAAATATGGTGTAGTGATTTTGTGAAGTGTTTTGAAATCAAAATTTTTTTTTAAAATGACTGTTTTGAAAGAACTATAACCATAACCCAAATGGTTTTCCATGCTCCCATTTGTGGGAAATGAGGTTATATGGCGAAGTGAAACAACCCTTGGGTCTCCCCACTAATAATAGCCATACGTTAAATAAATAATTAATTATTCAAGTTTATAGAGTTGATTAAGGATTTTTACTCCTAGTATTCTTTTCAGCACATCCCATTATGAAAATGAAGCTATAGTCTGTTCAAGCGAAGAAGACCCTCTTCTGGCAAGATGGGAGAATGACTCAAGCTCGGTCAATATTGGTTCAAAAATTATAAATTACATCTCAAATTGTAGACCAATTTAATCTTCTATTGAGACCACATTTATAATTCTTGAACAAATATTGACCAAGCTGGAATCATTTTTCCATATTGCCAGAGGGTCTTCTCTGCTTGGACAGACTATTTTTAAATTTGTGTTATTTTTTATCATTCAATAAATTAAATTAATTTTTTTTTATGATGAGAATACAATACGATTATTTAGTTTGTAAGCAAATATTACAAGTGCATTTTAGTTGATAAGTATTCAGGTTGATCATCTCAGATTAGTTATTCTTGTGAAAAATTGAGGGTGGTCGATTGAAAAATATATATGCTTAAAAACTTTTCAAGTCTAAATCTACTAAAAACCTGTTTATTACACTCTATTCCAATCATGGTCATCTTTTATGGAGAGCCACTTTTGAGTTACTTTCTATTTCTACCTTAAAACCTTTATTCGCTTCACAAAATTAATCTTATTATTAATAAAATTGATTATTATTCTTAAAATCCTTATCCTTCTTAAATTCTTATTGATAAGAAATTCTTCTTATTATTCTTATTGATTATCCTTCTTAAAATTAATTATTATCAATTAATTGAATAATAATCTTCATTGAATAATAATTAGAGTACAAATAAACTAAAATAATAAGTATTAAATAAAATAAGAGTACAACAGGCAAATGGACAAAGCCTGCCCCTCTCAAAATTCTTACAAACTGTCCCACATGATCACTAAGGCCCGATTTCACCAAGAACTAAAACTACAGTTAGTTGTAAAACTGACAAAACTGACAGTTAGCCCGTAACTGACAAAATCGGATTTCACCACACCCGGTTAAGGTCACGTGATCTCGAAAACTCCGTTCAAAACTAACTCACCAATTTTGGTCAGTCAGCCATCGAAAACTACAGTTTCTAACCTAAAAGCTATTTAGGTTAGGGTCTATCTGAAGACTGAAATGTTTACTAATACTAATGTAGGCCTGGGCTATCGTACGAAATAGTTTAATCTTGAGGCTATTTTTTGTTCAATTAATCAGTCATTAAACTATTTAGTACATGCAATTGTATTCTAGTATATTGCTTCATTGATTATTCAGTCAACCCAAGCTGAATTAAGTAGTTAGAGTACTATTTGAAGTATAATATTGTTATGGTACCATACTGTTATGAAACAACCAATAATGCTAGGAAGAGAGCTTTTATGCATTGGTGTTTGTGAGCAAAAACAGAAAAGTTATTTGCTGTGAAAGGAAAGGTTATTTGTTCAAAAGTAAGTTGAATATCAGCAAATTTAATTGAGCAGAAGTGAGATTATGTTGTTTCATTTGAAGTTTCTATCTTTCCGGTACGGTATTCTATCCTAACAAAATTACGGCCAACCGTAATGTGAGAATTTCAAGATATTAGGCAGAACTTTTCTTACGTTAAGTTTGTTGTTTGGTAGAGTTAGTATTGCTAATACTGAAGATTTCTATTATACTTTCTAGGCAATCGGGATCGAACGTCTTCTACAAAAGAGAGAAGTAACCGTTTACTCTATGAGATTCGAACTATAGTACTGTAGTTATATTACTCTGTATTGCATCTTTACAGCTAATTCATAAACTTTTTCACGTCTAGTTTGACTTCTGATTTTCTGCTGAATAACTGAAGACTCATGATTATTTATGCGTAGAGTTGAAGATTCATTGAAATTACAAACAGTGAAGTTTTGTGTTATCAATTATAACAAAAAAGTTATAGACAAGCTCCCAGATTGTTATAGTTCGCGAAATCTGAGAAGACACGCCGTTCCTATTTAAAATGTATTGTAAAGACGTGTCTTCTAAGCTTGCGCGAACTAGCACGAGTCAAGTACTTTTTTGGTTGTGGTTTTTGAAAACGGCGGCAGCTGCAGCTCCATTGTTTGCCGCAAACTTCCCCAAACAATGACGAAGCAGGAGAGGCGAAAAAATCAAGTGATTTCATTTATTGCACGGGGCGATGATTTATTTTGATGATTAGACGAATACGGAGTGTAATACAATACGGAGGCACTTGTCTGACTTGGAGGGTGGTCCGAAAACTATTTGAAGGGCGAGCCAAGTAACAATGAGTGCATGAGCCACGCTAATCTTGACCGTGTCTGATTCATCTCCGCTTTTTACTACGCAAAAGTCATGGTTGCCGTCAATATTTCACCCCCACACTAGTCGGTCAATTGGAGCGTCTCATATAAAAAATAGAACAACCCCCACCCACAACAACTAAATAGAATCGAACCCCACAAGTTTGGTTGGAGTGGGGGCGGTTGGGGCTGGGGGGTAAGCCCCTCGAGCATCCCTTTTCAACCACCGCATTGATGTGTAGATTCCGAGCGAGCTTAATTCTCGGATTTACATGACAAAGTCGTCGCTGTCATTGTCTTGCGGTCGGATTATGGAGTGAGCGCGGGCAGATATGCGAAAAATGAATGGATCCAGTTTGGTGGTGGTTAGTGGTGCTGTCACCTTACCCCCCCCCTTACCATCCAACCCCCTCCCCACCTCTCACAACAACACCTGTCCTGCAATCTCGCCTTGCGCTACCCTAAATAGTAGATATAGTAATTGCTTTGTAGAGCACTACGTTATAATTTGCCGCAAAGATGGTAGAGATGAAATCATTATTGATCAGCTGATAGACAGTGTTTTAGTTTCAGTTGAAAGTTGTGTAGTTTTCATAAACTGAATAATCAACTTCAATGGAGTTGTTGATTATGAGATTCAAGTTGACATTTTAAAATTGTATAATCTTAAAAAATATCAAGAATAATCAATAATAATATGGATAATCACCACAATATCACCTTCACAACTACTCAAAAAGTTTTAAGATTAAGTTAACATTATCAGATTAGGTTGATGTTATAAGCTGACAGGAAGAGCATAGTAGAATGATTCTATATTCGAATTACTTGAGTTTAGTTGTTTGCTATTATGTTCGAATATCTCGTTGTTAACTTGAATGATTTCAATATATATTTTGTGAACTTTTTCATAGATATTGTATGATTTGTTTGAATGTGCCAACCACAATATGAACTAAACACAACTATATTGGGACACGTCAATTAGATTAAAATGTTTTGGCTGGTCATAAGAACATCAACTGGATACATAAATAAGTGAAGTCAAAAATATTTCCACGAAACCAAGAAAGTGGACAATATAATAGTGCAAATGGAATGAGATAAGAATAGTTATTTGTGTATCAGTGCGCAAAGTGTGATTTTGCTGCATCGAGAGAAACAGTTTACGCACGAGCCGCAGGCGAGTGCGGAATAGTTTCTCGAGTGCAGCAATAATAATTTTGTCCCACTAAGATGCTACCAAAGGCAATCCTATCCAAAGAAATCTTATTATTGTCTTTGGAGTTACTGAACAAGATTTCCAAAGTCAGTGAGGAAGACCAACTATAATCAGGATGAACCTCATGAAAATCCTATCAAATTCTATACATACAAAACTAAGTGGATTAGAAAAATTTCCGTTGTTACCCGGAAAAGAAATCCCTGCCGTGTTCTCAAACTAGAGATTGAGTCTAGAAAGATGTATACTTCTGCAAGATTAAGTTGAACCGAAGTTGTATTCCGAAAAGCTACACAACTTTTTGCGATTGTTGTAGATAAGAGAAACAGTAAGAGATTTTCAGGGAATAATGTAAGAAAGTGTGGAAGCAGATTGAATCGAATGATTGACGACAGACTTGGAGTTCCCCGATGGGGGTGAAAGAGGGGGGGGGTTTAGAATAGAAGAGTGCATTAGTGAATCCGGGACAAGATAATATGCTTTGTATTATCTTTTCACACGTGTAGAGGGGGGGAGGGGGGGGCGAGAATAAAAAGATGTGAAGTAAGTAGTGGAGCATTTCCGGACTCATTTTCATGAAGCCATTTCAAACCGGGAGGAAAGACGGCGCGTCTTCTCTCTTTCTAATGGAAAACTCCACTCGCTCGTCCATATTCAAGTTGTCGCCAGATTTATAGCGGGCATAACTCTACTGTCTTCGGGCGAGTTTTAAAATGCACAACAATTTCTGGAGATGAGTTTCCGCGCTCCGGGGCCATCGTTGCAGCTTTTGCCCTATCCCTTCACTCTCTCCTCTTCATCACTCTCACTCTCTCTCTCACTCTCTTCTCGCACCCAGCAGCTCCAATTTATGACCACTCTCCCCAGCGACAGCGGGTACTCTCTGCTTCACATTCATATCAGAACATCATCACATCGATATTATGATTATCACTTCTATATTCCAAGAGCGCGACGACAACTTCAGATGACTGTGTTATTGTACATTTTCGCATCACTTCTCAAGCGCCTTTACAATAGTTTTGGCAAGCGAAAACTACGGTTCCAGAACTTTTATAGAGAATGAGATATTGTTGAATGCTTGGATGCTCAATGGATTATATTGATGATAATAATAATAATGATGATAAGAAAACCATAGATTTACAATATGTGTGGATTGAGTTTTAGTCTGGTGGAGCAGAGAAGATGGTGGAACATTTTGGCTAGTTGGGAGAATAGCTGAAGCTTGAATGTCAATATTTATGTCAATATATAGGTCGGAGAATGTCTATACTTTTTAAAAATATATACATTCGTTTTCAAAGTTTTAAGCAGAATGTTTCTACAAATTGATAATTGTTAACTTTGCTTTAAAAAAACCATCCTGGTTTTTAAATCGACAATTTTTCCATAAATGTGTTTTTTAGAGTGAAAATTGTTTGAGTGAATATTTCAAAGAAACATAACCAGAATTTGACATTCAAATCTAAATTGGAACAGAAGATGTTTTGAGAAAATGCCTGTTTTTCTTTCCTCTTATTGTATAATTGTAATCAAATAAATGAATAATTGTGAAAGTTCATAGCTTTTCAACCAATATTGACAAAACTAGAGTCATTTTCCAAACTTGCCAAAATGTCTTCACTGCTTGACCAGTCTATACCAGTAAATGTTCTGGGAGACAAGCCGTCATGTTCCAACTCAACAAAATGATAATTATAGATCTCATGCATAAAAATATTTTGTATTATTGATAGTATATTATATAATATAATATATAGAAGGTATGTATGATATTTAAGGTATTACTGTGCATCTTAATATGAACTAATAGAGTTTATTTGTTCATTTGCATTTAAAAATGACTCTGAGTAGTCGAAACATGTTATTTGTTATACATAAATAAAAATAATTGAAGCTGCGATTGTTATTCATGATAGAAAACAGTGATATGATGAACAAATAGAACAATTGAATAAATAAATCAATAAAGTAGCCCTAAGATAAAGGAAACATCTTAATATGAGTACAGTATGAAATATGAATCATTCATCTCAATCAAATATGAATTTTGATAATTTGAGTATTACTAAAATCTTCATGTACCAATTACAGGTTGATGATATAATATTTTACTGTAGGTGTGTATTTTATTAGAAATGTACGAACGATTTAAAATACTATTGTACATGATATTATGACACATTGTGAAAAATTCCTTCTCAGAAGTAGCTCATCACTATTATCATTATGTCTACGTTAAAATGATAGGAGCGGATGATTATCAATATAATTATTCATTGATAAATGGATAAAGCTATATTGTAAGTACTAGCCGGCAGGCTCGCTTCGCTCGCCTTCTCCGCCTAGCCAGGGGGCTCCGCCCCCTGAACCCCGGACAGTATCGGCAGTATAAGTGAGTGAAACAGGCTCGCTTCGCTCGCCTGCAAGACCTCTGACAGTGTCAGCTGAGACAAACAGGCTCGCTTCGCTCGCCTGTAAATTCCGTTTAGAAGGGATTCGAAATTCATTGAACACAGCATTTCTAGACCTAATCTGGACCTGTTTACCAAATTTCAACATTTTCTGCTAATTGGTTCTCGAAAAATCTAAGAAAAACGCCAAAAATAGTAAAAAGCTAATATTGAGCGCAACCTTAGGAAGTGTATTGGACATGGTTTGAAACTTGATTCAATATCTTCCCAATTAGTTCATCTATAATCTCGCTGAACCATTGAATTTACAGTTAGGATTGGTCGAATCAAGGAGGAAGATATGCAACACGCAATACATATACAATTTTGAAAACCTGGTTACTGGCGTAATCTTGAACGGATTTCAAAAATATTTCAACACAACATTTCTAGACCTTATCTGAACCTGCCTACCAAATATCAACATTTTCTACCAATTGGTTCTCGAAAAAATTGAGAAAACGCCGAAAAACTATAGAAAAACTCAAATAGTTAGCGTATCCCTGAAAAGTTTTTAAAATCCGTTTTTAGCGCGCGTCTAAACGTCCAACTGAACATGCCTGCCAAATTTGAACGCATTCGGTTCAGTGGATTTTTAGTTCTGGTGATGAATGAATGAATGAATGAATCAGTGCCATTTCGCTTTTATATATAGAGATTGTAACGAAGAGTATGTTATATTAGAGTGCCAATAAATTGATTATTTGTTACTATGACTGATACATGGTGGAAATTCCAGCATTGTACATTGTACAAACAATCACAATGGATATCTATTATTACGGTATCAAACTTGTATCATGTTCTCATAAAAGGATTATATTATACCCTCTATTGAATTAGTTCTATGTATAAAATCATAATTATGATAATGAGTTTTTATCAAAGTGTACCGATAAATTGATATGATGTAGGTATTTTGGCAGATTTTGCCAACTGCATTGTTTGTAAAATAATGGAAATTGGGCTGATGAGTTGAGTTAGAGGTGTGTTCTGAGGAGGGGGTAATTTCGGGAGGGTTATTTCAGGGGAGGGGTCTCTGGCAGGCGAGCAGGCAGGACATCTCAGTTGAGCATGTTGCTGGACCAAACTTATTGTGCTTGGCTGCAGCCGGGCTTTGTTCACTTAATCGAACGTTAAATACTTATTAATATCAGACATGTTCCGATCTACTGTACATAGCGGTGGCAGGCTACGACAACGATCCATTCTATTTCAGAATCTCGTTACTGCTGACACCTACCTCCCCTGACAGGACACCCTTTATAGCATGTAGCACCACTGGTATGTGAGAGGACACTCCTCCAAGACAAGCCGACTGTTGGGTAGCCTAAATTGGTTTATACGTAGGAATGGGTATCATCGGATGAGTTTATACGTAGAAAACAGAACATCGATGATTTAAACATCGATTTTTTTCACCTAACATCGATAAGTGGAAAACATCGAACAGTGAACATCGATTTTCTCCCCTAAACATTGATAAGTGGAAAACATCGAACATTGAACATTGATTTTTCCTAAACATTGATAAGTGGAAAACATCGATTTTTCAGAAACATTAATAAGTGGAAAACATCGATTTTTTTCAACATCGTTTTAAAAACATCAACACGATACTCATCCACACTTCATAGTATGAGCTGAAGACTAGCCACCAAATTGTATCAACCAACAGTACACTTGATAATAACAATGTAATATTTGAAAATAAATAAATAATTTGCTAACATAATTGATAAATGAATGGCAGCACCTTTTATCAGAGAATAGAGAGTAGCTAATTTAAAAATAAAAATTTAAATAATAAAAAGTGAATAATAAATTGATAACTCAGGAATGGATATATTTGTCAAAAATAAATGCGTGAATCTAGAGCATGTTGTTGCTGCAATGCAATGGTACAAGTATAATAGTGTTATTTATCATAAATATTTGCTAGAAAATTAAACTTTAAACTTAGGGCTATTTAAAATAATTGATAACTTAAATGAAAAATCAAATACCCTTTTTAAAAAACTTTAGAGTTATTATTCTACAATAATATGTTTTGAAAAAAGGGTATTTTATTTTCCATTTAATTTATCAATTGGCAGAAAATATTTGCAACATTGTTTTATCAAGTTTCATTATGTGATTGCAGCGTATCCTTTTGCTATCAGAGTAGAAGATACCATCAAGGATCAAATACACTCACAATAATTATGATAAATTTCAATGTTTTGGCACAGCCATCAAAGTCAGACTTGTGCGTTAGCTGTGAGAGCACTGCAAAATAAAAAACCGGGAAATGATAATAACAATAAGTAGATAAAATAAATAAAGATGAAAATTACTGAAAGTGCTACTTATAAAAAATACAATGATAATATAGAAAACATAATGAAGGAAGTTCATGTGAAAATACATTCTCAAATTGTCAAATTAAAAATCATTTATTTCCTCAAAATGAAACAAAAAATATCAATGTACAGAATTAATAAGTAACTTAACACACAGAATTTATTACAGGATTTTTAAAGAAGACTTAAATAATAATTTATAATTTTTTAAGTATAAATTTAATTATAGATTAATTTCAGTTACTTATTGATAATAGGAGGAAAAGCCTACACAGGCAAACATTGCCTGTGCGTAAGCTCGAGTTGAGTTTATTTTGATATTGTAATATCAACGAGAAAAAAAGTAATTAAAGGTTTTCAAATCAAAGTACTGTACAAGAAATTTAGAGAATTTAATTTTAATTTTCTATCCAATGTTATTCTATTCTATTTTGTTGGAGAGTATTCCAGCTAATATCTTATATACAATATCAAAGTAAAATAAATATATTATATATATTTCCAACACCGAAACCAATTCCCCCTTCCTCATCAACCTCAGAAAAATGTCAAGATCTATTATTATTTCCAGGGGCATCGATCTTGAACATCTCGAGTCATACAGACTCTTAGAAGAAAGGCGGACATTTGCATTTATTCTCCAGCAAAAGTATAATACACTCTTGAAGAAAGAAGCGACTTGGCCGATGATTTTTGCGGCACGGCACCGCAACAATAGTGTATTGTGTTGCGTGTGACAAAGGCGCCAAGTTGCGCATGCGCAGATACAGCACAAAGCTGACAACTCAATAAAGCTATGCTTTATGTCCATATCATTATATCACCCACTCTTTGTGGGAAACTCCCCTCCACCCACCACACCACAACATACTCAACACCACCAATCGCAAGTTACCAATTTGTTCAATTCTTTACTGTCTTCGACTCCAGCCTTTTATACTTTATTCGATGTACAGTACTCTATTCAATTTAACTTTTGGCTAAGAATTCACTATGTAGTACGGTCCGCCCAAGCAAAGAAGACATTCTGGCAAGATGGGAAAACGATTCCAGCTCGGTCAATATTTGTTCAAATATCAAACATTTTGTTTTATATTGTAGATCAGAATGTTTTCTACGATTTGAGATCAAATTGATAGTTTTTGAACCAATATTGACCGAGCTGGAGTCATTTTCCCATCTTGAAAGAATGTCTTCTTTGGTTGGACAGACTAATTGTAAGAGAAACTAAAGATTTCAAGTTGAGGGTCGCTTTCTCTTAAAATGGTACAACTGATAAACTCTCTTAATAAGTGTATTGTCGTGATTATTATCATGTATTTGAATTGAATCAGCTAGTGGTTCAAACTTAATTTTCAGTTCAAGTTCATTCAAGAGAGCGATCCTAGTATCGGTAAAGTGAACTAAACTAGTATAGGTAGGCCTATAGTAAAGTACAGGGGAGAATTGTCCGAGTGTTGTGTTGTATAGTCTGACCAAGCAAAGAAGAGCCTATGGCATGATGGGAAAATCACTCTGGCTTGGTCAATATTGGTTCAAAAATTATCAATTTGATCTCAAATTGTAGGAAACAATTTGATCTACCATTAGGACCACATTTATAATTCTTGAACAATTATTGACTGAGCTGGAGTCATTTTCCCATCTTGCCAGAGGCTCTTCTTTGCTTGGACGGACTATACACGGCTTTGAAAAAGTATTTGCAATATTTTCCCTGAGGGTGATGCCAACATTACCTCTAAACATGTGCGTGACCAATGAAAAGGGTGCTGATAAGAGATGACGACTGTCTTTCAGGCTGTTACGACCGATGGCTTTGCTTCACCTTCGCAAGACGGAGTTCTTCTTTGTATGTTTGTTCTTGTATGGTAACTCTATCAATGGATATTTGGACCAAACATTGTTACATGTATACATCTATATAGTAACACGTATTACATGTCACTATATTATATTGTTCATCCAGCTGTTTATCGTCTTGACTTGAGTCTTGAGTCTAATTCTGATCGTCTTGAATCTGATGCTGATTGCTGACTTGACTGTAATTCTGATTGTCTTGGGTCTGAGTACTATTGACTAGAGTCTAATTTTGACTGACTTGGGATTGTTTCTGATTGATTTGTATCTGATTCTGATTTCCTTGAGTCTGATTCTAATTGACTTGAGTCTGATTCTAATTGATTTCAATCTGATGCCGGGTTTTTCCAAGCACACTCAAAGTTGAGGGACCCTCAAATTTTGATGAACAGCTGACATTTTCTATGATAAGTATAGGAAATGTAGTAAAGTGTAGTAAACTTGAGGGTCCCTCAAATTTGAGTGTGCTTGGAAAAACCGGGCATGAGTCTCATAACTGATCATCTTACTAGTCTTACTGAGTCTCATAACTGAGTATCTCTATCAATCAATGGTCGTTTAGAGTGTAGATAAAAGTTGAATTAAATTATTCACAATTGATCAACCATGAAACCAATTTTCAACCAACAAGAACAATATGATTATCCGGCAAATTTCAGTAATTTAACTACTCAAAGCTTCTACATTCTCTCTATATTGAGATTGAGGGTCAACTAAATGTAGGCTACTCATCAACAAATAATTTATTGTTATTATCTGGTTATCATTCTGTATTTGAGAAGAGTTGATATGAGACATTTAGCCTCTAATTGTTTGCATTGTGAATCAAATTTTCCAGTTGCTACTCAGGTTCTGAAATCAGATCATATTCTAAAATATTTATTTATTTACCAAACAATATGGAAACAATAGGACATGCCCAGATATGTCTCCTAATATTAGAACATATTCTTTTATTGTTTTGAAGTGACGGAGTTTTAACAATAATCTCCACCTATGGACGATGATTGATCTGTCCACTGATCTAATCCGCTTTATTGATAGTTCGGCGAAGTTTTATCAAGAATGTCCACTGTACCAGTTATGGACGATGATTGATTTGTGCAAAATACCGTCCAGCCACCGATCCCGTTGCGTGGGAAAACGATGTCTGTGTACCAACTATACAGAGCATGTCAAAAGCGAACAATTGACAGAACAGTTTACGGTGCAAGGAGATGACTGAGGAGCACGTAGTTATAACATGTCGCAGCTCATGTGGAACGTGGAAACCTGTCGATCTCAGCTGAGTTTGACTAGTGATGTGATTCTTGTAGATGTCTATGAACAGCTAGAATAATTTCTATTCACATCTCTCTATACTAATACTACTATTTCATGTGAAGACTGATTATATAGTCTCTCTGTATACCATTTCATAATTATAGTCTTTTTGAGAAGTTGTGAAGGTGAGTGTTACTGTTTTTATCATCCGCATATTGAATGTGAAGACTAGAAAATGTCATTACTACAAATTTATTGAATAATCTCTAGTATACAACCGAAACGTCTCACACGTTCTTTCTTCTTTTATCTCTCTCTCTCTCTCTCTCTCATTAATACTTCATGTTTTCAACACTGCAACACGGCTCGTACCCACGAAACAGGTGAAGTGTCCATATCTTTTATTGTACAGCATTTCACCTGTTTCGTGGGCACGAGCCGCCAATGATTTTTATAATTTTAATTCCGGCTTCTCCAATTCCTTATTATTTTGTTCTCTTCCATAGAAAATAGTATATTGAACTGAACAGATTTTATTTATTGCATGATCTGAAATGATAATTAATCTTGAGACTCTTTAAATGACTCCTAATAAAATGAAAGTTTGTCATGAAAACAGAGTAGAGTGATTACATAATAAGCAACATTAGAATTACAACATTCATTTATCAGAAAAATTATTCAGAAATTTTACAATAAATTAATTTTAATTTGCATTATGTTGATAATGGAATGTCTTACCTTGAGCAATCCCTTAGGAGTTAAGATGTCTGCATATCTTTGTATTCCAGGATGAATATTTTAGGCTATAGGCTATTTAAAATGAATTCACCTCTTAGCACTTTTCCCACTTCATAGCACACTGAATTATTATAACAATATTTCAGAACACCTATTATTGGATTCCAAACTTGCACCACTTTCTGTTTTTCAATTTAAGACGGAATAAACACAAATCTTTTGTCGCCCAATATCCAATTGTTTTTCCTGGTCAACGATGGATCATGCTAATATCCTGTAAATGGAGAAATTAAAGAAATAAAACAAAATCATTTGAATTGAAAAAACTGAGTTCAAGAAAAATAAGAAATGATAGATGAATTCTCAACATGCATTATGTAAATAATAATAATCACTTTCAGAAGATTCAAATGAAATTCTTGTATGATAATATTTCTAAAAATGGATAATATATAATAACTATAATATTCGTGTGACCTGGCTGGCTCAGGTCTGGTGTCAGAGTTTTCAGGTCGCTCCTGATCAATTTCAGGGCCTCTGACATGACTTAACGACTGTTTTTAGGCAGCCGGGACCGACGGCTTAACTTATATATAGAGATGTATTCGTGATAGAATTACCCTTCATGGAACAAAATCATACATCTGTAGCATGTCTCAGGTGAAATCAACTGAATCAATAGGCTTTATCTTGATGGTTCAAGTTCATTGAAATATGTCTAGATATGTTGAATTTTAGTAAATCTTTTAATCCATTATTGGGAAATAATAGCATGTTATAAGATGCAATAACAATCATTCTATTAAGCTCTACTTCTTGGAAATCTGTTCCAATACACAAAACTAATTCCTATGGAATTATTGTTCTCATTTGTCAATAGAAAAGTGAGATAATTGATGGGATGAAAGATTGTTCACATTTTTATAGGTTTATAATAATCCTTCGATAAAAACTTATAGCCTATTCAAGAACAAATGAGAAGAAATAGTTTGATAATAAGAATCTAAAAATAATTTACAGTGAATTGAAGCGAATTGAGACCTTGTCTACAAACTACGTTGCAAATTACAAAATACTCTGTTTAATGACTGTAATTGATAAATCACAATAATAAAGATTGATAAATCAGAATAATCTTTGAGAAGCCATTATCACCAGTATAAACTTACAATAACACAAAAACTAATCCCAAACACAAACTGATCGTTTGTGAATGAATGAGGGAAACTCAATTTTTCAAAATTAACCCAATGAATTAATAATAGTAATTAATAAGAGTGAAGTTGTCAATTCAACCTTTAAAAAAATCAGGGAAATATTATATTATTCTTATCAGTTTTGAAATTATATAGCTGGGCATAAACAGAAGTGAAACACAATTGCAAATCGAATTAAATATATTAAGAACTAATTTTCAGCAACGAAAAATCATAAAATTATCAATTTTTAATAGAACGCAAAACATAAATTGAATATTTTCTCACCAGTTTTGTAAATATCCATACTACAAGAAAACACATTTGCACACACAAACACACTTCAACAGTCGATGAATAGGTGAGAAAAACTGGTTCACAACAAAAATATCGCACGGAAGTCAGGAAACATTATATTTTGTTGATAAAACGTAAGAAGCGCGCGCGCACAATGTGGAGTTGAGGAACTGATAAGAGCGCGTGATACGGCCGCAGAAGCTCGCAGACCGACGGACCAAGAGTCACTGACTGACAACAGAGCCGCGCGCCGCGATACTCCCCACCATACCTAACTTACTCACCCCCCACCCAATAAGACCCACCCGCTTCACCGAAATCTACTTCACAACTCGACATTCCCCCCCTCACAACACCAACACGGGTAGCCGAATCAATCTCCTCGAATGAAAGGTCATTACAAACAATACGTTTTATAAACTCCATATGTACCTTCTTCTTCTACCACCCTATAATTAACGCCCTCCCACCCTATCGCGATATTATTTTATCGATGTACTTCCTCACTCGCGGTCTCTCACTCTCTCTCTCTCTCTCTTCTCTCTTCCCACCAGGGTGATGATTGAATCATCAAACAATGCTCTTCTCCGGTCACGAGTCGAGTTTAATGATTCTTCATGCAGGAATGAATGAATGATGCAATCAAGCGTAAACAGAAAGTTTCGGTGATGAATGAAAATTATTGAAATCCCTGTGAACTTAATAATTACTATTGATAAATTTTCGATTATTTTGTTTGATTTGTTCCTGACCTTTGTTTGATTATTTTCAATCGTTGTGAATAATTTACGATAAATGTAAACTATGGTAGCAACTAAATAAACTGTACGATTTTTTATTTGTTTTTCCTGATGGAAATAAAAATTCATTCATTCATTCATTATTCATTTATACAGTCTCTATTATTAGTATATAATATAGATGACGCCAAGAAGTTAGGCAGTTTCGTCTGTATCCTGTACGTGATGTAGCCCACTAACAGCTGATGTAAAGCATCTATTGTCTCTTTTGATTTCAAAAACATCACCTAGGCCTGGCTGAATGATAACTATGATTGACAATATCAGCTGTTCAAGCGCAAAATGAGCTAACTTAAACAATACTAACTTATTGGTATCAACTTACTATATCAACTATAGTTATTGAATATTTTAACCAAAATTGGGATAAATAGACGTTTTGGACATTGTCTGTGTTTCAATCCTATTGTATTTTAATCTCGTTAATAAATAAATAAATAATTACCTACTAGGCCTTCACTAAAAATTGAATGTTATCATCTTCAAATAATAAGATATTAACACATTTAAATTGAAAATTTTGTTCAAAAATTGTTGCATGGACTCGTCAAATTAAGCCTACTCTCACCAAATAATAGAATGGAATAGAATAGAATGCTGCCTTTATTTTTCAGCTGTAACCTGTTTGTAATGTTACCTCTAAGAAATGCAGCCCACATATTGAAGTGATTCTCACTAGGGCGAAAGGGGAACCCCACCATTATACTATTACTATTTCAACCTGGACTAGAATCAATGCATCACATACGAGTACATTAATTGAGGTGACTCCTCACGCACTTCAACCTGTGGAATACAGCCGTACATGTAGCATAATGACTCTCAACTGATCCCAGTGAACTTTCTCTTGTTTCAAAGTAGTAGACCTCAAGCTTCAAAATTTGATATTCTGACGATCACTCACTCTCATCAATTATGAATATAATACTAATATTAAAATATTAATTAGAATATTAAAATATTATATATATTAATATATAATATTAAAATATTATGAATATTAGGCTACCATAGAATAATAGAACTCTAGAGTTCATAGAATAGAAAGAAATAGGAACCTCTTTGATATTACGCTTATTCAACAATGGTAGCGCAGTCACCAGTCCTATTCTGTGCAACTTCTTTCTGTTCAACTTTGAAGTGAAGTCAAAGAACAGTAGAAGAGGGATGGTTGGACGGACAAGGCGCAAGCCGAATGACCGTGAAAGTGTGTCTAGCATGTGTAATGGATTTAAATAAAAGTGGGGTTTTGTGGGGGTGAGAGGGGGTGTAAAAGGAGGGGGGGGAGGGATCTGATCTGGGTTCCAACAATGCAGCAGCAGCAGCTCGAAATATGGCGCACACCATTGTAGGCAACTACGTCTACAGATAAGAAAGGGGTGGGGTGGGGGGTGTTGAGTTCTTGAATCATCACAATAGCAGCTATTCAATGCTTAATCTCGTCCCCGATCCTGACTGTATTGTCCTCGATATAGAAAAGCTTTTCCAGCACCAGGCATCATCAATAGCGCAATGTTACAATACAATCGCGATAATGTAGCCTAGGTGGGGGGAGATGGAAGGGTTTCCTCCCCACCCTTCCCCACAAACCATCCACACGCTACGATTCTCTTGTTGGCGGCTCCCTTCTTTTCAACCCCCCCTCTTACTACCCCCTATTTTTCTTCGCTTTTCTTCTTCCCTTTTCTTCGTTCGGCATTCATGAACTTGGCTAGTATTGCCCAATGATGTATTAAGTAATATATCAAGAGTGAAGCCCTCTTATCGTAAATATTTTCTGTGGAAATGTAGCGGTGGGGGGAGGGGGGTAGGTGAGAGGAGAAATGAAAATTATTGTCAACACGTGACAAGATTTAATTTTGATTCTTTTCAGCGGTTACCGTGCGTTCTTCTTGAATCTTGCTGCTCTGCGGCAGTCAGTTTCCACTTGAACGTTGAATATTATTTTTCCCCTCCTTACAATATCCATTCGCTTCAAAGCTTTAGTTTTTTTCCCATCATGTCATGATTGTTCGAACGTGTTGTACTTATCTTGGAAATGAGACAATGAGTATAAGAACTGTTGATTGATCAGTGCAATCGGAAACATTTCACCTTACACTGATTGTGAATCAGGAAAAGTCGTCCATGAGAAAATAATAATTATTATCATCGATATTCTTATTGAAAAATGTTGCTAGTTAGTCAAGTTTACACACGTGAGAATGATATTGGAAAGCCAATAGTTTAAATCACCGAGACTGTTATCAATTACCCAAGGTATTGTCGCATTCCTAAGCGACAAATCGAGTTGCGCAGCTCTAGCTGCACGTCTCGAGCTGTCACAGCTCTATAATTATAACACAACCACAGCTATAACAGCTATATATCATACTAGCCGACAGGCTCACTTCGCTCGCCTTCTCCGCCTAGCCAGGGGCTCCGCCACCTGGACCCCCGACAGTATCAGCAGTGTGAGTCAAACAGGCTCGCTTAGCTCGTCTGCGAAACCTCTGTCAGTGTCAGCTGAGATAAACAGGCTCGCTTCGCTCGCTGAACCATTGATTTTACAGTAAGGTATGAGTCAAATCAAGGCGGAAGATATGCAACCCGCAATACATCTACAATTTTGAAAAAACTGATTACTGGCGTAATCTTGAACGGATTTTAAAATACAGTATTTAACACAATATTAATTTCTAGACCTTAGACAAACCTCTCCACAAAATTTTCTTCCAATTGGTTCTCGAAAAATCTGGGAAACGCAGAAAAATGCAAATATTTGCAAACCGGCAGTCCAAATAAGTCCATCAGTACGAAAACTGTCAATAAGAACTGTGGATGTCTGACTCTGTGGTATCAGTGTTGGATGAATGAATAAAAAACAGTTCATATTCAATCAAGTGTAGAAAAGAAAATTCTATCTAACCGGTTAACTAGTCAGCCGTTTTTTGAATTGGCGTTCAAAACTAATGAACAGAAGCAATCAAGGCGATTCTTGTGCAGTGTTTAAAAAGATTGCATTAGCTGAGAACAAGGCTCGGATGGGTTGCGGAAAGCGGGCATTAAAAACTAATGAAAAGTCGCATCAAAGTGTTATCTGAGTCACAGCGGCAGGGAATGGCGACGTTGCTTGTCGCCAATAAATCTGAAAAGAGAAGAAAAAAATGGGATGAAGAGAGAAGATGAAAGAGAAGAAAAGAGATCTAGAAAGAAGAATGAGACTATTTCAGTGCCTGCCACGCTCCAAGCAGCGAAGAACCGCTGATGACAGGGAGAGATAACGGGAGAAAGAACTGTTTCCTTTGCAACCCTTCTCTATGAGGCAGTTTCAGCGGATAAGCTAATCAAGGGTAGCTCATTAGAATGATTGTGAAGGATTTCAACTATATATAATCATACAGTGCGCAGTTCCCATAGTCTGATCGAGCGAAGAAGACATTCTGCCAAGATGGGAAATGACTCCAGCTCGGTCAATATCGGTTCAAAAATTGGAAATTCGGTCTCAAATTGTAGGAAACATTCTTCTGTACACTTTGAGAACAAATATGTCATTTTTGAACCAATATTGACCGAGCTTGAGCCATTTTTCCATCTTGTCAGAATGTCTTCTTTGCTCGACCAGACTATAACTATAGTCGTGCCAGAACTGAAGTACCGTTAGGCTATATAAAATTAACAACTAACTATATTGCGCACTGACTCACTTACAGTCTTGATCTCAACATTGCAATAACATTAAACAATTCACCCCTTTAAGAGATTATACCCTACTTCCAACGAGGTTAATCAAGCTTCTCTCATCTATTTTTACTCTCTCATCTATTTATTTTTCATCGTATTTTTACTAGAAGTTTGTGTATTTTGTGAAATTTATAGGATAATTTTGTTTTGCTCATTCATCATATTACAATGGGTGGCTCGTTGGAGGAGTGATAAAGTGCCGGTCTGATAACCAGGTGGACTCTGGTTCGAATCCCAAGCGGAGAACAATTTTTGACCACAGCATAATCACATAGATACGACCACCCCGTCTTTCGGAGGAGACGATAAGCCGTCGGTCCCGACTACCTAAAAAGTAGTCGTCATCTATCATCCATTTCATTACCCACGTATAAGCCTATGAGCTTATGTGGGCTTCACCCTCATAAACAAACAAACAAACAATGTAGAATCTAAGCCGAATTTTGTTATCTATTTGAATAAAGTAATCTAATCTATGACAAATGCAAGTAGATGTTCGTTTCAATGTTTTACTAATAAATTGAGTAGCTTCCCTCTTCTCTAAATTGTTTAGAATTCATTTTATATATTGCTTATAGAAGGAGCATTATCGAAGTTAGCTTCAGATTGTCCTGACAGAGCTGAGAATTAATAACAGTCATTTGCCAACCGCCTTGATTTTTGGTGCCAGCTTTCAAGCAAGCATTGAAAGACCGCAATGAGATTTAAAAGGCGGCTTGATTAGAAGTTTGATTGGTAGCTTGGAAAGAGACCAATATTTGTATAGTCTGTCCAAGAAGAGAAGGAGGACATTCAGGCAAGATGAAAAATGACTCCAGCTTGCTTAATTCATTAATTCATTAATTATAAATTTGGTTTCAAAGTATAGGAAACATTCTGCTCTACAATTTGAGACCAAATTTATCAATTTTTAACCAATACTTACCGAGCTGGAGTAATTCACCCATTTTGACAGAATGTCTTCTTTGCTTGAACAGACTATAATTAGGTGATTCTTTGACGGAAGCATCTTGGAATTATTATTTGCAGAGGTCTTAAATGGACTTGCTGCGGTATTCACTGGACAGAAGTTTTTCTGATCTGTTGCCTTCCTCCCTCTGAAAAGCAGCTAGCTTTAATCTTCGGCTCAGCTGAAACCTTCTTTGATTTCAGAGAAACTTCTAATACTACTCTTGGTTTTTAGATCATATATTTTGATGTTAATAAATACATATAGAACCATATTGTTTTTAAATAATCTTTTGTAAAAATTGAACCATTTCTCTCCTGGACTAATAGTCTAAATAATCAATCTATTTTCTTATAATTATTGGACAGCTTTAGTTTCAGAAATACTTCTTATAATATTGGTTTTCACATTTTGAATTTTGATGTTGATTGATTCCTACCCCTAAAACAGGATATAGTAATGAAATTATTTTTCTGACAGTTAAACATTAAACCATCTTTAACTAACTTCTTTAACTAACATTTTTAATAACTTGATAGTAAAGTCTGCGAAATTTAACTTCTCTCACATCTCTCACTCACTCTCCCAATCTATCTCGCTCTCTCTCTCTCTCTTTTTCAAAAAATTTGCCGGATGCTCTGTCTTTTACCAATCTCTCCCACACCCATGCGAATTACAGTCGTTAGAGCGCACTTCACTTAATCTGTCATTTCATTACACTGTGGAATGGGAAATAGGGAACATATTTCCCTATTTCGCAAGTAAGGTCACGCATAATTGAATCTATATTCTTATAATAATTTGAAACTCGAGTGTAGTTTCAAGTAGTTTGAACCAAGGTAATTAGAATAGAAAGGTAACAGTCATCGTAGCCGTAGCCAGGAAAAAACCGTGAGTTCTGACGTCATCGGAACCACAGCTGTTAATCAAACCTAGCTGGCGCCTAAAGTTCACAGCTGTGGTTCCGATGACGTCAGAGCTCACGGTTTTCTCCTGGCTACGGCTACGACGACTGTTACCTTTCTATTCTAATTACCTTTTTTTTTTTACTAATTACCTTGGTTTGAACTATAAAGACTCTATAATCAGTATGAGTCTCTACAGTTTGAACTACTTTCTGTGAGATTGACAACATCTCATTGAGATTGTGCTTCAACTCATTCACAATAATGTATCCAATGTAAGTGATATTCCAGTCTTCCTCTATCGATTAGGTTGAATCGTGTGTTCATTAAAGTAGTGTGATAATAATGTTGGCGCTGGCTGGGTTCGTGAAGACGGCGGTTCCATGATCCGCAAGGAGCTGTGCGAGATTAAAGCAGGCGGTCTAATTAAACTGCGGGACGGCAGAGCGCGCGCGCGGTGCGGTGATTAAGACGAGAAACCATTCAAAGGACTAAGACGATGTAAGATTTAGGAAGTGGTGCCAAGACAATGGCCAAGACACAATATCTTTGTACTGTTATTAACTCTACCTTGGTCATTGTCTTCGTTCATTAGCTAACTTGGAAACACATGACCCAAGTTCTGGCTGTATACGGCAGCCAGCGGGATCTAAACCAATGCTTTCTTGATATAATATCATGTGTATGTGCCCTCCAACAAACTCAATAAAGTCAAAGCTCTTCAAAGCACCTGCTTTAGTAGCGAGGAAAATATATTTAAAACTTCATTCGGCACCTCCTGTAAGCTCACAAATGCATCATATTGTCATCAACTTCAGTGGAAACTTATCATCATCATTATTATGGAAAAGTTACAAAACTTTTCTGATAGTTCAGAAATAATTAAAGATATAGTGATGTAATAATAGTTCAGTAAATTAAGTACTATAAAGTGCATCAAATATGCGCCAATTTTTGACTTCAGGGATTTGTTTAAACCAGTTAGGTGGTAAGCCTACTAAAATTCCTCAAACCTGGGGGAAGAGCACAGTTTGGGAGGGGATTTAGAAGGTGAAATTTAATATATTTTTGCATATAACTCGAAAACTAATGTTGATCCTAGAGCTGAAAGCATAAGATAAAAATTGAAGGGGACAAAATTCTGCGTTGATTAAAAAAAAAGAAAACAGAAGCATGTAGGTGCATATTTCATGCACTCTACACCCGTATGGACATACCTAATTTACTATGAAGGGCTATGGAGGAAGTGTAAATTGATAAGAATAACATATGTAGTGAAATTAATCGAGTAGGCTAGTTGAGTAATTCTACTAAAAAGTATTTATGTTCTTTTGATTATTCTATTAGTGAAAAAAATGTTTGTACAACAACGAGGTCTAAATTTTTAACATCAATGTTTCACTACCCTATCTTGAATTAAAAGTTAAGACATTTAAGTGTCATCACCTCAGCTTTTCTGAATATCGAGTTACTGGTTACGGTTTCAGTTGTTACACCATGATGATTATATCCTTCAAACTAAACCATTTCGGAGTTTATTGTCATTGAATATTGTAGTGCGGTACTAAAACTGGTACTGTTTCTCAATAACCATTAATTTTGTGGTAATGTCAATTTCTAATAGTTTTATTTGATATGAATGATTACCACACTACCATAACTGACAGAAAAGAAGAGAGAATAGTGAACCGCCAATTATTTTGGTTCCTGCTGCTGACAGAAATGAGTAGTGAAAATAATGAATTGTCAACTGAAAAAAGAGGAAATATTGTAAACCGCCACTCATTTTGGTTCCTGCTGCTTACAGAAATATTGTCAACCTCCACTTTTTTATTGCGAATTAATGCCCACATAAATATTTTAGCTTGAATTCTCAACCGCCACTGATTTTGATTCCTGCTAAGGTACTGACAGAAATTGTAAACCGCCACTCATTTTGGTTACAGAAATGAGCAGTAAAATAATCAATAATTATTGTCAACCGCCACTTATTTTGGTCTCAGCTGTTGACATAAATCAGAAATGATAGTAAAAGAATAAATTGTCAACCACCACTCATTTTTGTTTTACAATTTTCTATTGTTTTTCACGTGAATATTGTTTCATCATGGTCGATTTCAAATCTTTGTAGTTATACAGGGTGTTTTAGGAGGATTGTGCAATACTTCTCAGGCTGATTCCTTACACCAAGTAGACAAAAAAGTTCCATGGGACCAACCCCCGAAAACGCTTTGTTACTGAGATAACAATGGCGGAAAATTGAGATTTTTCAAAAAAGATTAATTTTTCAAATTTATTAGAGGCTTTACTGAGGTTCTAAAATAATGAGGAATCGTTTGTTCAAAACCAGTTCCAAGTTTGCATCTTCAACGGTTATTGAGATAATTGGAAAAATATGCTAGAAAACGCCATTTTCCAACAATAAGGGTTATAACTGGATAAAAAATCATAAAATTGTATTTTTTATTAATGGAAGTTGAAGAGAGTCGAATTCTAAAGAAAAAGTTAAATGGAGGCGATTGTGTAAATCTTAACCAAATCTCAGAAATAGCGATCAAAAATCTCAAAATTGACTAAACATAGCACAAGTGATGAATTTGTGTTTAGTAGTGATTTTTGATCGCTATTTCTGAGATTTGGGTAAGATTTACACAATCACCGCCATTCAACTTTTTCTTTAGAATCCGACTCTCTTCAACTTCCATTAATAAAAAATACAATTTTATGAAATCCTTATCCAGTTATACGGTAACCCTTATTGTTGAAAAATGGCATTTTCCATCGTAATTTTCCAATTATCTCAATAACCGTTAAAGTTACAAACTCGGAACTGGTTTCATTGAATTCCTCAGCTAATTTTACATAGGAATTGATTATTTTAGAACCTCAGTAAAGCCTCTAATAAATTTGAAAAATAATCTTTTTTGAAAAATCTCAATTTTCCGCCATTGTTATCTCGGTAACAAAGCGTTTTTGGGGGTTGGTCCCATGGAACTTTTTTGTCTACTTGGTGTAAGGAATCATCCTGAGAAGTATTGCACATTCCTCCTGAAACACCCTGTATAAATTACACACTAACCGTATTTTATAGAGCTGTTATTATGAGTAACTTACTGAATATATTCACTTCACTTATATTCATTTACTAAACATAATAACTCTGTTTATATCTATATCGGGTTACTATTTATTTTTTTATAGTGTGTGTTCAGTACCGTAGAAATTGTACTCAGCGCACCCCCGCAACTGGCAAAACAGAGTACAGAGTGAGAGTCGACCTTTTGTTTCGCACTATCGATATCGTCACACAGGCAACTAGCTCCTTTCTTTTGGTGTTCTTCCGCCCCACCCCTCCCCCCACACGCTTTCATTCATTCCATTGTGTTGGAATTATCATTCGGATGACGTGTTCTGTTCTATTCTGTTCTGCATTGCTCTCTTAATCATTCATTCTCCCTCATTTCCCGACCGGGACCGTCTCATACAACACCGAAAACCGCCATGTTCCCCACCAAATAAAAATGTTCGATTCTTATTATTTCTTCCCATCGTTTTTGCCATTGTGCTCTGTGATTATTGAAGCACTGATTGATTATAGTCTGTCCAAGCAAAGAAGACCCTCTGGCAAGATGAGAAAATGAATCAAGCTCGGTCAATATTGGTTCAAAAGTTATCAATTTGATCTCCAATTGTAGGAATCGATTTTATCTACTATTAAACCACATTTATAATTCTTGATAAAATATAGACCAAGCTGGAGTCATTTCCCCATCTTGCCAGAGGGTCTTCTTTGCTTGGACAGACTATACACGTAGGCCTCGTTGACTGCTACAGCAATCTGTCCAAGCAAAGAAGACATTCTGGCAGGATAAGAAAATGACTCCAATTCGGTAATTATTGTTTCAAAATTGGAAATTTGGTCTCATATTGTAGATCAGAATCCAACATTGACGTTTACACCGGAATTTTATAACATTTGTTAATAACTTTCATGTAATAAGAAATAAGTTATATAATATATAAGTCTATATAATAACACGTTATTCAAAATAGTAGTTTATGCAACGGTTGTATAATGGGAGCCTTTATAGCATGAGGTGAGATGTAAGTCAGAGCCACGAGCGAAGCGAGTGCTCTAAATATCTCACTAATGCTATAAAGGCCTAATACATTCATTCATTTCGATTTCAATTGTAAAACTGAAATAGGAATTTTTCAATACACCCGTAGATAAAAGTTATTAACAAATGACAAATGTTATTAACATTCCGGTGTAAACGTGGCATCGATGACTGGTGCTACATTCTGTCCAGGCAAAGAAGACATTCTGGCAGGATAAGAAAATGACTCCAGCTCGGTCAATATTATTTCAAAATTGAAGATTTGGTCTCAAATTATAGGTCAGAGTAGTTCCTACAATTTAAGACCAAATTGACAATTTTTAAACAAACATTGACCGAGCTGGAGTCATTTTCCCATCTTGACAGAATGTCTTCTTTGTTTGGATGGACTATATCAGACAGAATAGAACTAAATCATATTATATAAGTTACAGTAGGCCTACCTATTATCATATTTATACAAGATGGGTGAAAAGTTCAGAAACTGCTCAATATTTCTTGAATGAAGGTAATTTGACGGTTGTTGAAATAGAATATCGAACTAAAATAGAACGCTCTACTCAATTCTGACATTTAATTAATTTTAAATTGAAATTCTTTATCGAAGTCATGTCGATCTTACATTATTTTAAATTATGGGAAATCCAAGACGGCGGACTCAATTTGAAAAGTCACTGATATGGTAAAAACAAAAGGTGCTTGAAAGGTTTCCAACAATACATTGCATAATGAGTTAAAAATGATTTACTGAAAAGCCTTCTTAACCTATTTACATCAGTCTATCAATAAAATGAATGAAATAACTTGGATAAAATTAATAAGTCTCTTAAAAATGTGAATACAATCTAACAAACATTGATATACAAGTTTATACTGATTCATATTGTATTCAAAACAATTTTTGGATTTTGAAAGAAGTCTAGTAGTATAATTTACATATTATGGTCCTTCTTGGAATGAGCCTAAAATGATCAATAATTACAGAACTGAGAAAAGAAAATTTGAGTCTACATATAAAAACAGATTTTTAATATCGTAATATTCACAGATTCAATCAAATGAATAAACCTCAAGAACATTATAATATAATACTAATTCTGTAAACAGTCGAATTCAATTAAAAAAAACATTCAAGTCAGAAAGTAAAGCTAAATAAATGTGGATTGGGATAGAAAATATCAACTCCACTGATAAAATTTATTAAATTAAAGCCTTGAAAGAGTAAGCTTAAAATTGTCACTGAAATAATATACAGGTTCACAGAGTCCTCTACAATTAAACATTACAATTCAGTCAAAAGGACCAAGAGGAATAAGAGAGAGAAAAGTGGAAATTTTAAGCAGTTAAATAATATTAAAAAGTGAAAGTAGGTAATATAATTATGATAAAATTATTAAATGATGTAATAGGAAAAATAGACTTCTTTGTATCAACGCTTGCAGTACTATAATGCTTGTAATACATCCACGATATGTCTCATAATTTGATTATTTAAATTTACATTAAGAAACTGGGGTAAGAATTTTTATAAAATTCCCCCATTGAAAAATATTGCAGATGGGAATGATTTTTTTATCAAACATCAACCTTTTTTTTGTTTTCTAATTTTCAAAACAATCAACAGAAATCTATCCAGCTATGTCATAAATATTAATTATTTTCAATGTAAATTTCTTAAATATACATAAAAAATCTCAAATATCTTGAAACAGAGTCAAAGATTCAAATTAAAATTGTCGACTGTTAAAATCAGAGCAATATTATAATATTATAAATAACAAGGAACCCTCATTTGACATATTTGAAACAATTACAACATTGATAACTTGAAAATTGAATAATTTTTAATATCATTTGAAATGAGTAAAAATTATTCCCCTTTGCCAACTTACAATCAAATTGCTATAAACATAATATTAATATCATATGAAAATATAATTCATCTATCTCTACAAATAATATTTATAGAATTAACTTATTGAACTTTTGTATGGATATAAATATATAACAATGATAATATCAGAATGTTACACTCATTAATAAATTTTATTATTTCACATAGTTCAATATCAATTATAATCTCTAACAACCAAATGCATAGTGGAGCGCTGTTATGTTACTGTAATATATATAAGATGATAATAATTTTAAGATAGAATCACATCACTGGAATCGTTTAATCGGCCATAATGCATCGATCTGATGAAATGGATCATCGGTCTTCTGTCCCGAGCTCATTGCGTTCTCATTTTTACCTGAAAATAAACACGGTTCTTTAGTTTATTTCGAAATAAAGATTTCCAATTTATTATACACACAACACATCAAATCAAAATTACAATAACAATGTCATTACATCAATAACATCCAAAACAAACAACACTATTTGAACGAAACAGATTGATAAAAATTGCAATAAGGTTCAACAGCTATTGATGAAGTCACTGGACGTTGACGGCGTTGAAATATTGATTTCATTGCACTTTTTTGTACATAATTCAAGGCGGTCGAATTAAATTAATTTTCGTGAAATCGGTAAATACGGGAGAAGAGAGCAAGGTTGAAAAGCAACAATCGATAACATATATACAATATACTGGAGCTTTTTGAAATGTTATTCATAGGCGAATTGTCTTACTGCAATAACATGAAAAACATACAATAATACACTAAAATATAAATACATAAAAATGCTCTCTCCATAAGCTTTTCAACCTGTCAATATTCGGGATTACTCAAAGGACGAGTCAATCTCTTCATTACGAATAATTGCCAGAGATGATCTGATCGAATAATATTACTATAATAGATTCACAATATACTGACAATATTTCACTATTTTATAACAATACTGTATGTTCGATTTTATTTTATATTCAATTTTCAATTTGTCACAATTAAGCCTACTCTCTATTTTTAATCTTCAATATCTTTGGTTAATTTTTTTGTAATATTTTCTTCTGCTCTTTCTTAATTTAGTTCACATTCAACTTTGTAAAGGCACCTGCTGAGGAACCTTTAGGTTTAGTAGGACAATTTTGAATTTTCGTAATGTCTTTTTGGATAAATGGAATGAAATGAATAGTAATAATAATGGATAATATTAAAGACATGCTTAAAACAGGGACGTGATGTTTTAAATAACTTTGGTTGGAGGAAATAAACAAATACCTGCTGAATCAGCATCTTCAGACGAGCTGGGTTCTTTGGTAGATGTTAGGAGAAAATCCTGAGACGGATGCCGAGTATGCGATTTTGGTCTCTTGTCTTCAAACGACGATCTACTAGTCAATATTCCTCCTGAAAATGATAAAACCAACTGTGAATCAAAATAATATTAATTTAATGATTAGAATAAGAACTCAATACTATCATCGAATATATGATATCAATTATATCATCAATTTCAATAATTTTTTTACAACTATATGGTTTATACAATAAAAAGGATCACTAAAGAGATCTAGATGGATCAAGATAGAGATCTAGGTAGATCAACTATAGAGATCTAGAATGAAAGAAGGTAAAACTTACAAAAAACTGCAAATTAGAATAAAGAAAATAGTAGAAAAAGTAACATTTCTGAAAAAGAGAACTCTAGCAAAGGTTGGCGCTTGGCGGGCTAAATAGATGTACAATTCCATAAAAAGTTAATAGACACCAAGATCTTATGCCATTTTATGTACATCTTATGCCAGTGGCTTCACATGCATTATAATCCTGTTAAAACGTTTATTTTTTTGTGCACGTTGTATCTCTTGCACAATTAAGCCAAAATTTCTTGACACCTGATAGCTATCAACTTCATTGAAAACATTTCCTGCTGCTCCATTCCACTACCGCTAAATTTAAATCAAACCAATTACAAAATAGACTATTTTTACTAAAAGAGTATATAGTATTTTTGTAGAATTTCATTTGTCTAAATATCTAACTTGACACCACTCATTGAAAAAACATAATTCCGCCTAGTTTTTGTTTGAGAAGCATTCTTACTGTTGAAATAAGAAAAAATTGGTTTACAAGTTACACGTGGCTAAGAAATGACAAAGAAAATAACGAGGGAATTGTGTTCTTCATGTTGGTGCTCAAATATTTTCCATCAACATAATCAAGTATTCCTAATGAATCAAACTATTCTTTAATGTCCTTTCATAGAAGACAGAAAACATGAAATTTTGACATATTAGAAGCATTCCGAAACTCAAAAAGCTTTCCGTTTTAGGAGATAATTTAATGCAGCTGATCGTTGTGGGCAATAGTCCAATGTTTTATATAATGTTCCCGCACTACCCCGCGCTAGCTTCAGCTGGTTCTAGTTAGGTGCAAAAAATGCTGGCTTGAGTGTGATTTATTGTATGTATATTCTATAATTCTTGTAAGGAACAATCGATTTACTCACTCTTCATGAGCAGGTCCTGCGCATAGTACAACACAATCTGATAAGCGAATTTAAGGTGCTCCCTGTTGTGCAGACAGTTCTTGCGGTATACGGAAACACTCGCCGCCATCTTGACCAGGTCGGGCAACCCGTGTCCCAGCTGGATGTCGGCCAGGGCGGCGGCGGCCACCACAAACAGCCCTGCACGACCCACGCCCGACGTGCAGTGCACGACCACCGGACGTCCGGTCGCGCGCTGCTGGGACTCTAGGCTGGCCGTTTCCTGTACCAGGGCCAGTAGAGGGCCGGGCGACGCTGGGAATGAGCTGCAAAGCATGAAAACGATTATAGTCGACCACAGATCATTAAAATAACCGAGGTCACGGGGTTGCTGATCCCTGTTGCCACTGTTGTCCACCCTCACCCAAAAAAAACATCACACACACACTCTCTCTCACACACACACTCTTACTAGCTACCCCTAAGTACGAAGTGGCATCACCGGAGGGGGAAACAGGGAGTGATGTCAAAACAATTGGTCGTCCTTGGTTATTCCAATGATCAGTGGACGACTATAGTTGAATCACGTAAGGAAAGTTATTAATGATAGGTACCAAAGAAACCTATATAATATCTAATATATTACCTGCATAGATTGACAACAAAACTAAATATTGAAGATGTTTTGACCGATTGCCTGTTTTTTCTTTCATTTATTCAAAGATGTATTCACAAAATAAAATAAAAATGATTCTGGAGATGAAAAAAGGCTTTTCCCTTACTATTTCTCTCTTTAATTTTGGTAAAAGATGAAGTAGTTTTAATGTGGTTATGATATTCAATTTGCAAACAAATAATCTTAAAAATTTTGAATTTGGACTTTCCTGAAATTACTGTATCTGTACAAAGATAAATGAATGAATAAATAGCAGAAGGATATTAAATTAGTTAAACTGTACGAAAATAAATTATTGAAATCTATATTACACAATTTTCTCAAGTATTGCATCAGCTATTCAGCTAGAAACTACAAACTAAAATTACTACATAATGTATGAGGTTCAACAGAAGTATTATCTTGTGATTTTTTGTGATAGGAATTTGAACCGTGGACATACTTAAAATAATTTCTGGGAATTGAGAATCGCATTTACAGTTGGGTATATTAATTTATTTTAGTAAATTTATGTACGATAATTTAACAATTTATTCTGTCGCTAAAACATTCAGGTTCCTCATTCTCAGGAGTGGACTCTAAAGAAAGTTCGTCTAAACATTTAAAGAGAAATACATCACAGAACACTTTTACATTACAGAATTTCGAATTCACTAAAGTAATTCATGCAATCGATTTGGATTGATCAAGTAAAATACATTTAAAACTAGATCAAACAGAATATTATAAATATATATTTTTCCTCACCTTCCAGGCCACTCAGTGAATTGCAAATGAACGACCACCCTGGCTATTCGGCCGTTGGAAACTGATATGAGTCGCTCCACCCAGTGCTTCCTCACATTTGTACTCTGCAGAGATATTTTGATTTTCCCAAACACCTTTTCTTCTCCCTTGACCACAGGCCAATAAATATCTTCGCCCATCTGAAAATAGAAAGGATTTATTGATAAAAACTGATTGTTCATTATTACATCAGTTATTGAAATTGCACAGAGTATAGCTGGAGCCAAAAACTAGATTCTTTAACGGCTGTTACTGTCTGCAACTGATCTGGGTAACTGTACTGGGCCAGCTGACTAGAGAAAAGATTTACAAGATATACTCTATAGCTCTAATGCCTCCGCCACACGCTCGGGTAAGTAGCCAATCCGAGCGGCCAGTCGAGCGGCTCAGCGCTCGTTTACCATCCACACACATCGCGAGTGCTAACACGAGTGCCAGCGCCATTTTGCCTATTGACAGCGCAAGCGAGCGCTGAGGCGTTCTTCCTGATTTTTGAAATTGTAGACCTTACTGTTGCTCAAGCCTACGCTGCTTTTTCTTACTAAAATTTCAGCAATTACTTCTATTATAGTCGACCACAGATCATTGGAATGACCAAGGTCACGGGATTGCTGAGCCCTGTTGCCACTGTTGTCCACCCTCACCCAAACAAAACATCACTCCTCTCTCACACACACTCTCTTACTAGCTACCCCTAAGTACAAAGCGGCATCACCGGAGGGAGAAACAGGGAGTGGTGTCAGAAGTATTGGTTGTCCTTGGTCATTCCAATGATCTGTGGTCGACTATAGTCTATAATCATCAAGTTTAAACCTCAAATTCAGTCCTTAAGTCCCTAAAAACCGACCCCAAATATTAAATGATTGTTTCAAAGTATTCAGTTCTTATAATTTGTTTTTGTTTTGCTGTCATTTATGATTGAGATTATTTTATAAAGCTTGAATTTATTGGTATTATTAATGAGCAGTATAATTATAATTTTGAATTTAAAAATAGTTATTAACTGGAGCACAAATTTATAACATTTTACCAAATGGTAGAATTTTATAGTGAAGATCATACATAAATAATGAAATTAATAAGATATTTCCACACGATGAATTAGACATTTATTGCTCTTGCATTGATAAATTCTATTCAGTAAATCGTAAATCGTCAAACAAACTAAACACTATAAAAGAAAATGAGACGCTTTTAAAATAAAAACATGAACACCAACAATAGTAACGTAGTAGGCCACGTGACCAGGGACGATCGAGACCGAGCGTGTGGATGGTAATTTCGCATCGACTCGCTTGGCCGCTTGACAGCGCTCGCTCCTTTGATCTTCGGTCAGAGACAGACAAAATAGCGATACATATTCAGTCATATTGCAATCAAATGTAACTGATTATAAGTTCAATATTACCTCCATGTCACTGAGCAAGCAAACAATTACTTCGACTTGTTGCTCGGTAATCATTGTCCAGAAATCGGCGTACGTTGATGGGAGAGGTGCCTGTGTTACTATGAAATATGGACAGTGTGCTGAAATATCCTGAAAAAAAATTAAGCACTATAAATCAAATCTATGTCGGTCAAGTGATAAGTTGAAACATGATTTTCTTCAACAATATACATTTAATGATGGAAAGACACATAACGTATAGGTATCACAGTTGATGAGAGGATTATAAAAAGTGTGTGGTATTAACAAAAAGTTAAGTTTCTGAACAGATAACTAAGTACAATAGCAGGGATATCAAAGCAGTTGTACTAGGAGAGATAGATATTATATCAATATTATATCGTCTTTCGGAGGAGACGATAAGCCGTCGGTCCCGACTACCTAAAAAAGTAGTCGTCATCTATCTTCCATTTCATTACCCACCCACAAGCCTATGAGCTCATGTGGGCTTCACCCTCATAAACAAACAAACAATATTATCATATTTGTAGTTTGAAACTATCAATATCACATTCAACAATACAGCAAATTTCAATCAGTACCAAAAAGACATGATTGCATTCTAAGGCAATGATAATTTCTAAAACAGTTTCGAAAATTTAGTAGATTATTAACAAAAATTCTGACCTTGACATGCGAAGCATTGATGTAATCATCCTTGGTGGATGGCAATTCCACCCTTGAACTGTCATAGGGCAGAATATCAGGGAATCTGTTCTTCATCGGGTAGCATCGGGCCACTGAAATTATCTGCTTCTGTGAGTCTTTCTCCTGAATTAACAAAGAAAAGTTCACCAGAATTAACAAATTATGCTAAGAATTCACAAAATTATAACATCACAAATTATATTTTATGTGTAATAAAGGGCTAAATTAAACTATTCAATTGATGCTTCTTTAGTGGATTGATTCTAGATTTGGGCACATTTTTTATTACTTATGTGATGAAAAACGTAATGAAGTAATAAAAATGTAAAACAAAGTAAGTTACTTGAATTTTTATTTCATTGAAATATAGTGAGCATTGTGAGTATTAAGATGAAATTTTTATGATTTATATTCATAGAGAACCAAAAATCTAAACTATAAGTCAATTGTATCTTCTAATATAAGATTATTTGTTTCAAGTTAATTATCATTTATAAATAGGCAAGATAAGATCAAGAGAATACTCCAAGGAACACTACAAACTCAATCAATCATTAGCCTATATTGTTTCAAATTTTCAATTACTGGTGATGTTAGAACATCATTAATCTAGAACGGAACATAAATCGAATATTGACTATAAATTATATTTATTTATTCATTTAATGCTGTGCAAGAGTGAAGATATACAAATATGACTACTGTTTTCATTAACTGATAGGTCTCTGACTAAATTTAATCCATAATAGCATTAACAATGAGAAGAGTAGCCTTATTTTCATCCAGGCATTCTTCAACATTTAATATGATTATTGTCCTACATTGTGGATTTTTGATGCAAGTATAATCCGGCCAAGCAAAGAAGAGCCTCTGGCATGATTGTAAAATCACTCCAGCTCGGTCAATATTGGTTCAAAAATTATTGATTTGGTTTCAATTATAGGAAACATTCTGATCTACAATTTGAGACCAAGTCAATAATTTTTGAACCAATATTGACCGAGCTGGAGTCATTTTCCCATCTTGCCAGAGGCTCTTCTTTGCTTGGCCAGACTATACTATACCTTTGAGTCATGTGGTGAATTAATATAAATATTTGAAAATCTCACGGCACTTTCCAATTCAAGTCATAAATCATTCAGCAATTATTACTTCCTTTCAAATTATCAAGATTAAGTACCAGAGAAAAATTCATTTGTGATTATAGCCTACTACTAAAAAATATGCCCTTCATAGGGCTGTTGCGCCATTCACAAAAAAAACTACATATAGAAAAATATTTTATTTGGTCGCATGTTGAAAAAATAAATTTTTTATATGAACATACCTGCAAGTCCTGCAGCTCTTTCCACTTCAAATCGAGAGGCGTAGGACCATTCAATGTCTTCATACTCAATCCAGCAACAAACTTTTCGAATTTATCAACTTCTGCTGCAAACTGATTCAGTACTTCTGGATCAAGGTAGGGATCTTTCGGCGGTGGAGGCTTCGATTTTGCCTCTAGTTTGGGAAGTATATTCTGAAATAGAAAATGATAAATTTCTACAGATTTGCATCTTCATCACAATAATTAGATTGATTTTGTCAAACAATAGACTTGTTACTATTTGTTAACACAAAAAGAAGATCAATTACAAGAAAGATCAACCAAGAGAAATTGATTTCTCTCCAAACTAGAGAAGGATACGTTAGATGTTTGGAGAATAATGGGAATTCAGTGAAGAGGTATAGACTATAGTCTGCCCAAGCAAAGAAGACCTTCTGGCAAGATGAGAAAATGACTCCAGCTCGGTCAATATTTGTTCAAAAATTATAAATGTGGTCTTAATAGTAGATAAAATTGTTTCCTACTATTTGTGGTCAGATTAATAATTTTTGAACCATATTGACCGAGCTTGAGTCATTTTACCATCTTGCCAGAGGGTCTCCTTTGCTTGGACAGACTATTTATAGTCTGGTCGCATACAGTTGACATTCCATCAAAATGGCAACTTTTCAAATGAAATTGTTTTCAAAATTGTCAACAAAATTTCAATTGTTGAAATGAGATTGGTCCGACTCTAACCATCTGTCTCTCATCACATCTCACCAGCGGTTGAAAAAAGTGATTCACACTAAAATTATTTTCAGATCTGCGCATGCGCTGATGCACTCTAGCTTCAAGTGGCCATTTTGAAGGAATTTTAACTGTACGATACGACCATATTTAGTTATTCTCACTGAAACAATTAATTAAATTGGCCTACTGAGCAACTGTGTTTTTTTTTGTAAAAATGATGTTTATGAACAACTCACCAGGTAAGTACTGTATAGCGAAAAGTTTGAACATAATTAATTCTTAAACTCTATTTTCACTTTAACAGCCGCACTAACGGCCGATTGCACAGAAATCAATTAAATTAACCGATAAACGACTCACTTGATTAAGCAAATGAAAGTACTTAGCTCTGTCAAATTACGTCATCTTTAGAGGGTACCGTAATTGAATAATTGGTTTTCGTGCAATGGGTGCAAATGATCCAAAAGATTGAGAATACTCTTGCAGATATTTTACTGGAGAGCTTGAAAATAATAAGATTCTCTTATTGATGTGAAGAGTCTGCATTTCAAGTAGACATTCTCTACGTCAATTCATGGGTTTTAACCCAGTGATAATTTCAATTCCAAAAATCTCAATAGCATGTAAGAGATGGAAATAAAAACTCATAACTCAATGGAATAATTATATTTTAATTCAAATAACAGTTCATCATATTATATAATAGTTCAAATAAGGAAAAAATAAATAACAGAGCTCATGCGATAATTCGATGGAAAACTTAATACAACAAAGAGATAGATTATGCAAATTCAGTTGACAAGGGAAATTAAAAGGGCTAACCAAACAAAATTATTAGAAGATTTAAATTTATTTCGTTATTACTATTGATATTCAAACTACGAAATAATTGCTTCACTTGACAACTTCAAAAGCTGTAAATTAGCTGATTGAATAATAGTTGAATTAACTTACAGAGAAAATGTTCGGTTACATTAATTAATAAAATTATCACGATAATTCAAAATGTGATGCTACTAGTAGAACTAGTATCATCACGATAGTAAAATCACTAGTAAAATCACGATAATTCAAAATGTGATGCTACTAGTAAAACTTTCGCTCATATTGATGAAATATTTCTATAGTCTTTTGACTGATTATCACACGAAAAATCTCATTAGAGCTGAAACTTAAGCTTGGAAGATTATTTTTATTCTCGAAGCTAAGAATTATTTTTGTTCTCGTTCCCAATCAAAATACTCTTCACAAGATCTAATATTAGCTATTCAACGAGAATATAATACAGAGAACCAATATCACATTAGGTTAAAATTATTTGGCAAAATATGTTTCATCTCAGTTGCCGTACTTTACAAAGATTGAATATAGATAATTGACTATTTCTCACTTGGACAACAAACAAAAATTATTTTACATTGTGATAAATGCAATAATGTTTTGGAATAATTACGATAAAATTCGTTAATTGAAATCTATTTTAAAATGAACTATGGACGACATTGACAATTTGAAAGATAATTTATATAATTTTTCAGTATTTTGTATAATTGTAGAATATATTATTTTCAATGTTATGATCTGATTATCTCTCACCGTTCGAGAGTTCAGATAAATTACTCATAACGGAATCACATCAAGAAATTTAGTTTGTCCAAGCAAAGAAGACCCTCTAACAAAATGATAAAATGACTCCAGCTCGCTAAATATTGGTTCAAAAAATATTGATTCCGTCTAAAATTGCAGAAAAATGTTTCCTTCGATTGAGACAAAATCGATAATTTTTGAACCAATATTGACCGAGCTGGAGTCATTTTCTCATCTTGCCAGAGGGTCTTCTTTGCTTTGACAGAGTATGGTACATAATAGTTCATTTTCAATTCTAAACAACAGGAAACATGATAATCATGCGCTATTAAGTGGAAAGTCTTTTAGGAGGAGTGAGCAGTATTCTTATTTTTCAGCAATATCGATAGCCTAATGAATATCTTGAAGAGAAAAAATGTTTTTGGTCAAAAAAGCAATGGGAAAACCTTAAGGCTTCTTTACCCGGTGTCTTTGTAATACGCATAAGTGATTTTGCTACAATAAGCATAGGATTTTTGATAGAAAAGTCCAAAATTGATACGCAATCGTATAAGAAGGAAGCTCATTGACACAATGACACATTTGAATGTGGAATTGCCAAGAGAGGTTAGCTCATTTGAAAATTCCAAAGATCGGGAAAAATAACTATTGGCTCTCTGAAACTCATGCCGGGTTTTTCCAAGCACACTCAAATTTGAGGGACCCTCAAGTTGACTACACTTTACTACATTACCTATACTAATCATAGAAAATGTCAGCTGTTCATCAAAATTTGAGGGTCCCTCAACTTTGAGTGTGCTTGGAAAAACCGGGCATTACTGTTTTGTTATTTTTTATTGTTAATCAAACTTGAAAGATACCTAAACTAAATTTAAACGCTCTCAAAACGTTATATTTTTGGAAATAGAATCAGCTCATTTCCAATATTGAGGCAATCCATAAGCATTGCAAACATCTCCTATCAACAAGCTTCCTTCCTGTATCAATTTTGTTCAATGTATTATTATTGCATATTAGAAACCAGACGTGTAAAGAGGCCTTTATTGAGAGATAGAATATATTCAATTGAAACCTAATTACTCACCAAATGCTTGTCTAAATCATCTGCAATCGACTGAGTAGCATTCTGCTGGGCGGTTGTATTATCAACAGCTACAGGCTCAAGTGACATTGTTGACAATTTCTGCTCCAGCTTCACCTCAGGAACTGTAGCAGTTGTCTCTTGAGGCTTGATCTGGGAGGATTGTTGAGGTATCAAAGGGGTCTCATTGACAGAAAAGTCCAGCCCCGCAAGCAGATCGACATTGGACTTGTTCTCTTCCACACAGCTGGCCGTTTTCTGCTGGCTGAAGGTAGTTGTCATAGGTGAGTTGGATGCCTGCATGTAGGTCATAGGACTCTGTGGAGACAACACTTCGTTCTCTTTCGATTTCGGTGTGGAAGGCGGAACTGTAGTGCCATACGCATACTGATAACCGTACTGATGGCTGTAGTATTGCTCGTTCATAGGTGTTTGAGAAGCATTGGTGTTGTACTGGGCCGCATAGGTTTGACCTTGAAGCGAGGTTTGGGAGGAGTTTGTTTGGGACAAATTCAACTGTCCAGCCCTGGTGTACTGGTGCGCTGCATCAGCCACAGGCGTGTACTGCAGATGTTGTGGGTAGTTCGGGTTTGGCTGGTAGTGTTGGGGATACTGAGAATATGTTGTAGCAGCAGCCGTGGTTGTTTGGTAGGGTGATGTTGTCATTGTAGAGTAGCCACTGGTGTAAGTGGTAGCAGCACCTGTAGTTGTCTGGTAGGGTGATGTTGTCATTGTGGAGTAACCACTGGTAAAAGTGGCATTAGTGATGGATACTGAGTTGGGATTGTATGAATACTGATTGGAGTTTGGAGGCCAAATCTTTGCTTCAGAAGGTGCAGTTTGTTGTGGTTGAGGTTGTTGCAATTGGTTTGAACCGATTTGGCTTTGATTCAGCTGATTTGCACCTACAATTGGTTGGACTTGATTCAGCTGATTTGCACCTACAATTGGTTGAGCTTGATTCAGCTGATTTGCAGCTACCATTGTTTGGCCTTGATTCAGCTGATTTGATGCTACCATAGCCTGGCCTTGAAGTTGAGGTTGTTGAAACTGATTTGAACCGATTTGGCTTTGATTCAGCTGATTTGCACCAACAATTTGCTGACCTTGATTCAGCTGATTTGAAGCTACCATAGCTTGACCTTGATTCATTTGATTTGCACCCACAATTTGCTGGCTCTGATTCAGCTGATTTGCACCTACAATTGCCTGGCCTTGATTCAGCTGATTTGCAGACATCATTTGCTGACCTTGAGATGGCTGCTGATTTGGCTGCATTTGCTGAGCTTGAACAGCTGACTGCTGATTTTGTGGTGGCCATTGCGGTTGAACAGCATTTTGTCCATAATGCTGATACTGACCAGTTGCAGGGTAAGCATAGCCAGCATGGGCAGAATAGTTGCTGTAGGGAGTCTGGCCTGGATAGGTGGCTGGAACATTGTATTGCTGAACATTTTGACCTGTTGGATTCACATAACCAGAATTTTGGGTACTCTGGGGTTGAGTACTAGTGGTGGAAGTATTATTCTGTTTTCCCTGATCAACAGCATTATGGTTGGGTGAAGCTGACATATTATAAGGCTGTTGAGGGAAATAGGCACTCTGCTGACCAACATTATAATTATTTGATTGAGTGTTTAGTTGAGGGAAGTTCACATTGGTAGGGTAGTTGTTTGGAGTGTAAGGGGTGTTGTACTGAGTGGATCCATACTGGGATTTCAATTGATCAGTGGACTGATTTGGATAGGTTGGATTGTTCTGATAAGGAGTTTGCAAAGATCCGTAATTTTGCTGATAGGCTTGAGTCGAGCCAGGAAGTTGGGTATTGGGTGTAACAGGTGGTTTGGTGGGATACCCTGCAGTGGCTTGTGACTGAGCTAGACGGGCATAATAGTTAGCATCATAAGTTGGATAGTTGGTAGTCTGAGGGAAATAGTAGTTTTGGGAGATATCAGGTTTGGAATCGAGAATTTTCTGTTGTGAACTGATGGGCGCTTCTGATCCAACTGGAGCAGGTCGAACTGCTGGAATCCACTTTTGAGAAGATTCTGAAGACGGCAAAGTGTCTGTGAAGTTGGTGGGGGGAGTAGCACTGTAGTTCACAGAGTTTGTATTGAACTGGCCAGGTAGTTGGTTTACTATGTAATTACCACTGCTATCTTTCTTCATATTGGGCAACAAATCTTTCAATTTCAAACCCCCACTACTACCAATATCCTTCTCATTATTGAGCTTAACTTTAGATGGCAGAGTTTTCCCATTCTTCAACAGTATTGTTTCTCTCTCTTCCTCTTGCACCTTGCATGTTCCCTTCACTCTCTGCAGCAACTTTGTAACGTTGGTTTCTAGTTTCCGGTAGAATTCCAGACCTTTGTTGGATTTTGCAATGAGATCTTCATAGGCGTCATAGGAGGACATCAGAGCCGACAACATGAGGGAACGTTGCCTGAGAATTTCAATGATAGATTTTCTAGTATCAGCTGATCCGGCGTAAGCATCAGTCAGTGCCTTCAAGATGTTATCCTGAGCAGATAGGTTTTGTTCCAGTAATGATACCTGAAGAAAGAAGAAATCACAATTTAAAATGGATTCAATGAATTTATCAATAGATAGATATTGAAATAAATTCCAATGAAAAAAACTAATTGGTTGTCAAGCCTCAACTAACCAACTAACTTGATTAGGGGATAACATTTAATATGAATAAATTGACTGAAAAAACAAGATATTGTCAAACTACATATTTATTAAAAATCGAGATTTTGGTTTCGGTTGCTTGATTATCAATCTCTGGTGAACTCCACTGATTATTGATATTCAATGATATTCATTGATATACTCCACTGGTTTACTAGAAATTGATAATGGTGTAGCAACCGAAACCGGTATCTAGATTTTTAATAAATCTGTTGTTTGACAATACCTTGTATTGTATTTCCATTCAACTTAATATGGGTAACCACCACAATATCACCTTCACAACTGATTAACAAGAAAAATTCTAGCTTTAAAAAGAATGGTAAAATACACAAGATGATTGAAATAAATTTCTCAGGAGAAGAATCAATAAGAAGCTTCAATCCCAATAGAAAAACACATAAAAATTTTAGGATGCAACAGATAACATAGGTTGGAAATTAAATCGTAACAGAGAATCAAATTTCTTCAGCAATATTGTAAAGTTTGTATAGTCTGTCAAGCAAAGAAGACCCTCTGGCAAGATGGGAGAGTGACCCAAGCTCGGTCAATATTGGTTCAAAATAATCAATTCGATCTCGAATTTAAGGAAACAATTTATTCTTCTATTAAGACCACATTAAACATTCTTGAACAAATATTGACCAAGCTGGAGTCATTTTCCCATCTTGCCAGAGTAGAGGGTCTTCTTTGCTTGGACAGACTTTACAGGTAGAAGTTGGGTGGTTTTATTAGCTCCTTTTGCGCTCCAACAACTGATTTTGGTTTATAAGCTGAATAAATGATTTACATTTACATCAGCTGTTATAGTAGAACCAAGGACATGAAAGTAGTCAGATGGGGACTGGAAGAGCAGTCACCCCTCACCCATAGATGTTGCCAAATTGTCAGGTGTATTATAAAAATATGAATGAATTTTCATTCATAGTCTGCTGTTTTGGCAACCTTGCATCAAGTTTATTCAGACATTTTTAATGAGTTCTACTAAAGTATGTTAAATCAATTACGGAAACACTGCCGACAGCTGTAGGCTACTTACATATTGCGAATGCTTCTCCAGTTCCTTGGCGAAGACCGCGTCAAGATTCTCGGCCTGCCTGGTGACCAGCTGCGCAGTGATGTCGTCTGCGCAGACCGACTCGCGCAGCTGTGTGGCCAGCATTGAGCGCTGCCTGCGCATCTCGTCCACTTTCGACAACAGGTGCTGCACTTCCTTGATGTCCTGGCACTCGTTCACTGCAAACCGATCAGAAACAAATTAATAATTGAGAAATCAATTTACGTAATCAACTTCCACTTCAACAACTAGGTTTGAGCCCACTGTCCTTGTACAGCTGACGCCGAAGTGTTGGGCGGTTTCGTCTGTCTCTTGTACGCGATGTAACCTACTAACAGCTGATGTGAAGCATCTATTGTTTCTTCTGATTTCATAAACATCATCTAGGCATTCTTGAAATATATAAATATCAACATTTTTATGCAGCATGAAATTGATTGGAATCGTAGGGGAAATGAAATTGATTTGATAGATAAATGACAACATCAGCTGTTAGAGCGCAAAGGGAGAAGACAAAACTATTTGGTGTTAATTAGCTACACTAACGAGAATAGAATAGAATTTATTGTATCACGTTTCACTACATAATAAAGCATAGCTTAGTAGTACGTGACATGTCAAATTAACGATTTTGTTGCTTGTCTACAGTCCTGGACTACCGTGATGGGCCGGTATTGGCCGGGCTGGAGTCGTTCTCACATCTTGCCGGGTTGTCTTCTTTGCATGGACGGACTATATAGTGGAGGCAACCAGCTGGTAGGCCTAAGCCCTTCTTGGGCTGTTAAACCATTTACAAACAAACTAACGATTTTGTTGCTTGTCTACAGTATCTGGACTATCCTAGAATATCTAGGAACTCCTAATACGCTGAAAGATGTTGTTCAGTGCCCCAAAACACGTCTGACAAGCAACAAAATCGTGAGTACTTGAATTAAAATAAAAGTCAATAACATTAATTTATTGTATTGCCAACAGCTCAAGTAGGCAGTTTTAGTAGTCAACAATTTTTTGAAATCAAAAATAATGTTTTCAAATGAACTTTTTGAGAGAACTGTAACTCATGTCTCCATTTGTGGAAAATGAGGTTATCTGGCGAAGTGGAACAACCCTTATGCTGAATAAACTAAAAAGCTCAAGAAGGTAGAAGCCAAGAGAAGAGATTTAATAATTATAAAGATTTGTGAACATGATTAAATTTACCTTCAAGATGCTACATTTAAGGAACTAGAGAAAATTATACAAATTTGTAATTATTTATAAAATGCAGCCTATAGTCTGGTCAAGCAAACAAGACATTCTGGCAAGATGGAAAAATAACTCCAGCTCGGTTAATATTGATTCAAGGATTATAAATTTTGTCTCAAATTGTAGATCAGAATGTTTCCTACAATTTGAAACCAAATTTATAACTTTTAAACCAATATTGAAGGATCTGGAGTCATTTTCTCAGACTTTCTTCTTTGTTCGACCTCACTACACCAGGAGCATACATTTTCATTTAGTTATTTCACATCAAAGAGTGCAACAGAATCCATAGTCCAAAACGGTTCCTCTTAAATTATACAAACAAACCAAACAAAAAAATGTTATGTAATAAACTATTACTAAAATACAAAATTTTACACCAAAAGAAGAATTCGACAAATTTTGAATTTTAAAATCTGTTAACAAAAAAGTTCACGAAACAAAATCACTGAATATAAATATCTGAGAATTTTGTATAAATTGGAAAATTTAGACCAAAATAAAATTGAACTCACATTGAGGACAAGCGGTGGTTGGCGATATGCTGTTCGTTGAAAATACGAAGTTTAGCGAGTGTCTCACAAGTGTTTGAAGACTAATATCAATAGTCCAATCAAATATAGTTAAAGTTTAGAGTTTTGAGTTATTGAGTAGGAGATTTTTTAGCGCAAGATAACTTACTAGATTAGTGATTTTGTTTTGAAATTGTTGAAAATTCGTGCTCTACATACGCTGCGTAAAAGGAGAATAAATTGAATTTGTCAACTCACAATTAAGACAGGATATGGTGGGCAGCTGTTGCTGTAGTTCTGCCAGTGGCATAGAGAGCACACGAAGGTTGGCGATGTGCTGTGCCATGGCCTTGTGCAGGGTTTCGTTGGACTCGGCCGCCTTGCTGTGTGCCTCCTTGTACTTGTTGGCCTCCCGCGTCAGATCGGTCGCCACAATCGACGGCGGCCGAGCGCCCATCACCTCCTGGTACTCTTTCTCGGCAGCGTCTTCTATCTGTCAACCATAACAATTAAAATTGATGCACTCGCTTGATACTACAGTATCTCTACTATCTACGAGTCGACGAGTCGATCTATCTATCGACGAGTCTACTTTACTGAAAATCTATTACAAATTATTTCACTTGTAATTAGGGGAGTCTGATCTCACAAAGTGTCAAATTATCTATAGATAAACAATCAACAACCAATTATTAACATGATGTATTTATGATGAAAATATTATGAGAATTTTATCAACTTGAATAGAAGTTGCTGAGTAGTTGTGTATATTATATTATAGTAATTAGGCCGGTATTACACGATAATAGTTCTATGTCATACATCTATTATCAAAGATATTATAATATGTTCTCTATAGGAGAACATATGACATAGAATATGATCATTTATAATATTTGGTTCATTGCACGGTAATATTTCATCATCACAGATGTTTTATAATAGAAATATGTCATAGAACTATTGTCGTGTAATACCCGCCTAATTCATGCAAAATAAGTAAGATATTGTCAAACAGCATATTGATTAAAAATCGAGTTACTGGCTTTGGTTGCTACACTATCATCAATCTCTGGTAAACATTTTACTTCTGATTGTTTACCACAGATTGATAATTGTGAAGCAACTAAAACCGGTATTTAGATTTTTAATAAATCTGTTATTCGACAATATTTTCAAATTCAATATATTGTCAATTTGAGAAAAGGTTTAATCAATTTCATTTCTCTGCATAAGCTGAGAATTAGGAAATAGCCTCACTTATAAATTGTTGAAAACACAAGTCCTATCTGTAGGTTTTTCCAAGTACGTTAAGTTAGATTTATAACTTAACGATTAGATCCAAAAGAGATAACTTGATGATCTGACAAGTGATTACTACAATATTAAATATTAAGATATTATATCTATTATATTATTTATAATATAATATTATATTATACCTATTATATTATATTATATACTACAATATTAAGAAATTTTCTTGGTGATTTGACAGTAGGCTATAATTTGGAACTTTCATTCTTACAGCACCAAGATTGATTCATCAAGAATTTGAAACTACAACATTTCAAACTAGAAACGGTCAATCACAACAAATTCTAAACATTACAATTCTAAACGTTACATTTCAAATTGGGTTTTTAATATTAATGGACATTGGAATAAATAACAATTTATAAAAAAAGAATTTTGAAACTAATCGCTGATAAAACTGTGAACTTTTTTACATTGGCAAATTTCATCTACTAGGGAGCTTATTTTTTAAAATAAAAATTAGCTAGTAGTGTCAACTATCTCGTTAAGGTCTAGTCACATTTGGCCAAATTCAACATCTGCCAAAGAGACAGTTGCCACTAAATTTGACAAAAACTAAATTTTGAGAATCTTTCATCTTTTAGAAAACTAGCTAGCAGCACCAACCATCTTACCAGCAGACAATGAATCTAGCCAGGAATTGTTTCATCAAAAAGTCCATAAAGTTTCATTATGTAGGTATAGTCTGTTCAAGCAAAGAAGATTCTCTGGCAAAATGAGAAAATGACTCCAGGTCGGTTAATATTGGTTCAAGAATTATTGATTTGGTTACAATCGTAGGAAACATACTTATCTACATTTTTAGACCAAGGCACTGGCTTATAAAGATCTACAGAATCACGTCTTGTTTTTCTGATGAGAAACAAGTGATTGGGATTGTAGATTCACCAATGAACCTCTCGATTTACAATGTTCCAAATTTTGGAAAGGATCAGCTGTTGAATCAACGATCAGCCAAAACTCACTAGAAGACCCTAACATTTGAATCCAAAATGGCCGCGATGGTTCGAGTGGAATAGGAAATCCCATGTATTCTTTATTCTTTCTTTACAATTGCGACTTGGTTTCCAAGTATTTTAAGCAAAGGATGAATGAGTGATGATGAATGATGAAGGTTTAAGATGTAGGTTATAGGTCTATGTGAATTGGTTCAGACGAAAAATTCACGATATCAGCTGTTCAAACTCGAATCATCGCGGCCATTTTAGATTACAAGGCTAGGGTCTTCTGACTTGGTTTGTTTACGATTTTCTTTGTAGGTTATGATAATATTTTAGCGACAAAAATGATTCCTGTTCAAATATCACTATAAAAATAAGGATTAATATTTATTATTAAATATATTCATAATGATAAATCAATTTATGTATCCAAATCATTAGATTAGGAGCAAAGTTTTGGTTTTAAAGGAATAGCATTGGACTATTCCGATATTCTATTTACTTGAGGTAAATTCGTTTCATGTCATTTTTTAATCAGCTGAAACTGTAGAATTTGCTTTTTATTGGAAACGTTTATGAGACAGAAACTCCAATAAAATCCACGAATTATGAGTAATGTGGATTGTAAAATGTTTATAATGTTTTTAATAATTAAATTTTTTTGGGCCAATATTGACCGAGCTGGAGCCATTCTATCACCTTGCCAGAGGGTCTTCTTTGCTTGGACAGATTATACTCAAAATCATACAGGGTTGAAGAAAACATAATCCATCAACAATAGCAATATCAAGCAATACAGTACCCATACTTTATGATGTGCCGAATAGACTTATTGTAGCCTACTTATAATGAACAGGAACAATAAAGTGAAGTGTGGGTCATAACACAGATAACTTGGATACGGAAACAAGAATAACGTGAACAAACCTTGATAAGTTCCAATATTTCTCGTAGCATTCCTTCAACATCATGATAGATGCCCGATAACTTATCCATTGCATCGATTAGATTCTGTATTGAATCAGGCTTAGCTGCCAAGGCCGCACATCTGTCGACAAGTTCCTACGGAAAACCGGAAAGGTGAAAATAAAGTTCATCAGGTAGATCATACCTCAATTGAATTAAATTTTATTCAATACAGAACATAATGACTGAATATGAATTGATGGAATGAAAGAAGTGAGATTGAAAGCCTTCTCAAATAGTGATAATTATTGATAACGGACGTTGACCTTTAGCTATTGTTTAAGTTGAAAAAATTACTGATTAATATTGCGAACAATACTATTCTTATCATATTTAATGATGATTCATAGAAAATAGATGCATTTTTGCTGGGTTTCCCCAATAAGTAGAACTATCTCTTTTATCAATAGAAAACCATACAACAGAGTCAAGGAATGAAAAAACTCAAATCAACATTTTGATAATTCTCATGTCCAACTTGAATTCTTCAGTCATAGTCTAAAAGAAATGCTAAAAAATGAACTTTTGCGCAAGATAATTGGAAAAATTTATGTAATGTATAATAATTATAATGTTCATTGCTTATATAAATTATTAATACAAACATTATTATAAATTAATTAATTATTATTATTAATAAAACAGCTCTCCGTTTACAAGTTTCACTGGTATGAATTATTATTATTAAAATATAGGCTATGTGCCTAAATGGCTTTCGTGGTGGGGAGCTAACTACAACGGTAAGTTCCACTCGCTTTGGTTACATTCTGGTCACCCATTCGAAATAAGTCCATTTTATGTGCGACTTAATAACCTATAAACTGCTCTTGCCGAGCAGCTAGACTCACCAAACATTATGATGATTGTAAGATTGTTATTGATAGGATACTAAGTATTCTATTCTATTCTAGAACTTTCATTTTGAATAGGATCAATGATAATAACAATAACAATTTTAAAATTATGTAGTCTGTCCAAGCAAAGAAGAAATTCTCGCAAGTTGGGAAAATGTTTCCAGCTAGGACAATATTGGTTAAAAATAAATAAATTTGGTCTCAAGTTGTAGATCAGAATGTTGACTAGACTTTGAGACCAAATTTATAATTTTTGTGATATTGTCGGAGCTGGGGCCATTTTTTCAACTTGCCAGAATGCCTTCTTTGCTTGGAAATACTATAACAATAATTACATTAAATTTTAAATAAGTATGTGATTGATAAAATACCTGAGGAAGAATGTCTGATTCCATATGATTATGGAGATAATCAACTTGTAGGGAGGATATGAATCCCACCAGCTGTTGATCTTTCTCATCCACCATTGCACCGATTTTTCTCATCAGTTTCGCTTTTTCCTCACTGGAAACACAGTCAATAATGGAATAGAATGAGTACAGATGAGTTCATTAATAGTGCAAAACGGAGTTTCATAAATAAACTTGTAAAGTTGATTTGGCTTTTATTGGTGGAGACCAGAAAGTACTCTCATCTAGCCATAAAACTTTGTTGGTGTTAAAATTCAATATTATTTTACCCTCATTAAAAAATTCAATATAATAGAATATATAGAATTCAATATTCTTTTCCCCTCAATAAAAAATTCAATATAGAGACCTCTCATAAAAGATTATACAATGAGGTATGATGGGAAACAGCTTGGAAATCAGGGAAAATAATTTCTGCTAGAAGTATCAAAACCATACTTCATTCGCGATGACTTGAGACGAAATAAACAAGCCCACAGAGTGGACAAACCGGGCGGCTTCTGTTGCGATGACGAACTTTAGCAACAATATGACACAGTCCCGAAAAAATAGCGGATACATATGCGTTGCCAATGCTATGATTTGTTTATTTAAATCTATGTTGTTTATTGGCTATGTTTTGTCGTGGCTGAGGTAGCCACCACATAAAGGCCAGGCGTATGCTGGGACGCATGCATGCACACGCACGCAAGCCAGCCAATCACGAGCACGCAAGCCAGCTCTTGTTGAGGACAAGAGAAGAACTGTGATTGGCTGGCTTGCGTGCGTGTGCCTGAATGCGTCCCAGCATACGCCTGGCCATAGTCTGTCCAAGCGAAGAAGAGCCTTTGGCAGAATGGGAAAATGACTCCAGCTTTGTCAATATTTTTTCAAGAATTATAAATGTGGTTTTAATAGTAAATCAAATTGTTTCCTACAATTTGAGATCAAATTTATAATTTTTGAACCAATATTGACCGAGCTTGGGTCATTCTCCCATCTTGCCAGAGGGTCTTCTTTGCTTGGACCGACTATACTTACTCGTACACACAAAGAGTTCATTTATTTCGTCTCAAGTTATCGGAAGTAGAGTATAGACGGTTTGATGGGATAACTATGCTTATGTAACTTTGGTATTATAATTTTGTTTGTAGTGAAAAAGTCTCTTGGAAAACTGATTTAGAATAAATTACATCATTAAATTCAATTGAGATTTCGATAACAATAAATATTTCAATCTTTAAAGTCAATTTTGATCAGAGACAAGCACTAAAAGTAAGGAAATTATGTTAGCCTACTATAGAATCTTATAAAAATCTGAATAATTACAACAAAAAATCCCTCTCTATTTCATCAACTAGTTCTTCCAAACTAAACCCACCTGTACAAAGACGAAGCTTCATGTATTTTCATCGGCACCAGTCTAGCAAATATATCCTTGCCATATATGTCCTTATCGTTGACACTGAATGCTATGCCTTTGACCAGCGAAGCCCCTTTCACAACGGGTAGAGAGTCCCTCTCAGGAACCTTCTCGTGATAGATGAAATCATTATCATTTTTCGCACTCTTGCGTTTTCCTTCAACTACGTCCATTGTGAAAGCCAACGTATCGGCTATAGCCTGAGAATAGAGAATATACGATTAATTGAGCATGTAACACAGTACTTTGGTTATTCGAGGGCCCATCACAATTAATCATAATCATTCATTTTATAATAATTTACAATGGAGAGTAGAACAGTATCTCTCCCAAAACGGTTCCTCTTCCAATACATAGAAACAGTCCAAAAATAGGTTATGTAACACAATTTTGCTCACATTGATTTTCACTCTCGAAAAAAGTAAAATAATTTTGAATTAGTCAACATTATAGTTCCAAAAGAAAATCAATAATTATTGAAATTAATCAATACGATTTTCTTATAATTGTATTGATAATTGTAATTTATAATTATAATTAGTATTAGTATTTATAATTGTATTGATAATTTGTATTGCCATCTGAATTCTTTTATATGAGAGGGGCTATTCATCGGAATACCACGGTCGAGTAGCTTGATTGATGATTGATAAAGTTTTATATTAACACTGTATTATTCAAACATTGAGAATAGATAAAAAAACTAATTAATATTTTTTAAATGAAAATACTTGAAATGAAATTCAATTTAGTTCTTTTATCACTTACAATTTATTTACTAAAGTACAATATATTTACTAGATAGAAACACAAACAGAAGGTCCAAAACGTTAACTCTTCTACTCAATTTTGATAATTAAATATTAAAAATGAAGACAATGTTCACTTTCAAACTTAAATTAATCACAAATTTAGACTACTGAGGATGAAAAACTGCTATTATTTGAACTATCATTCTGAGCTAAATTGGGATCAAAAAAGTGAGGGCTCTGTCTGTTTTTTTTTATCCCCATCATTATCATGATTGTTTATTATGAATAAATGATATGATAGAATAGTAATATGTTTTTACTTATGCAAGTTACTATGGTTTACAGTAGCCCACTATTTGTATATCATAGAAAATATAATCAGAATATGATTGTATACTAGAACATGATAAAATGTACAACAATCTCACATGAAAATCTTAATAAAATATTTTCAATTTTCCGTACTTCGGTAATATTTTATTGAAGCTTGATGATAAAAGATGACACCACAAAGTTAAGCGGTTTACGAATGGCTCTTAACAATTCATTCTCAGCTTTGTCAGGACAGTCGGCGATCTGTCTGCGAGGGTACATCGGAACAAGAGCGTCCCCAGCTATACTAATTCGCTCTCGAAGACTAAGACAGCTTCAGACTGTCCTAACAGAGCTGAGAACTGATAGTTATTTGCCAACCGCCTAACTTCATGGCGTCAGCTATAATCAATCAATCTATTGGAAAAACACACATAGGTTGAAAGAACAGGCATAGCCCTTGGTATTTCAAAACACAATTTTCATTAAAATATAGTCCAAAATTTGAGGTTACAAGTACAAATTTCTTCTTCAGCCGAAGTTTTCTCACTCAAAAAAAAAGATCTGAAAGTGATAATAATTTTAAAATTTTGAATTTTGAAGGGTTGATCCGAAAAACACAAAATAGTTCCAAAATTATAGTAAAGTGAATATTTTATTCTAATGATAAGCCTTAGTGATAGTGCTGCAATACTAATATTCACTTTTGGACAGTAGGCTTTTCCCGGACTTATAAACTCAACTGGATAGAGCAGCACTTGACACACACAGAGAATATTCTTTATATGTGTGCCAATTTGTACAACCGAACTTATAAACTCAATTAGATAGAGCGGGACTCAACATACAAACGTGTATGAAAAGTACCATTCAATCATGTAGAATTTGTACGACCGGATTTATAAACTCAACTATTTACAGCAGGACTTGAAACACACACGTGTCTGTCAAGTTCCGTTCAGTTCAAGAAATAGAAATTAAATCATCCTCACCTGGGGCTGATCAAGACCATTTGATAGTTTCATAGCTTCATTAAGTTTGTCGAAAGCTGCTTGATAATAGGCGACTCTTTCTCCCATTTTTTGTTGTTCTTCTGATTGCATACCTTGATATAATAGTGATATGCAATTATAGTAAGTCTGCTTGAACTTTACATACTTCTTCCACGCCTGAAACATAACGGTGAAATTAATTAATGTTATTTTTCAACATCCGCACTGCGAATACTATGTTAGGAAAACTAAAGTGCAATTTTATAAAGTTACAAATCTTTATTTCTCCTAGTGACTCCATGATTCAATGACTAGAAAGTGATGGGTATTCATATTTCTATTGATATTCATATTATTCTATAGATTCATATTTCTCATGATTCTATTCATTTCAATAATATTATTAGATTTATGCGATTGTATAGATAATTTAATCAATTTCCAATACGAATATATCAATAGAAGTTGAAGATTCAATAGAATTTATATAGGCTACCGTGATTAGTTAGAAATATAATATGTAATAGGCTACATGTCTCAAGCGTTGACGTGGCCTTTTTTCAAGTTCTTTAATTTTAAATGAATTTACATATTTTCATTCAATACATGACTATCTTGAGAACTACGGTGGATTTCCAATTTTAAACATTTTTGATCTCTGTACATCAGGATAATATAGTTATGGATATCTATGGATGAAAAAAGATAAAATATATGATTCTTTCAATTAATAATCATGATTATATTTGTAATCAGATCATTACTTATGATTCAAAACCATTTTAAAGCAAATAATTATAATTATGAAAGTAACTTATTAAATAGCTGCCTGTGTGATTCTTCAGGAAAATAAAGAGACATAAACACTTCTAGACTGAATTTTTCATCACAATTGTGATCGAGATATTGAGGAGCCTGTGCCTGCTTTCTCTATACCTATCATCATTATGATTGTGTGTTTATCAAGAGTCTCTCTTAATAAATAAAATTATACGAATATTATTGGAATGTGCCCCTACCTTGTAACATTTGCTTCCAACTAATTCGAGAATAAGGCTGTCATCAGAGACTCCAGTTTGAGACAAAGCATTGGCAGCCATATTGTAATAATCAACAATCTGAGCTGCTACCTTGGCTGCAACATGAAGAAAACCACAATAATTGAGAGAAAAAATAGGCCATATAATTTTTTTTCAATTCATTTATTCAATGGAATATCTTCTTCTTGGCTTGGGCGGGCTGTATAGTAGAGTGAATTTGAAACTGGCAACCAGCTGGTAGGCCTAGGCCCTTCATGGGCTGTTGAGCCAGACATACATATTCAATGGATTAATAATGGGGGAGGTGACAAGTTTCCAACAAAATTAAAAAAGACAGGGGCCTGTTTCATCAAACTAACAAGTTAAAATACTTGAAAAATTTGGTAGTTGTAAATAACAGGGAAGCTAACATTTCCCCAATAATTCAAAGTTGGGTTTGGTTCAAAGGATGCAATTCACACTTTAAAAAGGAGAATCAGATAGTAATTGGATTTTGGATATCAATAGTAATAGAGGAATTGACAATTTTGAATAATTATTAAGATAACTTGTTGAGTAGTTGTGAAGGTGATATTGTGATAGTTGAATGAAAAGACAAGATTTTGTCAAACCACTGATTTAATAAAAATCGGAATACCAGTTTCGGTTGCTACACTTTATATTGTTTGAGAATATCTTGTCTCTTCACTTATATTGAATATAACACGTAAAAATATTTATTAAAACCACTGATTAATTAAAAATTGAGATACCTGTTTCGGTTGCTACACTTGATATTGTTTGAGAATATCTTGTCTTTCCACTTAATACAAATATATACCTAGTACCTTATAAATATATACCTTAATACCTAGAAACACCTACCACTAATGTCCGCTTTACGATTATCAGTCATGCTTTTCTCCAAAATGCATTCTTGAGCTTGTGCCAGACACACTTGCTGCATGAATTGCATCAAATCTGGAGAAATGTCGATGCCAACCGACTGAGGATATGAGTCTTTCAAATGCTGTAACAAAAAAATTACTGGATCAGTAATGCTTTCTTTCCAATAGCACTTTCTCAATCTGTAATAGCACTCAAGTTAACCTAACTAACCTAGCCTATCCCAACCTCGAAGAGATTCCTAGATATTCTGAATTCAAGAGAGATTACAATAACTAAAACAATAAATCATTATGAATTCTTCAATTCGAAACCTCAAAACCGCTATTGATTAAGTCCAAAGGCATTCTTGGCAACACAAATAAGCATGTCTTGAGCTACTTTGAAAACAAATCTTTTAGCCAGCGAAATTTCTGTGTATTTGGAATGTATTTTGGAAATAGTTTTTTTGTTTGTCAATGGCGCAACAGCCCTATGAAGGGCCTAGGCCTACCAGCTGGTTGGAAATAGTAATCTACATTTATACTGGATTTGGGCCGGCATTAGACTATACATGAGTATAATATGATTTCATACCTCGAATCAAATCAATTTTTAATCATATTTATTATTATTATTTAGCGTATGGCTTTTAACAGTGGTATAATATGATTTCGTATCTCGAATCAAATCAATTTTATTTACCATATTATAATACACAAATAAATGAGTGAGATTTTTATAAGATTTATGGCTCATTTTCATTCTATTTCATATTACATAGAACTATTATGGTTCAAAGTCTACAGCCAGCCATAAATGCACTATTTCAAATTTCAACTTGCAAAGTCAAATTCTTTTCTTGCTGCCACATTTCAATAATGCATAACAACATTATTGTAGTAAGTATTGTTATTGCATATAACATAATGCAATAAATAATGCATAACAACATAACTGCCGGCTAGTAAATCATATTGACAGGATTATGTTCAAGCTTCTTAGTGTATTGGAAAAATTATTTAATTCTAATGGATATACAAATTCTGATGATATCAAGTAGAAATTATCAAGTGAATCTTAAACAAGCCTTTCAGAAATAACAGTATAGGCTGAACACGAAATCATAGATTCGTGGTTATTATAAGGACACTTTTCCACTAGCTTCGAGTTTTCTCCTAAAACAGCTTTACAATTTTTTAAAGCATTTTCTAATTTATTGAAGATCCTAATGCCTTAATCAATAAACCCATTCGAAGTATGGGGAAAAAAGTAAATTGGCACATCGATAAGCCGTCGGTCCCGACTACCTATAATAGCCATCTACTAGGTCATAATCTCTCATCATCATCAGCCCTCTCATAACCCATGCACAAGCCTCAGAGCTCTTGTGGGCATCACCATCAGGAAACAAAACAAGCTGACAATCAAACTGTGTTGTTGCAATCAAAGGTTTAAAACCAGTATAGCATTCAACGAATATTTTCAATTTTTTTCTCACCTGAAAAGCCCACGCCGCACATTGGAAATGAGTGCAGACCATCTTGAGTCCCTCAGCCGTCGATCTATCATCGGTGGCACCGAGCTGCGAGTGCAGAGCGCCGATATTGTACAAAATGGCCAACACTTCAATACGAATGTCAGCCACTGTACACGCCATATTGGTGTAAGGATCCTTCCTGCAAAAAATTACAAAATTGATTTTACATTGGATTAATTTATGGAGAGAAAAATTATAAATCTACAATAATTAAAAAAAATTCAACCTTGTATAGCTGACGCCAAAAAGTAAGGCGGTTTTGTCTGCGCTTACAATAATTAAAAAAAATTCAACCTTGTATAGCTGACGCCAAAAAGTAAGGCGGTTTTGTCTGCGCTTACAATAATTAAAAAAAATTCAACCTTGTATAGCTGACGCAAAAAAGTAAGGCGGTTTTGTCTGCTCCGATTTTGTTCAATGAGAGTTGTCATTCATGAAATCCTAGATGATAGATTTGATCTAGTTGCCTTGATGATGTTTATGTCTTCGAAACAAACAATAAATGCTTTTTGTTGTTGTTGTTCATACATCTTCTTCACTAATAAATTAATTAAAAGAAAATAACAAACTTTGTAATGGAATTATTCACGTTTTAGGAGCGACAATTGTTTCGTGCTGGTATTGTCATTATCAAGTGCTTGTGTTTTCACATTATGAAACTGAATAGTGTCTAACCCGCTAGATAATGCGCAATACCAGCACGAAACAATTATCTCGCCTAAAACATGAGTAATTCCATTACAAAGTTCAAATCTTCTAATTAATAGATGCTTTATTACAGAAGTAAAACGCATGAAAATAGTCCAGTGAGACTTGAGCAACGTTGCCAATGCAGGTTATTATTAATAAAAATTAATTTATACTTTTATAATACACCAGACGAGATGGCAACGTCTATGGATGCACGGGGTGGAGTGAGACTCTGCTATTCCAGCTTCCATAAGACAATTTTCTTACGTTTTACTACAGTAGGTTTGTAGGTTACATCACTTACAAGGAACAGAATAAACCGCCCAACTTTTTAGTAAGCGTAAGCTTTAAAAGTTATCATGCCCAATTCTGAATTCTATTATAATTTGTGTAATAACTCATGTGGTTTTGTCCAAAAATTCAGATTTTCGAGAGAAGAATTTAGAATTATCCAGAGCTGTATAGCCGTTTTTTTTCAAAATTGAAAAATTGAAACTAGAAATAAATAAAAAATAAACAACATTATGAAGATGTACGATAGTTAGGTGCCATAAATTGAGGCGGTTGGCGAATGAGTGTTATGAATTCTCAGCTCTGCCAGGACAGTCTCAAGCTGTCTTTGAGAGTATATTAAAACAAGAGCAATTTAGCTGCACTAATTCGCTTCCGAAGATAGCTTCAGAGTATCCTGACAAAATAATAACATTAATAACAGTGATTTAATAAAAGGGAGCATAAATAGCAGTTACTTGCAAACCGTTCTTGGAACTGATAGTAGATTACTTACCAGGTGAAACTGACAGCAGCAGATCCATCCTTACCCATGGGAAATCGGCTTTCGAGAAAATGAAGCTGACAGAAGTAGCACTTGAGCACATCGCATCCCGCAACATCTTTAGTTGGTCTGATGGCAGTCGATCTTATCACTTCAAGTTGGTGAATTTCAGACGAAAAAGTCTTCGGATCTTCATGATAGAAGTCGCCAATGTACTGAAAAATAAGAAATTGGCGATCAAAAACCTCAATAAAAATCCATTTATTGCTAGTAACGTACAACAGACGAATTCGCTTAATTTTTTATATCATATCAGCTACCGTAGCCTATTTGGCTACGCTTATTCAACACACTGCCTGCCAACGTGAGAGACCTCCAGGAAAGTGTTTTCAGGACGAGAATTTCCGCCAGGCTGAAAATGAATCCTTTTTATTCAATGCAGGAGTACTAACCTGTCCTACTATTTAACCTAACCTGTCATCTAACTTGTTGAACTGTTATATTTAAGGAGCAATGATGGAATGATGGAGCAACCATGAGTCCATGGGGAAGTACCCTGTAACTCCGACACAGTCTGTGTGGTTCATCACCCGTCAACGACGAAGAACTCAAGTATACAAGTAAGTATTTAGAGAACGATTTAAAATGATACCATGAAAGAAATGTTTCATTATTGAAACTTCTTGTGGTATAAGTTATTAAACAATTTATAAATGGACATTGAATTCAAATTATTTTCGAACAGACTAACTTATTTTTAAGAGGAATGGGACCAAGGACATAATATAAAAAAAAATTGTGTTGTTACAACACCGATGCAGAAAATAAGACAAGAAGTAAAAGTGAACAATAACGATTGATAATCTTTCAACTCGTAAAAAGCTTGGATATAAACCAAACTTCACATTATTGGCCTTCCTTGTTTTCTAAAATTGTTGATGTCGATTTGGTGTGTTCTCCTCAACTTATACGGAAATCAATGACATTCAATGTGATGACGGCTATTTGTCATGAACCTTAAACCTACTATAAAGATAAGACTTGCAGAATGTTCATTTTTCAAGAGAATGATAAGTTATGCCAGAAATAGTCCAAGACGCTAAAACTAGGTAACTCAAGTGGAGTATGATCAACCAAATCAACTCCAATTACCAATTCATCTCTCTTAATAATAAATCTTGATGTGTCAGCTTTGGCATGTTTTTAATAATTTGAAAATTGTAGATAATGTTGCACATCGTTGAGTAATTAATTTGAAAACGGTACGGTAACTTATCCAACAATATTCAAGTTGAGTTAGCTACTTTTTATCCGTAGGTTATGAGAAGCGAAATCCACTTAAACGGTTCAATTAGGTACTAATCTAATAATAATTCGAGAACTTCAGTTATCTTTATTATGATAACAAATAACTAGCCTATCTCAAACATTCAACTATTCGAATACTAAGTCTAACCTTCAAAATTGTCTCACACAATAATTATTATTATTATCATGTCTATGAAGAATTATGATTATAAGCTATGGATTAATGTGATGGATCCATGTAATCGTATGTGAGGAAGTGAAATGGATAACAATAGGTATTATAGAAAATTATAAATTCTTCACAATGCAAAACTTTACCTGGTAGAGTTTACGAAATTCAGTAGGAGGGTTTTCCGGACAAACTTTCAATTCAAATGAAATCATAGGAAGCCTTGGAACGGCCTCCATGTTTCAATAGTTTTCAAAGACCACTAATAATTATTTAAAATGGAGTACTCAACTCCAAACAATTAATTTAAACTCGATTAACATGCTAAATTATGACACAACGAATATTTACTTTCGTCCATGTTTCATGTCATTACTACTGCCTTCAAGATTTCATTGGTGCTGGCGGCTGACAGCATGGAATCTTGGTGATGGCTGTGGTTAAGCGCGGGAGTATTCGAGTTCTTCTAACCAAACGACTCAGCTACCTTTTTCAAAGTCACCGTAAAAGTAAACTCAAAATAAATGAATTTATAAATTCAAACTAATTGAATTTATAACTGCACCATGAATACTTACTAACTTATACTTGAATACTTACTTGAATATGAATATGAAATCTTGAATAAGCAAAGCCTTTCAGTTACTGTCTGTCAACTTAATAGTTGGCATACTTGAGAAAGAAAATATAAGTTAAGTTAGAGTGACCTGCAGCTAATATAGTTCAACAATTTCAAACAAAAAACTTATGAATATTTCAAAGTCTACAGTTACAGTACAGTTTATTGGCTAATTTTGTTTACTCAATTTCAAATCGTTCCAAACCTCTTATAGTTTATTAGGTGCTACCATAGAGAAATAATCAATTCAACTACCCTTAGGCTACTTTGAGTTAACTTAGGTAGGCCTACGGTACCATAGTTAATGGATACCGGTACTACAACACTATGTTCTTTCCTCTATACTGCTACTAATACGTAGCCTAATACGGCCTACTATTATAGTAACCCATACTAAAAAACATTTCCATTTGATTACTTCATCCAATACTACCATTGAGATAGGAGAAAGATTGAAAGTAGGCTAAGCTCTACTAAGTATATATAGGTATGAATTGGACCAGTATCATTAATAATACTATACTTGACTAAAATAATACTAAATTACTGGTTTGAAAGATCCATAGTAACCTGGTGAAAAGTTTTTGAGTGTGGTTTGGTCTCACTTAAAAATATAATAAGTTATTCATCATAGATGAAACGTACGGTATAGCTGACTTATATAGGAATGCTATATTTCAGGAAAAACTTGAAAACTTTATCAGTGGATAACGCCAACTATTATAAAAAACACTAAGTATTTTATTTAAACCCCTATTCACAATCACTTGAGACGAAATAAAGAAACTATTTGCATGTACAGGTAGCTATTTTTGTTTGAGCTTGAGGAAAAGCCAAGAACTGTGATTGACTACAGCTGTTCGACTGCGGCCGACCGTTGTATGAAGTAATACCTCCCTTTACCCGCACACACGCGCAAAAAATTTGTTCATTTCGTCTCAAGTGATCGTGAATAGGGCATAATAAATTATAATAATTATATGACCATGTGGGTAGCGAATGTATAAATGAATGAGAAACAAATTTTGAAAAGATTGAAATTTATTGTATACATCAATCAATTTGATCTATAAAATCACCATTATTACAATAAATACATTATCTCAATATTCACAAGATAACTTATTCTAATCACAGCCTTCTTATAATAAAAATTATTTGCATCGAAATAAAAATAACTTAAACTGAACTAGGTATCTTTTGAACAAAAAACTTATGTATTTGATAATTAAAACTATTCTGAGTCTATTAATTCATACAAACTAGAATACAATCATCAATAATATCGAAGATGGATAAAATTTATCCAGATCTCATGATATATACCTTTATACGATAGAAGATGGAATCCTATTTCAATGAAAATTACATAAGTTATACAGTAAGCTTACCCTAATAAAGAATTGTTCATTGAACACAAATTTTCTTTGCATATTTTGATTACAGAGTAAGGGTCAGCTTATTGAAGGATCAGCTTATTACTTACATGGGTCAGCTATTATTGAACTATGCTCTTGGTACTAGCTATTTGAAGAAGAAAAGAATACAGAAAAATATCCATTCTTGATCTCTGAATATATTTTTAAAATATTCCCAAGTAGGTTATAAGTGGATGATTTATCAAACTCAATTAAAACTTTTCGTATGCAAGAATTTCAATATCTCAATTATTCTATTTACATTGACTACGTTATTCAATTTGTAGTTAAGGGCTTAAATACTCGTGATATTTGTACACAGGATACTCATATGCAAGTAGAATCACTCCTTACACCAGTAAATTACAAAATAATGATAACTTTATGAGTAATTTCAAATGCACTTATACATAATGCCTAAGTCTTTGATGAAAGGCTTATGGAATGATTAACATTTGGAGTCAAACATTCAAATTTTACTGTTATATTCCCATATCCACACTTGTTTGATTTTTGTATGCTGAATTTCTACGTTATGCTAATTCTGTATACTGTAGTTCAAACACACAGGATCATAGTACCGTATCAAACAAGTGAAGAAAAATAGGAAATGTTAGACAGGAATTGATCCAACAAATCTAATTGAATAATGAATCACTCATGATATTTTTCCGAAAAAATTCAATAGCATTTGAAGCAATTCTATTTTATTCAGTGATCTGCGCAACTAGTTGAACTAGCTGAAATAGTTTCAGATGAATTATTCAATATTTTGATTTATATTATTAATAATAGTGATACAAATATATAAAAAATATATACATTAATATCCTACTTAATACAACCTTCTTCATGGATTTTATTCATTAAAATTTATCAGTTTTTTATAACAAATGGGGAGTGGATTAATTTTATCGTACCATGGACATTTATTTAGCTTAGGCCTATATCAAGATTTTTTTGAAATTGAAAAAATGCCTAGGGCCTGTTGTATAGCAAGCTAATACTGATTTTCCATAAATCAGTAGGTTATGTATTGTTAATGTAGTACGGTAGCTCATTACTACACTAGCCTGCATTGTTGGATTTTTCAATACAAATCACATTAATGGAGAATTGTAAAAATTTGAAATTTTGAAAAATATTTGAATTTGATTAAAATCATAAAAATTTTAAGAATCGCCATAATTTATCAAATTTCAATTGTAGTGATTAATTTCTGTGTCCAGTATCATAATACAAATACCAGAATTTTTATTCATATTTTCTGATTTTCAGATCAATCACCCTAACATTTACAATCCATTAACTTACCCACTATCAAGCAAAAAGCTTATTTGTGCATCATCTGCATTAGAAAATTGAATTGATCTTTTTCAAGTAGGTTACAGTAGATGTTATTGAAAGACATTGGTTTAGCTTACAAAACGTTCAATACATATAATTTTATTTTCATTATTGTTACAATTCAATTCTGAAGAATTTTTTTCCAAGTCAAGCTTTACAACAGGCTCCAGACTATCTGTACAATATAGAGTATTGATTGAATTAATCATCATCATCATCATCATCATCATCATCATCATTATTTGTTTCTTTTTTACAATAGATGCTGCATGTAGGCTGTATGCCCTTTGATTGGACTGATGTCCTTTGATTTTCATCCAGTGAGGCTCAAGCCCAGAGGGGATTAAGAGAGTAACTCAATATGGGGTAGTATAGTAACTTACCTACGGTATACAATATACATATACGGTATTTAACACAACATACCAATAATAAGGTGCTATATCCTCTCTGAAAAATTTATGATTATGCCCCCGATCCGAGCAATAGACCACGATTTTTCAGCTTCATCAGTCTCATATGTTCAACTATTTACAAGTAGGCTACGAATTACAAGGTGACATCCCCATTAATTTCAACAATAGGCTACCTTTAGCTGCTATTGAAAATATGACTGATGATATGAAGCCTCGAAACCGCAGTTCAGTTCTCAAATAATATTATTGGATAAGGCTGGTATCACACGATAATATAGTAACTATATTATAAATATATAACTGTATTAAAAATACATTATGTATTATTTATTATGTATTTATAATACTATATTATAAATATAGAACTGTTCTATGATCATATCTAATATGGAAAGAGATGAAAATCCGAAATCACATTTTCATCACTTTCCATATTATAATCAAAGAACTATTATCGTGTAATACCGGCCTTGGACAATATATCCAATGTTCTATTTTAATTTCACATCTCACACCATCACTGAAAACTCTAAAAATAAGTTGATTACATTGAAATATCACAGATTAAATTCTGAATCAATCATACTTCTTTACATTGCTGCTTTCATTGTGGGTCTCAAGTAGGCTTACCACAGAGTATATAGAATGAGAAGCATAATTCAGTTCTATTCTCTCTGACGAAGTACCGATAACAGAGTAGGCTGAAGACAATAATTATTGTAATCTTATTGCAATTGCAATTTTTATTAACAAGTCATATTTTTCCTTTATTTTGTCTAGGGCTACAATCAATGTATGTTAATAGATAAAAATAAGAATCATAGTGGGCTATCCTTTCACTATTTTTAAATTGAACACAAAATAAGAAATAAGTTACTAGAAAAGTATTGTTATTTTAGTTTTTATCTATTAACATACAAAGTCATTATTTTATACTTTGCCCAGCACAAGTAAAGTTTGTCCAAGGAAACAAGACATTCTGGCAAGATGGGGAAATGACTCCAGCTCGGTCAATATTGGTTCAAAAATTATAAATCTGGTCTCAAATTGTAGGACACATTCTGATTTACAATTTGAGACCAAATTTAATTTGAATAGATATTGACCGAGCTGGATTTATTTTCCTACCTTGCCAGAATGTCTTCTTAGCTCGCCTAACATTTTTGCATTTGTAATATTTTTGTTGAGTCATACTCTGCCCAGATTTTGCTGGCTTTCAGCCACCAGCGCTTCCTTCTACAAAGTGTGCCGGCAACAATAATTAATATTTGCCCACTCTGTCGACACCAAAAGAAAAAGATCCATTTCAAAATCTCTTCTACAAAGTCAGCCTGTGACATTGATTTTGTTAGCCCACTCTGACGACATCAATCAATAGAAAAGATCTATCATAAAATCTCTTCTAAAAGTCAGCCGGCGACAATAATAATTGTTGGTAGCGCACTCTGACGACACCAGAAGAAAAGATTCATCATAGAATCTTTCTCGTTGCTCATTCTCTATCCGTTATCAATGGACTGTGGCATCACAACGAGGCAGTGGCCGTATAGTTTTGGCGACGTTTCAAAACACGGTTACGGTGCAGGTCGGATTTCTGGCAGACGACGACGGTGCCGCCCTGAATCTGTTTCTGCTCTTTGTTGTTGCCACCACCGCCGCCGATCAGCGTGCCGATCATTTTCGAGACAGAAAACTTTCTGGTTTTGTTGTTGCCCTGCTGACAGCGCGATTCGGCCAGTAGTACCTCGAACGCCTGGTAGAGGTCGGCGCTGTTCTCGGCCACCGACACCTCGAAGAACTGACAGCCGTACTGGATGGCGGCCGTTCGACCCTCGATCTCGTCAACCTGACAACATGAATAAATTATTAATTCATGAAGCATATCTGAACGGAATACATCTTAACATCTACATATTGTTGAAATTAAATTAAACTTTTTCTAAACACATACATGTAATACAATATAGAAGAGGACACGACTCTTAATAATAAGAACATGACTTAGCAAAAGCATAATAAACTAGATTATGATTAATGTTACCTACTGTACCTAATCTATGCATTTATTATGATTTGATGGAATTTAACATGGTGAATAGATCACTTTTTTAATATGTGGGAAGTAATTTTATTTTTGCAAAGATGTAAAAAATCTGTGCGCAGAAATGAGTGCATATTTATATAATATAGGAAAAGCATAGAGAACTGCAAATTAACTTGAGGGAGAAAAGAGGGAGAAAAAGTATGAATAAGCAATAAAATAAGAAAATTAAGAAGGATACTAGCCTACATGTTTTACACTACGTTAAAACACAGATTTTTCAAATGCGCTTTATTCTGCTGTTCTAATTATTTTCATAAAAATAAAAATAAAGATATAGATATATTTTATATTATGTTTTTATTCAATAACATTCATGAACATTGAATATTCGAAGTAATATTTTCTAAATCATTGTGTGTTATCTTAATTTTTTCTAAATTATATTCTAGTAGACCAACTGTATAGTCTTTTTATTAGACTTTTCATCATTCCAATATCATGATGGCCATAAAGGTATAGTCTCCAAGCAAAAGGTGTATCCAAGCAAAGAGGGCCCACTGGAAAGATGGGAGAATGACTCAAGTTCGGTCAATATTGGTTCAAGAATTCACAATTTGATCTCAAACTGTAGGAAACAATTTGATCCACTATAAATACCACATTATTAATTCTTGAACAAATATTGACCAAACTGGAGTCATTTTCCCATCTTGCCAGATGCTCTTCTTTGCTCGGACAGACTATAATAGGCTTCATACAGATAAAGCGATCTGTCTTTGTTATTAATATTATTCTATCTTCCATCTGAAGTTTGTTCCAAGATGCAACAAATTTATTGAAGAAAGTTTGATTTGTTTGAACTCACCTGTCTAAGGTGTTCTAGGTCGGCTTTGTTGGCCAGTAGGATGACGGGGACGGTTGTGACGGGTCGCAGTTTCTGCAGGTTGTCGAGTGCCTCCAGGGCATAGCTAAAGCTCTGTTTGTCGGTGATGGAGTAGACCACCACGCAGGCGTCTGCCCACTGCACCTGCTCCACTGGGAAGCATGCGTCTCTCTGCACAAACAAACACAATTTGGTCAACAAAACTCCATCAAAGTTGATATAATTGTTGCAATAATAAATTAATCAATCAAAAAATAAATTTGGGTGAGTGCAATAAGCTCATGCCCTAAAGTTTGGTAGATTTTCCCTTTGATACCCAGTACATTTTTCCCCTTCACCTCCTTTAGGCTGAGGCCGCACTGCCGGTGGGTAGAGCCTGGAGGGTGGAGGGTAGTTGGTAAATCTATAGAACATACACACCATCCATTCCACAGTAATACATCGTATGAATGGTAAGACGTCATTCTGTTTTTTGAAGTTATGTTGTCCATATTCAAGAAATTCAAGATGGCGGCTGAACACATACCATTCATTTGATGTATTACTGTGGATGGTGTGTATGTTCTATAGATTCACCAACTACCCTCCACCCTCCAGGCTCTACCCACCGACAGTGCGACCTCAGCCTTAAAGCTCAAACCTCTTTTGACCCAACAATATTAAAAATATTTCTATTATATACGTAGGCTACTTGATTCCTACAAATGTTTTCTCAAATAGTTACATGAAATTCCATTTCAACCAGATCCTTTTCAGTTCAAGGTAATACAAAGTTGAAATAGGTTACTTTATATTATTGCTTGAAATAAAGGAGAAGTATATAAGTAGGTCTACAAGGTGAAGATTAGGAATATTTGTTTACAGAATAACTGTATTTCTACTATAAAAATCCGCCTTCAAACTAGGAAGTCCTAGAGAGAGTATTAGGATACATTACTATAAACATTGAAGAAGACTAAACCTACTAAGATAAGCCCGTATATAGGTGAATGTAGTAGGGCTATATAGGCATATTATTATGCCTATGGACCTATTGTAGTATATACTGTATAATTCGAGTAAAGGTAGTGGGTAATATGCCTATGTATCTGTCGGTATCAGCTGTTACGCGCCTTATTGCGTCACTACACCTGAGGATGAAGAACTCTTTTGTTTTGTTTTTATTAGTACTGAGCGTTTTCAACTGAACAAGTCGGTGAAATCATTACAACTTAGAACATAATCCCCCTACTAAGAATTCTAGGAATGTATAGCCCTATTCAAGCAAAGAAGATATTCTGAGAAGATGGAAAAATGGCTCCAGCTCGTTCAATATTGATTCAAAACTAATAAATTTGGTCTCAAATTGTAGATTAGAATGTTTCCTATAATTTGAGACAAAATTTCTAATTTTTGAACCAATATTGACCGAGCTGGAGTCATTTTCTCATCTTGCCAGAATGTCTTCTTCGCTTGGACAGACTGTAGAAGAGTGTGATATCATATTATTGTAGGCCCTAGGCAGTTGGATAGGTCCACTTACCGATTCTCCTGAGACATCGATTATTTCCAGTTCAACAGGTGCGTTGTTTATCATCATCGTCTGCTTGTACAACAGATCTGAAACAAAAAAAGAGATCACGTTTCAGAAAATAATGTAAACGTCACAATAAATCGCCAGTAAAAAACGTTTGAAAGTGCATTCGCATCACAGCGAAAACGATAATCGATTCAGATTTTCAAGTTCGAATTTTGATAGTCTGTAGCTTGATATGCCCCTTGAAACAAGGGAGAATCAGCGGTTCTTTGTTCCATGTTCATGTCGAGACAGAGGATACGAGTCCGAAAATAGTATATAACATAATAAGTGTGGAAAAGGCGTTTTTACAAACGAATAATTATGTTCTCCAAACGAGCGGTACGCGAGTTTGGAAAATAATTATGAGTTTGTAAACTTTTCCACACGAATTATGTACATTATTTTCGTCATACTAGACTGAGAAGGATTTATTAAAACCTCAAACAACTGAAAACATTAACTGAAGCCAACATAACCTCAACACAACACTAGAACAAACGCACACACTGAACTGTCATGGCGGCTCATTCGACTCGTTTATTCATACGTCGAAGTTCGGAAAAAACAGCTGGGCTAGATTTTCAGTGCTGTAATTATCATCATGATGATGACTAGTGCTGTAATAATCATCAAAATGATTATTCCCGCATTCAGAACAGCTGATCTTTGATTCTCCTGTAAACGGCAATTTTCCAAACGCAAATCTAGCTTGGAAAGTTGTGTATTACATACGAGTATGGCGAAAATATCTAAACCTTGAACTTGAATTGAAAAGTTTGTGGAAGAAGAGTATTAATTTTTCGTAAAAACTTCACGGTATATGACCTACTTCGATGTAGGCTAGTAGGCTGGATATCAAGTAGTATTTGTAGCTGACGCCAATAAGTAAGGCGGTTTCGTCTGCTCTTTATGCTGATATTGTCTATTAGAGTTGTAATTCAACTATTCCATGATGATCCTTTTGAAACCAAATGAGATAATAGATGCTTCACATCAGCTGTTGGTAGGCTACATCTTGTAGGCTACAAGAGACAGGCGAAACCACCTATCGTTTTGGCGCCAGCTATATGAATAATTTTGTTGGTACAATAATATTGTGAGCACTCATGAGATCTCATACATTGAGACCAGCGAAGATTGAAAGAAAATTAAATATGAACTTTATTATGACTTTAAAAGAAAATTTCAATATGATATCACAAAATGTCGGGTTGAAACAATGAATGATTGTTTTATTGCCAATCAATTCTGAAGTTGGAAGTTCTGAATCGATGGAACTTCTATAGAAAGAGCGATTTGAACTAAAAATTTAATTGAATAAAAATTGAACGAATTTTTATTACGCATTTAAAACCTATACGGTAGCCTAATTTCATCGATTGTGTATTTAGAACCTACAGCCTTTTTTGATCGATTGTCCATACTCAAAATTCATCGGTCGCCTTATATGCTTCAACAATAAAGATAATTGATTTACACACTTTAAACAATCATTAAATTACAATTGAATTTTAATTGTACGAGCAAGTTTCCCACGCTCGGCTATTATTTATTGGAATATTGTATTGTACGGGGAAATGCAACGAAAAATTAACAGAACACAAATTGGTTCACGCGAAATGATGATAAATGGTAGCTGAGATAGCAAATAATGTTATTAAATAACCATTTTTTTTCTGTTAAAATTGCATGTTGCTGCTGAAATTTGGAAGAGATGTGAAATTTGTCTGTTTTGAATTTTTAGGAATTGGAAAATATATAGAAATGTGGAATTTGCCTGCTAAACTAGTTCATTTCAATATTGTCTTAGATGAAAGTATAGTCTGGTCGAGAAAAGAAGACATTCTGGCAAGATGGGAAAATGTCTCCAGCTCGGTCAATATTGGTTCAAAAATTATCAATTTGGTCTCAAATTGTAGAGCAGATTATTTTCTACAATTTGAGACCAAATTTTCATTTCTGAACGAATATTTACCGAGTTGGAGTCAGTTTCCCATTTTGCCACAATGTCTTCTCGGCTCGATTAGACTATACTACTGCTGCTTGTTAAAGGGCATTGGGGGGGGGGGGGGTCATCTTAAGATACAGACTCGTGCAAATCCCCCGTGGTCCAAATCGAAGCAATTTTGCAACTTTTCCACACGTGTCTGCGTCTGCCTACAAGCTGACTTTCAGCGCTGAGTCGATTTCCATGAATGAAAACTCGATGATCGCTGCCTAGCGCATTTTCCCGAACTGATTTGCTCACGAGCCTTTACGTCAGTATGATGCTGCAGGTGATTATCTACATGAATAGATCTCACTGACTCGTGGCCGTAATAAGTTCGTGTTTATTCACATCTTGTAACATCAATTTTTTCTATTACCAATGGGAGTAAAAATAAGAAATTCAATCCTAGAGTAGAATTATTGTTGTAGACAGAACTTATTCGGATTTATGCCCGGTTTTTCCAAGCACACTCAAAGTTGAGGGACCCTCAAATTTTGATGAACAGCTAACATTTTCTATGATAAGTATAGGAAATGTAGTAAAGTGTAGTAAACTTGAGGGTCCCTCAAATTTGAGTGTGCTTGGGAAAACCGGGCATCAGTCAGTAGAATTTTTTGATTCTCAAATTGATTACTATTATGAAATAAGTATTAGCTTGTATTTTTAATTAAGAGGTATTAATTGAATCAAATGAATGAATGAAAGTGTTTCAAATGAGTAAATGGATGAACTGTTGTCTTCCAAGATACATAAACAGTAAGTGTATTAAGACTGTATTTATTACAGTTTTACCAAACTCTATTATTGGTTAAGAGCTGGTAGAGTAGGTTTAAGTAAAAAGCGCTAAAATTTGTTTAATATCCTCATTCTGTTCTTTATATTTATACAAAAATATTTAATAGTTCATGATCATAATCACGATTATAACAAATTTATTGTGCTCACAAATGAAAGTTTTCTGCAAAAGGGATGTATATGAATGAGCCTAGATTGATGAATGAAATATAGTAGTATTATTATAAAGGACACGCTCATTGAGGAATAAGAAATTTTTCTTCCTCATTTCCGATCAACTAGATCATTTCATCATTGGTTCCTCATGTCTGATCAACTAGGCTATAGATTTGATTCCTATCTACTGATTCTCCCCTAGGCTACTGATTCATATCACTTGTTACTTTCAAACTTTTTCGTAATTGTTCTTCAAACTTCTTCATAAAATTGTTTCACCAATCCAATAGTGGCACAGTCAATTGCGGCCATGTTGATTGGGTGAAGAATCGTACGATTCTCCAGTCACAGCCCTTAGTTTGATTAGTTTGATAATGTTTTAAAATAAATCGGCCTTCTCGAATGCTGTATAGAAGCCTTGCATGGTTTAATTCCAACAGTTGATCAGCCTTCTGTCTGTCAACTGAAATAGATTCAATCGGTGACGGGGCTGTCGCTCTCTCACAAGATTTAGTCAGTCCAAGCGAAGAAGTCATTCTGGCAAGATGGGAAAATGACTCCAGCTCGGCCAATATTGATTAAAAATTGAAATTTTGTTCTCAAACTGGTAGGAAACATTTTGATCTACAATTTGATACCAAATTTATAATATTGTTGAACCAATATTGACCGAGCCGGAGTAATTTTCCCATCTTGTCAAAATGTCTTCTTTGCTTGGACAGACTAACTACTCGAATCTCTCATCACCGCACTATTTTCGAACGATTTTCAATTCCTCAGATTTGCAAGAGGAAGCTGAACAAGTTGCATGTTACAGTATTGTCTCAACTCCACGGAGTGACATAAAATTAATCTATTTTAGTACAGATAAGTGGTATTCAAAGAAGCTGTTTCTTCCACTGTAACTTGCTATGGACCAAGAAAAACGAAGTATCTAGCCTGAGAAAAAACCTTGTAGCCTATAGCAATATTGAACCAATATTGGCCGAGCCAGAGTCATTCTCCCGTCTTGCCAGAATGTCTTCTTTGCTCAAGTAGACTATATAATTAGATAATTATTTTATCATCTACTCGTATATACTCATTTCACCAAACATTGATCATATAATATTATACGGATGAAAGGGTTAAATTTGTAAGTTGTTATACATTTTCACAAGGGCTTCGGAAAATTCAAGTACCTGAAGTTTCTAAAAAACTTATTTCAACTATTGTACTGAGACTCTAGAGTTGTAAACTAAGATATTTATTTGAAGTGGGTACGGTGCATTGAAAAATTTCAATTTTCAAATTCTCTTTTTGAAACATCAGTTGGACAGTGCTATTCAATTCAAAACAAGATCATGAGATAACTCAGCACATACATTTGTAGCCAAATAGGTGTGTATAGTTTAGATAAAAGAGGTTACGATAGCAAATTACGATAGTGGAATTTCTCAAGTTTGCCAGAGTTGAGATAATTATTATCACAATAGTGAAATTTATCAAGTTTGCAGCAGAATTTCGTTATTTTCTCGCTAAAGTTTATATTAAAACAGGTCTTGCATCTTGTGTTGATAGTATTAAATTTACGATTTGTCGTTTATGTGTAAGCAAATAGAATGTTAACGGTCTTTAATCGTGGCCTTTTCTCACTGGTCGCATTCGCATAACTTGTACAACTAGTCTAATCGAGCAATGAAGACATTCAGGCAAGATGGGTAAATGACTCCAGCTCGGTCAATATTGGTTCAAAAATTATAAATTTGGTCTCAAATTGTAGGAAACATTCTTATCTACAAGTCAAGACCAAATTGATAATTTTTGAACTGATATTAACCGTGCTGGGGTAATTTCCCTTTCTTCTCAGAATGTCTTCTTTGCTGAACTAAACTATAACTTATGTACGGTTCTGCCGTATTTCATACGGTCATTGCAGTGGGACTGCAATACTTGTATCGTCTGTCCAAGCAAAGATGACATTCGGGCGAGATGGGAAAATGACGCCAGCTCGGTCAATATTGATTCAAAAATTATACATTTGTTCTAAAATTGTAGAGCAGAATGTTTTCTACAATTTTAGACCAAATTTATAATTTTTGAACCAATATTGACCGAGCCAGAGTCATTTTCCCATCTTGCCAGAATGTCTTCTTTGCTTGGACAGATTATACTGTGTAGCAAGTACAAACCATACTGGTACAGCTTCACACCTCTCACTTTGGAATACAGTTCTCGCAAACTGAGAAGATCCGCTGTTACGTTGAACTTTACATTGAAACGGCGTGTCTTCTCAGCTAGCGCGAACTTCGACACCTTTGTACCGAGATTTGTATCTGTTCAGCTGAGTCATTCTCAGCTGCCTTCTGCTTGCGTTCCAGTTTTCTTACAGCTGACAGTTCAATCGAGATGGCATTACCGCGTGGAAAGGGTCAAAGTTTACGGGAGCAAACAATCAGCTAAGTAATTCTTTGACTTTGTGCACCGTAGAATGTTTATTTAATACATTAAACTATTTCAGCACTTGCATTTCGAACGGATTATTATATTACAACAAACTTGGGAATTAAAGTTTGGTATTTAATTTTTGACAGAGATCGTTCATCTGCACCTGTGGTATTTCACACTGGCGGCTCGTACCTACGAAACAGGTGAAGTGCCCGTATCTTTTACTGTATAGCACTTCACTTGTTTCGTGAGCACGAGCCGCCAGTGGTATTCCACTATATATTGTGAGCGCAATCAATATTGTTAATCTGTGTAGGATTGTTAGAGAGCTCATGGGTATAGAGTTATACTAGAGCTTATGGAGTATACCAGAATAGAGAATTATGCATTGTATTTTTACTGTAGCATTATTCATCCTAATCTGAATATTTGACAAATTAAAAAAGACTAAAAAGGTGACTTATATTTTAAGGATTTCTAATTAAATTGAATTATTTTGAGATCAAACTACCATTATAAAGGTTATATCAACGTATTTCAATGATTTTAATAGCAGTTGGAAAGTACAGCATGAAATAACTAGAAACATTCACATTCCAATCCTTTTTTGTACAACATACAAGTAAGGATAATCAAAGTAAAATTACAAGTAATATAGTCTATTATTATTGTTCAACACTTCAATTTCATTTATAGAATAGGTCTACCCAATGGGAATAATACTTTTTATGCTATAAGATATAGAAGATTCAACCAATTTTCAATTTTCCCGGTTGAGGCTTTGTTTATATTGCTTATACCATTATAACTTTGAAGCCTTATGATGTGAAGATTTTTTTTAACAATCAATTCCAGAAGTTCAACCATGGAGGAAGCATTGTGAGTCCGAAACTCACCCTAGATTACTTTTCATATCACTATCCATTCTCTATTTTATTCTGTATCAATTACATCTAGTTCAATTCTCAACTCCGGTTATGTGAATTCCCTAATAGGATAAATTCGAGATGATGAGATGATATAAATAAAAGGGTCGGAGTTAACAGCAGTGGAAACAGAATAGTATAATAAAAGAAGCATAAAAGTAGTTGTGAGTCGAAAATTTTGAAGAAATTGTCTCCACGTGTCATCAAATATGCATCGGGAAATATTTCTGTCAGCCTTGTTCGGCACCAATAGAAATTTCCTCAAAAATATCGAAAAAATGTGTTGGCAAGCTCGCATTCTCCGTCCCACGCCTCAATAACTTCCTACAACAATTCTTGGAACAGCTAGTAGTCAACAAGTTCCTCATGAAATTATATTGTCTCCACTATAGTAATGATACACTGAATAGATCGAGGCTCAAATTTATTAAAAAATTCAGGAAAGAAAATGAGAATCGTAACCACGGATTGAACGATGAAGGTTTCGAAACCAATAATTTTATTGATGATATGTTTTAGAATGTAAAATGTATATAGAATGGATTATATTCTATGAAATATATTATTTTCATTATTCAATGGAAATAGATTGAGGTACGATGTATCCGTCCTGTACACCTAGAAGAAAATTTTCAAAATAGCGCTTGATAGATGATTTTTAACATTATCAAATATATTAATTTGATTGTCAATATCGAATGGGTTGGAAAAATACTTTCAATAATTTTTCTAGTCTTGCTCTTTCAAGGAATTGTGATGAGCTTGTTGACAATGAAATGGCTCCGTTTGAAAATGGAATGGCTGTCTTTATGGATAAAATGGCGGAGCCTACTATGAAGCTCTGTGATTGGACGAGACTTTCCACTCCCTCTTTCAACACCGGGAGGAGCTGGCCAATGGGAAACGAGCATTGGAGACAGCAAAAGCTTTCAACTCCCTCATTCAATTTGTAGTATGATGGTTGTCAAAATGGAAGAAAAAGTCTAATCAGCTAATTGTTATTAGCTGTAATTTTTAGCTGTAATTTTTAGCTGTATTATTAGCTGTAGTAATAAAGGCTATTAGCTAATAATTGTTATTAGCTGACAGTTGAATAGCTACTTCGAAAAATTGATCATATTACTTTAATAGTAGATTCTTTTTCTCTATTTGCAACAGGTGAATATTGCTCGTCGATCGTGGGTTGGACAGCCCTGGATAAGAATGTGAATTAAATAATTGATAATTAGAAGGTCGTTATTATCAAATCGAATAACTAATTCTATTTTATTCCCTACTTATAGATTGTTTTAATCAGTACCACATGTATTAAAATATTGTGAATTTTATGTTTTTTCAAGAAAATTCTGCTGCCTAGTTATTCAAATCGGCAGATTGGAAGAATTATGTATTTATTCAAACAACATTCTTAGATTGATTGAAAAAATCATGTAGGCTAGTTATGTAATTTACAGGCTGATTGGAAAAATCATATAGTTGACCTGAGTTTTTGGAGGTCGAAATTTGCACGAGAATACACCCAGCCAGTCACAGCGGTGTGTTCAATGCTCAAAAATATTGTTCCGCGTGGAAGTCAATGGATGAGAAAAGAAATAATTTTGGCTGCCGATTCGAAATACTGACGTAAATGTTTTGAGAGTTCGGGGAGTGACGCTGTACTGACCAGTCCATTCATAAACTGCATTGGAGCCGGCTCCACACTACTATGTATTACACTAGTTGAACACAAATAGACATTCCAAAATAATTTGCAAGGGTTGGAGACTGAAAAATGAATAGCCCACATGTAAAATTCACAAATAACATTCCAAACCAATTCGCGAATCGGTCTGAAATGTAGAGTAATTTGTTGTTTTCACTTTTGTGAGGGTGGGTGGTGGACTTTGGAGCCGTTACTTATTGAAACGTCTGTCTTATAGCATTTTTTTCAGACGGTCTCTAGTTACAAGTAGCTACTTTTTCAGGACTACAAGGAAAATGAGCTTGAGGCAGGCGCAGAACAGAGAATGAACGCATTAAACAGTAAACATCCGTTGCCCTTCTATTGATGACAGAGCCGTCTATTTTTAACCAAATTGTAGAAAGATTGTGATTGACAACACAGTCTTAATCATGGGATACTGTTGCAGAATCACAATTTCAATACTGTACAGTATCAAAAACAAAACGTTTCAGCTCATATAATCAGTAAAATAGTATCTCAATTTTGATTAATTCAGTTCTGTAATTTTTCATGACAATTAAAATTTCCAAAATTCAGTTTTCATGCGTTTGATAGCAGTTGAATCATTGCAATACTCAATCTACTATGTTGTATTCTTAATTCAAATTGTGAAAGGAATAGTAAGAGCTCAAGCTTGTTTATTTATATTCTTACCTATATTATGTGTTTATGTCAATTGCAGATGAATAAATACAAAATTATTCCTTTCAATTCATTGTTACTTTTACATTAGAACTCTATAAAGACAAAGTAGATACAACATCCACAATTTCGACGACTTGACAGCTCGTCAAGCGAAAATAGAATATAAAAATATGTTCTATAAATATTGAATATTATATTCTATTCTCACTGCTCTTAACTATCCAACATGATAAGTTTGTGGATAATTTATCACATCAGATACTTCACTGTTCATTTATTACATTGGTAATAAACATTCTGCTCTATTAAACGACTATGCTGCGTATACCTTCGCTTTATGGAGAATCAATAACTATCAACATCAAATCTAATCAGAAATAAGTCAAGGATGGGTGTCTAGTTTGGAAGTAATTATTGCTTTCAGGGTTGATACAACCTTCGACAAAACATCTCTGCATTGGAATAAAGCGATCTTGATATTGAAGAGCAGAGTTTGTTTCTCGCATGACTTACACGCGCGCCTGAATTCCAAAGATTGACCCAATTACACAATTTCATTCGTTGACGGGAAACAGACTGATTTCCAATCATTGAGCTTGAAATTGAACAGCTGTATAACAGCTTCCACACGAAACTCCAAAGTAGGCAGGAGTTTTCCAAGGTTACATCCAAGAGGTGATCATATTCATGCATATTCATGAATAGTGAAACGATTGTGAGAAAGGGATGGATCATTTGCTCAATCAAGCAATTATTTGGATGCTTGAAGCAGAATAAAACGTAGCATTGACATTCATCAATATGAAGTGAATTTATTTTCTTCAGTTCACTGATGATGATGTGAACACATCGAAACAATTGTATGTACCAAATAAAAAACTTTCAGTGATATAGACAATTTTGTGTTTTCCAATTATGTATTTATAATGAAAATCATTTGATTTTTGTTCTGATGAAGCTATTTTTTCCCGACACTCATTCAAGATCTCTCATAATGCAGAAATAGTTGGTTCAAATAAAAACAATTTGAAGGGGGGTTTCAATAGTTGTGAAGGTGATATTGTGGTAGTTATCCATATTAAATGAAAAGACAAGATGTTGTCAAACCACTGATTTCAGAATCACAAAATCAGTGGTTTGACAACATCTTGTCTTTTAATTTAATTTGAAGAGTGCTGTAATTTGTTATTCAATCGATTTCACATACATTAGTAGCCCTTAACATCAAAATGAACCATTCAAGATATCTTATGAAATAAATCTTTAAATGTTTAAAGTCTCTAAAGTGATGATACTCTCCTCATAATAATACTATAAAAATAAGCCCTAATAGCTAATTCTATTCTAATGATCGGAGAATAACGAGTAAAATAAAATTTTCCTCTATCAGATAGCCTATTTATAAGAGGGGATTTATCGAGATTTTAGATGAATATCACCTTAGCATGTGATGGAGACCGCATCCATTCACAGGGTTGGAAGGGACCTCACACATCTCATTCAATGTATCCCACAAACTCAGCATCGAATTTACACAAAAAAAAACGTGAAACCCTTCTGACAAACGCTGATTTTCTGATGGTTATTCATGTATTTATTTGAAAGAATATTTGTTATTTGTCATGAGAATATTATAATAAAATGGTGAGCTATTATTCAACAATGATTGACATTTTTCTATATCTATCTCGGATTTGCTATCAATAAATAATGATGGAACTCGACCTAGTGAGTGCGTGTGATGGAACACTATACTGTCAGCAGACCAGTGGGAGACATTTAGGTGGCCAGGTGCATCAGGCTATTTGACGAGTCACTATTGAAAAGCAGGTCTTTCAAAATAAGAATGGCGCCTGTGAAGAAAGAGAGTGTATTTTGGTAGAAGCACAAGTATTATAGTCAGTCCAAGCAAAGAAGACATTCTGGCAAGATGATAAGATGACTCCAGCTCGGTCAATATTGTTTAAAAAATTTTGAATTTTGTCTCAAATTGTAGATTAGAATGTTTCCTACAATTTGATACCAAATTAATAATTTTTGAACCAGTATTGACCTAGCAGTAAATCTTCCCATCTTGCCAGAATGTCTTCTTCGCTTGGACAGACTATAGTGGTAGAAAAGAGGAAGAGGGTATTTTGGTAGCGAACTACGATTCAGGTAGAATAGAAGGTTGTGTACATGGTCCAGCTGTTGTCTACAATAGAGAGATTAGGGTAAAGCCATGGCGGGAGGGGAAACCTGTTAACGAGGGGGGGATTTATTCTGGAAATAGGCCTAGGGAATCTGCACTTCCCCGAGAAGCAGAAATAGTACAACAGCGAACAGCGTGAGATGATGCTTCTCGTTCCTCTCCCGTAGGAACTTTTACTCAACGTCCTGTGTATACCAAATTATTGACCTACTCCGTTGTAGTAGTCTGTTCAAGCAACGAAGACATTCTGGCAAGATGGGGAAGCGATTACAGCTCGGTCAATATTCGTTCAAACTTGGTTTCAACTTGTAGGACTCATTCTCATCAACAATTTGAGAACAAATTTATAATTTTTGAACAAATACTGACCGAGCTGTAGCCGTTCTCCCATCTTGCCAGAATGTCTTCTTTGCTTGGACGGACTGTAGTGGAGCTGGCGAACTTTAAAAGACTTCCCGCCACTGTTTACAAAGTTTCCATGTGACCCCATTACCTGCTATCACAAAATGACACCATGACCTTAATTCATGACAAGCGTGATTGAAACTTCCCAATTGAAATCTTGAACAAACAGTTTGCTGCAATCTCATCCCATGTATATTGTATTTTACAATCATGTACTGTACATTTTATTCCGACTTTTATTGCATTCAATGATTTTATTACGCATAATTGCTTGTGTGATGTATACAATGCGGTTAGACTTTAATTGTGATTGGTACTTATATACTTGTACTTACTTGAATACTTGTGATGTAGGGGAGAAAGTTTAATTATTGTAAATAGTTTATTTTGTTGCGCTAGTGAATGTAACTGGAAAACTTTTATAACTGTCATATTTTAACTGGAAATAAGATGTTGGTTTTAACTGAAAATAAACTATAACAAACTAAACTTAGATTGTAACTGCTCTACACATTAAATTACAAACTTAACAACAAATTTAAAACTAACAGTATTCATATTGAAGTTTATAAGCCTCTAAAAAATTGAATATTATATAATGTTGATAGCAAAAATCTGATTTGAAATTTCTAAAATACAATATAAATTCGAATAGTTCTAATGGATGCTCACCAGTATTCGATCGGTATTCTCCAATGAACCTCCGTGTCAAGTAACGTACTGTCAAGGCTGAAAAATATAAACAATAGTTAGTAATATTATCTAGGAAATTTTGAAAATGAATATTGAATGATCAAGTTTTCGATATTCGATCATTGATATCTAGTTTCCAAACTACAATTAATTTTTTAAATATTGAAAGACACATAATAAGATCTAATGGTTTATTCATTTGACAAAAGTGAAATTTTCAAATCTAAATTTTATAAAGAAAACTATCTTTGCTATGTATTTTTGAGAAATTGTGTTGAAAGGAGGGTAGGAGGCTGATAGGAGTAAGCAGTAGCAGCTTTCATTGATGTCATGAAAAGATTGATCATTAATCATTCACCAAGTCGTATAACTGAAAAATAATAGAAACAATCATTTTCTAATCAAAACTTGAGAAAGAAAACTGTCATTACAATGAATTTTCGAGAAATTGTGTTGAAAGGACAAAGCTTATTGAAGTAAAACAAGCGGCTTTATACATAAAGATGAACCAGATTTATATAAGATGAACCACATCTCCGAACTTGTTTGATCGTTTAATCAGAGTGATCTTTCAATCGAGAAAGTGAACTAAAGGCATTGGCCGCAGCTTCCCATTGGCTCGACCTTTCCGCTTGGACTGCTCAGATCAGCTGTTAGTAGCGGTTCCGTGAAATTAGCAATAAAAATGTTAATCGAGCAAACCGTTTCACAGGAAGCTGCCTGATCAGCATGACGACTTCTTGGCGCCATTGACCATCACATTACAGTACAACTATTGTGTCATGTATTGTCAAATTGAGGAGACACTTCATACAATACACTTTGTATTGTAACGGGGTGTCTTCAAAGCAGGCGCGAACTGGACCATTCAGCTTCTTCATTCAGATGGGAACTTTGCGGAAAAATCTCTAGATAATAATATTGTATTGAGAATAGTGAATTGTGTCTCTTCAAAGTAGGCCTATTCAAGAAATTCGCGTTAAACCCCCAGTTTTCAATCTTGAAACTGATTTTTTATGCATCGATTAGGTCTAATTTGAAGATTTCTTTGGAAATGCAAAACATTGAAAAAGGGCCAACTGTAGTAAAGTTAACGGGTAAAGGGTAACTGTAGTAATGGGGAGTCCGATCCCACTGGACGTCAAAACTGCAATCATATGAATGTAGAAACCATAGTTTCTATCACAGAATTTACCATGATTTACCATAAATATACTATGATTACCATGATCTGACATCATTACAAAATAATATTTCGAGAGTCTAGGAAAGTCTGACAATTCCAACTATTTCTGTCTCCTGTGATTATAAAATTATTGAAAAACGTTTTCTATCCTTGTTATTTATAAAGATGTATTTTTTATTTGAAAAGAAAATCTCTATAAGTTTTATAATAACTACAAGCAGCCCAGATCTCAAAGAGTATCTCTTGTGCCATTTGTATTCAATCTTATTTTTTGTCAACATTCAATGTTCTAAATGATAATTGCAGTATTATATAATTTTCAGCCGCCTATTATTTAAGGTTGTTGGATGCCCTTCATTCGGCCATTCCTCAAACGATGTAAATCTTCCAAGATCTCGTAAACTCGTAATTGGCATTTAAAACACAGTCTGTGTTGAAAAGCAACTGAATTTCGGGAGAAGATGAATGTAGGTAGTTAAAAAGTGGAACTAGGCGAAATGGTAAAGGCCAAATAAAAAATCTGTTGATAGAATTATAGCCGTCTAATAAAAGCCTGATGAGAAAATCTGTTACTCTTCTTTGCAAGGACTTTAAATCTACATTAGTTTTTCATAATTTGGAAAGCTTTTTCAAGTTTTAGGGTTGATAGGGTAAGAGATGGACACACTGGTGTTTAGAATGTTATGGATTACAGGATATTTGTAGATTATAAAATAGATTCTTGTTTTGGATTGTGTAAGTATATTATTTGTGTAATATATAAATTAGTAGAGGAACAGTTTAGGGCATGAGCCTGTTGCACTCACTTAAATGTATTTTTTAATAAATGATGATTGATTGATTGATTATGACTCCAATTTTCAGTGATTTGCTCTTGAGGATGGGTCTAATGACACCGGAACATGTCTTGCTGAAGCAAATACTTTGGACTTTTTATGTTGATTGTTGATTTAAATACATCAATCAATCTATTATTCGTGATTGATTATGACTCCAATTTTCAGTGATTTGCTCTTGAGGATGGGTCTAATGACACCGGAACATGTCTTGCTGAAGCAAATACTTTGGACTTTTTATGTTGATTGTTGATTCAAATACATCAATCAATCTATTATTCGTTATTATAGGCGTATTAATAATAACTATTAATATACAGTATCATAATAGATAAAAATCAAATACCCTTTTTAAAACTTTAAAAGTATTATTATTCACAGATATGTTTCATAATAATAATAATAATAATAATAATAATAATAATAATAATAATAATAATAATAATAATAATAATAATAATAATAATAATAATAATAATAATAATAATAATAATAATAATAATAATAATAATAATAATAATACTAACTATAATGCACAAGTAATAATAATAGAATAATCTAAGCATAAATATTTTGTTGCTATCTAAATGAATAATAATCTAATCTAATCTTATACTTTTTACATAATTATTTACTATTCTTGTTTATAGATTGAATCTCCGCTACATTATACTGAACTGAATTTATTATCGAAAGGACATTAGAGCTTAATTGTTACTGGGAAACTACTTGAACAGGAGTTTTGCTGGAAAAAGGTTAAATTAACAAATTTCAATTTTAAAATACTTTTTAAAATTCGACATACCTGATTTTCCAACGTTGATTGTTCCCAACACGGCTATCCGTACCCGTGATGAATTAGTAGTATTTCTTTCTTCGGTCTTCATGCCGAGAAATCTGTCGGATTCTGGAAAAAAACAAAATTCAGTCAGTGAAAATTCAAGAAATTGATTATTGAAGACATTCTTGAGCATTAAAATCTCTGAATTGAACTGCTCACGATAAAATTACCTTGAATTCAATTAGTCTTTCAATAATTGAGGTTTTCACGATGAAATTATCTTGAATTTTTCCTTGGGTGGAGAGGGGTGACAGGTGACACACCCAGCCAGACATGAAGAAACAAAATGATCGCTTCGAACGAGTGGGAAGGCTTAGAAGTCGGTGACACCATGCCCATCCGAACAAATTCAAATTTGAATTTTTTGTAAATGCTCAGTGCACTTTTCGTCCGATTGTGTCGTTTGATTTCCGGCCGGGTCTGACACAACCCTTCATGTAATGTTAATTTATGAGTAGCCCAAACAAACTAGGCATTCATAACGTTATAACAGTGCTTGTCTAGTATGTAGTTAATTTATGCGTGAGATTTGCAATTCAATGTTCAACTATTATGTATGAATTCGATTGAAATTTTGATTGAGAACTGACGCAGTTAATGAATAAATGAATTGCAATATGCTTTGAGTAACTAGATCCAAGATTAATTATTTCAATCATCTTTGGTTTCATTCAGTGTTATTGGATGGAAATAAATAATCTATCAATCCTAGTTCCACGATAAGGCAAACTTCAAATGTTCACGGAGAATATCTAATAACTAGTAAGAATGTAGTTGGGATAGTGTTTTTACAGGTTCAATGTCACATTGAGGCGGTAAGTGGGAGTACCGTGTGCATGAATATTGAATCTATCTCAGAGATGTCTCCAGTTTGTTGAGAATCAATATTAATCCTAGAGTGGGTGTTATGTATGTCTAGGTCTTCCAGGCCACGTGCTGGATAAATTCTAAATCCTCTCACGTTATTTCAACACCTCTGGATGAAGTGCAAGTATCAGTGAAAGAAAACTGATTTCAGACAAGCAAAAATAGTCGGTTCCATACGATTCACAAGAACACTTTGCCCTAGTTACATTTGCCAAATGTTTGTAATTCGCAAACCATGGCGAGAGGCTCGCCGTCAAGAGCGTGAAACCTATCAGCAAACATTGAAAAAAAGAGAACTCAAACTTCACTCCTAGCGTGAAACCTCTCGGCAAACATTGAAAAAAATTAGAACTTTTCGAGCTTCATACTGAACGATAGTATAAGCATTAGTTTTCAAACTCATTCAGAGTTTTATCATTGATCGCGAAAATTTGCAAGTGTATGACTTCTAAAAGATCTGTTCATTCATGTTCTATTATTGTTGTCTGAGATAAGTTACATCTCACATAAATTATGATAATGAACCGAATATTTTGAGAGAATTGCATTGTGTTTCTATGAATACGTAGGCAACTGCTTTAATGGAGTAATCTTGAATATAGATGAGTAGAATATTGACTTCAATAATTTACGTTTCTTATTTGGATCTCAAATTATTTTTGGATAATAATCCTAAAATATTTTAAAATAATAATTATTTTTCTTATTTGATCCTCAAATCTAGAGCATTGTTAGTTTTACTTTGTAACGAAACTCAAGTGTATATTATACCAAAACTGTGTGATTTTATCTAATTATGGAAAGATTCTAGAACAACAATGCAACAGTGACTCTTTGGAGCTTTCTTATACTCTCGACTATCGAAAAACAAGAGAATCCAACAATTAGGGTGATTCGTCCATTTATAAAGAACCATCCATTATTTATCTATTATTGTAAGCTCACAGTAAACATGCTACTGACATCAATAAAATGAATACAATTAACAATAGGTTCGTTTGTGTATTATTACCTTATCCACGTGATAATAAATTAAATGGAAGCGGTTCAGAAAATTAGAACAAGAATTAAGTGATAATGGGATTATTTCAGCCAACATTGTTCATTATCCTCATTCCCTTTGTGGTAAAATGATGAAATGTAATGCAGTGGTTGAATGAGAAATGCTGACTAATTTCTCTTCATAAATTTATTCCACTTTGTTCCGTGAATTGGATTTTTTGGTGAAAAGCTTCATAATACTTTGCCAATACATACAGAAGTATGTCAATGGGACACATGATCAAACATATGTATTTTTCTGTTTGAAATATGTATAATCTATGCAATAAATGCTCGTGACAATTCTATAAGCTCGTGTACGTATATAGGGTATATATATGTTTATAGGGTACGCGTGCTTGCATTCAAGGGCGTTGATTTAAAAATCATGGATTTGAAAAGCGGATTCCAATATATTAAGTCCACAACTTTGTTCGTTTATTCTTTTTCAAAATCCTTCATTATTCTGATAAACCGTTGAATATTGGATTGCAATAAATTTAGTATACTGGGTTTAATCCTTTATCATTCAGATAAACCGTGGACTATTGGAGTAGCCTATGGAATATTTGTATGCAGTTTTTTCTAAAGGTCGATATTCTAGTAGAAACATTTTGGAGATGGTGGTGAAGTGATGGATGAAGGTCAGAGAGAGAGTCAGAGAGAATATAGGCCAACTTCATCTCACATTCAAACTCTGCTCCATTTTCTGATGCCTACTACTTTTAAGAGAAAAATAATTTTTCCGCACATGTTTTTAACTAGTTGTTGATAAAAATGATGAAATAAACAAATTTATAAACAAAATTATATGAAATAAACAAATTTGACATTACGATTGTGAAATATTCAGGAATTTGTCAGTTAAACCTGAATAGGTCCTACGGAACCCCAAAAAACGCAAGTTAAACCCAAGTCCTACGGAAGCCAACTCAACTTTTCCATGATTTTTAAGAGGCAATAAAAACTTGAGAGAAGAGTTTAGAATCAATAACATTACAATTTACTTGAAAAATGAAAAACCTTGGATCAGAATCCACTTTCTTTGAAAAATTTTATCACAAGGCAAATTATAAAATTCCAATACACATCAACTTCCACATTATTTAGAACCTAGATAATACCAAGGCATATCTCTATTCTTGATAGAATTTGATAGATTTGTAAAATAAGAGAAAATTTGGAGATTTTTTAGAACCCTACACCTACATATATAAAGGATCCTGTGCGAAAAATCAATGAGAGTTTCTACATAACGTTCACATTGAGTGTAAGGTTTTTTCTACACTGCAAAAAATCAGGACTAAAATTAAAGCTTTTACTCTATTTAAAAATAACATGTAATCAAGGCAATTATCAATGTACTCATACTCCTAATCCTATACTTCATACTTCATAATTCATACTTCATACACCTATTAGTCTCTGGAGATTCAAAATTAATAATATGAAGATGAACTACAACAAATCATCACTCCATGTAATGCAATTTATCCAATAATCAGATACAATATTACAATTCCAAACAATTTTCCCATCAATTTCCTATCTAGTAATAGCCTATCAATTCATAAAGCCTATGAGTGTAATGTCTAATTCATGTTGTATTATATCCAAAATATAATAATCCCATTCATGAGCAGAGTTACTCCCATTGAGAAATCTACACAGTTTCATAACCTCACCCTTAGCTCATTCACCCCTTGTTTATGTTATCATAAACACTGACTATTTAAATAGATACCGGTGCAGCGAGGGAGGATGGATTGCACATTATTATTCAAGAGTGCTTTGAACTGACTTGTGTTTCATATGGGTATAGTCTGTCCAAGCAAAGAACACATTCTGGCAAGATGGGGAAAATAACTCCAGTAGGTGAATACTGGTTCAAAAGTTATAAATCTGGTCTTGAATTGTAGGAAACATTCTGATCTACAATTTGAGGTCAGATTTATAATGGTTAAACCAATATCGACCGAGCTGGAGTCGTTTTCCTATCTTGCCAGAATGTCTTCTTTGATTGGACGGACTGTATTAGAATAGCCGATAGTTTTCCATTATTGTTAGGAGTGACGCAGTTATGCAAGTCCATTAGTGTGTAAAGTAGATGTTGTTGCTCCCAGGAACCAATTTGTAGCGTTCGACTGATAGGATTGTGTGGGGAAGTCTACACTCTACAGGCTACACCGGCTATGGGATGTGATAATAATTGAATGCAGCCAATGTCCGGTGTACTCACTCCTTCCTCTTTTTCTTCTTCTTCTTCCTTTTCTTTTCCTTCTTTACCCTCTCCAATGCTTCTTTTCCTTCTTCTCCTTCTCCTCTTCTTCTGTTCTTCTTTTTTCTATTTTCATCCAAACGTTCTTATCCTTCTTCTCTACCCACAGTTCTTTTTTTTCTTCTCCTCCTACCTTTATCTCTTACTACTGTTCATCGTTCTGCTTCTTCTTGTTCTTCTCCTCCTCCTCCCTCTTCTTCTTTTTCTCATCTTCTGTTGCCGTTCTCCTTCATCTCCTCCTCCTCCTCCTCCTCCTCCTCCTGCTCCTATTACTACTGCTCTCCTACTTCTACTTTTCCTATTATTTTTCTCCTTCCTCTCATTAATCTCCTCATTCTTCTTCTTCTTCTTCTCTCTCTCCTTTATCTTTTGTTCTTCTCCTTCTTCTGCTGCTCCTCCTTCTCTTTTTTCTTTGTTCTTCCTCTCCCTTCCCTTTTTCTTCGTTCCTCCTTCTTTCCATTCCCCCTCCTCCTTCGCCTCATTCTCCGTCTTTATCTTCTCATTTTAATTCTCAATCTCCTCTAATCCTCCTTCTTCTCCTCCTCCTTCTCCATTTTCTTCTTCTTCTTCTTTTTTTCCCTCTCCTTTTCTCCAAATTCTTCTTTTCCTTCTCCTTTTCTCCAAATTCTTCTTTTCTTTTTTCTCCTACGCCTCTTCTTCCTTCTTCTTCTCCTCTTTTTTTCTTTCTTCCTACTGTTCTCTTCCTTTCACTTCTATGGTTCTCCTTCTTCTCCTTCATCTTCTTCTTCTTCTTCTACTTCTTCTTTCTCTTCTTTCCTTTACCATCTTCGTCTCCTGTTTCCTCTTCTTCTCAGCAGGTGGCCTTGTAAAGGTGGCAACACTTCCAGAAACCGGAGGAGTCTCCCTCCTCTGCTCGTTCCTTTTCCGGCCAGCCAAGTTAATAAGTAAAGGCCCGGTCGAAAAAAGTTGTGCGCCAATTTTTATGGAGTGAATGCTCTGCTTCAAGTCTTGACTTAATCTGTCTGTCTCATTCTTCTTCTTCTTCTTCTTCTTCTTCTTCTTCTTCTTCTTCTTCTTCTTCTTCTTCTTCTTCTTCTTCTTCTTCTTCTTCCAACGTCTGGCAGGCGTGAGTGAAGCCCACCACGTAACAACACCTAAGGTATTAGAAAAAGACGACCGAACCGAAATAGTAGTGTTACAGAATTGGCAATCGGTTGACCAGTCCTGTACAAAGCGAGTTTGGAAGCTTGTCTTTCACTTATTTTTCGCTGCTAATTCTCACTCATTTATTTTACCTTTTTCTGTCACCGGCGGTTCGTACCCACGAAACAGGTGAAGTGCTCGTATCTGTACAGCAGTTCACCTGTTTCGTGGGCACGAGCCGCCAGTGTTTTCTATTTGTCTACGTTTTTATTCATCATCATCATCATCATCATCATCATCATCATCATCATCATCATCATCACCACCACCACCACCACCACCACCACCATCATCATCATCATCATCATCATTATTTAATACTCTCTTTCTTCTTCAATGAATAAAAATTGATGATCATTATTCTCAATCAATATTCTACTGATTATCATTATAATCGTCTGTTTTTTTATCTTGTTCTTCTAATCCTCCTCCTCCTCCTCCTCCTCCCTCCTCCTCCTCTCCTCCTCCTCCTCCTCCTCCTCCTCCTCTTCTTCCTCCTCCTCATCCTCATCCTTTTTTCTTCTATTTTTCTCTTCATATCCGTTATCATCGTTTTCTTACGCGTCTCTGTTCGTCTCCCTTTCATATTTTCTACTTGTCTTTCTATCCTTTTCTTCAATCCTGAACCTCTCATTTCTAATCCTTTTTGATTTCTCTCTCAATTTTATACCTTCAACTATCGTCTCCCTTCCATATTTTCTTCTTGTTTATCTATCAATTACTTCATCATTAACTTCTCATTTCCAATCCTTCTCAGATTTTCTTCTCTCAATTTTATACCTTCTTCGCCTTTTTTTCTCACTCCTCCTTCTCTTCCTTCTTCTTCTTCTCCTTCTTCTTCTTCTTCTTCTTCTTCTTCTTCCTTCTTCTTCTCCTCCTTCTTCTTTCCACTCCTTGTTCTTATTCTCCTTTTCTCCTTCTTCTTCGTCGTATCCTACATTTTAGTCTATTTTCTTCTCCTCCTTCTTCTTCTCCTCCTTCTTCTTCTTCTCCTCCTTCTTCTTCTCCTCCTTCTTCCAACTATTTTTTCTCCTCCTCCTTCTCTTCCTTCTTCTTCTTCTCCTTCTTCTTCTTCTTTTTCTTCTTCTTCTTCTTCTCCTTCTTCTTTGTCCTCTCGTTCTTCCTCTCCTTCTTCTACTTATTTTACCTCACCAGTTTTGTCGAACAGTATGTGCAAAGCAGGTTCTCAAGTCTATTTTAAGCGCGGTATTCCATTCCGAGAGTCGCACTACTGCTACAACTACCTACTTGTTCTAATGCTGGCAAAGTTTTTTTTCTTATTTCAAGCTAGGTTGTTCCAGCAGAAATGGCAAGTCAATGGCTCAATAAGGAAATAATGAAAGGGAAAGGTATGTCTGAATTCTGAATAAACAAACTGCCCATTGTGAATTCAGAAACAGCACTGAGTTTCAATGTTCAGCTTGAATCATTTATCAGACTCAAGATACAATTTATTATAATTTATTAAATATATTATTATCATCATACATGTAGGGAGTCTTCTTCTCTAAAATAAAAATCTTCCTATTTCACTCATCAATAAACTTTTTGTTTATTTTCTAATTCATGTTAACGCATTGAGCTCACTTATTGAACTGATAAATAATTCTTTAAAGTTTGTTGATTCACTTATTACCACATGAGTTAAACATAACCATGTGAGTTTAGAGTATGACTGAATTGAAAGTTTATTCCACCTGAACATTTCACTGATTAAAATCAACTTTTCCTACATACATTATGATGTCACGCATACATTCTACATGATATAATATACATTGCATTTCCATTTTTCTTGAAAATTCAATATATAATAGCTGGTTTGTAACTCAAACTTAGGAATCTATTAAAATTGATTGAGGATTGAGGGATATATTATCACTGATTGATTTTATCACTCAACCAAAAACCACTAGGCTACAACATTCACAACTACAAATGTAGGGTAAAATATTTGTATCAATGAAAATAATATGTCATTTAATGATTTACAGAGTAAGTATAAAGTGAAACATCCTACACGTTTTGGTCCAACAATGTAGCTTACAGACACTGGCGGCTCGTGCCCACAAAACAGGTGAAGTGCCCGTATCTTCTACTGTACAGCACTTCAACCTGTTTCATGGGCCGTCAGTGCTTACAGATTTCCAAAGGGCTCCTTCTGCCTTTGGGTCTATACTTTTTTTACTTTGAAACGAAAATTATATCGTGTGAAATTTGAAGGATCAGTAGTAGTTTTGAAATGGGTAGGCTTCAGTAGTTGCTTCAAAACAACAAAGAAGGAACCCTGGGGAGAATGTAACATTCATAATAGAAGAAACGATACTTTCAACACGGGTTTCGACATTTGAGATGATGGATAGAATCTTGCGGTGGAGTAAACAATAATCTTGAGAATAAAATCAACAGAGAAGGGCTACATCGTGGGATAGTAACATTAGTATAGACCCCAAGTAGATAATTGAGACTAGGGACTTTGAACATATGGTGAGGAGCCCTTATAATAAGATTGAACTAGGAAGAGAAGGCTATGATTTTTTGAGAGACCAAGTAGTCATCAAAATAGATCTCAACTAGATAATTGAGACAAGGGGCTTTATAATGATGAGGAGCCCTTAACAGGATTAAGTTAGGAAGAAAAGTCTATGATTTTTATGAGACGTAGTCATCATCATAAAGAGAACAAATTTCTCCAAGTCATAGATATAGGGCCGGTTTCTCCAAAAAAGTTAATCTGAATTTTGGATTAAACCATCAGCTGGCTCAATTGAAACACAAGTTAATAAAAGTGACCATACACGGACAACTGATAGTTTAAACTGAAATTTCAGTTAAACGTATTTGGAGAAACCGGCCCATAGTTGTGGGAGCTGGGAAATTAAAATCATAATTGAAAATGTCATTGTTAATGATTATTATCCATTATCAGTTTTTGTGGTAAGGTCGATGGTTCCAAATGTTGTGAGCTCTATCCTAGATCGTTGCAAATGAAAGAGGTTTTTGTAAAGCACTTTGATGAGAATTTGATGTTGATAAAGAACAATTGATGAGTATTTTCAGTTTAAATTCAGGGTGAGGAGTTGCAATGGGTGAGAATAATGTCATTAGACTAAATTGACCCATTATCTCCTCCCATAAGAAACAAATTTGTCAAAATTGTTCGTGATAAGGGAGTAATGATCCGAGTGACATTATACAACTAGCATCAGTCAGAAAATTAAAGTTGGCTCTGAATCAAATTAGTATGCGCTCTAGATAAATGGATAGATTGAGTTCAAAGAGATGTGTGTGATACAAGATGCTTTCCCATGGCTTAATCATTCAATGAAGGAGGTTGGCCATCTAGCATACGATTACTAAGTTGTTTAATGAGAATAATAAGTTTTGAAACAACCAGAATAGTTCAACGAGCACAAAATCTATTGTCGTGGCACAACATTTTGAATATTAATCTGTCGCTGGCGGCTCGTACCCACGAAACAGGTGAAGTGCCCGTATCTTTTACTGTACAGCACTTCACCTGTTTCGTGGGCACGAGCCGCCAGTGTAAACTGTTACTGTTGACATCTGCAGACCTTGAAAAACTCTGTTTTTAATCTTTATTTCAATTCAGCCCCATCTGAGACGAGCTGCAATTTTTAGGTCAGTCCGCTACGAATAGTTGAATACAGTATTTTGAAACCCTGGCAACTAGATGAGAAGTAGTTGATCTTAATGCTTTCGCAATAGACAATGGTCCAAATGAAAAATATAAACGAATAATGTTATGATGAAATAGGCCTCGGAATGTTTGTTTCTTTTCGGAGCATCTTCCAAATTTCAACACACAAATTGAAAACAGAGGTTTTACAATCCTTCCGAGCAGAGAAGACATTCTGGCAAGATGGGAAAATGTCTGCAGCTCGGTCAATATTTGTTCAAAAATTATAAATTTTGTTTCAAAGTTTAGAAAACATTTTCCTCTACAATTTGAGACCAAACTTATGATTCTTTACCGAATCAGAAACTTATTGAACCTAAAGAAACTTATGATTCAATATTGATTGAGCTGGAATCATTTTTCCATCTATAGAATGTCTTCTTTGCTCGACCAGACCATACTGTACTTACAACGTTCAGTAGTCTGCTAGTCTGTACTATTAACAATCAACTCATTCATATAATGGCACGATTTTATTGGACTAATAGTAAATAAAAGTTCATTTTTTCATTCATAAACATGATCAGTTCAAGTAGGCCTGTTGAAATTTTCTTTTATTAGAACCTTGAACGTCATTAATTAAATAGTGAACTTGTAGTATCACGATTAACTCCATTAATCACGTTTGATTGTGTTTGAAGAAAATCATTGATGATTGTGATAAGCTGCTATTAGAGTATGGTAATACGAGAACTTCACAAAGAAATAGAACTGAGATACTTTGAGTCATCCTCTTTGTAGTTTGTAGCTTTGTTAGTCCAAATCACTTATTTTTCAGTTTGTAGCTTTGTTGCTTCACGTCAATATTGTTTTTCAGTTTCAAGGTGTATCGATTCGATAACAATAACAATAAACCTAATTGAAAAATAAATAAAAATCAAACACCCTTTTAAAAACTTTATAAAATTTTTGAAACACAGACATTTTTCGGCACATTAGGCCATTATCAATGTGGATAAAATAGTGGCCTAATGTGCCGAAACATATCTGTGTTTCCATAATTTTATAAAGTTTTTAAAAGGGTGTATGATTTTTATTTATTTTTCAATTATTTTAAGCAGCCCTAAGTTTTAAAGTTCAGTTCACAATAAACCTATTATAATTTCACAAAATGCTTCGAATCAATAAGTCAAGTGTCCAGTATATAACTATTTTTCAATAAGTTGTCTCCTTTATAATGAATTTTAAAGTCAAGTTCATAATATGGATGAATAATATCAAATTTAAAAGAGGCATAAGCCTCATGCCCGGTTTTTCCAAGCACACTCAAATTTGAGGGACCCTCAACTTTGAGTGTGCTTGAAAAAACCCGGCATCCGGTTTTAACCGTGAGATTATCGCAATTTGACTAGCATTAATTATAAGTATAACCAATACCTACTAATACATGTATTAGTATGTATTGGTATTACTCGGTAATATTTGTATGTCATATGTAAATTATAAGATGATATGAAAGTAGGGAATGATATTCCTGTACTTGTTTTATGTGTCTAAAAATTATCACCGTATAATACCGGCCTGAGTAATTTTATAGAGAAAATAAAAGATATCTTCAAAAGTATTATGCATCTGTTTAATTTCTCAAACATTGTTGGAGATTCTGCTGTTACATAAAAGCTTAAAAAGGAAATGGACCGCAATGATGCTCAAATTTCTGTATCAAAATTGAAACATGATCAGTAAAATTAGAACTAGAGAGTCTCTCGACCTTCGCCTTGAAAAGTGTACTAAACACTGAAGTATATACATAATTTCCTATTCTACGCCTTGTAGTGACGTAACAAACTTTGGTAGAAATTCAATAGGAGAATATCATGTTGCTTCAAGTTCAGTTTGAAAGACAGTGTCTAAAATTTCGTCTATTGAAAAGAAGTCCAAGTGATGCATTCATTTGTTGAAGTACTCTTCAACTTTCACTTGCAGCCTCAAGCTATAGTATGTCGAAGCAAAGAAGACATTCTGGCAAGATGGGAGAATTACTCTAGCTTGGTCAATATTGGTTCAGTAATTATTAATCTGGTTTCAAATTGTAGGAAATATTCTGATCTACAATTTAAGACCAAGTTGATAATTTTTGAACCAATATTGACCGAGCTGTGATCATTTTCCCATCTTGCCAGAATGTCTTCTCTGCTTGAACAGACTAAACAATTGTACCCACTGCCTTCTTTATTTTCCACTTGTGGGGCTTTATGATCTAATATTTTCTATATGAGTTGTGTTAAGAGTTCAAATCCACTGTTAGTACGAGCTAACAGTTCACAGCTGATCGTCCAACAATCGGACTGTCGGTTTGCAGCTATTTTGGACTGCCGTTTTCCTCACTCACTGACAGTTTTTGACTGTCACAGTCCGAACCGAAATGACAGTGGATGAGGACCCTCCCAGTTTAATGATTCAAACATTAAATATACTTATGGATTTGATGGTCATGAATTGATAGAATTGAGAATCGATAAGAGATACAAATTTAAATTCATGATTAGAATAATAATAATTCATAATGAATAAGAGAATAGTTTGAAATTGGTGATTGACGTGAGCTACAATTTTTTGATGGAGCTCGACGTTAAATATTATATTAAGAGCTACAGGTACTTTTTACATGGAAATTGCGGTTATGTCGGCTGTGGAACTTCTTCGGAACTCCCCACGAAATGAGCCATACTAAATAATAAATAATACAGGTACTTGTGTTACAGTACATAAGATATCAAAATCTGATGTGCTCTCCTTTTGAATGATGCGAATTATCCTTACCCCCCACGTTAATTTGAAATCTCATTTACTGGAAATTTTGTAGTAAAAATTATATATAATTGTATGAATAAAGCCCACTATTATGTGTTAGGCCAGCAACTTATAAAGCTTTAGAAAATAATTCATTCAAGAAAAATTGTATATACTGTAATCACTGCAATCTTTTGAAATTTATTCAAAGGTTCAAAATTTATCATTGAGAAGGTTCCCTTCTCAACCCTCAACAACAATATTAAGGTTACATTTCAATATTGAGAACTTAAGGAATGCAATTTCAAAGCCTCATCAATTCTGGATAATAATACGATAGCTATATCCAGATGAAGACAAATTATCCAATACGATTAACCCTCAAAATAAACCAATAAAATAGACAACTTTCTCGGTCGACTAGAATTTAGTCTACTAAATTAAAACTAAATTTTAGCGGCATTTTGGCGGTGAAGTCGACGAAGCCGTATGTCAACCAACCGTCGTACGCCATTGTCAACAAGGAATAACTGAAACATTTCAAGACGAAACTAATATTTTACTAAAAGCTTAAAAGCGTCGTGTAACATTTTCATATTATTTATTTGAGTAGGAGCGTCGGCGCCACGCCATGTCAACAACATACAGTTTTTATTGCACTATATAGTTATAGTTGGGATACAACTATTACTATGTAGATAGCGCTATATAGATATAGCAGGGATACATTTGTTATTATGTAGATAGCGCTTTATGGATATAGTTATATAACTGTTATGTAGCTGGTCACTTCCAGCTTCTTCCCAGCATGTCATCGGCGGCACAGAATAGTCTGTCCAAGCAAAAAGACATTCTGGCAAAATGGGGAAAATTAAAACAGCTCGGTCAATATTGGTTCAAAAATTATAAATAAGGTTTCAAATTGTAGGAAACATTCTGATCTACAATTTGAGACCAACTTTATAGTTTTGGACCAATATTTACCGAGCTGGAGTCATTTTCCAATCATGTCAGAATGTCTTCTGTGCTTGGACAGACTATAATATAGGAGTAATGTATATAGTAGTAATGTATGGTAGTTCTAGGGCTATTGCCCGTTATTTCCACTCCCGGCGACAACAGCTGACGACTTTTTAGCGCCACCTTCAGATATAAATCTTTCCATGTATATCATCTCTTTTACATCCTTTCTTCACTTCCTCATTCTTGTCCTCTTCTCTTCCTCTTCTTCTTCTTCTTCTTCTTCTTCTTCTTCTTCTTCTTATTATTATTATTATTATTATTATTCATCTCGTCCTCCTTTTTCTTCTTCTCATCTTCCTACTTCTCCTCTTCTCATTCCTCACTCTCGTACTTTTCTCTCCTTCTCCTTTTTCTTCTCCTGCTTCTTTCACCATAATCATAATTAGAATTATTATAATCATAATCTTCTTCTTCCTCTTTTTCTTCTTCTTGTTTTTAGTCTCTCTCACAACCATCAATAGCAGTTTTAACACACTTCAATGAACGTTTGTGGTCAGGTTTTATAGTCTAGTTATGACGTAGACCCCTCCAAGTCTATGCATCCTCAAGATACATAATTATCAAAGTGTTACATGATACATAATATAAGTGTGCCAGGTGTAAATTTTCTAGATTCAGTGTGTCAGTGTGTTAGTTATAGACTGTAGATTAGCGGATTATGTTCAAGTTTCCTAAATTAATTAACTGATTATATTCATTATTCAATGATTTATGTCTTTATGGATGACTAAATGAGTTATATTTGTAATTACGCTTAATTTCTACTTCCATCAATCAAATCGCAGAATAACAAAAATAATCATCGCACAATTTATTAATTTATCAATAATTAATATGAATATACATAATCAAATTGGAATTATTTGAGGATGAATTCCTAATCTTGATCAGAAATTATTTTATTGGAGTAAAAAATGAGGTCACTATATTATGATAACACTACTTCTCCATCAAATAATTGATTTTTGAATTCAAGCAATTAAACCTTTTTTGTTGGATACCTCATGATAAATGTCAAAAATTGAAATTTCCGTACGCCATCTTCTCAGATTCTGAATTGAATCAGTTATATGCATTATATAGAAATTCATTTAACGGAATATTTTATGAAGAATACATTTTCAATAAATATCACTGATGTCAGCAAGAATAACAATAATGTGAGGATGCTTTCATAATGATGATGTTGAAAAATTCATTGAAAAAGTCTATTGTACTTACTGATGGATGTGCAGTTCACTGTTTACTCGGTAAATGGCTCGAATAGTTCTTTTGCCAACGATTGTATAACTTGATTGATCTCAAATGAGTACTGAATCAGTCAATTTGATAGATAATTTATCTATCGAAATTAGATAGAATCCTACCTGTACTATCAATTCCTATGACACTATCAGGTAATATTTTATCTCCCACTACTATCAGGTATATAGTAATTGCCCGAAAAAAATCAATCACTATTTCCTCATTAGGTGTAATCAATATTAAATATAAACTAATCTCAATAATGATTACAAACTTTTCAATAATATTACTTAATTTATCTTTTACAGATTAGGTGAAAAGTCGTTGAGCTATGATAGGCTACTCCATTGGAGGTCAATGAACTTGTCTAGATTTTATCATTGAAAATATTGATTTTGAACTCGTTGCATTGTGAAATATGTGTTATCGGGCATAATAATTGGACTACCCAATGCAGTAATTATTGTAGCGACTAGTCTATGACTTTGGGTGATTGGTTCACGAGCTGATCATACAAGAATTGAAGCGATAATTGCAATTGTTGTGTAGAAATTCGGTGCACGAGTTCCCTAATTTGTACGTTGAACCATTATGGTGGGGTTCACATGCTTGAATTCTGAGGTCTGCATCTATTTTAATTGAATGCATCAGACAGAATGGATTATGCAATTAATTATTCATGAATGATTGTTTGATGACTCTGCAATTCGATGTGAATTATTGTTGCTAATATCATTTATGAACATTTCAAAAGTGAAATACAACTCAGAGATGAAATAAAGCATTGTTAATATCAAACTTTACTGCAATTTGATAAGTCAAGATCAAATAAAATTTAGTAATTTTTATTTATTCAATTATATTCCAGTTTAAAAAACTCACTTTTTCCAAGTGTGTATTAGATGGAATTAAGCACTCAAAAATACCTCAGATTAGATTTGACTGAATTTCCAACTGGCTACTCTTTAAATGAGGAAATCATATGATTAACTTGAAAATTTGAGCTTGGTTTAAAAAATTGACAGATTCGAAAAACTGAATAGCATCAATTAATTTTAAAATAGAATATTGTCAAAATTTACTCATCAAAGTACTTGATGATTTGAAAATTATAAGCAGAAATATTAGAAAGTATTCATCTGAACTCGGAATCATTATGCTATTTAACATTCAAATTTTATCCATTGAATCGTTTTATAACAGTGTGAGATGTTGCAAAAAATTCAGACACTTTGGAAGAACTTTTAGACGTTTTGAAAATTGAAAAACTTACGGTTTGTAGAGCAGTTTATTCGCTCATAAGTCATCAGAGACGACGAAAATGTCACGAGCAACGGAGTGAGCCTATCATAGTGTTATTAATATTGGCGTATTATTAACGAGTCACTGAAAATTTTGTAGCGAATTTGAAAAAGTGCAAAACACTGTCATCAATCGGTGAGTAACATGGGATCGTTCCAGTTAATGTGTTATCGGCTATCGCTAGTTCATTTCATTTATCACAGCAGAATGAAATGGAACGGTCCACATGTCTGCGAGGAGACGCCGCGTCCCGACGCTATTGGCAATCACACAAGAATTCGCCGAGAGAGAGAGTGAGAGAGAGAAAGAAGGAAGAGAGTGAGATCGCTCAGCACCCTTGCCCGATAGAAATAATTAATTCAAAACGTGCTGCATTCAGAACAGTGTATATCGCTGAATTCTGTCTTGTACGATTCAATTAGACTTGCAGTGTCCACTTGTAATCGCATTCGTTAAAAACAGGAAACTGGCAATAAATTGTCGAATATTTTCGAAAGTACCCACATCGATTTGGTTTGAGTTGTCCATAAACAATAACTACTGCTGAGAACGAACCCCGTAAAATTTATCGATATTGTTTGAAAGCGTTTATCTAAAAATCTATCTCACTGGTACTATAGACTGTCAAAGCAAATAAGACATTCTGGCAAGATGGGAAAATGACTCCAACTCAGTCAATATTGGTTTAAAAATGATTGATTTGGTCTCAAATTGTAGGAAACATTTTGATCTACAATTCGAGACCAAATCAATAATTTTTTAACCAATATTCACCGAGCTGGAGTCATTTTCCCATCTTGCCAGGATGTCTTCTTTGCTTGGACTGACTATACAACTATGCATGGCATCGTGAATAAAATTCGAAGACAGCTGCTGTGTTACGTATTTTGTTCCCAAGGAAACAAAAATAAAACACGCGGTGTGTTTTCGATATTCACCGATATTTCGTTAATTTTTGTTGCTCTTTTTCCATGAATAATGGAATCGGAAATGTAGGTCATTCCAGATTAAAAAACACTGCAATCGAAATATTCTACACAGATTGCGAGTGATGATAAGACTTGAACGAATATTCATTTTATCACGATCTCCAATATTGTATTTGAAGGTTGAAAGTTATGATTTTCCATATCAATGCCCTTGTTCTACTAGATTTCCAATTTCAATGTGAAATTGATCCACATGCAACAATACAACTAGAACACATGTAATCTCTTGGGAAATAATTCAAACGAGGTTACATTCATTTATACGAGGTTACCTATCCTAAAATGAATGGGTTAACTTGATTAATGATCAATGAAATCGGTCAATTTATTAATCTAGTTGATTTGATTCTATTACATGAACTTCCATTTTGCTTGTCAACTTAGCTTGTATAAAATAGTCTTGTTATTTATTACCTATTTCTAAAAATTTAAGGAAATCAATTATACTACTCTATTCACTGAGAAGTTTAGTAGTTACATATTTACAGTTTTATTCAATCAGACTAACTTGATATCCAAATCCATGACTTGTCTTCTGATCTGTTATCGTCTACTAGTCTATAATTTAAATTTAGTTTTAAAAACAATAAAAAATGTATGCAACTTTTATCCAATCCAATCCCTCTACCTTCTTTTGTTTAATTACCTGTTCAGTGTTGAATTTACAATGTAAAATATATCACATCTAACATTATTGATTGGCGAAGTTAATGTCAGAGTTATATTATGCTGTGGACCAGCTATTCAAAAAATATTCATAGGACTATATATTGTCATGAAATTGAATATATTATTATCATATCATTGGATAATAATTAATATTGAAAATCTAGTAATAACGTAGGCAGGAATTTGAAAGATAACTACTAATTTCCCTTCAGATGCGATAAAATCTCTGATTCTCTCTTTTATCTACTCTAAAATCAAGTTGACAAGCATTCGCAAAAATTTCCGGTCAAATAATTGAAACCTATTACTGGAAACTGACACAGTTGTGGTTTTAAACTAGATGTGAGCTAGCTGAGAAGAGAAATCAACTAACGAACTGACGAAGCAAAAAGACATTCTGGCAAGCTGTGAAAATTACTCCAGCTCTATCAATATTGATTCAAAAATTATAAATATGATCTAAAATTCTAGGAAACATTTCAATCTACAATTTGAGACCGAATTTATAATTTTCAAAACCATATTGATCGAGCTGTAGTAATTTTCTCATCTTGCCAGAATGCCTTCTTAGCTTGGACAGACTATAACGAACTGACGAAGCTTCATCATCCTGATTGTCAAAACGTTTTAGCGCATTCCGCCGTGTCAAGTTGACTTGACAGATAAGTTGTTCTGACTGTTGGAGGGTCAATCTTCCGATATGATTGTCTAAAAAATATCTCACAAGGATTTGGATGTTCTACAAGAAAAGTAGTATCTTGATAACGGTTGAAAATCTTAATCTCAAGTTCAAAATCACAGGAGAAGTGTAAATTCATTCCTAATAGTTTCTTCTTGTTCCTAATAGTTCTTCTTGTTCCTAATATTCTTGTTTCTTGTTGTATTTCTTCTTGTTTCTTGTAATATTCTTGTTTCTTCTTGTTCCTAATATTCCTAAATCGTTCCTTCTTGTTCGCTTCAATTATCAATCCAAATTGTATTTTCAATTCTACCTCGAACTATTTGTATTTATCACTTTATAGAGAGTGTATTCACTTGATCGCTATAATATTTAAGAGCTTCCTTTCTTTATGATTGAAATATGTTGTTTGAGTCTGAGGCTCGAAAAAAGTATAATGGAGTTAATTTTATCAAACACAAAGCAATTTTAGAAGTATTTGTATCAGTAGTTTCTTTAGATAATTCAAATGATTGATTTTAGCGTTGGAAACAATTTACTCAAGCTCACCAAAAATTAATGCCGGGTTTTTCCAAGCACAATCAAAGTTGAGAGACCCTCAAATTTCGATGAACAGCTGACATTTTCTATGATAAGTATAGGAAATGTAGTAAAGTGTAGTAAACTTGAGGGTCCCTCGAATTTAAGTGTGCTTGGAAAAACCGGGCATCAGAGTCTTAACCGATGTCTCTTGCAAATCGTCTTTCAACGCATAGCCTATAATTTAGACTAAATTTAAATAATTTGGACTTTTCTTTTCATTTTCAATTTTTATTGATGATGATATAGGAGTTAGTTCCTAATTCTCTTCCGAAAAATCACACAATAAATCTATTACTCATAAAATATGTACAAGGCACAAACGATCAATTCATGGCATTCACATAAACGATTCTTAAATTACTTTTTTATCCCTTATTGACATCAACCAGTCAAATATTCCAGCAATGGAACATCAAAATCTAGCATTATATTCATAATTATTGATTTATAGGGTATTGTATGCATACAACAAGTATAAGTAGGTTTGTAGGGTAACCTATTGTATAGTGACACTACTATGTAATGTGTATTAACAGTAAACTATATCAATTGAAAAGTGTAACGAAAAGTATAAATTCTTCGGTAAAAGACGATTCGCCATTAAAAATAAGTAAAACTATTATTTATCATCGATTTATGGTTGAATAAATAGTGTCCTGTATGACTGAACAGTGAAAGGAGATACTGGAATCCAGCTGGGAAAATGCATCAGATCGCTACATGCTAAGGACTTACAATAAAATTGTGATAAAACCAAGTTCTAGCCATACACAGAATTGGAGTGCGTAATTCTCTAGTGCTTCCTGCTGTAGTTTGTCCAAGTAAAGAAGACATTCTGGCAAGATGGGAGAGTCACTCCAGCTCAGTCAATATTGGTTCAAAAATTATCAATTTGGTCTCAAATTGTAGATTAGAATGTTTCCTACAATTTGAGACCAAACTTATGATTTTTAAATCAATATTGTTCGAGCTGAAGACATTTTTCCATCTTGCCTGAATGTCTTCTTTGCTTGGACAGGCTATTTGAACTGCAATTTCCTATGTGCAACATGCAACTACAGGCACTCCTGTTATGTGCGATTTCAGCTTCTTGTCTTCTTATTGTATGATGTTTATGATACCATCATCTCGAAGCTTCCTCGATCAACCAGTCATAAAGATTAAGTATCTAATTGAACTTTCGTTCCATCAGGTACAAACTAGTTCCAGTACCTCATCATTCTATATTCGGGATTCAAGTTCTTAAAAGGTGAATGATTTTAGGAGGTGGGGAATTTTAATCAATCTCTTTTTTGTAACAAGCTAATAAAGATTTATAGTTGAAAAAATAGTGTCCTGTATGACTGAACAGTGAAAGGAGATACTGGAATCCAGCTGGGAAAATGCATCAGATCGCTGCTTGCTAAGGACTTACAATATTGTGATAAAACCAAGTTCTAGCCATACACAGAATTGGAGTGTGTAATTCTCAATTATGAAAAAGCGGTTTGACTTTTTTTAAGAAACATAATTTCACATAAATCCCGAAATATTATAATTTCCAATCTTGGCTTCAAAACAATTCATATTGAATTTCAATTGATAATGAAAATCATTGCACAGAATAATTAACTATGGGAGTAAACGTGTTTCCTAATATTGATGTAGGGCAAATTCTGTTTGGGGCAAAAATCATTGAAAATGTTTAAAATGATTAGCCTATTCAAGAATTTTTAGTGTAACTAAGTTAATAGGATAGTGTTGTAGGTCTATTTAATGAGCTCAAGTTCATTTGAATAGGCTTTATTTTGATAGTTGAGTTTATATAAGTCTAGTTGAATTTATTTTAGTGTTGAATTTACTCAAGATTTTCTTCTTTGGGAATAAATAAAAAACCCATTCAAAGAAAACTATGAGTATTCAGATATATTAATTTTAAAAAAAACAAAATGTTTTATTTTTATATCTAAACTTACAGATAGTAATCCAAAAATCGGTGGTTAGATAACTGCCAGGTGTAGAAATTATTGAAGTTCCTCGAAGAAATTCACAAATTCTCACGCACTTTACGAACGGATACACAAATAATCACGTCAAAAAGTTATCACCAACACCACTGAATCAACCGTCTACTGCACTGAGAAGATACAGACTGAACCACGCTCGCGGCCGTCGACCGTTTTTAACTGACTGGTCTGTCACCGCCATCTAGCGGCGATTTCCACAACTAGTAGTCTGTCCAAGCAAAGAAGATATTCTGGCAAGATGGGAAAATTACTCCAGCTCGGTCATTATTAAGTTGAAAATTATAAATTTGGTTTCAAATTGTGGGAAACATTCTGATCTACAATTTGAAACCAATTTTTTAACCAATATTGATCGAGCTGGAGTAATTTTTCCATCTTGCGTGGAATGTCTTCTTTGCTTGTAAAGACTTTCGTCGTCTGCGCATTGAGGAGAGCGACCTGTACTCCTGTACTGTGGAAAGTGTGGAAAATTCCTCACGTTTATTTGCACGAACTGAGCAGTTGGACGATTGAGGCCAAAACAAACAGAGGCACAGCATAGCCGACTTGCTCACTCCTTTTGATATTATCCAACGAAACGTTTGCTGGTGACAGAAATCTAAGTAACAATAACAACGATTTTACTAGACTGTTGAATTTCAAGAGTAGCCTACGGAAACGTTATGCCAACAAACAGAGTAATAAATTATACGCAACTTTATTATGGTTCCTGGTTATCATTGACTCTTGAATCAATATGGAGTGAAAAATGATTGATTTTTATAAATATTTTGATCTAAATTTAGCTTGGAAAGTAAGTTGACGATCGGTTCAGTATCCAATCAATAATCCGTATTGAATCAATATTGAGTGAAAAATGATTTTTCAAATATCTTGATCCAAATTCAGCTTGGAAAATAAGTTGACGATCAGTTCCGTATTCATTCATACAGCTCTATTTCTCGGAAATAGCCTACCATATTTATTTTGAAGGATAATGTTTTTCATCAGGATGGACTCAAGTTGGGTCTCCATTATTTATTGTCTAATGTAACAATAACAGTCGACTTTTAATCATTCAGTTTGGCTCTATAGTGACAAACAAAAATCGTACGAAATAGGAATAGTCCGAAATTTTGAGGATTGCAGAGGGTAGCAAATGAATCTAGCTTTTCTAATAAATAAATTATCTATTTCTCAATTCAGCTACTCTTCGATAATGTATCAATCTGTTAATATCAGGATATTGTTTGCTTTTTCGGATTTCTACTATCATATGACTGCAGGTTTGACGTCTGTGGGATCGAACTCCCCAAATTATGAAAAGTGATATGTATTTGATGATTTTGAGAATTGAGAACGTTATAAATTTCAATATTGCACTAGTAGCCTAAAATATCATCTCTGGGATTGAGTGAATGGAAGAATATTTTAAAAAATCAGTAATCATTCCATAAAGAATATTTGTGAATTGATACAGGATTATTTGAAACGAATAATTTGGAGTGATTATTCCAATTGACAATGTATGGTGTCGTAATAATAACTTTCTCTTAAATTATAAATAATGATCCAATATCAAGGTTCTACGGATTTTTTCATTTAACAAGTACAGTGATGAAGAACGTACTTATCAATTATGAAACGAAGCCATATTTCATATTATTCAATAGACTTGAAAGCTATAAATTTTATCCTGAATTGATCTCATAATCATTTTTATTTAATAATTTCTCGTCCAACAGAAGGCTTTCAAGCCCAAAATTGTTCCTATTGCAATTCATAGGCTACAAAAATCAGAAAAAGCAGGTTGTCTTATAGGCAGATAGAACAATAAATTTTCACTCCAAAAACAGAAAAAAAATTCAACTTTGATAAGGGCGCGTGCTCATTATCCATCTACAAAGAATAATGCTTTGCTGACTTTGTTATAGTCTGTCCAAGCAAAGAAGACATTTCGGCAAGATTGGAAAATGACTCCTGTTTGCTCAATATTAGTTCAAAAGTCATGAATTAGATTTAAAATTGTAGAAGCCATTCTGATCTACAATTTCATACCAAATTTATAATCTTTGAACCAATATTAACTGAGCTGGAGTCATTTTCACATCTTGCCAGAATGTCTTCTCTGCTTGGACAGACTTCACAACTGTGAAAGAGTTCAAAAATTATCTCGAATAAAAAACAATGGATTTCATAAATTTCAACTCTGCAGTTTTTCATTCTTAGTTCTTTGAAAACTTCTCATGATCTGCATTGTTTCAATATTTTGAGAAGCGGTTATTTGCTCGTTTTACAAAATTTGTGGATTTGCAATTAAGCTTAAATCAGTGGTTGGTCAAACGCCACTTACAAAAGAAAAATGAACTCGATACAAGCAGAAATAATCAAATGTAATAGTTCAATTATACCAGTTGCTAAAAATTTTACAGCACTAATTGGGGAATCTGAGTCATACTTGGAACAATAAGTGGAATGTTGAAACTGGACTATAAAATAGGTACGAATAACTCAAGAATAGTTATTACTACTTTGGAGATGAATTACATTCTTCAAACATGTATAATATTATATTAATACTGTTTAATATTATTAATGTTTATATTAGTCTACATTAATATTGTATATTACACATTATTATTAAATTATTAATGTTTCATAATTTTAAAAATTATTTATAGCGGCTAAACCTAAATCCTAAACTTTTTAGTGTAATGAGATGAATGGATTTTTATCCATATATTAAAAGAGAAGAAAATACGAAATCGAATTCCCATCTCTTTTTATATGATTTGGTATGATAATATAGGCTAGGCTAAATATTACCGTGTAATACCGGTAATAGTGATTCCAAATTCCTTTATTGTTTCTCAAACATTTTAATAAGGATGAATGAAAAAATGAATATAGTCTATTATGGTGATTTTTCCAAAATAATATTTGAAAAAAGTTTTAGTAGTAAATGATGATTTATAATAACTTGAACCTCATTTGAAGTCACGTTGATATTTATCCAGAGCAAGGCATACAGAGAATTTATTGAATCCGATGTCGACGACCTTTCAAGGTTTTAGGCTGCTTGATGATTAGGATTCACGGTCTGATCCAATGAGTATTGAAGTAATTTATAATGATTCATTGTGCAGTAGCATTAAACTAAGAAGAGTAATTATTGCAGTAGAGATTCTATCAAAAATATCTAATTGAGCTTGTTTAAAATAAGGATAACGCATTTCGCATTCCTTGGAGTACGAAAATTTGATACTGCATCGAAAGTACACAGATAGGACAATATGTTATTATCACCTGGGAAAAATACAGAACTAAACTCGAAATCGTGGATTGTGAGTAAACAGAGACTGAAATTATTATAGCCTGTTCAAGCAATGAAAAATTTCTGGCAAGATGGGAAAATGACTTCAGCTCTGTCAATATTGGTTCAAAAATTATAAATTTGGTCTCAAAATTTATGAAACATTCTGATTTAAAATTTGAGATTAAATTTATAATTTTTCAATTAATATTGACCGAGCTGGAGTCATATTCCCAACCAGCTGGAATGTCTTCTTTGTTTGGACAGACTGACTGTAGGCCTACCCACATTTTCGCTAATCTCGTTCACTACTCATTAGATTTTTTATGGTTCTGTAATTGAGAAGATAAGAATAATCTTTACTCTATTGTGGTTTTGTGATAGAAATGATCATAAAAAATTTCTCCCTATCATTGTTAAGAACATATTGTCTGATTTCTATGATAATTAGAGAATCAAAAAATATTTCCCATGCCGGGAATCGAACCCGGGCCTTCTGGGTGAAAGCCAGATATCCTAGCCACTAGACCACATGGGAGTGGTTGAAATGGAAATTTGAATGTTAAGTTAACTGATCTGTAGTGCAGTAGTATTTTCCGTCAAAAAGCTTTAATTGATTTTATACATTATAAATTTCATTGTATTGATGAGAAATGGGAATTTTATTAGAGAACCAATATGACTAGTAATATTATATGACAATGTAATAATCAAGGTCAAAGCTACAATGATATGTTTCTTTTTCTTAGAGCTACTGTAAACTTAAACTTAAAACTTATCAAAGTTTTCAAATAATGTATAATGTAGATCTCAGTAACCTTTTGAAATAATTTTCAAATGGTACTGAGATTATAGATGAACTACAATGATATGTTATTGAATTTTGATATTATAATAGAGGAAGCATATGAGGAGCTCATCCCTATATGAGCAAAGAGCTTCATTGAGTGTGACATGACTTCTAGGCTTGTACGAGAATACGGTAACGGTAAGAGATAAATCTGTTGATGGTCATCAGATAGATACAGTATATCTATAGTATATCTATAGAGTAGTTGGGTGGCTCGTTGGAGGAGTGATAAAGCGCCGGTCTGATAACCAGGTGGACCCTGGTTCGAATCCCAAGCGGATAACAATTTTTGACCACAGCACAATCACATAAATACGACCACCCCGTCTTTCGGAGGAGACGATAAGCCGTCGGTCCCGACTACCTAAAAAGTAGTCGTCATCTATCATCCATTTCATTACCCACGCACAAGCCTACGAGCTTATGTGGGCTTCACCCTCATAAACAAACAATATCAATATAAGCACACAGTGATGGTTTTGAATAGAATGAATATTATTTCATCTCTTTGAATTTCACTAGAAAACAATATTTTTGGGTTCTTCCTATGATACAAATTATAAAAACTTCAAAAACTCAATAATTTTTAGATGTTTAGCATCTGAATTGAGGATCCTTATATTTTCATCTCTCTATGAGTTAGCTGAAATGGGAATCTGATTATTAACATCAATATTTTTGCACAGTTTCAAACAGAACAAAAACTCTGAATATTTAATTACTGTATATTACGCAATAATCTGTGGTTTGATGGGATCACTGATGAAACAATCAGTTGTTATCGCTTCACGTTCGACTATACGTGCAATACTTGTTTTGGCTTCCATTTCATTCACCTATTTCACGCAGAATTATTTGTACAATAAAGTTGCTGATAGTATTTGTGACTGTTGTAGCAATAAGTTCCTCATCAGTATCACAGGTTTGAGCTTCAGGATTGCTATCATGCTTCATCAACAAGTTATAAAGCGTGCAGTAGTTTGACATATTGTCAAAAGTTCAAGTTTGCCTAAACAAGAAAGCCGGACAAGTTTTTGACAAATAGAATGACTTCTGACCCAAATTAAGTGTTACTTCCAATTATTTGAAGTGGTCTTAACAGGAAAATCGTAACGTGTTTCAAGCGTGATTTCGATGACCCAAATTAGGCGAATCCTACGGATAAATACCTGTACACCAAGTAATTGCATATTTGAGATACAACCACTGTGGAGTTTTCTCTTATTTGGGAAAACCATGAATAATATTATATTCGAGATTCAACCTTGTATTGTAATCCCCTAACTAGTTAGAAATACGTACTTCGATAATCACTTTAATAGGACGAGTAAACTTGAAACTACTTCTTTTCACTGGCGGCTCGTGCCCACGAAACAGTCCTTGAGGAGGTTAACCTAGAAAAATAGAGAGTTCGGGAAACTCATGCTTTTCGGGTAGAGAACGGTCTATTTTGACCTTGAGAACTGAACTACTGCATGGGGTTAGTAGTGGCAGCCAGTCGAGTAGCTGTAGCCAATTACAGCTCTTGTTGTTTAACTAAATGACAAGTTAAAGGCTGTGATTGGCTACAGATGTTCGATTGGCCACCAGTATTTACCTCGTCTACAGTGGTTTCAATATGGTGTTTCAGAATGTAATATCTTCAAAATTATTTATTTCACAATAAATATTTTGCTCTGTACTTTGAGAGACTCTGTGGTGATTATATTAATGTCTATCATTGAGGTTCTAAGCTGTAGGATAAGATATTGTGAGCTTGAATAATTCGATAAATTGAGGTCCTATCTCCTCGCATGGTTCGCTGGCCGGTTCCTTTCTATCTAAGGTGGTTCCTTATAAGGTGGAACCACTATCTAACACTGGCGGCTCTTGCCCACGAAACAGGTGAAGTGCCCCTATATTTTACTGTACAGCACTTCATCTGTTTCATGGGCACGAGCCGCCAGTGCTTTTTATTTGGATTTCCTCTTGTAGATTCATGTCATACAATCTATATCCCGTTCTTCCTCGAGATTCCAATCTTCTTGAGTGATCTGATGTTTAAACTTGAGTTTCGAAAATTCACCTTTAAATCTTAGAACAATCTTCAATGTTTGAATCTTAATAATATATTAATAATCAATCTTTCAATATAATCTTCATCTAATGTATTCAATCCTCGCGTTCCAGAAAAGCATCTAGGTCTATACATTAGTTTTATGTCTTGTTAAATGCATGTAAGCATTGAAAACAAAAGGTTTGGAGCTGGGAAGTTGATTTATTGCTTTGTAATAGCCTATAGCTTCGATCGTGTTTCAATATTGGACATTGGCCAATGAGTAAATCCAACACGAATATAGTACATATCCTATTATTTACTTTCCGGTACCGTATAGTAGAATTTTCTCTAGTGAAGCAGCTCTGACCAGAGTCAAATTACGAGGAAGCAGGATTTCATTGTAAGCATGACTTTATAAAACACAATAATAGGCTAGCCTGAACGTGTTTTGGAATTAACTTAGTATTGAGCTTTCTACTGAATGTTTTGAACAAATTCTGCTAAAATTCGACATTCATCCTGACATAATTTATTGATTTGACTGTAGGTATATTTGCTTGCTTCGACTATATCTTTGTAATTTTAATAACAATAACATTGTTATTTGACAATAATGAATCGACTTAAATAAAATTGAAGATGATAACTCCGATAACCTTCTGTTTTCATAGTGTTATTAATTTTTAAAGAAATAGCTTAATTATTAGGCTATGTAATAAGAGTTTTGGATAGTTTTTTTGCATGATTGTTACTACTTTATACAGTGCCGTACCGGTACTAACGCAACCTTTCTCGTATATTTTCAATTACTCCAGTGATCTCTAAAGAAAAATTTCTATTATGTGGAAGTTGTGTTTGGAAATTGGTTTTATAAATCATGAATAGCTTTAATGAATAAAGAAATAATATCCTTTTTAAATGCTTTTCGAATATCCGAATATTTCTTTAAACAGATTCATTCAACGAATCTTGCCTGCTATTTAGTACATTGGTCAATATGTGCAGTAGCGAAAATCCTTTATTCTATTTTTATAGCTTCAATAGGAGATTCAAATTAATTATAATTTTAATACGGAAACGGATAATTTTTTGTCATCTGATTACCCAGTGACCTTATATAGTTCTGATTCCGAAGAAAACCTTCAATTGATTACAAATTGTTTCGTCATTCTAAACAGGAAAAGCTCGTGGAGTAGAATGGATTGGAGAGGCGAAGTCAAGCAATGAGGACAACTGCTAAGCTTCTGAGTGGAAGATAAGTTTTCGCTTAGCAAATTCAAAGTCGATATTGCATTGTTTAAACAATTGATTGGCGTAATTGGAACATTTCCTACTTTTCAATAATCGACCCTTTATTCAGGCCTATTGACCCAGTGCAATCTAGAACTTAGCATAGAACTGGATCTAATTAGGAGGTCAACGACCAATTATTTGGGAAGGAAAAAGGATGGGAACGAGAGGAAAAGGATCAGGGAAGAATAGGGAGGAAAGCGACACTCTTTGCTCTGAGGAAATTAGAGCGGCGCCTGCTTAAAACTAATTAAATGCTGTTTCATTCCAAAGAAAACCTAGATTGCGAAATTCGATCTCAGATTTTCAAACTGATGATAAGTTATGATGGTTTTGTGTTAAGGTATTGAATAGTTATTCTCGATGAATTGCATAAACGTCTCAAATTGGGCAATTATGTAAGTTTAAAAAGCACCTATATGATTTTCAGGAATCAGCGTATTCTTATAAGAATACATTTATTTGAAAATGAAATAATTCTACTAGAATTAGAGATTAGCCTAATTTCATTTATTTCTCACAATGCGGATGTAAAATTGATAATTAATTCAATTATGTTATGCTTTGAGATTAAACTTGTCAAATTTTCAATTAAGAACGAGAAGTTTGGAGGGAACACACGCGTGGGTTATACAATCATACATGATGCACTGGCGGCTCGTGTCCACGAAAAAGGTGAAGTGCTCTAATGTAAAATATACGGGCACTTCACCTGTTTCGTGGGTATAATCTGGATTTACTTGGGTTAGAAGAGTTAAAATCTACAGTAATTGACTACCGTAATTATTGACGTCTGTAGAATGTGGATTCTAAATATATCATTTAATCAATCAATCAATATAATAATATGAAAAGTACCAGATATTTTCATGGTTGACAATGTTCCAAGATACGATTGTTAATAATGAATAGATAAATGATTCTCCTTTGTCGCACAATAGCTACTATTTTTTCTTCAAAAACAATTATACTGTATACTATCTATAGGTCTATTCTATAGTAGGCTTTTCAAAATACTGTAGAACTTATTATGAGCTGTGAATAGTCCAAGAACTCTGTTAAATGTGACATTCATTTCTGAGAATTGTACCTATTATTTTCCAATGTGTCATGAATATATGTTGAGGAATTGATGACTTTTTGGAAATCGAGGTAAGGAGATCACACATCACCAGGAAGTACCTACTAGCCCATTTTACAGGCAGATAAGTCATTAATCATCTTTTTTGTGACGAAAGCTTCTCATAATAATAGTCTTGACTCGCATTTTTCTCGGCTTTGTCCCCTGCACCCCCGCTTTGAGGGTAGGTTAATAGTATTTTCTGGTTAATGCGAGTGAGATAGGTTGATTGTATTGTGTCAGAGGGGAAAGGTTTGTTTTATTTCTATTTCCTTTTGTAAAGAGAGAATGATGAGTGATTCCACTATAACACTATAGAGTTTTTTTCTCTTTCAGGCTAATTGTTTTATTTTTGGCTTGTGCTTGTTGGTAAGTTTTCATTTTTTCCTTTCAGTGGTTGAAAGAGCACTCACCAGAGGGGTTTGTCTCCATTGATGGAATCAGGGTAAGACTGGGAACTCTAAAAGGGTGCTGAATTTGAATTATGGAAGGGCGCATCCTTGAGGAGGTTAACCTAGAAAAATAGAGGGTTCGGGAAACTCATGCTTTGCGGGTAGAGAACGGTCTATTTTGACCTTGAAAACTAAACTACTGCACGGGGTTAGTAGTGGCAGCCAGTCGAGTAGCTGTAGCCAATTACAGCTCTTGTTGTTTAACTAAATGACAAGTTAAAGGCTGTGATTGGCTACAGATGTTCGATTGGCCACCAGTATTTACCTCGTCTACAGTGGTTTCAATGGTGTATCAGAATGTAATATCTTCAAAATTATTTATTTCACAATAAATACTTTTCTCTGTACTTTGAGAGACTCTGTGGTGATTATATTAATGTCTATCATTGAGGTTCCAAGCTGTGAGATAAGATATTGTGAGCTTGAATAATTCGATAAATTGAGGTCCTATCTCTTCGCATGGTTCGCTGGCCGGTTCCTTTCTATCTAAGGTGGTTCCTTCTAAGGTGGAACAACTATCTAACCCTGGCGGCTCTCGTCCACGAAACGAGTGCTGTACAGTAACAGTAAAAGATATGGGCACTTCACCTGTTTCGTGGGCACGAGCCGCCAGTGATAAACATGTTTCCTAATATTGATGTAGAGGAAATTCTGTTTGAAACAAATTCCAACAATGGTACTGGAAATCAGTTTAATATTCTGAATTCTTCGCTCTCGAGATCTCGTAAGAATGCAGGGTAGGATAGTGCAATGGAATCAAAGTACACTTGTTCATGTAACTTAATTTGTGTTATGACAAACAAGTAGAGGAGAGGGCCGCAGTGTAAAATAGTTCATAAAAATATTTTTCATCACATTATCAAATTAAACATATATTGAAGGTATGCGGAAAATGTTTTTTGAGAGTACATTCATCTTCTGAAGTTGTTCAGCAGGCAGGTAAAGTTAAAAAATTGTTTTGTAATTTTTGTTCCACTGTGACCCACTCTTCCCTACAATTTAACATTTCTCTGCATTGTGCCAAATCTCTAAGATGAATCCTTGATTCAATTACCAATTTCGCTGATGTAAGGATTTCTATAGGGCAAAAGTCCTACCAATAAACCCAGAAACGAGCATAATTAACGAGAATAAATTGGCTAGATACGAGGAAGCTGCTCATAGGAGCAAAGTATGTTCATCAGAGTAAATAATACAGTCTGACAAGTTCCCATGGATGTTCTACAAGCTGAGAGACAATATAAATTCATGAAATGAATATTTATTTCAATAATTCAAATAAATAGAATCTTACCTAACAGGTTGGACCAAATTAGTGATGGTACAACTCTCATCATAACGTGCAAGGTACTCGCCAATAAAGTTAAATTATGGAAACAATTTGTTCCTTGAATAATAAAATCATAATAAATAACTATAATTAAAAGTATCAATTAATCAGCAAAGGATGAGTTAATAAATGAAGCGAATGCCAGTCTTTGATAATATTCCAGTATATAATTCTATGACATTAATAGCATATAACATTCTTGAAACTCATCAAACTTATATAGCCTACTAGCTTCTAATTCAACTTGCATAATACATAATTTTCAGAATGAATATTCATAAAATATATACATAATTAGAATGAATGAAAATATTATCTGTTTCTTGGAGAATTGGAGGATTTCTCCTCTAATTTGTACAAACATTCCAAAAGTAGGTCATGTTATACATTTTCATAAAAGCTATTATTGCGTAATATGATTATCTTAATTTATAATTAATAAATTATCGTATTATAATTTACAATTATTGTAAATTATTATTAAATAAATGAATATGATCATAAATAGATTTTATTGATTTAATATGGGAAAAACTTTTACATATGCATAAGTTGCAGTAGTGTTCAATGAATTTGTCTTGAACATAAATATAACAAATTTACAAAAGTATATTTAAATATGTCAGAGTTAATCACAAGTAAACATCAACCAGGAGACATTGATTACATCACGTGATTGCTTGATTGCAGCTACACTATATAACAATGTTATCACTCAGTATGATAAAGTAATATTTTAGTACTTATGAACATGAATATATAATGAAATACATAGTATAATCAATAATTTGTGTCATTTTATTTGGTGCTTAATCCATCTTAATTCAAAATTCGATGTTTGAAAGGGTTTGCATTAAAAATTGAGAAGTGAAGAAACATAACTGAACATAGTCTAACCTACATTTTGGACTGTATCATAATATTATTAATTTGAAAGATAGAATAGCACAAGAATTACCTTAGTATTTTATCTCTCAATGTCAGTGTTATTTGTAACATAAATAAATTCAAATATATAAAAAAATAATAAATAAATTATATAATTATTATCACTCTCCTCTCCAGGCCTTGTTGTACGTTGTCTCAGTTATGCGGAGAGTTTACTTCTTGCACCATTTAGAGTTTCAAATATCCAAAATTTTATTTAGGCCACTATTAGCCATGCTTATCATTGCTTATTATAGTTTAAAGGGTTAGAAAGGAAGACAGTCTGTCTCAGAATCTCCTAGGCACTTCTCTCATCCCCATGACGTACTCATGTTAATAATATCTCATATTATATTTCATATGGCATGAGAAATATAGGCTACTAAACTATATTTAAATATCATAATTATTCGATTACGTGCTAGGCTATAATTTTATACACTAAGATTACAATAATACAAGAATTAAGGTGTAGAACATGAATGATTTTGATGGAATAGATGATATAATAGGATATCATAGAACTCCAATATAATACGGTAGCCGGTAACCGGTTTACACCAGAATGTTAATAACATTTGATAATAACTTTTCCGAATAACGTACTATTATATAGACTTTTATATATTATATAACTTATTATATAAAAGTTATTAACAAATGTTATAAACATGGCTTATTCTCTTTTAGGATCGCTTCTTTTATCAATGATCTTTATCTTTAATGATCGAAGCTCCGACTAAGTCTGATGTTACATCCAGTCTTTAAGTTAGTTTGTAATAGTGTCAAACTACCTAAAACTCTGACATGCTTCACTTTGTGATAAAAAACGATTGAATTATTCTTGCTGTTTACTCAAATTCAATTTAATAAAAGTTACTGTTTCACTTTTATACACAGTGTGCTGAGATAACCTAAACACGAATTGATTTAAATAATTTGTGAGAAATTATTCATTCAAAGAAATGTTTCATGCTCACTCATGCTTATAATAATTATTTTACTATCATTCCACCTTTTTCAAACTCATTTATTAATAATTCAACTTCTAACCTCTGCCAATCCAAGACATGACTGTTGCATAAACTCCGACCTTTTTTGCTTCTTCATTGATGTAAGACCATAATTCTGAAACAGAGAATCAATGTGGTAGACTGGATGGATTGTTGATTGAATCATCAATAAGAAAGATAATAATTATCAAATTGATTCGATTTTTATCGATTTAAATATAGAGCTTGCTATGATTTTCAATATTAATTTTGTTAATAACCATTTGACTCATGGCATTTATTAGATATCATATGCATTTTTTTCAAATATCAATATCAAAATCTAATTGACCGAACGTAAGTGAGGTCTATGATTCAAGACGACGATTTTGCATTTGTTTGTATGTATGTATGTTCCGCATTTACGACTGAACGCGGCAATACATTCTAATGAAGTTTGACAGGGATGTTCCTCTTTTAATAGCGCGTCGATGTATATTTAAGGTTTTTCGACAATTTTTCGTCCTTATTAAGGACGAAATAAGGAAAAAGGATTGAACTATTCTCTGATATAGGTATACTCCGTAGATGATTTGATGGTATATTTATGTTGATATTACTAAAACATCACATGTTTGTGATTACATTCATAATAAAAAAATTAAAAATTTCTACTTCAGATGATGTACTCTCATTGAAGTCAGCTGAGATATTTCAGATAGGTTTTAAGTTTTTCTTTATGCGAAACGGTCCGACGGTCGACCGAAGGCTAACAACAAGAGCTGTGATTGGCTACAGCTGTTCGACTGCAGACGACCGTCAGACCGTTTCGCATGAAAGAAAACATTATTTAAATAATGATAGAGACTGTTGCCCGGTTTTCCAAGCACCCTGATGCCGACATTTTATGGAGCGTGATTGTGGCCACTGCATTGCTAACTTCCTCGCGCCGACTTTCGGAATCGAAGCACAATCTGAACGTACCGTGAATACAGACAGTGCTTTTATGACTTCGTGAGGTCTACCGTTCACAGAACTACTAGTATTGTGAACTAATGATAACTTAATAATAATATGACCAGCTCATATTGCTCAATATGGTGTATTCATTATTTTGGACCCGGAGCAGAAGCGAAAAATATATCTTTGATAAAAAAATATATAATTATCTAAAAGCAATGCTCAATTTGTATAGTTAAAGGCTTCGGTATGAAGGAGGTTCGGTTGTCCGAAGGTCCTCCCCCGGGAAAAAAATGAAATTTCAACTCCTGAAAATATATTTTTCAAGTAATTTAAAAGTTATTAGTTGTGTATTTTTCAATGTTCTCAATAAAAAATTTAAATTATTCACTCTAGGAGTAGCGAGTACTTATAGGTACCGGTACGACGTACCGGTGCGTTCCCTCACAAATTAAGCCCTATCTAAAAATGTAGTAGTCCAGTAAATAAAGTCTGTCCACACGAGTATAGAGTTCATGAAATATTCCCCAATTTTTTACCTCGGGGATTTGTTTAGACTAGTTAGGAGGTTAACATACTAATGCCCGGGTTTTCCAAGCACACTCAAATTTGAGGGACCCTCAAGTTTACTACACTTTACTACGTTTCCTATACTTATCATAGAAAATGTCAGCTGTTCATCGAAATTTGAGGGTCCCTCAACTTTGAGTGTGCTTGGAAAAACCGGGCATAAAAGTCACCGAACCTGGATGGTGATCATAGGGTGGGAGGGGGTTCAGACACTGGCGGCTCGTACCCACGAAACAGGTGAAGTGCCCGTATATTTTACTGTACAGCACTTCACGTGTTTCGTGGGCACGAGCCGCCAGTGGGTTCAGAAGATACAATTTTTCAGATTTTCGTATGAAACTCGAAAACGGTTGATCCTGGAGCAAAACTGTTATTATTATATTTTCATGCTCCACAACTTTTAGGGTGAGCGGATAGTGAATTTTGTGTCACTTTATGAGTTAGATCACATTTAAAAGCAGCTGGAACAATTTTTTTTTCAAATGAGGGTTTTGATCGAATGTAAAAAATTTTCTATTGGATCGATTTTTGTTTTTTTTGTTCTAATCGACGCAGATTTTAGTCCTCTTTGAATTCTATTCAAGGCATTTTGCTCTAGGATCAACCGTTTCCAAGTTTTATGCGAAAAACTAAAAAGGAATACCTTCTAAACCCCCTCCCCTCCCATGCTCACCCCCCAGGTTAGGGAACTTTTAGTATGTTAACCTCCTAACTAGTCCAAACAAATCCTCAAGGTCGATAATCCGGATTTGCCTCCAACAAGAAATAAAAATATTTGTAGCGTCTGCCCTTGCACTAAGTTTTTTACTATAATAGTGGGCGATGAGAGAATACATATATACTGTTACTATATATATATATATATATATATATATATATATATATATATATATATATATATATATGTAGTGTTTAGCAAAGCAAAGGAAATAATTCTCCATTATTTTCTAATAGAAGATATACTATTTTGAAACAGTTTTTCACAAATAACTTAGAGCCTGCTGGAATCGTTCGTACTTTTTAGCTCAAATATCTTTATCAATAATTGCTTCTAAAATATTATTACAAATTTTCAACATGATTCATGACCGCATAGCACATTCATGTTTGCTTTCATCACGCTTTGATTCATATTAATAGACCGCTCTACTTGCTCTGAAACTCCTGAGAGGCCAAATTACAATCTTCCGACTACTTTTGACTTTTCGAAAAGTAATTTCAATTAATTTTCAAGGAACTTTTATGCTTTCACCACTTATTTCATTAGAAGAGAAGTTTATTCAGATTTGAGGCAACTAGAAAAGTGGTGGGGGAGCCAAAAAAAAAATGAATTGATGTTTATACATCGTTGAGAATTTCATGTTTTCTTGCGTTGACTCATCATAACTGGACTTGAAGAAGTCCAATCTCACACAATCTAACAACATTGCCATTTCGAGGGTGAAGCTTTGTTGCGCAGCAGACGAAACCACCTGACCTTTTGGCGTCAGCTTGACGCTATTGGTATGTCATTTGGTGATTTCCGGCCCGGTTAGCACAGTGGTCTTTTGAGAGTCACAACCTTCAATCCGCTAGCACTGCCTGGTCAGGGTTCGAGACCCAGTTGGCATGGCTGTTTTTCACCATCAATCACCTTCAAACTCATTATCCATTACCCACGCACAATCTAAAATGCTTATATGGGCATCAACCGTAATTTAAAAAAATTGATAGTGTGCTGGTCAGATATTTATTCAGTTTTTAGTTCAGCCTACAAATTTACGAAATAAGAATAAAGAAAAAATAATAATAAACAGTTAATCGCCCAAAACTTCTTCAATTCCTGATCTATTCACATTATAAATACTTGTAGTCGAAAATTTTAGTACACACAAAACTCTAATTATAGTGGATATGTACACAGAAGATGTATTCGAGACATAACTTACTGGTAGAAATTCATATTATACTCACAAAATAGGCTAGTTCCTCTTTTATTGCGTGAGTTTTGCTCACAGAACTACGAGAACTTTTAAATAATCCAACTTCATTCAGGAGAAGAAAATCAGGATGTGAATTATTAGAAAATTATCCTCACCCGAAGGTTGCAGAATTTGTTTGTCTCCAAAAAGGGTGTCAACGTCATTTTATCCAATTCCCAATAGATCTTTCACGTGAGCTTTCGTGAAGTGGGTTTTACCATCTTTAAAGAATTTATAGAGATCCACTTGTTCTGGTCTGGAAAAAATAGAAAGTGTAAAGAAAATCGTTCAAATAAATTTGGTTGACCCGTGGGGTTGAGCCTGAGTCTGTAGCATAAAATCATAGCGCTTAAAAGGCCAAGGCCACATGATATTTTTGGTCGAATAAACATTGCTCATGACAGCCTAGGGTCTCAGGAAAAGAGTATTTCAGAAATATAGGCAGTTCCAAATATTTTAAAGAAGTTTTTTTGTGTTGTAACATGTCATTTTTGGGGATGTAAGGGTTTTCTAAAATCGCTGTAGCTCAAAAAGTATTGAACATATAGAAGTGTGAAATTGGTCTCAAATGAAAGAAAAATGAATTTCCCGAATAGGGATTTTGAAAAACGAATCTACGAGTGCTCAATTCGTAGTTACAAACTAAATAAGAAAATTTTCAAATTTTCGATCCTTTGAAAAAAATATCAAATATTCAAAATATTGAATCTAAAAACGGTTGATGATACAAATTTGCAATTAGTCTTATGCCCGGTTTTTCCAAGAACACTCAAATTTGAGGGACCCTCAAGTTTACTACACTTTACTACATCTTCTATACTTATCATAGAAAATGTCAGCTGTTCATCAAAATTTGAGGGTCTCTCAACTTTGAGTGTGCTTGGAAAAACTGGGCATTATCCTTTTTAAAAATTTTATTGTCTACAAAAAAGGCCCTATAAATTTTTCTAGTCTGACACTTGATTCGGCCACAATTCACGAGAAAAATTTTAATTAGTCTAAAGTAGCAGAGAAAAATTAATCATGATCAATCTCTTCATTTGAAGATTCAAGATTCTGCAGCAGTTCACGTACGTCAGGCAATAACAGCTGATTCGCCATCATTCAAATAATTCAAAATTCAAAGGCCGGAGAAGAGCAACGAGACGCCAATAGAAAGTGAATTTGTAACTACAAATAAAAGCAGAGTTGCTCTAGTTGTTCATTACAAGAGTCCTAAAATTTAAATCGTTCAGTATGGAGAGTAATAAATTTGGATGTAGATAGATGAATGCCTTTATTTTCCACTTAGTACAATACATAGGTGATGTGGGCGAAGTTGAGGCACAAGAGCCCCCTCTTCCACTTAACCCACAAGAAGGAGCGTGGTGGACTGAGAAAAAATTAGAACATTTACATAGGAGAAGTTGTGACATATAAGGGAAATGTAACAGGAGGAAGATCCAAGGCCTCCAACTATTTAAATAAGTTTTTTCAGGAGGCTGGCATTGAGATTATCGATAAAATAACTCTGCGCCATTAAACTATGTAAATTCCTCTGATATTCATCCAAGGAACCGAACAAATTCAATAAATAGGTTTATGGTTATTGCTCCTTTTTCAAAAGGAGAGGTGGATAAGATTGTGATCGGTTTGAAGGGGAGAAAGTCTACCGGTTTGGAATGTCGTCAATGGTAATTAAGTATTGTAAAGAAAACTTGATAGCTCCACTCACTCATTTATTGAATTAATCACTGAAGAATGGTGTGCTCCCCTATAAATTAAAAAAAGGCAAAAATAGTAGGCCTACCCATCCACAAGGGTGGTGACGAATACTTGGCAAACAATTACAGACCGATCATTATGGGAAATTATATTGGCAAGGTTCTTGAAAAATAAAATAAAATGCATTTTAATTCGTTATGTTGAGCATCTTATCCATAATCGAAGAAGAAGAAGAAGATGATGATGCGCCTGTTATAGACTGCCCAAGCAAAGATACATTCGGCCAAGATGAGAAAATGACTCCAGCTCGGTCATTATTGGTTAAAAAATTATAGATTTAGTCTCAAATTGTAGAGCAGAACGTTTTCTTCAATTTGAGACAAAATTTATTATTCTTGAACCAATATTGACCGAGTTGGAGTCATTTTATCATATTGCCAGAATATCTTCGTTGGTTGGATAGACTATATGAGAAATTTTCTAGATGGCAGGAAAGGATCTGAGGGGTGTACCAGATCAAATACTCTCTCATAATTATTTCACATTTTGCATCCTTTTGATGAAATAATCGGATGAAGATTATTGAAGATTAATGTCTGAATATTATATACAAAGAAAACTCACATATCATGTAGTCGTCTCCTAAGATTCTCAAACTTATCGCTATTGACTTTTCCCTCGGACTCTATATCTTTCTTCAATTGATCCAGGCTTCCAACTGGAAAAATGATTAGGATAGGCCTACTCAAATGTCTTATATAATAACGGAATAATATTAATGTCAGTTAAACCTCAGCCCGCCACACACTGATGATGCCTAGCCATACAATTACATTTTTACCATGAATGCCATTCAGAGACAGAGACAAAAAATCCTGTCATACAACCAAGTTGTAGAGAATTTCCTTCGCTTTCACCCTCATAAAGAAACAAAACGTGTAGCCTAGCTATCTTCTGAGATTGGCTGATTGGTTTTTCACATATTCAGGTCTAGGAGACCTGTTCCAAAGTCACCCCCAAAGACCGGTAATGAATGAATATTGCATGTCTGGTCTGGTTATGGTACTCACGTGTTTTCATAAGACTTGGATCGTATTTTTTGTAGTCTCTAACTCTCGACACATCGGCTGAAGTCACATAACCATCTTTATTGGAATCACATAGTTTGAATAGAGCTGTAATATAAAAAAAGTTCTTATACTCAGTTCATTATTGGTTGGAGCAAATTCAATCTTTGGGTATTCTTCAAGTCCTCCTTGGATTGCATTTTTCAACATGTTTTTCCTATTTTCCTATTTTTTACATTATTTTCAACATAAAATAGAATAGAGAATATTATGAAATTTACCTGAACACATTGGGATGTAATAAAAGTGATCTCTTTTAAGTACCGGTAACGTCATGCTCTGCACATGTCATGAAAGCGAAAAAATAGATCTGAATTCTTTTATATTAGCTTGAGAACTAACTACTTATTGTTTCTTGATCTAAATCGTCATGAAATTATCAAAATTAAACTTTTTGATAGTAAGACTTTTTAATAGAGTTATTTTGCACTTATTAAAAATTACATATTTTTGTCAGCTACCTTTTTCTGTTTTGAATAAATGTTGACTTTTTGAAACAAAAAGTAATTCTACTGTGAGCCTGAAAACCTATTGGTATCCAAACTATTGACCAGGTAAATTTATAGGTAAATATTTACCAGGTAAATGTCAGCATAAATCTCAAATTCTGTAATTTCACACAATTTTGTGTAATTCTGAAAACCAATAAGGCGCTATTTAAAAAACTTTTTTCGAATTTTTTACTGAAATTTTATCATGAAGAAACTTGATACAGATTCCTCTTCACTTTTAGATTTACTTAGATTTTTATAAGACGTTTTGTAGAATTTCATTTGAGCAGAGTTACAAATAATTGTCTAATACAATTATTACTAATACATACTAATACTATTTCGCCTTCCAAGAAATTTAGATTTTTATACTATTACTAATATTATTATTACTAATTACTATTACAAATACATACTAATAATATTTCGCCTTCCAAGAGCTTTAGATTTTTATAAGGCGTTTTGTAGAATTTCATTTGAGTAGAGTTACAAAAATTTTTTCTTGTAACACTAATTAGTCTAGTTCATTGAAATGTGTGTCAAATGTGTTGGAATTGAAATATTCCAGTACCCAAGAAGAGTTTTGCCTGAAACCAAGCTCTGAAGCAAAAACGTTTGATACTCACAGACCTTCGCTTGATAATTCCCTCTATTCGTCGCATCGGTTAGCTGTGGAGGAAACAAAAAGTTATTGAAGATTATATTTGTGAAATATATGTAGAACTTTGTTAAAAATTTCCCAGAATCTCAGATAGAATGATAGTATATTCTGCCTGCCATAAAACTAAAAAGTCCTTTTACGCTCTGCATCTTCTAAATGAATGTGATAGTCTAAAAAAGCTAACAAAAAAAATTATCGCAGAAGCAACACTTTTTCATTGGTTATTTCTTCTTGAATATTCAAAGTTTCATTTTCGTCCAAGTCCTCCTATTTGTAATTTTTTCACTTCAAGTTTGATTCTTAAGATCTCACTGGAAGTAGGCTACAATTCATAGTGTACTGTATAGTAATGTATTTTTGTCTGCAACGAGTGATTTCAAAAATGTAACCGGAAAATCGCTATAAATTCCAGTTATTCATGATCGGACTTTTTCACAGAATCAGGCAATACCAATCCCAGAATTTAGAGCTTTTTATTTATTATTTTTTTAAATTTAAGTCCTGAAAATATTTGATATCACAATTTTGTAGACCCAATACAATATCACTAGAGTTTTTCAGGAGAAACTCTCACCCATAAACCTCAGGCCGGTATTACACGATAATAGTTCTATGATCATACCCGATCATATGAAAAGAGATCAAAAGACAAAATCATTATTATTATCTCTTTCCATGTGATCAACTATAATAGAAATATTATTGTGTAATACCGACCTAAGAAAAATACTAGACATTTTATGAAAATACAAAATAATGACATTTTCTGTTCGCTTTAGCTTGGAGAATACAGTGGTGGTATACTCTGTCCAAACAAAGAAGACATTCTGGCGAAATAGGAAAATGACTCCAGCTCGCTAAATATTGGTTCAAAAATTACAAATTTGGGAAACGTTCTGATCTAGAATATTATATAGCTTCAAATTGTGAAAAACATTCTAATCTACAATTTGGGACTGAATTTATAATTTTTGAAGTGATATTGTCCGAGCTGGAGTCATTTTTCTATCTTGCCAGAATGTCTTCTTTGCTTGTCAGACTTTGCTTGGTCGGTTTTTGGGACATGAGTAACCTCTATCGGACGACCCACCCAGAGCCCTCTGTATCTGCTTTTCTGCTTTAGCATGCCAGAGCATTGCTCCAGGTGGAGCTAGCACCACAGTTACGGAGGCGTGCCATTGGGACTCGCCTTGATTCCCCCAAGGGACGGAGGCGGAACGTGTAGGACCCACCTGGATCCCCCTGAAACTAAGCCAGTTATGGAGGCAGGCCCAGAGCTCGCCTTGATTCCCAACCTAGTTACGGAGGCGGACCATAGGACATTGCCTTGATTCCCCCTGTGGTTAACCACTGCCAGCTCGCCCGGCCAGCTTCAACGGAAGATTGGCATGGGGCCGGGGTCACCCTGGCTAGGCCAGGTTCCCAGCACCCAGTTCCGGAGGTACGTGGGCCATTCCAGGGGTGCGTGTCCGAATCAGCGACACCCCCTTCTCAAGCCCGGACGTTCTCCCTCGGCTGTCAAGAGGCTTGAAAAAACGTCATCTCTTCTGACCCGCACTCCAGCCAGGTGCGTCATTCCTAGTGTCCACCCTCCCCAAGGAAAGAGGGCAGAAGGAACCAGAGCACGCGTCTTGGAAAGAAGGTTTTTTGGGACACTCTGTAGACTTCATCTGGTTCACATCAGTGAGGATAGAATAGAACTATTCTATGTTCTCATGTCAAATATCAAGGGAAGATGCCGCTGAGATCTCTCCAAAATCTTGCTTTACTTATAACTTTTGTAGTCCATTCACGATGGCTTGAGACAAGATAAACAAAAGCTCTGCATGTGTGTGTGTGTGTGTGTGTGTGTGTGTGTGTGACTGGAGTGGCTTCGTTTTAGCCACGACATAAACAAGACACAGCAATGTCGAAATCACGAATTTTGTTGTATGCAATCCAGAATAAGTATCTTTGAGTAATCTTTTTTATAGATACACATTGAGAAATTGCTTGTTTCGGTCGTCTCTCGGCTGCATAAACCTAAAATGAACAAACAATTATATTAAAAGTTTTCGTGTCAATGCTTTGTTTACAGTCCCGACAACAAAATTCGGGATTTTGGCATTGCTGTGACTGACTCAGAAGTGGCCCTTCTGAGAAAAGCGCCCAACTGGATCAAATTGGGCTACAAAATTTAAATCAACTCTTCATTCACAATCGATTATAATTGAAGTTTTTTTTCATAGAAAATTAAATTTCAATAACTTTTCTATAAAACACTTACCAAAACAAAACTCATGACAACAAATAAGAGCACTGATGACTTGATGATGCTCATGATTGATGTTGAACTTTCTTCAAATATTCCTCCAAATCTCTGATAGTCTGTTGGCTCAGTTTAAATTTGTCAAAAAAGTAAAGCAGAATGATAATATTATGAATGACCCTTCGATCTAATAGAAGTTGACCGGGAGGTCAAGCTCTAACTGTACAATCCAGCCAAATTTGAATGCATTTGGTGCTGTTGTAGAATTTGAGTCCTGCTGACAAATGAATTAGTCAATCAGACTGTCAGCACAATTTCGCATTTATATAATATAGATAAAATCATATATTATTAAATACTTTGAAGTGAAGTTTTGTTACAGTATCTAGTATATGGAATTGATTCGAAAATTAATTTATTCCCAACTAGCCGGCAGGCTCGCTTCGCTCGCCTTCTCCGCCTAGCTAGGGGGCTGCGCCCGTATCAGTCTGCGCCCGTCAGTATCAGCAGTATCAGTGAGTCAAGCAGGCTCGCTCCGCTCGCCTGCAAATCCTCTGTCGGTGTTAGCTGAGACAAACTGGTTCGCTTCGCTCGAGTGTAAATTCCATACATATCTCTTAACAGGGTTCTTTTGGGCATTCATCGTTCTTAGTTGAATGTTCTATTACCTCAGCTCAACCTGGGTACATGATTTGCACTAATATAGTTCAGTAGTTCGCATGAAATAAGCAGAAGTGCAGATTCCAAACATTAGAGAACATCTTGGAAACAATTGGAAACATTTCAGGCGTAACGTCGGAAAGCTTTCGAAATTTATTGAACACAGCATTTCTAGACCTAATCTGGACCTGTTTACCAACTTTCAACATTTTCTGCCAATAAGTTCTCGAAAAAATTTAAGAAAAATTCCGAAAAAAATAGTAAAACGCGTATATTGAGCACATCCTTGGGAAGGATATCGGACTGAGTTTGAAACTTATAGTTTGAAACAATATCTTCCAAATTTGTTCTCTAATAATGTAGCTGAACCATTGAGTTTGCAGTAATGATTGGTCGTATCAAGGTGGAAGATATGCAATTTGCGATACATGTACAATTTTTGAAAACTAGCCTAATCCTGAAAGGATTTCAAAAATTTTGAAGCACAACATTTCTAGACCCAAGACGAACTTCTCCACAAAATTTCAACATTTTCCGCTGATTGGTCCTCGAAAAATCTGAGAAAACGCATAACTATTAGAAAAATGCAAATATTGGAAAAAATATTGAAAATTCTCTCTTAGTGTGCGTTTAAACGTCCAACTTAACATGCTGCCTGCCAAATTTGAACGCCTTCGTTTCAATGAATTTTAGTTCTGGTGATGAATGATAGTCAGTACTATTTCGCTCTCATGGATATATAGATAAATATAATTATATACAGTATTATTGAATATTTTGAAGTAAAGTTTTGTTATGGTATCTAGTAAATGGAATTGTCTGAAAAATTAATTCATTTCCAATGTAAACAGTGATTGATGAGTGGATTGATATGCAGAATATTGAGATCTTGTTTGAACAAATTTTATTATATAGAATCATATAGCATCATGTGAGTCAGTTCGCGTAAACTGAAGAGACACGTCATCATGATGTGAAGTGTGTTGTAAGGGCGTGTCATCTTTACTTGCGAGTACTATAGACCTACCTTATCACAAATCTCATATGTTTTATTATTAAATACAGTAATTATATTCTTCATTCTTTTCATTATTATGTCCTGACAAATTTATCTAGTCACTGAGTGAACTCAAATGATTTATCTGTTGTAGATGTAAACTATTCAAAAATATTCAAGATAAAGAACTATGAAGACTGGATATACAGGTAAGCATATAATTGAATCATAGTTTGTAATTTGCATAGTGTGTGACGTCAGGAACTATAAAGACTAGGTAAATGTAGGGCTCTCAAGTATTTAGTAGGGCTCTAAGGACCTAGTTCCTTAGGTAAAGGCAGTCGCCATTTCGAGTCATAGCATCTGTTGCATCTGATGTTTTCTAGCATCTGGGATCTGGTGCATCTGTTGAACTGCATGTTTTCTATTGCTTGCGACTTTCAAGAACTAATAGAGTTGATAGGCACAAAGTTAAAAAAAATTACCCAAATTGAAAATTTAAGGAAAAAAGCAACGATAGACTGAAAAAAATCCATTTGACAATCCCAAAGAAATGCGTTTTTATCAGATTAGAGAAGTTTAGATTTCTGTTAGAACAACAAAATATTTATGCTTAATAAGAAAAATTCTATCAATTTTATTCATTCTTGTTTTTAGATTGTAAAAGCTATGAATGAATCTAATTATCCTATCATATTCACAATACTATAGAATATCTAATTTTGGGACTCTTGGTATGAAGAGTTCCATGTAGAGTATAAGTGACGGAGCGACGTGGCAGAGAGTAGCAAGAGAGAAGACGGATTGGTAGAGAATTGAAACTGTATAATATATAAGAATAAATAAATTTAAAAAACGTGTAGACTCTGTACAAGAATTGGGATCAGATGAGAAAAACTATAGAACGCACTTGAAACTTTATCCTTCTATAATAGAAGGGAGATACTGTAGTTACACCCTTGCAGCTGCTGGTATTGCGTTTTTGAAAATTGTATAAAAACTTTAGATTTGATTTCAAACTATTTGTAATGGAAAAAACAATATTCAGATTATTGATTTATTTTTTAAAAACATACTTAATCCAATACGTCAATACTCCTATGGATTTTTTTACTATTTGGTGTAAGGAATCAGTCTTGGAAAGTTCGACAGACTCTTCCTGGAACGTCTTATATCGAATAATTATACCATTTAAGAACAAAATTCCATTAACATTAACTTTCTTATTACAATTCAAATTGTGCAAAAACTTGGTAATCCATACAAAGAGAATATATTTCCTTTTTTCTTACGATACTATTAATGTACTAATGAGTAGATAATATGTTTTCAATTTTTATTCACAAACATAGAGATTGAGAACAATGAAATAATATTTACAAATAATTACATCTACCCTATAGAAAGTATAGAGTGAAGATCTCTAAGGAATCTCTCTAAGGAATTGAGAGATCTGCAGAAAATCTATCTCCTAAAACTTCCAAGTGATTGTTAACACACTTATAAACAGATATTGCTAACAGGATACAGAAATACATTTTTAGAAAGTACTGGCTCAATAGAATAGGTAGATAAACGGACTTACCAAGAAGTAGCAAAAGGAAGAAACGTCAAAACTTTTCCACAGAATGAATCCAACTCAGAAGACTGCAAGTAACTGATCTTAGGTTGAATGATAATGCTTCAATTTTCACACTTAATTAGTGCATATTATTTTAAGTCACGTTTTTTGATAAATTCGACCACTGGTTGCGTGTTGGAGTCTTTCGATTGGCGGATAAATGGACCGCCATGCTTGTAAGTCGTCAAATTCTGTGTTGGTGTCTTTTGATTGGTGGATAGATAGGCCGCCATGTTTGTAAGATGTTGTCAGCTGTTATGAGTAAGTACACTTACCATCCAAGCATTGCTCTCTTTCTCTGATGTTATTCATCTACTCTTCAAGGACGCCCTTGAACGGGGAGAAGAGTTACAGTCCGTCAAAGCAAAGAAGGCACTCTGGCAAAATGGGAAAATGACTCCAGCTCGGTCAATATTGGTTCGAAAATTATAAATTTGATCTCAAATTGTAGGAAACATTCTGATCTACAATTCAAGACCAAATTTATAATTTTTAAACTGATATTGGCCGAGTTGGAGTCATTTTCACATCCTGCCAGAATGTCTTCTTTGCTTGGATAGACTACTCGTGGCCCCTTGGTGGCCCCCTAAACTTGCAGATGCGATCTTACGTTAGATGGAATGCACTTTGTAGAAGTTAACAGATTTCCATCCAAAAATAAGTTTTTAAACTTCAAAAAGTATAATCATTTGTAATGAAGGGAATATTGGGAGGTGATTATTGTAGTTCTTTGTAGGTTTGAATATATTTCTTCTCCAGGTTATTGAACTGAATAGTTTAAGGGGGGATTTCACCATAAGTGTTCACCGTAACTAGGCTAAGGCCGCACTGCCGGTGGGTAGAGCATGGAGGGTGGAGGGTAGTTGGTAAATCTATAGAACATACACACCAACCACAGTAATACATCAACGAATGGTATGACGTTATACTGTTTTTTGAGGTTATGTTGTCCATATTTAAGAATTTCAAGATGGCGGCTGAACACATACCATTCATACGATGTATTACTGTGGATGGTGTGTATGTTCTATAGATTTACCAACTACCCTCCACCCTCCACGCTCTACCCACCGGCAGTGCGGTCTCAGCCTATGGGTTCATCCCGCCAAGACTTTTCAATTCAGGAAAGATAGAATAATATGATGATAAAATAACATTTTGAAAATAATAATTGAATAAAATATTCTAATGAAAATAATAATTGAATAGATTATTATAATGAAAATAATAGTTAAGAAATATCATATTCTCGTAGTTTAAAATATAAAATAGGATGTAAAATAATGTATAAATACAGTATAAAAAAAATTGTAATGGCCTCATCTAATTTTGTCAGATATTTTTGTTCAGTCGATAGATCACCAGGATCCACACACGTCACTCATATCATACATCAACTCTTAGATTAAAATCACAGCCAAGAAATTAAATTCTATAGAACAAAACGTGTACTCAATCAATGAAGATCAAGTAGAAAAGATACGACTCTTCACCTTTCCTGCAATGGATGGTGAAAGTGGTTAGCAAGAGAAAAGTTAAGAAGGAAGAAATCTCATTGAAAGGGAAGAGGTTATATGAAATAAAACTTATTTAATGAGATGAATGGGAAGAAATTATAAAACACATTTCCTGAGAGAGGAGAAGAAATATGGAATAATAATTTCACAAATCCTCAAATTGTTCAGTGAGTACCGGTCCAATTCGCCGGTAGTCTGTCCAACAAAGAAGACATTCTGTCAAGATGGAAAAAGGACACCAGTTCGTTCAATATTGCTTAAAAAATAATGATTTTATTATTTTAGACGGGAAGTCTTTTAAAGTTCGCCAGCTCCACTACAGTCCGTCCAAGCAAAGAAGACATTCTGGCAAGATGGGAGAACGACTACAGCTCGGTCAATATTTGTTCAAAAATTATAAATTTGGTCTCAAATTGTAGATCAGAATATTTCCTACAATTTTAGATCAAATTTATAATTGTTGAACCAATATTGACCAAGCTGTAGTCGTTTTTCCATCTTGCCAGAATGTCTTCTTCGCTTGGATAGACTACAACAAACAATTATTCAATTCGGGTGGCCTTGACCCATCTAGTAACAATAATGATGATGAATTATGTTCAGCTAATGATAATTTAAATAGAAGGCATACGCCAAAATACATTCAACAAAACTCAACAAAATTCAATTAAACAAAACTCCGGGTGATTCATCTTACTTTCTTACTCTAATATGTCTTTAATTATTATTACTTATGTTTCATCTCATCAATTCATAATCAATATTATTTTAAACTGATCTCTCGCTCCTCTTTGATGAAATGTGATCTAACAATACGATAGGCCTATATTTGCAAGATTATCGAAGCTTTTTTTGGAGAAATGTGATAGCCTACATGAGTGTAAAATTAATTTAAACTTGAACTCCGAGTTTCCGAGTATCTTTCAGGTTTTTCATTTTTCAAAACTGCTAACTTGCTAAAGCTTTGCTGACAAGAATATTGTTGTATTCCCAAATATATATCTCAATATTGTGATAAAAATGCTACTGTATTTGAAAATATACCAGGGAAAATAGGATATAATGACCATTACAAGTTTCCACTCCAATCCACGTGGGAAAGAATTCACGATTTCGTGCAATGTTCCTTGATACTTGGTAAACTGAAATTCGAAAGGTTGACCCTCTAAAGCTAAACCATGTGCTTGATAGAATACAGCGATTCCTGAAAAACTTCTCGGTTTCTAATTTTTTGCTACTCACGCGAAAAAAAGCGTCAGACAGAAAAAAGTATTATTTCTCTCTGTTTTCTAGCTGATACAATTCATAAGGGATTGATATAAATCTCTATTCAAAACATAGGCTACATCAAAATTTACATGAATGAGTCTCCAATATTATTATTTTTAAGACAATAATTATGTATCAAAAATGTATGTCTGGCTCAACAAGGAGGGCCAAGGCCTACCAGCTGGTTGCCAGTTTCAAATTCACTCTACTATACAGCCCGTCCAAGCCAAGAAGACGCCCCGGCACGACGGGATAACGGCCCCAGCCCGGCCAATACCGGCCCAAAACCCATAAATTTTCAATCAGAACTCACAGTCCTCGAACCAACACTGGCCGAGCCGAAGCCGCCCCCTCCATCCCGCCAGAATTCTTCCCCTCTCCCGGCCGGACAGACTATACAGCAAGCAAAAAATCATCAACCATGATAGAGGTAACGTGTGGTTAGCACGTTGATCCTCTCAACCATAAGCCAGTCTCCGCAACCAATTGGCGGCGCAGAACACCTCTGAATAACATGCAGTTAATCAGTTAGAGTGTAATGCAACGATTACTATTCATCCAGAGACGGGAAACGACTGACTGTCTTTACTAACGACAGCCAATCTCCCAAAGGAGGGTATTATATAAAAATTATGTTGAAATAAATTCGTATAAAATTAATAAACTCAAACTTATATGTTGGATAATGGCAGAGTTTGATTTTACAAAAAAAAATGTATTTTTAAGAGCTGGTACGGGTCTAATAATTGTACAAAAAGATTAGACCACAGAGTAGTGCTGATAACACACTGTAGGCTAAAAACACTTTAATTGCCTCGGCTACACTAATATGTTTTCTCAGCCTGCGCTAACTATACATTGTTATGAAAATAATATATAAATGATGATTCAAACGTTTTTTGAATGCAACTCTCATATCATTGAGGATTGTTGAGAAATGATGAAGATTGTCTCAAACTTTCGATGCATTTTATCGATTGCAAATTTATCGATGCATTTTAGAAATGCGCCGAACTACATGCAACGGAATAATCTGGATGTGACTGGAAATTCAATACATTTTGATAATAATACGGTTTCATAATACGGTCAAATGCGAGGATAACCTCTTGCTTTGATGCTGTTCCCGTTTCAAGCTGACCCTCGCTTTTTCTTCACACTTGAAAACAATCCTGATCGCACTGTGTTCTCGGATGTTAATTTATACTGGCGGCTCGTACCTACGAAACAGGTGAAGTGCTCGTATCTTTTACTGTACAGCACTTCACCTGTCTCGTGGTCACGAGCCGCCAGTGGTTAATTACAAAACCGCAAAGAAACCCGTATTACATTCAAACCGCATTTGTCAGTTTACTATTGTGGAGACAATTGTACCTGGAAACCAAATACTATTCAAAATATGACACTTGGGGCTCAACTAGAATGACACTGCGTCAAAAGGTCGATATCCTTCAACGATTTATAGTTCGCGCACGCTGAGAAGAGACGCCATCACAGTGTAAAGTGTATTGTGACGGCGTGTCTTCTCAGCTTGCACAAACAATGTCACAAGCACAGACGGGAAGTTGTTGGACAATGAGTGCAATTGCGGAAAAATGATTGTTCCATTTGCCACTACAGTTTATTTACTTGGAATTTCATTTCTAAATGTTGATATAGTCTGTCCAAGCAAAGAAGACCCTCTGGCAAGATGAGAAAATGACTCCAGCTCGGTCAATATTGTTTCAAATACATAAATGTAATTCCAAATTGTAGAAAATATTCTGTTCTACAATTTGAGACAGAATCAATATTTTTTTAACGAATATTGACCGAGCTTGAGTAATTCTCCCATCTTGCCAGAGGGTCTTCTTTGCTTGGACAGACTATACTTGCATTTATCATGTTTGATTCAATAAAGAATTCTTGAATCTGTAACAAAAGTGGCATGTGTGAATTGTTTTGCAGAAATAAATTTTTGTATGACAACTTCTTATTGTCAAAATTTGTGTTTGAAAATTCCGAATTTAGTTGGATGAGCATTGAGGTACATTTTATTAATATATTGATCACAACTCAGTAGAATATTGTTATGATAACTTCATAAATAGCTTATTCTGATCTAAATATTCACATTATATGTGAGATTTATGTTAGTCAATTATGGGTTTAAAATTAATAATAAGGACTGAAATTAAAAGTCTTCATAAAGCCTGGTCTCTATTACTACTAAAGTCGCACGGGCATATGAAGTGATATAGAGCATCGTATAGACTGTCAAGCAAGAAGAGCCTCTGGCAAGATGAGAAAATAACTCCAGCTCGGTTAATATTGGTTAAAAAATTATTGATTTGGTCTCAATTGTAGAAAACATTCTGATCTACATTTTGAGGCCAAATCAATAATTTTTGAACCAATATTGCTGACGGAGCAGGAGTCATTTTCTCATCTTGCCAGAGGCTCTTCTTTGCTTGGACAGACTATACACTGGTCAGTTGATTTTTGATTTGTGTTGTTTCTAGAATATCTTGTGCCCACGACTTGTAGTAATAGAAACCTAAATTAAGTATAAAATCCCAGATTAAATTAAGATTGATCCGAACTGTTCATTAGCCAAGTGAAATTCTATTGAAAAAATATATAGTTACATTTTTCATCGACTAGAATTTTTATTCTTTATTTCTTTTAAATCGGTAACAATATATAGTATTTTCAAAGATATTCTCCGAAACAACAACACGTTTATCGTGATTCAGTACTGCCATGGATTAAAACTTAATGACTCAACCAGTAAATAAAACTTGATGATCGATAGGATTCATGAATCGTTTATACCTGTATAGTTGGTTATATCAGGTTGAGAAAATTATGTACCAAATTATGAAATGTTCTGCCAAAATGGACGACACGATGCTGGCAGCCATTTCGCTTACAAAATGGTCGATGAGTGTCTATCGACCATTTTCTTATCACTTGAATATCCCCCACCAATGGGCGTGGCTTCTCTCAACCAATGACAGGCCTTCTACGGTGACGATTGTTTGTCCCGCCCTACTGGCCAATTGTAGAGATTATATCAACTGTTTGTTATATTATCATACACTTCTGTATTCGAAATACAAGTATTTGTCATACACTGTGTAAAATACAAATACGAGTCAAACATTCAACTTCAAATTCACATTCAAGATTGATGATAAAATTTTCAATGGAAATCTTACACGATGTAATTCTTTATTCAATTAGGATAAGGCTGAGTGTAAGAGAGGATCTGCGAGACCTAACTTCGCCTTACTGTAATGAAAGACAATAAATAATTCAATAAATGGAAGAATATGAAATTGAGCAACAAGAGGCTTCAACAACGATTTGGAGAATCATAGAATGGTATTATATAATATATATATATATAATAATGATAGATATTATATATAATATAGAAGATTCCAGTTCATGTCCTTACTTTTCATGAAGGCATAAATTTAGAAGAGTAAAAATTAAAATGTCCATTGTCCAATGTGTGGATAAATATTTTAGGCCTATAGTTCGCGCAAGTTAAGGAGACACGTGTCATAATACACTTTATCTGTAAAAAAGTGTCTTCTCAGCTTGCGCCAACTATAATAGAAGTTGTTTAATATTGATGAAGATCATTGAACTATATAAAAGACTTTTCATTAACAAACAGGGCTCTGACCTCTAACAACATCTAAGATTTTTGTACACATGCATTGATGTTTGACCTAAATTCAACATCTATGAGTTATATTTAAAACCAAAATTTGTTTACTACATTAATGTCGTTTAACTACATTTTCTGTTAAACTACATTTGAAGATTGTATTTGATTGTATTATAATGTATTTGAAGATTTGATTTTTGTGTTCTAATGTTCTCCATGACTATCAAGATTCATGAGACATGTTTGAAAAATTCAAGTGACAGTAGTGAGTTTCTGGCTGACCAGAAGCCCAACTTGGAATTAGGTCTCTAGGAATTCTTTAGTCAATGACTTTTAAATGCTGTAATAGTCTGTCCAAGCAAAGAAGAAATTCTGGGAAAATGACTTCAGCTCGGTTAATATTGGTTCAAAAATAATGGATTTGGTCTCAAATTGTAGGTCATGATGTTCACTAGAATTTGAGGCCATTTTTATAATTTTTGAACCCATATTGACCAAGCTGCAGTCATTTTCTCATCTTGCCAGAATGTCTTCTTTGCTTGGACAGGCTATACGATCGGTTTCCCCGTAATATGTTATCGCTCCAGCATGAGTGCTTAACTTTTTTCTCTCACTCGGATCAAAGTATAGCCTACTTACTACTCTTTCTAAGATTATTGTTTTAACGGTTACAATCGAGTTTGATTAAAATCCCAGAAATTTCCAATCGACCTCTGTGATCGGTGACGTAGTTTATGGTAATCCTTTCACTACTTGGAATTCCGGATAATTTTTCGGATGAGTCACTTGAATAACTGTTCTACTACTTCAGTTTCTACTGTTACAAGTGATAGTGTAGTTTCAATGACCCCGGTCTCAAATAATATTTCAAACAGTAGAACGTGACTTTGTTATGGTGAAGAGTGGTCTAGTATAACACTGCTTGAGTTATTATTCATGGCTACTCTATCATTTGATGAGCTAATGCACTTGTTGTTCGAGCCAACAAAGTTGAAATTTTTTTAACTCTATCAGCTGACCAAATATGATAATTGTAGAAACAACAAACAATGGGCAGAAGAATATTTGCCTAGTTTTATTGCGATATTGTAAGGGAATCTTTGCCAAAACATTATCATGCTTCATTTGAAATGAATAATTTACATTTTATTGTGAAAAACACTTGAAATAGAAAACATTTCACTTTCATTTATTTGTGACAATTTTTTTCTACATAGAGTTTTGTCGTCATCAGACTGAGCAAAAGTGGCCGTGCTCAATTTACTATGAGTCTTCTTTAATTCAATCTCAAACGAATAACCGATCAATATTGATATTATTGATATTATTGATATTATTGATATTATCAGTCTCCTATGTCTAGAACCTGATTACATATTATTGATGAATGAATACATTCTACAAATGATTATTTCATTTTGATTTACAGTATGTTTATAATACTAATCACATAGGAATAATTTTAGGCTTTTACCTCTTATCTGATTTTATTCGAAGTATTCTAATTTGAATGATCAAATATAACTGTATGATACTATTATTCGAGCTAGAAGATTTATCTATGGTAATAAATTCAAAATACAGTAGAATTATTTCGGCCATAACGTGTTTTGTTATCCATGTAGGCGAGTAGACAAATTCCATAATTTCCATTTTTAATCTGAAATTTTATCCTTGACAATGACACTATTACATCTTGCAGTTTGTATGGCTTTTCTTTGCAAATTGAATTGAGACGAATAACACGTTTATTAGCGAAGAATTATTTATATAACTGCTCAACTTCGGAGTACTTTCTTCAAAATGTGAATGCCATATTCAAGAGCTCAATAATAATTTTGATTATGCAACAGAAAAGTCTTGAGCATTGCAGTGAGTTTCTTTCCAAAGATGAAAGGCTTCATTCCTGATAGAAAATTGTTAGCAGATTCCTTATGGCTTATTCTTATGAGCATACTATTCAAATATAGTGCATAACACCGTCTGGGCAAGTGGAAATTTAATTTATATCAAAAATAGAATAATTGAAACTAAGAATAATTTTAGATATTTATATCAGGAAATTAATTCAATCTCTATATATGAAAGCGAAATGGCACTGATTCATTCATTCATTCATTCATTCATCACCAGAACTAAAAATCCACTGAACCGAATGCGTTCAAATTTGGCAGGCATGTTCTATTGGACGTTTAGACGCGCGCTAAGAACAGGTTTTAAAAACTTTTCAAGGATACGCCAAATATTCGAGTTTTTCTATAGTTTTTCTGTGTTTTCTTCATTTTTTCGAGAACCAATCGGTAGAAAATGTTGATATTTGGTAAGCAGGTTCAGATAAGGTCTAGAAATGTTGTGTTGAAATATTTTTGAAATCCGTTAAAGATTACGCCAGTAACCGGGTTTTCCAAATTGTATATGTATTGCGGGTTGTATATCTCCCGCCTTGATTCGACCAATCCTAACTGTGAATTCAATGGTTCAGCGAGATTATAGATGAACTAATTGGGAAGATATTGAATCAAGTTTCAAACTATGTCCAATACACTTCCTAAGGTTGCGCTCAATATTAGCTTTTCACTATTTTTGGAGTTTTTCTTAGATTTTTCGAGAACCAATTGGCAGAAGATGTTGAAATTTGGTAAACAGGTCCAAATTAGGTCTAGAAATGTTGTGTTCAATGAATTTCGAATCCCTTCTGAACGGAATTTGCAGGCGAGCGAAGCGAGCCTGTTTGTCTCAGCTGACACTGACAGAGGTCTTGCAGGCGAGCGAATCGAGCCTGTTTGACTCACTTATACTGCCGATACTGTCGCGGGTCCAGGCGGAGGCGAGCGAAGTGAGCCTGCCGGCTAGTTTAATATAAAACACAGTTTGAAATTGTCTATTCCACTCTTATCAATAATTAATCCATCGTGGAGTTGCACTAAATCAATCTTGATTCTACAAAGTCAATTTATATCAGCCGGTTAAAAACCGGACGTCCAGAAATTTTGATGTGTGAATTGTGGATAAAGTCGCTTAAAGATTCTCTCTGCCTTGTTTACTGGATGTCAAAAATAACAATTTCCAGTATGCTATTCCGTATATTGTTGATATAGTCTGTTCAAACAAAGAAGACATTTTGACAAGATGGAAAAATGACTTCAGCTCGGTCAATATTGGTTCAAAAATTATACATTTGTAGGAGACATCCTGATCTACATATTGAGACTGAATTAATGGTTTTCAAACCTATATTGACCGTGCTGGATTATTCATCAATTTTGCGAGAATGTCTTCTTCGCTTGGATAGACTGCTGGCAGTCTGTTCTATAGATTATCCATAAATTAATATTAAACAATCTCCCCGCCTTGAACTTGCTGCGTAAATGTTTTCGGAAAGATCCATCATCTTTGAAAAAACAGAATAACTCTACTGTTGATTTACTGAGAACTATTAATAATCAGGCTTACTTATTAAAGGTGTGACATAAAAACCCATTGAGTGCCCAGTGGTTAAGTACATGTTCCCATGTAAATTTCAACTATAACCTACAGGCTACAGCAGACAAAGGGAAAATGTTCTATGTAAAAAAAAACAGAATACGTTTTTAAAAATCTTCAGAAATATTATTAAAAGTAAACCACATACATGTTTAGATTTTTAGGTAATTTTCAATGGGACTAAACAAAATTATATATTTTTTTATAATATTAATTATTAGTTATTATATATAACTAGCAGGCAGGCTCGCTTCGCTCGCCTTCTCCGCCTAGCCAAATAGCTAAACTTTTGTTTCAAGTCAACTTTGGTTCACATTTCACATTTTGGTGGATTATAATAACGAATAGATTATTTGAATAACAGATTAATTGACATTATTATAACAAGCCGGCAGGCTCGCCTTCGGACCGCCCTGACCCCGACAGTATAGGCATGTAAGTGAGTCAAACAGGCTCGCTACGCTCGCCTGCAAAACCTCCGTCAGTGACAGGTGAGACAAACAGGCTCGCTTCGCTCGCCTGCAAATTCCGTTCAGAAGGGACTCGAAATTTATTTCAGCATTTCTACACCTGATCTGGACCTGTTCACCTAATTTCAACATTTTCTGCCAATTTGTTCTAGAAAAATCTAAGAAAAACTCCGAAAATTCCAAAAAAATAGTAAAACGCTAATATTAAGCGTAACCTTGGGAAGTATATCGGAAGTATATATAGTTTGAAAGTTGATTCAATGATTCAAACTTGATCTTCCAAATTAGTTCATCTAAAATCTCGCTGAACCATTGAATTTACAGTAAGGATTGGTCGTATCAAGGCGGAAGATATGCAACCCGCAAGACATCTACAATTTTGAAAACCTGATAACTGGCGTAATCTTGAACGGAATTCAAAAATATTTAAACACAACATCTCTAGACCTTATCTGAACCTGCCTACCAAATATCAACATTTTCTACCGATTGTTTCTCGAAAAAATGAATAAAAACTTTGAAAAACTATAGAAAAACTAAAATATTTGGCGTATTCTTGAAAAGTTTTCAAAATCCGTTCTTAGCACGCGTCTAAACATCCAACTGAACATGCCTGCCAAATTTGAACGCATTCGGTTCAGTGGATTTTTAGTTCTGGTGATGAATGAATGAATGAATGAATCAGTCAGTCAGTCAGTGCCATTTCGCTTTTATAGATATAGATAATAATTATATATTAATAATAATGATATAATAATAATAATAATAATAATAATAATAATATATAATAATAATAATATAATAATAATAATAATAATATATAATAATTATATGTATAATTATTAATTATATTATTGTATTTATTTCTAAAGTAGCCCTAACTGTATATTTTCAAGAACAATATAAGCAGCTTAGTTGATGCTTTGTTAGGAAAATATGAATTTTTAGTCTACTCAGACATTGATCGACCTTGAATGCATGAATGCAAGTTTCCTAATGGCATCAGATGCTAAAATACAAGGACTTTTCCTTCTTGAACCCGTATAAACTACATGCCGTACATACTTGTTGATGGGACAGCTCATCCCCAGGAGTAGATTCATATACGATTACAAATCTCGAATGCATTATAAATTACCCTATGCATCATATTTGAAAATCCTCTTGGAAAAAATTTTACCAGGCAAATACTATACAAAAAATTGTTACAAGTATTGCGAATTACTTGAACATCTTAGATTACATGCTCCAATTTAACATACAGCCACTGGCAGCGCCTATGTAAAATTGTTGCTAATTTAATTCTAAGAAAAATAATATCGTTTATAAAAAATGTTGTTTGCACAAAAGAAGAATAAATTCCATTTCCAATTTACAAATTGAAGTTTCCATTATTTATACTGACTGACAAGCTTTCAACTCTTCTAAGATTAAGATTTTCCATAACATTGGAATAATGGAATTTCAGCTTTCCAATCAGGAATAATCATTATCCTTCAGAAATCCAATATTCCTTTAGAAGAAGTTAGTTATATTCGAGTACTCTATTGAATATTTCTTTCGAATTATTTATTAATATCTTCTCTTATTATAAATATAATTTAATAAACTCTCTTAATAATGAATATTTTTATTCATTTTCCTTCTCTTATTTCAATACTCACAAATAAACTCTACGATTTTCTCTATTGAAAAATATAAAAATTTCCATGCTTAATACATATGAAAAGCGTACCTAAAACATAATATTCAAGCACTGGTTCAGGGACGAATATGCAGCCATCTGTTGTATAGTCTGTCCAAGCAAAGAAGAGCCTCTGGCAAGTTGTGAAAATGACTCCAGCTCGATCAATATTGGTTCAAAAATTATTAATTTCGTCTCAATTGTAGGAAATATTCTGATCTAAAATTTGAGATCAAATCAATAGTTTTTGAACCAATACTGACAGAGCTGGAGTCATTTTCTCATCTTGCCAGAGGCTCTTCTTCGCTTGGACAGACTAGTCACCGTGATCAAGCGATTGCAGTGGTGCAAAAAGATTGAGAAATGTTGACAAGTGTAGGCGTGTGACATGGTTTGTAGCGATCATGGCCGCCGAGAAAAATGAGATGAAGTTCACGACGCAGGAAAAGCAGCGTCCGCCGATCGATCTTGGAAAAAGCCGTTGGAAAATCCATCGGAAAATCGAGGTTAAGGACGCGGCGGAGGTGAAGGATATGAATGAGCAGTAATGTGAGATGACCGTACGGCCTTGGCGTGCTGTATAGTCTGTCCAAGCAAAGAAGACATTGGCATGATGCAGAGATGACTCCAGCTCGGTCAATATTGATTTAAAACTTATAAATTTGGTCTAAAATTTTAGAAAACATTCTGATCAACAATTTGAGATCAAATTGATAATTTTTGAACCAATATTCACTGAGCTGGAGTAATTTCCCTATCTTGCCAGAATGTCTTCTTTGCTTGGACAGACTAGAAATACGAGAAATGCGTAGTTGTAAGCTTACTTTTCGCTTTAATTGATCGCTAAACCTTCATTCACCTTGTCCAAGTTTACACTTCGCATTCTCAAAAATAGGATACTACTACACTGCTTTTGCGGAGTAGAACTCAGGAGACTGTCAGTGATGACGTCACACATTGATTACGTCATACGGTGAGCTTGCGACAATGAGAAAAATGTTGAGAATTTCTTGACAAAAATATGATGATGATCTGTGTTGTCAGCTTATGACAATGACTTGAAACAGCTTAAGACTTTATTGATAGATATATGCATCCATTCAATACTTATGGTTGTGATGTATTCATGTATAATTTATTCTATTGGAATAAATAATGAACCTAAATAATATAAAAAATTTACACCAAGCCCCAGCTATTTCATCGATCTGTAAATTTGTGATTATTATTTTCATTAGCATATGGCTTAATTTGGTGGAGAGACTAAAAGGTGTTCCACCTCGCCGACATAACCTTGTTTAGTAGGAAACATGGTAGAAGTTATTGTACATGATCACAGTTATTTTGATTCGGAAGAGTCATTTCAATTCAGAAAGTCCTAAAACACCAAAGCACAAGTCAAAATCACTAATCGAAAACGATTTGTGATTGAGTGGATCAGATTTATATTATGATATCTTATTATTAATTGTAGACTTTGGAAAGAAAGTTTCCGGTTACGTGAGGAAATTAAGAAATTATAGTTTTAAATGTTCATTATTCTTAGATTTGATTTATAAATATTAATAATGAATCACAAATAATAAAATTAATTCAAAGGATACTGTGAAGAGATAATACAAGTACTGTCACAGATGATAAAATTAATTCAAATTGTACTGTGATTTATTATACATTAGTAGCCCTCGAAACAATGTAAACATTAATTTTCCCTGTATTTTCAAAGCACAGATGCACATACGCGAAGTTCGGAAAAGAATGCGAATTCCCTAGATTATTTAAATGAGTAAAATTCGCCTTCGTTGCCAAAATTCGCTAAGGTGTAATCGTCAATTGAGTAATTGGTTCAACTAAGTAGTTTCGTCAAAAATAAACTTTTTTCAATTCTCAACTTTGTGAACTTGGAAATAAATTCAGTCTCTGAAATTAGATTCGTTACGAGGGTGACCTATATATATTATGTTATCTGTAATTTATGTAACGATAACGTCAACAGGTCGACACACAACTAAGGAGAAATAGGAGCTCAAAAATGTATTATTAAACCGGAAGCCTACAAGTTTAGCGACGATTGAATATTTTTTGTCTTTTCTGTTTTCTTATTTGAAAGTAGGCCTCAGAATATTCTAGAACCGGAACAGGGTCAGAGTTCTAGTAGACACTCTACAAATCTAGAAGTCAAGATCAATTGTCAAATAGCTCGTTGACAGATAAGGAAGGAAAGTCTCAAAGTTTTTTTTCAAATAAATGACGACATTGTTTTTTTTTATTGCGGTGATACACACATAAGTATTTTACCTTGTGCGTAGGTAATGGATGTTGGATGCGAAGGTGATTGATGAGGTGAAAAACAGCCATGCCTACTGGGACACGATTTGTTGAATTGATTTATTGATTGCAATTATTATCAAGATTCTCATTTCTCAATGCAGTCTTTTCGCAGGATCCAAATTGAAAAGTTTTGGCAATCCCATTTCTAGGTCAGATCAGCCTTCCTCGTAGGGTCTCAACATAGCTTCCAACCATTCTTATTTGAATAAATAAGTCATTCTATTCTATTCTTTGATGTCTATGGGGCGGGTTTTGGCAACCTACTCAGAAATCTGTTTTGATTCAACGAGAATGTGAACGTGACAGAGAGAACGAAGTTCAACATTCTTAAAAGGAATAATTGTGTACTAGATTTAATCTCCTTCGTATTTCCATTGAGATGTCAAATCATTGGTACCTACAGCCCAAAAGGAGTCGTCATCTCTCCTCTCTTCTTATTATCCACGCACAAGTCTAGAGCTCATGTCAGTATCAACGTCTATAAAAAATAAGAAACTCTGTAATTATTATTCATTAGAATAGACCCTTTCCCAGAATATTTTAACGTTGGAATAAGAGTTATTAAATTAAGAATTATAAATTAAATTAACAATTATTAATTAAAATTAATCAAATTGATAATCATCAATTGAAATTAATTAAATCAAGAATTATTAATTAAAATCTAGATTTAGGTGATAAAATTATCTCTAGACTATACTGTAGTTGCCCATCAAACAACACATTTAAATAGATTACAACATAATATTATATTATGTAATATTATGTTGTAGGCCTATATTATAAATCATCATGTAATATATACTTTTTATTACTGCTATATTTTATCACACGCTTTCAATATGCCATTTTTTCAATCAACAAAATTCAAATTATTTCAGTCTCATTGGATTGTAATTCTACTATTATTAAATGGAATATCAGCAATTCCAGGCACTTATTTCACGTGTAGCCTCCTTTATTGACTTGATTTGGTAGATATGATATACTTAACAATATTCCTACTCTCAATTTTCTCAGCATGTTAAAAATCTCTAAGATTTTGTTCATTTTGCTATAGCATGTGAGCTTAGGATAAACTATTTTCACATCTTTGAATATTGTTGAAAATTTACTGTGTTTCATCATTTATCCAAGATTAATATAGATTAATAATTCGTCTTTTAATAAGAATGAATAATCAATCTGTTATGAGAGAGTTGATTGTCAGTACAGGTGGCTTAGCGAAGCTGTAATACAGTGCTGCAATCAGATTTTAATTTGATTACTTTTGTTGATTTGATAACAGGTTCTTATATTGTCACTATTAATTGCGAATATACCTACACCCTGAAAATGAACAACTACACACTTTTCATTTTTAAAGATATTGAGAACTTGTTCAATTTATTCAGAATTTTTTCAGGAGTTCCGAGAAAGGCGAGAAACATCCATTGAAAGTGTAACCTTTTACGTGGGTAGATTTTTATCTCGCATGAACTGCTGAAGCCTAATGAAATGCAGTGGAACGTTTTACAATGCAGCAAATTTTCCTCTTCGAAAGTGTCGCGAAAATCTATTTTCACAACTTTCCCAGAAAATGGAAGTTTTCCTCGAACTCTCACATTTTCAGATAACACATTGTTGTGAGTGGAAAGCTTAGTCCTGAATATTGCACATTCTCTTCTCATAAGTCAACTTTGTATTTAATTCCTCTCAGTTATCAACTCCCTATTAGTAAGCTAACTTGTTAATAACACAAAGAGTGATTAAAATTATTTTTTTGAAAAGCTCTCAAAGTTGATATTTCACTCTATTATTTTTCATCTTTATTTATTCATTTAGTAATTTATTCATCTTTTATTCTTTTATCAACAAATTATCATTATGCTATGAAGATATTCTTCTAAATAATAAATCAATGCAGTGAATCAAATCCATTATTGATCATTTGTAATGATTCTTCATTATTGTTAATTGAAAAAAGCCTTGTTTCTTATCGGCTTCTATTCACTATTGAGGAAACAAAATGGCGTAAAAGACATTGTACTAGAATATTCTTATCCAATAACCTAATACTCTGATTCAAAATTCACTATTCTAATATCCTTCTAATCAGATTTACAACCGAATTTTGATAATTTGATATTATCATATATACTTCATTTCTTATTCGAATAAATGACAATTACATTATAACACGGAAAAATCCAATGCTTATGAACGTGTTTTGGAGCTCTGGAACTCCGATGGAAAGAGAGAAATGGCGAGTAAGACACGCCTACTGACACACCCTCTCACCTCATTGGTCGTCAGTTCGAAGCGTATTTACATAGTTACAATCTCTACCAGTAGATGGCAGCGGCTTATGGGTCACGATTATTCTTGACCGATATTAGTTCAAAAACAGATCTACACGCTTAATCGAATATCCGATCCTGCTTGGTGTAATTGAATACAATATTTTTTGAAATTCCGAGAAATGAAACTGTATTTGGTGCAAATCAATATCTAGAAAGTCATTATAATTATTCCAGCTAGGAAGTGCAATCGCATTATTTATTCTCTGTGCACTCACAAATTTAATTGGCGCTATTGAGTATTAAGATGATGGTTTGCGTTTGCAAAGACATTTCTCGGACTTTCTAAAAATATTGTATTTGTGAGTGATTGTAAATTGTAATGAATTCATCAATTAATAATTTTGATTATTATTGTACTGATCGTCAGTGATTGAAAAGATAAGTATCTCTGAATTCTATGAGTATAATGCCGGGTTTTCAAGCACACTGAGGGCCGGTTTCTCCAAAAAAGTTAATCAGAATTTTTGGATTAAACCATCAGCTGGCTCAATTGAAACACAAGTTAATAAAAGTGACCATACACTGACAGCTGATAGTTTAAACTAAAATTTCAGTTGAACGTATTTGGAGAAACCGGCCCTTAAAGTTGAGGGACCCCCAAATTTTGATGAACAGCTGACATTTTCTATTGTAAATATAGGAAATGTAGTAAACTTGAGGGTCCCTCAAATTTGAGTGTGCTTGGAAATATCGGGCATAAGTCTCTATGTGTCTATACATTGCTCTCTTTGCCTGTGTGTAGCTCTCTTGTCTATGTATTGCTCTCCTTGTCTGTGTATTGCTCTCTTTCTTCATGTATTCCTCTCCTTATTATGAATTGCTCTCCTTGTCTATATACTGCTCTTTAGGTCAATGTATTGGTTCTATATTTTTTGGAGGAAAATATGTATGGTGGCGGTTGGAAGATGAACAGTAGACTAAACGAGTCCATGTTTTCATAATCTTATTATTAAGTTCTATTTTCAGTCAGAGTTGAATTATTGAGTGATACATGCGCGATGGATTCGAATTTGTCAAAAATCGTCGAGCTGTGTCTGAGTTGAGTACTTGCTCGGCCTTGAGAGAGGAAATTATTAATAGATCACAATATTTACAATGCTTGAAAGGGAAGTTGGTTTGGAGTTTTAACGGAGCGTTGAGGCATACAACTCTACGCCAGCTTCTTCACTTGAGAATTATGACATTGAAGCATTACATTTCTTCTTGACGTTTATCGGGTCGTCAAATAAGTTACAGAGATTTATGATGTTTTGGTCCTGTCAGTGTTGAAGAGGTCTGTTGTGCATATTCGATGTCATAAACAAGACAGAATGAATTAATTTCTTTTCTTTGCGTTTATGTGATAATGAATCAGCTGATGAGCATAATCGTTCTTTACTTGTTTTGCACAGCAGTGAGTATTAGTAGGATAGTGATATAGAATATGATATCAAGATGATAAAAGATGATATCAAAATAGTGATATTCAAATTAGAACAAAGCTCTGTATATTAAGTATATCACTAGAATAAATAGATAAGCCCAAGTTTTGCATAGAAGTTTAGCACTTAAAAATAGATAATCCAAAGTTTTGTACTGTATATAAGTATAATTACTAGAATAAACAGATGAACCAAAGCTTTGCATTAAAATACAACACTAGAATAAATAGATGAGCCAAAAATTCAAGGAATAGAAACGTTTTAAAAGATGAAAGATGTTTTCAAAAAAGTATTAAATGTTGAATGTTCCCCCAGATAGTTTGGGATGAACAGTTTTTCAATTACCAAACAATTTGGGTTTAAAACTTGTCTTACTTTCAGATTCAGGTTCAAATCCTCAATGATTTCGTTATGAATACTTCTAATTCAGAAAAAATTCTGTTTCTGTCTCTTCCATTTCTATTCATGTTTCATCAAGCCTCGCCTATTTATGACCATTTGAACTAATACCATGGAGGGATGATATGAGAAAATAATTACGATTTCTCCATGCTAATTCTCTGGAAATAGAAAGTTGTGGCATTACTCAATAGCTTTCTAAATGTGTCTTGTTCGCTACAGGGTCTTAAACTATGAGTTCAAAATATTGCAGAATGGAAGAATCGAAATAAAATGTCTATGTAATCAGAACTATCATAAGAATTAATGTTATCATACGAGCATTGTGATAATATAATAACAATGAACTAAATCTATCTTTAAATCCTAATTTAATCAGACCTATGTCAACTTATTGAATCATAGAACAAATTAATTTCATGTAAACACTTCAAACTTTATTTATTCGACCCCTCATTGATACGTTTAATGGAAAACAATAGGTTATTGATGGATTTTGATTGAATATTTTACAGATATATAGCGTACCAGTAATATCTTTTCGAATAGTGGTTGAAATGAGATGCAGTAGTTCTGGATTAAGCGCTCCAATAATTGCAAAAACACACTGTGGATCAATATAACCAACCGAATAAGTTGATTGAGTAAACAGAAAAAAGTATCGATCCCTACTGCGGAGTAGGGTTGATAAACATGTTTATAAAGTGTTTACTGTGTCAATTGAAATTACATCAATTAGAGCAATATCTAGAGTGGAAAATTGTCAGCGGCAACGGCAAAAATAATCAAGTGAAATGGGAGTAGAACACAGGAAAATCAACATTGCGATTAATTTAATTAGAGCAGCACGTTACGCTCTTACCTTTGTAGTTTTAGCAAATCGTTCTCATCTCTCTCCAAAAACCACATCTAAAACCATCATACTTACAGATTTTGAGGCATATTTGCCTGTATAATGGAGACTGATTATACAGTCTCTAATATAGTTTTAATCATTTTAACACGGTCTCAATTACGGTGCCAGTAAGTTTGAACTAGATTAAATGGATTAATTCCAAATTCAATCTATCAAAATCACATTTTGATTGAAACCGAGAACTGTAAATATTTATTTTGTTTATTTCTGTCTAATCTGTCCACATCTGTTTATTTTGATACCTAGAAATCACTGGCGGCTCGTGCCCACGAAACAGGTGAAGTGCTGTACAGTAAAAGATGCGGGCACTTCACCTGTTTCGTGGGTACGAGCCGCCAGTGCTAGAAATAGAAATGGAATATTCCCATCACGTTACATTCCAAATTTATTAAATAAAAATGTAAGTGTTATTTCCTTTATAAACTATACACAAAGCTCGAAAGCTGCATCAGAATGAATCATTTCCTTTGCAATATACTGATAAACTGTGTTTGAACACTTAATAAATGAACTGTGTATACTAATACTTGCGTATATTGTACTTTTATCACTGTAAAAGTTGATTTATTGATTCCAGGCTCCAAAGTGAAATCTCTGAAGTTATATCAATTGCCCGATTTTGCACTTCTTTCGCATCTTTTGTTTTTCCTCGATCTTATTTTTTTGAGATCACCATTACTAAAATTAATTACTTAATACTTAATACTTAATACTTAATACTTAATACTTAATACTTAATACTTAATACTTAATACTTAATACTTAATACTTAATACTTAATACTTAATACTTAATACTTAATACTTAATACTTAATACTTAATACTTAATACTTAATACTTAATACTTAATACTTAATACTTAATACTTAATACTTAATACTTAATTCTCACCATTACTAAACAATGGGGGCTTAGATTTATGAAACTTCATCAATTTGATTTATAAAACTACATCAATATGATGCTCTCATTTTGGCTTAAATGAAATGCAATTTCTTGGAAAGGAAATCTGAATCGTTAATTGCTTTTCCAGGAAGTTCGCTCGGAAATAGGAAATAAATGTGACGTAATACAAACTTTATACATTCAATAATCTCAGGAGAAATGAGTTAAATGAGAGAAGTGACTTCCTCAGGTGTCATTGTTTTCAGATCGTCGAACTTGTTTTGTGAATGTCTGTGTTTCAACCCTTTATAGTAATTTCTCAAATAGATAAATGTAATCCAATCATTTTAGATTTGAAATAAATGGGGATCATTTGAAGTCTCACTCAGTTTTAGCAAATTTTTTTAAGATACTAAGCTTGGAAATGAAAGTTTCAGGTTTTTTATTCTTATCATCCTCTGGCATTGATTTTGTGATATAGTGACGTATGTTTCCATTCAAATTTTCCAAAGGAATTGTAATTATAATCCAATTTCGGATGAGTTACCTTGCTATGGAGATTAATCCAATCATAATACTTTATTTTATAATTCACATTGTAATAAAATTACTCTTCGATTGAGTACCCCGGTTTATATGTGAATATGCTATTATTGAACTCGGCCTATGCTTACCAGAACTCCCTCTATCGATTCCGAATTAATGGTGCAATGATTCAATATCATGGGCCTCATTTATACAGGGTGTTTCAGGAGGAATGTGCAATACTTCTCAGGCTGATTCCTTACACCAAGTAGACAAAAAAGTTCCATGGGACCTACCCCCAAAAACGCTTTGTTACCGAGATAACAATGGCGGAAAATTGAAAATTTTCAAAAACATTTATTTTTCTAATTTTTTAGAGGCTTTACTGAGGTTCTAAAATAATCAATTCCTATGTAAAATTAGCTGAGGAATTCAATGAAACTAGTCTGAAGTTTGTAACTTCAACGGTTATTGAGAAAATTGGAAAAATATGCTTTAAAAACGCCATTTTTCAACAATAAGGGTTATAACTGGATAAGGAATCATAAATTTGTATTTTTTATTAATGGAAGTTGAAGAGAGTCGGATTCTAAAGGAAAAATTGAATAGCGGCGATTGTGTAAATCTTACCCAAATCTCAGAAATGGCGATCAAAAATCGCTAAATCGACAAAACATTGGACAAGTGATAAATTTGTGTTTAGTAGCGATTTAGCGATTTTTGATCGCCATTTCTGAGATTTGGGTAAGATTTAACAATCGCCGCCATTTGAATTTTTCTTTAGAATCCGATTCTCTTCAACTTCTATTAATAAAAAATACAAATTTATGATTCCTTATCCAGTTATAACCCTTATTGTTGAAAAATGGCGTTTTTAAAGCATATTTTTCCAATTTTCTCAATAACCGTTGAAGTTACAAACTTCAGACTGGTTTCATTGAATTCCTCAGCTAATTTTACATAGGAATTGCTTATTTTAGAACCTCAGTATAGCCTCTAAAAAATTAGAAAAATAAATTATTTTTGAAAATTTTCAATTTTCCGCCATTGTTATCTCGGTAACAAAGCGTTTTTGGGGGTTGGTCCCATGGAAATTTTTTGTCTACTTGGTGTAAGGAATCAGCCTGAGAAGTATTGCACATTCCTCCTGAAACACCCTGTATATGTTAAAGAAAATAGTCAAGAAGGAAAACTTCATTCTATACTCCCATAACAATGATAAATAAATACCAATATCTGACAGTCCTCTGAATTTCGTTCATTCTTTTGAATTGGGGTGATTAAAGTATTCTTTAAAATCTGTAAATTAAGTGTTTGAGTTCCATCTGTTCCATTTTCAGAAAAGATTCGTTTAAATGTCCCAAGTCACAACGATTGCAATGAAAATCGCTTTTAATCTTGTCAGCAATTTATTTTATAATGCAAAGAAGAGCAAAGAAGAAGATGCGCCTGTTTCCAAAGACCGAAATAAAGCTGAAACGGAAAGTTTCATGTCGATGATAGAGGTCTATTGCAGCTGAGTGGGAGAGAGAGAGAGCAAGAGAGAGGGAGAGAGATATATAGAGAATGAAGAGAGAGAGAGAGAGTGAGAGAATGAAAAGGGAGTGAGAGAGTGTGAGTAAAGCGGTAGCTGAATAAACTCCTGACCATGACAGAGGCTGCTTTACCGCCTATTATATCACCCACTGGCCAAGCATTTGGCAAATTATATTAGAACTAAAAGACAGAACAGAACGAAGAGTTGAACGTTGGTTGACCCGAGATCAAACACTAGAGTCCAATAATTTTCCATGTTGACACATCACAAACTCCCTTTAGGTTTATATACTTATAATAGGCTACTAATTTAGAATTTTAATATACTGAATAGTCTTATACAAATCGCCATTCGAATATGCCAGTCAAAAGTTCCCCGCATTGGAAGACTTCTGATACTTTTTAGAAGTGATAAAAAAATTCAAAGTTGATATATAATCTTACAGGAATGTAGAATTCCTTAAATGAGTTCTCAGAGTTGAAAATTTTATAAGTTAGAAGGATTTATGAATAATAATCTAAAGTATTAACTTAAATGTCATTTATAAATTAATTTTTCAAAATCTAAGCGACATATAGTCTGTCCAAGCAAAGAAGACCCTCTGCCAAGATGTAAAAATGACTCCAGCTCGGTCAATATTGGTTGAAAAATTATGAATCTGGTCTCAAAGTTCAGATCAGAATGTTTTGTACGATTAAGACCAAATCAATAATTTTGAACCAATATTGACCGAGCTGAAGTCATTTTCTTATCTTGCCAGAGTGTTTTCTTTGCTCGGACAGACTATGTCTACTTGAAGCTTAGACAGAGGTAGTCCGAACAAGCAAAGAAGAGCCTCTGGCAAGATGGGAAAATGACTCCATATTGTTCAATATATGCTCAAGAATTATAAATGTGGCTTCAATAGCAGATCAAATTGTTCCCTACAATTTGAGATGAAATTGATAATTTTTGAAGCAATATTGACCGAGTTGGAGTCATTTTCCCATCATGCCAGAGGCTCTTCTTTGCTTGGCCATACTATAATAACGAAGGGATATCCGGAGGAAAATGTAACTTTTTAAACCAGCCCCCCACACTACAGGTTATTAGTCTTTAACTGGGTGCTACGACAATGAAAAATAACGTTAATCACCACACGTGGTATATTTTTATGTTGATCTGATGATCGTGGAAATGTTGGCTTTTTTTATTCATGTAGATGACAAAATATTACTGCTCTCATGAATAAAAAAATCCAACTCTAAGCTAAATAGCCTAAACGCCATAAGAGCAGTAATATTTTGCCATCTACATGAATAAAAAAAACCCAAACTTTCCACGATCATCAGCAGATCAACATATACCACGTGTGGTCTTTTGAAGTCATCGATTCTGTAATAGAAACGTTCATCCATTCCCCTCGAATCAATTCATGATTATTGTGTTTTGATACACGTTTTATCCACGTTCCAAGTTAACATACGCAGTTGATAAGCATGTAAATCAATATATTGGAATCGCCACTGAAGGATAAGATCACTGGCGGCTCGTGCCCACGAAACAGGTGAAGTGCCCGTGTTGTACAGCACGTATTTCGTGGGCACGAGCTGCCAGTGGATAAGATTGACGATTTTAGTTGGCTCTCTCCTCACATCTTCCCCCATCATGCTTCTTCTTCATTTCTCTCCTTTTTTCTATTCTTCTAACTTCATCTTATCCATTCTCATTCACCCCCTTCGTCTCTATCTCGTGTATCTTATAATTGAATGAAATAATTGTATCTGTCTTTCACACCTAGTTCTAGTTTTCATTATTTTCCTTCCTCTTTCTGTCTCACTCAGCTCTTCTTTTTTTCTCTTTTTTCACCTTCTTTTTTTATTCTTTTCCTTGTTTACCTCTTTTCTTCCTTCCTAAGTGTTCTCCCCTATACTTCCCTCACATCCTCACCCTCTGTCTTCCCCATTCTCCTCGTTCTTTTTCTTCTATATCCTACTTATTCTTCATCTTATCTCCCTTTTTATTCTTTTCACAATTTTCGACTCTCCTCCACCTCATTTACTTGATCCTGTTTTATTTCTTATTCATCGTTATAATCTCGTCCCTTTTACTCATCATTCTATTTACTTTTCCTCCTTTCACATTCTTTCTCTTCTTACTCTTATGCACGTCTCCTCCTTCTTATTTTCCTTCTCTCCCCTCATCTTAGCTACCCCCCCACTATAGCTCCTGATATTAGTTATTCTCCATCTTATTAATTATCTATTCTTACTTACCTTTATTTCTTCTTCTTCTTCTTCTTCTTCTTCTTCTTCTTCTTCTTCTTCTTCTTCTTCTTCTTCTTCTTCTTCTTCTTCTTCTTCTTCTTCTTCTTCTTCTTCTTCTTCTTCTTCTTCTTCTTCTTCTTCTTCTTCTTCTTCTTCTTCTTTCTTGTCTTCCACCTCTTTCCTCTGAGCTGTCCATCCCTGTTAGGTCTTTCAATTTTTCCACAGCAGAAAGTTATCGAAGGAAGGCAGTGACGATATTAGGTGATTCACGGAAAAGTTGCAATGTTTACAACAACAGAGCTACGAGTGTTGGTGAAGTGAAGGATGAGTGTCACCGACCCGCGAAGAATTTCGTGCAAAGAGGAGAGGAATGCTTAAGGAGAGAAGAGAGAAAGAGAAAGTTGGAGAGAGTGAGAGAGAGAGAGAAATGTTAGAAGCGAGCCACGTGGGCCTTCACACTTCTGGCTCACTTCCAAACAGACTGCCGATAAGAAAGACCGGAAAATAAAAAAACATAATAAGCTTCCGATAAGAACGAGCCGATGGAAACAGAGGCTGAAAAAGAGGGAAGAACAGTTTCCGATGCAAATTGCCGCGCAAATCAATCCACTGCCTTCTCGATTGACACGTGCACTTGAGCATTGCACCTCGTTCCGTTGGAGGTTGAATGAGGAAAAAATTGTGTCACTGATCAGTCCAAACTGAAATGCCAAAAAGGCGCGTGGCATTGAAAATGATCATCTCGACTACAAAGCCTGTGCGTTTTGATGTTTTGAAAAATAATTTCTTGCAACCGAATACCGTACTCGATATTATCCAGAGGCTAAAAAACCAAACCAACACAAGAATATTGTTGTCGATGATTTGATTTGTTTCATAATACAGAAAACTTTGAATGCTTATTTGGCTTGTATATCAACCTTTTTGGTCTTAGATTGATAAATTTTAATCTGGTGTTTTTTTCGTGGAAACTGTGTGTGAGAATTTTAATTTGGAGTATAACCTTCCTTTGGACATTCTAATATCTAAATTGGATTGAAGAAATTTGGTAAAAACGTACGTTTTTTCATTTATTGATATTTCATTATTTGTAATAATATAAATGAATAACAATTAAATAAAATTAATTTATCTGAAAGAAATTAATATGTTTACGATAGAAGAATGTAGATGGAAAATAGGAGAATAAGGAAGATGCAAAGAATTCTTGTGTAAGGGTAAGAACATGTCAAATATGGTGAGCTGCGGGTGCTACATAGTAAATTCATTGTTCCACATCTATATCATATATCATATCATGTGAATTGTGGATAAAAATAGAAATCATTAGATCGTTAATCATTAATTAATAGTTACTATTTTTATCCACAATGAGAATGCATGTAGTGTTTTTTATAATTTTAAAGTTTTCACATCTATGTTATTATATCTTTTCATGTGAATTGTATATCATAGTATGGTAAAAACCTCAAGCCTCAGCCTCACCTTAAGCCTACCCTTTTTGACATATTCTTACCCTTAGATTCGTTTGCTTTGACAATATAAATCATTTCAACTTGATATGAAATTATATGAATCGTATTCATCATCCATAATTAATTCATAATCAATCACCAGCCTTGCTGGATGGGTCATGAAAAATTATAAGATTTTTCAAGTAGTACAATATTTCTCTACTTTATTTCGAATTTGAGACCATTAATTTAAATGCATGTTCGAAACGTCTATGTTATTTATTGGAAAGACTGCAATAATATTTCATTGAAACTTGAAGTACTAATGAAGTTTTATAAAACTATAACTGAGTGAGTGTTGAATTTTTTCTTGAAATTTTCGACAAAACAGAACAACAAGATGCCGAGCGTGACACGGAGTAGGCTGAAAATACCAACGAATCAAATTCTTAGAAAGTAGTATATTATTTCACATTTCACAATAAGAAATTATTATGTTGGTTTTGCGCAATACGCCTGTAGAAAGAAAATTAACTGTAGTCCATACAAAAATCATCAGTTTAACTCAACGCCTGCTCCAACCAATAATAATAAAATTCAGAGAGAGCCATATATTTGTCGAAAAATGGAACAGTAGTGCTATTCATAGATTGAAACTTTTTTGACTTTTGAAATGTTGTGAGACAGAATCAAATATTATCTGGCGAATCAATCTGGCGTATAATTGAAAATCATACACATACTTTGAAAATCTGTTAATGGACATTTTAGAGATAAAAACATAGAGAACGAGAATTATAATATAATTCTATAAATATAAATATAATTATAGATTTGTATAATTATAAATATAATTTATATATTATATAAATAGCCAGAGAATTATTAATAGTGAGCCATCTTTAAAAACTGTAAAAAAATAATAATTCACGGGCTTGCTGAGAAGAAACGTCGGCACAGTATATTTTACATCGTGATGACGTCTCTTTTCAGCATGTACAAACAATATCAGCGTGTTGCCTACCGGCCTCTTTGAAGGCGCAGCTTGGTAAGAGCAGAAAGCTATAAGCTTATAACAATAATGTAATGTGATAGATTTACTACTGTTTCTGTTGTTACTCCGTTCGATTACATTGCACTTCTATGAAATATATATTCTTATGGCTTTTAATGGTGGGGAGACTCTTACGGGTAGTTCCACCTCGCCAATGTGCACTCGGTCAAATACCGGTCACACATTCAAGAGCAGTCCACAGTGTACGTGACTCAACATCACGTTCACCGATAGATCTCCCTCATCTAGTGACCAATACCCAGTACACTTCTATGAGTAAAGTTTTGCTTTGTTGTATTATTATTGAATTGAACGTTCCGTCATTTCATTTAATCTTGCTTTTTCCATTAGCAACTATACCTATTAACTTCATTAGCAACTAACGATTCAAGTCCATCGTATCTGAAATAAGCTGTGAATCAGCAAAGATATTATTGCAAATATCAATTGATTACAAAGTATACCTGACGCCAAAAAGTTGGGCGGTTCCGTCTGTCTCTAGTTCGTGATGTACGGTAACCTAATTTATTTATTTAGCGTATGGCTTTTAAAAGTGGGGAGACCCAAGGGTTGTTCCACTCCGCCAGATAACCTCATTTTCCACAAACGGAGATATGAGTTGTGAGATTTTTTTGCTGCGGATGATGCCCACATAAGTATTCCAATTTACTTGTGCGTGGGTAATGGAGTGCGCGAGGGTGATTTATGAGGTGCATAAACGACCATGCCTCTGGTGGGATTCGAACCCACGACCGGGTAGCGCTAGCGGACTGAAGGTTGTAACGCCCCAGACCACTCGGCCACCCCGGCCGGCATAATTTAAAGCATCTACTGTCTGATTTGATTTGATTTCAAGAACATTATCTAGGCAGACCTAGATGACAACTCTAATTATTGACAATATCAGCTGTTAAAACGCACAAGGAGCAGACGAGACTGCCTAAATTGTTGCCGTCAGCTAAAGGTTTATACCATATTAAATTAATTAAAGAGTAGATGGTTTGTCTTTGATGTCAGATGTATATAATGATCCGAAATTTTAAGCTGAATAATAGTATATCAATAGGAGAGCAATATCAAGCAATACTTTCTATTTCCAATTGATAAGATAGTTTCGTAGTAAATGTCAAGAGCACGGAGCAATTCTGGTGTTCTGTCAAGTTATCTCTATTATTATAGTCTGTCCAAGTAAATAAGACCCTCTGGCAAGATGAGAAAATGACTCCAGCTCGGTCAATATTGGTTCGAAAATTATTAATTTGGTCTCAAATTGTAAATCAGATTTTTTTCTACGATTTGAATAAAGATTAATAATTTTTGAGCTAATACTGACCGAGCTGAAGTCATTTTCCCATTTTGCCAGAATGTCTTCTCTGCTTAACAGACTATAATATCATCTCGATTTCGTTGAGACGTCCTTCACTACGGCATCAAGCTGGCGCGTAGTGAAGGACTCAATCAATTATTATCCTTTGTCGAGAGAAATGGGCGAGTTTCGAATCTGTGACAGAGTTGATTCTAAGAACTATCGATTATAACGTCATTCCCAAAGATTTTCAATAGATTTTTATTCCTCATATTATAAAGTTTCAACTTATGAATGCCTTGCGAATGACTAGAAAAGTAGGTCAAATTAAGTATCTGTGTCATATTTCGAGGACTAGTAATGATGAATTCATTCCCAAAAAACTTCAATTATTCCTCTTATCTGTTGAAATATTACTCTTTACAATTTTGAATAGATTTTCCCTTTATTATGCAGAATTTTCTCATGAATGTCCTGAGAATGACAAGAAAAACTATAGGTCATGGACAAAATTCCCCCAAAAAAATTTAGTATAGATTTTCATTTTGTTATGTAGTATTCACTAATGAATGATCTTGATGATTTCGATCATCCCTTATATTGGTTCAAAAATTTTTCTTTTGGTTTCAAACTACAACATTTGATCTACAATTTAAGATCAGATCAATAATTTTCCAACCAATATTGGCCGAGCTGGAGTCATTTTCCCATCTTGCCAGAATGTCTTCTTTGCTTGGACAGACTACATAAAATCGTCGTAGAATGATTGGTCATCTAAAGGAACGAAATTCGTGATTTTATTGTATTTCAAGAAATTAGACACTCTTTGTCTGATATCTAAACAATTATAGTTGACATCACCAGTCAAAAAATCCAATGGAACCATAAATTTCGCAACGTACTTGAAATTATTGACAACGACAATGAATTAGAAAGATAAAAGGTGAAAAGATTGTTTCCCAATAAATCAATTTCATTAAAAAAATTGAAATTTATTTTCTCATTTACAACTTCTCGAGAGAAGTTTATTGGAATCTAGCCTCTAATGTGATAACAGCTCTCCCAAGAATAACTAGCTATACAAAATATCACATCCAATGATATGAGATTCAAATAGATGTTCTATTTATTGCTCTAATAAATAATTGATTAGTTTTTAGCATGCATGTGGTAATATGAATGCAGTTCGCGTTCTCTAAAGTGAATGCTTCATTGCTCGAAGTAGCCTATGAGTTATTTTTGTATGAGCTATTAGACACAATGATTCACCATCTAATGGCGACAATATAATTGGCGCCAAGCATTGAAATGCAAATTCGCTCTCTTGTATATAACTGATTCTATTTACCTTCAAATTCTATTCAAAAATATTGCTGGGTAGCCGGTTCAAGCAAAGAAGACTTTCTGGCAAGATGTGAGCACGACTTCAGCTAGCTCAATATTGGTTTAAAAATTATAAATTTGATCTAAAATTGTAGAACAGGATATTTCCTACAAATTGATAACAAATTCATAATTTTCAAACCAATATTGGCCGAGCTGGAGTCATTTTCCCATCTTACCAGAATGTCTTCTTTGGTTGGACAGACAATAGCAATGCAATACTCTTGAACCCAAAGTGAGTTCAATGTATTCCAAATATTTACAAAAATTTGAGAAAAAGTCTTTTTATACTTTATTGTCCATGTTTTTATCCAATAATTCTATTGAATTTTCTCAAATACAAAGGAAGGGAACAGGTTTTGATCACAGCACAATCATATAAATACAACCACCCCATCAGTAAATATTGGTTAAACAATTATAAAATTGCTCTTAATATGTAGAAATATTCTGCTTTACAATTTAAAATCGAATTTTTAATTTTCTATCCAATATTGACCGAGCTGAAGTCATTTTCCCTCCTTGCCAGAATGTTTTCTTTGCTCGACCAGACTGTTGCACCGATTGGAACAAACCAAGTCCATAAAGCGAGGCTTATTGAGCTGTCGACATAGTGTCTACAGTCTGTCCAATAAAAGAAGACATTCTAGCAATTAGGGAAAATGACTCCCACTTGGACAATTTTTGTTAAAAAATAGTAAATTTGTTTTTAAATTGTAGAGCAGAATGTCTCCTACAATTCGAGATCAAATTTATGAATATTAAACAGATATTGACCGAGCTGGATTAATATTCGCATCTTGCCAGAATGTCTTCTTTGCTTGGACAGTCTACATCTATCAGCCAATAATCCGTTGCTTGTCATCCAAGCGTCTCTGGTAACACTTGTGTTCTTTTAACGTGGCAAGAATAACAACAGAATTTATTTATTCAGTCTGCTTTCGATCCTTGCTATTACAACACACCCTAGCCGACCCCATGATGCTGATGCAACCCCTGTCTCAGTTACCAAGATTATTTATTTCACTTCAACAATCAACTGCATTGACTTGTTGAGTAGTTGTAAACATGTGTTGTAATAATCCATATTAAATTAAAAGACAAGATATTATCAAGCCACATATTTATTTTTTCCATCGAGATTCCATGAGAAGACAAGATATTATCAAGCCACATATTTATTTTTTCCATCGAGATACCGGTTTCGGTTGCTACATCATCATGAATCTCTGGTAAACTAAGAGTTTAAGTGAAGAGCAGCAGTATTCAACGGTCAAGCACCGCTATTGGTAGACGCTTGAACCAATCACAGTGAACTTCTGCCATTGGTTGTGTTCAATTTGGTGACAGACTTATTCAAATTACTCTTTGAGTAGTTGTGAAATTGATATTTTGGTAGTTATCCATAATAAATGAAAAGTAAAGATGTTGTCAAACCACTGATTTATTAGAAAATCGAGATACCGGTTTCGGTTGTTATACCATTATCAATCTCTGGTAAACTGGTAAACTAGACCGGTATCTCGATTTTCTAATAAATCAGTGGTTTGACAACATCTTGTCTTTTCATTTATTATTCAAATTACACCAGACAACCAAATCCATGACCGGAACTTGCATTACTCTTATAGAATAGAATCGAAATGAATGGATTCAAGATTGTGATAAATTCGGCTATGAAATTCTTCAAATTACACCAGAGAATTAAATTCAACTTCCAATACTCCATTTTTCCACTCTCTAGTAGGGTACTGTTCTCAATCTACCATATACCACCAATTTGCTTGATTTTGTAGTGTTATTTTTTACAAGAGTCAAACAAACCTTAGTTGATTTTTTGATGATGACAATAAGAAATGTTTGATAAGCATTGGATGCATGTTTAGTAGCACACAATAATCGATTAAGTGTGGATATTGGATAACTGTGTTTCCCAATCTTGTAATTTCGTTTTCTGAACAGAATAAACAAAACTAATATTTTCCTGCTTCGTTTTCAAGATCACCAGAATAAAACCATTGACGATTGAAAATCTTCAATTGGAAAGATCGTGGAGTCAATCGACATTATCACTATGGCCGCTTTTGACCAGAAATAACTTTTCACGACGTCGCAGCTGTTTGTTAGAGACGTAGTTTGCAAATAATGTGTTCGCGTGCTTTCAATAGATCTTTATCGCACGATTAGTTATCGGTCTATTATTGTATTTTCAGCTGCGAATCGGAAAAGCAAGCAAGCAGATATCGCGAATTGAATTGGAATGGAATCGAAGAAGAGGCAGGTGGATGGGCGTGCGCTATTTTGAGGCTGTTGGTCGGTGTCCAGGGTTCGATGCTCACTGCTCCAGGCGGATTATTGTTTTGACTGTTTCTTGGCGTGTGGCGCCCTAGGAGAAAGTCGTTGGAATTTGACAACAGCAGCCGTCGTCTACTCATTGCAGATAGTTTTGAAAGTGTTGGCTCCACTCTACAAATATACTGAAGGGTGCTTGCATGCTGTGTGGATGGTAGATGGTATATGATTAAATTTGTCATCTGAAAATTTTATATTGAGAAAATATATCATGTTCTTAACGTAAAAAAATGTATATACCCGTTGCCAGTCAACCTTATCAGAGCTAGAGTGACTTTAGAAGATAGTCACTTCTATAACCTTCTACAGTCACTGTAATCAGAACTTTAATGACATTTTTAATTTGACAACTTTAATTTGACAAAAATGACATTTATCCATAAAAGATACCAACAGGTCCATCACATTCAATAACCTTTGTTATTACCTATTATTCGTTTGTTTCCCCATTATTTCGTAACATTTTTCTATTTATTGCGTATGTTATTAGAAATGTTTATATCAATCCTACATTATTGCGTTTAATGTTTCAATCTCCATTCTGTAACCATTGTATGAACCGCTTATATCCCCGGGGAGGAGCTTGTCTAAATCAATCCTTTGCTGTATTAACAACATAAAATTGTGAAATAATCAATAGAACTGATAATGGAATTAAGCAAGAATGCTTCCAAAATCCGCAAATTGTTAATTCTTATAATAAAGGTAGAATAATGACATGCATGTAATAGATTGAGTAGAAATATACAAAAATACAGTACACGTCAAAATCAATTGTTGCTGTTGGTAACCCAATAGGGATTGACAATATTATTGATCATTTAACGAGATACTTCTTTCAAATCTACAATAATCGATTATAATATTAGGTATGATTATTTCTCTTCTATTCTGATTATTCTCCTCCTGTACTTTTATTATTCATTCACATTTTCTAGCTATTATCAGAATTCATTGGTATTATTTTCGAAGCTTAGTGCCAAAATGCATGTAGGCCTACGAAACTGAATAAAATGGAGACAAGATGCCAGATTGAACTTTCTTATTGGAATAGGTCTGTAATAGAGGAGTCAACGTCTAGGCAAAATGCCATTTGATCAACTAAACAGCACTAATCGACAGGCAGCTGCTATTTCGAGATTACGAGATCGGGCGGTTCATGTTGTTTGAGGGCCTGGTGAGTCATGATGCGGCTTCTAATTGATTTCTACTCTTGCGATTAAATAGAAAACTCACCTAAGTTACTCAAGATAACTCATTGACATCAAAGTATCAGCTGAGAATGATGGAAATTTTATCTCATATTTTAGTACGTGCAATTAGTTCAAAAAAAGACCGAACCTTAACATCCAAAGAGGAAGGAAGATTCCTACGTCAACTTGTTCTATACAACCTCTTCATTGTTTGGTAAAAAGTAACACCCTTATGAGCTTCGGGTTTTTGGGGGAGGGGGGTGAATGGTGCAAAATTTCAGTTTTTCGTGAATTGTAGCCGAGCCAAGCATCGGACGAAAACATTTTCTGCATGTTTTTTCTAGAGAACAAAATTTGGAAGAGATTGAGACCAATCACAACTCTGTATCATCAAGCGTTTCAGAGTTAAAATTTTTTGAAAACTCCACATTTTTTTGACAGGAATTATCCCGTTATTTTGAAAGTTTGTAACACTTGCATCCGTATTTCAAAATCCCTCTCGGTGAAATTCATTTCTCTTCAATTTGAGACCAAATTGACACTTCTATGTTCAGTGGTTCTGAACCAATAGAATGGCAATAGAATATAGAATAAAATTAAAAGTTCTTCTATTCTAAATTAAGTTGTGTATGATTTAATCGTTCTTACTTCAAGATTGCTTTCTAATCCAGCACATTTTTTTTGTCTTCTTGAGATCGATAGTTCACTTTTCTATGCAGTTATTTTCATCGGACACTGGCGGCTCGTGCACACGAAACAGGTGAACTGCTGTACAGTAAAAGATACGGGCACTTCACCTGTTCCATGGGCACGAGCCGCCAGTGCTTCATCCTTCCACAAACAATAAGCAATACGTCCACAAAATTTATTATGTCAGGAAAAGAGGAATATGTCTTCAGAGTGAGTGTAACGTGATTTCATGTGATATTCAATTTCAACCAACTGTAATGAAGCTGATACAATTCAATCAGAAAATTCTGATGCAATTCATTCTACAGAACTCAGAACAAGAATAGAATACAGTATCTCATAAGAATTGGGTAAGGTGTAAATTGAATTGATATTTGGTAGGAGAAAAAATCTATTACTTGAATCGGAACGATAACCGAACCAATTAAGTGTCTTGAAAATATATTGATAAAATTGTTTCTTGAGTGTTAACATGAACTTATTGTTTCTTATTTTCACAAATTTCAATAAATTCCTCTCTATTGTAGGAGAATATAGTTTTTTCCACCATGATCAATAATGAAGAACAAATTTTGTCAATCAGTACCTACTGCAACCTTTAGGCAGAATTGGGAAATACAAAATGGCAACCAATCACGAGATAGCAGGCGTTGCTTAAACGTGGGCGTGGCTCTTACATGGAATTTAAACGTGATTGGTTGGTTTTCAAAACGAGGATAACCAAACAAGGAAGTGAAACTTCCTGATTTCAAACCGACATACTTAAAATTGACAGAAATTAATAGCAATCTACATCTATAAAAGCGAAATGGCACTGACTAATTCATTAATCACCAGAAGTGAAAATCCACTGAACCGAATGCGTTCAAATTTGGCAGGTATGTTCAGTTGGACGTTTAGACACGCGCTAAGAAAGGATTTTAGAAAATTATCAAGGATACGACAAATATTCAAGTTTTTATATAGTTTTCGGTATTTTCTCAATTTTTTCGAGAAACAATCGGTAGAAAATGTTGATATTTGGTAGGCAGGTTCAGAAATGTTGTGTTGGAATATTTTTGAATTCCGTACAAGATTACGCCAGTTATCAGTTTTTTTAAAATTGTAGGTGTATTGCGGGTTGTATATCTTCCGCCTTGATACGACCAATCCTTACTGTAAATTCAATGGTTCAGGGAGATTATGGATGAACTAATTTGGAAGATATTGAATCAAGTTTCAAACTATGTCCGACATACTTCCCAAGGTTACGCTCAATATTAGCGTTTTACTATTTTTCGGAATTTTCGGATTTTGTCTTGGATTTTTCGAGAATAAATTGAAATTTAAAATGTTGAAATTTTGTAAACAGCTCCAGATTATGTCTAGAAATGCTGTGTTCAATAAATTTAGAACCCCTTCTAAACGGAATTTGCAGCCGAACGGAGCGAGCCTGTTTTTCTCAGCTTACACTGGCAGAGGTTATGCAGGCGAGCGAAGCGAGTTTGACTCACCGATACTGCTGATACTGTCGGGGGTCCAGGGGGCGGAGCCCCCTGGCTAGGCGAAGAAGGCGAGCGGAGCGAGCCTGCCGGCTAGTAGTAGAATAGAATTAACTCGATGTTTTTCAGTATGAACGGTGTTATCGAACATTGTTGGAGCCTCTGAATCATCTTCATCAGTTTATAATGATTGTTATGTACAGTTCATTTCATATTCATCCTCTACTCGTGTCATCATAATTCACAGAGAAAAGATTGTTAATTTCTAAAAACAAGAACGTGAAATTTCATACCGAGTGTGTTAATTTTATCGATAAGTTTAATATTAGAAAATGTGACATTGTACAGGAATTGCTGACCCGGTTCAGTTACCTAATAGCTTTTACGATGGAAGATTGAATTTTAAAAAGAGATGAAGTAGAAACTTTGAATTAACTTTAACAGAGTTAACAGGAGCGGTACAGAATTGTCAACAGTTCCATACACGTGGCATATGTGCTTTTTAACGACGTTAAGAGTTAACTTTGATCGCCTGTAAAGATTTATTGAATTATCGTCGCTTTATCATTCCTCAGTTACTGATCTCGGTATCTTGCTGGAAAGAGATTATAATATTCGGTAATATAGTCTGTGTAAGCAAAGAAGACATTCTGACAAGATGGGAAAATAACTCCAGCTCGGTCGATATTGTTTCAAAAATTATAAATTTGGTCTCAAATTGTAGGTCAAAATGTTTCCTTCAATTTGAGACCAAATTTCTAATTTTTCTACCAATATTGACCAAGATGGAATCATTTTCCCGTTTATCCAGAATATCGTCTTTGCATGGACAGGCTTTATCGCAGGTTCGATATATTTTCAGAAACTCGTGTACTGCTTTATAATGAGAAACGTAGGGTTCAAGGTTCAATAATAGCTCACCAAAATATCCGAGAAATCAATTTATTTCACATCTCTAATAATAGAATCAAGCAGTAAATACGACGTGTATTAACAATGGAGGGAGCAATGAGCTTTGGGTAATAGTATGATTTCGATCCTATGTGCTGTTATGTAACAAGATTCGATTTATTTTCAAGTATGAGCTTTATATTTATATATTTTCAAGAATAATCAGTAGGCTAATTCGAGTAATAAGCAATTTATTTCATTTATTAGCCAATCCAAAGCAATTTATTTCGATTGATAGAGTTAATTAAGAAGATATGAGTTTATCAAGTAGGTGTAATAAAAGCTTGTAATAACGAAATGACTGGAAGCATAGCTTCCTCTGACATAAATGTATTAAAGTAAGCTGTGCTAAAACTCAAGGCCTCGTGTTATAACAGGTGCGAGTGAAACAGACACTAAAAGCACTTATATCCATGGTCAATGCTAAAAGTTAGGCGGCTTCGTATGCTTCTTGTGTGCTCCAACAGCTAATGTTGTCAATCAGAGTTGTGATTCAGCTAGAGTTTTGCCTAGAAGATTTTCTTCCAAACCTAAAGAGACAATAGATGCTTTACATCAACTGTGAGTAGGTTACATCACGTAGAAGAGACAGACGAAACCGCCTAACTTCTTGGCGTCAGCTATATAATAAGTGATATAAGCTATTCTTGTTTCATAATAATTATTAATCTTTCTAAATCTAAAATAGTTAATCAAAAACTTGATGTCATGTGGAACGGGTCGTCATAGCAGTATGACTGAAAATTCTCTTCAATTTATGTGAAATAGAATTTATCATTATTATAGAATTCATAATATTAAATTTAATGGATTATAGAATAAATAAGTTAAATAAATCAAAAATACAGTATACTTCACAATGTGGTAAGAATATTTAGGCCCAACTAAAAGATTGGATTCTTCCGTGAAGTAGATTATTGTGTAAACGCCACGCCTACTTTGGGGAGTTTGAGTTCTCAATGCATAAATTAAATTTGATTGCTATGATAAGCAAGGCAATGAATTTTCAGGGAGAAGGACTTGTTGGAAAAAGAACGAGGTCTCGATAAATGATTCATTCATCTTTTGGTGGAAACTTCCATTGAGAAGCTGTTTTACGCTGTCTGATCCGATTAGTTGTAAGGGAGTCGAAAGCATCTCCATTCATCAATGGAACGAAATTACATTTTTTTTATAATAATAGAGCGTTCACTAGCTGTCTGTAATCTCCTTATAACAATTTATCCAGCTCGAATATTAATTATAGCTATACAAAGTGAAGGGCAAAGTGTCATGTCAGCTCGCGGTTCACTTTATGTAGTCAAAAATATCGGTGAAAGCTTATCACTTTGAAATGTTGCATGAAATAGAGCTGGAATTGACTGAATACAGTAATTCTCAATTAAGTTGGTCGAAATCGATGGAAAAATTAGGAGATCTTAAGTTTTCTTATTCTTATTGGGGTTGATGAGAAAATAAAGATGCAATAATTGAATCTATTCATTCATCATTTTTCATTTTACTGAAAAATACAATCACGAGAAAAGAAATTATTTTATTTCCTTAGACTACTATTTCAAGATCATTTGCATTTTTATGAGAAATCATATCAAAAGCACATTGAAAAATGTTATTTCAAGTGTTAAGTGGAATGTTATTTTGGTTGTCATGGAGAAATTATAACATGCTAAAATTTTTCGTGCTTTAAATTTTTTCGAAATTCCATATTTTTTGTTAGTGTATGGTGATTTAGGTGATCTTCCTTGTGTTTTTGGACTCTCTTGATTCGAAAGAACTTTAAAAAATTCAAATCTTAATGTATCATATCAAGCAATACCATGTTTTTCCTTCGACGGAAATTAAGGTTATAGTGCCGGTGGAACTTCCTTTTGGAACTCCCCACCGAATAAGGCATAAGAATACATAAGAATACATACATCTTATAGGAATAATCAAATAATTCAATATTAAAATATTTTAACATTAGAAAAATGAAAGTAATGGGAATATAGCTTACAAGTTACAACAAATGAAGAAGGTGTCCATGGAGAACTAATAATGAGAATTGAAGATATTAGATTCAGAAGACATTAATTCAATCAGTTTAATTCCAATATCATGAAATTCCTCTTGATTAAACTTGAAATATCGCAACCAATTAAATAGAATCACAATTACCTAATTAGAATTCGGTACCGGAGTTAAAAAATCATAGAGGCGATTGCGGGTCTATTCCAATTCTCAAGAATCAATACGGATTTTATTGCGTGTCAGAAATGTTTGCTCATTGAATCTGATCATTGAACTCAAGACGTTGTCTGATATAGTCTGTCCAAGCAGAGAAGACATTCTGGCAAGATAAGAAAATGACTCCAACTCGGTCAGTATTGGATCAAAAATTATAAGTTTTGTTTCAAATTGTAGGAAACATTCTGATGTACAATTTGAGAGCTAATTTATAATTTTTGAACCAATATTTACGGAGTTGGAGTCATTTTCTCATCTTGCCAGAATGTCTTCTTGGCTTGAACAGACTACACCTAGATACCTTATAAAAGCAACCCACAACACGTTAATAAACAGTATTCTGAGGAAGGGAATTCTTCAGCCTCTCCACTCTTACTTCTATTAAAGCCGGTGGGTTGAGGGTGGGTAGCATGGTGGGTGGATGGTTTATCTATAGAACATTCAACAGAAATATTGTACATTATATGAATGGTATGACGTCATACTATATATGAGGCTAGATTGTCGATATTAGAAGATTTCAAGATTGCGGCTGAACACTATCCAGACCATCCAGCCTATTCATCCACCCTCCATGCTATCCACCCACCACCCACCGGCAGTGTGGCCGCAGTTTTAGATTGATTTGAACGTCGAAACAATAGATTTATCTCAAGGAAAAAATATCTCTTGCATCGATAAATTTTCATTCGATAACTGAATAAACGAAATATTAACGATTATGGATCAAATTCAAATTAAAAATTTGAAAGATGTATTCTCAAGTTCTTCAATGAGATCTGAGTATACTTTGGCTATCCTTATTTTTTGAACACCGAATTATTTATATTGACTGAAGCCTCATTTTGTTCTAGTTAATCTAGGATTAATTTATTTAACAATCTCTCTTTGAAGGCAACAGATTGTTTATGTATTATCTGGCATCCAACAATATAATCTCCATCAAGAAACCCGTAGTAAACATTCCAGAGAAATCTCTATAAAAACACATCAAAAGCAGCAGTTATCAATTTTTTCAAATTGGCACTAAAGTTTAAGACGACTCTGATATTTCACAGAGAAAAAAGCATTGGAAGAATGTTCTTGATAGCTTTCAAAACTATTAAATTTGGTCTGAAAATAGTATAATGTTGTAAAACATCCAGTATTATTATTCTAGGAAGCGATTTTGGGACGTATGTTGGTTGGTGGTTTTGGTTCAATATTTTTAAATTATTTACTACTAGAGCGTTGAATCCTAAAATTTAATTTAAATGCTTAGTGCTGCATTACAAGCCAGAAGCTCTATAATTGTGTTTAGTGATATAATTTTTCATGATTGACAACACCAAATCATTTTCAGAAACGATTGAGATACATAGATGAACGAGCTGGCACAACTCATGATCCTCCTAATAATCGTATAATGACTTCGATACAGTATTATAAAACCATTTGGAAAATTCTTTACCAGCTTCTGTAAAGAGAAATAGGCTCACGATCTCCATTCAATTTGTAGCGACTTTATAACTTTCAAGTGATAATTATTAGTTTGGAATCATTGAAATTTTTCAAGCCTCAGCCATTCTTTCTTCAAATTGAATAATGGAGATGAAAGTTATTATTCATCTTAAATCAGAACTGATATCAACAACTATTTTTAGCTAAGTTTACCTTTATTTTACACAAAATTGACTTTTTTTATCGAAATCAATTCGAGAGAAATAACACATGCTTAGGCTAGTTTTTCCTCACAATATTAGTGTTTTGTACAATAAATTACTGTTTAAAATGTAAAATAACTAAAACCTACATGGTTCTCCGTATGTTCCCATTCAGGGAAAATTAGGGTTGAAAGGCGAAGTGGAACAACCCTCGGATCTCCTCACAATTAAAAGTCAACCGCTAAATGTATTATTATTCACAATTGAATAAATTAATAAAATAAATCAAATGATTTTAGGATCCAGCAGCAGGTAAACGAACTTTGACTTAACTAAAGTTATGAGTTGAGACTCCACAATTCGAAGCAACAAGCAATGTATTTTTTTGTGACAAGTAACTATTTTGAAAACAAAATTTGAACAATCTGTGTTTTTCCAAGATAATACTTTTGAGCTAGCGGGATAAATACTCGGCACCAATGCTGTGCTATAGGAAAGACTGATTGGTGCAGCCATTTTATAGACTTGAAAAATGCGGCAACTGTCCAGTTTGATTTAAGATGAGTTGTGCTGGGAACGCGGAAGTGGTCGTCATGCCATGAGTTGCTGTCTTGCACAACACCCGCCGTCAAATTCCTCTTGTCCCAGACAATTTACTTCACTTTCCCTCACTACAGCGACCCAATCCGTCAAATAAATTGCCAGAACACAGATCATCAATAGTCTCTCCCAACGGTTTTTATTATCTGTTACTTCATAGTTTCGTAGTTATGACGGGGTCGGAGAATATCCATCATCAAGTCGAATCATCCACCTACCACATTATTCAAGCTACTATGATATTCTATTTATTATAAATTTACCAAATTACAGTACAAAATATTGATTGGTCTTGAGGCTTCTTTACACGGCATAGATTTTATACGCAGTAGTTATACAGTATAAAAATCCAAAATTGATATGAAATCACAGAAGGAAGGAAGCTGACAAAATATTTGCAACGTGGGGTTGGATTTAAATTTGTAAATATTGTTTTTTTTCAAAAATGATTAATATTCATGAAATATGAGATCACAACACTATAACTCATTGATCAGGAGCGACCTGAGAACTCTGACACCAGACCTGAGCCAGCCAGGTTACACGAATATTTTTTTTCTACAACTGCGCGTAAAACAAGATTTTACGAGCTGAATTTATTCTCCTCGTAAAGAAGCCCATTTCTGAGGAGAATCTTCATTAAGCTCGCTAACCATCTACGCATGCGCAGTAGAATTACTTTATGCTCGCTAAGCAACTGCGCATGAGCAGTAGAGTTACTTTACGCTCGCTAATCAGCTAATCATGGCTCCAAAAGTAGGTCAGGTGGAGTCATAACATAACCTAACAAAAATTTACACAAGAGTAATTTAATAGTTTGCAGTATTTGAGGACTGAAAAAACTGTAGATTAACAGGTTCTTGCTGTTGTAGAAAAAATATTGTATGTAATTCGCGCGTAATGCTTCTTTATCGCTCTTGCAAAATTATCACGCTCCGCTACGCGTCGCGTGATAACTGTTTTGTGCAAGCGATAAAATCGCGCATTACGCTCTTGATACATGAATAGCTATTATCACTCATAAGTTGATAAATAATAAAAATTGTTTGATAGGACTTTGCCTGTTTTGTTCTTTAATAAATAAGTTGTTTTATTTGACTCATTATATCAATTAACATTCCAATATAACGGCTTTATGAGTTTTTCCAAAAATTTGTGAATATATACGTTTTGGACTCAATTGACTGTTTTTTATCCAATCAAAATTTATCACATTGCATCAATCGAAAAAATAAATTTGAACAAATTGGAATAATGAACATTATCCTATTCCTATTTCCATAGAATTGAAGCACAAAACTCGAATCAACCCTGTAATTAATGAATTTCGCGACAATTTGCCAATTCTCGACCTCATTTGGTTCTTGGCATTATTTTTGACCTTGTTTCAGTTGCTTACTCTTCAACAGCCTTCATCTGTCAAAGCAAAGAAGACATTCTGGCAAGATGGGAAAATGTCTTTAGCTCCGTCAATATCGATTCAAGAATTATTAATTTGGCCTCAAAGTGTAGGGAAATTTCTGATCTAAACTTTGAGACCATATTCATAATTTTTGAACCAATATTGACTGAGCTGGAGTCATTTTCCCATCTTGCCATAATGTCTTCTTGGCTTGGACAGTGCAAAAAGACAGACTTTGTTATTGCTTTAACGGTGAATTGCAAATGAAAATCTTCACCAAAGTGGTTTGTAAACCGAATTGGATTTGTAAACAATGGTGGAGAGAAAAGGAGAGGAAGAAGAGGAGGAGGAGGAGGAGGAGAGGAGAAGGTGGAGGATGAGCAGGAGGAGGAGTAGAGGCGTCGCCAGATGTACTCAATGGAAATAAGCAGCGAACGATTCAAACCAAATGTAATATCTAGAACATGTTGCCACCTTGTAACTGGTAAGAGAATAATGTATACCCGACAGTGTGTAATGTTTGGTATGACTTATAAACTTAGGAAATGAGGTCAAATTTGAAGTGTCAGTGATAATACCACACTTTCGGCGCTTGCCAAAGGGAACAGCTAAGCTTTTTGTTGAGATCAAGATATTTTATGGACACCCGCCAAAAATTCTAATGGTTCGCGCTCTAATGATCGCCCTTCACATTGAAGGGATCGAGCGTGCAGTTTAATAGACTCTTAAGAGTGGGTTCATAAAACTTTTGACAGCGTTCTTTACTCAATCTCTTAGTTGATGAAGTCGTCAAATAATTTTTGCTTTCATCCTCAAGTTTTTTCCATATGTGTGTTTAATTTTTTTCCTTCAATTGGGAGGCTAATCAACAACAGAGTGTTTACAATGTTTTTGTTTTTCAATTATTACAATACATTTATATTCATTCAATGAAGTACAATACAATCTAATCAATTCACAAAAGACTACAATCAAGGTTGCAATGAACAAACCAAGGCAATAATAATAAATTCAACTAAGTACAATTATAATACGATGTGATTCTAACTAATTTACATAAGCATATGAAAAAAGTTGAACTGAACAAACCAGGACTGTATCCGACTTTCTCAGGAATCTAATATGATCACAATCAGCTATCTTTACCAATAGAGAAAACTTAATATTCTATTTTATAAAATAGAATATACACTTAATTGTGGATTCAAGTGCAGACTATAAATATAAAGTCATTTCGTGTTATCCCAAAATAAATTCTTTTTTTCTCTCCATACAATTTTATCAATTATTAAAATGGGTTTGAAATTTTGGTGGAAAATCGTTAGATTCCATCGCTTGACATAAAATGTCTATGAATCGGTACATAAATAATTAGGACTACAAGATAAATAAAAAAAAAACATTGAAATATTATATTCGTGTATCGATGAAAATACAGTAGGTACAATATGATAATATATACATACTTATTTTCTTCAAGGGCTACTGTATTTGATAAAACTTTAAATAAATACAATTAAAGTGCCATTTTTAAAAAATATTTTGATATATACATACCCAATCATTTAAATATGATTTCTTCATGAGTTCGTTATGGAATTCAATAAATATTGAATTACTCGTTACATATTACAAACTGAAAATACACATGTGAAGTAATTGTTGAATAAGTGAAACCTGATGCGAAAATAAATAAAAACCTCAAGAGTAAAATATATATGAACAAATCTCAATTCGAGTATCAATCAATCGTTACAGAAACGAAACAGCCATTCTCTCAAATGTTATTTTCAGAGAACCAGGGGACGATACAATGGGAACGCCTCAAATTCGACTCGCAATACGATTGGTTGCTTCACTACACTCCCCCTCCAACAAGCCACGCCTCCAGCCAATCACCAGCGAGCTGATTTGTTGAGTTCATTCCTCAGTTTCTGGTAAGATGGCGCTGATTCCTTTTGATATTCTGTGTCATGGAGGTTTATAATTTTAGAGTACTAAGTGTGGAGTTATAATTTAAGACCATTTTCAAGGAAATAATTCAGTGAAATCCACAATCTCAAACGGTACTAGTTTAGAAAGAATAGAGAATTAATATTAAGATTTAAATGAATTGAAAAATGATAAAACAATAATTTTTCAAATTGAAAATTTGATTATAGCTTTGTTTGATATTCTCTCAAACTATTCTCTTCTGGGAATATTCACTTTCTTTTCTAATGTTTACTGACAAGATTAGAATTTGTTTCGAACTATTTTTAGAGCAATGGATAGTTTTCAGATTTAGACTGAAAAATTCCGGATTCCCAGATTTGGAATTACACTACTATTACGTTTTAAAACTATTTGAGTAGGAGTTGTAGAGTTGAAACTAAACAGAGACTTCCTTCACAAATAGCTGTATTTATTTTTAGTTGCTAATAATAGTCTAAATTCTTTTAGCATGGGAAATTTGCATAAATAGACTGTTAGAAGTAAGTAGCCTTGACATTTCCTATAAGATTTGCAGATGAATTGTTGGGTGATTATTCAATGCATAAGTGTTTGGTGGATTCATTCAGAATACGACGCATAACAGGAAAAAACTTCAATCAATTGTTTTTTATACCACCGACTAACATTAGGTGAAAAATCTGTCTGAACAATGTTTGAAAGTTTTTACGCAGTAAGACTTCCTATCAAACAAACTTGTTCTTGAATCCTATTCTCTCTTGCTTCAATCCTATTTAAAGAATGGCTATGCTATACTTGAGAACCCTTGATGAAATATAACAGCATTACACAATATTTATCTGCAGCAAGGGAATTTTTAATTGGTTATGTAAAAGCTTTCATTAGTGTATCCATGATTTGCAGCTGAATTAATTTGTAGATTCCATCGTTTGACATTTAAAAATTTCATAATTATAGACATTTGAAAAATTTCAACTATAGAGACTGTATATATATAGATATAACTGAATCATGAAAAATGTAAAACAGTGAGTTATTAGAATCCCATCGTGAGTCCTTAGATGAGTTGATGTATGCTGTATATGATGTCATGCCAGTAGTTATTGAGAGATTACGCATTTCGATTAATCGTATCAACCCCCATTACATAATAATGTGTATGCACCATTGACTATCAATGAACTTTGACATTTCAGTACAATATAGAGCCGGACAAATCGGCAACGTATTTATTTTTATCCCGCCGTGAAAAGATCAACCAATCAATATGGGAGATGACTTCTTGACCGCTCACTTATCCCCTCTCTCTCATTTCTCTCTCTTACTCTCTCTCACCCTACTCATCTCATACTGCTTTCTACCTTGAATCACGTGATCCCAGGGGATGAGATTGAGATAGGACTGGAAAGTCCTTGACTTCATTTTGCTTGCAATGTTTCAAAAGTCCTGCAAAATTACACAATTCGGGCACCATTTTAACGAGCTTTTTCCAGATGGACCTACTTTTTTGAGAAAGAGTTTTGAGGAATGATAATTTCAATATGAAAATTTTATTATCTTCTAACCTGAGTTCAAAAGTGGGGAAGCTCGTGATGTTCATTTATCCTCAAACTAGATTTATTATCAGACTTATTTCCATATTAATAGCCAGGATATAACAATTAATTCAAAACAGATTAGTTTCTAGTGGAAATTAAAATATTGAAGAAGGGGAGTTAATCCTGAATTTGGGATGGACGCAGCTTTTAGCGAATATTTCGTGATTCTATCACACTCGTACCCTCTTTATAGCCTAATCTATATCTATATAAGCAAAATAACACTGACTGATTCATTCATCACCAGAACTAAAAATCCACTGAAGCGAATGCGTTAAAATTTGGCAGGCATTTTCAGTTGGACGTTTAGACGCGCGCTAAGAAAGGATTTTAAAAACTTTTCAAGGATACGCCAAATATTTAAGTTTTTCTATAGTTTTCCGACGTTTTCTCAATTTTTTCGAGAACCAATCGGTAGAAAATGTTGATATTTGGTAGGTAGGTTCAGATAAGGTCTAGAAATGTTGTGTTGAAATATTTTTGCAATCCGTTCAAGATTACGCCAGTAATCAGATTTTTAAAATTGTAGATGTGTTGCGAGTTGCATATCTTCCGCCTTGATACGACCAATCCTAACTGTAAATTCAATGGTTCAGCGAGATTATAGATGAATTAATTTGGAAGATATTGAATCAAGTTTCAAACTATGTCCGATATACTTCCCAAGGTTACGCTTGATATTAGCGTTTTACTATTTTTTGGAATTTTCGGAGTTTTTCTTAGATTTTTCTAGAACAAATTGGCAGAAAATGTTGAAATTAGGTGAACAGGTCCAAATTAGGTGTAGAAATGCTGTGCTCAATAAATTTCAAATCCCTACTGAACGGAATTTGCAGGCGAGCGAAGCCTGTTTGACTCACTTACACTGCCTATACTGTCGGATCCAGGGCGGAGCCCCTGGCTAGGCGGAGAAGGCGAGCGAAGCGAGCCTGCCGGCTAGTTTTCAATATGTGCCAAAAAATAAATCTGTCAAATATCTAGGGATCTAATACAACTACTGCATTTTTTATTAACCTTCAAATTAGTGAAATTTTATCAAAAATTGGGTTGTTTGATTCAAACTGAATTAAATTTATTATTTTCTCTCTGTTTGCCTTTGCTGCTGTGTAAATGTGAAATTCTTCTTTAACATCTAACTTTCTACTTTTATTTCCATAATTCAAAATTTTCATGTTTGAGTTCATGCCTGTAATGTTATGGTCTGAATCTCTTAGATGTTCAGCAAATGCTGATTTTTGTGTCATGTTTTTTCATTTAAATGCTTGAATATGTTCCCGAAATCTTGTGTAAAAATTTCTCCCCGTCTGACCAATATAAAACCAAATTAGTCGGAACATTTACTCAGATTTTAATCATTTTTTAAAGTTTCGTATGGTCTTTTCAATTAATATATAGTATAAATTGATTTCTCTTCAATTGTCCACTCTCAAAAACTAACACTGTCATTATTATAAAAACTTTTAGAATTTTAAACTTCCAGCTTTCCATTCTTCTTGGAGAATCCTTCTATTGTAATGTGGGAAAAATGAAATGGATCCAGTTTATGTCAACGGACTCTCTGTCCAGTATTATTTCTTGCGTTAAATTTAGAGAAAAGGCGGTCAATGTTGGGAGGGAGGGGGAAGAAGAAGAAGAGGGTGTTTTGAGTAATATCAATAAATCGAATTCCGGCTTCTTCTCTCTTTCCAGTGTCACTGAACCCTATGCTATGACATTCCTAAATAACATTATTGTAGGCCTGTTTCACACTAGTTTAGTCTGTCCAAGCAAAGAAGACCCTCTGGTAAGAAGAGAAAATGACTCCAGCTCAATCAATATCACTTCAAAAATTATAAATTTTGTCTCAATTGTAGGAAACATTCAGATCTACAATTTGAAATCAAATCAATAATTTTTAAACCAATGTTGACCGAGCTGAAGTCATTTTCTCATCTTACCAGAGGGTCTTCTTTGCTTGAACAGACTATAGGCGCACTTCCATTCCACATTCCCTTTTGGCTCTGTTTATCACCCACATAATTCCGCAGATTCTTCTCAACTGCATCGTAGGAGATATAGAACCTGCAGCAGTATCTAATGATCTCGATTGGAAATTAGCCAAAACGGTATAATAATCTGTGTTTTTGTCAATTTTTAATTTTATAATATTTTTCCCAAATACATCTGACAAGTTACGTACTTATAAAGTGACTCAATGTAATGATCATTTATTCAATAATGTTATGGAGAGTACAGCAAGTTTATGAACAAAACTGCACCTCTTTCTATTAATAAAGCCACTGCACAAAGACAGAGTAGTGTACTGCCAAGTATAGAGAAATGTAGTTGGGCTTTGCCTGTAGTCTTTGAAAATCTGTAATAAATAAATAACACATGAGTATAAAAGTGTACATATTATTAGAGTACAAATAAACAAGATAAAGAAATGAAAAACAGGCCCAAAACTTCTTCTATTTCTAATTAGTCATTACTCATCGTGTATAAGTTATTAAGCCCTTCACAACGATTTGAATATTCTCGATGGATATAGGATATAATGCATTAAATTGATTTGAAATTTTATTTCAACTTTGATATTAATCTCAATTTTGTTATTATCAACTTTGATATTAATCTCAATTTTTTTATATTAATCTCAATATTAATCTCATTAACTTGATTTTATTTCAACTTTGATATTAATCTTAATTTCAATAAATCTGGCTGCAAATACAGTTATACATTCAGGAAGTAGAAGATGGATAAATAAGAGATACAACTAGATGAACAACAAGAAGTTGAATTGAAAGTAAAAACAACATAAAAACTAGAAATTATAGCCAAATTCCTCAGTTTTATATCTATCTTTCGAGTAAGACTTGGCAAAACACAAACGATCAGTATAGTGTATCGAACACAACAAAGTTTTTAGTCTTCCAATAACTCTGGAGTTTGGCAATAAGCCAAATGAAGGAAAGTTGTTTGTTTAGAACCTCATAAAATGCTACTATAATTCTAGATACCACTATCATCATACTTATTCTACCAGAGAAAGCTGTAAGGGACAAAGAAATATGATGAATTTCATCACCAAGCGAGTGTGAGTTTAATAGTAAGTTAAACTGTTACATAGACAAACTGTAAGTTGAAGACAAATAGAAAGATGACGAATTTTATCACCAATAAGCCAGTGTAAGCTAAGTAGGAGTGAAGAATGATAACGATTCTGTTTTATAACAGTTTTTCAATCCTCTGCGAAAACTTTGTTGAGTAGTTTTGAACTGTTTTGAAAAGTTTTGAGAGTATATCATGGTGGTTATCCATAATAAATGAAAAGGTGAGATATTGTCAAACTACAGGTTTATTAGAAAATTGAGGTACCGGTTTCGGTTGCTACACCATTATCAATCTCGGGTGAACTAAAACTCAACGTGAAGAGCAGCAGTATTTTTATACTAACCGTCAAGCACCGCCATTGGTGCACGCTTGAACCAATCACAGTGAACGTCAACCATTGGCCTGGAAAATCTCCTCCTAGATTAGCGGTTCATACAAACGTTACAAGATGGCGATTCAAACAGCAAATAATTATAGATTGATAGATAGTAGCTACAACATACGGAATAAATAGAGAAATTTTGCGTAAGAATATGGGGGAAAACAAAGGAATGAGATAATATCTTAACAAATTATGATGAAACTAGATTTTTGGTATTGTACTGGTTGAAATTGATCTGTTCGTTCAAAACTACCCCAATTTATAGTGAATTGTGAGAAATTGCGCTCAAATTCTGTAAGTTGTCACTAAGTGTGCAAGAGTTCGATGATCTTTGCTATAGCCTATCCAAACAAAGAAGACATTCTGGCAAGATGGGAAAATGACTCCAGTTCGGTCAATATTACTTTAAAAATAATAAATACGGTCTCAAATTGTTGATCAGAATTTTTCCAAGAATTTGAGACCAGATTATCATCAATTTTTGAACCAAGATGATTGAACGAGATGGAGTCATTTTCCCATTTAAACAAAATGTCTTCTTTGCTTGGACCGTCTACGGAAACAACAATAATAACAAACAAAACGATGCAGCCTTGCTGAGTGAAGTATTCGCCTTCAATATTGTGTTTTGAAAGGGTGCGAATAAATTTTCCATTCCAACGATGCCACTCAACAATAAAAAACGTTACAGGTAGGGCTTCTCTCACTACTTAGTATGCTGCTAAGGATGGCGCTGCATGGTGGAAGTCAACGCTCTACTGATTGGAAAACGCGAATATTGGTGTCAGTTCATTCTGTAGTCTGTCAAAGCAAAGAAGACATTCTGGCAAGATGGGGAAATAACTCCAGCTTGATCACTTCAAAAATCATAAATTTCGTCTCAAATTGTAGGAAACATTCTTATCTACAATGTGAGATAGAATTTATAACTTTTAGAATGAAAAGAATGAATATTGACCGAGCTGGAGTCATTTTTCCAATTTGTCAGATCGTCTTCTTTGCTTGGACAGACTATTCCCAAAGTGGGTTCGTCTATTCTCACCACTGGAATCGATCAATGTGATTTTTCTTCAATAATAATATCATGTTTTTCTTGAATAGTATGATGTTTTTCTTTAATAATATCATGCTTCACCTTAATAAAATCTTATGAGTAATCAGAATAATGATTATCATTCGTTTGAAAGAAAGTTGCAAGGGTAAAGTAGACTTTTCAAACACAAAATATATGTTTATGTTTAATGAGGGTGAAGTCAACTTGAGCTCATAGGCTTGTACGTGGGTAATGAGATGAATGATGTTACATAGCATAACATAATAAATCAATTCACATAATTATTTAATAACAATCAATTCTTGATACCTAGTTTTCTTTGAATGAAATATTTTGAGAAATCCTCACAATTATATCATTCGTTTGAAAGTCGCAAGTGAAAAATATACTTCTTAAACACAAAAATACAGAATGACAATGAAAATCTTGAATGATACCATGTTTTCCTTGAATGAAATCTTCTGAGAAGTCATCACAATGATATCATTAGTTTGAAAGGAAGTTGCAATTGGAAAATATACTTCTCAAACAAGAAATATAGATTCTGCCAGTCAGTAGCGTAGCGTCATTAGTTTTCATGAAGTAATGACTATGGTTACTCAGAAATACTCTTCTCGTTCAAAGGAAGCGCACTTTAATACTCAACAGGTGAAAATTTCAAAGAGAACCGAACAATGTTATTCTCAAAGTAGTTTCCTCAATTTTTATCACCATTAAAAAAGGTTTAAAACGAACAACAATATTTGCACTGTGGTTTCCTGAATATTATTGAATCACAATTAAAAAGGGTTTAGAAAGGGTTCATTCACACTGCAGTTTCCACAATTGCACCATCATTAGAAATTTTTCGCCTCATACTCAATAAAAGAGGGCAAGGTGACAAAGGAGTATTCATAGTCTGCTTTTGCTATGATTTGAAGAAGAGCATCCCACTACTAAGAATATAAATAATGAGAAATATTGATAATGGAGCATTTTGAATGGGAGTTCTTTCTGCATTGGAGTTGCACACTTTTTGTAGAATTATTTCCCTGGAGAGTGGAAACTAGAAACGGTGGTAACTGAAAAGATGAGAAGAGAAGTCGGAAGCAGCTTACAGCCAACGATTGATAAATCGAATATTTCCTAATTGATTTCCTGAATTGATAATGAATTTATTTTGTTACTGTCCCTAATTGGTCATCATTTTCAAAAAGAACTTCAACTCTTATATGGGGAATCGTTATGGTCTGCTCAAGCAAAGAAGACATTCTGGCAAGATGGAAAAATAACTACAGCTCGCTCAATATGGGTTTTAAAATGATAAATTTGGTCTAAAATTGTAGGGAACATTCTGATCTACAATTTGAAACTGAATTTATAATTTTTAAACCAAAATTGACTGAGCTAGATTCATTTTCCTACCTTGTCAGCAGAGTCTTGTCTTCTTTGCTTGGACAGACTACCTATGAACTTCCTTAATATGAGAAAAAACTTACAAGAGAAAAAGAAAAAAGAGAAGAAAGTGCGAACTTTATGAATATTTTTTCATTTATTCAAGAAAGAACAATGAACTTAAGGATGAAAACATAGAGACATCAAATTCGAATCGACTTTTATTCCCAATTATTATAAAGTAAATCGACTTTTATAAATTATTATAAAGTAATAATAAATTTTAAATTTTTAAAAAATGGCCAAATTTTTAATAAATAGCCAAATTTTTTAGAAATTATTTATAAATTTTCATAAATAGCCTATTCCAAGTAGGTTGAGTTAGCATTCACCTTCACAATTTACCATAAATTAATGACTTATTCCCTAACTTGAAAAAATTTGAGAAATCAATTTCGAATAGGAGAAGTCAAATAAGAAGCCAGAAGCTACAAAAATATGAGTGGAATAATTTGAAAATATAATGCTTATCTTGAATTTTCGAAGCAAAAATTACTATGGAGTGAATTAGTGAATAAAAATATATAGCATAACAAACCAAATTTATGACCTCTATTGAGTTGTACCCTACAATATTCTTGATGAACCAGGTTAACTCCGCTCTCTTTGCTGGTACTGTGAGTAACAAGTGATATTTTGAAATCAAACCTCTTGAATAATATCTCTAGTAACTTTCTTCCACGGCTCTATACTATTTTAAAGCTTCTAAATATTTATTGGGCTACTCATTGAAGCTATAGCAACAGTGTTGCGCTACTCGGTGCTCGAACAAGTTTCTGAATTGAAACAAGTACATGTAGAAACTCCGTAAATAACGAATTATTACACTGGCGACAGCGACAGTAAAATATTTCTGTAATTAATTTCGTGAAGCTTTTTTCGCCAAGCTCAACTTTTGGATTAACCGGGAAAGAATTATTGTGTGCTAGCTAGGATCATAGAACCATAAATTATTGCAGGGTAAAGCAGTGAAAGTGTCCTTGTATATTTCAGCCACTCGTTTTCTATCTATCAATTTTTTTCAAGAAAGTCCCTCTGTAATATGGAAAATTGTATGAGATGAAATGTGAAACAGTGAGGGCAAATCCGTTTCTTAATTTGCCTAATCATTTCAATTAATGTGCATTATACATTATATTATTATACAAACTTTATTATACATTATCTACATGTATATATGTGTATGATATGTGCTTCAATTAAGGAATGAATAGGTCAATAATAATAAGATTATAACTATCCAGTGTGCATTAAGACATAATAGCTCGTGGCTCATTATGTTGTTTTAACATAAGACAACAAATAACATAAATGTTGTTTTCATAGCAACGAGTAAACTACCGTACGTAGTGCTTTATTATGGCTCAAAATTTTCAAGTTTAATCAATATTTTATAAGAAATTTTGTGAAAAATTGGTGAATTGATTAATTTGGATCAACCTTGTTGCTCTAAATTCAAAATTTAATAATTTGGTATTTCTCCTGGACTATAAATTTATTCTTAATTCAAGTGCTACGAAAAAATAACCTAGTTTCGAAGATTATTATTCATAAAAATTTGGTATGAAGACGTTTTGGACATAAGTCTGTGTTTTTAACCAATAAGTTATCATTGTCTGTAGAATAAATAAATAAATAAATAAATTAATTATTATGTCCATGTATTCAATGAAAATAGGTGTATTAACTTGAACGATTAACCAGTTGGTGACTCTTGAGTGATGAAATATTTTTCCTTTTACCGAGTTTGAAATATGAAAAACTTCAATATTTGTGACACTTGAGCAAAGAATAAGGTAATTACGCCTTGTATTGAGTATAAACAAACGAAATTTGACACAATCTCTTCCAATCATTGAGAATTAATTGATTTTTATACGACACTAGCCGGCAGGCTCGCTTCGCTCGCCTTCTACAGGGGGCTCCGCCCCTGGACCCCTGACAGTATCAGCAGTGTCAGTGAGTCAAACAGGCTCGCTTCGCTTGCCTGCAAAACCTCTGTCAGTATCAGCTGAGACAAAAAGGCTCGCTTCGCTCGCCTGCAAATTCCGTTCAGTAGGGGTTTGAAATTTATTGAGTACAGCATTTCTACACCTAATCTGGACCTGTTTACCTAATTGCAACATTTTCTGCCAATTTGTTCTAGAAAAATTCTAAAAATTCAAAAAAATAGTAAAACGCTAATATTAAGCGTAACCTTGAGAAGTATATCGGACATAGTTTGAAACTTGATTCAATATCTTCCAAATTAATTCATCTATAATCTCGCTGAACCATTCAATTTACAGTTAGGATTGGTCGTATCAAGGCGGAAGATATGCAACCCGCAACACATCTACAATTTTGAAAACCTGATTACTGGCGTAATCTTGAACGGCGCAAAAACGCAACATTTCTAGACCTTATCTGAACCTGCCCACCAAATATCAACATTTTCTACCGATTGGTTCTCGAAAAAATGAAGAAAACGTTGAAAAACTATAGAAAAACTAAAATATTTGGCGAATCCTTGAAAAGTTTTCAAAATCCGTTCTTAGCGCGCGTCTAAACGTCCAACTGAGCATGCCTTCCAAATTTGAACGCATTCGGTTCAGTGGATTTTTAGTTCTGGTGATGAATGAATGAATGAATCAGTCAGTGCCATTTCGCTTTTATATATAGAGATTAACTTTTCATACAGGTGTATTCTATGCGGACATGAAAAGAAAGTCACGTTTACATGAACGTTATATTATTTTGAGAATAAAAGTCCTCTTGTTTCCCATGATGCACCCAATTTGATAAATATGTTGTGTAGGTGCATGAGTGGGTGTACTCTTCAAGTGCATGAAATACTAAATGCGTTCAACGCGAAATTGAGTTACGATGCACAAGTTTCAAAAATCGGCTGTAAAATTTCCAAAGAGGGAAGTGAGAAGCGTTTCAAGGAACTTTTTCCCCGGATAATTGTGGAAGGGAAAGACGGTAAACTGAGCTGTTAACGATGAGAAGGACGCTTACTGACTGATCACACTGATAAATTGAAAGCGTTGTAAACATGTTAACCAGCAACCCTGAAGTTGTTGCTTGCAAGGACTAGAAATATATTGCGCACTTGCCATTCATCAGCAATTTGCAACAATCAATCTACGTAGAGCTTAATCTATCCAGTCGACAAAATTGAATTTTATGAAGCCATAATGGGAGAACTCAAAATAGAAATAGGAGTAGGTACTGAACTTCTGCTACTGCAAATATTGAACAAGGTTTATTCTGTTCAAGCAGAGAAGATTCTTGCTGTATGAATAAATGACTCCAGCTCGGTCAATATTGATTCAAAAATGTTTTATTTGGTCTCAAATCTGGATCAGAATGTTTTCTACAGTTTGAGTTCAAGCTTATAATTTTTGAACCAATATTGACAAGGCTGGAGAAATTTTCTTATCTTGCCAGAATGTTTTCTTTGCTTGGACAAACTATACTGAATAGCAGGCGAGATTCTTTGAATGAAATTGATCAAAAAACTATAATATTGGAGCTTCATTATAGTTTCACTGGAGGTTTAAATTGATCATTGTTGAAGTGTTCCAGCAGTTGGTGTATTGCAATAATATATATCCAATGATTCTTCCAATAGGTTCAGGGTTGTGTTTCAAACAACATTTATTTTAGAATAGTGAATGAACAATTATAGTATACTTATACGATAATAAATAACTCCAATAATAAACAATCCTAGCTAGTTATACAGTTTTGGAGCTTAAAAATACCATATCTCTACTATTATCTTCCTATTTCCTCGAGAAATATTGGACTCACAAAGTTCTGAATGGATACATTGCATTTCTCAGATAATTTTACATAGGAAAAGATTATTTTCTTACACTCATGAAGCTCCTGAGCAGTATTTAATTGTTGATTTGATGAGAAATGTTCCACTATTTTTGCGACAAATCATTTCCTCCCTTGAATTTTTGTCTTTAAATTTTTCTCTCTCTCAACACTTATCAGCAATCCATATCACGTATTTTGTCAGTAGAATGGTAAAACCTACCGAGTATTTTTCGTTCCCAATGTCACTGTTTCAACTTAATCAGTGGTATTGATGACAAGGACCAACGAATAATAAACAATTTCAGATCAGTGTCAAGAAATTTGGAAATAGAATGACGAGCAATCTAAGTGGATTCGAGCTGATACTCGAAAATTTCAGCAATTTCCACCCGCGCTTTTTCTAGCAACGCGTCATCCGTGCAAATTGTCAGCCGCTTTGGCACGTCCCATATATAGTCTGTCCAAGCGAAGAAGACATTTCGGCAAGTTGTTAAATGAGTCCAGCTAGGTAAATATTGGTTGAAAAGTATTTAATTTTGTCTCAAATTGTAGAAAATATTCTGATCTGTAATTTGAGGCCACATTTATAATTTTTGAACCAATATTGAGCGAGCTGGAGTCATTCTCCCATCTTCCCTGAATGTCTTCTTTGCTTGGACAGACTACTCATAACAATATTTCCTGTTTAAATGTTCCAGTTAAAATGAAGTGCGAATTTTTATCCGATTGACGTCACAGTGAGCACCTAGCACAATAATTCATAAATGACCCGTATCCCTCTGTCAAAAGCGACCTCAGCGAAATGCTGTTGATCATTGATGTGAACCGTTCTTATAAGAGGCTGGTGCTAACGTGCTTCAATTTATGTAGTTTGCAAGACACCTATCAACCAAACACTGTTATTAGTCTGACCAAGCATAGAATAATAGACCTCTCTCTCTAAATAATAGATAGAGTCTATTATTGTTTTATGGTCCAAGGCCCAAGCAAAGAAGACATTCTGGCAAGATGGGAAAATGACTCCAGATCGGTTTAATTAATTCAAAAATAATGAATATGGTCTCAAATTGTAGACCAGAATGTTTCCTACAATTTGAGACCAGATTTTCAATTTTTGAAACAGAGATGGAGTCATTTTCCTATTTATACAAAATGTCTTCTTTGCTTGAACCGTCTACAGCAACAACAATAATAACAAACAAAACTTGCTGAGTAGAGTATTCGTCAATTTCAAACCAAATAATGTTGTATATTCATGTATGTGTGTGAACAGGATTTTTCCTTGCAAGTGATTTGGTTTTATATTTGAGTCGAAAGTTTTAATAGTGATATGTTTTGTTTTTAAAACCTCAATAATTAAATTTTATTTGATTTGATGACGAAAAAAGAAGCTTATTTGATATGATAAAATGATTTACAAATTAATTAAAGGATTATTTCCTCATCTAGGTCTGACAAAGCGCTACTTGGTCGTTGTATTTTCAAAATGGCGCAATTATTGAAATAGCCGCTTAATATTTAGTGCTATCTAGGCCAGTGCCTAGTCGGCCTAGTGATAAATCCGGCCTTGAATTAGTGATGGATTTTTTCGAAGAACCGCAAACATTATTATGGGGTTTGAGTAGGATAATGTGACATGTGACCAGTACTGAAGAGCAATAAACCACAATTATTATCGTTTATAAATCTGGAACTTTCGTATTCAATGCTGCCCCGATGAACAATGGATTGATAATATTGTTATTAGGAAGAAAGGTACTGTTGATTACAGTAGCTTTTGTTATTGTTCGAGGTACAATGACAATAATATTCAGCGGGAAATCGTAGAGACTTGTGCTGGGATGGACAATAGGGGGTCGCTGATCCAGAGTCACATGTTCACAATGTCTGGCATCACGTGCTGTATCAGAATGAAGCAGCGTGATGAGTCTCACGCATAGTTCAATGAGCAAAGTGACAATTACAATTGATGTTTAGGCAAATAGTTGACGTCACTCTGGCCAGTACGCTAGGCTGTTTTATGCAACCATCAACTACCCCTATGATAATAATGGACACGTGCGTTTAAACAATTAGGAGCTAGTTATCTTACACTGGCGGCTCGTGCCCACGAACCAGGTGAAGTGCTGTACATTAAATGATACGGGCACTTCACCTGTTTCGTGGGTACGAACCACCAGTGTTGTGGATTTTTAATCTCGTGAATCTATAAATATAAGAGAGAAATGGCACTCACTGACATCAGCAGAACTAAATATCCACTTAACCAAAAATGTTCAAACTTTGCAAGCATGTTTAGTTGGAGCTTTAGACGCACACTAAGAACGATTTTTAGTATCTTCCCAAGGATCCGCCCAATATTTGCGTCTTTCTATAGTTCTCCACGTAGAGCATTTCCGAGAGCTAATCAGCAGCAGAAAATGTAGAAATTTGGTGGGCAGGTTCAGCTTTGGTCTGAAAATGTTGTCTTCAAACATTCTTGAAACGCTTCTGAGATAACGCCAGTAACTTAATAAGGTTTTTTTCAAAATTGTAGATTACCACGGGTTGTACATCTTCTGTATTGATCAGATCAGTCTTAATTTAAACTCAAAATGAAAGCTTAATGGAAGAATTAAAAATCTACTGGATCGACCGAATGCAATCCAATTTGGCAGGCATATGACGCTCTCTAAGAATGGGGTTTGAAAATTTCCCAAGAATAGTGTTTTTCATAGTGGATTAAAGGATGAAGATGAAGATGTCACTCTCAGTGTGGAAAGTGAGCTCCGTTCCACACACCGCGATTTTTGAGCGTCCGGTTTTTTGTTTACGGTAATTTAAAAAAATTTACTTGACCAAACAGAACTTTACGAACGCATGATTTGTTTCTAGGCTCATCAAATGTTTGCCAATAAGCTTTTTTCAAGCTATTCAATTTATTCAATCCATCTAAATTTCTGAAGAAAATAAATAACCTGACAAAAACCATTGGGTTTATTGTAAAAATCCATAGGGTAATTGTAATGATAAGAAAAGAAATGACCATTTCTCAGACGAAGTAGCTTATGAACTATATGAACCAGCTCAAATATTATGATATTTGATCATTATGATAATGTTATCAACAAAAACATTCAAACTTATTATCCGTAGGTCAATTAAAACCTCAAGGACATTCAAAGATGTGAAATAAACTAGCTCCAGTCACATTGATCGACACATTGTTCCTTTTTTCAATTCCGAACAAAGAAAAAGAAATAATTATAAATATATAATGTGGATAAAGGTGGACGCAACGAGACGTCGGGTCATTTATTGTTGAGGAAAGTGATGACAAACTCATCTGAGAGTGACAGGTCTCGTGTAGCGGACTGTGCGTGCGCGTGCTGAGGCTGAGTAGGCTGAACCGCGGACTCCGCTGAGGCGCGTGACAATCCTCACCTCAGCGCACTCCAGCCTCTCTCAGCCTCAGTTTCATGTGTTGACAAAAGAGCAGCGGCCGACACGTTGCAAACTCATCATGGCTTCCTCGAGCTGACACAAATATGTGTATAGTCTGTCCAAGCAAAGAAGACCCTCTGGCAAGATGGAAAAATTACTCCAGCGCGGTCAATATTGGTTCAAAAAATATTGATTTGGTCTCAAATTGTAGTAAACATCCTGATCTACAATATTGACCGCGCTGGAGTCATTTTTCCATCTTGCCAGAGGGTCTTCTTTGCTGGGACGACCTATAACTTCAACCGAAACGGATAATTGTTGCTGTGTTACTGTAGCCTGACTTTGAACTGGATCAGTATATTATTATCTAGTTCAATAATATTATTGTATACTAGTTCTCCTAGTGTTTTCTAGTATCCGTTGAATAAAGGAGACATTCTGGTGAGATGGAAAAATCACTTCAGCTCAGTCAGTATTGGTTCAAAGATTATTAATTTGGTCTCGAATTTAGCCGTTTCGGTATAGTCTAGTCAAGCAAAGTATACATTCTGGCGAAATGGTAAATTATAAATTTATTCTCAAACTGTAGAAAACAGTGAGTATGAGAATGTGTTGCGTGACGGAACTCGATAGAGATAGGGATTCCCGTTTTGATCAAGTAAGTTTCAAGATCAATTTAAAATTGATATCATCATTGATTGTATTGACTATTGATTAGTGGAGTAGTATTGAGTTGCGTAGTGGATCAATAATAATAAAATATTATTATCACATAGTTATGTATATACTAAATAATTTTCTTTTAAATGTTAATTGCAGTACCTTATTTCATTTATTTTTATTCATTATCTAAAATAATTGTAAAAAGGTACTGAGATTAACATTTAAAATGAAAAAGTAATAAAGTAGCCTAAGATCAAGGAAACATCAACTAAATACTGTATATAAAATTGTTTCCATTTGCAATGGTTGACGCTCCAATCCAATAGCCGTTCAATTAGTTCCAAAGAGACACACTAGGATCGCTAGCTACTGGGTTGGCCGAATAGGCCAAGTTTGTTAGCAACCAATGGGAAGACGCAAGCTTTTCGAAGGAGAAACAGTGGGAGGTAGTAGCATGCGATTGGCCAAGAGCTAAAAGGCGTTCTAGCTTCTGATTGGCCTTTGCTGAGGTATAGTCTGTTCGCGCAAAGAAGCCATCCTGGCAAGATGTGAAAATGACTACGGATGAATATTGTTTCAAAAATTATGAATTTGGTCTAAAATTGGATAAAACTTTCTGCTCTAAAACTTCAGATAAGACGAAATTTATTATTTTTGAACCAATATTGACAGATCTGGGATCATTTTTCTTGAATGATGTATTCTTTGCTCGATCGACTATATACCGAAACGGCTAATTGTTGCTGATAGGTTACTGTCACCTGACTTTGAACTTGATCATTATATTCAGTTCAATAATAGTATTGAATCGTAACATCCAAGTTCTATAGGCTATCACCTATCAGTATTCCGGCTTGTATCCTGGTTTTCCTATAGTAGGTCCTATCCCAGTTTTCCAAGTTTCCTAGTTCTTCTAGTATCATAGTTCTCCTAGTTCTAGTATATTTTAGAAATGCATAGGCCTATTCATTGTCATTGAATACTCGAAGAATCCAGAATGACTGAATAACTCACACGACGAAAATTTGAAGACTCATTCATATTCACGAACGTAAGTAAGTCCTATTTCTAATCGAAAAATTCTGAAACAGGTAATAAATTGAGCTAGGCATATAAATTTATGATATGAAAAATAAGTGTTTGAAAAAGTGAGTGAGATGAAACAATATTCGAACCTAAAAAGATATCTAGAAAACGTTTGGTGAAAATTTGAAAAATGATCGACTTTTTTAACTTTGTACATTAATAGAGGCTGGTCAATAATAGATTTTGACATAAATCAATTTAAATTTTTTGCTTTTTCGAAAAATTGAATTGGATGAGAGCTTCTTGTGTTTTATTGTTATAAAGTAGCCTATCGAATGGCAGTGAATATTCTATCTCAAAAATATCAACAAATGTGTACAACTCGAACATTTGGACCATCCTCTCTCTCTCTCTCTCTCTCTCTCTCTCTCTCTCTCTCTCTCTCTCTCTCTCTCTCTAAGAGTGTTAATGGAAAGGATCTTTCTCTCTCTCTCTCTCTCTCTCTCTCTCTCTCTCTCTCTCTCTCTTGAGGAGGAATTGGAATTGTCATAATATAAATGCCCCCTTTACAACAATATGCATACTATAGGCTATATTGCATATTTCATATCGCATACTATGAGGAGGCTATATTATACATTTAAGACGTTTTTGTATGTTGGTTGGGTCACTCACTTCAGCCAACTGTATCAATGATTGGATAAATAAATAAATAGAACGAGGATTCGCGCCTTTTTATAGTGAATGGAATGGAAATAATATTGATATTAATGGACACAGAGTAAATAGCGTGCCAGAAACGTGTACAAGAGATTTCTCGCGTAAACCATTAAGTGGAAAAACGGACTCAAAGAAAAAGCTCTCCGCTGAGAGCACTTCAGTCGGTCAAATAAGGGTTCAAGGACGTTGGACAGGAGGACAGGCCATTATTACAGCAAAACGTTGGGGCGAGTAACCGCGAGAATTTTTACAGATTCGCTGTTTCTGTTTGTTGAGGTTAAAGTGCGGACTTTTTCGATTTGCTTGCTCTGTGGAAATCGATCAGCGAAGGTAGGTCCGTTGACCCCGTTCTTGACCTGATACAACCTCACACGCTCTCTTTCTCACTCGCTCTCTGTCTCTCTTCATCTATCTCTCTTTATCTATCTCTCTTTATCTATCTCTCAATTTCTCTTCAAGTACATGTTGGCGAGGTGGGTTGGTAGGATCGCCCTACCGTTAAAAGCCACAAGCAATTCTTTCTTTCTCTCCATCAAACTTCCATTCGTTCTCAGACCTTTCTTTTTAATCTCTCTCTTCATCTTTCAAAAACTGTAAAACTATCTTGATTTTCATCCATATTAAATATTAATTTATAAATTTTATAGCTTACATTCATAATATAAATCAATACTGAATCGCAGTAGGTACCCTTTAAGATAAGTACATTTTTCACAACTAGATTCGTACAATTAATAGTCATTTTCAACAGATTCAGTACCCGATCTTCTGCTATACAACTTGCATCTGCAAGGTTTATGATTGGTGGAAATTTGGGATGATGTGCATTGTTGGAAATTATATATTTTCAAAAACAAACAGAAGACAATGCTATTCGTCAATTATTTCAGATACTTGAACAGAATTAATCATCCATTCGTCAAATTAATAAAAGAATGGCTTCACAGTAAAAGCAGGGCTTCAAAACAACCCTTATTAAACCGAATGACAAGAGAAAAAACGTTTCAATATTAGTTATGGAATAGAGTTATATTATTGAAAAAAAAACAATAAATTAGAATGATTTTGACACATTAACAATGTGAATCTGAAATGGGAGAGGAAATATTTAAGAACAATTAACTGAGTTGAACAAAATTGAACTTGAAGTAAAATTTCAATTAAACTTAATCTTTTGTAATAAAACGGGGAAATTTTTACAGTTGTTCAATATACAAAATAATGTCAATTTGTAATTCGAATTTGAAAATGAATTGAATTTGATTAGAATTGAACATTAATATCAATATCGTAGAACTGAAGAAACAAAGTAATTTTATTTATTTTTATTTTAAATAAAGTAATTTTATTTTATTAAATAGAGTCATTTTATTTATTTTTATTTTAATAAGTAATTTTATTTAACTTTATTTTAATAAAGTTATTTTCTTTATTAAAGAAATAAAGTAATTTATTAAAGTAATTTTAATTCTATTTTAAGTAATTTTACTTATTTAAAGTAATTTTTTTTTTCTCATCAATGTATATTGCTGGACACCTGAACTATTCATTGGTTGAACGAAATTCTCCCTCAGTAAAATCTTCATTTGCCATTATTTCTAGCGCATTTTATGCGTTTCAAAGTGGCTTATCGCTTGTGATAAGTTATACAAGTTGGCGAAAATTACAAGCATCTTTCAACAAATAAGTTACATCGCCCTTCTGGCGAATGCGAATGTCGCTAATTTTGAACGCGGTCACTGCCGTGCTTTGGCCAATAGAATGCCTGATTAACGACAAACGACAAAGTGACTGTGACAAAAACGACAAACTGTCTGCGAGAGTGGGGCGAGATCAAAGATCTCGGCAAGCTGAGGTCGAGTGCCTTCTTCTGAGGTTATCAGCCAGATCGTTTTGAATTTTGCACATTTAACAAGGAGAATAATAGTCTGGTCAAGCAAAGAAGACCTTTTGGCAAGATGGGAAAATGACTCCAACTCAATCGAAATCGGTTCGAAAATTATAAATTTAGTTTCAAATTGTAGATAAGAATGTTTCCTATAATTTGGGACAAAATTTATAATTCTTGAATCAATGTTGACCGAGCTAAAGTCATTTTCTCATCTTGCTAGAATGTCTTCTTTGCTCCGCCAGACTGTCACATTATTGATGTATAAAAAGCAAGGCGCACGTCTGCAGTTGGGTGTGAACACATCAACAATACTAATTTGACATGAAAGAGAAACAGTTTAACAGATTCTCACACCTCTACACTGATTCAATCAGTTGAATGCTTGTAAACATTTATTCTTCAAAGAGAATGTAACAATTATGTTTGAGATAGAAGGAGATTATTAAATTGTTCAAGGATGATATTCAACTAACAATATGATTATGATGATATTTGGCAGCATAATTAAAACAGTGCTTTGGCATATTCAGTCAAAAATCACACAAATGTTACATATAAAGGAGAGATAATATTGTATTAAAAGTAACGTTGTTTAAATAACATTGATTTTGCTGTCTGAATTTGGATTTCAGAATTCTTGTTGTGTAGGCTATGGCCTGAATTGGACTCTTAAAAGCCAATTTGAAGAAGGCAAATCGTTAATATGACCGTGTGATCAATTCGGCGTTTACATCGGAATGTTAATAACATTTGTTAATAACTTTTATAAGTTATATAATATTATATAAGTCTATATAATAATACGTTATTCAAAAAAGTTATTAACAAATGTTATTAACACTCCGGTTTAAACTTGGAATAATAGGATGTTGTGACAAACAATAACAATAGTGTTTGTAATAATTAATAGCTATAGTATGTCCAAGCAGAGAAGACATTCTGGCAAGATAGGAAAATGACTCCAGCTCGGCCAATATTGGTTCACGAATTATCAGTTTGTTTTCAAATATTAGAGCAGAATATTTTCTACAATTTGAGATCAAATTTATCATTTTCGAACGAATATTGACCAAGCTGGAGTCATTTTCCCGTCTTGCAAGAATATCTTCTTTCTCGACCGACTACATGTCAGTAATGGCCGATCAGAAGCTAGAGACCGCCTTCTAGCGCTCGGCCAATTGCATGCGCTACTACCTCCCACTGTTTCTCCTTCAAAACATTAGCGTCTTCCCATTGGCTGCTAACAAAGTTGGCCTATTCTGCCAACTCAGTAGCTAGCGATCCTAGTGTGTCTCTGTGGAATTGATTGAACTGATTTTTGATTGGAACGTTAACCATTGAAAATGTATACTACTTTAGGCTATATACGGTATTCAGTTCAAATAGTCTTCATATGAATCTTGCAATGATGATTTTTATTATTATAATAAATATTGCCCTACTTTGCAACTTAATACTAAATGATGTAATCAATAGTCATTACAATCAATATTTATGTCAATTTATACTTGTATTTGTACAAAAAGGAAATATTTATCCATATTGAGCTCCGTTACACAACAAATAAAATTTATTTCAAATAATTGATTTTACTGTTTGAATTTGGCAATCTGTTTTCATTAGAATGTTGATGTGATTGATGAAAATCTCTCGATTTCATGTGTCAATGAAAAATTAGTAAGTTACGGTATCTGGAATAAGAATTAACGCTTATTGGTTTTGGTAGTCTACATAACTTTTAACGTACATGATACATCCTTGATCTTTCCTTATTATGTTATCATGTCCTTCATGATTATTTCATCATATAATATAAAGCTTTCTACAAAAATATTAGTTTGCTTCCCTTTTTCCTTTTATTCCAACAGGATTTCTTAAACATCCCAGGACTAGGACCTACATCTGGATTAAGCTTTTATAAAATGTTTCATTCCGCTTTTCCTTGTACAACCAATGTAGAGATAACTCAATAATAATCGTCTTGTACCTATTAGAATGCGCCAGTACCTACTCTCTATATAAGAAATTATAATGTCTTATTATCAAGTCTCTAGATTATTATATCTTTATTAAATATGAATAACTGATCTCATCACCAACACCAAATACAACACTATACAACTCATTCATTGAAGCAGCATTATACCAACTCAATCATTCAAAGTTGAAACAAACATCATGAAAGTTTCTGTTTCACATGTCTCACCTTGAATCAGATAAAACGGGCTAGAATGTGTGTTATTGCTTTAACAATAAACATGTGATTTATGAGCAATCACTTTGTTCAGTCTGGTGGAATAGGTTAGTTGGTAAGACGCTCTAGATCTTGCAAGAGGCGGCTGAGGCTGAGAAACGCATACAGAAGCCGGTAAGAGCTGGAGGCAGGAGGTCAGGAGGCGGGAGGTCAGGAGACGGAAGGGCAGGAGGCGGCAAGTCGGAGGTGGCAGGGCAGGAGGCAGAGGGAGAGCACATAGGTCTATCGCGCGGTAGGTGAGAAGCCCCCTCTTGACCTATTTCTCGAAGCTTTTGCTGTGACACCAAACAACCAGAGAATTGGAGCAATTCTCTACCTGCTTTGCCAAACTGTCATACCTCCATTAATTGTTTCCTCCTCCGCCGAGAAGTTCACTGCACTCAATAACTTTTCAAGCAGCAGCCGCGAATTCTGAGTGCCAATTATACGCTCAAAAGCATAGCTGACATGTGACAATAGCTATATTGGTGGCACTGTAGACCTCACAATGAGCTCAATTTAGGGTGACCGAGTTTCTTTCACTATAAATAGAATACAAATAAATAAGCTACAAGCTATATTTTACAATAAAAATTTATTACATAGGACCTCTGGGCCTACTTATATAAGCTATTTAAATTATGATTTCCAAAAAAAGGATACGAATAATACGCTTCATGCTGTATTATGCTAAGATTGTTAGACACTGTGTCTAAGAATCTTGGTATTATGTAATAGAAATTTATCAGTTTTGAGAAAATTGTGACTTGAAAACGGTTGATGATAAAGATTTGCGATTTGTGCAAATTTTATTCTCTACTAAAATACGCCACAGAAATACGCTAGGCTACCAATTATTATCAGTAATTTTCACCTTTCATCTGTCTTCCTAAAAATATGCCGCTCAAAATGGTGTAACTTTTTACCAATCAATATAGGCTACAGGGGTGGGGTGCTACCCGGTCGTGGGTTCGAATCCCACCAGAGGCATCGTCGTTTATGCACCTCATTAATCATATTCATCCTCGCACACTCCATTACCCACGCACAAGTGAAGTGAAATACTTATGTGGGCATCATCCGCAAGAAAAATCAATAGAAGTGGTATGTAATTGAATTTTTCGCAAAATCGCTACTAAATACAAATTTTTCACTTTTGCTTTGTTTTGTCAATTTTGCGATTTTTGATCGCTATTTCTGAGATTTGGGTGAGATTTACACAATCGCCGCCACCTAAATTTTTCTTCAGAATTCAGAACCCGACTCTCTTCAACTTCCATCAATAAAAACTACAAATTTTTGTTTCCTTATCTAGTTATAACCCTTATTGTTGGAAAATGGCGTTTTTAAGCATGTTTTCCAATTATCTCAATAACCGTTGGAGTTACAAACTTCAAACTGGTTTTATTGAATTCCTCAGCTAATTTTACATAGAAATCGATTTAACTTATTTCAGAACCTGAGTGAAGCCTCTAAAAAATAAGAAAAATTTATCTTTTTTTGAAATATCTCAATTTTTTGCCATTGTTATCTCGGTAACAGAGCGTTTTTGGGGGTTTGTCCCATGGAACTTTTTTGTCTACTTGGTGTAAGGAATCAGCCTGAGAAGTATTGCACATTCCTCCTGAAATACCCTGTATATATCATTGGATTCAGAAAGAAAAGGCCTACAACGTTTATATGAACCATTTTTCCACTAACTCAGCTTACGACTCCAATATTTGAGAAACAAAGAAAAATTCAGAACCAAAAAAATTCATTTTTCGAGATACTTTATTTATTTACAAAAAAACTATACACTTTAGCGTAAAAACGAAGAGGACCATTATGAAAGCCAGATGTTTATTAAAAAAATTCCAAGCTCTATTATGAATAGTAACCCAGGGACAGGCGTTTTTGTGAGCGCCCGTTTTTTACAACTTACCCCCCTCCCACACAGGTTGTCGACCACCCTGGGACATGACGACATCGGGTTTCATATACACTAGACACCCCCACAGAGGAGTCAAATTCTCTACCTCTCTCGTGCATGCTCAATTCAATGTAAGCCAACGCCTGGACTGAGAGGTTTAGGTGCCTACGATTCATACAGAAAATAACTGATTTTTCTATATTACAGTATTATACTGGCATAACTTTTCCAATCATAATATGTCGAGAACGAACCTCGGTATCGATGAAGCTTTATCAATAAATCTCAATAAAGCTTGGCCTCAGAGCTCAGGCCTAGGCCGTAGTGTGACAATCACAGATTGTTGCTTCACGTTTCACTCACTTGAGCGCTAGTTCCCGTCATGATTCAGATCTAACTTTACCGTTATCGTTTACAACTTTGGTGCTGTTCTGAAACGATGAAGGTAAATTGAACTATTCTCACATAATTCAATGAATTAAATGACGTGAGAAATATAATTTGGATTGAATAATTTTTGTGATGGTATTTTTTAATAAATACTCATATCCATTAGACTTTTTCACAGCTGAAAAATATTGAAGTGTCCGCTATCCGCCATTACTGTTGTTCTGTTCTGTAATGTTATGAGATGGTACACGGTACAGAGTTTGCTTCAACGTTCGCCAATTTTACATTGTGATTTCTATTTTAGAATTTCCTAAAGTGGTTCCATGTGTTTCTGAGCTTTATTATGTTTTCCTTTTTTTCAATAAAGATAAAGTCCTAGTCCTCTAAAATTTTTCTTGATAGTTTTAGTCATAATTTCGTGTTTTCGGTCCACTCTACTAGGATGCTTTACCTAGCTTTTCAGTTGCAGCCTACATTCTGTAAAGCGTGATGATATTATTCAGAAACTTAAATCCTCTTGAGAAACCAAGAATTATGGTGGTAATCTATCTGTAGGAGCGAACATTTAGAATTGAGTTTCAGTTATGTGTGATATTTCCTAATCAGTTCCACCAAATTAATCATGATTACCATTCAACCTACTCCACAGCTGTATAATGCTAGCCCTACTCCTAACTTTGCTACCCAAGCACCAACTAATCGTTTCGTGCCACCCCAAAGATTCCATGGACCTAGACATCAATTTTTCCAACCTTTTAAACCTTTTGGTAGGGGAGGTCCTTCCCCTTTGGACCCGGAGTTCGATGGAAAACGTCTTAGGAAATCGGCAATGCGAAAAACAGTTGATTACAACTCAGCAATTATTAAAATGTTGGAGGTAAGTAGGCTGTGAGGAAAAATATTACTCAACAAGTCAACAGTCGTATTCATTTTCCACTAGAGCTGAATTTTTCCAAGGGTTCATTAGTTGTTTTTTGGAATAATTGTTATAATCTATGGACAATAATTTTGTAGCTACATTAACTTAACTTATTTCCAAATCAATTCGTAATTGAGACTCAATGATATTACTTTCCTATTACTTGCCTACCTTATTGATAGGATCTACAAAGAATGGGGGCCTGAGGGGACTTGACATCCTATAAAGGAGAATGAACTTTTGTAATTACTTACTTGATACTTGAACCGGCATCTTTCCAGCAGGGCTGGATTGATTGCGTCAAGTTGTCCTCAAAGTACTCCCTCAATGAGTTATATGCTCTGCCAATGAGCCAGGACTTAAATTTTGTTTTAAATCTGCTGTCCTCCAAACACTTAACTCAATAATGTATTGAATACCCCAAGACTTTCCGACTGGTCCCCTAGTGTCAGCGGAAAACTCCGCTCATGCTTCACAAAGGTTCATTTTACTCAGCTCTTCATGACCTACCATTTCTCAGCCATTCCGTCGAATGTCTGTCAAAACTTAACTCAATTCAAACAGGAGAAACTTAATGCGGCCGTGGCGGAAACATAATTAAATAGCTGATTGTAATCAAACAAATATTAGGCCTACTCATTCCCACCAAAACAGATGATATATGGCCTACTTGTGATTTAAACTAGTGAGCTTAAATACAGACCATGTCCGCCCAGGGTCTCTTCTGTGATTGTATTGAATTGCTTGACTCGAAGGGGTCGCAATCCTAAAAACTGAGATAGATGAGCAATTGACATAAGGTATATCATATCCTATCAAGTAATAGATAGGCGTAGTTTATTTTATCCACCATTCAAATTGAATAAATTTGAAAGCGAGATCATTATTATTATTATTTTGATGAAATACATCTCTGTAATTGTATTTTAAAGTAACTTCGAGTCATCAGCTATCTATTTTTTATACTTCATTTTTTTCTGTTTTTATGAATTGAAAATGAAAATTTTTATTTTTGGGATAACAGGGCAGAGTATGGCAGCGAGATTTCAGGGACAGACGCGCGCTACAGCCGGACGCCATCTACATTCCAGACCTTCTACCGCCGCCTTCCTACGAAGAGAACGCCACCAATGCGGTGACAACGAGATTTGTCAAAACGGCCACCAACAAAATGCGCTGTCCCGTTTTCTGTATGGCGTGGACGCCTGAGGGCAGAAGACTGGTGACTGGCGCTTCGTCGGGCGAGTTCACACTGTGGAACGGACTGACGTTCAATTTCGAAACTATCCTGCAGGTGGGTGGAGACAAATAAATATATTTAAGACACAATTGATTACAACAAAATAATAATGTTAATATTTTACACAGTGAATTCCAACGTATTGAAAAGTAGTCATTTTTCAGAAAATTCCTGTTTTTATCAAGAATAATATCATTTTTGCACTAGTTCAAGATTATAATTGAGATCGTACAGATAACGCACGGTTCAGAGAACCCCGCTTTAGACATTGAAACAGCTATTCAACATTTAAAGCAATAGCTAAGTTATATTAAAATTTATTAGCCTTTTTTTCAGGAAATTGCTGTTTTTATTTTAAAAATGGACTCATTTGCTCGAATCGAAAGTTATAAATTGATTGAGAAAAACACTTTACACACTGGAGCAACAGCTATTATTTATTTAAGAAATCGTTTGTACAGCTATGGTGGTACAGCGACCCCATTTACATTTAACACGTCATTTAACAAGTTATTAGAACAAAATGAATTAACAAACAATAATAATTAATTAGGCTAAATTACTCTACCCCAGTAAATGACATCATTTGATGGAAATAGTAGACAGAATTAGTAGTAAGAATTAGATAGAATAGTAGTAAGATCTAGTAGTAGTAGTAGTAGAATAGTAGTAAGACGGAAATAGTAGTTAGAATTAATGATGATGAAATAAAACAAAGTTATAGTGCCAATTCTACACTTTATTTTGGTAAAGGATCATGGTTTCGTGGCCACACAGGTCACATTTTCAACCACAGTCCTGTACCAAAATTGGAAAAATTGAGAATTGAAAATAGAAGTGTGTTTTATTCCATTTTGGAACAATTCTACCGCGACTCAATCGAATTTCTCTATCAAAGTTTATTTCTTGGCCCCTTATAACCAAGCTGCAACTGTTATAACTTATATGCAACATAAGAAATAGCCTACTTAATTTTTTTTTTAATCAATGATGAGCTGGTAATTGAATGTAGGTTATCATTCTTGGTGTTCATCAATCGTTCATGAAGAGGAAACTACTGGTATAGTAGCTGTGTCAACGATACTGGCGAATGACTTATTAATGCTCAGCTCTGTCTGGACAGTTCACGATCGGTCTGTGATATCATATCAAGCCGGGAGCGACCTCACCAAACCGTTTTGCCCTCACAGGCCGTTTACAGATGTCAGAACAGAGCTTTGCATTAATAACAGTCATTTGAAGTAAGAATAATGAAAGATTATTTGGTAGGACTATCCACAGCTTATACTCCTTTCAGGAGTTCAATTGACTACTAGATTTTAAATATCGTATTTATTAAAATTGTACCTAATTTATTATGGTTAAGATAATTATTATTTTTGTAGCCTAACCTTATTTATCATCGTATTGTGTGACACTATTCCGACATATTTGTACATTTTATGAATTAATACATTTCCAATTCAATTAAATAAAAAAATAAGTAATAGAATTGAATTTTTTGATTGTCCGCAGGCACACGAGAGCCCGGTACGAACAATGGTATGGTCTCACAACGACATCTGGATGGTGACAGCCGATCACTCGGGCTACGTTAAGTATTGGCAGTCGAACATGAACAGCGTTAAAGTATTTCTAGCGCACAAGGAGGCGATACGTGGCATCAGGTAGATCTCTCACTCTCGGTCCTCTGTCTCTACACAAGATGTGGACCATTAGATTTATTCATTTTTTCAATTATCACCTACATCGGCTAGTTGTCTAGCTGTTGTAGAAAAATCTATCATAAGTTTGTATTGTACTTTACCAATAAACGATTCCCGATCTCCATTAAGTTCAACCTAATAGAACTGGCAGTATGGATTTAAAATCGTTTCGCATGCCAGTCAAATGTATAAAAAAATGAACTTCTTTATTTTAATGACGTGGCGAAGTTTGGACAGTAATGTCCACACAATCGCGCAATTAAAATGTCTGTCTGTTGTCTTGGGGTTCCTTACAATAAAGAGAATACACACTTTCCAAAACTGTAACCTATGTTCAACATGCTGTCACAAAGAGATTAAACATGACCTATTCCAGCATGTATCCATCCCATCACACAAATCTAATATAAAGCGAAATGTTATATTAGTTGTAGTGAAATCTACGTATGAGAATTGGTCGAATTGTACTAGTTAAACCTATCGCGTGCAATAAAGTCGAACGAACCTACATTCCTAACATTCTGTGATAATAAAGACTGATTGATGTTTTGTATATTTATATATATACATATTTACCATGTTCTGTACATCAGATGTCTGTGATTCAATAAAGAGATAACTAGGCTATGATGTGATATAATTAACATTAATTTTGTTACTTGTCCAGAATTTTGAATAAATTATTTATATCACATAACTAGTCTCTTTCTTTCAAACTTACTGGGCGATAGATTATTAACATTAGTTGGGTTACTTTTCTGTTCGATTCTCAATTGAACCCAACGAAAGAATGAAACGGATAATCTGAACATCTAGAACTATTTCGAAAACGTTGAAAAGTGGATGATTGATGCTTTTCATGATTGACTATCAAGAACTTTCTTTTAAAATTCAGTCACTATTCAGAAACAAATTTAATACTTGAGCAATTGAAATTTTAATATCTTAACGAAATAATCACTTTAGATTGACATTATTGTAAAGATTTAATGAGTAAATATCAATCTATTTTCTCTTTTGCTGTAAAATAATAGTTACCTCAAGTAATTCCACTTGTAAATAAATGAACAAGGAATCCTGCAAATTCAAAGTTATAATTTAACTAAATCACAATTTTTATGGCATTTAGTTTCAAACAATGGTATTTTAGTATGATATTCTCAACATTGGGGAAATTATTGCATGATGGAAATTCAAGGTAAGGTTTAATTGTACAATTGAAATTCAATTGTAGATGAATTTCGATATATTGGTTTCTAATCAATGACAATTGAATTGATTAAGAAAGATGGATTTGTTATTTGCCCAAGCAAAATATTTCAAACTAGAGAGTCTTTTTCCCTTAATTTTTTGCATTTATTTTCCCCAAGTGCAATCGTAATGCACCTGATAGAGAAAAAATGAACGCAGCAAAAGAAATACGTCAAAAAGCATTTGCAGTGACTAAAACATAAAAGTGACTATTTTAGTCAGCTATTGTCTATTAGTCTAACACATTCTCCCATATTGAACTCGAAAGATAGACTCTGACAGTATTCTGCATCCCAATTTCTGGTAACTGTTCGTTCCTCTTAGAATGCAACCTGATGATCAAACCAAATTCTATAAATGAGAAAGAATAAAACTGTTGAATTCATGTATCCTACCTATCAATCAATATCAGTTACCTATCAATCAATCAGTTACCGTACACTCCCTACTCGTACCTTTCGAAAAATATAAAATAAATATATTTTGAATATAAATATTCAAATATATTATAAATTTAATATAGCTTTCTGCTTGACTGTCATCATTTCTTCTAGGGATAATAATATCAGAAGTATTTTTCCTCTCAAATCTCTTTATTCTGAAAAATATGATATCTACAGTAATACATTTCAATTACAGCTTATTTATTTATTTTATTGCAATGATACAATAAAATTAATGAAAAAACATTTGCACAAAACGTCTATTCAAATAAATTATTATGAATAAGATGTTTCTTGAATCGAAATATTCTCTCTTGACTGCTTATTTATGAAAAAACACAATATTGTTTGAGGAAAATAATGTTAGTCCCTTGGAAAAATCCCAATGGCTTCCCTATAAAATATCTCATAAACGTCTTAACGATTAGGCATTTAGGCTATTAATTTTCAACAACTCGTCATTCATTTATACATAGACATAATCGAATTAAAACTATTATAATATAACTAATATTTTTATAATTAATATAACTAACTAAACTAGTGGATAAAAATCAGGATTTGCCTTGACTATATTTTTTTGCAAAATATCAAAACTGTTTTGTTTAGGAAGCTAAGTATTTATCAATCGTCATGATTTATGTATTAAATTTCATCAGGGAAGATTTTGTATTTTATACCCTCTATTGGATAATCATTGAAGAGATAAAATGAAGGTATCATGTGATAAGTTGAGAACGTCGGTAAATCTCACGCAAACTGATTAAATACGCCGTTACAATGTAAAGCTTATGTGATGGTGGGTCTTCTCATCTTGCTTGAACCAGTGGCGTACCGATAATAAAGCCAGTGTAGCAGACACTTTGGATCCAGGTCACAAGACTTCCAAAAGTTTCAATTACGAGAAATTTATTGCTGTTATGTGTTATAAATAGAGAATATTTTTTAGTTCGTATTAACAAACCTGCAATCCCAATTTGTGGGGAAAGAGAAAGAGGGGCTCTTGTGTCTCAACTTCACTCATATCACTTACCGTATGTAATGTTTTAGTGGAAAAATAAAGACATAGTATATCCATTTACTGCGAATACATGAAATTATGTTCATAATAATAAATGAGTGAATTGTAGTCGATTTGATTTCCTGTATGCAATTTTCCATTGCAATAACATGCAGATTCATAACCTGATAACTTCTTACAATATTCTTCTAATTGATAGATTCATTCATTTTTGTTCATTGATTAACTCTTTGATCACATGCTTGGGTCTCATTTTTAAAACCAAAGTTCCTTCTTGTGTTTCCAATTTGCTTATTCTTCCTCAAGTCAATTGATGAAATAACTATGATTGTATAATAATAATCTAATACTTACCGTACGATACTTACTTACTCTCAGGGCCATTCATATCAGAGTTGATATTTGTCCGAACCAACAAATTGCCTCCAAGTAGATCGGTTTTATTTAAGTGTTCCTGTAGCTCCAAGCTTCACCATATCGGCCTTAACCTGTTGCCACCCTCTCTGCCGAATAATCTAATAATAACAATAATAGTAATAATCATAGATAATACATCTGATGATTAATCGCAGCAGAAACATTAAGAAGCGTTCGTTATATGTTGATGTTACTTATTTATGTTGGACGTTATATTATAATGTTGGTGGAAAATCTCTTTTTTGTGAAAGGCATTGTATTCCACTGCTGCATCAATGGGCTTCAAACCTCGTTCCCACTTCTTAGTATTGAAAATATTAATTTTTTTCGATTTAATTAAACCACTAGGTTTGTAATAGATACCAGAACGATAACATGCTAATAAATTGAAAATTTTTTAATCCTGATAGAATCAATAATTATTGTAAAATTACCAAAGTAGCCTACTCCGGTACTGTCAATTCCATTTTATTGAATTTATGTAGAACAAAGCTATTTTGTGTTTGAACAAAGCTATGAGAGAGTTCGAAGATCTATTTGTTCTCAAATCGGGAACTTGAAGAACTGCCAGAAAAAGCTCTGATTTTTTAAATATTCATCCCCTACCTTTAGCGGTTATAATAAAACATTTATTTTCAATATTCATGTCAGATCAATAGTTGTGAATAGAATTTAGGAGCGGTTAGTCTCATGGCCCACTCGATCTATCGATCTTAAAATTATCTAATATCATAGCTCAAATTATAAAAGAAACGAGCACCTGCTACTTCAATTGTAAGGGAGTACTTAGCTAAATAAACTGAACAGCCAGTAAGTTGTAATATGCGTCCAATTTATTCTACAAATTGAACAGTTTCCCCAAGCAATCTTGATAACAGTCCATGAATTCATCGTTCTATTAATTCCATTTCCATTGGAATTAGCCTATGTATCTACCGTGCTGGAATCCCTTGTAAAAGCATTACTTCAACATTATGTTGATAATCAGCAGAAATTACAAGAAAAATTGGAAAAAAATCTCATTGTATTCAAATTAAGATTTTAAAAGTAGAATGTGTCATCTCTCACCTTTTTTTTCGTAAAGTTGAATTCTGTATTATTTCTTCCAAAATTTTTGACTTTTATTCTTCATTATCTACATTATTGTCTTCCTCCATTATCTACGCAATGAAGCCCACCTATGTGGGCATCAGGCATAGCAAAGTTTAAAAATAAAAAAATAATTTTGACAATATCCATTCATTCTCTCATTATGGAGAGATTTTACAGTATCACCATCAACTCAACAAATTTCAACTCATCAATTCCATAGAAATCTTCCATTCAGTAATCAATCGTTCGATTTGCACTTTTATCAGAGATGTTGTGGAACTTATCCATAATTTAGGTAAGTGAAAAAAAGGTTGATCTGACAACCTTTGTTTTCACTTACCTAAATAAATAGTTCGTTAATTTTTCTATCAATTCAATTCGAATTGGCCATTTACTTACTAACGACAATCTTGAAAAATAAATTAAAATCAAATACCCTTTCAAAAACTTTAAAATTATTAAAACACAGACATGTTTCGGCACATTAGCCCATTATCAATGTGGATAAAATAATAATAAACGACAATCTGTTTATACCGTTGCTGATCCATGAAATGATATGAAAAAATATATTAATATGCATGCTACACTTTTCAGTGCCCAAGTCCTAGTGTTAGTGTTAAAAAATGTCCAATTCTTGTTCAGTTTCAGCCCAAATGACAGTAAGTTTGCTACGTGTTCGGATGATGGAACAGTCAGAATATGGGACTTTCACAGATGCCATGAAGAACGAATTTTGCGAGGTATCAACAACTATCTACTTTTTTGAAAATAAGATTTAGAAAATGTGGATAGGCTACATGAGTAAGGAAAGATTTGACTGGGTCGTTGTCGTTGTTTTGCCGCTTTTTTTGGTACCTACAAGACCATGGTTTCGTGGCCACACAGTCACATTTTCAAGCTGACTGTTATAAATGCTGGAAGCTTGAAAATGTGAACATTTATAACAGTCAGCTTGAAAATGTGACTGTGTGGCCACGAAACCATGGTTCTGTACCAAAAATAAACGGTAGGATTGACAATATTAGTGTGTTATATATCATAAAACCTTGACAAGATTTTTTTCTACGGCATTCTAATGGCATGGCTTCCTTTAATAGAAGGCCGTGTCCTAATAATATGGCAACGTCGCACCGTAGACACAGTCTTTTCATATGAAAGCATTAAGTACAGATAGAAATCATGCATGTTGACTTGGTTTTTCTCTCTTTGAGCATAATTTCCATGAAAAACGTACATGAAACTCTTCGTATAGAAGTCCTTTTTGTGTTTTTGTAATAGGTTGTGATAGAGATTAGCAAGAAAGATTAAAAATAGACAGTTGTTTATTAAAATAGCTTATGATTTGTAGCAAGTCAAATGTGAGAACGCACACAAGAAACGCATCCATTGGAGCAGCTAATTGGAAAATGATTTCAATGCTTTTAAATGGACGCAATTTCCTACTCTACATAGTTACCAATTTTTAGGCCATGGCCTTCTATTAAAGGAAGCTATGCTATTGGTCAATAATTATTTGTGCCTTTTTTCAAGAACAACACTAACATCATATCGATTATTATTATTTCATAATCATACAAAGATAGAAAAACATGCCTATTATTTTTAATCATACATACACTAAGTATTTTCATTTTACCACAATGTTCAAATAAAATGTTTTGAGACAGATCGCAAAGATCGGGGAGTTCGATCCCACAAGGTGTCAAATTATCTACTGATAAACTGAAATACTTCAATAAATAACAACCAAATTTATTGACTACACTCAATTTTCTCAATATATTGAGAGTGCCAAGTAGTCAAGTGAACTGTAGTTAATGAAAAGAGAAGACCAGAATTTAATTATTCCGATACTACTCTTTCTAAAAATTTCAATTCCTCCTTCTGGCTTCCTATAAACCCATCTTATATGTCTCACAAGAATTTTGGTAAAATAAAAATAGTTTTCTGTACAGCATTGAATTTCATAGATTACAGTAATGGAGTATACTTTTCAAGTCAGAATAATGAATAGGAAGTCTATTCTATCATGTTCAACCTCGAAATACAATTGATGTTGAATTTATAGCCTTTAGTTGGTTTGTAGATTATATGAAAACGTGGTATCATTAATTATATGAATGAGTTAAGCTTGTAAAATGAATTTGAGAAGACAATGACTAATGAATACGAATAATCAATCATAAAGAAATATATTGTTCTGTACAGCATTGAATTTTATGGTGTACAGTAAAGAAGTTTTTTCCAAGTTAGGATAATGGATAGGAAGTCAATATACAGGGTGTTTCAGGAGGAATGTGCAATACTTTTCAGGCTGACTCCTTACACCAAGTAGACAAAAAAGTTCCATGGGACCAACCCCCAAAAACGATTTGTTACAGAGATAACAATGGCGGAAAATTGAGATTTTTTAAAACATATTAATATTTCTAATTTTTTAGAGGCTTCACTCAGGTTCTAAAATAATCAATTCGTATGTAAAATTATCTGAGGAATTTAATGAAACCAGTTCCAAGTTTGTAACTTCAACTGTTATTGAGATAATTGGAAAAATATGCTAGAAAACGCCATTTTTCAACAATAAGGGTTATAACTGGATAAGGAATCATAAAATTGTATTTTTTATTAATGGAAGTTGAAGAGAGTCGGATTCTAAAGAAAAGGTGAATGGCGGCGATTGTGTAAATCTTACCCAAATCTCAGAAATGGCGATCAAAAATCGTAAAATTGACTAAACATAGCACAAGTGATGAATTTGTGTTTAGTTGCGATTTTACGATCAAAAATCGTAAAATTGACAAAACATAGCACAAGTGATGAATTTGTGTTTAGTTGCGATTTTTGATCGCCATTTCTGAGATTTGGGTAAGATTTACACAATCGCCGCCATTTAACCTTTTTCTTTAGAATCCGACTCTCTTCAACTTCCATTAATGAAAAATACAATTTTATGATTCCTTATCCAGTTATAACCCTTATTGTTGAAAAATGGCGTTTTCTCGCATATTTTTCCAATTATCTCAATAACCGTTGAAGTTACAAACTTGGAACTGGTTTCATTAAATTTTTCAGTTAATTTTACATACGAATTGATTATTTTAGAACCTGAGTGAAGCCTCTCAAAAATTAGAAAAATTTATATGTTTTGAAAAATCTCAATTTTTTGCCATTTTTATCTCGGTAACAAAGCGTTTTTGGGGTTTGGTCCCATGGAACTTTTTTGTCTACTTGGTGTAAGGAATCAGCCCGAGAAGTATTGCACATTCCTCCTGAAACACCCTGTATAGGAGTCATCAACAGAGGTGCATTACTTTGAACGAAACATCGAATGCTGATTTTGAATTTATTCATCTATTATCTAATCAGTCATCTATGAATTGTCATAGTTATTATGTAAATAAGAGAAGCAGGTCTGTTGAGTTTAAAATGATGATAAATCATTATAGAAGTAATTAGATTGTAAACTTGAAGAAATACTGCAATCTTTTGTCATACTCAGGTTATATTGAGGTTTCAACGGTGGTTATGAACGCTAGGCTCAGTGAGGAAAGTCTGAAATCGGTCTGTGATAGCAAAACAATTTGCTCTCGACTCTTTATTATTACAGACCGCTCGCCTCTAACCTATGAAAATATATTTTCAAAAATGCTTTGTCATTGCTGATACCTCCGAATGAGTACTAAAGTATTAAATGAATGTTAGATGTTTAGCTCTGTAATGACAGCTGGCGTTCGGTCTGTTAGAGTATATCGAGTCAAGAGCGACTGGTTCTTATATTATTTCATTTTAGGAAACTTTTTCGCTCTTGCAGACCGCTTTCAGCGTGACCTGCCAGAGCTGATAACATATAGTCATTCGCCAGCCATCAGTAGTTTCGTTGTCACTACATATAACAAAGCATTTTTGGACTTATATTCATAATTCTTTGCTAATCGGTTTTTCTGAACATCATTGATTCCGCATTAGTATTTTGAAAGAATATTTGGTTCATGTAAATGTAGGCTATTCGAAACATCAAAAATACTAGATTTCTATAGCTGATGCCAAAAATCTGGGCGGTTTCGTCTGCTCGTTGTGCGCTCCAACAATTTTGTCAATTAGATTTGTCATTTAGCTATGCCTAGATGATGTTTTCAAAATCAAAAGAGACAATATATGCTTTTCATCAGCTGTTTGTTGGTTAGTTTGGTTAGCTGTTATGCTTCATCATTATTCTGTTTTACATACTAAGTAGGCTATACTCAGTCCTTGGAGTGCTAAGAAATTCTTGAAATATATTGAACTACTTCTATGATCTCAAGTATGCTTTCAATAAATCAGAATCCAAATTACCTCCAATTCATATCGGCCAAAATTGTTAAAATCAATTGGAAATCTCTGATGGAAGGGAGATGGTGAATCAATAATTGGTATAATGACTCCAGCTCGGTCAATATTGGTTCAAAAACATTCTGCTCTACAGTTTGAGGCCAAATTTATAATCTTTGAACCAAAATTGACCGAGCTGGAGCCATTTTCCCAGAATGTCTTCTTAGCTCGACCAGACTATATCAATAATATTATTTAATTCAAGTCATTGTTTAGTTATTGACAGATGAGCTTTAGTGTTTCAACTGTTTTTCAATTGGCATGTTTACTCGAATAATCTTATTCTTGTGTGTATTTCATTGATTTAAGTCATTGTTTAGTTATTGACAGATGAGCTTTAGTGTTTCAACTGTTCTTCAATTGGCATGTACACTCGAATAATCTTATTCTTGTGTGTATTTCAATGATTTTAGGTCATGGTGCAGATGTGAAATGCGTACATTGGCATCCACAGAAAGGCCTGGTTGTATCGGGTAGTAAAGACAACCAGCAACCTGTGAAGCTATGGGATCCGAAAACGGGACAGTCTCTTGCCACATTGTAAGTATAACATTCATTTTATTGTAACATCAAATGTGTGACAATTATTCAATGGATAAAAATTATGGAACAATTCAATATGAAGTATTTGCCAATAATAATAATATCGTGTTATCTTGCTGGCTAAGGTCGGGAGTCAGAGTTTTCAGGTCGCACCTGATCAGTTTCAGGGCCTCTGACATGACCTAACGACTGCTTTTTAGGCAGCCGGGACCGACGGCTTAACGTGTCCAACCGAAACACGGGAGTGGCTGCAGAAAAATATCTTGCCCGGGCCGGGATTTTAAACCCGGTTCTTTTGACTATAAAGCCAGCGTCTAATCCACTCATTACAAATTCAAATTTAAATTTCATTTATTGTTGTAACACTACAAAAATGCATAACAAAGTCAAAACAGTAATTAAAATAAATTTTCAAAATACAACACAGAGTATAAATATCACAAATCAAACAATTCATTTTTGTTGTAAGGACATTTATCTATAAGATAGTTCTTAATATTTTTTGAAACATTCCAAATCGTCAACTTTCAAAATATCAGGTAACTTATTATAAAGTCTTGTCCCATACTCTAAAAACCCATTCAAGGTGTAGGAATAACTACATTGGTCCAGTCTAAGAGAAAAAGCATGCCTAGTATTATGATCGTGTACAGAGCAATTCAATGGCAAAAGTGGTAAGTTTCTCTTTATGTACATTAAACATTCAAAAGCGTAAATTGCAAAGATAGTCAATAATTTCAAACCCTTGAAAAGTGGTTTACAATGCGTTCGACCTGGAACACCAGCTATCACTCTTAAAGCTCGTTTCTGAAGAATAAAAAGTTTCCTTACATTTGTATCACTGCCCCATGCAATAATGCCATACGAAAGATGACTATGGATATATGCAAAATAAACAGTCATTAAAACAGAAGTGTTCACAATGAATTTTAAACGGTTGAGCAAAAATATGCCTTTTGATAATTTGCCGTGCAACAAATCAATATGAGAATTCCACTTCAGATCACCCTGAACAACAATGCCCAAAAATTTTGTACTAGTAGCATTAGAATTAAAACCAAACTCAAGCAACTGAGTTTTATCTCTGTTGAGACATAGTGAATTAGCTGAAGTCCAATCCTCAATTACGGAATTTACAAACATATGAAAATCAAAGAACAAGTTGTTACATTTAATCTGCACAGCAAGATCATCAGCAAACATAAATGGTTTTACAAAATCGGTACTTTATGGCAGCAGGAAGATCATTAATATAAATTATGAACAGAAGTGGTCCCAAAGTAGATCCCTGGGGGACACCTGATCTTACCTCTAAGAAATCAGAGTAACAATTGTTGTAAAAAACAGACTGATACCTATCGTTCAGGTATGATGACATAAGACTAATTGCTAAGTTGTCAAAACCATAAAAGCTAAGTTTTCTAATTAAAATTTCGTGAGAAATAGTATCAAATGCCTTAGACATATCATAGAAGCTACCTTTAACCTTATATCTCTCATCAAGGGAATACAAGCAGCGTTTGATAAATTCTGAGATGGCCATACCAGTCCCCCTGTTAGGCCTAAAGCCAAATTGACTTTCACTAAAAAGATGATTCATCTCAAAATATGCAATAATTTGCTTGTACAAAATATTCTCAAAGATCTTGGAAAAGATAGGTATTTTCGAGATAGGTCTATAATTATTACAATCTGACACAGAACCCTTCTTAAACAAAGGAAGTACCTTTGAAAATTTGAGACACTTAGGATATATACCAACATCTATACAGTGATTAAAAAGACAACAAAAAACTTCACAAATGTAAGGAGACGCAAGTTTAACAATAAAAGAGTTTAGATTATAAACATCCAGGCAGGTACTATCTTTTAAAGACATGATTATTTTATAAACTTCTTCAACACTTGTGTGACAAAAAGAAAAAGATGAAGGTATATCTTCAGCTAAAGATTTTTTGAAATTATCAAGATAATAAGAAAAACTGTGATCAGAAACAGGAACACTCTGAACAATTTGGTTAACCTTCTCTAAGAAAAAATTATTAAAACTATCAGATGTGTGGCCATGACTGTTCAAATTCATAGATGGATTCATAAATGGACCATAATATTTCAGGTTTGTTACTAGCATTAAGAATACGCTTAATATTATAATTCAATTTAGCCTCCTTCACCATTTTTCTAAACAGTTTTTTTTCACACCAACTCATTTGTCAAATCATAATTGGCTGTATGTAGCCTAATTGAAAATCAAACTTCAACTTAGGGCTATTTAAAATATTAATTATTATAATGATTATTATTTTATCCACATTGATAATGAGCTGAATGTCCCGAAACATGTTTGTGCATTAATAATTTTAAATTTTTAAAAAGTGTATTTGATTTTCATTTTATTTTTCAATTAGCCTAATCGAACTATGGTCTGTGTCAACCATTTTGGACTGAGTTTGATGAAAATGAGTCATAATTGATTCATTTTTGAAAGTTACAACTTGATGATAATTAATATGAAAACCACAAAAAACTTCACAGATAGCTGAAATAGCACATTATATAAATGCAAGTGATTGGCTAATGCGACTATGAATATACTTGCCAGAAATTACTGTTGATAAATATTAAAATAATAGCCTATTTTATTTGTAATTGGAGTTGCTGTTTACTGTGAGTATTTATTCCCATACTGCTCAACTCTATAGCTGACTCTAAAAACTTGGACGGTTTCTTCTGAACCTTATGCGCTCCAACAGCTGATGTTGTCAATTAGAGTTGTTACTTAGGTAAGTTATGCCTAGATGATGTTTTTGAAATAAAAAAAGACAATAAATCAAGGAGGTTTATTGTAAAAATACTTTAAATAATTGCTCTACATCAGCAGTTAGTAGATTACATAACTTACGAGACCCAACTTCTTGGCTTCAGCCAAGTAAATTCAATGAATTGAAATGAATTCATCTATTGATGTCATCATAGCCATGCTGAAATCTTATTGCTAGCCATACTGGAATCTTGACTTTTTTAATTCAATTCAATTCAATTCAAATTTATTTCACACATATATATCAGAATAGATTTTAGCATTAAGTTACATTAAAATTCAACAAAAATTTTATAATAAACGGTAAGTGAAAAACCACTGGCATAAGATGACTTGTTCGCCAGTGGGAGTAGGAGTTTAAACAGTAGAAAATAATGAATTGAAAAATTAATAGCAAAGTTCACGACAAAAAATCTCTCAAATACTTATACTATAATTATAACTACGGTGCTTCCTTTCTTATTCATTAAATTTATACAGTGTACGGTGCACAGAAAACATACAACAGAGAAAAGTCATAATTCTTATATATATATATTTTTTTAGAAATATTCTTATGTTTTTCACATTGCAATTTTTAATTATCTTTTTCATGTTTTTGATTTCCATTTTCAGACATGCACATAAGAGTACTGTAATGGATGTGAAATGGAATAAGAACGGCAATTGGTTAGTGACGGCTTCCAGAGACCACTTATTGAAGTTGTTCGACATTCGCAATCTGTCTTCGGAGGTGCAAACGTTCCGCGGCCATAAGAAAGAGTCGAGCAGCATTGCCTGGCATCCCTATCATGAAGGCCTGTTCTGCAGCGGTGGATCGGACGGAGCCATACTGTTCTGGCACGTTGGGTGAGTTCAGGAAAAATTGAAAATTATTGTAAGTTCTTCTTTCTTTCTCTAGCGTATGCTTTCAATGTGGGGAGACCCAAAGAGTTGTGCCACTTTGTAAGTTGATTCAAAATTAGGTAGGTTTCGAAAAGTTCTTAATCTTAACTCAGTTCTTGTCAAAAATTAACTTAATTCAAAATTGTTTAGGTTTTGTAAATTTATTCAACTCAATGTTTGTTGAGAAAATGTCTCAATAGGAGACTATAGTTATCCTAGTCCCTTGTGGAAATGCTATGCCGGGTTTTTCCAAGCACACTCAAATTTGAGGGACCCTCAAGTTTACTACATTTCCTATACTTAGGGCCGGTTTCTCCAAGTTGGATTAAACCAAATTTTGGATTAACGTTTGATCGGTGTGACCTTGTCTACCTTGACTGCTATCAAGAAAGAGAAATTCGAATGGATCATATTTTTGTACTTTTTTGTACCTTTTTGTACCAAGAAGGAAAATCTTTGTACCACCACCCTAACAGAGATAATAGTAATTCTGCGGTAAAAAACAAGTTGACACTCTTTCCCTGCATATTTTATAAAATTATGCAACATTTAAATACATCCTATTATTGTTATATTCTTGTTCTTCTTTGTACCACTCAAATAACCTTAGGGCCGGTTTCTCCAAGTTGGATTAAACCAAATTTTGGATTAACTATTGATCGGTTTGTCCTTGCTTACTGATATCAAGAAAGTGAAATTCGAATAGATCATATTTTTGTGCTACTTTTGTGTCTTTTTGTACCACGAAGGAAATTTTTTGTACCATTCCACTAACTGAGATAATAGCAATTCTTCTTGGTTGGTAGCCGATCTGAGATGGAAAATTCATTTTGGGGTTAGCACCGTTACACATTTTACCGGCATACACATTCTATATTTGAATAAAAAGAGTTGAAGTGAATGGTATAATCAAATTATTCAATTATAATAATTCAAAATGAATAATCAATTTGATAATCGTGCGATTAGTGCATGAATATTTATTTTATTTGAAAAAATATGCTCTGGATCTTGCATGTTGACCCATCTAAAATAGTGCTAAGGTTGGTTATCCTACATTCACAGAATCACAAGTCAACCAGCTGCTATTATTTTGATTTTTTGAGAGTTTAATTTCCAAAGCTGATGGATTATCTTGAAATTTAATCTCCCAGTCCTGACGGATTAAACCAATTCTGCCAAATTTCATTGAAATTCATTTAACCAACAAAAATTTGAAAACCCCGCCATGGGAATTTTCCATTACCTACTCCGCAGCATAAACCTGTACCCCGACCTGTCCAAATTTGAATGAAAACTATGCCGTAACATTGTATTAATTCCATGAAATTTTGTACCACCAGAAACATTTTTTGTACTTCTCTTATTTTTGGGTTCTAGCAATTAGAAAGTCGGGGATTAGAACCTGACACAAGTCAAATTCAATTAAATTTGAACCAAAATGAAATAGTACAAAATTTTATTTGAGTGGTACAAAGAAGTACAAGAATATAACAATAATAGGGTGTATTTAAATGTAGCATAATTTTATAAATATGCAGGGAAAGAGTGTCAACTTGTTTTTTTACCGCAGAATTACTATTATCTCTTTGAGGGTTGTGGTACGAAGATTTTCCTTTTTGGTACAAAAATATACAAAAAAAGTACAAAAATATGATCCATTCGAATTTCTCTTTCTTGATAGCAGTAAGCAAGGTCACACCGATCAAACGTTAATCCAAAACTTGAATATTTAATTCAACTTGGAGAAACCGACCCTTATCATAGAAAATGTCAGCTGTTCATCAAAATTTGAGGGTCCCTCAACTTTGAGTGTGCTTGGAAAAACCGGGCACTAGTCTCTTCGTACAGTAATGGAAATTCAAGTGAATATGAGTAAATTCAATTTCAAGTGAATTCTTGTACTCACTCGTCATTAATTAATGATTTTCTTGAAAAAATTGTGATTGTACAACTTCATTGTCTAGAGACAGTTTGTCCTACTTGCAGACAAAAAGATTTGTTTCTTTTCTTGTTAGTAGTAATTTTATTATTTTTCTGGTTAGTCAGGCTATAATGGCAATAATGAGTTGTTTATCTTTCTAATATTATTATATATATATTTTTTTACTTGAAAATATCAAATGAAAACTGCAAAAGATATGTCACATTTTTCTTTTGTGATGCAAAATAAAAAGGTTTGATTAGATTTGAGTTCTGATCATTGATGTTTTTCTTGAACAAATTGTGATTTTCCAGTGCCGACAAAGAGGTGGGAGCAATTGAACAAGCGCACGACAGCATTGTGTGGACACTGGCCTGGCATCCACTGGGCCACATCTTGTGCTCGGGATCCAACGACCACACCAGCAAGTTCTGGACCAGAAATCGTCCCGGCGACCAGATGAGAGACAAGTACAACCTCAACACTCTGCCGGCTAGTCTGGGCGGTATCGATGAAAATGATATTGGTGCGTATATAGTTTTCAAACCTTATCGTTGTGAGATGTCCAAGGTTCAAGTCCGGGAATTATGATAGATCAAAACTATAGAATAGAAATAGAAAGAATATTTGAACATTTTTATTTTGTGTTTTTTATTAGATTTTTATTGTGAACATTCAAAATTCAAATTTTCTAAAAGTGAAAAGTTTTTTTCAAAGTGAACATTTTGATGTAAACCTTCATCATCTTTTATTCACCATATAAACATCATTATCACTCACTCATCATCACCTCTGCTTAAACACTTGCTATCAAGTCGCAATTGTAACAATAAGTAATAAATAAAAAATAATAGAAAATATTAATAAAAAAAACTTCTTGATAAAGGGGCCATATTACACAAGATTGAAGTTTTTATATCATCTTCTGAAGATATCAGGTTGTGTGATGAAGTGTTTTAATCTGAGATAACTAAGACACTCGTAGAGTAGTGCTGCAGCGCATTCACAGGATTCTGAACTTGACAAGCTGCATGCAACTTGAAAATTGTGGCTCTAAGCAATAAAATGAAGATATTCAATCGAGGAATACTAAATTTCATACATTATCCAATTGAATACTATACCATTCGATATAATACATTGCAATACTTCCAATTTATTTTTACAACAGATCATGTGTCATAAGTAATCTTCTTGTGTATTTTATTGGGTTTATCAAAATAGTTTTCAATGATCTTATCAGTTCACAACATTTTACTATGACTATTACTATAGTCTGACCAAGCAAAGAAGAGCCTCTGGCAAGATGAGAAATTGACTCCAGCTCGGTCAATATTGGTTCAAAAATTATTGATTTGGTCTGATATTTATTGTAGATCAGAATGTTTCCTACAATTGCGTCCGAATCAATAATTTTTATACCAATATTGATCGAGCTGGAGTCATTTTCTCATCTTGCCAGAGGCTCTTCTTTGCTTGGTCAGACTTTACTTTGCTTGGTATATTATGACTTTACTATTACTATGACTATGTATTTTTACGTGTGACTAAGTCTTGAGTAACATTTTCGGCCCGTTTCAGACACTACGATTTTTGTACGTCCTGTTTTTTTTACTTTATGAATTTTATTAGATTGAATGAAGCTTGGTGAACATAATGATGTCCTCAGACACACATAATGTGTTTACCAAGTAAGGGCGGCAAAAAATCGTCTGAAACAGGCCTTAGGAACTATTCTGAAAAGCTACCTAGAAAAGTGAAAACTATACTAAGTTATCTTCTTGTGGTTTGTTAATGATAATGAAGTTCAACTCCGTTTCAATGCAAATTACAGATGATTACGCAGCCATTCCCGGTATGGGTCCTGAAGACAAAGTTGATCTAACGAGTACTCAGCAGGAAGAGAGCAATCCTGTTTCTTCGGGAGTGATTCCTGGACTGGACTTTGATCCGCTTGATGAAAAGAACAAAATCGCGCTGAAAAAGGTAAACTCATCTCGCACTTTTTTTTCTACCAGGTGATTGAAATGTATCTTCGCATTTGTAAAGATAGGTTTCCGAAGAAATGGACACATGTTGAGTACAAGATGCATTAGAAACACATATTTGAAAGAGCAACGCACACTGGTCGGCTTATTTTTTATTTGCGTTGCTCCATACTAATACGTTCTTCTATTGCACCTTTGCCCGACAACGGTCCCTATTTTGTATTAATGGAAACCTAATACCTTTACCACTGCGGAAAGACATATTGATCACCCGGTATTTGAAACTTGAAGTTTTCAATGCACCGTAGTACATTATTCTATTTGAAATTTGAACTTGATAACTAATAGCCTACTGTGTAAATATTATGGAATTGGATTGAAAGTGAAAGCTAATCATTTGATGTTTGGTTATTCAAATTATTCATCATATTTCAGGTACCGTACTCTAAGCCTATTCCAAAGAATTTCCAAGCACAGTGGAATGCTACAAGAAACGCTGATGATGGTACGTATCCAAATTTGAACTGCAATTCTTATAAATTGAAACAATATCATTTAATCTATTACATAATTTTATATGCGTTCATTTCTATGAAATCCAACAGGAACCACTCAAAAAACCTACAACCCTATCATGAAACGTATAGAAATATTTTCTATTCAGAGTACAGTGAATCGAATTACTTGATATCGATTTTTTAGCTACTGTACTGAAATTCTATTTTTTCACACTTTTTTAATATTTTCTCATCAGGCCGCAATCTTGAACCGATAATTCTCTTCTTCACTGTCTAGAATTTTCTTCCCTTTTTCTGAATTTCCTTTATATTTTGTGCAAAAAATTTAACGTCATAATTCAAACTATTGCACGATTTGTATTTCTTTGATGACAGGCTTTTTGATACAGTTGCCTGGTCTCTCATTTTATTCTGAGATGCTACTATTATTTTCAATTGTGAGCATTATCATCAATGTTTGTGAAGATCACATCTCAAATTATTGCTAAGTTCAAATTCATTATCAAATTATTGATGATAATTCTTTCTCCAGAATTCTCAAGCTATGTGAGTCATAATAATCAAATATCAAAAGTTACTTGATAATCATGAATAAATACTCATATCTATATTGATTCAAATGATGATAACTCAATATTGAAACAAGTTGAAGATTGTACTCGTTTCATAGATTCTGAAACGATGCTCCTAATTCATTGAAGTGGGTAACCGCAACGTTCATTTCTGACATTGATCGCGATATTCTCAAAAATAAACTTGACTTAAGCATATCCATTCATTATTTTCCAATTTTCCTTATCATTTAGCTACAGTACTGTAATAGTTTCCATGATTTTGACTGTTTTTCAGTATGCGTTGGAAATCTCGACATTTAGGTCTGCGCACTCAACTCATCCTTCAGCTCTTCCTCTAAACGTTTTGTGATTACAATTAACTAATTAATCATATTTTCATGCTAAAAAATTCACCTTGGTGTCAATTGTAATGCATTTCAATGTGTTTAAGTTTCCTAATCATGATTTCAATTTTGTTTCTGACATAGAAACGACATCAACTTCTTCTTCATCAACTTCATTATTTCTAGCCCTTGAGCTTGCAAAAATATTCATTTTGGTGTAAACTATAATGGAATAATGCATTTCAATGTGTTTTAATGTGTTCAATTAAGTTTTTCATTTATGATTTTCATTTCGTTTCTGAAAAAATGATTCTTCATCAGCTACAACATTTCTAGCCCTTGAGTTTGCAAAAAAATCATCTTGGTATCAATTATAATGCATTTTTGTGTGTTTGTCAAGTTTTTCATATAAGTTATGATTTCAATCTCGTTTAAGACTTTCTGAGTAAGCTTTATAAACTACAGTATTATCAGCAATTAAGTTTTTAAAAAAACTTGGTCTAAATTATTATAATGCATTTCAGTGTGTTTTGAGATTTTCATTTGTGTTTTCAATCTCGTTTGTGACTACATCATCCACAATATTACCAGCTTTATATTTACTCATACTCATGCTTGAAAACTTTCTGAATAAGCTTTATCAACTCCAGTATTTCCGGCCATTAAGTTGACAAAACTCTTGGTGTAAATAATAATGCATTTCAGTGCTTTTAAGTTTCTCATTCATGATTTAAATCTCGTTTGTGAACTACACACACATGAGTATTTATCATCCACAGTATTACCATGCTTGAAGACTTTATTGTGATAAGTTTTTGTTACCTGATTTTGTATTTGATGTGATATTATCTTATAGAGAATAAATAATCTGATCATTTTTTTTTGCAATCATCTCATTTTATTATTGTTGTATGCAACATACTTGTGATCGATGTTTTCATTTTTCATCTTATAGAGAAAACTTGGATGCAAAATACTTGTGATTGATGTTTTCAGTGTGTCTTCTATTGTGTTAATCTACTTTTTCTGTTTCTTCCATCAAGCAACCAAGCTTCTTCCCGCTTTCTTCAATCAAGTTTTTCCCCGCTTTTATCCTGTTTCCCCAATCCCTGGATGTTATGTATGTTGTTGAAATATTTTATTTGTAATCAGAAACGTTTTTCGTAGATGCCAAAGATCTTGATCCGATAGCGATCATCAATTCGATCGTTGAAAAGCAGCCGGGTGTTATACCGCTTACTGATATCGAGCCCGAATCTCTTTTTATCTATGGCAAAGTTCTCAAAGTGGAAGGTGAGTGGAATGCATGGCTTTCCTCCAAGGAACGGAGTGCGGTAGACTTATGCATGACGGTTTGAGTTCAAAAACTTTGGTCAACAGGAGGAGGTTGCACTAGATAATCATGAAGGTTGCACTAGATAACTATAATTTTCGCACATATATAACAATTAATCCAACCAATATGTGTATGTACGAATGTTGGTAGATGAAGATCTAAATAACACACAGCATCCTTTTAAATTATTTATTACATTGATAGAAGCTCTAGACGAATAAGAAATGTGTAATGTGTAAGTACTTTATTACTGGAGGTGATGGTTTGGTATGGTATACTGAATGTGGATTTTGGCTCTTAATGTAAGATTGTTCAAATTGAATTGTTACTTTTATAGACTAACTACTCCTAAAGCCTCGTTTCCATTTCTACAAAAGGCGCACTAGGATGTAAAAGAAACACGAAGTTGTATTATATATCAACGCTCACTGGTCAGCTGATTTTTTATTTGCGTTGCTCCTTACAATCACGTATTTCTATAGTATCTTGTGCCTGGCATGTGCGAGTAATGTATCTTGATTAGAAAGAAAATTTCGCTCCTTTTCATCATATTTTTCTACCTTTCATTCAATTTAAGGCGTAAAGCTAATTTATACAAGTATCTTGATTTGTATTGAATATGAATTTGGTTGTTAATAGCTTATACAAGCATTTGGTTTATTTGATCAGCTATTATAAATATCATGTAAGTTGATTAAAAAAGATATGCTTCATTAAATTATTCTAGTTTTATTCAATAGATAAGCTTTATTTGAACAATCTCTAATACTTTCAATTAAGGTGAACATTTTCATAAATTCCATATTGCTTACGTGTGCTACTCCATAATCTAGGCGCAATAACTCAATATTAGTTCTGTGTGAACTTACATAGAATGAATCTTTGATTGGCTACTCATTTTTTGGTTTCTGTTGTTTAATCGAATTAAAATGAAATGTTAGTGTTAGATAAAATCAATGATGAATTCAATGTATTCCAAACTCAGTAATCAATATATATGTGTTGAATACAACAAACAATATATGCAGGTAATATGTTGATGTATTATTGAAGCAGGAAAGACGTTCAAGCAAAACTATATATATGAGCCTCACTTTCATTATCACTATTTGATATTTCATACTACCAGAAATAGGCTAAACCATTGAAATAAAAGTTTCTATCAATGCAACACACCGTTTTCGGAAAGTATCTGGCTTTCAAATCTGTCACCATAAAACAGTTGGCCTAAAGGTTTTACTTGGTAGCTATTCACATTTTACATTAATTAATGTTACATTACATTAATATTCAACTGTTGACATTACTAAACGCATGCCGAGGTAACTTTTAATCGAATTTCATGTAGAAATTCATTAGAATTTTTTAGATTTCCAAACCACTTACCAGCATGTATAGAGGTGGTAGTTTTTTCTCAATTATCCCAGATTAAAGCTTCCAGCTTCTAGGCTGAGGCCGCACTGCCGGTGGGTAGAGCCTGGAGGGTGGAGGGTAGTTGGTAAATCTATAGAACATACACACCATCCACAGTAATACATCGTATGAATGGTATGACGTCATTCTGTTTTTTGAGGTTATGTTGTCTATATTTAAGAATTTCAAAATGGCGGCTGAACACATACCATTCATACGATGTATTACTGTGGATGGTGAGTATGTTCTATAGATTTACCAACTACCCTCCACCCTCCAGGCTCTACCCACCGGCAGTGCGGCCTCAGCCCTAGAGCCCTTATTGGCCTTGATTTTTAGATTTTGAAGATTTTTCCAAATATATGAAATATATTTTTAAGTATTGAATAGATCGCATTAAAATTGCTTTGGTAGATTGTGGTTCACTGTGGTCCACCTACTGGTTGAATGTGTTTCTGGTTCTTATTTTTGATATCTTTAATTAGTTTCCCAGCTCTATTAGATTGGTATACTTCAAGCAAACTGAGAAGACATGTCGGTACATTTTGACACATTGATACGTCGTGTCTTCTCAGAATGCACCAACTATATCAGTGATGTAAATAATGTAACTGTAGTGGTTTGTGAGGCACATGCTAATAAAAGCTACTAAAGATTATCAAATTAATCATTCAATAGTTTATCCGTAGTTGTCTTAGCTTTAAAAACTCTCTGCTTATTAAAACCACTAAGATTATTTGGTTAAAAAAGAATCGCAGTGATACGATATTTTTAAAATGGCGGTTGTTCTATTGAATACATTGCCATAGTGATCATTTTCATCGAGTGGGGATGTGTTTTCATCCACTCACCCACTACGTAACAACCACTCATTTGTATTCAATAAAGCAGTCTCCATCTTGTGAAAAGGTCTCTCTGCTCTTCTACTCTTCTGGTCTCTCTGCTCTCAAAAAAATGATCACGTGAAATACTCTGGCATAGTCTGTCAAGCTCATAATAGACTCGACCAAGAAGATGCTGGATTAAGTATAGTCTGTGCAAGCAAAGGAGACATTCTGGCGAGATGGGAAAACGACTCCAGCTCGGTCAATATTGGTTCAAAAATTTTTAAATTTGGGCTCAAATTGTAGGAAACATTCTGATCTATAGTTTAAAATCAAATTTATAATTTTTGAACCAATATTGACCGAGCTGAATTCATTTTCCCATCTTGCCGGAATGTCTTCTTTGCTTTGCTCGACCAGACTATAGGATATGACGGATAAGTATCTATTTTGGAAAAGTTCATGATGATTGGTACTTTTCTAAAACTTTTCCTTGAATCGGAAATCTGAAACTAGACTACAAAAAGTTACACGAAAAATATTCAATATCCTTGAAATTTTTTAACCTATTCAAGCTTATCCAACAGCAATCCACAAAAATCATCCTTGTGAACTTTGATTGTTTCTCTTGAATAAAGGTAGGTAGGTATTTTTACTAATTAAAATAATAATTTTTGCTAAAACCTAAAAATAACCATGTGTATTTTTACAGATTTATCAAAATCTTAACCAAATGAGACAGTGATCTTGTACAAAAAATGAACAAGACTTCAGAATTCATAATTTAATTAAGTGAATTGAATTTTTTAATTCTCGATCGAATTTCATTTATTTTTATAATTTAAAAATGATTCTAATAAAGAGTTGATTCATGTTGTGTTGAAAGAAATTATTGCTGAAAGGGTGCTGTGATTTCTAATAATTTTCATTCTAAATACGTTGTTATTAGTAGGCTACCCCTTAATTTTTCATTATTTTTAAAACTAATTATTTTTTTAATCTTCCAAAGTACAGCTTCATACGAATCATCCTGTATGCAAGATTTCTAAACAATTGTAAAAATAGATCATCATCGTAGCCTATGTGAATTTACATTATAAACAACTTATTTATTAGTACAGTCAGTAAACAAAAGGTAATCATGAGTACGGTAATAATAATAGTATAGCTAACATATTCAATTTTAAAATTTACAGAGATAATATATCCATTCATTTATATCTTGATTAAAGTGTACTGTGTAAATCTCCCAATTTATATAGCAATGGTCAGTTGAATGTTCCCTAATATTCTGGGGTGGACACACAATTTGGGTAGTAGAAACTTTAATTCTTTATAGTAGAATTTTAAAGTTATATTGTAGAATTACCAATCATTGAATGAAATAGATTAAATTGAATTTTAGTCTTAATGTTGAAAAGCGTACTAAATTTAACTTTTTTGACGCGTTCTAGCTGGAACACCATTGGCAGAGGCGATCGCCGGGGGCGCTGAGAAGCTGTTCAAGTACGTGAATTCGGGAGTGATACCGGAACTGAGGGACGTGATGCCTTACTACGACACGGAGGATGGGGAGCGTGATGAGGTCATGTCGATGGATGATGATGATGGAGAAATAGATCCGGAGCACCTCGACCCCTATCAGAACGATATGTTCTTTGGAAACGATGTTGAGGTAGGTCATCTCAATTTATCAATTGAATTAATTAAAACACAAAAATAGAAATTGAGTATATGGTGATAAAAACTTTCAACTTTCTATGTCCAACTCACACCTTGAAAAGAAATTAAAAGGTATAGTCTGTCCATGCAAAGAAGACAATCTGGCAAAATGGAAAAATAACTCAAGTTTGGTCAATATTGGTTCAAAAGTTATAAATTTGGACTCAAATTGTAGAAAACATTTTGATCTACAATATTGGATCCAATATTGATCGAACTGGAGTCATTTTTCCATCTTGCCAGAATGTCTTCTTTGCTTGGACAGAATATATTCATCATACTTGAAACTGTCAACATTAAGCTTAAAGCTGTAAAAGTTATGCTTAAGCCAGAACGTGAATCTTTTCAAATTTGACAAATATCACTGTATAGCATAGCTGAAGCCAAAAATTTAGGTGGTTTCGTCTGTTCCTTGTTCGCTCCAACAGCTGATGTTGTCGATTTGAGTTGTCATCTAGGCATGCTTTCGAAATCAAAAGAGACAAAGGATGCTGTGAATACAGTATTGGCCAAAATTAACAGTACTGAAATAGTACTTGATAATAGTACATAAACAGTTTCATTTGGCTTATACGGTAAGATGTTAATAGGTTACATCTCGTAACAGACTTGAAACGAAACCGCCAAACTTTTTTGCGTCAGCTATACCAGAATCATTAATAATGTTGATTGTCTTTCAAGTAAATTCGTCTGACATTTTAGAAATTATTTTAAAGTTATCTTGTTTTTTTAATAAATCAAATCAAATATTCTTCTATTAAAAGTTACATACAATTTGTTTCCAACAAAATTGGAAGCGCCTCATTAAATGAAATTACTTGAATGAATTTCATTGCATCAAAGAAAACATAAATTCAAACATCAAGCAAAAACATTTGGGTGGCTCGTTGGTGTAGGTGATGATGTATCGGTTTGATATAACCTGAGATTTCGAGTTCGATTCTTGACTGAGGAAAAGATTTTGACCACAATAAAAAATCTTATAGATACGACCACCCTGTCTTTCGGAGCAGAAGATGAGCCGTCGGTCCCGACTACCCAAAAAGTAGTCGTCATTTCCCATCATCATAATCATCATCATCATCCCTCATTACCCACACCCAACCCTAAGAGCTCATGTAGCATCACCCACAGAAACTCCATTTTTTTAATTATATCTCTTTCCTAGTTGTAAGCAGAGCTAGAGCAGAGCAGAGCTCTCTTCCTTCTTTAATTAAGTGGTTGTTGAAATCAGCCCATTTCATCTTTAATACGCTTCTATACTCCATCCACTGAGTGTTTGGACCTAAGCTCCTCCTCCGAGGTTCTGACGTCATGATCCTACCAGCTCACAAGCGGTCGTAATTGCCATGAATGTAGAAACTTCTAATCGATATTGGAACTTCAATATCGAGTTTTTGAGTGGCCTTAGAAATATTGATGTTTTTATGGTTGTTCGGCAAAATTTACATCCTTCTAACAAAAGAACTATCATTATCAATATCACTTGATAGAATTATAGTTGATTGAACATAATCTTTCATAATAATACAGTATTTTTGATATTATTATTTTGACTGCTCAGTTCAAGCCGGGAATTTTAAACTCATTCAACTACACTCTGCTACAAATTCAAGTATATAACCTAATCTAAAGTTTAAATATGCAAGAAATTAATCTCATTACTGTACGTACTTTGAATTCAATAAAACCCATATTTTTAAAATAATTATGTTGTTTTGTTAAAGATGTAACAAAGAACAAAACATATCCGCCAAAAAATCTTCCATGAGAGGTTTGAATTATGTAGGCTAAATCAGCTGACAGAGTGCAAACACATAAATTTTGATAGATTCCCTGAAAAGTGAAAGGCTTGCGTTTCCCAGATTTTCACAGCATGAGTGTGACCTAAAAAGTAACAGCTGCACCATAATGACCTTACTTGCCATTGGCTAAAGCAGCCTGCGACGTCAGAATGGGGGAGGAGCTTAGGTCCGAACACTCTGTGGACAGAGTATAGAAAGATTATATTATGTTGTCTGTCCAAGCAAGGAAGACATTCTGACAAGATGAGAAAATGACTCCAACTCGGTCAATATTGGTTCAAAAATTATAAATTTGGTCTCAACTGGTAGATCAGAATGGTTTCTACAATTTGAAATTTATAATTTTTGAAGCAATATTGACCGAGCAGGAGTCTTTTTCCCATCTTGCCAGAATGCCTTATTTGCTTGGAAAGACTATTTTTAGGATTTTTTTCATAATCAACTTGTTTTGAACTTTTATCTATATAATTATCTATATTTAATTATTATATATAATTATTATTCAATAATTTTCTTTTATCCATAATTTATAATTATATACAATTTTTCAGAATTTTGGTGGGGACAAGCAGGATTGGTCGAATAACGATAATCAAAACATGCAGTTCCAAGGTAATTCATTTTCATTATTACTGAATATAATTCTTTTTAGGAATATCAATCGTAGAATGAACTTTTTAGGAAGATTATAAAAGTCACTGGTTATTATAAATCATATTATAATAATTATGAGTTGATACGTGCAATATAGGATGATAAACGTTTTAATCGTCGTAGATATTGTTTGAATGTATTTTTACCTATATAATATATTATAAGCTTATTCTTTTTTCTGATGAGTAAAATGTAATGTTTTTGAATGAAAAATGTATATACGACTTTCTGTATTCTATTACAATGGATGTGAATATGTTTTACAGGTATGCCTCCACCGAATATGATGCATCCACCAAACATGGGGCCTGGGGGACCTGGCTTCAACCAGCAGCAGGGAGGTCCACCACCCAACCAGTTCCCCATGATGCACCCCCCTTACCCGAACCATCCCCCGGGAGGACCCCCCGGGCAAATGTTCCAGCCACGCGGCCCCCCGCCACCCAACAACCAGCCCTTCCCAATGCAGAATCCAAACAACATGAATATGCCACCGCACATGCAGAACAACAATTTCAGGTTTGTTATATTCATTAAATAGAAGAATAGAATCTAGTTTCTACTTGCTCATGAACATAATCTGAAAGGTTTATTTCATCTCATTTCATTTATTCATTGAAATATATACATAATCAATATTTAAAATGATTTGGGAGATAAAAACAGGCTTTCCCCTCACTTTGAAAGATAACAATCACAGGTTAATCTCTGAGTACCAGCGATAGATAAAGGTGTAGCAACCGAAACCGGTATCTCGATTTTCTAATACATCAGTGGTTGACAATATCTTGTACTTTCAATTAATATGGATAACTTCCACAGTATCACCTTCCCAACTACTCAACAAGAGCTAATAGGTCTCTTGATGAGATGAATAAACATTTTGGCAATTTCTTTTCTCAAACACACTCGAGCTTCTATCTGAAAATTTCAATGTACGCTGATTTATAAAATGGGTTACTGTAATTGTTGAATGGCATCAATTGTCAAAACATCAATATGTTAATTACAAATTGTATCTGTGTTGCAGGTTTATGCAGGGCCCGCCGATGGATGGATCGCGGCCACCGCCCCAGATGGGCGGCCCAGGCGGCCCAGGTGGCCCAGGAGGCCCAGGTGACCAGCCGCCGCCGAACCACATGTACCAGCAGGGCGGTCCAGACTCGCCGAGGCACTCACCGATGCACCGAGGTCGAGGAAACAGCGATCGCGGCGGCAATTTTGGCCGATTCAACGATCGCGGTGGCGGTGGCCGATTCAACGACAGCTTCGACCGTTTCAACGATTCGAACCGCTCGTCGAATCAGTCCAACGACTACGATCGGTTCGACGAGGACACCTACGACGAATACGACGAGGATGAGTCGGGGAACAACTCGAGGCGATGGAACGAGTCGAACGATTCTTGGGGAATGGGTGACGATGATGCAAATAATTGTGGTGATAACGAAGATTTCGACGAGGGAGAGATGGACGATGCGAACCGCGGAGGTGGAGGAGGCGGAAGAGGAGGTGGTTTCAGGGGAGGAGGAGGAGGAGGAGGTTTCAGAGGAAGAGGTAGAGGCAGAGGAGGGTACGGAGGAGGGGGCAAGTGGGGGGACAACGATGATCAGCCTCCTCCGTGGAGAGGGAAGCGAGGAGGAGGCAGAGGGGGTAGAGGTCAGCGGAGGGGTGGTAGGTTCAATTCGAGGATGAGGGGCGGAGGGGGACGTAAGCGCGGAAATGATGATTGAAAGTGAACAGTGTGAGAATTTATTTTCACTGAGATTGAATAAAGGGCAAACCATCGAGCCAACTTCAGGTATCGATGTCTTGTTTATGGGTTGCCAGTCGAATATTATTTTTTCTATCAATATTATTATTATTCCTAGAATTTTTCGTATAGAGTTTATATTAATTATAATTGATAATATTGATTTCAAGAAAAACTTTAAAATTGTACCTCGGTTGATATGCTTTTAAAATTACATGCATTTTGAACAATTATCCTTGTTATTCTCATATATGAGGCGTTCTACTGGAGTAGAATGGATAAAAGTAGTCCAGTCAGACTTCGTAGAAATATCGTAGAAAAGTATATAAAGTCATTTACAGAATATCAAGAATGAGTTTTGTCATTTGAGTTGATGGTCAATAACTACGGTAGAAGAAAATATGAAAAGAACTCGATTTTTTTATAAAACAGTTTTACACTTATGATAAGCATTGAAATCAGAAAAATTAGAACCTATCAACGATATGGATTCTGAATTATCTATGTTTAAATTTTCAGTAAGATGATTCATGATTATTTTACTGCCACAAGAAGATTACAATCTTTTCTATGAATGAATTTGAACACAATTAGCTTCTATACTAATTTTATTTGTCTAAGAGAGAAACATTTTTATCGTTCAATACAGCTTGAGATAGTAAATATAACAAAAATACAAATAGTGAATAATATTTTGTTGATAGTATGATGTATGATTTATTCGTCTGAGTCGTATCTCTTCGACTCATAATCAATCGCTTATAAATGGATTAATAAATAAATTAACAAAAAGATTGGAGCAAGCCCCATCGTTCAAAATTAAAATTGATGATAATAATGCGATTAATTAAAGTTTATTCAATAGTTTTTTTTTCATTCTTCACAAATCCAAAAATGCAGAAATAGAATAAATAATTGGAAACATAAATTTAAAGTTGAAACAGAAATTGGATTTCAGAAGCTGATTCAATCCAAGGTTATTTTCAAGGAATGAAACAAAAAGTTATAAAAATAACAGTAATTCAAGTAGGCTATACATGACATTGAAAATCACAATAGTATTAGCTGATATTGTAATATTTTTATATTTTTCAGAAATATTGTGATTAAAAATTGTAATATTTTTTATACTCTATAGAAATAAGTGCCTCATATTTGGGCTGCATATCCACTAGGATGTTAACCAGGTTGACAGGATTCAAGCAATAGATGTTCTTTGATGCCAAAAGTTGCACATTGACTTTTCCACTATATTTTGGGTCAATGAAACAGTGCGTTGCATCCAAGTCTTCCTTTCTTCCTAAAACTTCTCCATTACCGGAATTTATCAGTCTGAATAAATTTCCATACATCTTATTAGAATTTGTGAAGATGATAGCTTTCATTTTGATGTAAGCTCCAGTTTTGACTTTGCTGTTGGAAATTTTTAATCGCCACCGATATGCAGCTTCGGCTAACAACCTTTCACTTCCAACTTGATGCGACGTTGCCAAACCAGCTGATTATGAATAAAAATTCATTCATATTTTTATAATACACTTGGTGAATTGGCAACGTCTACGGTTGTGGATGGGGAAAAGGGGGAGACTGCTGTTCCAGTTCACATTGGACTACTTTCATCCATTCTACAATATTTGCCAGTTCATTCATTATTTATGAGAAATCTGAATAAATGTAATTTATATCATAATACTCTATTGTCACTTATTATTTCATTTCTTGAGCTTAAATTATAACAGTTTCTGTGTCTAAATTTTTGAAATTGGAGCTCTGAAATCGTTCGACTGGTCAATGGCATAGTGGAGAGAAGTAACTATTGAGAAGGATAGAAATGCTATGTAAATTAATATCACCAAGAAAAGACATCCTGCAATATCAAGAATAATTACGCTGGCAGTCTCGATTCTTTATCCGTTATATTTTTGTAAGAATGATGTTTGTTATAATTATTTATTTATTAGCCTTTGTCGGGGACCCGTATTTAAGGTTTCGTATGGGACCTAATTTAAGGTTTAAGGTTTTAAACCTAATTTAATAATTTAAGGTTTCGTATGGGACATCGTTGAATTTATTTGTGTTTCTTATTTAATTTTGGTTTTCAAACAAGTTGTGTAGATTCATGGCTGATATTCCAATTGAGACACACCGTTATTTTAATACACATTTATTATTTATCTTTTACAAAATAAAGTCCATTTTGAAAAGTCTTCCATGTTCAGATGAAGATAACCTTGTGTTTATCAAACACTGAAGCTCCAATTACAAGTAACTTACTGTAATTTTCATGGATGGCATGAAACAATTATTTTGATTTTGCATATTATCCAAACTTTCGAAAGATAAAATAATATTTTGAGTTTCAATAATCTTAAAATTTTACTGATTGATCTATCAACGCTCCGATTCCGAAAAAATTATTAATCCGATTGAAAAGCTTCAAGAAACACCTGTACTGGGGAAATAGAATTGGAACATTCTCTGTTAAATTTTAATGCACCAATGAAAATATTATGATAGGCTACACAAATTAAGCAATATTATACAAAATAAACAATAATAATTATTAGCCTTGAATATTTATAGATTACCTAGATTATTCGATGTTTAAAATTTGACGTTTTCATTTCAACTTTTTTAACTTACTGTTGAGCATATACCTATAATATTCAAGTGCTGTGATATAGTCTGTCATAATTATTGTTATAAAACCCACTTAATAGGTCAACAACTTTGATTTTAGAAAAAAATCCACATTTAGTTTTAGTTTTTTCTATATTTTCCTGCTCCTTGATTACATCAAAGGCCTTTCCACTGTAATTTTTTTCTTTGAAATTATCATTTTTGCCTGGTATGTCTTCCATGAGTCATTGTGTTTTTCATAGAATCATTGTAAGAAATGACTAATTATTATCATTCTGATTCAATTAATTTTGTATGTTGAATATTATGATTCACCAGGTCTAATTTATTATTGTATTTCCAAATCGAAATATTACTGAATTAACTATATGAATGGTTGTTCTATTGTACTTAGATGTGTAACAAGCTTTGTATTTTCTTCTCCAGGCAATGGCAGCTCGTGCTCACGAAACAGGTGAAGTCCTGTACAGTAAAAGATACGGGCACTTCACCGGTTTCTTGGACACGAGCTGCCAGTGTCTCCAGGTTTCATTTGTATAAGTGAAATTGGTGTTTGTAAATGATAAAATGGAATTGATTTCTATGAAAGTAGGTAGGCCCACCTATTTTTTAGGTTTCACCTTCTACTTGTTATATGCTCATACTGATGTGTGGATGTATTTGGCCAATACCGAATGAGAAGAGCGATCTATCATTTATATAAAGATATAAAGATGTCTTTGATTTAATTTTTTCCTTTTCAATATTCCTTAATCCATATAATACATAACCTTTATGGCGATACCTTATCGACTTTGCAATACTTTCCACAAATATTATTCTCTCAAATACCGTACCGTATATAAATTATTATAATAAAACTTGGAAATGTATATACATAGCTCCCTTTTATATTAATGGTAGCTATGATAGCCTATCTATGAAATTCGACAAGAAAATCCAAACATTTATATAGCCATAGCTTCTTTAATAGGATTATAGAAAGCTATGGTATAGCTGAAGTAAAAAATTCAGTGGTTTCTATACTCCTTTTTGTTCTCTAACAACTTATGTAGTCAATTATATTTGTCACTAAACTGACTAATATGGCTAGATGACGTTTTTGAAATCAAAATTTACAATAAATGCGTAACATCAGCTAGCTGTTACTAGGTTACCGTACATCACGTACCGTTCAAGAGACAGACGAAACAAGCAACTTTTCGGCGTCATCTATATAATACAGTATTTCAACTCACATTATTTGTATTTTTCTAGAAACCCTCAGCATTCTCACAATTCTTGCATTTAATGCATTTTTATTATACATCATCCAACCCTATATTAGGCCTCTCATGTATTGGAAATATTTATTCTTTTTTCTAATGTTGAAGAGTGGGTATTCGCAATCTACTATATGTACAAAATTCGCCAGAAAATTATTTTTCTAGGTAGATAACTATTTTCTCTTACTTCAATTCAAGAAAATGGAAATGCAGCAATGTGAGTCGTGAGAGTAGGGATAGTCAGAGACAATGTATATTATACATTATAATAATGTTTTATTATTATTTTAATTATTAAATTATTATTATAAGTATATTGTCTCTGGTATAGTGATCTCGCAAGGTATCTAGGAGCCTTAAGGTAAATCTACAATAACCTTGGTGATCTCGTCTAATAATATTTGGTTTGCTCCACTACCTATAATAGATACCTGTATAGCTTCTTGAATCATTCTCCATCAGAAAATTATCAGAGCGCAGTAGTAATTTTTCTATAGTTTTGACGATAAAAAATCTACCTTATTACAACGTTTTTTTTTTATTGTCTAATAAATAGTTTGATGAAATTAGGTTTGAAGAGATCACCATTATACCCGTGGCACAATACCAAAAGGAACTCACCAAACTTGTATATAACTTATAGGCTGTAGAAGGTTAATTAGTCTTGAAATCTAGAAAAGTCTGTTAATCTTGAACTAATTGCAATGTACCGGTATATTGAAAGGTGCTAAATAATGCATGAGATTATTATCTTAGAATTACTCTCTTAAAATTGATAATAAATGAAGAAAAATAGCTTTTGATTGTATCTGTAAGATAGGTCTAGTGTAGCTGTAGTGTAAGTTAGTCTAAATTTATATGGTTTTATTTGAATGAACTGGATTTATGATAATAATTTTTCAATTGATGGTAATATAGTTTGGTCTATCCTAGAGCTCTATGGAGATTTTCTAACAGTCTCCTATATTATTATATGATAATGTATTTGAAGACACAACTTACCTACTACAGGATTTTGTAATAACTATGCGCAATAGATTGATTTGGGGGTTTGAATTTTCAGCAGCCGCTCAACTAGCTGTATATACCGTTGATCAAAATAATACACTACCTATATTAACAGTAATTTGTGTTAAATACAACTTTGCACTATTTTATTCGTACTATACATAATCTCACTTTTTAATTTGAATTTTGGCGCCCCGGCAATTGCTGCTCATATGAAAAACAGTTGTTTGTCCGCTAAACAGCTGGAAATAAAACTACAGCTGTTTGTTGTTCCAGTCCAGTCCAGTCCTTTCGGCAGTTCCAGAAATGGCGAATTTGTATTCAATACAAGAAAAAACCAGTAATGTTTATGTTTGTGGATAGAGATTTATCTGAAAAATTTATTAGTTATGGCTTTCTTCCATCAAAGATGTGGTAGTCGTATAAAACTGAGTAATAATGATCGTACAGCTAGCAGAAATATAGCTGATTTTAACCATGGTCTAGTGTTAAGTAGAGAACCTTTGGTAGACAATCAGTTGTTTGAAATCAAAATCGATCGGAAGGTAATGTATAATTTTATGTCAAATTTACTCTTCATGATGTTGCTATTCTTTAGAGCATTAACTTGCACAAGACATATTCTGATTAATGAGATGTATAGCTAACGCTGAAAAGGTAGGCGGCTTCGTCTCTCCTTCTGCGCTCAAAAATCTCATGTTATCAACTCTAAGTTCTCGTTTGGCTATGCTTGGATGATGTTTTTAAAAGAAAAAAGATAATGCTTAATATGCTTGTAGGTTGATGGATAGGATTATGCTTAAGTAGGTTGCATCACGTACAAGAGACAGACGAAAACCCCTAACTTTTCGACAGCACTTTGAACAGAACTAATTACTCAGCGCACTCCACAATCAATTCTAGTGATGTACTTGATGTATAATGCTATGTCAAATTTACTCTTCATGATGTTGCTATTCTTTAAAGCATTAATTTGCACAATAAATATTATTCTGATTAATGATATGTGGATGTGCCAGTAGAGGTACATTATTATTTTATATTATCAGAGTCAGGTTTGGAGTTGAGGACTGGTCTGCAGCAAACTCACTTTGTCTTAACAAGACTAAGACGCAAATGTTAGAGTTCAGTTTAAATTCTGATAGTTCTAAGTTTTTGGGCATAACAGTGCTGAGTAATCTTAAGTGGGAATTACACATCAATATACTACATGGTAGAATGTCTAAGGGTCTATTTCTGCTCAACAGATTGAAATTCATTGTTAACTGTGATGTGTTACTAACTGTGTACGATGCCTATATACACAGTCATCTGTCTTATGGGATTGTTGCTTGGGGCAATGACACTAATGTAAGGAGGTTATTTATATTACAGAAGAGAGCTGTGAGGATAATTGCTCATGTTCATAGTAGGTCGCATTGTAAACCACTTTTTATAACATTGAAAATATTGAATTTGCCAGCTATTTATGCATATGAATGTCTTTTATACATAAAGAAAAATTTGTCTAGTATTCCTGTTAACAACTCTGTACATAGTCACTATACAAGACAAGCTTTAGAGCTAAGACTAAATCAATGTAATTACTCCTATACTCTTAATGGGTTTATTGAATATGGCATTAGACTCTTTAATAAATTGCCGAATGCATTAAAAAATTGTGATGTTAGTTGTTTTAAGAAAAGACTCGAAGCTTTACTAGTTGAGAAATGTCCTTATAATAAGCATGAATTGTTGACAAATAATATTTTATGATATGTGTTAAGCCTATACTGTTTTTTTTACCTTATATGTTATGACTTTTTTATGCATTTTTTAAAATGTGGCAACAATAAAAAAATTTGATTTTACAAGCGCGCGGCAACTAACTATAGATATCGTGTCGTTTTCCCGTCTTGCCGGGGTGTCTCCTTTGCTTGGACGAACTGTATAGGGGAGTGGCCCTCTCATGGGCTGTTGAGCCATTGAAAAACAAACAAAAAACTAATTAGCGGATTGAGAATGTACATCTGAATGAAATGGATCAGCTCGAAAAGAGCACTAAAATTATGTTTATGATGATAAATCTCTCTCGTTTAGAGGGGGCTTTACTTCCTTTTAGGGTCACTGACCAAGATATTCCATCCACAGCGACTGTACTATTAGTCTATTAGATTATACTGTCTATGTGTCACACAATTCTTGTTAACTGTATTGCTTTGTAGCCTAAATATCGTTGAAGATATTTGACTCAAAGTCATAATTGATAATTAAGATTCAATTTTTGTCTTTTATGAAATAGGACATCCTTTAAAGAATTGATAATATCAAGTTTAATTTTTGAGTCTATAAGATAGGACACATCCTTCATTTATTACAGATTGATCGTGTTTGACACAATTTACATGATCTAACAATTCTAAGCTCTCTTGAACTCGGGTATTTTGGTAACATTCTTCCAAATCTGTTTCAGGTTTACACATGGACTGGAAGCTTGGAAATGGGTGTAACTTGTTCCGATCCCGAAACTATGACTTTTCCTCCCATAGCTATAGATTTGCGAGGAGGATCATGGGTGAGTGCTGTGCTTTTTATAGGTTAACCAACCTTAATTTTTCATTTAAATTATCCAACTCTAAAACCTCCTTTGGGAGATTGGCTTGTCATTAGTAGTCCCGTCTCCGGAGGAATAGTAATTGTTGCATTACACTCCAACTGAATAACTGTATGCCGATCAGAGGTGTTCTGCGCCGTCACTTGGTTACAGAAAAAATTCAGAGGTGTTCTGTACCGTCACTTGGTTACGGAAGCTAGCTTATGGTTGAATAGGATCAACTCTCCTCTATATCCTCTAAGGATCGTTACCTCTATACTGGTTTATGATTATTCACCTCTGCTGTAGGCTAAAGTGGAGTGAATAAATAATATGAAACTGGTAATCAGCTGGCTGGCCTAGGCCCTTCGTGGGCTTTTGAGCCATTGAGAAACAAAATAAACTATAACTGCCTATTTCGTAAACTTGTGCTTATTTACAAGCACAAATAATAATAATATTCGTGTAACCTGGCTGGCTCAGGTCTGGTGTCAGAGTTTTCAGGTCGCTCCTGATCAAGTTTGTAAATAATACATGTTTGTAATAATAATTTGTGATTATTTTCGCAAATTATCCTAAACTCAATTGGAGGTCGATCATTGTGTTTGCAGTTTCTCAAATAATCAAACAGTCCCAATTTCTGTGAAAATATCATTCAATTATCGTCATCAAACTCATTTATGATAATTTCATATTTTACCTGCAGATTTTTCATGCAAACTATTGTGCATCAGTGAGACTTGAATAAGATGAACACTATTCACTTTGTTATTAGGTCGGCTAATTTATTATTGATCAACTGTTTACAGACCACACTAACTAAATGCAGTTGATCAAGTCAGCTCCTAAGAATTGATATAATTTTTAATGATGGTCATCATTTTTTATCAAAGCTTCACCATCAACGAATAATATTGAAATCAAGTTAGACTTAAAAAGTTGATGACACTACTTGTATAGTCTGACCAAGCAAAGAAGAGCCTCTTGCATGATGGGAAAATGGCTCCAGCTTGGTCAATATTGATTTTAAAATTATCAATTTGATCTCAAATTGTAGGGAACGATTTGATCTACTATTAAGACCACATTTATTATTCTTCAACGAATATTGACCAAGCTGGAGTCATTTTTCCATCTTGCCAGAGGCTCTTCTTTGCTTGGTCGGACTATATCTTGGAAAGTCTTAGCCCGCTTACTCATTGTTGTATTGTATCATGTATCGAGCCTCATGCTTTGAAATATATCTCTATGATAACATGTATCAAATACCCAATTCCTCCTTTGGGAGATTGGCTGTCGTTAGTGAAGACAGTCAGTCGTTTCCCGTCTCTGGAGGAATAGTAATTGTTGCATTTCACTCTAACTGATTAACTGCATGTTATTCAGAGGTGTTCTGACTAGCTTATGGAGAGCTTATGGGAGACTGGCTTATGGTTGAGAGGATCAACGTGCTAACCACACGTTACCTCTATTCTGGTTGATGATTATTCGCTTGCTGTATGGTCTGTCCGGCCGGGAGGGAATTCTGGCGGTGTGGAGCGGCTTCGGCTCGGCCAGTGTTGCTTCGGGGACTGTGAGTTCTGATTAAGAATTTATGGCTCTGCCGTTTTCCCGTCGCGCCGGGGTGTCTTCTTGACTTGGACGGGCTGTATAGTAGAAAGAATTTGAAACTGGCAACCAGCTGGTAGGCCTAGGCCCTTCATGGGCTGTTGAGCCAAACATACATACATACATATCAAATACCCAATATCACAACCAACATGTATGATTATAGGGACAAATTTTAAAACATGAGGCTCGATACATACTACAATAGACCATTGTGAAAGCAGGCTAACATTTTGTAGCGTAAGTATGATGGTACAGTCTGTCGTTTAGAAATCATATCTACTTTTGCAAGCAAAGAAAACATTCTGGCAAGATGGGAAAATTATTCCAGCTCGGTCAGAATTGCTTCAAATTGGTCTCCCTACAATTTGAAACCAAATTAATATTTATTTAATTTATCGATCATGAGTCATTTTCTCATCTCGCCAGAAAGTCGTCTTTGCCGGGACGGACTAGATACGTCGTAGGTATGATTTATTTGATTGTATGTAATTATATAGGCTATCTCTTTATCTTTACGATTGCAGATTATGTCTGGGAACAACATAATGAAAGATGGAAGGTCCATTGACATCAACAGAGTCGACTTGGACAAGGTGGATGAAGGGGATGAGGTGGGAGTCATGAGGACGTCTGAGGTAAGCTCATTTCATCATAAGAAATGTTGGTTCCTTGTATGATTATTTTAAACACATAGTCTATATCTGATACCAATTACTACTCGTAAAAGATGAAAATAGATATTTTGGTATTGTATAAAGTTGTAGATTCCAAAAATACAAAATAGTAGATTAGCCTCTTCCATTTTTCTCTGTCCTCTGCTATTTCAATTGTTCCTCCGCAGCAGACAACATCTTTCTTGACTTGGTCAAGCACCTTAATTTAGGCCTCCCTAATGGTCGCCTTCCTGCAGGTACAGCCTTGTACACCTCCTTCAGCCTCGTTCACTCCTCTCTACGAAGTACATGCCCCAACCAGCTAATTCTTTTGGCTTTAATGATGGCTATTAGATCTGGTTCTTGGTATAGGGCACGTAATTCCCTGTTTTTTCTTATGCGCCAAACTCCATCTTCACATACTGGGCCAAAGATTTTCCTCAGAACTTTATTCTCAAATACTATTAATCGTCCTTCGTTTCTTTTGGACAGGACCCATGTCTCACTGCCATACAATAGCACCGGCTGTATGATGGTCTTGTATAATCTCAACTTTGTACATCTTGACAGCAGTTTGGATGATAGAATTTTTGTACATGCTCCTAAGCTCTTATTGGCATTTGCTATTTTACATTGTATCTCCAAGTCTTCAGAATTTGAGCTATTCACTGTAACTCCTAAATATTTGAAGTTGTCTACACAATTTATTGAGTAATCGGCAATGTTGAAATTTACGTTTCTATTTTGAGTGTTTCGGCCAAAGTGAATAATTTTAGTTTTATCTTCATTCAATTCCAATCCTACTTTCTTACATTCTTTTATTAGATTTTCAGCTAACAGGCAGAGGTTTTCAGAATTTTCTGCTAGGATCACTATATCATCAGCAAATGCCATTATGTTTAGGTCTACTCCCAGTTTAATACCTCTTTGAGGTTCTTTGTTTTTTGTAAGGATTCCTCTACGGCTATATTGAAGAGAGAGGGAGAAATTCCATCTCCTTGCCTTACTCCTGTGTTTATAAGGAAACTTTCAGATATTTCTCCGTCTATTTTCACTTTAGCTTTGGAGGCGTTTATGCATAGTTTTGTTAATCTTATCAATTTTTCTGGTATGCCATGTTTTTGAATAATGATTTCCTGTCTATGCTGTCATATGCTTTCTTAAAGTCTATAAATATTCCATAAAAACTCTTATTAAATTCCCAGTATTTTGAAATTCCCTGTTTAAGCAAAAAAATTTGGTCAATTGTTGATCTGCCTTTCATAAATCCTGTTTGTTACTCTTCAATGATATCTTCTGTGTATGGGCCAAGCTAGCATGGCCCTCAATAAACGAATTTTTGTTCTATGATCCCCTCAATAGATACCTGTATTCCCAGAATGCGTTGACAGTACATAAAAATCTAGTAGGATGTCTGATGCTTCGTTTTTTATCACACCTAACTTTCCTCAACTGTTGCTTCATTCCTTGTAGTCTGTAACAAATATGTCAAGTTACTTATAGTCTTCCCAAGCAAAGAAGACATTTTGAAGAAAGGAAAAAGACTCCAGCTCGGTCAATATTGGTACAAAAATTATCAATTTGGTCTCAAATTGTAGAAAACATTCCGGTCTACTATTTGAGATCAAATGTATAATTTTTGAATCATTATTGACCGAGCTGGAGTCATTTTCCTTTCTTGCCAGAATGTCTTCTTTGCTTCGTCAGACTATACCTGCAATAGACACATTATAGATCCTGTTTGCTATGACTGTAAATAAAAATTATTCACTGAATGATGGTTAGAATTTATCTCACATTGAGTTCTAAGAATCAGGGACACCAAGCACCTCAACACATATTTGTCTCTTTCTGAACTAAAATATTGCAATAAATCATTCTTTTTTTGATATAGAAACCAACAGCCACTGACGAATCCCGTAAACTACTTTATAATAGTTCAGCAGTATAGAATTATAGAATTAATAATCTCAGCAACCAGAAACCCCAAAATATCCTTAACTATAAGAATCGTTAGTTACAAAGTATTTGAAAATTTGTCATTTATTCAAGCAATTTTTATATTCTCAACAACACATTATTTTGTCTTCTATAAAAAATATAAGAGTGTTTTTACCTTATTTTTCAGGGAGAACTGATATTTTTTGTTAATGGAATTAGTCATGGCGTAGCAGCCACAAATTTGCCAAATAAAGTATTCGCGGTGGTAGACTTGTATGGGAAAGTTGTTCAAGTCACAATCACCAAACCTCCATTGCCTGCCGCTTTGGAAGCGCCCAGTCGACTAGACGCTCATCAAGATACCGAACAAAGTGAGTTTGCTCATTGAATTTCTAAATTCAATGATTATTTCAATGTTTTCTTTTGAAATTCAATGATTTCTAAATTCACACCGAATAATCCGATTAATCTTACTACCTTTATGAGGTTGCCAAAAAATTATAAAATTGAAAATGTGAATAAAAATTTGTAATCTTTCGCTATCATGATCTCGGGAACAAAGCATTTTAGTACCTTTGCTTACTAGAAATTTTATATTTATTTATTTATTAGAGTATAAGTTGAATATACAAGATATGGAAAGATAAAGAATAAAATTATTATAAGATAAAACAGGCAGTCACCAAAAAATTCTTCAATTCCTATTTAGTAACATAATAAATAGTCCAAATTCTCAGGTTATGTATACATTTTTGTTTCACCCAAAAATTTCAACTCCAATAAAAGATAGATAATACGAAGAAACTGATCAATTCAATTTTCGAATTTTCCTTTTTCAATGTAAGGAAACACCTCACGAAGTTTGTTTGTCTGTTACAGGAATATTCTTGTTCCTGTTTATGTTACCCTGCTCCTGTTTATGTTTTACGAGTTATAAATGTGTTGAAATCTTGCACAACAATAAATCAATAACACTTCGTATATACAAGTTGGCCCTGTATGTTTCATACACACATACTGAGACCGATTCATAGTCAGTGTCTAGAAATTGTATAGTTTTTTTTTCATTTCTAACGTCTATGCCACCTTTTATTACTGACTTGTAAGTGGAATAGATGTATAAATCAGTGTAATTGTAGAGTATAAAGCCTGCTATCGGCGGGGTAAGTAGTCGAGGCCAGTCGAACAGCTGTAGACAATCACAGCCTTTGTCTTGTCCTTGAGTTGAATAAGAGTGATTGTTTACTGCTGTTTTTTACTGGCCGCCACCAATTACCCCGCCTACAGCTGGCTTAAGTCTTTAAAAATTGTCAAGGCGCCTGTTCGAACAGGGTATAAAATAATGTATATGTCAATAAATAAAATGAATTAAAATTTCTTGTAGGAGAATTGAGGCTGGACGAAGATGACGACGAAGACGTAGAGGAGGGAGGTGGTGGAGGTGAAGAGGGGGAACTGCAGTCGACAGTGACCGACCTGGTGACAAGTTTGGACGTGGGGATGACGGTGGGGGGTCGCGGTAGTGGTGGTGCGGGGACGGGGGAGCGGTTGCGCTTTCATGCACGCACCGGCACCCTGGTCAAGTTGTCCTATAACGCCCGAACAGCTGAGCGACTAAGGCCGATGGATGAGTTCAATAATGGAGTGGTGATGACTCACCGGCCGCTGCAGGACAATCAGCTGTTTGAGGTTAGTTGACAAGCTAATGAAATGAATGATTGATTCATTGTATCATTTGCATCGAATTGAACAATCGTGGTTGAAACCTTTAAATGTTTTGTATCATCATATCAATATAACGTCTTGAATCGCATGGACTCCTACTGATTGAATTTTGTATCTTCGGGGAAGGAATATAAATAAAAAATTGCTAACGCGTCTTGCTGGGGTGTCTTCTTCGCTTGGACGGACTGTATAGTGGAGATAATATGAAACTGGCAACCAGCTGGTAGGCCTAGGCCCTTCGTGGGCTGATGAGCCGTGGATAAGCAAAATAGCTCACACCAAAAAAGTTGGACGTTTGCGTCTGTATCTTGTACGTGATGTAACCTACTAACAGCTGATGTAAAGCATCTATTGTCTCTTGATTTAAAAAACATCATCTAAACATAGCTAAATAAGAACTCTAATTGACAACATAAGCTGTTGGAGCGCACGAGAAGAAGTGAACTTTTTGGCGTCAGCTTTACACGCAGCTTTATACTGTGAATTGTACTGGTTATTGGTCACATGGTGATGGGAAAATTGCTCCATCTTGGTCAATATTGGTTTAAAAATTATAAATTTGGTCTAAAATTGTAGAGCAGAATGTTTCCTACAATTTGAAACCAAATTTATAATTTTTGAAGCATCATTGCCCAAGCTCATTTTTTGGATGTTGCCAGAATCGAAATCTATGTTTTGCTCGATCATAAATTATACATCATTTTGATACAGACAACAGACTTTCAATTATTTTAGTGCGATCCTCTGTGTCACCAACCGTTGAATTACTTCTTACAAGAAATATTGAGCCGTTTTCATGCAAACTTTTCACCAATTCTGTATATTAAAATATAATACCGTGAACTAGCTCAACTAGAAGGGTAGTCAGTTGACTAAAATATGCCTTTTCCGATTCATTTTCCTTCTCAGAAGATACAAAAGTCAATAAGTACGAGTCAATATAATACGAAACGTTCCATTGATGATAAAAGACGTTTTATAGTTGATACAACATATTTCATTTTTGATAAAAACCGTTTAATTGACGATTGTTTGATTCGATACATAATTCAATAGACACGAGTCAATTGCTGATCCATTTCCAAACTCTTCTCCCATCCTGTTATAAAATTTAATGAAAACGTTGCGATTTCAGATAAGAATCGACCGTCTGGTGGAAAAGTGGTCGGGCAGTATAGAGGTGGGCGTGACCACGCACAATCCGTCGGCACTTGAATTTCCCGCCACAATGACCAACATGCGCAGCGGCACCACTATGATGTCGGGCTGCGGTATACTCACCAACGGAAAGGGTATACGACGTGAATACGGCGAGTTCAATCTGGACGAGTTGAGGGTCAGTCTCGGTTACATTATACTCCAGTCATTTGTTATTTCAATTCAATTTTTTTTTATATTTTGCATCTCGAAAGAATTAGGTAACATCACTTTTACAGTTTTCCTTTTTTTGAAAATACAATTTCATATCATACAGGTTTTGTCATTTCAAATCACAAAAAAATTTGCATCACAAAATTGAGTAACATCACTTTTAGGCTGAGAAGACTGCCGGTTAGAGCCTCAGGGTGGAGGGTAGTTGGTCTCAAATTATAGAACATACAGAATGTCCACAGTAATACATCGTATGAATGGATATTGACTGAGCCGCCATCTTGAAATTCTTAAATGTGGACAACATAACCTCAAAGACAGAATGACGTCATACCATTCTTACGATGTATATCAGTTAATCAGAGAACAAGACATGCTAGATCAAAATAATGTTCTCCCGTTTTAGAAAAAGTAATTGGTTTGTATCTATATTGTCATTAGTGCGTTATTTATGAATTATTTTTCAAGTTGTATCTAAATTATTTTAGTGTGAGCATCCAATCTCACTTGCATATGAGTAGTAATTGCTTTGAATAATTGGAATAAATGTGTGTAGTCCTCCTATCATCAATGGATATTGATATATATTTTTTTAATCAATTCTTTTTTCTCATCCATTCATGCTGATTGATCAGATTTAATTCTCAGTCTTTTTTATGGTGTATCGTTATTTTGCCTCTAAAACAGCTATAGTTTTATTGTAGAATTTCTAGAAGATTGAATAGATCACATATTGCTTATTTGCAGTAAACGAGCTTATATTATGTGTTGGTTAACGAATCTACCTCTAATTTGTTTTTAAGATCTATTATTAATATAAATAACTCTATATTTATGGTAGATTGGTCAGCTTTACTTTTTGTTTTGAAGTGCTGTTTAAACTCATGTTTGTCCTAGTAGTTCAATTGAAAAATGTTATTCAATTACTTTTAGTTCGATTGTGATGAATCTTTCGGCTTGTTAGATTAAATCTATCCCATTGAATTCCTCAACAGTTATTCAGACTATGCGTCTTTCGTAAAGATACTTCACATAAGGGCAAGTTCCACCAATTAAAGCTATACAATATAAAGACTGGCTATTTCATACATCCTAAGACTCTGGAATTTGAAGGAGAATTGAATTGAAATATATTCATTCACGGTAAAACAACTCAAGAAATTGTTTGGAAGTTTAATTCAATATAATATTTATTCACGAAACAGACACAATACAAGTAATTGAAAACTAGTTTAACAATCTCCTCGTCCTCGCCTAGAGCAAGTCTGTTTGTAAGGAGGAGACAATATAGAAGCCAAGAAATGAGACTTATAGAAATTTGTTATCGTTAATCGTTATCAAAATTGTCTAATTCTTCAAAAACGATCTCAAAGATCGAATTATCGTTAATCAAAATTCACCAACCAAAGAATAAATTAATAGAATCGTTATCAAATTTTCCGAAAACCAACTCAAAGTTATCGAATTGTTGTTAATCGAAATTCGACAACTCAAGAATGGATTAGAATAGTTGAACTAGAATGAACTGTTGTAAGTTATGATTTATCAAGTGTTAATCGAAATTCCCCTACTCAAGAATTAATTAAGATAATTGAACAAGATTGAACTGTTGTAAGTTATGATTTCTCAGGTGGGAGATCGTATCGGTATGATGAGGAAAGCCAACAACAACTTGCACTTCTTCATAAACGGCCTCGATCAAGGAGTGGCGGCCAGGGTGCCTCCCACGGTTTGGGGCGTGGTCGATTTGTACGGAATGACTGTCAAGGTGATTTCTATTCTGTTAGAAAGATGGCCAGACAAGCAATGATTATACTCCGTTCAATAATTCAGTGGTACAAAAATTTTTCGAAATGTTCCATTCATACCGAAGCAGTCGTATGAGTCAATGATGTTGATTAAAATAATAATATTATAATTTTTTTTGTTGATTGATAAATAGCTGTAAAATGATGTATGACGTCATACAACTATACATCCTGCAACTATGCACGCGTAAGTTTGTTTACCTTAGTCCACTGAACTGGTGAACGAAGTATATAAATTCCAACTTTTTGAGCAGTAACGTATATTAAATCTTCACATTCAAGGGTCCAAATCCACTGTCAGATCAAACTGCCGGTTTACAGCTATTTTGAACTTTTGGTTTCCTGATCCACTATGTTATCCCTATAAGGCGGGTATTACACGATAATAGTTCTATGACATATTTCTATTATCAAACATCTATGATGATGAAATATTACCGAGTAAGGCGGGCATTACACGTTAATAGTTCTATGATCATATTTGATCATACGGAAAGAGATGAAAATATGATTTCGTATTTTCATCTCTTTCCATACGATCAGATATGATCATAGAACCATTATCTTGTAATACCGGCGTAATGAACCAAATATTATAAATGATCATATTCTATGTCATATGTTCTCCTAAAGAGAACATATATTATAATATCTTTGATAATAGATGTATGACATAGAACTATTATCGTGTAATAGCGGCCTTAGACAATGACAGTTTTTGACTGTCACAGTCTGAACTGACAGTGAATGTGAACCCTTGAATGTGAAGATTTAATATAGGTTACTGCTCAAAAAGTTGGAATTTCTGGTCATAATATTTGCTAATCACAAACTTGATTAGGATTTAAATTTGAGAAATAAAGAGGTATAGTCTGACCAAGCAAAGAAGAGCCTCTGGCAAGATGGGAAAATGACTCCAGCTGGGTCAATATTGTTTCAAAAATTATTAATATGGTCTCAAATTGTAGGAAACAATTTGATTTACTATTAAGACCACATTTATAATTCTTGAACAAATCATTGACCAAGCTGGAGTCATTTTCCCATCTTCCCAGAGGCTCTTTTGCTTGGCCAGACTATAGCTCATCCTACTAAAATACGGCTGTGCTTAGTAAGAGCTCGGGATTGAATGTATTTATGTAACATTTCACTTTAATTCAAATGTTTGTAATTTAATTCAATATTTGTCGAATAATAAATAAATAAAAAAAGTATGAACGATTATTGTTTGAATAAATGATCGACTAGAAACCTAAATTCAGGGTTGTGAAAAAATGAATAACTGGAAAGGGTTTGAATCAATAAACAACGAAATCATGCAGATTTGGTTTCAGAATTAGTTTCCACGTTAGAGAAGATCTCATTTTAATCGAATAACTTTCTTAGTTTACTGTGTTGTTCTGTTGAAAATTCTCAAGTTCCAAAGTTAGGTATTTCATCAGTTATGATATGGAAAGACTAGTTTAGAGACTTGGATATGTAGATATGGAAATACTTGTTTTGTAGACCAGTTTTCTTGTATTGTAGACTTCTAAGTATTTTGGAATTCAATTTTTTGCACATTTCATGACTTAATATATTAGATCCCTATAAGTATTTTGTCATTCATCATAATCTATTTATGGTGTAAATGAATTATTTTCAATTTTAGTTTAATACTATCCAGGCTACAATGTTCAGGCCTGGCGTATGCTGGGACGCACGTAACGCATTTCACGCGAATTAGCCAATCACAGCTCTTTTTTTGTCATGAATATGAGCTGTGATTGGCTAGTTTGCGTGGGCTGCTTCAAGTGCGTCCCAGCATACGCCCGGCCTTAATATAGTGGAGTAATTTGTAAGTAAGTTGTTAGTTTTAGATAGTATCTTTCAATATCAAAGTATCCGTGTATTATGTTATGATATGATTTTCATGTATATAAGGAGAATGTTTTTGGGATATATTTTTACTAATTATCAGTGTTTTACTTGTATTTGTCATAAATCTTTCAAATTTCGGTAGTTGATTTTCAAAATTAGTACTAGCCAGCCAATAAGATGATAGTATATTTCTATATACTAGAATGATAGTATAGTATATACTATAGTGTATATATATACTATAGTATATATACTGTGTATAGTATATACTATAGTGGTAGAATGATAGTTTAGTATATTTCTGAAACTAGGTTATAGTTGTGTCTATTTGTTGTTAACTTTGATAGTTGTGAAATACTAACTTTGATCTTTTGTACAACAGGTTACTATTGTGGACCGTGATGAAAGAGAAGAGCAGAATCTTATTACCAGGCGGAACACCGCTCTTAGAGATCAACACATTTCTCAATCGCTCAATGGTAATTTCGTTTTCGTTGTTTATTGTTCAATTTATTCATTCTATTTACTGATAAATTCCCACAAAATCGAATTGTCAGAACATTTCCTAGCAGCGTTTTCTATTCAATACAATGTTTAAAGAGCATTGATACCTTACTATTCGATTATTTATTCCGAAAATCTAGAAGTAAACACCAATTCTCCTGAAAAATATTGTTGAAATATTGATTATTGGTTCATTATTGAGCTATAGGTGCACCGATTAGAGGGAATGTTGAAAAAGCATCCGGAATTATCTTCACTTCATGAATGAAAATATTTCAATAATATGGTTTAATACAGATATCACAACGATGGTAGTTTTAGGAATGATTGCAACCCCTATCAAGCATTAAATGTTGATTTGAATTGGGCGAAGAAGAAGCAAGAGAAAAATTGAAAAATGTGATCACTTTACTATTTACGAATTGATAGATAACTAGCCGTCAATAGACGTTGACGCTTGTATGCGGTTTTTTACAACACGGCAGTAGGCAGCAAAAACAAAACCCCGCATACAAGCGGGATTTTGGGATTTTCAACAGTATTCTCACCCAATCAAATTAGAAAACTTACATCATTCATCCTATTTTCAGTTTAATCCTTACTGTTCTTCATTATCCATGCAGTGCATGTAATGTTAAATTGACAATCATCTCATCTTATTATGAACATAGCATCCACTGCATCAATAAAAGTATCATAAATTTGATATTTTCAACAATATTTTCACCCAATTGAAAAAGAAAACTCACATCATCGCTCCTATTTTTAGTTTAATAATTGCTTTACTTCATTATCTATGCAGTTTATCTCATGTCATTTTGACAGGGTCATGTGATCTCATCCAACTATGAACATAGCATTCTCTGTATCAATAGAATGATGATGTATTTGAGATTTTCAACATTATTCTTCCCTGATCGAATTAGAAATCACACATCATTCCTCCTATTTCCAGTTCAATTCTTGCTATGCTGCATTATCCATGCTATGCATCTCATGTCAACATGACAGTTATGCCGAGCTTGACTGATGTTAATGCTCAGCTCATTCAGATAAGTCTGAAAGCGGTCTGCTGAGGACGCGTTCTTCTCGATAAGCAGCTAACACAGAACTTTCACCAACTGTCCAGACAGAGCAGAACATGGATAATGCTATGGGATTCAGATTCAGATTTAGTTTATTCATGTTGATAATATAGATTCAATGCCATCTAATTTCAATTACTTTATTTATTTGTTCAGAGAGACAACATACACAATCATAATCATGATAGGGAAAGAGAAAACAAGCACATTTCATATTAATAAATTAAATAATAATAATTATACTGCTCGCTTGTGTTGACTTAGTATAGACTAAGTATGAAAACTTGTAAAATTACTCAGTATAATGAAATTTAATAAGCTAACGGTAATATAAATGTGAGCTGTATCTATATAAAAATGGTTCAAGTTCAAGCACATAAATCTCCATTCTTGGAGAGGACATGAAATGGCGAAGTTTGGACTCCATTCTTTGGAGAGGACATTTATGTGTCTAAACTCCACTATTTTATGTAGATACAGCACAAATTTATATTTATGGGATTGTGATGACGAGAGTCGACGACTACTTTTAATGCAGCCATGAATCAGCTTCTGAATATGATTGTTATGACTGAAATATGAACCAAAGTGTACTTAATTTGAGGTGATTTTTGTTGTAGATATGCCTGAAGAAGACTTAGTAGATCGACTGATGTTCCATACCACTTGTGGCACACATGCAGCTGTGATAAACAACTGTCGAACCGCGCACAGGCCAAAGTAAATATCTATATTTATTCCCTCTCTATCTATAAGTTTCTGTTCAAACTGCGTTATTGATGATTGAGACTGGTTACTTACTTATTTAGTAACTATTGTTAAAATACGTAGTTGCAACGTTTTATTGGTATTTAGTCAATCTATTTGTATATTCTAGTCAAATGTGAGATTAGACACAGCTTTGTTTTTTCTAGTAACTATCATTTAATTATGTAGTTCATTCTTGTGAAATTCGATAAAAAATACAATACCATAATTTTCATAAATTTCATAATTTTCCGTCTTTCTGAAGGTTTTAGGCTACAATTCATTAATGATTGAGAAATTGAGCATGACTATTTGAATTAAAGGGTCTTCTAAAACCCTCACTGAACAATATAATTACCAACAACGCAAACAGCTGACAAATAAATAGCTTATGAGTAGATTGATAGTGTTATCTCTCCCTTTAATAGAAGCATAGCCTCCTTTAACATATTAAACAAGGCTATGATAGAAGGCTTTGCCATAATAAAATGGCAACGTCGCAACGTAGGTACAGTCTACCCATATGAAAGCATTGAGTACAGTTACAATTAATAATGCATGTTGACTAATTTTTTTCTCTATTTTGAGCATAATTTCATGAAATATAATCTTGAAACTTTTTTATAGACTTCTTTACGTGCTCTCTATACTGGGTTTTGATAGAAATTAGCAGAAAAGATTGAAAATAGACAAATATATCTGAAGATTGCTAAGATTCGTAGCAAGTCTAATATGAGAACATACACAAGAAACGCTGATTCAAAAATAATTTCATCACTTTTAAATGACCCGATTTTTTTTCTCTATACATAGTTGCCGTTTTTAAGGCCTTGGCCTTATTAAAGGTAGCTATGATAGGAAAAGCTTAAAAAAGTTTTCGTCTAATCAACTGATTCATTCGCCAGTTTCATTGTAATAATAATAATAATAATAAGTTTTATATCGTCATGACAAAAATTACATTTTTAACGGTACACAATACATCTCACAGTCCATACAAATACAAATCAAATGGCAAATAAAATAACAGAAAATCAATAAGAAAATTTTTATAGATAACGTTTTACATCCATCATTTTTTTCCAAATTTTCCAAAAAATTGTATAAATTATTATGTAGCTCATGGAGTAACAAAGAAATGTATTACCCCTCTTCCTAAAAGATGTAGAGCATAAAAAATTGAGTTTAGAGAGTACAAAAAAATTTATATTTGACCAATTTTTGGAACATTAATAATCACTTTTCCAAAAATAAAACAGGCTACCGGTGGTTTTTTTTCAATATTTTGATGTTAGGTTAGACATATAAAGTTCAAATAGAGCCTATCTTGTATTTCGTAGTCTACTTGGATCACTTTCCATCAGAATAAATACTTCACTACTCTAAATCTAAATTATTTTTGATACAGAAGACATTCAAGGATAATAGAATAAGGACACCCCTAACTTTCGTAAGAGTGAACGGATCCTGGTCAACTATAGCTCATTGTTTTCAGCTTGAAAAGACGGTTCTATTTCGTTTATCATATGTTGAATTTGGTCAAAATTGAAGAATTCCATCACCTAAAGTACTTTGAGCCCATTCCCATATACCGAGAAAAAGGCGACTTTATGTGTTCAAATGCGTCACCTTTTTGAATATGGGGATAACACAAGCTATTTTTAAACAATCTGGGAATTGACCTGAAGTAATTGAAATATTAAAAAGATGTATTAGAACATTGGAAAGATATGGAAGGTTTTCTTTTAATATTTTAGCTGTAATTATATCAGCCCCTGAGCTTTTATTTATAGACAGATCATTTATGATTTACACAGTTCGCTCTCATTTACAGGACGGATAAATATACTTTTAGAACAGCTTCACTCCCAAACTCATTAGAGTATTGCCTGATCAAATCAGGGGACATTTGGGGACAGGACTGAGAAAGTATTTCAGGAATTTGAACAAAATATTCAATAAAAATGCTTGCTATAGTTTTGCTATCAGTTAGAATAGCGTCAGCCTCCCTCAAACAAAATTCCTGACTACTCCCACTTTTCCCAGGCAATATTGAATGAAGGATTTCACATTTTTTCTTAGGATTGTTATTGTATAAATTAAATTTATTCGAATAGTAATTAAACTTGGCATCCTTAATCCATCGTTTTATATTGTTCTTCATATTCATAAATTTGTTTTTAAATGTATTATTGTTTGGATTTCCCTTATATTGCTTGTAAAGTTTATCCCTAACCGCAATACTATTTATTAAACCTAGGCTCATCCAAGGCTTCAACACCTTAATATTATTTTTATATTTTATGCGTTTTTTAGTACTCTTTAACATGCTACTAACCAGCTCATAAAATCTCTTGAATGCTTGGTTTGTATTATAAAGCTTATATACACTATGCCAATGTTGCTGATTCATCATTTCTTCAAGCATATTATAGTCAATTCTATCAAACTCAGAGGCACGTAACATTTGTTCACCTGCCAACTATGGCACGATGATCTGTGATGAAGTTTTCAATCACGGCTACATTATTGATGCTAAACAGGTCAGAGCGATAGGAGAGGTGATCAATACATGTAGAAGATGAATCATTCACCCTGGTGTTAATGTCTAACAGCTGTTCAAGCCCATGGCTGCTTAAGAACTCGAAGTATTCATCCGTTATAGAGTTATTTAAGGCAACATCAAGATTGAAATCATGAAAGCAAACAAGATTTTCTACTTTCATTCTATTAAGAGTGATGTTAAATTAGATATGATGAAATTAGAGATTTAGAGATGAAATTAGAGAAATTATAAATATGATGTGATATAAATTAGAGTGATGAAATTAGATATGAAAGATTGACTATCACCAGAGTGCAATCTGTAAATACCCAAAATGGTGAAACTGAAATTTTTATAAACACAATTCAGTAATAATGAATCGCAGTTCTCAATCACGCACCTCTGAACTACAGCGGTAAATGATTTCGGAATTCCACTCGCTCTAGACCTAGGATCAAATGTAGAAAAACTTCCATACTCATTGATCTGATAACTCATATTATCATTTTCATCTTTCAGCCAAGCCTCGCTTAGTATAATTAGATGTGGTTTTATATTCAAATTTTCAAGATACAATAAAAATGCATCAAAATTGGAATGACAACTACGTATATTTTGATGATGTATAATTAGGCAATTTAATTTAGAAAAATATGAATTCACCTAATCAATATCACTTAGTAATTCAGCTACGGTCGAAGAGGTAGCCATCAGTTACTGTAAGTTTTTTAAGCAGCCAACAAAATAAAAACAATATTATAAGATTGAGAATAGATTTTTTTGCTATAGTATTAGAGTGACAATCATACAGTCACTAGAATTTCTTGAGCAGCCACTAAAGTGAACAATTATAATAACATTAAGGATACTTTCTTTCACTGTAAATATAAAGAAAAGAATTCTCGGACAATGAAGTATTACTGTAGACATGACAAGAAGAGGCTTACAATATTTAAGAATATCATTTAAACCCATATTATTTAAAGAATGAATCAATGAAACAATATCAACCAATGTACAATATTTGAGAATATCATTTAACATTTCATTATATCATTTAATATATGAATATCATATATCATATCATTTCATATATAATGAATATCATTTTAATAGTCATACATATAAGACTATTTAAAGAATGAACCAATGAAAAATAAAATCTGCATAAGTAACTCTCACTATTAGAATCAAACACCACGTTATTCAAATAAACAACCGTCACCAAAAATTCATAATAATTACAGTAGATAAAATTAAATTTCAAGTACCTGCAAGACATAGAAAACAAATAGGCAATACCAGAACAACTAATCCCGGAAAAGCAGTTCATAGAGTGTTCAAATCCTCCTTGCTACGAATCAAAATTGCTGGTTGAGCAGCCTCCTTACGGACAAATATCTTCCCCTCCCTTGCCCAAATTAATTTGTAGCCCTTCTGGAGGGCGACGCCTCCAACCAGAGACGCTCTATGATGTGAGGAGGCAGGTGTTGATGAGCTAATACCTTACCGTCTGGAAACGCATTATCTATGGATTTTGTCTGAACACCATTATAAGCGCCGTCCGTGAAAGATGCCTTCTTAAAGCCAGCCAGCCATATTTCCTTATCTTGTCTGCGTAGAAATTTTACAATTGGCTTAATACCTATCTTATTTTTTGTTGGCAGCCTATGGGCCATGCTAGTCTCTAGATGTCAATTGACTATTCATTGTTGTAGACATCTTGTTAAATATCTCGAAAATAGACTCGTCATTAGTTTCTGGGACACCTGTCAAAATCAAGTTATCTCTACGGGTGTACTCTTGTATTGAGGATAACTCAGCTCTCAAATTGGAATTTTCGCTTTTCAAAAAATAATTCTCATTTAACAAAGATTTAATATTGTTTTTCATAGCAGGAAGTTCTGCCTTGAATTCCTCGAATTCTTTTGAAATGAACTCATAGATTCAACAAACGGACTTATCTCCTGTCTCAATGGGGCAAGTTCAGCTTGAATCATTTGTTTCACTACCTCGTTTATCGCCTCGAGATCGGCTTTAGAAAGAGATTATGGAGAAGGAGCACCGACCTTATCCTGCTGCGTTTCGTTATCACCTGATAAGCATGCCGACATTGAGCCTGCTCCCGCTGACATTTCCATTTCAGCTTCGTGCAATTGTTGGGAACTATATCATATTAAAGTATCCTCTTAACATGTACATTTTTCAACTGCTTCATACAAAATCAACATTAATTTTCTAAAACTTACAGCTCAGACAATTCCATTTCATCTTCGTGCAATTGTTGGGAACTATATCATATTAAAGTATCCTCTTAACATGTACATTTTTCAACTGCTTCATACAAAATCAACATTAATTTTCTAAAACTTACAGCTCAGACAATTCCTTTTTAGCTTCGTGCAATTGTTGGGAACTATATCATATAAAAGTATCCTCTTAACATGTACATTTTTCAACTGCTTCATACAAAATCAGCATTAATTTTCTAAAACTTACAGCTCAGACAATTCCTTTTTAGCTTCGTGCAATTGTTGGGAACCATATCATATTTTTTAAAACTGATTGCTTTCATCTCTCGAAAATAATTTCAAGTGAAACCACAATGATATTTCTGGTTATTTTACAGTGCAATGGATGACTTCAATAACGGGGTTGTTCTCACACATAGGCCGTTGAAGACAGATGAATTGTTCGAGATAAGACTGGATAAAATGGTGACAAAATGGGCGGGCTCAATTGAAATAGGCGTTACCACACATGCCCCCACCGAACTCGAATTCCCTTCCACCATGACTAATGTCAGGTAATAAACTATAAATTATTATTATTAATAATCAGATAATATTCACAAAAATATAAGCCAATGAAGAACTATAATAATTACTTTGATGTAATTGAAAAGTATTTTTCAAGTGTGATTTTTCAAAAAAGTATTTCTTTTGAATTTTGCAACTTTATTTTTCAAGTGTATAATATTGGATACCGTATTTACAAATTTTTATAAATTTTTAGACATATAATAAAGTAGTTTCATTCGTGCATTCATCAACACACATACAAATCATGACCTTATGTTTCTTTCCCGAATTTTTATTATTTTTCTTGTCCAAAATAAGTTAACGCACTCAAATGAATTTTTAGATCAAGTAGGATTTACCATACATTTTAAAATTGCTCGTAGAAAGAATGGACAGAGAATAAAATCGATTAGAATATTTGGTAACCCATAAATGTTGAAAAATCTATTTATGTAGATACTACTTTGAAAATTTCCTTATATACTCACAAACACACTTGCCATAAGCACAGAGTATGTATGAGGTCTCCCTCCTCTGTGCTATAAGTAAATGCATGATTTGCATCATGTTATTGTGGTTTAAGTAGGAAAGGGAGCTCTTCTGCCTCAACTTCATCTACATAATGTGTGTAATGCACTAAGTAGAAAAATAAAGACGAATAAAGATGAATCCATCGATCGATCTATCATGGGATAGTGATAGTAGATAAACCAAAAATAGGTAATTCTTTATGTAGGCTATTACGAATATTGATAATTTTAGACCATTCGGTATTTTCCATTTTTCAGATCTGGAACGTGGATGATGACTGGAAATGGTGTAATGCACAATGGAACCACCATCATCGATGAATATGGACAGAATTTGGATCGATTACAGGTAATGTGTAGTCTGTTCAAGCAAAGAAGACCCTCTGGTAAGATGGGTAAATGACTCAAGATTGGTCAATATTGGTTCAAAAATTATCAATTTGATCTCAAATAGTAGGAAACAATTTGATATTTTAATAAGACCACATTGATAATTCTTGAACAAATATTGACCGAGCTGGAGTCATTTTCTCATCTTGCCAGAGGGTATTCTTTGCTTGATCAGACTATACTTTGCAACCTGTTACAAAACTTTCAAAATCAAGTAAGTTAGATGGCAAACTCACACTGTGAGTTTGAAGTTGAGTTAGTCCAGCATCATTCGTTTTTGTATAGCTGACGATTAAGAGTAGGGAGGTTTCTTCTGCTTCTTTTGCGCTCTAACAGCTGATGTTAAAGTTCTAATTTAGCCATAGGCTACTTAGATGATGCTCTTGAAATCAAAAGATGCTTTACATCAGTTGTTAGTAGGTTGCATAACGTACAAGAGACAGACGAAGCGACATAACTTTTTGGCGTCAGCTATAATACAGTATTTCAACTCACTTTATTTAATGTTTCTATTTTATCCTTTATAATAACAATAAAAGCTTTATTCACATTCATATTTGAGCATAAACTTGTCTCTGTCTTTCCAAGCAAAGAAGACCCTCTGGCAAGATGAGAAAATGATTCCAGCTCGGTCAATATTGGTTCAAAAATATTGATTTGGTCTTAAATTGTAGATCAGAATGTTTCCTTTGATTGAGACCAAATCAAACCAGTATTGACCGAGCTGGAGTCATTTTATCATCTTATATACAGAGGGCCTTCTTTGCTTGGACAGACTATAATTGACAGGGCAAGACACAAAGCTGAAGTAATGTTTGGCTGACGCCAAAATCTTGGGCGGTTTTGGCTGCTCCTTGTGGGTTTCAACAGCTTATCTTCTCAATTAGAATTGTTATTCAGCTATGCCTAGATAAATAGATAGATACCGTATCCTAAATGACTTATTTCCCACATTGTAATATTGCAATAGTGTTGTGGGCGAAGTTGAGGCATGCAAGCCCTCTCTTCCACTTGACCCACATGATGTTTTTGAAAACAGAATAGACAATAGATACTTCACATCAGCTGTTAGTGGGCTACATCACGTATAAGAGACTGACGAAATTGCTTCAAACATTTTTGCTTCAGCTACAGTTACGAACTATATAATTCTGTGTATTGAATAATTGAATATTCTTTGTGTATTTATTTACAACTAATTGTTGATGGTAAGGTTCAACAGGATGACTGTCCGAATACAATCCAATAAATCATTCATTCATTCATTGATAAACTGGGTAATCCAAATGTAGGTTACGTTGCTTATCTCTCACAGTCACACTCCAAACAAACACTTCTTCATAAAATATATGTTGGGTGATAGGTTGGCGACCGAGTGGGCGTAATTCTGCGCGCGAGCGGCTCGCTGCACTTCCTGGTGAACGGCGTCGACCAGGGCGAGGCGGCGTCCAACATCCATCCGCGCGTCTACGGCGTCATCGACCTGTACGGCCAGGCGGCGCAGGCCACCATCTTGGACTACAACTGTCACTGCTGTTACAGTCCGTCGGAGGCGGCCGCCGATTCGGCTGCCCTCAACGCCAACGCACTGCTTAGCGTGTCGCACACGTCGGCGCGGACGCATGCGCATGGGTATGTATATATCAGTTGGATGCGGATGTCTCTCTACACTAGATAAATGAGGACAGAATACAGTCAATTAGTATTTTTTATAACAATAAGATCTTGAATTTTGTATTTAATTTGATTGGTTAATAAATCTATCTATCTGTTCATTCTATAATTCATAAACAACGTACTAGAAACAGGAACGAAATTGATGGAAAAAAATTATATTCTTCTTCTTAAAATTACAAAAAATATCAATAGAATGAAAATAAATTATTTATCAATAAATTGGAAATGTCTTTGTACTATACTACCACTTAATAGAAATGAAATAAAGGCACAAACCTCGAAATGATGGATTGCCTGGTCGAACAAAGGTGACATTCTGGAAAGAAGGGGAATTGACTGCAGCTCGGTCAATATTGATTCAAAAATGATAAATTTGGTATTAAATTGTTGAAAACGTTCTGCTCTATAATTAAAGATCCACAACTCTGAAGATCTACAATTTAACTCAAATCCAAATTTATTGAGGTTTTCAAAAACAAAACATATTACAATTGAAACTTTTGACTTAATATAAAACCAAATCACCTGCAAGGAAAAATCCTGTGCGCAGGTGAGAGTTGATACAATTGAATTTATAATTTTATTATATTATGAATTTATTATTTTATATCAATATTGACAGAGCTGGAGTTATTTTTCTATCTTGCCAAAACGTCTTCTTTGCTTGGACAGACTATTTCAATGCTAAGATCTATCAGGATCAGTGTTGCGGCCTAATCTTATCTATGAGATAAGAAGCCAGAGTCTGCTCAGTGATCAGCTCTGGCAGGCTAGAATGTCTTCTCTGCTTGGACTTATTATAACTATGCCTGTTTTCCGATCCTCATCATTATTATGATTGTGTGAATGAATTGAATTTATTCAGAAATGAAGATTAAAAAAATAATAAACATGATTCAGAAAATAAAAGAATAATTACTTGTAATTACGTGTATTATGAATGAATGATGTATTAGGAATCCATAAATTTACGTTTGGTGTTTTCAGCGATCTACATTTCCACCACATCCATGGCAGGAACGCACGAGTCTCGAATAACGGACGAACGGCGTCAAGGCCGCGCGCCCTGGGCGAGTTCAGCGACGCGATTGTGATGAGCAATCGGCCGCTAAGGGATGACGAAATGTTTGCTGTTGTCATTGAGAAGATCGTTGATCGGTGGTCTGGTTCTATAGAAGCAGGTAAACTACAACATGCAGTGGTGACATTATATATGAAATTTGTTATTAAGGTTCAATTATTCATGTACGCTTATAGGCTGTGAAAGCAAAGAAGACATTTTGGAAACATGACTCCGGCTTGGTTTAAAAATGATCAATTTGGACAAGCATCGACATTGTGAGTAGTGTTGTTGAAGTGAAAGTTGAACGTAATTTATTTCAATTTGTTATTAATGTTCAATTTTTGTACGCCTACTGAACTTTAAAACTTAGGGTTGTTTAAAATAATTGAAAAATAAATGAAAATCAAACACCCTTTAGAAAAATAATTTTATAAAGCCTACCAATGATTTTTTTCATCAATGCATAACATGTTGCATTTGAAAGTGGCTGTAATCAATTGAATTCAGAGTTGAAATTGGAGTTGCCTTTGAAAATCATCATCATCGTCATAATTTATTCAATAATTACATAAATAGGTGAGTGCAATAAGCTAATGCCCAAAACTGCTTCTCTACCAACTTATACTACAGTATAAAACAAGGTCATATAAACAGTTCAAAATGGATCATAAAACTTACAATTAAGATATTACGGTTTCTCACTTCATAAAACATCTTACCAAAAACAACGTTTTTAATTAAATAGATTAATAAAACTCAAAGAGGTATAGCAGTCACCAAAAAGGCTAGCGGTTGACAAAAATGATTGTTATAGTCTGATCAAGCAAAGAAGACATTCTGTCAAGATTGGAAAATGACACTAGCTTAGTCAATATTGGTTCAAATATTATCAATTTGGTCTGAAATTGTAGAAAGCATTCTGATCTACAATTTGAGACCAATTTCATAATTTTTGAACCGATATTGACTAAGCTGAAGTCATTTTCCCATCTTGCGAAAATGTCTTCTTTGCTTGGACAGACTATAGTGGTGATTGAAACAAAACAATCATCAGTTACCCGGTCCTCCATTCAAAACCAATTTTAACAATCAGGATTGTCGACGAGCGGTCTGTGAGAGCAGGTCACAATCGAGTTTGATCTCAACTAAACGGTTTCGAACATGAAGATCGTTTTTAGACTGTTTTGAATAAAGCTATATCCAGGACATGAATAATGTCCTGATCCTAAAGCCGCGTATCGACAGTCCGAGGGATGTGCCGCGAATGCTTCAAGGTACAGTCTATTCACGCAAAGAAGAGTCTTGCTACTACTACTAGTCTACTATCTACTCCAGTCTCCAGCTCGGTCGATATTGATTCAAACATTATTGATCTGGTCTCAATTAACATTTCGATCTTCAATTCAAGACCAAATCAATAATTTTTGAACAAATATTGACCGAGCTGGAGACTGGAGTAAAGCCACGTATCGATACCGGGTTTGTTAGCAGCCAGGAAAACACGGCACACAATTCGCAGCGAGCAGTGCCTGTTGCCTCGCAACGCACAACGAGCAATTATACAAACTAACCTCAAAATTGTACCCCATTCCTATGCATTTTTGTGATTGAGAATTCTATTTGGGGTGCAGAAGGTTGTAATAGGCAATAATAAACATTGCCTTAGATATTTATCTACTAATTGAGCACAAACTAACCTCCAAAGTCCAAATTATCAATTGTCGGAGCTTAGTTGTTCGCCTCCCGCTTGATGGCGCTAGTCAATTTGTTCGCGTGCTCGCATTTTTGGTTAAGCCAGTATTACACGATAATAGTTCTATGATATGATCATACCTGATCATATGGAAAAAGATGAAAATATGATTTGGTATTTTCATCTCTTTCCATATGATCAAATATGCTCATAGAACTATTATCGTGTAATAACGGCCTTACAAAAATTGTAGATCACACATATGCCTCAGCCATGAGTTCATACTTTTTTTTGCGTCAACAGACTGTACCGCGAGGCACTCGTAGCACATGCCTCGGAATGTCGATACGCGGCTTAATAAACTATCATGAATGAAATACGTTCGCTGGTGTCTTCATCTGAAGTTTAAATTCATAAAAATAGTGATCATAATGTTTTTTACTTGCATTCTATTTTTTGTGTAATTTATTCTTGGTTTGAAATCTCTTGTCTCTTATAATTTAGTCTGTCCATGCAAAGAAGACATTCTGGTTTTCGGTTGCTTTATCAATATCTGCCAAACTAAAACCACGCAACCACTCAAAAATTGAAATTGTTTCTTGTAATTTTCTTTTAAGACTAATCCAATATTTTTTCTGGTAATGTCAGAAATAACTTTTGTATTATGTGCTACTTGACATCTGTTACAGTTCAATAATTTTATTTTAGTAATAATTTTGTACTAATGGCAGTTTGCTTTTACAGGCGTTACTGCTATCCGCCCTGATGAACTAGAGTTACCTGGGACCATGACCGACTTGGACCATGATACGTGGATGCTGTCAGGTAAAATTCAAACCCTAGAAAAATTTCTCTCACTTTAGTTTGTGAACCTGTAACCTGGAACTTTCTTATGTACTTGAGACTTTGGCTCCCCATTTTATTGTTGAGGAAATTTTGTTAATAAGTTGATGGTCACGTGTAAGAGAAAGACCCTAAAGATAGTGATTCTACCGTATTCTTGTATTTTAAGCGTATATATAGCATTTTAAAATCAATTTTATTGAATTATTCATTATTTATTTTTTTATTCAGACAACACAAACAATCATAATCGTGATAGGGAAAGAGAAAACAGACACATGCCCTCCACTATCTCGATCCCAATTTTGATGAAAAGTTCAGTCCAGAAAAGGTTATGTTTCTTGAAATCTTCTAAACACAGATATTTCGATGCTAAAATATACCAGAGGAAAATTGATGGATCCAGTAATATTGTGTTTGATGTGCTCAACAGTTCATAACTAACTATATAATAGGAGTATTCTCAACTATTTCTACCCAATTTTCAAGTAATACTAATCGGTAATTTGGTTATATATTTTTCAATGGCTATTACTTGACTGTTATTTCGATCCTTACCATTAATATGATTGTGTATTATTAGCCTAATAGATGATATGATTTTCGTTTTTTTAGGTTCGGCTGTGATGAAAGACGGTATCACTCTGAAGCATAGCTATGCCCTGGATCTGGACACGTTGACCACTGGCTCAGTGATTGGCATGAAACGACATCAGGACGGCTCGTTACACTACTATCTAGATGGCGTTGATCAGGGAGAAGCCTGCTCCGACCTGCCGGCCAACATTTATCCAGTCATCGATCTCTACGGACAGTGTGCTCAGGTAGGTTGTTTTTTGAAAAAAAATATTAACAATTTCTCTGGATGACAACACATCCAGAGGAGTTTATTTGTCAGTCAAATCATTACATAATATGAAAACTTCAGATACAGATACATGCAATATTATAGTTAGCCTATATAAATATAAAAAAATGATTCCCCACTATAATTATATAAGTGTCGGGGTAATCATTGGTATTAAAACAATATAATTAAAGAAACATGATTATAACTAGATCCTAAAACTATATTTATTGCCCATAACCATCACCTAATGTAGTGAAAATAAAATGAAAAACATATTACTACTAAGAGTTCATTAAGTGAATCTACTTACATCTAAAACCTATTCACTATTAGGCTGAGGCCGCACTGCCGGTGGGTAGAGCCTGGAGGGTGGAGGGTAGTTGGTAAATCTATAGAACATACACACCATCCACAGTAATACATAGTATGAATGGTATGACGTCATTCTGTTTTTTGAGGTTATGTTGTCCATATTTAAGAATTTCAAGATGGCGGCTGAACACATACTATTCATACGATGTATTACTGTGGATGGTGTGTATGTTCTATAGATTTACCAACTACCCTCCACCCTCCAGGCTCTACCCACCGGCAGTGCGGCCTCAGCCTTAGTTCCTCACCATGATAAATCCCTATGCTAAATAACCAATGTTTCATTTTTCTTTTAGACCTATTTTATGTTAACTTCTTCTGTTATTTCCATTGGAATGCGGTTTGATATTGTTGGTTATGAATATCTAAAAAGTTTCAGCTATCTTGAAGGATATCCTGAAATATCAGGTATTTAAAGGACTATCCCAAAAACACAACGTGACAATAGATAGAGATTAGATAGAGAGGCTGCAAAGAGAAATTAGGATATTGAATTAAAATGATAGCCACAAATCTTATCTATACTCTTTAAATGATATTAAATATTGATGAATGTACTAATTATCAATTTTAATATTAAATGGTTTCCTTTTTGTATGGCTATCTGAATCTTATAGTTTTTAATAGTTGTTTTTTCAACTTTTCAACAGTCTCAATCAGACGTATATTCTTTATCAAGGTGACTTGACTCAAAAACGACCTGGTATGGAGGAGCCATAAGCTGTCAATAAGTTATTTTTAATCTTATTTATAGTCTATTCAAGATCAATTGAGACGAAATAAGCAAACATTTTGCGTGTAATGGCAGAATAGACTTCTATGCGAAGCAGTCGGTTGCAGTCGAACTGCTGACTCTTGTCTGAAGCTGTGATTGGATAGAGTCCGACTTGCCTTGTCTCAAGACTGTTTTCTTGAGCTGTGATTGTCTACAGCTGTTGGTCTGTGGCCGAACGTTTCGCATAGAAGAAGACAAAGACCTTCCATTACACACACACACATACTCAAAAAGTTTGTTTATTCCGTCTCAAGTGATCGTGAATAGAGTATACATTCTATTTTAGAACGTGTAGATTCTATTTTCCGAACAAAGCTCTTTATTTGAAGACTATAAAAGTATTGATTGTCAGTATAATTCACCTTCATTTCCATCTGCATCATACTTTTGTTTGGAAAATTTTTTAATTTTGATTCTATTATTTCAAAGTTCTCCAATAATTGTGAATTAAGCTGCAAATCAATACTTTCATGGTCACTGAACAAATATGTAGGCCTATGTTCATGTCTATGACTTTCAATTGAATAAATAAATCTAAGTACAAACATTATCACAAAACTTCTGTGATATTTACTCTATACGAAGAATTTCATGAACGATTTTCATAGAAATTATGCTCAAAGAGAGAAAAACCAAGTCAACATGCATGATTTGTACCTGTACTTATTGCTTTCATATGAAGAGACTGACTACGGTGCGACGTTGCCATATTATTAGGCCAGGGCATAAAGAAATCTATGGCTGTACTTATATTAATTGTGGAATAAACGAGATTTTGATTTGATCTGCAGGTATCAATAGTAAGTCCATTGGAACGGCCAGCCGAGCCGGACAGCAATGACAACAGCTGTTCACAAGGCCTGGCAGTGGGCGTGGCCTGTCGTGTCGAAGAGCCAATCGCAGCGCTCTCTACGCCCGCCATGACCTCGTCACAACAACAGCAGCAGCCATCGGCAACGTTCATTCTCCATAGGCAAGTCATTTATTAATTCTATTTCTATACCTTATTCACGATCACTTGAGACGAAATAAAGAAACTTTTTGCATGTACAGGTAGCTATTTTTGTTTGAGTTTGGAAAAGCCATGAACTGTGATTGGCTACAGCTGTTAAACTGCGGCCGACCGTCGTATGAAGTAATACCTCCCTTTACCCGCACACACGCGCAAAATGTTTGTTCATTTCGTCTCAAGTGATCGTGAATAGGGTATAGTTGAATATTATCATAACCTTAAAGTGGTATAACCTAAATTTTTGGGCTTATTATGAAAATTGGTAAAGGAAAAGTTTTGGGAGTAATCCTGTTGAACCTTCCATTAAGTATACTTAAGTAACTTGATTATGAATAAATAAATAACTGTACGTGAGTCATTAGTTAAGATTTTCTGTTTATGGAGCTCATAACATTATAGCTCATTCTTGGTTAATTAGGACATTAGGTTACCTTATTTCATTACAACAAAATCTAGTTCAATAGTTTCGAGAAGTTTTGCGTGATTGACTGTTCTTATTTCCATAATAAGTGTATTATTCTGTACTTGTATAAATGAATTAATGAGTATTATCATAATTATACATTAGCATTAAAATGTTCTGTTTATGGAGCCACTGTAGATGAGCCAAATGAGTATGGCTCATTTTTTATTAATTAGGTATCCGAATTAGCAATGAATCGACCCTTTAGTTGAGGCATGTGTCAACGGCCAATTTGATTTAGTGAACATGCATATATCAAACAAAAAAAAAACGAAACTAAGATACTTTTCAAGAGTGTTACAAGTGAATTAGTTGAACAAGCGAAAATTATGATAAATTGAACCTCTCACTTTGACTGTTCCATTCATTTTGTATCAAACTGATTGATTTTCTCACTCATCTTGTTAGGCTTCTTGATAGTAAATTAAAAAATTGTGTACACAAGGAGCTGTTTGAAAACTTGCTCAAAAAAACAATCATTATTACGAATTATCAACTGTTCTTTGAAATTATGTAATTCAAGTAGAATTACACTTTCACTTATTGTTTTTTTTCAACACTACATTATTCAGATTTAATGTTTCTTGATTAGAATAAATATTGTAACACTTATTATTACAATTATAGTAACTACCAGTACCATACATCGTATTCCAACGGTGATATAATGATTTTATCAATTTTAACATCCATTTATGCTGCACTAATATTCTAACTAACTAACTAACTGCATCTGTTATTCATTTATAAGTTGGTAAGTTTGAAATTTTCATGCATCTTTTATCTAACTGCATCTGTTATTATAGTCTGTCCAAGCAAAGAAGATCCTTTGGTAAGATGAGAAAATGACTACATCTCGGTCAATATTGTTTCAAAAACTACTAATTTGGTCTAAAAGTGTAAATTGGAATGTCTCCTGCAATTGAAACCAAATCAATAATTTTTGAGCTAATATTGACCAAGCTGGAGTCATTTTCTCATGTTGCCAGAGGCTCTTCTTTTCTTGGACAGACTATATGAAATAAGGAGGTTGAATAATATATTCGAATATCTTTTATTGTATTGATGGTTTAGCCTAATGTACTTTTTGTATTTTTCTCAACTGGAACAAATCATTGAATGTCTGTTGCACAGACTAAGCCCGTGGTGCGGCAAGAACGTGACGGTGCTGGCCGGCTGTGTGGCGGCCACACGGGGGGGCGCCGCTCCCAATCACGGCCTCGTGCAGAGCGCCTCGGTGCTGTGCGCCGGCGAACTGTTCGAGGTGGCCGTCGACCGTCACCAGCCGCAGTGGGCGGGGTCGCTCGCCGTTGGTGTCACCCTCAGCACACCTGCTGACAATAATCCGCTGCCGCAGACCGTTGCCGGGTTCAAGATTGACACGTGGTATGTGCAGGGTGAGTGTCGTGCTAATGGACTCGTTGATTCTTCAATAATCTCTGAATAATCTTCAATAATAATTTGATAAGTTTAAATTGAATAAGTAAATCTCTTAATAATTCATCAATTATTAAGGCATCAATTCCCAATAGCGATAACATCAATAAAATCCTGTTATTTAATCATTGGTACAGTTTGCTGAAGTCTATGACCCAGCTGAAGTTGTATTTATTGCATCAATAAATGAATTGTATTGAATAATTAGCTGTGCTATGTGTTAGGTGGCGATGTGTATCAGAACGGTCACGTGATCAAGAGCAACTACTGCCGGTCGCTGGAGTGGCTGCGCATGGGTGGCCGTGTGGGCGTCAGACGCTGCAACGACGCCACTCTGCACATCTACATTAACGGCTGTGATCAGGGCGTCGCCGCGCACAATATACCCAAAAAGGTGAGCACATCGCTGTAGTCTGTCCATGCAAAGTAGACATTCCGGTAAGATGGGAAAGTTACTTCAGCTCGGTCAATATTAGTTCGAGAATTATAAATTTGGTATCAAATTGTAGAGCAGAATGTATTCAATATTGACCGAGATGGAGTCATTTCCCCATCGTGCCAGAATGTCTTCTTTGCTTGGACAGACTATATCGTTGTGCAGACTTCTTCCAGGTGTATTTGAAGAGATGACGTTAAAAAACTTAATTTTCTGTGTTTTTACTTTCCTTGCCCTACCTTCTACCATAGGTAAGGAAAGTATTGCGGTCAAAAAAAAATTAAGGTACCCTAATTTCAAGTTATCTATCCGTTTCAAGGTCCCCTGAGTCCAAAATGTGGTTTTTGGGTATTGGTCTATGTGTGTGTGTGTGTGTATGTCTGTTTACACTATATCTGGACTATAATTGAACTATTGACTTGAAATTTTCAATTTAAGGTTCTTATACCATGAGGACCCGACTCGAAGAAATTAAAAAAATTCATCATAAATGGTGTATAGTATGCCAAAAATAGTGTTTTTACAATTTCTCGAAAACGGCTCTATTTTTTTTCAAACTCAAACCCGAAATAGCCCTATATAAGCCCTATCCACTGCCATGAGTCTCGTTCCTGGCAAAATAGCAGAAGATCCGCAGCATTGTTGAGAATAATGGATTTTGCAATATTTCGATTCCTAATTGACCGATTGACTTGAAACTTCGAACTTAAGTTCTTATACCATGAGGACCCTACTTGAAGAAATAAAAAATTCATCGAAAAATGGCAGATAATATGCCAAAAATGGAGTTTTTCATGATTTTCTCGAAAACAGCTCCAACGATTTCTCTTGAACTCATACCCGAAATAGTCCTATATAAGCCCTATCGACTCCCAAGAGTCTCATTCCTGGTAAAATAGCATAAGATCAAGAGCATTGTTGAGAAAAAAGGATTTCTATCTCGATATTCTCAAAAATGTCTCAAACGATTTTTTTTTTTAATTGGCACCCTATATAGTCATTATAAGCTCTATCAACTGGCATATGTCCCCTTTGAGTTAGATTATCCATGGCGCCACCCCATACTTGAAAAGTTAGGAAAGTCTGTAGATAGGCAACCCGCACTACATGAATTTGTATACAGGCAACCCGCACTACACGGCTCGGTAAGTGGGCAGCGCGCTTGCTGCACGTGTACTAAAAGTGCATCAATGTCATTCCATCATTCTTGAAATCAAGGTAATCTTCATCAGGATTTAAAGGAGACAAAAAACATTTGAAAAAAGTATTGGTGTTTCATAATAAATTATTGGTATAATACCATAGTTATGAAATCGAATGATCCATTATCTATTCCACCTCTTTGATCCAATATATTGGAATATTACAGACCAAAAAATCTATTTTCTTTTAAATCCAGGTCAATTCGGCTAACACCCAGCCGAAGCGCCGATAGGCGCGAGGCATCATGGCCTTGTTAAAATTCCAAATCGCACACACAATGAGCCGAAGCGCCGGTAGGTGTGTGCAAATTTCACTGTTGATATCGGAAGATGAGGAAGTACAATGAGAAGTGCAATGAAATTTGCACTCGCTGATGACTAGATATTAATAGATAGCCTACTTGTATTAGGCAAATGTGAATGGCAAGGAAAGTTGTGTGAGTGTACCACACCAGATTTTTATCAAATGTTTTATTGTTTTTTTTTCGAATAAATTGATGAAGTGTAGTTGAGAATAGTGTTTGCAATAATTGAGGGAACTAAAGATTTAAATGAGAAAAGTTAATTTGAGAGAAATTATCAATTGTAATTTAGAATAGAGAATTGAATGGCAGAAAGATTTCTTTCAGAAATTCTTTCAGATTTATTTGGTTAAAGTGTCAATAATGTAGTTAAGAATAGTGATTTGCAATTAAAAGTCTTGAGATATAAATAAGTACAATCAATTTGAGAATTTTAATAGTAGTTGTTATCAATTTTAATTTATAAAAGTGAATTGTATCTCAGATCCTAAAGCGGAGTTAGGACTAGAAAGTCCTTTCTAGCACTCAACTTTATTAACAAATAATGCAATAAAATAAGAACCAATATAAGTGTAAAATAAGAACAATACAAAACTTTAAGTGACACAGAAAAGTGGGAAGAATAAATTATTCAAATTGAATTATTATTGTTACAGGTATATGCAGTTGTGGACCTATACGGTAGTGTGTGTGGAATAAGGGTGACAAGTCGTCTATTGATGCAGCCGATCAAGGATGCAGCCGGCGCTGCAGCAGCTGCAGCTCAAGTCCCTGTAGCACTAGCTCTTGAAGAAGATTTGTCTAGCAAAAGGTATGTTGGTTCATTAATGTTCCGCTTGAAAAAAAAATGTTTTGTGTCATAGATCTCTGAATGACTAGCATACTAATAAACAGTCAGTCTGAACACAATTTTAGTAGAATAGAATGGAAACTTTATTGCAACTACATCTGAGGTCTTCAGATACAATTCAAGCGTAAAATATATACAACATTAGACATTAGATCATTTTACCTTTACAAAGTGACCATTATATTGTAACAGTGTAAAAGTGATATTATATTGTTTTCATATTTCAACACGCTTTGTTAAAATGGGAATCTCTATATATAAAAGCGAAATGGCACTGATTCATTCATTCATTTATTTATTCATCACCAGAACTAAAAATCTACTGAACCGAATGCGTTCAAATATGGCAGGCATGTTCAGTTGGACGTTTAGACGCGCGCTAAGAACGGATTTTAGAAACTTCATAAGGATACGCCAAATATTTGAGTTTTTCGGAGTTTTCTCAATTTGTTCGAGAACTAATTGATAGAAAATGTTGAAATTTGGTAGATCGGTCTAGAATGTTGTTAAAATATTTTGTAATCCGTTCAAGATTACGCCAGTAATGTTCAATTTTAGATGTATTGCGGGTTGCATATCTCCTTGATATTACCAATCCTTACTGTAAATTCAATTTGAAAGATATTGAATCAAGTTTCAAACTATGTACGATAACTTCTCAAGGTTACGCTCAATATTAGCGTTTTAGTATTTTCGAATATTCGGCGTTTTCTTGGATTTGTTCGAGAACTAATTGGCAGAAAATGTTGAAATTTGGTAAACAGGTTCGGATTGGGTCTATAAATGCTGTGTTCAATAAATTCTGAATCCCTTCTGAGGTTAAGCCTGTTACAAGGTTTTCCTATGTTTGGAATCTGCACGTTCGTTTATTTCATGGAAACTACTGAACTAAATACGTTCAAATTATATACCCAGGTTGAGCTGAGGTAATAGAACATCTAATTCAGAACAATTTCCCAAAAGTACCCTGTTAAGTGGTATGATGATCAAAGCAAATCCATTCGAATGGAATTTGCAGGCGAGCGAAGCGAGCCTGTTTGTTTCAGCTGACACTGACAGAGGTTTTGCAGGCGAGCGAAGCGAGCCTGTTCAACTCACTGACACTGCAGATACTGTTGGGGGTCGGAGCCCCCTGGTTAGGCGGAGAAGGAGAATCATCAAGATTTTGTTGATATTTTATTCGAAAGTAAGATTCAAATACTATAACATGAATTCTGCTATAAAGCGGTGCTTGTGAGAGGCAATTCATGATGGAGGCAATCCTTGTAGTCAAGTTTCGATGATCCTTGAATGATGCTGAGGATTTCTGGCGTGTCCTGTTTCCAAGCTGGGTCAGGCGCTAATGGCGACGCATGGTGTGGGTCCATGTCTCGCGCGATGACGCGCCTATCCAAAAAGGCATATTTCACCAAAATTCGTAAGCCGTCGGTCACAATTTTGAGGTAACATCAGAAAGTTTACTATCGGTTATCTTCCGTGCCGGGCTTCCGCGAGAAAATACATTTCAATAGGTGATTCTTCGCCATTCAAAGTTATGAATGCAAATCGTCGAAAAAAATAATGAACTGAATCATTTGAAATTCAAAGAGCCTGGCCAGAGTCTCAATTAGCCTGAGTTAAGAATGTTGACAAAATTTAGTAAGCAAGAATGTGCATGATTTTGAAGTAATAATGTTTGAAATGGGGATAATATTATCGATTAACTTTAGAGTTCTATTAGGAAGGATTAACTGGGTATATTTAAGAATAAATTAATTGAATTTTCAATGGAGTTTAAACCATCGAATTTTGGATGTTTCAGGGAATGATTATTAAGGAATTTCAATTGTTGTCATTTTTCTGTAAGGGAATCAGTAATTGTTAAGGATTATTGAGAAATAGAAGTATATTTGGGGATTAACTGATAATACAGTATTAGTTGTTGGGGAAAATTTAATCAATTTTCTGTTCTCAATTTAATAATTGATGAGGTACAGTATCATTTTGTAATTGATTATGGATCAGGAAACAGATTTGATTTGAAGTGGAGTTATGTTAGAATTTGAAGAATATTTTGAATAAGGAATGATCATCTTAAAGGTAGTATTAATATTTGAATAATGTAAAGTGATTATCTAATGTAAAGTGATTATCTATTGATGTGAATAAACCTCAGTACAGCACAGCAAAGCCTATTCTTGTTCATAGACGGGCTCCCGATAGCTTCAGGTACAGTATTAAGGAGTCAGAAACTTAGAGCCATCTCTCAAAATTCAATTTTAATATTTTGATAACTTTCATCTTCAGCTAAAATAGAGGATGTTACAACAATAATAAAAAACAAATAACAATAATGCAAAAATTTGTAACGTGTTATGACTGTGACTACATTTTTTTTCTCTTTTTTATGGAAATTAACCTTAGGGCAAAGGGAAATTAACCTTAAATAAATTAGGAAATTAACCTTAAATTTGCCTTAGGGCAAATTAGTTCAAATTATTTTTGAGCAAATTAGTGATTATAGTAAGTAAGTTAGTATTGTGAGAATGAGTTGGTTTAGTGATTCTTGATTAAAAATTATATGTTGTTTGAAATAATAGATTCTATGCTCTTTCTTCACTTATCAACCAGTTGTGTACTATTGTATTGAACTTTTTAAAAGGAGCAATTTGTTTTATATATTTATGTGAATAGAGTTATGATGGCTAGAGCTGGACGAGGCGGTTCGAGCTGCCGCTAAGGGTAATACAATAAGTACAAAAACAATACAATTTTTATTCTTATATAGGTTAATTTTGTCTCTTTTAGGGAAGAAGCTGGTGCATGGTCAGACCTTCCAAAAGATGATGACTCTGAGAGTCAGAGAAAGAAAATGAGTCCGCTTGAAGTAGATTCGTTGAATGATGATTTAGATGTGAGTATACCATAGGTAATATTATATACTGTACATAATTTGTGATCATGTTCATGGAAGTAAAACAGTTCACAACAAGTTTTTCACCCAGTTTCACTCTTTGCATCTTTCCGTAACAAACTGCTATTTGCATTTTCAATTTGGGAAATAAACGACACAGCAGCCTGAATTGACTGTATATCAGTTCAAAAACTAGTACTTGACTATACATTCATTTTCAACTATCGTTATAACCAAAAGTCATCTGCGTTCTGGGCTTGACTGTTCTCAATTTTTATTTCTTCCTCTCCTATTCTTCACTCCTTAAGACATCGACTACATCTAAATGTTATTTTCGAACTGTCCGAAAATCCTCAATTACTCAGACAGTCGCCATTTTTTTACATTTTTCTCTAAATTTTCAATCTTATAATTTTGTAGCGGCCTTGGGAGGGTATAGTCTGTCCAAGCAAAGAGGACCCTCTGGCAAGATGGGAAAATGACTACAGCTAGGTTAATATTGGTTCAAAAAATATTGATTTGGTCTCAAATTGTAGATCAAAATGTTTCCTACGATTGAGACCAAATCAATATTTTTTGAAATAATATTGGCCGATCTGTAGTCATTTTCTCATCTTGCCAGAGGGTCTGGTCAGATTGATCTGGTCTCAAATTGTAGATCAAAATGTCTCCTACGATTGAGACCAAATCAATATTTTTTGAAATAATATTGACCGATCTGTAGTCATTTTCCCATCTTGCCAGAGGGTCTGGTCAGAGGGTATTGATCTGGTCTCAAAATTGTAGATCAAAATGTTTCCTACGATTGAGACCAAATCAATATTTTTTGAAATAATATTGACCGATCTGTAGTCATTTTCCCATCTTGCCAGAGGGTCTGGTCAGAGGGTATTGATTTGGTCTCAAATTGTAGATCAAAATGTTTCCTACGATTGAGACCAAATCAATATTTTTTGAAATAATATTGACCGATCTGTAGTCATTTTCCCATCTTGCCAGAGGGTCTTCTTTGCTTGGACAGACTTTCAATTCTTTAGACACTAATTGAAACCAATTGGCTTTTAATAATATGAATAGGCTACTATTGATACTGCTCAGTGTTCAATACGATTGCTGAATGAAACGTTTGTTTTAGATGGATGACGATCTGCTGAGTCAGATGAGCAGTGTCGACTTCCACGAGTCGCACGGCCGCAACGTGCAGCTGAGCGAGAACCGGGTGACCGCACGTCGCATAGCCAGCTACAACCAGGGCCTGCTGCTCTCTCGCTCCTACCTGCATCGCGGCCAACTATTTCAGGTTGGATATCATATGAAACTCTTCTTTGTCTTTTCCTTCTCCTTTTTTGCCATTACAGCGTAGGGGTTAAATGAAATTACTAGTACGTAAATAGCGCTAAATATAATAAAATAATAGAACTTATAATACTAGAACTTGATAGAAATCACAGTTTGTTACCCTTTTAGTATTTTTTTATTTGACTACAACATGTTTCGCTATCCTAGGAGGCATTCTCAAGTGTGGATGGTCAAATAAACATTATTAAATTGATTCTAGGCTGAATTTTATTTATAAACATGAATCCTTTGGTTTTTAATAGGTTGTACTTAGTAGACAATACAATAACAATTCAAAATGTCATTAATAGAGTATACAACTATTGAACTAAAGAAAAAAGTATCTAGTATGTTCATACTTAATCACTTATTGTTCACTGTTTCAATCAAAATAATCCTTAACTGGAAGATTGGGAAAGTATAATGGGATATTCAAAAGACCTTTAAATATAAGCAATACGCATATATATTCTTGAATGATTATAATTGTTTTCAGATAAGAGTGGAAGGTATCAATAGCCGGTGGGTGTCGTCGCTGTGCATAGGCGTGACCACGCACTGCCCCGCCACGAGCCCGTCGTTGCCCGTCACCGTGCTCGGTCTCAAACGTGACTCGTGGGTCGTTTGCGGCGATTGTGTCTTCCACAATGGTCAAAAGGTCAGTTAAAGCTTCATTTCTAAAGTCTAATTGATGATTTATTCACAGTTTCTCCACAGAATGTTACAAGCTAAAATGCAGCCATTACTACTTGATAAGATAAGATAATTAAATAATTATTGTATTTATTCAACACAGTATATTATACAATAAACAGATGTATATTGTCACAGTAATTCTTTTGAAGAATCATTTGAAGTCACATCAATGAAACATGAAAATAAAATTTACCTCGTCAAAACTTATCATCCATATATTCTGCTACTGAATAATAGAGTTTGTCTGTTGAGAATCTATTAAGCTCAGTCTTAAATCTTTTGCTCATTGTTTACAGGTGATAATAATTTCAAATACGATGGGAGTTTATTGTTAAATTAGCATTCCACATTACTATAGGCTTGTTTTCAAATAGCTTTTTCCTATATTGTTGAATTATTGCAAAATTTCATTTCCCTCCTGTATTATGAGTATATTACAAGTAAAGTATAGTATAGTGAATATAGTATAGTTACAGTATAGTGAATATTGCCAATGAACGAAAAATGTATCTAAAAGGGTGATTGTAACCAAGCTCCGACTTATACCTTATTGCTTTCTTTTGTATAAAAAATAAGCCAACCAGCAAGTTGAGTCTGACACGTTCCCCATCAAGCAGGGTTTGATGTAGCATGTGCAGATATATCGTTCTTCAGATCTTAATGTAAAAAAATGATAGCAGATATCGCTCAATTTTCAATTTTTTTAAAGAGGAAATCAAGTAGAATACATGAAACTAGTCCAATGGGAACTGGAACAGCAGAGTATTTTTCATTCTTTTCTACTTCCATGGCAACCTTTCAAATTCCAAATTGATATTTCATAATACTTGAATATATATATGTATAATATATGTATAATTCAAGTATCAAGTTTGAACATAACTTTTAGCCTATGTTCAATATCAATTACTTAAAATTGGGAAGAAGAGAGACGTGTTAGACTTGTCTGTCTTCCAATCCCATTGTATTCTCAACTCATGAATGAATATTTTTCATAATATGGTGTGAATTGTGTGTTGTAGATGAAGTGCAAGTACGGTCCGAATCTGGACACAGTGGGTGCCGGACGGCTGATCGGCATCATGATCGACTCGGACTGTCAGCTGCGTCTGTTTGTGGACGGTGTGGACCAGGGCGTGGCCGCCGGCAACATCGCGCTGCCCGTCCGGGTGGTCGTCGACCTCTACGGACAATGCGAACAGGTGCGGTTCAAGCAGAGTCTAATGAAATAAATTTTATAATCAATTTATTCAACTCAATACATTTCGAAACTTTCCTGTAAGTTAATGACCAGTAGGCCTAGTGTAATAAGTGATACTTTCTGATTCCAGAATAAGATTGGTGTGTTTCTGATGTAATACAAACATCTATTTTTCACTAAGTAAAAGTTCAAGTTCTTGCCTTTTAAGTATTCCATTGACATTCCATGCCATAATAAATATGGTGTTTACCATCACCATAATAATATGATGAAACCTCTGATTCTAAGATAAGATTGGTGTGTTTCTGATATAAGATGAATATCTAATTGAAAAATAAATAAAAATCAAACACCCTTTTAAAAAACTTCAAAATTATTAAAACACAGGCAAGTTTCAAAGTTCTGAACGAACCAGTAATATCTATTTTTTTACCAAGTACAAATTCAAGTTCTTGCTGCCTTTGAAATATTTCATTGGCATTCCATGTCATAATAATCTTCATAAATTTATTCCATTACTGTATTCTTCTAGTCCCTGCCAGAATAGTGCTGCCTTCCAGCGTCTGTAGCCTCTTTTCGAGCGATTAAAGACGTAGTTCTTGCTTTTACAACTTGTTTAGTATTACCTGTAGAATCTGCAGGACTCCATTTCCCTTTTGTCTATCACTTTTCAGTACGTTACGAAGTCTTCTAAATGCAGTTGCAGAGCTGGAACTGGAAGCAGATCTATGGTTGAGGCTGATTTATACGATTTTCGCGCATCTTTGGTTGACCTGGTAGTGTCTCATTCTTGCTATTACTTCTGAAATTTTGTAATTTTCAAATATTTAACAATAAATTTTTGTGTATAAATTTAGTATCTTATCTTTTCTATCGAGTTACAAAACATTCAATTTGGTTATAACAGTTTACTTAGTGTTGATATTTTTGATTGATGGTTTTTATTGTATTAATGAAATACTTTTGATTGATGGTTTTTATTGTATTAATGAAATTCAACCGTCAAGAGATGATTATTAATAATCAATTATTATTATCATAATCAATAATCAATTTGAAATATTATTGATTTGATCTTGATTTGAATTATTGATCTCCACAGGTGTCGATAATCGCGCCGCAAAACGACGAGTCAAACATGCTAGCAGCCGCCAGCGAGGCGCCCAGAAAGAGCACTCAGGACAGTATCGAGACCGAGTTAAGGTTGAGCTGTGAGGATGACGAGGAGGAGGAGGACGAGGGTGGAGAGCTGGTGACGCAGGAAAAGGCCGACCTGGAGAGTCACGAGAAAGAGTCGCCGGTCGACGTATCTGGGCGGGAGGATCCGATGCGCGCGAAGAGTGACAAGACCAATGAGAATATACAGGTGATTATCACTGAATTCAGATCTTTTTGTCGGATTTTTCATTTTTCTTTTGCAAATGATGCCCTCCAGCAATACCTACTAATTCATTAAAAAGTGTTGTAAATAGATTTAATAGTAGGTATCGTCTTAAGCGTTATGCTTGAGCCTGGGAACGTGGACGTGAGCGAGCTCTACAATTTAAGAAAAATTTATAATCTTCGAACTAATATTGAACGAACTCGAATCATTTTACAATATTGCCAGAATGTCTTCTTTGCTCGGCCAGACTATAATTTATTGAGTGCGAGAATGATTGACTATCCATGCCTGCAGTCCTCTTTACTTTTTACGGTTTTTGATACGGATTAGTGATACCAACGTCCAAAATTGATACTCAATAGTGGAGGAAAGGAAGGTTATTTTGACTCAAATACTAATCAGCTATCTTATTAAAATAATGACTATGGAATTTTAAATCATGAATACAGAAATAGATTCCCTTGTGGAGAGTCTCTCAACACGGTGGTTTTGTCCAGTAGTGATACAGAAGTCCAAAATTGATACGTAATCGTTCAGGAAGGAAGCTCATTGCCACAAAATATTTGCAACGTGAGGTTACAAAGCGAGGCTACCTCTTTTGTCAATGCTTCCCCCAAAAATGGAGGGTGAATTGAAGTTGAGTACATATGTGAATTGTTGCAGATGGAAATGATGACGTCAGCAGCATCTGCCTCATCGCAGCAGCAACCGCGCGCCTCATCGGCGACAGGAGGTGACAGCTGCGGCGGTGACGTGGACGTCGACGGCGATGATGACACCGAACTTGACCCAAAGTCGATAGCATCAAACGAGAACCTGTCACTGCAACAACAGCAGCAGCAACAGCAGAACGCCAAAATGTCGGACACCAACTGCGACCACAAAACCGGTTTGAACCGGGCCAACACGTCGTTTGTGAAGTCGCCGAGTGGCGGCGCTCTAGGCAGCGGTGGAACTGGGGCGGGCAAACAGAGTGGAGGCGCCCTAGGCGGGACGGGGGCGCCCAAGCAGACGCGCTCCCTAGATCTGAGTCTGGAGACGACGCCGCTCATTTCGCCTGCCGCCCTGACGAGCTCGATGAAGAGCGTTTATCACTGTGATTACCTCAGTGCCTGTTTGAGGCTTAAGTCGACGATCGGACTGCCAGGTACAGTGCACGTTTCTATTGATTTATTGTTTTGTTTGGTGCGTACAAAATATACAGAAGTTTACCAGAAATTGATAATGGTGCAGCAACCGAAACCGGTATCTCGATTTTAAATTAATCTGTTGTTTGACAATATCTTGTCTTTCAATTCAATCCAGTAATTATTGTTCTCAATTGCTCCACCACAATATCACCTTTAAAACTTCTCAACAAAGAAAGAAAGATTCATCGCCAAATTAGAAATAACAAATTTTACAAATGTGAAAAAACAGAAACGTTTGTAGAAACGAAATTTGAAATTAAAATTATTTATGCTTGATAATAATTAACATTGGCGTGGCCACCAAAAGGGAGTTTTAAAATACCAAAGTCCATTAAATTCAATATAAAAGGATACTACAGGGATTAGATAAGTGCCAATACGGTTTCAAGCAATTGATTGTATTGAATGAGATGTGTTATTTCTTTTGAATACAAAGAATAGACATAGAATTTGACCAAATAAAGTCTATCGATTTTATAAATATTATTTATGAACCCCAGATTTTTTTCAATGATCCTCAATTTTTCAATGTAGAAGAAGCTTTTCTGTTTTTTCATATTTTGTAAAATTTGTTTAATTTTGGTAATAAATCTCTCTTTCCAGAAAAAAATCGATACATACTTAGCAATGGCTTCAATAGTATTCTAGTACTATTCCGTTCTATTTTAGTACAGTTCTTGAATTTCTTTTGATTTTCAGTGAATTATACATTAATAATAAAATAAAATTCAAATGTTTGATGATAATCATAGTTTGTTGTGTGTTTGCAGACGGCTTCTTCAGTTCGTTGTCGATTGCCTGCTACTGTGAGACGTGTTGCACAATGGGTGATGCAGGGGGGATGACAGGAGGAGGTGCGGGGGGAGCGCCGGTCGGCTGGCTCTGGCTGCCGCTGCGGCAGACGACGTGCGGCGAGCCGCCGCATGCCACCGATCAGTGGCATGCGGCCTTCATTGGCACGCCGGTTGCCACTGTAAGACGCATACTCGACCTGGGACAGCTGTTCACTCAGGGTAAATAGACGATTGACAGTGTTTACTAATGGACTAGATTGTTCATTACAGAGTTTTTAAACTGATATTGTGTAGGCTATATAGTAATGCTTTACTATGAAGAGACTGTAGGATCATTGGGTGTGAAGATTTCCTTATAACATCCAGCTGAGATCAAATTTTTGCCAACCTTTCATAATCATTCTTATTATGCTTATTATTATATCATGCAGAACTTAAATCACTCATTTATCAGATAAATTTTCATCGAAATGTCATTATTCTAAATTATAATCACTCTTCAAATTGAAAAAATTCGTTCCGGCAGCTGGCGGTCGGAAAGAGTGCATTTCAAATACAATTCTATGATGGCTCAAATCATATGACCTATAATGAGCTATTCAGGGTATGAATTAAAAGGTGCCGTTTTCGAAAAACCCATGAAAAACACAATTTTCGGCATATTATTTGCTATTTTCTCCGCCATTTTCGATTGGATATTTTCGTTGATGGCTCAAATTGTAGGGCATAATAAGGGTATTATACACACCAATTTTCAAAACAATCAAGTCATTGGTCGATTTGTAGTGATTTTTCAAAATTTTCATCCCCTAATTTCACCCCCTTCCCTTGGACCAATTTGGCTGGTTAACGAACTTGACCGAGATATCAACACTAATGATTTTTGTGCAAAATTTGGTCGCTCTCCGACAAGCCCTTCGGGTGTTATCGTGTTAACAAGAATCTGTACATATATATTTATATAGATATATGAATTTGAACGGACATCAGATTCGTGTTCTGGGGGCTCGGAAACGTGTAAAAAATATATAGCATCATATATTTGCGATTATCCGGTCAAGACCAATAGTGCATTTTTTCAAATGAAATGCACTAAAATGTGTATCATCGCTTGGTATTGCTTTAAAATTATATTAGTTATCATTGTAAATAGTTTACATTTTGAAGGAAAAGTACTTGCACTACATGTAACATTTGAGTTTATCAACATTCCATGGTTCCATGGTTATATAAGTGTGCTATTGAAAAACCATATGAGACAAATACTTATTTTTAATATGGGAGAAACTAGAAAGTATAGCCACTTACATGAACATCTCTTACTTGATATTTCAGTTTGAAGAATTTGAGTTTTATAATTAATATTTTATTTTGTATTATATTACATGAGTACATGATTTAATTTCTTTGAAATTTTTCGAAATAAAGAGATTTTGTCTGTGATAGTCTGTCCAAGCAAAGAAGACCCTTTGGCATGATGGGAAAATGACTCCAGCTCGATCAATATTATTTGTTCAAGAATATTATAAATGTGGTCTTGATAGTAGATCAGATTGTTTCGTACGATTTGAGATCAAATTGATCATTTTTGAACCAATATTGACCGAGCCTGAGTCATTTTCCCCATCTTGCCAGAGGGTCTTCTTTGCTTGGACAGACTATATCATTGGTTCCATGCGAACGTAAGTGCAAATTTGACTAATTTCCTCTCAAACTACTTTCAGAACGATACTTTTGATCGTCAAAAAATTTTTTCAATATAAACCTTATGGGACTACACTGAATTTCAACAAAATGATGGCGTCTTTATACTATGTGACCGAGATATCCAATCAAAACATCCAATGCTTACACTGTCATTATACAGTCTTGTTAGTTTATTCTTAGTCCCGGCTGGCGATCATGTGATCAAGCCGTAGATGTGTGATTATACTATTTTAGTGCATTTCATTTAAAAAAATGCACTATTGGTCTTGCCCTGATAATCCAAAATTTATGATGTGATATATTTTTAACACGTTTCGGAGCCCCTAGAACACGAATCTGATGTCCGTTCAAATTCTTATATCTCTCTATATATATTTATATTTATATATGTACAGTTTCTTGTTAACACGATAACTCCCGAAGGGCTTGTCGGAGAGCGACCAAATTTTGCACAAAAATTATTAGTGTTAATATCTCGGTCAAGATCGTTAACCAGCCAAATTGGTCCAAGGGTAGGGGGTGAAATTAGGGGATGAAAATTTTTAAAAATCACTACAAATCGGGCAATAACGTGATCGTTTTGAAAATTGGTGTGTATAATACCCTTATTATTCCCTACAATTTGAGCCATAAACGGAAAAAAATCCAATCAAAAATGGCAGAGAAAATGGCGAATAACACAATGCCAAAAATTGTGTTTTTCGAAAACGGCGCCTTTGAATTCATACCCTGAATAGCTCATTATAAGTCATATGATTTGAGCCATCATAGAATTGCATTTGAAATGCACTCTTTCCGACCGCCAGCTGCCGGAGCGAAGTTTTTTGTATTAATAATGTGAAGGAGAATAAAAACATTTTTCTATTCTATTCTATTCTATTCTATTTTATAGTTTACTCCTAGTATGATTACTGTGGACTGTATATTCACCAGTCCAGTATGTGGCTCAGTGTCGGAATTTTGACTGACCAGTTCGGCCGTATCCACCATACTTTCGCCAACTCTCAAAAGATTTACATTGGCACATTAAGCTATTCATGTGTTAGGGTGTGTTCATGTCGGAGCTTCGAGCATCGATCTTATAGTCTGTCCAAGCAAAGAAGACCCTCTGGCAAGATAAGAAAATGACTCAAGTTCGGTCAATATTGGTTCAAAAAATATTGATTTAGTCTCAAATTGTGTATCAGAATTTTTCCTACGATTGAGACCAAATCAATAATTTTTTGAACTAATATTGACCGAGCTGAAGTCATTTTCTCATTTTGCCAGAGGGTCTTCTTTGCTTGGACAGACTATAGCTTTGGTACTAGATAAACGATCCTAGAAAAGAGTCATGCATTATTGTATTGTATAACACATGTACAGCTGATATAAGCAAAGCGTTACTCTCTTCTAGGATCGATGTTATAGCTTATAGATTGATGCTATGATAGTTTATTTGGTGTCAAAGCTAGGATCGATGCTTGAAGCTATGACATGAACGCACCCTCAGGGTCCACATCCACTGTCAGTTCGAACTGACAGTTGAAAACGGTAAGTGAAGGGGGTAACCAGCAGTCCAAAATAGCTGTAAACCGACAATCTGATCGTTGAATGATCAGCTGTGAAAGATCAAATTGTCAGTGGATGTCGACTCTTTTATGTCGAATTATTCATTTCCCACCTGAAAATTTCATTTTGTTATCACTTTTTAATTACCGTGTTGTAATTTGTATTGTTATAGGTGAACTTGGCCTTGGTCAGAATGTGCAGAGGAAGTTGCACTCGAAACAGGATGATTGTGACGCCAGTCAGCTTGTTTTTTCGCCATCAATACAGCACATCACCGCCTCCAAACATCAGTAGGTGTTTCCAATAAATAGGCATTAGAAATTATTCTCTTTCAGAGCGGTGAGTGTCAAATGAAATTATCCTGAAGTCGGCCTACTAAAATTCCACTACTAGGACAATCCCATTCAAAACATAATTTTGCATTTGTTATTGATTCATTTCGCTGTTCTATTTCTACATTGTGAATTATTGTAATGCTTTTTCAAGAAATAAAAAAATCAAATTAATTATCAGTTTTATAAATACTTTTGGAGGCGACGATAAGCCGTCGGTCCCGACTACATAAAAAAAGTAGTCGTCATCTATCATCCATTTCATTACCCACGCACAAGCCTAAGAGCTCATGTGGGCTTCACCCTCATAAATTAACAAACAAACAAACAAAGTTTTATAAATAATATCAAACTGATATTATTGAAAAAACATCGTAAAATCAAATTATACCTTCATTTGAGGCATATTTTGTCTACAATATTTACATCAGACCTTCTTGAAAAAACTTACTGCATAAAGTATTCACTGCAGGAAGCAGGACAATGGCTTTTTTCAATTTCAGAAGCTAAAATCAAATTACTGTATTTTCAAACAAGAAACGTGTTACCTTCTTCAATTATGAACGTAGTTTTCAAGTTGAAAAGTCATTGCTCGTAAATAATTCAATTATCTTTCCAATTATGTGTATCATTGGATTGCATTGATCTTATATTATGTGGCATCAATTCAATGTGGACGGCTAATACCACTACCAGCTCTTATTTAATAGAAAGCCCAGGCCTAATGGAATGGCAACATTTTACCTTATACAATCCACCCATATGATAGCATTAAGTACAGATACAAACATAGCTACCTTTAATAGAAGGCCCTGCCCTAATAATATGGCAACGTCGCACCGTAGTCACAGTCTTTCCATGTGAAAGCATTAAGTACAGATACAAATCATGCATGTTGACCTGGTTTTTCTCTCTTTGAGCATAATTTCCATGAAAAACGTTCATGAAACTCTTCGTACAGGGTTCCTTTTGTGTTTTAGTGCATTTCATTTGAAAAAATGCACTATTGGTCTTGCCCTGACAATCGAAAATTTATGATGTGATATATTTTTTACACGTTTCCGAGCCCCTAGAACACGAATCTGATGTCCGTTCAAATTCATATATCTCTATATATATATTTATATATATATATATATTTACATATGTACAGTTTCTTGTTAACACGATAACTCCCGAAGGGCTTGTCGGAGAGCGACCAAATTTTGCACAAAAATCATTAGTGTTAATATCTCGGTCAAGTTCGTTAACCAGCCAAATTGGTCCAAGGGTAGGGGGTGAAATTAGGGGATGAAAATTTTGAAAAATCACTACAAATCGACCAATAACGTGATCGTTTTGAAAATTGGTGGGTATAATACCCTTATTATTCCCTACAATTTGAGCCATCAACGAAAAAAATCCAATCAAAAATGGCAGAAAAATGGCGAATAACACAATGCCAAAAATTGTGTTTTTCGAAAACGGCGCCTTTGAATTCATAACCTGAATAGCTCATTATAAGTCATATGATTTGAGCCAACATAGAATTGCATTTGAAATGCACTCTTTCCGACCGCCAGCTGCCGGAGCGAATTTTTTTTTGTGATAGAGATTAGCAAGAAAGATTAAGGATATAGACAGTTATTTATTAAAATAGCTTATGATTTGTAGCAAGTCAAATGTGAGAACGCACACAAGAAACGTATCCATTAGAACAGCTGATTGGAAAATGATTTCAATGCTTTTAAAAGGACCCAATTTCCTACTCGGCTTAGTTGCGAATTTTTAGGCCATGGCCTTCTATTAAAGGAAGCTATGATACAAATCATGCATGTTGACTTAGTTTTTCTCTCTTTAAAAATAATTTTCATAAAATATGATCTTGAAATTTTTCTTATAGAATTCCTTTTGTGATTATTTACTGGATTATGATAAAAATTAGCATAAAATATTAAAAATAGGCAATTATGTATTAAGATAGCTATGATTTGTAGCAAGTCAAATGTGAGAACTTACACTAGGAACGCATCCATTGAAACAGCTGATTCAAAAATCATTTCAATGTTTTCTTACTCTACATAGTTGTCACTTGTAAGTTGTCTTATTGAAGGTCCTACTATATCACTAGTCTTGATGCAATTGATTGGCAGATAATTAATTTAATAAGTCGTCTTTTTGAAGGTGGCTATGCTATCAATCACTCTTAATGCAATCAATTGATAGAGTCTTAAGTAAATATAAATTATAAACTTGCAATTGTATTCAATCACAGGTATACCGATCCAAAAACCCACAAACAGATGGTGGCAATGGCGGCGTTCCAAGTGCTGTTGCGGCCGGGCTCCTACAAGGTGACCGCCCCAGGCGGGGGGGCCAGCAGCGGCGGGGGCACGGCGCCGGCTCCCTCCGAATGGGTCACCAAGGAGAGAAACGCCACCGTGCTCACTGCGCTCCTGCTCAAAATTGTGCCGGCCTAAGGAGACCTCCTCTCCATGTGACTACTACTCTATACTGCTCTTAGTTGATAATAATGTACCATTACCAACTCAAGTTTCTAAGGTAGGTGATGGATGACTGTATTTCACAGTATTGTGATAGAAGCTGGTAGATGTGCAACAGTGTTCTGTAATCACGTTGATTTTAAGCTGATGTTTAGTGCCTCGATTGCAAACTATTTGTGAGTGTCTGTATAGCGTCGCCATATCTCAATTAAGTTAAATTAAAATTAGTTGATTATAATTTGATTACTTGAGATTTGAAATTGATTAATATTAATCAATATCTCAATTAAGGCCTCTTTAAACGGCGAATTTTTATCATGCAGTAGTGATACCGAGTCCAAAATTGATACATGAAGGAAGCTCGTTGATATGAGACATTTTCAATGCTCATGGAGGATCGCCGTCATATGGAAATAATTTGATTCTAATTATAAATGATTAAACATTTTGAGAGCATTTAAACTTAGTTGGGGTATTTTTTAAAATTTGATTTTGTTGAATAATGGTGAAACACCAAGTTCCAGAGAGGAACTAATTATTTCCCCCCGATTTTCTGTATTGTCAAATGAGCTAACCCCACGTTGCAAATGTCTATTGTTGAGGAGCTTTCTCCCTTTAATTATCAATTTTCCATTGTTTGCGTATCAATTTTGGACTTTTTTATCGTGAAAAGAGTCTTTTATTTTGTGTAAAGTATTGTTGAGTAAGGATTCTGAGAACGTACTGACATCCCAACTATATGCCCAATTAATATGCAATCTTTTAATAGTTGATCTAAAAATCAGGTACCTTTTCAATTCATTGAGATAACCCTATGATTATTGCAATTGAATGCTTATGCAACATTTTGCATAACTCCAGATTGTCAAATTATAATTTTGGGATGGAAAAAGATAATTTTCATTTTTCATTCACTAAATTCACGTTTACACCGGAATGTTAATAACATTTGTTAATAACTTTTATATAAGTCTATATAATAACACGTTATTAAAAAAGTTATTAACAAATGTTATTAACATTCCGGTGTAAACGTGGCATTAGGGATTCCAGTTTGTTTTCAGAAACCCATAGTTAATAAACCATTTCAATTTTTTTATTAATATTGGTTTGTTCCATATCTATTTAATTTTATTGAAGACATAACTACTGTTAACCTCCTTAGTGCTCATACAGAGATATTGGCTTCATTATTCAGGTACTCCTTTCTACTGTTGATAATTCTTAAATTTCTATTTTCTACTGAAACTCTCCCTCACTCTTGTATATTGGATCTACTAATTTTTATTCGAATTAAATGTTGAGGAAATTCCAGATTCCTTTACTATAAGAGTCTTAAAATTGATTCAAAATTATTTCTATGAAAAGTGCCTGATTACGCAATAAGATGAATATCAGTTGAACATTCTCTGAAGCTGTGTGTATGGTTCAATTTCCTTTCAACTTGACACATTCAATAATGTATACAAGACGACACAAGATACAATATTTAAACAGTGGAACTGGAATGTATTGTATAATTCTGAAACTTTCATCGAATTATGTATGAAATTTGTACACAGAATTATGTTGATGGCTTTTTGTATCCTCTTGAAGAGATATTGGTATAGTCTGTCCAAGCAACGAAGACCCTCTGGCAAGATGATAGAATGACTCCAGCTCGCTAAATATCGGTTCAAAAGATATCAAGATTCAATTACCAGCTCGCTGGAAATTGGTTAAAAAATTATTGATCTGGTCTCAATTGTAGGAAACATTCTGATGTACAGTTGGAGACCAAATCAATAATTTTTGAACCAATTTTCAGCGAGCTGGAGTCATTCTATCATCTTGCCAGAGAATCTTCTTTGCTTGATCAGACTATACCGACCAAGACCGGGTTTCAATAATTTATTTATGGACAAAAGTTTACCATTTTTAATTATTGGACGATATTGTTCGCCAACTCTCATTGTTTTGAAATTTCAATCATTTTATTGAGAATATAAACTTCTCTCAGAATTTGAAATTTCTGTATTTGAAGATATTCTAGGTCGTATCTATCTTGTTGTGATGTGGTTAAATAATTTGCCCCAGTTAGAAATTGAACTCGGGTCTTATTGGTTATCACCGCTGCGTTATCGCTCACTGAATTGAGCCACCCAAACACAATACTGAACTATTGAATTTGAGGTTCTAATGATAATTTCGTAAAAATTATTGTTTGTGAAGGTTTATTATTTTCTGAAGGACTTGGTTCTTCTTCACTAAAAAATTGAAATTATTTCCTCAAATCATAATCTTTTTTAACCTTCAAAGCTACCCTTGTTATAGTCTGTCCAAGCGAAGAAGAGCCTCTGGCAAGATGGAAAATGACCCCAGCTTGATCAATATTTGTTCAAGAATTATAAATGTAGTCTTAATTATAGATCAAATTCGTATTCATATTTATTTATTTATTCAGTTATTTCACATCAAAGAGTATAACATGCTTTATAGTCCAAAACTGTTCTTCTTAAATTTATACAACAAACCAAACAAAAAAGGTTATGTCATAAACAATTCCTAAAACATTGAATTTTACACCAAAATACAAATTTTGAATTTTGAAATCTGTTCACAAAAAAGTTCACGAAACATAATCACTAAATAAAAATATCTAAAATGTTCGAGAATTTTGAATAAACTTAGAAAATTTAGACCAGAATAAAATTGAACTCACAAGAAGCCATTACAGCTGATATTAATAATTTTTGAACCAATATTGGCCGAGCTTGAGTCATTCTCCCATCTTGCCAGAGGGTCTTCTTTGCTTGGACAGACTATGTGAGAGGAACTTCTCCAGAAGCCTAGTCACTTGATATCTCCAAGTACCACTCAGTTTACTAAGAATATGGTGTTACATATATTCACCTGTACAAATAGTATTCTTAGTTTTTTCAACAATGCAAACCTGAAATACTCTTCAAGCTGAATATTCTCTTCAAAATACTTTAGTCATTAATGTTTGTTTCTACAAGTATTATTCACCCAGAAGTAATTTTTATAAGAACAAAAATTATTGTTCGAGATGGGACTTTCCAGTTAGAATAACTAACATTTTTGTCCAAGAAAATTTTATTGAAAAATATACAAATCATTGAAAAAAGTAATTGTATAGAATGGTACTTTCTAGAATTGTTTAGAATAGCTGGTTGTTTGAATGGAAAAAATGAAACATTATTGTTTCGTATGGTATTTTCCAAAGCATCTAATGCATAACCCAACATCATATTTGATGCATTCTGTACGAGGTACTTAATTGCACCTCCTTCTCATCCATCTTTCACATTGGCCACATAATGACGTATTTAGTCATAAAACAGCTCCAATTATGCCCGTGGCCCACTAGTAATTGCCCGTCCTTGGTGAGATGGTATTCCATACCCACCCAAGTAAACTTTTGCTTTTATACTTTGTAAAAAAAGTAAACTTTGCTTTTTCTTTGTATGTAAGTATGTAAATTGAAACCAGGGTTCTTCTGAACTCAATTCGAGTTACCTCCTGAGACACCGATTTTTTCATCAAATCCAAGCATTGTGAGTAGCAACCAGGTCAAAATGGTTCGATACCACTTTTTCCCTCTTATATTTATTTGACAATGGGAGACATTCTGATTTGTTCTGACTACCCCTCCAATATTCTCATTAAATTCCTTTATGAGGCAAGGTCGGTTTACAGAGATTATAATTATCTTTTTCTACAACTGCGCGTAAAACAAGATTTTACGAGCTGAATTCTCATCGTAAAATAGCCCATTTCCGAGGAGAATATACTTTTTCTCTCGCTAACCATCTGCGCATTCGCAGTTGAATTACTTTACGCTCGTTAAGCAACTGCGCATGAGCAGGAGATGTACTTTACGCTTGCTAATCAGCTGTGTTGTGAAAAGCTTCAGTCAGTGAAACTAAAAAGATGCAAATTCATGTAGCTAAATTTCCGCCCTCTTCTGTAAAAGCTGAATGGCCGAGGTGGTTAAAGCGGCGTTCATTACCTTGTGATGCGATGTTAGCAGGTTCAAATCTGATTCCTCACTAATTTTTTTGGAGTTCATAAAATTGTTTTTTTCTTTCGTATAATTAATACATACAATGATAATTGAAAATTAATTATAATTTTCAAGTTTAACTGGATGGATTCATTTTATTATTCCAATTATCACCAGAGAAATTCAATAACAGTTTACAGTAGGCTATTTGACAAATCAAATTAGTTCAACAGGTTATTATAATGTGCAGTTGTAGAAAAATTTTGTATGTAATTCGCGTGTAAAGCTTCTTTATCGCTCTTGCAAAATTATCACGCTTCGCTATCGCGTCGCGCGATAACTGTTTTGCGCGAGCGATAAAGTCGCGCTTTACGCTCTTAATACATAAATAGCTATTCTCTTGTGTTCCTCTGGATTTTGTCCAAGGGTGTAATTTCATGACAATTTGAGAAAACTGTGGTGCTAGGCTGCTTACATACTGGTGTATTGTATCATGCATTAAGCCTCATGTTTTGAAATTCATCTTTATAATAACATATGTTTAATATCCAAGATCATAATCAACATAAGTTATTATAGGGACAAAATTCAAAACATGAGGCTCGATACGTAAAACAATACACCAGTGAGTAAGCAGCCTTAGGCTGAACGCGCACTGCTACGACTCAGACCAGACCAAGACTCAGACCAGACCAACTTGCAGCCAGAGAAACATGGAATTACACGTGATCAAATGGAGATCACATGAAGTAACGCGCACTAGTCAGACCAAGACCAGACCAAACGCAAGACCAGAGTCAGACCACAGCTGTATACTTTCAATGTTAAAGGCACACTAGCGCGGCCACCATTCCAAATTTGGAACCAAATCACTACGGCCAGAGAAAACATTGGAAGATAGGAGAATTGCGTTTCAGGCCAGACCACAAATTTTTTTCTGGTCTGGCAAGACCAAACATCAGATCAGCTGGTGTACATTCATTTTCAAATTTGTGTTGCTTTTCACGAAACGGAATAGTCATCTTTTGTATCATTTCATTTTTTTCTCATTTCTCTCAAAATGTCTTTTGAAATATTTGATGCTGAACGGCTAATTTATGAAATCAAAGAGATAAGAAGGAAAGATGAAAAAAATATAGAAGACCGCATTAAAATGTAGAAAATTATAGAATTAGAGGAAAAGTGAAAAAAACTCTTTCTAATAAGAAATAGATAAGAAAGTGGACTAAAATTCCATTTTATTCATCTATCTTATTATTCTATTGATAATACAATACAAATTATTATTAATATAACTAGGATAGAAAAAATAGGCGAAGTCTGTACTATTTCTTAATATCTATAAATTCATTATGTATATTAACTTCTATTCCACGGCCGGACTCGGACTCCTAAAAGGGCGATGCCTTCCACTTATGAAAGGGCGCATCCTTGAGGGGGTTGGTTGATCAGGGAGGGGGTTAGTCTCAGCCCATAAAATTGAGGGGTTCGGGAGTCGTCTTTAGATAAAAATTAAATTTTGACCTCGAATGTTTTGTTGATGGTGAACTTTATTGATGTTTGAAAGCTTGAAAATGGAATTTCTTTGTCATTTTTCATTGAAGAAAATTATTGAACATCACAATTAATTTCTCATCATACAGGAATTCAATTATGAAAAGCCTTTTTGGCTTCTTTGACAATAGAGAAAAATAGCAAGTGAAAGTAGGAGCAATTTTTGTTCATGTGATTCAGTACGTTTCGAAAATGGTAAAAAAGGAATTTTGATTGATAAAGGGGGGGAAATAAGAAGAATGTGGATTGAATATGTAGTACTAGGCCTATACACTCCTTGTAGTATGACCTCTTTTGGGAGGTTGGCTGTCGTTTTCCCTCCTCAGGAGAAATAGTAATTATTGTTGCATTACACTCTAACTGATTAACTGCATTTTATTTAGAGGTTTTCTGCGCCTTCTCTTGGTTGTGAAGACTAGCTTATGGTTGAGAGGATCACCGTGCTGACCACACGTTACCTCTATCCTAGTTGATGATTATTCGCTTGCTGTGTGGTCTGTTTGGGAGGAGATGGCATTCATTCGGGGTGGGGGAATGTCTTTCGGCTTGGTCGGTGTTGGTTGGGGGCCTGTGGGTTCTGTTTTCGAATTTATGGCTTTTGAGCAGGTATTGGCTGGGCTGGAGTCGTTTTCCCGTCTTGCTAGAGTGTCTTCTTTGCTTGGACTGACTGTATAGTGGAGTGAATATGAAACTGGCAACCAGCTCGTAGGCCTAGGCCCTTCTTGGGCTGTTGAGCCATTGACAAACAAACTGTAGTATACACTGCTTTTATTTCTTGAAAAATTCCAAACAACTCATTCCAATTTTCATTGTTTCTATTAGTTTATAATAAAGCTTACCATTGAATGTCCTATTTTTCAAAATTCGAAATTGAACTTCAATACATTGAGCTGAATACTCTAAATTTTTGATAGGTTTAAAAATAATTTTACTGGAAATTTTCAAGTTTCAATTCATTATCAAATTACTTCGCTTTTTATTACAGTATAATTTTTTCATTAGCCTACACTTTTTTCATACAATCACTTTTTAAAGTAATTGGAAATTCAAATGAGAAAATAAGAACATTGAATTCTATAGATTCTCAATACTTGATTAATGATCAACAAAGTGATATCATGAAATGTCTAATTGATGAAATTAATTATCATTAGAATAATACTGGTGATGATATCGTCACACGAGGGCGCAAGGGGCGTACGATTGAAGGGTGCACCGGCTCACTGGCTGCTGTTGGCCAGTCCGTGCCTGTTTTATTCGTTCACGTTAATCTATGCATGAGATCCATTTGTTCTTATCATTCTACAAGATCTATTTTTCTTTCTAAGAAAAGAACAGGTGAAATCAGATTGAACACTTAATAGACGAGTACAAAAGAGAAAATGTTAATAAATTATAGAAATTCTCTACAATACTGACACCAATTTAGGTTCACATCAATTCTAGAAATGCTTTTTCAAATCCTTCTGATAATACGCCCGTAATCAGGTTTTCAAAAGTTTAAGATGCATCGCGGATTGCATATTTTGATCCTTAGTCAATTATCTATTTTATTAATTACCTATTGAATATCTAAATTTATCTATTCACAATTCGCGAAATGGCACTCATTCATGGCATGTTCGGTTGGACTTTAAAAAGCACTCTCAGAACAGCTTTTTGAAATTCCGCTGGGATACGCCCAATATTTAGGGTTCCTTAGTTTTCTTTGCTTTTTTCGATAACCAATTGGGAGAAAATGTAAAAATTTATTAGACAGGCTCAGATTGAATTTAGAATTGTTTGTTGAAAATTTTTGAAATCAAAAAGATCCTGTTAAGTTATATGAGCAGTGGCGGTTCCAGTCGAAGATAAAATAGAGTTTAGTACTCTATGGGTTCATCTCTATCGTATATAATACATGTACGGTCCATATTGACTTATAAAACCAAGTAAGTGTCCTCATCTATAATTATTTGTTATAGTACTTCAGTTGAAGAAGCTGTCCGATTTCTACTACAAATAAGGTCCAAAACGTCTTGAAAATATAGTATTTCAGACCTTTTATATGAATTTTTTGGGTGGAACCCATGGACCCTATTTTATAAATTCTAACATATTCTTCATTCTACAATACGTTTGATGATGGCATATCGTATGAGAATAAAAAATGAAATTAATTTAATAGTGAGTAATTATTTTAACTATATTGGAAAACAGTATTTTTCCTGAAGAAAGGAGAAGGGAGCACCCCAGACTATATCATAAACACCAACCCCTCCCTTCACCAGCTAACTTAAAAATCACCCCTGGATCTGAGTCCTTGCCCCTCCACGTTTTTGGATCTGCAACCGCCACTGTATATGAGTATACAAAGCGAGTCAGTTTTAATTGGAATTTGCAGGCGAGCGAAGCGATCCTATCTGTCCTATTGACACTCCTGATATTACCAGGGGTCCAGGTGGATAGGCGAGCGAACGATGCGGTACAGTGTTATACGAACTATTGGTTAGTTAGTTAATTAATAATAACTATACTAACATACATACTATATATAATATAGAGTAACTATACGAACATATTGTAAGTGTGTACAATAGAATTAAATGCGTTTTGAATTCTGTAATAATAGTTATTCTTAATTACGACTCTATTATGTAATCAAGATTATTTTCAACACCAGCCAGGCTTTTGATCAATCATGTAAATTCAGTAGTAAAATGTTATAAACATCAATTTTTTTTTGTACCGGTAATGGATGTATCAAATTTTAAACAATAGGTTCTAATCACTGGCTGCTCGTGCCCACGAAAAAGGTGAAGTGCTGTATAGTGAAAGATAAGGGCACTTCAATAAGGTTCATTTGGACAAGCTCGCTTTAATAATATACAGTAGTAAGCCGATCATCCGAGCGCCGATTAACCAAATTGTCAATTATCCGAATCGGTCTTAAAAGCATAGTTATAAATCAAAAACGTTTACGACGTGATCGTAACTTTTCTTACTTTTTTTTTTAATTGTATTTACTATACCGTAGTTTAGTACAGTGGTATGTGTTTTGCTTTTCATATTAATTTAACATCACTACACTGTACTTTTCAAATGTAATAAAGTTTAACACATTATTTTTCTCTAATACAGTACAATTACATGTCCAATTATCCAAATTTTTGCTTATCTGAATTGATCCCGGTCCCAATTAGTTTGTATAATCGGCGTTCCACTGTAATAAAGATGTAGTTAAAATTCAAACAATTTTTTACCATCCTTTTGGTACGGTAGCTATTTCCAAAATTCAGAGACTGGTCCTATGATCTCGTGGTTATAACCATAACCATTTATCATTTCTTCATTGAGAAATGATAGATGGTTATTATGTTATAACAGTGGTCAATCTCAGAATTCCATTATTTAAATTACCCGTGAATGATTGATACAAATTTAAAACGAAGTTGGCGCTATCTCTTTGCTAATGATGGAACTGCTTGAACATGCAATGATTTTAATCATATGTTTTCTATCATGATCTTGGTCTGGTCTGAGTCTGGTCTGAGCTTGGTCTGACTGCATCAGACCAGTGCTGTGGTCTGGTCTGAGTCTTGGTCTGGTCTGAGTCGTACCAGTGCGCGTTCAGCCTTAAGCACAAATGTATTAATCATTAGTTAATATTATCAGCTGTCTTGGTGATTGGAGTTTTTTATTTATAAAAATAAAGACTCACTTGAGGAAACACTCTCCAAAAGGTTGTTGCTTATATTTTATATTCTATTCAACATTAGAAAACCTGTCACAACAGAGTTGTCTACCCACTTACAGACACAAATATTCAAATTTGTCTCTTTGGCAAACTTGTATGTCCCACGCTTCTCTCCAAGATGTTGTCAATCCACTGATTTATTAGAAAATCAAGATATCTTGATTTCAATCTTGTCTTTTCATTTGTAATACCCTGGGGCGTTGACTCCCAGAGTCCTACTCCCTACTTGGTGGAGTAGATTGTACCGAAGGCTGGGTAAACTCAGTGAGGTCGACAAGAGGATTTTTACACCGCTTTTATTCCAACTTCTTTGCAAATTTGAGTATGGTTGTTATTATTATTATCGTGGCACAACAAAGAGGAGATTAAAACAATAATAAGTAAGCAAACTACAAAACAACATAAAGTACCGGCCACACGGAGTATAGTTAAAACAAGATATAGACAAAACCAAACTAATACAACACAATGTACCTTTGATGCAGATAAAGGATTCGATCAATCAACCTTCATGGGTCCTAAGGATCTTAGTAGTGAAGAATTAATATTCTCAAAAAAATAAATATGAAACCGAATATCAAGGGAGAGGAAGCTATACTACCTCCACTCCTCACTTCAGAATTATACTCCTCAATGGAGAATTTATTTAGTGGAGAAGCACAAAATAATTTCGAGGAGAATGTAGGAAGACTATTTCTCCATGCAGAATAGTACAGGCTGTTCTATTCACACTTTTCTGAATTTATTGGTCATCTTTAATTTAATTCAAAACAACAAATAAATAAAAGAATCAATCGGTAAATACTGCACTAGTCAATAATTTAATCCCTAAATCAATCAACAAGTAGATAGGTCAACAATCAGATGCATATCTCAAGCAACAAGTAAATAAGTCAATTATTACATGCATAAATCAATCAATAAATGATTAAAATCAATACTCAGATGCATAACTCAAACAATAATTAAATAAGTCAATTATTACATGCCTAAATCAATCAATAAATAATTAGTATTAATATTCAGATGCATAACTCTAATAATACGTCAATGGACAAATTATTACATGCATAAATTTGGTGAATTAATTCATTTGGAATATCTTATTGATCTCGAGTCAAAACTTCTATAATACGGTATTTCTTCTGGACTATGACTTCTTAATTGAGTACCGTGGAAATATAAAATATTATAGCCTGGTTTCAAGCTTTATTATTCACCAAATTCGGTATAAAGATGTCTTGGACAGAAGTCTGTGTTTTCAAACAATAAATTTAGTTTTCACTTTATTGCTAATTGAAATGCACTAATTTATATTGTTAGAATTGTTGGAATTATTATTTAAATTTCATAAATGAATGAATCAGCCAATAAGTAAATAAATTAATTCACCACTGAATGAATATACCGTTAAATTAACAGATAAAAGAAGACATAGACAATAGAAACTAGGCAACAGGATTCCAGTATCACAAACTTGACCTCTTTCTATCAACCTAGTGCAGCGTGATTGGAAACCAAACTTACTAAAACGGAATTTATTTATTTTATAAAAACACAAAGAAAAATATTTGAAACAGCCTATTGACATAAACAATGTATTTCGGAATGCTTGGGCTAACTAGAGTTTGGACAATCAATTTATCAGTTTATTGTTGAATAATAATAATTATAATGGATAACAGCACAACTTTTATTGAAACTAAATTAAAATATTGAGAAGACCAAAGTCCAACGTTTTATATTGGACAGTTCTGATCTTATATTTTTATGATATATTTAATGATCTTTTATATCTTATTTAAGTTATGATTTCTATGTCATGAAACATTACTACAGATTTTAATAATAGAGCTCATTGGACAGCTTAATATTTTAATAATATTTGGGACAGCTGTTTCAATCAAATTTTATCAGGAAAATATTTATCCTTAACTATTAATAATTATTTATTAGTTTATTGCTATTTCTACCAGAATTCAAATTTCTGTTGAATAATTACCACAAATGAGAATGTTCAAGTCTCTAGAAAATTTATAACCTATAGTTTGGACAACTGTCTCAATCCACTTCATCAGTATTATAAGTTCAACAAGCTTAAAAAAAGGAGATACTAATCCCCACCTGAATGACCGTGAGGAGGATGGATGGACAGACTATCGAGCAAACAGTTACAATAATGTTTGAGTACAGCACTCAATTCTACAATTATTGGAATAATAAATTAATTGAATTTATTTTAGACCTATTCCTACTGGGTGCTACCGCTGAAGTTATTTTGTTATGGCGTCTCGGTTTGGGTAGGCAAAAGGCCTTGTCCAAAAGGAATTCCAAACAAATTTGGAACTTTTAGAAAAAAATTTAAATTATTTTACAAAGATTGAATAGAACAAAATAGGTGGCTCAAGTTTTATAGTGATGGAATTAGGGACTCATCGGCTACAAGAAATATGATTTGAATCCTCCTCTCCATTCCTCCGGTCACTCCTCTTCCTGGTCTATCTCGGGTGGCGGTCTGGATTAGAATGAATAGCTGGGGATGTCAAACCAACCAAGAAGTCTCGGTTGTGTTGCCATCGCCAGCCAACCCCCACCCATCATATATTTCCAATATTGTACGATATCACACGATTTTGGAAATTTCCAGGGCAAGAGTCAGTGACCATAGGAATGGTCATAGGATTGCGCAAGAGGTCCGTAATTAAGGTCTGCTGGCTAAGCAGATCATTGTCATAACTATGACTTATTCCAATAATATGATTAAATAGCCCACTATTAACTCTCATTCATGACAGTGAACCGCTACAGTAGAAATCAGGTTGCTTGCTCAGCTATCACGCCAAATTTGTATTGAACTGTTAATTGTTCCTGATTGCGTAATAATTGACTCAGGCAGTATATCAAATGGGTCAACCGGTAGCACCATATTTGGCACATTTGTTAACACTGAAATATGACAAAGCAAAGAAATGGTTATAGTCTAATGTGCCAAATATTTTGGTAATAAACCAACTTCACACTTAATCTAATATATAATAAACTTAACCTAAATTGTATCCACATTTATTCCCACGCTTTTCTTCCACCAGTAAGGCTTCAACATCCAATGGACAGTCTTTTGGTTTCTTGCTTTGTGCCAGTAGCACCTTAGCCACAATACTGCAGAGGAACCAGTAATGGTATCCCAGTGAAAAGATTGTCAAAATAAATTCTATATGGGAGGCATCTTATTTTATCTGGGAGCCCATCCAACATACTGACTTGTGGAGAAGCACACTTTCCAAATTTGGCCATGTATTCTTCATTCCCATTAGGATTCTTCCCCTGATAAACTTCTAAATATACCAAATTCCCACTTGGTGTATTCAGACACCATACGTTATAACCAAAACGAATCGGCTTTCCTCTTATAAACTGTTGAGGGCCAAAATATTCAATCATTGATTCATTGTAAGAAAGAGTGGGTTCTGGCCAAAGGGCTTCCTTGAATTTTTTGACATGTCACCATGCTTGTCGACTGTGGATAATATATAAACATATATATTTTAGTTATTTTCTTAATAATTTTTTCCGACACAAAATATTTTTTGGGATTTAGATTTTTTACTTAAGCCCTTCACCGTTATAAGAACTAAGAACAAAGCAAAAAACAAAAACATCTTCCATTTCTTTGACGGTGAATAATATATACATCCATATATAAACATATATATTTTAGTCATTTTCTTAATAATTTTTTTCTGACACAAAATATTTTTTGGGATTTAGATTTTTTTACTTAAGCCCTTCACCGTTATAAGAACTAAGAACAAAGCAAAAAACAAAAACATCTTCCATTTCTTTGACGGTGAATAATATTTACATCCATACATATATATTTTTTGTTGATTTTTTCCAAAAATCGATTACTTGAAACAAGAATAATGTGAGTGTCTGATTGCTCTTCCCAGTACAACTTCTAATCACTCACTCTGATGTAGGATAATTATAAGAGAATACCTAAAAAACTCTCATCTCTTCTCTTCTAATTCTATAGGATCAGCTTCCAGCTTGATTACAATGAAGTGCATACTTGTTGGACTCTATTAAGAAGATAATCTATCTCTAAGAAGATAAATAATCTCATCATCTTGAAATTTCTCAAAGATGTGCAAGCAATCCTTGCCTCTCAAATCCGTGTAGTCTAGAATTGGAAATATTCCATTGAAATTCATTTCATCGTTTTCTTATTCCCACATATATACTAGCTCTGTTCTATTTTTTATTTGGTCTGGAATTCATTAATTGTTTCCAAATTCAATTGTAATTAAAAATGCATTTACCTGCAAGACTTCATCAACTGTTAACATTTTTTTTAATTTGGCAATTTTTTCATAGGATCGAGAATTTGAAATTTTTAATTTTTCAAGTTTTTACTCGTCTTCTTTTTCAACGGATTCAGAAAAATCCGCATCCACGTCTACAATATTATTATTCAGTTCGCGTATTGTAGATTGACAAATGAGATCGCGATCACGTTATAAGTGTCTATCAGCATTTGAGAAAAAACAAATTTTAGAAGCCGTCGCGAATGATGGTGTGAAAAAGAAGGATGTTGCAGATCGGTTCGTAATCCCTTTTTATTTTTGATTACTTTCCCTTTCTAATCCCTTTTGATTACTTTGAATATTCTGGGTAAGATTTTCTTCATATAATAATTATATTTATTCATTAATAATTAATTATTGAATCAGCAATTCATATACATGACCACAATAATATTTGCAATTATAATATACAGTATATGAGAACAGGGGAATACAGTACTGTTAATATAACCTGCTACAACCTTGCTATAATAACCTGCTTTTTTCTACAACCTTGCTATAATAACCTGCTTTTTTCTACAACCTTGCTATAATAACCTGCTTTTTTCTACAACCTTGCTATAATAACCTGCTTTTTCTACAACCTTGCTATAATAACCTGCTTTTTCTACAACCTTGCTATAATAACCTGCTTTTTTCTACAACCTTGCTATAATAACCTGCTTTTTTCTACAACCTTGCTATAATAACCTGCTTTTTTCTACAACCTTGCTATAATAACCTGCTTTTTTCTACAACCTTGCTATAATAACCTGCTTTTTTCTACAACCTTGCTATAATAACCTGCTTTTTTCTACAACCTTGCTATAATAACCTGCTTTTTTCTACAACCTTGCTATAATAACCTGCTTTTTTCTACAACCTTGCTATAATAACCTGCTTTTTTCTACAACCTTGCTATAATAACCTGCTTTTTTCTACAACCTTGCATTATTCGTAACCTCGATAATTTGTAACCCTCCATAATTTGTAATAAACCTTTGGTCCCTTGAACTACGAATTATCGAGGTTCTACTTTACCAGTAATTCTTAAGACGTATTATATACTCCAAAACGGTGTAAAAATCAATTATTGGGCATCAATTTATACAAAATTTCCCTGGGGAGGGCCCCGGACCCCCCTCTCCCTGGGGGGTATTCCAGACCCCCCCGGTGGAGGGGCCCTGCAATCAGCTATAGCCAAGGGCCCCCAGCTGAGCCAGACCGCCCCTGTGCACATGGCAAGTTTTGAAAACAATCTTCCAACCGCCATTGCAAAATGCGTTGGACACGGCAAGTTTTGTCACAGAATGGACATGACCATTTCTGATACTACTTTCCATTGACGTGACGGTTTTTGAAAATAACTTCGATTTTCAAATGACAAAATAAATGGGTTCTAGCATAGCTTCCTTTAATAGGAAGCCATGCCCTAATAATATGGCAACGTTGCACTGGAGGTACAAATTTTATAGTATAAAGCTGCGTATCGACAGTCCGAGGCATGTGCTACGAATGCCTCGCAGTACAGTCTGTTGACACAAAAAAAGAGTACTACTACTAGTCTACTCTCTACCGCGTATCGACAGTTCGAGGCATGTGTGGCACATGCCTCAGACTGTCGATACCGGGTTTGCTAGCAGCGAGGCAAACGCTGCACATAATTCGCTGCGAGCAGTGCCTGTTGCCTCAACGCACAGCGAACAATTCTACAAACTAAACTCAAAATTATACCCCATTCCTATGCATTTTTGTGATTGAGAATTCTATTTGGGTGCAGAAGGTTGTAATAGGCAATAATAAACATTGCCTTAAATTTTCGTCTACTAATTGAGCACAAACTAACCTCCAAAGTCCAAATTATTAATTGTCAGAGCTTAGTTGCTTTGTCTCCTGCTTGATGGCGCTAGCATTGACTATGGATATAAGTAGACGTCTCATCGCATAGGGACGAATGGCTCAAACTTTTTGAGACAACACTGGCTCTCTTCGACGTAGTTGGCATTCTGTCACAACAGATGTCACGCCGATCGCTCGGCCGGGCGGCTAACACGCGCATCGGCATGCACGAGCCGGTTGGGGAGGGAACTAACTCAATTCATTCATCTGGTGTTCTTCCCCCACTCACATGACCACTTACGCACGCGCAACTTGTCTGTTGCGCCAGCAGCATCAAAACCCGTTTTGTATTCTGCTCTTCCCTGTTCAAGAATAATATTTTGCTCAGTTTTCTGTTGCAGTGCTGTGCTGCGGTCTCATAGTGCCGGAACGCAATTCAAGCACTGGCATTGACGGAAATGGAAATTTTATACACAGTAATAAGTTTTTTGTTTATTATTGATAAATATTATTGATAAAATGGTTTATGGACAAAAAAAAACTGAAAGATAATGTATTGCAAAATAATAACAAGAATGCAGAAAGCAAAGAATATATTTCTATGCCACACAACACAACATTTAATAAAGCTATTAGGAAAACTTTTGCAAAAAATAAGTTCATTATAGGATATAGGACTAGAAAATAGTGCTTTTGAATTAATAAAAAATTCGCTCCGGCAGCTGGCGGTCGGAAAGAGTGCATTTCAAATGCAATTCTATGATGACTCAAATCATATGACTTATAATGAGCTATTCAGGGTATGAAATATACATGCAATAAAAGTAAAAGTAAAATGTAAGAGAGAATTGAATTCTCACCTAACTGAAATTAAACAGTATTAATAAACAAAACTAAATGAGATTCACTTTTTCTCAGAAAAGTCTTTACAGATTCATACAAGACAAAGCTATAAAAATAATAGTTATAAAATTATTATAGTTGAATTAAAATTAAAAATTAATTAATTTTTAATTGAAAATTGATTGATTTTCAATTGAAAAATAATAGTTTTTAATTAATTAAAAATTGAAATTATAGTTTATATTGGTCAAACGAGGAGAAATTTTCAAACAAGATTTCGGGAACATATTCAAGCATTTGAATAAAAAACACGACACAGAAATTAGCATTTGCTGAACATTTAATAGATTCAGGCCATAATATTACAGACATGAACTCAAACAGGGAAATTTTGAATAATGGAAATAAAAGTATAAAGTGAGATGTTAAAGAAGAATTTCACATTTATACAGCAGCAAAGGCAAACAAAGAGAAAATAATAAATATAATTCAGTTTGAAACAAACAACCCAATTTTTAATAAAATTTTACTAATTTGAAGGTCAATGAAAAATGCAGTAGTTATATTAGATCCCTAGATATTTGACAGATTTCATACACACATTTATAACAAAATCATACGAAATATAATGCTATAATAAAACACATATGTTCAATCAGAATAGAGTATAAATACAATAGATTAATGTTGTTTATTGTTTTTTACACTTGAAAATGGCTAATTCGCCGAAACATGTGTGAAAGAAAAATATTTTTTTCAAAAAGGGTACTCTGATTGTTAATATTTAAAGAAAATGAGTATTGGATCCAAACTATTTATTGCTTATTTTTATAAATTTCTCCCAACTTCCTCCATATTTCCCCCCCGGTTGTCGGAGATCCCTGGATATGGCCTGAAGCCCTCTCCTTATTTTGGCGCTTATTATTTTATTCAAGATGAATACTCTGTGCTCATAGCACTCGGATTTCATCCATTGAGGATACTTTTTGAAGATACGCCTCTTTGCCTTCAGCAAGATTCTTGATTTGAGATGCGAGACGTGTATATTTTTGGTGAAGACTTCATCAAAAACCGTAATTATTGTATAACAAAAGTAAACAGTACAATTCAATTCAAAGTTTTTATTCCAAGAAATACACATTACAAGTTTAAGTGGAATAACATATAAAAAATTATACTACAAATCGACCAATAACTTGATCGTTTCGATAATTGGTGTGTATAATACCCTTATTATGTCCTACAATTTGAGCCATCAACGGAAAAAATCCAATCAAAAATGGCGAATAATATGCCGAAAATTGTGTTTTTCGAAAACGGCACCTTTGAATTCATACCCTAAATAGCTCATTATAAGTCATATGATTTGAGCCATCATAGAATTGCATTTGAAATGCACTCTTTCCGACCGCCAGCTGCCGGAGAGAATTTTTTTTTTAAAGCAATTCAAGTCAATTTTTTTCAAGTCAAACAATTTTTCAATTTCACAATAAGAGGCCTCAGCCACTAGTCCCACGTAGAATATCCGGTGAATCTTATCGTCCACCCAATGCCAACTGGACAAGTCAATGGATAAGTTAGTATAAATAGGTAGAAATTTCCTACTTATGCTTGTCTAATTGGTCATAACTATGAAACCAATGGCAAACAAAGGATTGCTCTCACTGAGATAATATCGACAGATCTCGGTCGAAGAACCTATATAGGTTGGACCAGAGCTATTTTCTGTTCCTTGTCTAACTAGATCGGTGGGAAAGGCCGTATCCAATCAATATAATAATTGATTAACCTGACTCCAGCGAGGTGATGATGCTGTGAATACAGAATCCCAATATCTAGTATTGAATATTTGCATGAAAGCAATGAAAATGATTTTTAAAATAAGAAGAAATTTTATCCAACAGGAGAAGCAAAGCGAGGCATCTAATAAATTAATGATAATCCAAGAGAATCCAGTTGAAACAACTAAGTGAATTAATAAATAGGCGATAATCCAAAGAAAGCTTAGAAAATGACTTATTATCTATTGTGGGTGTTTTACCCTTAATTTAAGTTAACTATTGCTGTTAATTCTTGAAAAGCTAAACGGATAACTTAACTTTTCATGAACTAGCCATTTAGGTGAAACTCAAAAAATGTAATCGATTTAAAGTATAAATATATTAATATATTCTCCTGCCCAACTGTAGGCCACAGAGTGAATAGAAATGATTTTCTATCACTATCATTTTCTATCATTAGGTTAGGATCTATTAAAATAATGAGCCTAGACGTAATGACTTCCAGCATTACGAATAATTTGCCTTTTCAAATAAATAAGGATGACAATCCCCCCCCCCCCAATAGCGCAAATAAATTCTTATCGCTTAAGATAGCGGTACAAGATAACAGCAGCAACATTTAGTAACGGTAAGGATCTATAAATAAATCAATAACTCCCAGTTGGGCTTTGAAACGTTACAATATATATATATATATATATATATATATATATATATATATATTTATTTATTTATAGAGAGAGAGATATATGAATTTGAACGGACATCAGATTCGTGTTCTGGGGGCTCGGAAACGTGTAAAAAATATATCGATTGCATCATATATTTGCGATTATCCGGTCAAGACCAATAGTGCATTTTTTTCAAATGAAATGCACTAAAAATGAGATAAGATTTTCACCCATGTGGATAGTTGAGCGAATTTTTTCACTGATGTTTCTAACATAGCTACAACGCTACAAGTCAAGATTCTTCTTGACCAAGTCAGATTTCAGAGGAATTTTTGAAAAATTGAGTAGAGAATTGCTCAGTAGTTCAATAATTCCGAATTATATCCCAAAAAGAGTTGTTATTTCGAATAGGAAAGTCTTATTTTTCCCCTTATTAATTTATGAAAGACATTAGGCTACTGAGTTTAGAAAAAACACTACGAAAAAGAGACTTTATAACATAAATAATTCTACTCATTTCTGAGAGAGTGATAATAATGATGTGATGGTTATATCTTTCATTGTTTATTTAAATAAAATAACTCTTTGCAGTACTATTGAGACTCGCACCAAGAATAATTGCCGAAGTAAATATTTATTCAGAAGAAAAATAGGTAGAAGGTAGAATAGTGATTGATCTTCAATACAATAATAAATAGAAAAAAATTTCCAACTAAATTCTTCAATGTGATATATGCTTTTACTTGAGTAATCTTGAATATAGAAGCAAAATTCAACAATAATTTATTATCTAACGCTTGACAATAACATCATTTTGATTTCATGAAAGCATAGCATTATTAATTTGAGTTACGCGCTTTAGAATAACCCATTGTAGGTCTGAAAGCAGTGATCCGACATTGAGCCAACCAGTCAAACTACTTTTCAGCGGACTAGAAATTGAATGAAAGTAGCAACATCGCAAATTTCGAGAAATTTGGCAAACTGATGTTTTACACATCGTTGGTGGAGGGGGAAATAGTATTCCGTCTTCGTACTAGTTTCGTCTTCAGCCGCCAGACGCGCTCTGAACAGTTCTGTATTTCACGATGGTTCACGCTAGTACCAAGAGATCTCGCTACCGTCGACCACAAAAAGTGTGAGCCAATATTTTCTACGGGATGGGATGTCTACTTATATCCATAGTCAATGGCGCTAGTCAATTTGTCAATTTGTTCTCGTGCTTGCATTTTTGGTTAGGCCGGTATTACACGATAATAGTTCTATGATATGATCATATGAAAATATGATTTGGTATTTTTATCTCTTTCCATATGATCAGTAAGGCTCATAGAACTATTATCGTGTAATAACGGTCTTACAAAAATTGCAGATCACACATATGTCTCAGCCATGAGTTCATACTTTTTTTGTGTCAACAGACTGTACTGCAAGGCATTTGTGGCACATGCCTTGGACTGTCGATACGCGGCTTAAGTAGTAACGTAGATATAATATTCTAGTTAGTATATGTATAGTTAGTCTATGGTAGTAATCAGACCAGCTGAAAGCGTTGAATCGATTGCAAAGCTGGTGTGTTAATTTTGTTTTCTTAACTTTGATTTCAGTTTTATTAGATAATAATCTTTTTGAAAATCCCTTTTGAATATAATTCAATGAGATGCTGTATTTCTGCTCCATTCCCGGCATTAACAGCAATAATCTTCAAAAGAAATGAATTTATTCAAATTCTTACAATGTCATTTGATGTTGAGCAGCAAAACCAGTGGCTATGTGCAATCCCAAGAAAGGAGTTGATTCCTTCAGAAAAATTGAATGTGTGTTAAAAACATTCTAACAAGGATGTATTGAGTTTGTGAAGCGAATATCAGGACAAATATGGAAATTGGATGTAATGTTAGAGATAGATAAGCCTAATTTATGAGAAGAAGCACTGCCCCATTTTCTTTGGGAATGAACTGGGTTGAAAAGTCATCTTTACGCTGATAGCCCATTACAAATATTTCACCATCATCATCATCAACTAGCTGAATGCAGCACACATACTTGTAATGTGATTTGTTTCTTGGTCCACCAACTAAATCAACTAAAACGAATAATCCCGGTGTCAATTTTTGTAATTCAGTTTCTTCATAAACTACTTCTTGGGTGTTTTCTTTTATTATGTCATGAAAAATGCTTTCGTCATCAGATTCAGTATACAATGATTGAATTAAATTGTCCTCATCACTGTCAAGATTAGTATTAGTCCTTTATTTTTTCAAAGTTTTCTTAGATCCTAAGTTTAATTGTCTTTTTGTAACCTTGTTTCTTACTTTGGACTGCTTGTTTTCTTTATTTTCCTGTATTTTTCTTTTCTTTGCTTCCACTTTTCTTTTTTTTTTTTTCAATCTTTGCCAATACATCATCTCTAGTTAAAAACCTCTCCATATCTTTCTGGTTTAAGACGATGAATTTTTCCTCTCTCTTTTAACAATATCTGTCTGACCATCTGGTTTGCTTGTCATTTTGGTGGTGAAGATCTTGATTATCCCTGTTGGTGGAATAGGTGTGGTTTTATTTTTCTTGGCAGTTGTTTGATCATGTTCCTTGTTTTCACAGTTTATAGCCTGCATTTATTAGGCTTGTTTCTCTTGGTTGGATTCAGAATGTTCCCCACTACAGCTTTCATTGGGTTGAGTGATCACTCGGGACTCATTTTCAACTGGCCTGACATTACTATAAAGAACTAAAGCTCAGCTTTTCTTGTAATCATTCAAGTCTTTTGGATTGTGTTGTGTCCTTCTGTTATCTGGTGGTGTAATGTATTAATTGTCAAATAATAAACTCATGTAGTGCAAACTATTTGCATTTATCCTTGTTCAATCGTATGTCATTATCATGTAGTTTCTGTAGAACCTTGTTCAAACTATTAATATGTTCTGTTGTATCTTTCCCTGTTATTATTATATCATCATGTACTGCGCATACTCCTGGAATAACACCTATAACACTCTCAATGTATTTTGCCAGACTGCTGGAGCTGAGCTGATACCGTACATTAGTCTATTCACTGTGTAAAGACCTTTATGTGTATTGATAGTCAAAATTTTTGAAGATGCTTCAGATACAGGAATATGTAAAAATGCTGTACGTATATCCAATGTAGTAAATAATTGTCCACCGGATAATTTTGAGAACACTTCTTCATGACCTGGAAATGGATGTTGATCAATTTTAATTTGTTGGTTTACTGTAATACTATAGTCTGCACATAAGCGTATGGATCCATTTGGTTTGACAACTGGGACAACTGGTGTAGCCCAATCTGAAAATGAAGCTTTAGAAATTATACCTTCGTTTTCGAGATGATCCAGTTCTTGTTCCACTTTAGCTTGTAATGAAAATGGAACTGGGCGAGCCCTCTTGAAGACTGGTGTGGCATCATCCTTAAGTTCAATGTTGTAAGTGAAATTTTTTGCAGTACCTGTATTTTCATTGAATAAATTCTTGTAGTTATCCAAAATAGAATTTATGTCCGTGACTGGAGTTATCACTTGATTGATGTATGTATCTGTATTTAGTATTTTCAGTGCTTTTATCCAATCTCTGCCTACAATTGAAGCACAATCATCTTTGACAATGTATAATTTTAACTTCTGACAAATGTTCTTATAAGTGACCCGTACATAGATTTCACCAAGTGGTTGTATAACAGTATTGCTATAGCTTCTGAATGTAGTATTTGTAGGATTTATCTGTCCATTGCCACATTTGGGAATGAATTTCAATTTGTTTTTGCTAATTACTGTAGCACCACTGCCTGTATCAAGTTCCATTGGCATATCATAGCCATTCATATTAATGAGTACAATAACTGGTGGTATACCTTCCTCCCTTTGTAGAGCATACAGTGGATGCCGTGATGTCCGTATCATCTTCAACTGAACACGAATGTATAGGCTTAGAATTATGTAGGTTAGGTTTAGTAGTTTAGTAGATTGTGAAGCAGCGACCTTCTTAGATTTTTGATTGGAATTTGCAGTTTTGCATTTTATACATACTTCATAAACGTGATTTTCTTTCTTGCAGTAGGTACAAAATAAATTCTTAGCAAAACAAGTCTTTGCTGTGTGGTTAGATTTTCCACACCGTAGGCATGTCTGGATTGATGTGTGTGCTTTATATTGATGATTGGATTGATTAGGTGAGTGATAGTGATGTGTGTACTGAGAATTCTTAGTAGATATTTTGTGTACTTGAAGAGGTCGTAAAATTTCATTTGTTCCAATGGTTGCTTTCTCCATTGCTAGCACAATTTCAATAGTTTTATCCAAAGATATATTGTTTTCTTCAAAGAGACGATCAAGAATAGGTTTTGATTGTAACCCACTAACAAAAACGTCACATAACATGAATGACAAGGTTAGTTCATTGTATTTGCAGTGTGAAACTAATTTACGTAATTCTGTAATGTAAGTAGTAATCGATTCACCTTCGTGTTGCTTCCTATTAATAAAAGCATGACGTGATGGAATAATTAGAGGTGGAGGATTCAAATGTCCTTTCAATAACTTCGTAAGTTCATCAAATGTCTTATCTACGTATGTAGCTGGATATAACAAGTTCTTCATAAGCGTAAATAGTTTAGGACCAATCAATGATACGAATCACTGTACTTTGTGTTTATCAGGAACATTTTGTATTACGAAATATGCACTTAATCGTTCAATATAAGTATCAAAATCTTCAACTGAATCGTCGAAACAGTGAAACGTATGCCTGAAACAGCATGAGTAGGCTGGGCATGTTGTGTAGATTCAACTAACCTTTTCTGAATTTCTGCCTGCTGTGTTACAACTGCCAATAAGTTTTGAACAGTGGAGGTTAATTCTTGTAATTCTGACATCTTTTCATTGTAGTATTCATACGAATCGTAAATGTAACGAAAATGGAATGTACTGACCAAATGTAGTGACGATCACGTAGCCATCTAAGGTTAGAATTCGTTTTGTTTCATGTTTTTGTGTTGTATTTTTGTATTGCAATCCGTAGGCATCTTGAATTAAAACCGACTGCGCCAATTTGTTGTGTCCTTCTGTTATCTGGTGGTGTAATGTATTAATTGTAAAATAATAAACTCATGTAGTGAGTAACTAATTATTTATTGCGTACTTCCAAAATGCAAATCATCTGTACAAGTGCAACAGCTGTGTGTGCTAGTCGAGAGCTCTGGGCAAGGCACAGTTATACCAACATAAGTAATGTAATATTTAAGATTAATAATCAAGTGAATATCGTGATATAATAATATATCACAGATTGATTGACAACTCTGGAAATTTTGTTGCATCAACCGGGAATAAGCCAGTTGATCTGAAACCTGAAACAATGTTAGAGCTTCTCATTGTGGCTTGCCAAACTTCCCCCAACAAAGTTGAAAACTGAGCCTTGGTCAACCTCAAATTACCTTGAGGTTGACCAAGGCCTCAAATTTCTTGTGTCAATTGTTGTTCTTCTTGGGCCATGGATGGAATTTCTTGTGTGAATTGTTGTTCTTTTTGGGATGTGGATGGAATTTCTTGTGTCAATTGTTGTTCTTCTTGGGCTGTGGATGGATTTTCTTCTGTTGATTGTTGTTCATCTAACAGCTCAATATTTTCTTCAATGCGAATTGAGGATTGATGTGAAATGTAAGTTTTGATCTTTTTCCAAACTTGAAAAAGTTCTAAAGCCGAGTCGTCCCCATTCCATTCTCCACCACTATCACGGAACTGTTGAACTTGCAAAGCAGGGAACATTGACTCAACAAACAGCAAATGCTCAGTCTTGAAAATGCAGGGTTTGTCAACTATCCTACTCTCATGACTCACACATTTATCATAATCCATGCTCTCAATATCAAATGGGAATATTCCACATTTTCTAAACCCATTCCTCAGTACTTCTTCATTGGCTGCCTGCAAAGCACTTTCAATCAGAGGACCAAACCCAACTTGTGTGACTGCCTTAGCTCCAGTCCTTGCCAGCCAATCAGAGACAATTTTCTTCCATGCTACTTTGATTGGTTTGAATACCAAAACATCTGCTGGCTGTAATATATGGGTGGCATTTGGTAGCAGAGAATACAGAATAATGCCATTATTTTTACAAAACATGGCAACCTCAAAACTTATATGAGATTTATGCCCATCAACAATGAATAAAACAGGGAACTTTATATCTTTTCTTTTTAAAAAGGCAATAAACTATTTGCTATGTAGCCATAAAAGAATTGCAAAGTCATCCAACCACTTTTTGATCATCTTGAGACCAGCTGAGATTCACATGTCTTGTAATCTCAGCTGGAATTCTTTGTATGGGTAGACAATGCATAGGGGAGCCATAACACCACTAGCAGAGAATGTAACCATCACTGTTATACACTCCTTTTCCCTACCTCAAATATGATAGAGATCTTTGAAGCCCTTAGGACCTAATACAACAGATGTGGCAGGATTTGTTTGGAATCCAGATTAATCACCATTGAATATCCTAGAAGGATCTTGCAGTAGATCTGAATCCCCTGTTTCTTCTCTTATATAAATTTCCAAGTTTTGATGCCACTGTCGAATTGCCCTTTCAGTGACCAGGGCTCTTGCAACCCCAAGAGCTTCAGGTTTTGAAGAGATACCTGGATGTCTCTTGAGAAAAAGATCAAGCCACTTTTTCCCAGGTCTTCCATCAGTGAAAGGATTGGGTTGCCCATCTCTTCTTATAACTTCTTGCACTGCATCCACAAGTTGTTTAGGCTCCACTGGAATCCTTTTTTTCTATTGCCTTCAGCCAAGATACAAGTAGGACTTCTTCCTGAAAAGAATGAAACCAATCTTTAAAATACAATTAGCCTACTTTAAAATTAAAAAGAATATGTTGAATAAAATTATGAGGGAGAAGTTTGATAGTCCGACACTTTTATTATTGTACAATATACTGTAATCATGATTATATTATTATGATTAAGGAGAAAAACTAGGCTGAGCCTGAACCTGTAGTGCCCAAGTGGCCATTGTATAGAATTTGGAGGAATTAAGGTATTGTAATGCTAAGGAGGTGATTGATGAAGGATAACACAAGCTAAATTGAAAGTTCATAAAGATGGTTATTTATTACCTTGTAGTCGCTTCGGTGAATACACAACATGGTGATGAGGGTGTGCCACTGCCTCAGTACCTTGAGATGTGCTATGGTCCCTGGTTCCACTGTCTTGTATGACTCATATGACTGCCCAAGAACAAGTGCTCACTTTTTTGTGTAAATGTTAAATTGAAAAGATAGGTGACATACGCCTACACTCTCAAGAGTGAGAAAGCATTGTCAGAGCGCCGCAAGTGCAAGAGCAATCAATAGCTTACAGAGCAAAATCCTTTACCATTACCGGTGTTGGATTGGAACTTGCAATCTGTCAGGAAATATTAGAGATAGCTGCTTTTGTTTGGTTCATAATGTTGCTGCTTCCCCCTTTGTCACTCATTGTAATAAAATTAATCAGAAAACTTAATTTTGATTTTGGTCACTTTTACCCGCTGTACATTCCTTTTGCTACTGTAGTCAGTATACCCGTTTATATAACCTTCTATTATTCTCTAAACTAACAAACTAAGAATAGATTTGCAACCTTCTAGCAGGGTATCGGCATTGCCAATAGTAAATAGTAAATAGGTGGAGCAGGTCTGCGAGTGGCTCAGCCATTAAAATTAAAAATAAAAATTTTAATTTTTTCTACTCATAACCATATAGTTGCTACTAGTAGAAGCTAATACGGTTTGCAGGTTTACATTTTGGTACATCATAAACAATTTCACTACTACTTTTTCCTGATTCAGTTGGGTTTTTGCTCGGTTTTAAAAATTGCTACTCAGGCTTGTTTGATAGATTTAGAGATTGACTAACTGGTGGAAGTGCAGTATGTGTTTCATGGACATGTTTGTAATAGGCGTTTATTTGAGCAGACCTTGTGCCAATCTTCATAAACATTTCCCTGACATGGCTCTGTTGTCCATTATTTGACATTATTACAGGATCTACAATGGAGCCAAAAGGCCTAAAACATTTGAGAGCCTCAATTGAATTATCACTACCTACCAGTTCTAGACTTCTTATTTCCCATAGGCCAAAATTCAGGTTTTGAAAACCCAGTCACATTCAACAGCACAATTAACAGAAACAACACTTACAATATGCAGAAATTTACATTTACACATTTGGAGAGAGAAGAAAATTCTTTTCAAGTGAGAGAACTGATTAGCCACACTGGCTTTCAGCGATTTTTTCGTATGTGTGCTCACAAACACTTTTGTCAATACTTATGATGTACAAAACTTCTGACTCTGGGTTTGAAATTTTTATTTTGCCTTTGCCAATGATCAGAGTTTTGTTTTTACTGTCAAACAAATCAAACATGAGTGTATTAACAATACAATTTTTGTCTTCCTTAGCTAGGGATTTGAGTAAGTTGTGCTCTTCCTCAGAAATTGTCTCCCCTTGAGCAATTTGGAAATAAAGTACAGTCGTTTCAACTGGTTCTTTAGCAACAAAAAAAAATTGGTACAAGTTTCTATTATTTAGGCTCAATGCTTTGTATATCCGTACAATATTTTTAACTACTTTGTTAGACATTTTTGGGTCTGTTTTTTTCAACTAGCCTACATTTTAATCAAATCAATACATATATCAGAAAAATTTATCTTTGTAATTAGTATTATTATTATTTTCAACTGAATTGATAAATATACTAAATCTCAATGAAATGAAATCTACATAACTCAAACTGAAACAAGAAGTACAATAACAAAAAAAAATACTAGCTCATCATCCTATCTAAATCATGCCTTAACATCCACAACGCTGCCACCACTTGTAGTGGCCCAAGTGGCCATTGTATAGAATTTGGTGGAATTAAGGTATTGTAATGCTAAGGAGGTGATTGATGAAGGATAACATAAGCAAATTGAAAGTTCATAAAGATGGTTATTTATTACCTTGTAGTTATTGGTGAATACACAACATGGTGATGAGGGGTGTGCCACTGCCCAGTACCTTGAGATGTGCTATGGTCCCTGGTTCCACTGTCTTGTATGACTTGTATGACTGCCCAAGAACAAGTGCTCGCTTTTTTATGTAAATGTTAAATCAAAAAAATAGGTATACGCCTACACTCCAGAAGAGTGAGAAGGTGTTGTGAGAGCGCTGTGAGAGCAAGAGCAATCAATAACGCTTGCTAGAGCGAAATCCTTTACCGTTACCGGTGTTGGATTGGAACTTGCAATCTTGGGAAATATTAGAGATAGCTGCTTTTGCTTGGTTCATAATGTTGCTGTGTCACTCATTGTAATAAAATTAATCAGAAAACTTAATTTTGATTTTGGTCACTTTTACCCACTGTACATTCCTTTCACTACTATAGTCAGTATACCCATTTGTATAACCCCCTATTATCCTCTGAACTAACGAACAAAGAATAGTTTTGCAACCTTCTAGCAGGGTATTGGCGACGCCAATAGCTAAATAGTAAATAGGTGGAGCAGGTCTGCGCGGTGGCTCAGCCATTAAAATAAAAAATAAAAATTTTAATTTTTTCTACTCATAACCATATAGTTGCTACTAGTAAAGACTAATACGGCTCGCGGTTTTACATTTGGTACATCTTAAACAATTTCACTACTACTTTTTCCTGATTCAGTTGGGTTTTTGCTCGGTTTTGAAAAAATTGCTACTCCAGGCTTGTTTGATGGCTTGTTTACAGTACGTGTTTCATGGACATGTTTGTAATAGGCGTTTATTTGAGCGGACCTTGTGCCAATCTTCATAAACATTTCCCTGACATGGCTCTGTTGTCCATTATTTGACATTATTACGGGATCTACAATGGAGCCAAAAGGCCTAAAACATTCGAGAGCCTCAATTGAACTATCACTACCCTTATCAGTTCTAGACTTCTTATTTCCCATAGGCCAAAATCCAGGTTTCAAAAACCCAGTCACATTCAACAGCACAATTAACAGAAACAACACTTTTACAATATACAGAAATTTACATTTACACATTTGGAGAGAGAGAAGAAAATTCTTTTCAAGTGAGAGAACTGATTAGCCGCACAGGCTTTCAGCGATTTTTTCGTATGTGTGCTCACAAACACTTTTGTCAATACTTATGATGTACAAAACTTCTGACTCTGGGTTTGAAATTTTTATTTTGCCTTTGCCAATGATCAGTGTTTTGTTTTTATTGTCAAACAAATCAAACATGAGTGTATTAACAATACAATCTTTGTCTTCCTTAGCTAGGGATTTGAGTAAGTTGTGCTCTTCCTCAGAAATCGTCTCCCCTTTAGCAATTTGAAAATAAAGTACAGTAGTTTCAACTGGTTCTTTAGCAACAAAAAAGAATTGGTACAAGTTTCTATTATTTAGGCTCAATGCTTTGTATATCCGTACAATATTTTTAACTACTTTGTTGGACATTTTTGGGTCTGTTTTTTTTCAACTAGCCTACATTTTAATCAAATCAATACATATATCAGAAAAATTTATCTTTGTAATTAGTATTATTATTATTTTCAACTGAATTGATAAATATACTAAATCACAATGAAATGAAATGAAATCTATATAACTCAAAGTGAAACAAGAAGTACAATAACAAAAAAAAATACTAGCTCAACATCCTATCTAAATCATCCCTTAACATCCGTGACGCTGCCACCACTTGTAGTGGCCCGAGTGGCCATTGTATAGAATTTGGTGGAATTAAGGTATTGTAATGCTAAGGAGGTGATTGATGAAGGATAACACAAGCAAATTGAAAGTTAATAAAGATGATTATTTATTACCTTGTAGTTGTCGGTGAATACACAACACGGTGATGAGGGGTGTGCCACTGTCTAGTACCTTGAGATGTGCTATGGTCCCTGGTTCCACTGTCTCGTATGACTCGTATGACTGCCCGAGCACAAATGCTTGCTTTTTTGTGTAAATGTTAAATTGAAAAGATAGGCATACGCCTACACCCTGGAAGAGTGAGAAAGCATTGTGAGAGTGCCTTGAGAGCAAGAGCAACTCCCATGCATTATCATATTCACTACAAACCACTTCTCTCCTAAATTTAGATAAAATGTTCATATTGTCCAAATGAGGTTATGAATCACATCACTGAACAAATAGGCTAATTTTAGATCCAGGAAAAGTAAATTGAAATTTTTGAATCTGGGAGGTTGATGAATGGAATAAATTGATACTACATCAAAGAGGAAAGATTGAAAACTTGAAAAATAATTCACCAATTCAAGAAATTTGAAGCCATAAACTTACAAACATTCTCACAAAACTAAACAGCTGACATCAACTTGAAAACACTGTGTAGGCTTAATCATATTTCTTGACAGCAGAAGATCACTACAGTGCTGAATAAAAATAAGCTCTTGACACAAAGTATGCTCATTTTGAATACTGAATAGTGATTGCCTCTTACTAGGCAATAAAAACAATAAGAGTGGTTGACCTTTATTTGCAACCAAAATAAAATATTGCATTTTAACCAAATTTTCTTGTAAATACAATTGAAACCTGTTTCTGAGATCAACTGTATAAACTGACACACAGTGGGAATACTACTTTACAACCTCAATAATCTCATGCCAACAACCTCAATATTCAACTTCATATCTTAGGGCTACTTACATCAGAAGTTCGAACTGTTGATGGGCCTTTTCAGCAATCCAGGTACTGCTGTTTTTTCCTTCAATTTGTCCATAAATGTAGAATGGGGGATGTTGAACTTCCTCTCAGTCTCCTGTATCCCAGCTTCATTCCTAACTTCTTCTATTGCCTTAATTAAATCCTCTTTGGAATAATTTTTTGGCATCTGAAACAGAAAGTCAGTTTACTGTACCAATTTCCAACCAGTACTTCAACCCAGTAACTGACCAGTGGTTGCTTATTGGAAGGAGATGTGATAGAGGTAGGAAAAAGAGAGTCACATGTTTCTACCAATAAAACCATTCTATTGAACAAAAAATCATTTTTTAGAGATTCAACCCATCTGGTCGCATATTGGACAACTTCAACAAATTATGAACCATTTAGAATAGGCGTTTACAACTGCAGTGCCAATTAAAATATCAAATGCAATTTTTTTATACCATTTTATTGACCGGCGCAGAGCATTCAAATTTGCAGCCATTTGATCAGCTCTATTGATGAACGATTTTCCTTGGTTATAGAATACAACCATTTCTGGCTTCATAATAAAATCTCCCCTTCTCTTTCTGACCTGGATCATTTTATCATTGTGTCTAGTTGAAATCATCATCAGATCCCTTTTTGCTTTCCATTTCAAAACAACCACTCCAGCTTCATTTTGTTGAGAATATCTCTCTCCTGTCTTCAATTTCTTCTGAATCACAGACTTCAGATTGTTTGCTTGATTCGAATTCAGTGTCCCCACCAGATGGGTGCTTCTTCCGTTGAGTTTTTCAGCCAAACCAACACTCGAGTACCAGTTGTCTGTCACCAAAGTACGACCGAAGTCCAAGTAAGGTTGCATGATTTTCATAACTGTTTTGGCAGCAATATTAGTCTCCCTCACTGTTTCTTTCCCGGCATAAATTTTATATTGCGTAGTATAATAGTCTTTTGAGCACAATTTATAAACTTTTATTCCATATTTATGTTGTTTAGATTTATTGTATTGACAAAAAATCAATTGTCCTCTGAAAGGTACCATTGATTTGTTGATGCACATCACTTCCTCTGGATTGTAGTAACTTTGGAAATTGCTGATACATAGGTCCAAGAGATCTTGAATCTTATAGAGTCTACCTCCCAACTGCATATTTTCGTTATTGCCACAATGAAACATAGATAGGATCAGTTTGAATCTTGTAGAACTCTCATACTAGGCATTCTATATTAGCCCATAAACATAATGATGCCAAGAAATTTCCTCATTTCCTCTGGGTTAGTATCAATCCATTTTTTTATCCTTGAACTTTTTAGTAGCACCAACAAGTTTGACATGAGCATAACGATTTGTTTCTTTCACAAGAAATTCAATTATAGAATCATCAATCAGGATATTGTAGAAATTGCAGGGGCTACAATCCATCATATAATCATGTAGGTTGGGATTTACACCAACAATGTCATTGTTTGGATTGAATTGGAAAGTTGGTAGTTGATTGTTATCTACGTCACTCCACACATTATTTGAAGGGAAAGTTAGAACTGTATCATTATTGTCATGTCCAATTGGATTGTCCTCTTGAGTAGGCTCATTGTTATCTGTTTGATCTAAAGAAAAAATGTCTTTATTATCCACATCCATAAGATTTGGAGAATGTTGTGCAGTCAAGGATGTAGATGAAAGAGTAGCAACGGTAGCATTGTCAATACCAGTTGTTGGAAACGGTGCAAATAATGAATTTGTTGATGAAGTAGACAAGTCCATTGTTTCTGCAAAATTTCTATCACTTCCAAACAGAACAGATCTAGCTGTAGTGTTGATTTCTTCATTTTCTGAATCACTGGAAGAGTCACTTGTTGGGGCATACTCTGGATCCCTGTCAGAGTCATAACCAATAAGGCTTTCGCAATCCGAATCACCATTCAATAAATTGAACAATTGTTGATCACTTAGTCTATCACTCATGATGAAATAAAAACTTATCACTCACAGACATTAAATTCACTTGAGACTCGTTTCTAGACACTCTGAACTATGGTCACATAAACAGAACAGAACTGAACTGGATGTCTCATACATAACCTGAAAAACAGCTGAAGAATTGTATTCCAGCAATCAATGTTGCCAATCTTGAATTTTTGTAACAAAATTAATCAAAATTTTGTGCTTTCAAGTCATATTATACAATAAAAAAAAATATCTAATATAGTAATTGGCTGCTAAATGTCGAATTGTATTGGAGAAATAAGAAATATCACAAAAGATTCAAATTATAAGAAAACCTTGGGTTAACTAAAGATCCTAGATGCTTGGGTTATGAGCAAAAATCACAAACCTCACAATCAACTCCAACACGTTTCACAGTGGCATGAGCTGAGATAATTCCTATGATCTCTTCTGGGTTTATTATCTCTTCTCTCGTTTTCAACTGCTTCTCAACTAGACCAAAAACCTTGTCTGGAGGCAGAAAACTATGGCCTGTGACAGGGAATAATACCTGTATTTCTTCAATATTTTGTGGTGCAAAACGGCTGTACCATAAGTGACACATGGCAACCAAAATGGAGTTTTTGTTTTGGCCTCTGCAACCATTAGTACTACAGTTTGCATGGCAAAAAGACAAAAAAATGACAGTGCCATCTAAATTTTAATTTTTTTGGAACATGTGCACTTTGATTCTAACCTCCTCAAATATGCTTAGTTCATTTGTTGTTATGTCTATGCACGTTTCAAGCCGCTAGGTTGGTTTTGTTATCGCTGCCATGCTGTTAACCCTCCGTTACCCGCGCACCTCTTTTCTTCAAATTGTACCACGTGCGCCGCAACTAGTAATTGCTCAATCTATCATGAATTATTAGTGTGATTACTTTTTAAATATGTTCGAGATTGGTGTTAAACATCAATTAATAAACCTACAAGATCATAACTATGAATGACAAGTTGAAAAATAATATTTACCGGTATTGAATAAGTCCATGAGTCCATAATGTAACAAACATGAATAATTAATCATATTTTCATTGTAACAACTCACAGGACCGGCAAGTTGTGAGTGATTTCAAATGATTTTTACACACAAACTTTTTGCACTCGAAACATTTTATTGTGGTGTTACTGTTCTTGTGTTTTCCACACTCATGACACAGTCCTCTTCTTTGCTCATTTGGAGGCTCCGTTTCCATTGCAGCTGCTTGAAATCCTGTTTCACAATATGAAGAAAGATACAACTGGATGTCTGTGGGTAGATTTTTCAGCATTGCTCTACTTTTGAAGTTTGTCTCCAAAAGACCAAATGCTAATCCATGCAGGTATTGTGATCTCCTGAATTTTTCTGGATCGATTTTCCCATAATTATTTGCAACAAATATTACGTGAGCATTTACACCAGCCATATCAAGGAATCGAAAAAATAGTGACAAAGGCCATTGTCTGGTATTCCTTGCTGTTGAATATGCAGAGCATTTTTGATCAACAGTGTCGACCCCTCCTTTCGTACTGTTATAATGTAGAATCATTTTGGGCTTTCCAGTGTCAATGTCGATTTTCCCTACATTGTCCATTGTTGAAAGTAGTAGAACACTTTTATTCTTTTTTGGCACAAAGGATACGAGAGTACAGTTGTCTTGAAAACCAAATAGAGATGACCAAACAGGATGTTGTCGATTTGCCAGAAATTTGGGGGGGATCTCTCTCTTATTCTTTTTCATAGTCCCTGTGAATGTTATTCCATTGTCAAGAAGATACATGGCTAGTGGATAACTGGAATAATAATTATCTGTGGTCAGATTGCGGTTGGTGTTCATAATAGGCTGTACAAGCTGCTTCACTACATCTTCTGGCTTGTTGGAGACTGCAAAGGGACCTGCAAATTGAGTACCACAATACACTTTGAAGTTGAATGTGTATAATGTCTTGCTGTCACATAGAGCATATAATTTCAAACCATATTTAGCCGGTTTTGCAGGCATGTACTGTACAAATCCACAGCGCCCACGGAAAGGATGAAGCATTTCGTCAATAGTTATGTATTCAGATAAACAGTAACTCTCCTTACAGTTTTTGTTGAACTGTTCTTATATACTCCTTATTGCTGCTAATTTGTCAGTCCGCTGTCTTTCACTTCTTGTCTCTCGATTGTCGAACCTCAAGGCTTGGAGAAGTAGAGCAAATCTGTTGTAGCTGAATACAGCTCTACAAACCAGCATCCCTGTACCATCTGAATTCCAAGAAATACGTGCATTGGCACGGTTACCAAAATTTTGACAAAATTATGAGTAAACCAATAAGGGCCATTATTTCTGCCCTATCTGTAAGTTTATAGTCTTGATCCCTGTATTCTTTCCCTTCTGCCAATTTTTTTTCCTTCACCAACTCACGTTTTGACTCAATAAACTGATAGGTATGTAACACTATCTCGTCAATCATATCAATTGAAATGAATCTCAGAAAACAATCAAGTTCACTAGCTGCATCCCTAGCAACGCGAGTAGGCCCTGGTAAAGTCTTCACAATATTTCTACTTGGTGTTTTTGCCTAGGGCAGTGCAAGTGAATTAGAAAGCCAGAATGTTTCTTGGTCTTTACCCATGAATACACTAAAATCGCAATCTCTTACTTCAGGAAATACACTATCTTCGTCTGCAGACTGTTCGCTGTCACTTGAATAATTATCCACCAAAATATTTTCTTCTTTGCCATCACTATTGTCCAAAAAATCATAATTTTCTTCCTGTTCCTCATCTGAGAGCTCTTGTAGGACACGCTGGTAGTCATCTTGTCCGTAAATAGATTGTTCACTCATAATAAATCACTTTTATATACTTGATATAACTACTATTATATACACTATATAAACTACTACATATATAACTATACAATTACACTAATATACTTCATTCACTACTTTCAAATCGCGTAGTACCGCATGCGGCATAGAGTGCAGACTATTATTTTTGTGCGCGGCCCGGAGTGCCGACAATTGTAGTGCTCAATTCGAAGGTCAAGAGCGTACTGACAGGAGTGGGAGAAATAGCCGGAAACGTGGTGACGCAATCGGAACATTTCCAGCATATGTTAGCTGGCCGACTAAGTCAACAAATCAACGTCATAACAAAGTTATGATGAATAAACAAAATCGCAGCGCGGGTAACGAAGGGTTAATAATGGCCGCTTCACTTTTCTATTTGCACCAAAGAAGAGCAACGTTCAGTTATCTGGCTCAGGCCCATCTATCTGTTCCAAGAGATTGATAAAAATTACATTGTTCTTATGGGGCTTGATTTTGCCGTTTGGCAGTTTTTCGTCCACTACCATCCACTCTTATAATAATACAGAATGAAAACAAAAGATGCACAGACAAATGGATAAAAAAATTTAGAGAGAAGTAAAGCCTACCGAAATATCTCCAACTTAGAATGTAAGTTTCTCTGAGTTTTTCTTCTCTCTTAAATGTTTTATCTATTTTTCTGTGCTATATACATATTCATTAATATATTCAGGATTTGATATATTAAAACACTCTGTTAAATTATCATTTTCATTTGATGTAGTAAAGTTATATTATTACTAGCTGGAAATTAAGTTAATATGATTTTTCTGATAGCTTCTAAAACATCTTTATTGTATAACTCACAATTATTATTGTGGAATGAACCAAATAACAAAGAACAAACTGTCCCAAATAGATCATGTGTTGAGCAACACCTGGGTGAATTCTTAAGACACCCTATAATATATTAACGGTAATTTTTTACTTTGCAGAAAATGATTTTGCGGATGATGCCCACATAAGCATGTTAGCTTGGGCGTGGGTAATGGGTATTGAGTGCGAAGGTGATTGATTGAGGTGAAAACAGCCTTGGGACTCGAACCCTGACCAGGCAGTGCTAGCGGACTGAAGGTTGTGACGCCCCAGCCCACTGCGCCAACCTGGTCGGTTTTCTTGATAAAGTACAAAATGGTTGATGGTAAATCCATGTATCATTAAGCGGTCTGTCCACCTTTTCACTTCAAGAAGATATAGAAGTCCAACAAATTAGATAACGTACGGTCGATATATTCTGTCCAAGAAAAGAAGACCCTCTGGCAAGATTAGAAAATGACTCCAGCTCAGTCAATATTGGTTCAAAAAATATCTATTTGGTCTCAAATTGTGGATCAGAATGTTTCCTACGATTGAGACCGAATCGATAATTTTTGAACAAGTATTGAGCGAGCTTGAGTCATTTTCCCATCTTGCCAGAGGGTTTTCTTTGCTTGGACAGACTAAACAAGACGTTTCAATAATCATACAAGAACTTTAATTTTCATCATATAGAAATCAATTAAAGGCTTTTGTCTTGTGTATCTTATTGAAATGTCTTTTATCACGTGTAAAATGTGACAAAATTATTGAAATTGGTGTCGTCTTGTATTTTATCAAAACTAAAATTTATTGAAAAACGTCTCTATTTGAAAATTATTCTATTTGTAAATAGAATAAATAGGTATCGAATTGGGTCGTAAGTTATTCAGAATGTATCAAAGTTGAAACTTTTTTCGTTTTTTTTTTTTGAAAGGCAAATTGAACCTTTTTTTTGAAAGGTAAATACTACCTCAGCTTTATAAAGTGGCATGAATTTTATTAAGTATCTTAATAGATTATGTAAGGGTGAACCAGAGAGAATAGAATCAACTTGGAATCTCTGGGGTGAACACACACTGACGCGACCAAAACCAAGAAATCAACTAGACTTCTCACATTGAATTTCACAATTTTTAATTTCATTTTTTAAAATGACTTCTTTATTTTAATGACATGGCGAAGTTTGGACATAAATTTGGATTAGTCTCTTGTTGCATATTTTTGAGCAGCAGAACAACTTGAAATCGCCTTGGTATGTTGCACACGTCTGAAGTGGTCATCTGGGATGGTCATCTATATTCTCTCTGGTACTGATATCAAGAAACTCTATCATGTTCTGATTTTCTGCAGGACTCCGTGTATCTCTAAAGCTGTATCTTGGTCTTGGTCGCACCAAATGTGCGTCCACTCTAACTCTAACTGAGTAATATTACTAATAATCACTGAGAAATCTAGATAGTTTTTGTCGAAGAGTATAATGATTTTTGTCATTTAATATTTGAAGACCAACTTTTTCACTTCTTCGAAGTTCAAATTATTTTGTAAATGAAGTAAACCGAGAAAAAGTTGTATAATTTATTTCATTGAACAAACTGTGTTTAGCGTAAAAATGTAGGCTACTTACGTTTTTGTAAGAAACTTTATGTTTAGTTTTCTCTTTTATTTTGTATTTATAGATAAGATAGTGTGATCTCTTATTTGATTTAGCAACTGGTTCCAATGTAAATAAATTTGTAAATAGATGTTGTGCTTATTATTAGAATTACACAGTTGAACTGTTAGTTGTTTTAAAAAATATTTTACTGTATCAGATAGTGTATTTCATCACTATAATCTTTATTTATAAAACGTTTTATTATTCAACCTCCCATACCACCACTCTAGTCTATCTAATATAGTCATCTTGTAGAAGCAGTCGTGAGTTACTGCAATATTTTTAAAACATTATAAATTTATTTCTTGTAGGTACGTACTTGTTTATTTCGTTCATGGAAAATTGATTTAAAATAAAGGACATGTTGTTGTAAAGAGTTGTACATCGCATCCTGTGTAAATAGAAAATATGTACTTCATCTACTGCTGTATGTTACTTTTTGTTACACATTGTAAATATGAAAATAAAATTGAGATTATACTAGCAATGGATTATTGTTTCAATGTGATTTTAAATCTTAATATAATACGTTACTGGTTCTCATCATTTTTATGGATAAATTTATGTTTCACTCAAACATAAATATATAACTTGAATATGTTACAAGATAATAGACTAATGATAATAGTTGTTATAAACTGACTCCAAAAATTAAGGCGGTTGGCGAAAAACTGTGATCAATTCTCAACTCTGTCAGGACAGTCGGCGAGCTGTCTGTGAGAGTACATCGGAAAGAGAGCATCCCCAGTTATACTAATTAGTATCAGCTTCGGACTGTCCTGTTAGAGCTGAAAATTTAACATCTGGTACCGAGCTCTGTTCTGAAGCTGTCTGCGGCCGAACTGTTGAATTACATAATTGTAAAAAATAAATTAAAAATTGATCACCTTTCACAATTTTTTGACATGAACATGTGTTAAGACTTGAATGTAACTCCATTTTATCCAGCTGGATAGCGTTGGTTAGTTAACGATAACAGCCGTTATATGCTGAACTTGAGACTATTCCTGGGCCCTGGCTTATAAACATTTTACAATCCACATTACTCATAATTCGTGAATGTTATTGATATTTCTGTCTCATAAACGTTTCCCATAATTCGGAAATTTTACAACCTCAGCTGGCTAGTTGCTATAACATGGACAGCCCAAAACTTTGCTTCCAATGCAATGATTTGATGAACAAATTGATATATTATTATGAATATAAGTATTGATTATTATTTTTATTGTGAAATTTGAATAGAAATTATTTTTGTCGCTAAAATGATAGCATAACCTACAAATCAAATTGTAATAGTCGGCAATTGAAATACTTTCAACGTCTGCAATATTAGGGCAACAGCTGTTTTTTTTCAAAATTTGGAACATAGTAAACCGAACGTTTTATTGGTGAATCTACAATCCCGATTACTTGTTTTTCATCAGAAAAACAAGCTGTATAAATCTTTATAAGCCGGGGCCCTGAAGGAATATTCAATTCTTTTATTAATCCTGCCAGAGTTTTCCCGGACATGAGACTGGTGCAATCTTATTTTTCCATCTTGGTTATATTACATTTCAAATTTCGAGGAAATCGTTAGAGCCGTTTTCTACATCCGTGGTTCCTCATACATACAAACATACATACAGAAATTACTCGCTTAATATAATAGGATAACAATCATTCGCCAAACGCCGTGGCATCAGCTACAGCTAACACGAGGTGATACTCGTATAGTCTGTCCAAGCAAAGAAGACATTCTGGCGAAATGAGAAAATCACTCCAGCTCAATCTATATTGGTTCAAAAATTATAAATTTGGTCTCGAATTGTAGAAAACAATTTCTGCTTTACAATTTGAGATCAAATTTACAATGTTTTGGACAAAAATACAGTAATTCCATGAATCTTTCTTGCCGCTCATTCCCATTATACAGCGTTTTTCAGCAGAGACTGTGAACGTTCTCATTGACAATTTATGGCTTTGCCGGTATTCCATTTGGAATTTCCATCGTGCCCTACTTGGTTTATAGTAGACAAATTTGAAACTGGCAACCACTGGTATACTAGAATTCCAAATCTTTCTTGCCAGCTCATTCCCATTTGAGAGCTCAAGTCTCGTTCCCTCCATCAATCACAATACATGACTGATTAGTAAACCAGGTAATTCAATAATTTAAGAGAACCGACATGCATACAAATATTTACTTTATTATTAAATGCATCAATAATCAAGTCTTGTTACAAATAAAAATGGCAAACAATACTAATGATACATGACTAGATAGATTGAGAGATCAAGATTATTAAAGTTCATAGATTACGTTGATTAAAAATTTATCCATTTAATGGCAGAAGATATCTAAAAAGGTATGTAAAAGTAGGATGTAATAGTCATTTGAGGATATTTTTGGTTAGTAAATAAAGCAGTTGGAATTTTCTGAGTGAGAATTTGTGAGTTTCATGTTAAAAATTATTAACTCAGTATAATCAATATTTTCCTGACCCACAAAATCAATATCTATCTTGAATATAAAAAAAACTTTTTGAATTCTTTTGTCATTCAAGTTTTAATTATGTTGAAAATTGAAGCTGATGTCATTAAACATTTCAAAAGCTACAACGCCAATTACTTGGAAGATTTACAGGTTGGATAAAAAACCCAAGTTCATAGTTGCATGGTACAAGTAACTTATAGACAAAATAGAATAAGACGTTTATAAGCACTAAGAAATAACTGAAATGTCACTCTATGATATTTTTCATTCTACTGCACATCAAACAAATAGGAAACATTGAAAAATTGTTCAGTGATACAGGTCTGGCAAAGTAATACGTGTTTCAAATTATAAAAATAGTCTACTTTCCTATTCATTCTCAATGTCAACCAAAAGCGTCTTACAAATGTCAAAGAAATAAAATTGAAAAGAAAGATCAATCTCAAACAGGTTGAACTTCTCCAGTAATATACAATTACTAACTTACTAACACTGAATGAATGACAAAATAGTTGAGATATTGATATTTCTTTATCAGAATAGCATTGGTGTAACCCCCGTTGCACACCAGACGTGTATGTCCTTACGGTACGTTTTCCAATACACGACACGACTCAAGGACAAGGCGAAAGCTGTGATTGGCTCGTTTCGTGTATTAGAAAACTAACATGCATTTTTACAACCCGAAAACTCGTCTCAGATTACAAATTCTACCGGATAGAACGGTACTTAGCTCACATCCATGCACATGTGTGTGTTTGCTCCGTTCCATCTAGTAGAATTTGTGAAAACAAAAAAAAAATCATACCTCCAAAAATCGTTGCGTGCAACAGGCGAACGCGGCTCATACACAGGAGCTATAGTCTGTCCAAGCAAAGAAGATCCTCTGACAAGATTGGAAAATGACTCAAGTACGGTCAATATTGATTCAAAAATTATCAATTTGATCTCAAATTGTAGGAAACAATTTGATCTACTACTATTGAGACCACATTTATAATTCTTGAACAAATATTGACCAAGCTGGAGTCCTTTTCCCATTATGCTAAAGGGTATTTTTTGCTTGGGCAGACTATATAAGTAACAAGCGATTTATTCATTTCAGCTGATCCCGTACATCAACTATAATATGATGTTATTAAAAACATTCTGAAGAAGTAGTTTTTTATTCATTTCCTGTAGCTAGTTGCTTATTTCTCTGGTGTGCAAGTCGAAGAAGAGATCAAATTAAATTACTATGATCGACATATTTTTGTAGGGAAGATCAACAGTTGGACTATTTTTCAAAATACATGAATCTAGTAGAGATGACATTGGAAATACTGTATCATAATCTATTGTGCTATTATTTCGCAGCAGAAATTTCCGGACGAGATCAAATGGGCTTACTAACGTTAAGTAATATTTAGAGTAAAACAAGATTTGGCTATGACACAGCTTCGTAAGAGTTGTCAAGCTTCTTGTATTGATTGTAGTTGCGTGTGTCGTACTGTAGGGGCGCATTCGCCTCTTTCGGAACAATTGGAAAACAGCACCAGAGCACAAAGGCGACAAACGCCACCAGTGTGCCGACTAGAAGAATGAAGTCTTCCACTGTCTGCAAAACAAATGAGACATTCTTTATTCCGCAAAAAATGATACTGGAATAAGAGCGAGTCCACTCAACCACATTAAAAAACAATGGATTCAATTTTAAGAAATCACTTTATAATAACCAGCCTATTAATTCTATCTACATAAATTAGATACATTAACACACTATTGCCATGTTTTAGTTGATAACTTTCAATCTTGACAGAATCTTCAAAATTCAATAATTTCCGATCGTGGATTAGTGTTTCAAGTGTTATTTTTGTGTTTGGCTCAATGAAATTTGAAGAAATTCAACAAAATTCCAATAACTTTGTTTAATATCAAGAACTACCACAATAATTTCCCATCATGGGAAATTGTGGTTATGTCGGCTGTGGAACTTCTTCGGAACTCCCCACAAATAAGCCAAACGATAATAATAATCTTTACAGAAAACCTTGATAAAAAGTTGGGAAGTTTCGTCTGTCTCTTGTACGTTATGTAACCTTCTAACAGCTGATGTAAAGAATCTATTGTCTCTTTTGATTTCAAAACCATTATCTAGGCCTAGCTGGATGACACCTCTAATAATTGACATCAGCTGTTTAAGCAGCTAATTTTTTTGGCGTGAGCTATACTTCAGAATTCAGAACACTTCTGGTTTGCGCTTCTGGAGAATAAGTTTGACATAGAGCTTTCATATTAGCATTAAATTGGTAAGGAATTGCTGAGGCATATGTGAATCGTACACGCAGTGATGGCACGCCAAATGTTGAGGCATGCTTCAAAACTCTTGCAAATGCTGAGACATTTGTCCGTGAATATCCCGCTTAAGGGTAAGAACATGACAAATAAGGTGAGGCTTCAGGTTAGGCTGCGGGTGCTACACATCTATATCATATCTTACATAGTATAGTATTGACCTCCAGCCTAAGCCTAAGCCTCGCCTTTTTGGCATATTCTTACCCTTAGAAGAGCATACCATTTCTAAGTTTCTATTGAAAAATACAATCAATCTTTACAAAAAAAGCCACATTGAATTGTGATGAATGCACATCACTTGAGCTTGAAAATAATAAATTTCATCAAAAATCAATTATTGAAAGGATTTAGACCGACTGTTATTTGAATTAGTTTATTTTGCATTCAATAACAAACGTTTGAATGATAGTAAACATGATAAAATCTATTATGTAAACATTGGCTCACCAAGGGCATGAACGTGGAGTGACCATGAGGGCACACGTTCTAGCCAATGGCCTGGCGTATGCTGGGACGCACGTGTGCACACGCACGCAAGCCAGCCAATCACAGCTCTTGTCATGTCCTCAACAAGAGCTGTGATTGGCTGGCTAGACTGCGTGTGCACACGTGCGTCCCAGCATACGCCAGGCCTTCAGACTCATCCATTTATAAACTCCAAATTTTTGGGAGAATTGGCTCGGTCTTGTCAGTGTTTATTTGATTCCGTTCTGATAGACATAGTAACGTCTCCCTGTCTGATTTAGGCTACTTTCTGGACAGTTGTATTTCTTGATATCACAGGCTGCCACAGTCCGGGTAGGATAGCTCTGTGTGTCAAGGGAATAACTGGAAAGAGTAGTACCTTCATCGGACTGGTATTTGTATTTCAAATTGAATATTAAAGTCGCGAAAAGTGATATATGATGGAGAGTCAAGGTAAGCCAATGTATCCACATTAACCACAAAATGTTCCCGAGCAGCCAAGCGAGTACCCCATGATAATTTACTAATTTATTAATACAGAGTGGGGCAGAGCCGTCAATATCAACTCCGAGCGTTGTTGCGATGTTACAAACGTTTCTGCGCCCCAGGAAGAACTTGCTGAGGAACAAGACTTTCGGGAAACATTGTATCAGCAGGACGGGGCTGCAGCCCCGACAGCGCGCATTTCAATGGTTGTGTTGAGAGAGCAATGAGAGAGCCCTGTTGCCAGGGCAATTCTCAGTGAGGGGGGATGTAAGGTAGCCGGTACGCTCACCCGTAGTGTGTACTAATTTTCTATGGGACTATCATAAAGTTTTCAAATCTTGCCTACACACCTTAGAAGAACTGAGAGAGAAATTTGGAGAAGAGATTCAGGCCCTAGCAATCGCACTGTGTCAAAATGGGGTTGAAAACTTCAAAAATCGGGTAACAATCAAAAATTAGGTACAATCATCTACTCTCCCCCCCCCCCCCACTACATATTTGGTGGAGGCGCCGGGTAACGATCCGGCCAAAGATTTATTAAATTCTCTTATATCTTGAAAATATCCACTCTATTCATTCTGTCTACATTCGAATTGCATAAAAAGCATACCATTGCTTCAGGTTTTAAAGTTTAATCTTTAGGAAAAACCTTTGTCAATATTTTTTCTCAGTGCAATGCCCACATGTGCTCTAGATTTATGCATGGGCGATTGCTTTTTTTATTTCTAGTTATCAAATAGTACGGTAATAATTAGCCTATTTAGTTATAATACTTACTGGTTCTTCACCAAGCAGAACTGAGTTCAACAAATACATGAAATCTTCAAGAGGAGTCATTTCAGTATTTAATAGTAGCTTCCTGTAGATAACAATTCTACATTCTTATAGGATCTTTCATCAAACAACTTGAGATACTGTAGTGGAATTCAAAAGACCTGCAATCGGAAAAATTAGTAGTAAGCAGTTAAATTCATAATTATAATTTGTAGACTATGATATTACAGGAAGACCAATTTTCACTCATTCCGAATTGCAGAGTAAAATTTGAAATTACAACCTCATCAGTAAGATTAAGAATAGAATACCTGTATTATGTATTTTTTTATTTAGTTAGGCTTTTGGAAAACTTGGTATTCTTGCAGAATGATTAATTGTAAGGTTTGGGAATTTGCGGTTATTCAAAATTCAAAGCCGATAATAAGCTTATCCTAGCTGATTCACCAACCGGCCAAATGAGATGATTGATAAATTGACTCAGTAAGCTACACTATGATTCTTCCTTCATAATAAGCTAACAAAATATTATTATTAGATGAATCGCTCACTTTTTCAGTATAATAGAAGAGAATAAATGAAAAAACGAAATTCTGTTGTCTTGGAAGTAGCTTGTCGAAAAACTTCATCGCTCTCTTCAATTTTCAATAAATAAAATAACCCTAGCAATAAAATTACGAAACACACAGTATATTTGCAAATTTTATTGAATATTAATAACTTACCATTCAATAACAATGTCTCTCCATTTTAGTAAATGTTAAAAAGTAAACATTCTTGGAGTCCTTGTTATTTACAGAACTTGATCATTGACATAACCTCATTATTTTTGTCCCTTTTCAAGCCTATGCCTTTTAGATTTCAGAAGCATCAATTAAATATTTTTTCCCTTGAAAAAATGCATATTTAATGCTAGAAATCTTTTCTGTCATACTTAACTTTTGTCTATATTTAATCGAAATGGATATTAAAGGGACGTTAACTGTTCCGTCTAGTGGAGGATCCCTTCAAAGTGGCACTATTCCATTAGCCCCACAGAGTGGGAATTAAAGCTCGGATTGAAGCTCGACAAGCACACTTTTTGGCAATATGGGAAAATGACTCCAACTCGGTCAATATTTGTTCAAAATTATTAATTCTCTGTGAAATGGTAAAACGAAATCTGCTTTACAATTCGAAACCAAGTTTATCAATTTTGAACCAATATTGACCGAGCTGGAGTCATTTCCTCATCTTGCCAGAATGTCTTATTCTTTACTTGGATAGACTATGACATACCTACGGTGATCGTGATTAACAATCAATCCAAGGTTTAGTCAGGTTCCTTGTGTAATCATGTGTGCAAGTTCGTGAAGATGGCAAGAGACCATGATATTCTGTTTCTGGGGTATCTAAGGATACACAAACCACTTGATGGACACCTGAGTGTCGCGACTGGCTCGAATTATGGCGGATATTTTGAGCCTGTAGCGCCTGTAGATGTTTTGAGCCCCATGATAATGCTTGTAGAATGGTAACTATGGATGATATAAACTCCAAATTAACGGCAATCGATTCACAATGAATTGCACTACAATTTTGGTTATTGTACATTTTGTTATATAATGTAAAATAAATCCAGAATAAAGCCTTTTCAAAAACATATTTTTCTCAATATCTTCTTACAGTACAAATTTTGTGAATATGTTTTGAAAACAATTTTTTTGGATACCAGATTCGAAACAAATTTTTTAACAATAGTATTTGTGATATTTTCCCGTCAATTGGAAGGTTTTATGAATATTGGTTTTCAAGTTAAGGATATCAACATATTACCTTGTACAACAAAAAATGCCATATTTATAATAAAAAACAGCTAAAATGAATCTCTATATCCTAGTATTGAAGTTTTTCTACAAAAATATTTTTTGTGAGATCAAATTTAGGAAAAAAACCTACTACACCGCTATTTATACCTACTATTTCTTCTCTGTGACCGCCCTTAATTCAGGTTATTTCAAGTTGAAAGGACTCTTCAAGGATGATACAATATAAAAGGACCACCGTAACTTTCGTAAAAGTTGACGGATCTTGACAAACTTTAGCTCATTGTTTTCAGCTCATCAAGGCGGTCAAAAAAATAAATAAAATGCATATATTATTTGTAAAATTTGGTCAATATTGAATAATTTTACGACCTTGAGTACTGTGAGTTAATCCACGTAAACCGAGAAAAGGCAACTTTTTGTGTTAAAATTCATATATCTTGAATGAAAGTGACAGGAAAACTTTGCATTTCGGCCCAAATTGTAGAGCATGATATATTCCATCATTTTATATGTAAATATCATGAATTCGACCTGCTAAAATTATATTTATTAGCAAAACCATAAACCGAAAATTCACTTTTCATTTTTCCCTACTATCACTATCTCCAAAATTTGATATTAAATTGCGATTTATTAAAGTTATCAATCGATCTTAAATTGTACAGAATTTAATTCTCTACAATTCAATATCAAAAACGCATTGATAACTCCAATAAATCTTCATCTAGAATCAAATTTTTAATATAGTGATAGTAGGGAAAATTGAAGAAGTGAATCTTCAGTTTTTTCTATTGTGAATAAATCAAACCTCATCAGCTTGAATTCATGATTACTACATATCAAATGATAGAGGAGTTTATGCCTTACAACTTAAGCCCAAATCTTGTAAATGAATAAATTTATCCTGTTCAGTAATAAATTTGAAGTGGTTCGGGCTGCGAAGGTTTTTGAATAAACAATGATTTTTATGCAAAACTTACCACAAAATATAAAATCATGTTTATGATAGTCCATAACAAAAGAAATTATAGAAAATGTTAGAAGTAGATATAATCTGAGTTTTGTTTGGAAATTTCTTGAGCGACAATAATTGTTGCTCAATTATATAATAGCAAATTCTACATTTTTTTATTGATTAATATAGAAGGTACAAGTAATAAATTCAAAGATAAAAATATAAAAAACAAAGAATTCCAAATACTTTCTATAAATTTTTATGAAATAATTTTTCAAAATAAACTAGTAGTTACTTATTTATTTATCTTTTGATTATTAGGAAAATAATTTTAAACACTTTATAAAATTATTTTTAAAATGAGCTTGTTGACACATATTCAAGAAAAAAATTATTTTTATAATTTATAATAGAAATATATTTTATTATATTGAAAAAAATTTTTAAGAATTATAAAAAAAAATATTTCTTAAATAAGTTTTTTAAATCATTTATATCATGAAAAAGTGTTGGCTAGAGCCATTTGAGAAATAATTTTATAAAAAGTTTTAACTATTTAAAAAAGTATTTAAAAAGTTTTTAAATAAGTTTTTCAAATCATTTGAAAAATATTTTTTAAATAAGTTTTTTAAATCATTTGAAAAATATTTTTTAAATAAGCTTTTTAAATCATAAAAAAGTGTTAACTAGAGCCATTTAAAAAATAATTTTATAAAAAGTTTCAACTGTTTAAAATTTTTTTTAAAAATATTTTTCCACTTCGAATTTGCTACCTGGGAAATAGAAGATCTGTTAGTACAATAAGGGAGGGAAATAATTAAGAAGTTCGTACAAGTTTTTAATATCATTACATTGATGAAACAACAATATAAATCTCAGAAAGTCATGCTCTTACGAATTAAGAGGTCCAAAAGTTCCGGTAGAAATCTTGGTGTATTCAGGGTTCTTTCAAATTTGATCATTTTTCTATTTTCTTACAGGATCTGAAACAGATATTACAAAATTTAAACAATAAATCAAGAGAAAAATTATTGCAATCAATAAAATATATTTCAACGTCCCTATTGCACCGACCAACCGTTTATTGTAATTATCTCAGAAAATTTAGTTGAATGCTGTTCAATGTAATACAATTATTTTTTTCTGCAATGATTATTTTGACTGCATAGGCCTAACTTAATGTATAACTATGCAGTGAAGTTTGATTGAACATATCTCAAATGTTCACAAAAGCTCGGAAGCTCCCTTAAATCACCTAAACTTTTGAAAGTTGGTTCTTCCAACATTTCAATAGAAATATGTCTTCCATTGACCCATACCTGTACCTACATAAAGATGAATAAAACAAATAATCTCTGGAGGCTTTACTAAGTAATTTATTACATAAGCTGAGCATGCTTTTAGAATATAAAAAAACTCAGATGTAACTGTGGCTTAAGGGGATCTTTTCGAAATCGTATTAAATGCTGAGAACATCTTTTTTCAGCTCAAATGGTCTATCGGAATCTGCAGGCTGAGATAAGATATTTCTGATATAGCTGATATGGATGATTGAATGGTTGCTACATTCAAGCTTAGAGTGGATAAGATAAGATAAGATAAGATAATGTGTTATGCTAATGTTTGGAGGGGTGATTATACCGCTGGTAGATGTCAGAAAACAACTTTCAGTTTGACCATAACCATCTATAGTCTGTCCAAGTAAAGAAGACCCTCTGACAAGATGAGAAAATGACTCCAGCTTGGTTGTATTGGTTCAAAAAATATTGATTTGGTCTCAATAGATAGGAAACATTCTGATCTACAATTTGTGAACAAATCAATATTTTTTGAATCAATATTGACCTAGCTAGAGTCATTTTCTCATCTTACCAGAGGGGCTTCTTTGCTTAGACAGATTATATCAATTATTTTAGTATTGATAGATGGTTATGGTTTGACTATTGGCACTAAGCTCATCTCAATCAATTTTCTATCGATGGCTCTTAAAATCGATGGATCTTTCTTATTGAAATGTGTACTTATTACATGGAATAGAGAATATTTGTATTTGAATTTATGAATCAAACGACCTTGGTGACAAGACCGGCGGCAATTGTGGTGCCGGCGCTCCTGAGCATGAGCCGGCCGAGCTCCTTGATGTTGCGGTAGAGTTCGACGCAGACAGGCCGCGACGTCTCAATGATGACCAGTGCGGTGGTGTTGCGCAGCAGACAGCGCGGCCGGCGCTTTACCACCTCGCCGGAGCTTTTGTGCAGTTGCGCCACTAGTTTTGTGATCACGGCCGGCTCCACTAGCGACTGCTGGTGCAGCACCACCTGAAAATCACGAATAATAATCACATATAATGGCAACTATACCTCATTCACAAGGTAGACAAACCCACACAGGGTGGCTAATGTTGCGATGACAAAGCAACCTACAAATCGTAAAAAGTTTATTTATTTGAAATGATACATCGATGAGGGCATCAGTAATCATTATCATTATTATCATTATCATCAGTAATCTCATTATTGCCCGTATAACTCGTTTATTAATAATGGTTCGAAGGTAGTTAGGCAATCACTCCATACTTACACGCACACACTAGCAAAAAGTTTGTTTATTTCGTCTAAAGTGATCGTGATTGAATAAAGATTAAGTAGATCATGTAAATAAGTAAAAGATTAAATAATGGATTCCTAAGAGGCATTCTCTACTAGTGTGAATGAACAGATGAACAACTTTGAATTTATTCTTAACTGATGAATTCTTATTCATGTGCATGTGTAATTCTTATTATTTGAGAATTCATTAGTGCAGAATTTATTCAATTTCGTCTTTATAGTTCATTAGTTCAAAATAGAGAACGAAAATGTGTTTGATATTCATTCGTCAGTTTCTTTATCAACAACTAATAATAATAATAATAATCTTTATTGCATGAAATTTGTACATTACAAATTAAGGCAATCGTCAAAGAATACAAGAATATGTTAACACATATAGGTCAGTTATAAATCACAGTCAAAGTTACATAAAAACAATTAAAATTCACTATTTGTCCATATATTCCTCAATTGAATAGAAACCACCAGTTATCGAAAATTTTTCAAGTTGATCTCTAAATTGATTCTTATTCGCTTTTAAAGTTTTTATTTGGTTTGGAAGCTTATTGTAGAATATTTTGCCCTGATATAACGGATTTTCTTTGATATATTCAAATTAATAACGGAAAAATAATAGTTACTAGCTGCTCTTGTAGAATAGTTATGGATGTTGGTTGGTAGAGGATTATTATCAACGGTACAAAGGATAGTCTTATAGATAAACAAACAAGGAAACGTAAGGATGCTATTGATTTTAAAATAGTCTAGGTAGGACTGATATCTTGTCAGTTTATTCATGCATCTAATAGCCTTTTTTGCAATGTGAAAATGTTTCTTACATTTCTTTCAGAAGAGTTGCCCTCTTCTTGAATAGGGCAAAAATACCTCTTTTTGAAGAGGTATAAATAATACCTTACTTTTGTTTTCGAGACTAAACAGGTTGAACCAGGGTAGCTTTTTCATTGCATTCACTCACAGGAAATCCACATGCTTTATTACATGATCATTGTCTGTCTGTATACTATTGTAGTTATTGATTTGTTGTGATTAAATAAAATTTTATTTAATCTAATACATGTACTCACGGAAAATCCAGACGTGATCGGTACAGTTGTGTTGAATATGACGATTCTGGCCTCCATTTTACAAGTGACCGGCGCCGGCTGCGTGGGGTCGCTGAGAATGTATCCGACGGCGATGTTCTGCTGGTCGATGTTGGCTATTGTCAAATTCACGTAATCGCCGGCAAACGCCGACTGAACTGACACCTCGTCGATGGACAGAGCTGTAATGGAAAGATCAAAAATAATTATTTCATTGCTTCCTTTTTACAACTGTTAGGGTGCATTCATAGTAATTTAAAAGATGAAGATGAAAATGTAATTAAGGATGATATTCGATACGACACAGTCCCGACAAAAACATTAACAACATACAAGCACACGTCATAAGCAGTCTCTGCTACGTCGTTTATTGGTTACAGTTTGTTAATTTCGCCTCAAGTGATCGTTAATAGGGTATAGCTGATGATATTTATGAAACATTTCGTTTGAAAACGTAAAGACGACGTATTAACAATATTTATGAAAATAGTGTAGTTTCATTTTACAGAAACAAGAAAACTTTTTGGTTAAAAACACAGACTATTGTCCAAAACGTCTTTATACCAAATTTTGATTAATAAGTTTAAAACTATATAGGTTATATTTTTTCGCAGCACTTCGGTCAAGAATTTATAGTCCAGGAGAAATACCATATTATAAAAATTTTGAATTTAGAGTCATAGGATACTGCAAATAGAGCAATTCACAAAATTTTTACACAATTTCTTATAAAATATTTAAAAAAAACTGAAAATTTCGAGCCGATAGTTTGGCTTGTTACCTTTGACAGTGGCTGTTTCATTGAGCGGTTGAACGAGAAGTTTGTCGCCCTGCTGGACCATGCCGGTTTCAACTCGACCGGACACACAGAAACCGGATCCGGTGCCTTTGAAAATATCGTTAATTGACAGCCGGAACGGTTTGGTCACTGGCCGTTCCGGGCACTTGAATCGATCTGAAAACAACAATGCACGTAGATTAGCTTTCCTGCGCTCAGGCTTATACCTCTGCAGCTCTACCTCTCCTGTATTTGTATAATTATATTTATGTTTATGCTATTGCATAAAACTCAAGTATTATTTATTTTGTATTCCTACACCCTACAGGAATTAAATTGGATTTTGATTTTGACATGAATTAAATTTCATCAGTGAAGCTTGAACTAAAACCCAAGTTCTTATCTAAAAGAATGGATTCTAACGAGAAACCGATTATCAATTATTGTTGGTTTGCATGATTATACAGTTCGATTTTCATCATATAAGTACTATAAAATTGACGTATGTAATCGTAATCGTTGTAATTGTGAACATGAAACTCTAATTAAAAAATTCTAATTATTTCAGTCACCTATGATATCCAAGAGACATGGCTCCGTGTAACAGGCAGAGAGCCCATTTATATTAGTGCATTTGAATCTTTATCATGAATATTCAATTCAATACAACTCATTTATTAATGACATGCATTGCAATCAACACTTTCAGCAAAAGTCACATTCAAAAATAGAACAATAAGGGCGCAAACTAAAACTATTGTCATTATCACATTAAATGAAATAATTCTATGTATTTCCAATTCATAACTGTAATGAAGTGGAAATGGATCTTCTTAATACATATTCAAGTTTCCAATAAATTTGGAAGCAATGAATTCGAATTCTAAATATATTTCATGATAAACACGGTCCCGTGTAAAGTCTGTCCAAGCAAAGATGAAGACATTCTAGCAAGATGGCATAATGACTCCAGCTCGGTCAATAGTGGTTAAAAAATTATAAATTTGGTCTCAAAAGTTGGTCATATATTTTAAAAATTTGATACAAAATTTTCAATTTTGAACCAATATTGAACGAGCTGGAATCATTTTCCCATCTTGCCAGAATGTCTTCTTTGCTTGGACAGACCATAGCAGGCAGAGAACACATAGTACTTGGTTCATAGGCTATGCATCCCATCTCATGGAAGCAATAAATTCGAAATATATTTCAGTCACCTATGACATCCAAGAGACACGGTCCCTTGTACCAGGCGGCGAGCTCGGCACTTGTGGGAGCCGCGGTGAGATTCTCGCCGGTGAGGCCACTGCACGGCACATACGTGACGTCACTATCTCTGAAGCCGGCCTGTTTCAGGAAGGCCTGCAGCTTGCCCACCACCTCTTTGAAGCGCTCCTCCGACCACGAAACTGTGTCCAACTTGTTCACAGCCACACATAGCTGGTTCACACCTGCAAGTCGATTATTGAGAATAGAGAATTGATCTATTTATTCATGTGGACAACAACAAAAAATTCTAGCTTATTAAATCTATAGATCTAGGGCGTCACAAATCTCAGTAGATTTTTTGCCTCCCAATAACCCCATACAGGAATAAATATGAAGTAACTAAAGTCATAAGACTTACCTAAAGAACGCACCAATAGAGCATGTTCTCTCGTTTGTCCTCCACTCTCAAATCTGTAAAAAAATGAAAAATATTCATTCCATCATTGACACTGATAGTTTACCTTATTACATTCAATACAATACATAGGTGAGTACATCCTATAATGGAAATGTACATTATAATATTTAATAATAATGCAACTCAAAGTTAGGTTGACAGAAGACTGTTCGACTATACAGTTAAATTTATTGGAATTGTAACAATTACCGATGGACTTTAGCTAGGTACTTCTTCAAATTAAATTGAATCTATATGTAACTGATACATATGAAATAAAAGTAATATTTAAGGGTCAGATGATCAATTACCCAGTTTCGAATTCACCGCGAGTTGCGTCTACAACTAATAGAGCAACGTCAGCTTGAGCGGCACCAGTTATCATGTTGGGAATGAAGTCCTTGTGGCCGGGGGCGTCCAGCAGAGTTACCCATTTACTTTTCGTCTCGATCTGCGACTGACCCACATCCATTGTGATTCCTCGGCTCCTGCCAAAAACAAAACATCAATTCACTCTTTATTACTTTCCCATTTTTCAATTGTCTATCTACTCTTTAATCTTATTCTTTCAATTGCCTCTCCACTCTGTAAATTAATAATCGAGCAACTTAAATGCTTTAACGTGAATCGATTGCCTCAGCACTCATTTATTTATATATTCATAGATATAAATTATCTTCACAGATATATATATTATATTCATCACTTTATTCTCTATGTACAGCTTGAACAGAACTGTTCATCTGCCTATTTTACTGACGCCAAAAAGTTTTGCGGTTCTGTCTGCTCCTTGTGAGCTCCAACAGCAGATGGTGTCAATAGTTAGAGTTGTCATTCAGTTGCCAAAAATGCCTTGTTCAGTAGTAGTGATATTGTGGTGGTTATACAATATACATATTAGACAAGGTATTGTCAGACTCAAGACTTATTAAAAATTGGGATAACAGTTTGGTTGATACACCATTATCAATCTCTGGTAAACCAGATTTCATTTAAGACAATAATGCTTTGCATCAGCTGTTAGTAGGTTACACCAAGAAAAAGCAGACTATCAAATCAAATCAAAATTTTAAAAAATAGTGTTGAAATTAAATAAAATGGTGTTAATTGTACTACGGGCCGGTTGTTTGTAACTTCGTTAAGTAACGCCGTGATTAGCCTGGATAACGACATCTTGTAGCAACGGCAAACTAACTCAATTCAAATAGAGAATATAAACATATGAATTATTAAAAAGCCTCGAGTTTCAATACTTTCATTTACAAAACTCGATGACACATCATGTACAATAAATTTTATTGCCTAAAAATATTACTAACCTTCAAATTCATGAATCAAGTTAAGATTTATTATCATTGAGGCGATGATATGAATGAGGTTATAGAAAATTTCAATGGCGGTTTTTTTCAAATTTAACAGGTCAGCAGCTGGTTAATTAGAATTGAATACTAATTTCACAGTACTAAACTAACTTAATCGGCCAGAGTTTGAGGCGTTAAAAATTTTAACATAACCATCAGCTGATGATTAAATTTTCAATATCTGAAAACAATAGCAGATTAAGGTTTTCGATTTTTGTGGTACTACCAACCTGACAACAATTAAGTTGTATTAGCATGCAATTTCCAGATCATGTTTTTGTTTTAATAAATAAATCATTTATACAATAATGAGATAATTATTGACTCAGATATCTATTTTGAATAAGTACATTTCAATACTTTATTCATTTGAACGTTTTTCCACTTTGACACGGTGAAATAACGCTGATTAAACGTACGTGCAACCGGCCCTAAACCGCTTAAATTCGAGTTCAAAAAAGCACAAACCTCTCTTCGCCAGTCTCATCCAGAATCCAGGCATAGACAAAGGACTGTTTGCCCAACTTCTTGCTCTCTTGTTCGTACTTGTGCATTGTCTTCTGATTGACATGTCCAAGCCTGTAGAGCAGATGACCCATGAGCGTGCTCTTGCCGGCGTCCACGTGACCTATAGTTACCATGTGCAGCTGCTCCTTAGCGTTGGTGCAGCGCTTCTTCCATTCTTCCTCGGCTTTTGCACTCCTGATCATCACCAGAATATAACATTAGAATATAGTTATCGTATTTACAAGAATACATGGACATCGTAATTTGATTAGGATTTATACCAGTTTGAACATCATCAACACATTTGCTTAAAACACTTGCTATATCAAGTCGCAAATGTAACAATAAATTTAAAAAAAATTGAATAGTAATTAAACAAATTTGGAACAACACTTAACTATAATCGAAGTTGAATTGAAGGACGTTTTTCATATTGAATACGTCACCTTTCCATCGTATTGAATCTTTTACTTGTTAAATTTTAACCGTCTCTTGTATCCTATTTATACTTGGTTGCTGAGTCACCGGATTATATATCATGTGAATTAATTACAGTATTTAATCCATTTGATTCTCCAAAACTTCATTATCAGGCTCTCTTCCCAATTCACGATCACTTGAGACGAAATAAACAAAATTTTTGCGTATGTGTGTATGTAATGGTAGGTCGTCTTCTATGCGAAACAGTCGGCCGCAATCGAACAGCTGACTCTTGTCTAGAACTGTGATTGGCTGTAGTCCGACTCTTGTCTTGTCTCAAGACTCTTATCTTGAGCTAGGATTGGCTACAGCTGTTATGAAATGTGGCCAACCGTTCCGCATAGAAGAAGACCTTCCATTACATGCAAACATACGCAAAAATTTTGTTTATTTCGTCTCAAGTGATCGTGAATAGGGAAGAGAGCCTGATAATGATCTTAATCAAATAGATTAAATGGTACTCTAATTAATTCACATGATATCTAAACCGGTGACTCAGCAACTAAGCATAAATAGGATACAAGAGACGGTTAAAATTTAACAAGTAAAAGATTTAATACGATGGGAAGGTGACATATTCAATATGAAAAACGTCCTTCAATTCAACTGTTTCAAATGCGATAATCTTTCCCTCGTAACCAGTATCCAATATAACATGAAGGCCAATATAAAAGCCAGCCTGCCAACTCTGGATCAGCCTATAACAATATAACTATTATTTTAGGCGTTTTTTCTTGATCATAATCATTTAATTGTTACAGAGTATGCTGTGCTCATAATCAGATAAGCTTCAAGACTCGCAGCTTGTCACAGCAGGGATGATACTGCAACAACAGAAAGTAATTAACTGGGAATAGCAGGACTAATGCGTGCTTTCTCATTCAATTGAGTAAGAATATTGTTGAGAGTGCCAAAGACATTATCATTTTATTGCTACAGAGGATACTGTTCTCATTATTAGATAACTGCAAGACTCACAGCAGAGATAGGAATAAACGAATAAACGGAAAATACAAGGACTAATGGGTGTTTTCTCATTCAATTGGGTAGGAATATTGTTGGAAATGACAAAACATGATTAATTTATTGTTAAAGAGGATTCTATGCTCACAACTAAATGAGCTGACATGATTTTCAGCTTGACTTGTGCCACTCACGGCAATGATGATGATTCATAGCAAAGGAAAACTTAAATCGGATGACCAATGCGTGTTTTCTCATTCAACATGGTAAAAATATTGTTAAAAATATCAATTACATAATCATTTTATTCTTACAGAGGATGCTATTGTGATACATGAGCTGACACAACTTTCAAATTAATAAGCCTCTCATAGCAGGGATGATGCTACACAGCAAATAGTTGACAGGAAAAAATACGTGTTCTCATTCAATTGGGAAGGAATATTGCTGAAAATACCGGTAACATCAACATTCCAGTGTTGCAGAGGATGCTGTGCTCATAATTAGATTGGCTGACATGATTAGCTCACAGTTTCTCAAAGCAGGTCAGTGCATGTCAGTGACCAATCCTAGTGTCTATTATCGTGTTTGCTACGACGACTCACATAAACTATTAAATACCTGTTTGAATGTGGTGTTTTTTGTACTGTGTCTTTATCACTAATAGCAGAAGACTGAGGCTTCCTTTCAGGTTCAGGACTTTGTGAAAGAGATCTATTCGCTTCGCCGGTTTTCAAATTACTAATATCTGCAATCAAACAAAAATGTAATCATCTTACACTTATTACACTGATTTTTTACATTAGAACTCAATTTTTGGTAAATATTTTTAATAAAGCTCTAGGAAAAATGCATTTTTTGAGTAGTCTACTGTATCAAAATTTCAACAGAATATCAAATTTATCATTTCAAATTTATCAAATTTATTCAAGAATAATTATAAACTTAGGTGAGTGCAACAGACTAAGCCCAAAACTGCTCCTCTACCAATTTTCACAACAGTCCAAGATAATTTTATCATGATCATTAAACTTAACATAGCAATTTCTCACTCCCAAACAATTTCGAATTTTGATGAAGTCTACTTTCAAGTTTCAAAAATAAACAGAATAAATGGATATAATTCTAATATAATCAAGGACACTTTCTATAACTGTAAGTATATTTGCTGACAAGTAAAAAAAAAGATGAAAGTAGCCTAGAATAATAAGACTGAATCTCATTCTTAGTATAGTCTGTCCAAGCAAAGAAGACCCTCTGGCAAGATGGAAAAATGACTCAAGCTCGGTCAATTTTAGTTCAAAAGTAATCAATTTAAACTTAAATTGTAGGAAACAATTTGATCTACTGTTGAGACCACATTTATAATTATTGAACAAATATTGACCAAGCTGGAGTCATATTCCCATCTTGCCAGAGGGTCTTCTTTGCTTGGACAGGCTATAGTGTAGCTGGTGGCACAAGCGATTGCGAATATTGATTCTCAGCTCTGTTAGGATAGTTAAAAGCAGTCTTTGAGAGCGAATCAGTACAGCAGAGGTCGCTATCACATTACGATGTAGGTACTCTCGCAGACAGCTCGCCGACTGTCGTGACAGAGCTGAGGATTAATAAGTCATTCGAAAACCGCCTTAATTGTTGACACAAGCAGCTATACAAATGAGCTTCAAGTCTGGTCGAGCTAAGAGGACAGTCTGGCACAATAGGGAAATGACACCAGTTCGGTCAATATTGGTTCAAAAATTATAAATTTGGTCTCAAATTGTGGAAAAATTCTACTCTTCAGTTTGAGACCTTTCGAACCAATATTGACCGAGCTAGAGCCATTGTCCCAGAATCTCTTCTTGGCTCGACCAGACTACCATAAAAACGTGAGATTTAAGTGAACAAACTATAGTTGAGAGTTATAGTCTGTCCAAGCAAAGAAGACGTTCTGACAAAAATGACTCCAGCTCGGTCAATATTGGTTAAAAAGTTATACATTTGGTTTAAGACTGTGGGAAACATTCTGATCTACAATTCGAAACCAAATTTATAAGTTTTAAATCAATATCGAGTCATTTTTCCATGTTACTAGAATATCTTCTGTGCTTTGAACGACTATAACTACATACGCTCTCCGAGAATAAAAATTTTAAAATAACATCAATTAATAAAATAGCGCCAAACCAAAGTTCATAACCAAACGAATTTCGGTAACCAATGCGAATCTCCCTTCAAATTTCAATGCAAAGTTCACATTCGTTGCCGAAATTCGATCAGGTGTGACTTAATGTAGCCTACTTACCAGCCTTGTTGCTAGTAGGTGTACCAACTGTTTTATTCGTCGATGGAACCTCGAAACCCTTAACTACTGTGCTCGATTTGGACTGAATAGCTGCCACTTTTATCGACGGTGAAGGAGCGCTGACAACAGAAGTCTCTTCCAGTTTCAAACCCGAAACTACGGCTGGTGAATCTGTTGAGAACAATAGAAACAGAACATCGCAACGCTTTTTTAGTTCAACTCATTTAACGCACTTTCATTCGTGAAACTGCTGAAATCCTCTTACGATTCTTCACTGGTATTCCATTATTAAAATTGGGTGGATGTACAGCCTTTATTCCGTTCCAAGGCCCGTATGCTAAACCTAATTTAGAACCAAATTTGACCAAGATTACATTTCTGTCTGAGGGTGATACCCACATAAGTTCTTGGGCTTGAACGTGGATAATAAAAGAGATGACGACTACTTTTTAGGTACTCGGTACGTTATCGTCTTCTCCAAAAGACTAGGCTAAATCAAGCTATATAATAATGTGTTCCATTTGAGTCAGTTGATGGTTTCCTTTGATGGTTCAAACCAGAATTATAGTTGAAATGCTATTATTATGCACATGAGCCCAAGAAAATTAATAATAAATTATAGTTTTGTGAAAAAATGTTGACTGGACTCTAGTGATTAATTCATTTTGGAATTAGTCAGACGCTAGTTGATAATTTTAGAAGTTTTAAGAATAAATTTTCAAAGATTGTTTGGTTTCTGGAATCAAATTAGTACAGTCTTACCTGAACAATAGTCCTACCTGAACAGTCTTACCTGTATATTCTTACCTGAACAATATTAATGTAATAGGATGAATTTTATTTTGAGCCATTTCAAAGGAACTCAGAAGTATTACCATGAAAATCACAGCCACGATTTAGTAAAGCTTTACGATTGCAGTTGAATAAGTTTTAAGATTGTATAGACCTTTCTTCAAAAGCTACTAAGATGTAAAGATATAAAGACCTTTCTACAAAATTTTATCATCACAGTGAAACTTATCATTTTCTGCGAGACAATAGAGGGGATATTTAGTCTGATATAAAATTTTAATAAACACTACGACTAGATTTGTTACATTATATATTAGTTTAAAAAAACAAGATTCTCGTTATGATTAATCACCATAATAAATATCTGGTGAACTCCATACATTTTCTATCCCTACAAAAGTAGGAATTACACAAAGTAGGAATTATTGACAATATATTTACACCTATTATGAGTGATAGGATTGTAAAAAGGCTAAACGGAACATAAAAAAGTTTAGGACTAGTTAAAGTTTTTTGGGAAGGTTTATCCATTTCAAAATTATCAGAAATTGTCCTAACCAAAGATTTATTGGAACATTGAGATACCAATAACCGATATCTCGATATTTTAATAAGGTAAAGACAATTTCTAGTAATTTTATTCAATAAAGTTTTTAGTATTACCGCAAATGCAATGAGGTTAAATGAGTGAATATGCATAGTATAAAATTAACTTCACAAAATTTTATTAAAAAATTCCTTTTTATTGATTCTTTCAAGATACAATGAGATATTACTCTTTCATTTTTGTCATGAATAATAAACCTTAGACTCATTATTGTAGGCCTGCCTAATAATTAGAAAATGCCTAGAATTACAAAATGATGACAATTCGATTTTATAGAATAATATCTTTCTCCAATAATCTTATTGTATACAAAGCATGTAGTAAGCCTGTGCATCACTCCAACTACAGTATTTGGTCAACTTACATGATAACAATGCTTGAGAAATCAATCTTTGAATCTACAAAAGTTTTAATGGAAGAATGGTTGATTCTTTTATGTTTGCATTTGAGCTATCCTTAAAAGAATTGTTCATGGAAAAACATCATACTTCAATAAAAAATTAGATCTCTGATTATGATCAATATTTTATCTATTGCATGGTTGAAAATAATTGAAATCAGAGAATAGGAAATATAACAACAAAAACAAAAATTTTAATTTGCTGCAAATATTGTCTTAAGATACAGTCATCTTAGAGATCATCTTAGAGTCATCTCTAAGAGCTGATCAGTCGTGAAGTTTACAAGAAAATCTTTTGATTAAAAAAGAGAACTATGAATTTTCAAAAGTTATTATTGTTAGCTTTAATGTGCAAGGACATCAATTTCTAGTTCATTATTCATAATGAATTAAATTTGAACAAGAATTATAAAAATTCCTATCAAAGATTATGAAGGTTATTCACAAAAAGCCCCGTCAAATGTTCGAGCTCAATACATATCTCAAGACTGACAACTAAAGTTCGTTATTAATTAAGCAACTCAGTTCAAAAAGAAAAAGAATTAGGAAAACGATAAATCTTTCAAAGATTGAATGAAGCGTAGAGTCAGTATTTTTTGTATTTGTTAATATGTTTATCCGATAATATGAGAAAATTTTACAGATTTATGATGAGAGATTTTCAAGCTTTCACTATCAGGAACATTTAGTGCAGCCAATAGATTAGTTGAGGAATAGTTTTGGTCGTTACACCTTTTTAATTGATTGAATAAATTATTATAAAACTACCTAAACCCTATAGATAGCACATGGATGGAACACTACGACCCCTCAACAGTAATACAAAATAAAAGTTTCAAGCTAAAGTTTCAAGCACAATTTAAGCCGGCATCTGAACTAAATGCAAGAGAAAACATCACAAGGTAGAATAACATTGTGAGTGTAGAGTTATATCAAAGCTTTATTATTATCACTTAGATCGAAATATAACATTTCTTGTTGACAAGTTGAAAATTTTACAATTTTCCAAATAACCTAACTACTTTAGGGTCACCAATTTTTACGAAATTTGCGAATTTCATCGTCGGGCGACAACACGTCAAAAGCGAAGCGTTCAACCGTACTGTCAATGACTTCTGGGGCACAAACAAACTCTCTACAATCACAAGCAAACGTCTTGCAGATTATTTCGCCGAAAGGAGAGCAGGAAAGTTTCTGGAATTCGTTTTTCACCATCACAAACTCAGTGAAAATGTTTGCTCTCACATCTTCCAACAAATTACTTTGTACATTGTTCGATGAGGGTTCGGGTTGTGACTCGTCAAGAGTTGAAATTTTTTCATCGTCAGATGGTGAACGTAAAGCCGCCATTAAATCGATAACAAAGTTGTTTTTAGTGACAGGTTTACTACTAGAGTCGGTTTCATCAACAGTCAATTTCTCAAACTTCAAGGGAAGGTAATCACTAGCAATTTGATCGCTAACAGAAGAGTTGGAAAGAACGGGGTTTTGTTCGGAATTGGAGAGAACGGGTTTTTGCTCGGAGAACGATCTACGTTCACTTGGGTTACGACAGCGTTTAGCCAGCGCTGCTAGGGACGAAGTTCTACCAGGAGTACACACTGAACGCGGCTTGGGTTCAGAGGGGGGCAATTTAGAAGAGTTGACACTCTTGACTTCACTATTGGTTAACGTACTTTCAAGTTTACAGACGATGTCAACCTTTTTATCTTCAATCATATCTTTATTTTCTGATTCTCTACTACTCGTTTCACTACTGTTCACCAAACTTTCTAGTTTAAAAACGTTCTCAACTTTTTTCTCTTCAACCAAATCTTTATTTCCTGATTCTTCACTACTATTTTCACTATTGTTGTTTACCGTAGAAACGTTCCCAATCCTTTCCTCACCAACCTTATCTCTATTTCCCGATTCTCTACTACTTGCTTCACACTCTACAATCTTTTCAACCGGTCTCTCTTCAACGCTGCCTCTCGATTTGTTTGCATCGTTTGCACTCGTCTGTTTATGCTTCATTTTCAACGCTTTCAAAGACGAGAACCCAGACGCACGCGTGGTCGAAACCATAATTCTATTAACGGGTTTTTCATTGTTTTCCAAGTTGACCGACTTTTCCCGATTACTGACAGTTTTCTCTTTGCTTTCCACGAGTACTGGCTTGAGAGGCGCGACCGACGCCGCTATCCGCTCGGCAGTTGACATTCGTTTAGCAACTTTTCTCAAATTTCTATCACAATCACTTGACATAATATTGAAATCATCTTACCTTCCACATGCCAATCCACACAGTTGCCGAAACGACCGATGCGCCACACGCCAAACCAACATGAAACAAATGCAATCAGATTAGAAATATGATAATGGCGAATGTGATTTTCTATAAATTGAAATTTTTATCAAGGACAAGAGTCTATGCCCATTTCATGACTATAAAGGCGCGTATCGACAGTCCGAGGCATGTGCCGCGAATGCCTCAAGGTACAGTCTGTTCACGCAAAGAAGAGTCTTGCTACTACTACTAGTCTACTATCTACTTCAATCTCCAGCTCGGTCAATATTGATTCAAACATTATTGATCTGGTCTCAATTCTCAATTAACATTTCGATCTTCAATTCAAGACCAAATCAATAATTTTTGAACCAATATTGACCGAGCTGGAGACTGGAGTAAAGCAGCGTATCGTATGTGCCACACATGCCTCGGACTGTCGATACCGGGTTTGCTAGCAGCCAGGCAAACGCGGTACACAATTCGCAGCGAGCAGTGCCTGTTGCCTCGCAACGCACAACTAACAATTCTACAAACTAACTTCAAAATTGTATCTCATTCCTATGCATTTTTGTGATTGAGAATCCTATTTGGGTGCAGAAGGTTATAATAGGCAATAATAAACATCGCCTTAAATTTTTATCTACTAATTGAGCACAAACTAACCTCTAAAGTCCAAATTATCAATTGTCAGAGCTTAGTTGCTTTGCCTCCCACTTGATGGCGCTAGTCAATTAGTTCGCGTGCTCGCATTTTTGGTTAGGCCGGTATTACACGATAATAGTTCTATGATCATACCTGATCATATGGAAAAAGATGAAAATATGATTTGCTATTTTCATCTCTTTCCATATGATCAGATATGCTCATAGAACTATTATCGTGTGATAACGGCCTTACGAAAATTGCAGATCACACATATGCCTCAGCCATGAGTTCATACTTTTTTTGCGTCAACAGACTGTACCGCGAGGCATTCGTGGCACATGCCTCGGATTGTCGATACGCGGCTTAAATCTGAATGATTGTCAAGAACTTTTAATTGAATGATTTCATTCGAATTCTCTGAAATGCTATCGATTGGTTAGAAGACTTTTGTAATTGACAAACATTGACAATATACCATCATAGCTGGTAACGTTCGTCATCACAAAAGCCATTACTGCAACATCAAATCATTTCAGAAAAATCAAATTGAATTATTCATATTTGATCTTTTGTATTATTTGGTGATTCTTTTTTTGTTGATGATGATGCCCACATAAGTATTTCATTTCACTTGTGCGTGGGTAATACAGTGTGCGAGGGTGATTTATGAGGCGCATAAACGACCATGCCTCTGGTGGGATTCGAACCCACGACCGCGTAGCGCTAGCGGACTGAAGGTTGTAACGCTCTAGTCCACTCGGCCAACCCGGCCGGCAAATGTTTGGCAAATATATCTTATAACCAAATATTTGGTATCATTGCTAATTCTAAATACTTTGTGCCATCCAAAGCTCTATCGATATTTCGAATTATTCAATATTATAATCATTAATTAATTTTTTGAAGGCAATTTCGAGTACTAAGTAAAACAACAGCATTGTGAAAAACCTTTCCTCATATAATGTCATAATTTAAATAATTTGTTCAATAAACTAGATACAAAGGAGAATACAACAGGCATAACGCCCAGAACTGGACTGAGCTTGTAACTTTTAGATTGTCATAAATACCTACTAAAAGTTGAGTAATATCTCAAGGTACACTGGCATGACAGAGATCATTCAAGATGGAAGAAATTTAAAACATAACAACAAACATAATGGATCATTTTATCCACAATAATGTTGCAGTACCTAAAAATATTATTACACAAATATCGCAAGTATAGATTTTGGAACAGTATAGGTGGGCCTATGTTATTTTGTACAAAATATTTGAAACGATTGTATTAGATTAAGAGTGCTGTACGATAGTCAGCTACTAGCTCTTGGCACAAAATGCAAGACGAAATGTTTTTTTCCAACTTGATCAAAGTGTTTTAAAAAACATATATTGAAGAATTGTAAGCCAATAAATTACTTATTCAATAAAAATTCTAATGCCCGGTTTTTCCAAGCACACTCAAATTTGAGGGACCCTCAAGTTTACTACACTTTACTACATTTCCTATACTTATCATAGAGAATGTCAGCTGTTCATCAAAATTTGAGGGTCCCTCAACTTTGAGTGTGCTTGTAAAAACCCGGCATAAATGTTATAATGGGATGTCTCACCTTTTCCATCCAGCTTGGCTGCAGACTTCGTCTTTGAAACAGGTGACTCTGTAAACACACGAAAATTAACTCAGTGAATAGTTGAAATTCGACAAATAACTTTGGAAATTTTTCATGGCAGTTGGCCTGAAAAATAACAATGAACCAACACACTATTCAGCAATTCTATAACTATTCAATGCAATTCAACAATGATAAAATTGTTGTCAATAGGTACCAGTAACAATAGTTGACAGATTTGAGTTGAATAAAGAGGATTAGACCCTGATAATTAATTAATTTATTTCATCAGAGTAATACAGTAAAGGAGAGAAAAAACAGGCGTTAGCCCAAAACTTCTTCTACACCAATTTTGATTAAATAATGAATCTGATTCTACCAGAATATCCCAGTAACTCTTCAAAGTAAGTAAACAAGTAGCCTATAGGTATGATTAATGGTTCTCACTTGTTTCTTATTTTAAATTAATAACCTAGTTGGTATTTGAAGCCTTTCCACTTGAATAGATACCTTGAAAAAAGTAGCGCCTCTCTACAATCTAATTACTCTGAGTATGTTCTTGATCAAGTAGACTTGACACAAACCGACCATTTGTGATAGGGCCATCATTACTTCATTTATTGAAAGACGAACACACACTTGTGAAAATTATAAGTTACCGTATGTTTCTTGAGCAGTTTGAAACAGAAATTTGTTACGGCAAAATATAACTTGTGTCAAAAACAGATGTTTGTTGTGCCAAAAATGAAGACGTTTTCGTCAGCTCCTTGTACGTGTTACAAGGCTTTACTAGTTATTAGCGATAGCAAGTCATTGGAACAGCTGGCTAGAGTATATTCTGCAGTCAGCTGGTCAGGTACAGTAAAATAGATTACTAGCAGAATACATCAGATGTTGTAACGCAAAAGGAAGAAACAATAGACCGCCTTAATTGGCGGTTAAGTGGTAGAGTGGACATTACTGACCAAACTTCGCCATATCATTTAAATAAAGAATTCTATTAATGTTTGACATCAGCTCCATCTAATTCCTAAGTTTGATAAGAAAAATAAGTATCACCGTAAAGTACCGATCTGTGATTATTTACCCAGGTTGGCAGCAGGTTTGGCGACGACCGACTTTGTCGCCTTCTTCGTCGGCGGCGACTGCAGCAGCGCGTCCAGAGTGCGTGCCACGTCAAAGTCGCACCTCAGAATCGTCTCGTCCAGAGTGGCGTCAGGCAGCGAGTCGCCCACCACGCTCTGCACCTCGTCGCGACACGATCGCAAACGCGCCTCGTCCAAATCGCTCAGCGGCGGCTTCACAAACGAGTCCTTGCGACCGCCTCCCCCGCCTCCGGCCGAGGTCTCTTCATCCTCCTCCTCCTGGATGTCCTCCTCGGTGGTGAGGAACGCAGAAAACTGCGCTGGCTGGCGGCTGTCGCGGTCGTACATGAATGCAGCTGCAATGAAAATTAAAAAAGTATTTAATATTTCTTTATAGTTACAATATAATATTGACCATACGTGAGTGAGGTACAAGATTTGAATAGAGTTTTCTTTCGTCTGCAAATTTATTTTTCCATAAACGTTACAATAAAATAAATAAAAATAATTTTATTGTCAAGAAACAAATAACATATTATGAACAACGTCAAACAATTTACTTATTATTGTAATAAGTTAAATAGCATATTGACCAAACATAAGTAGGGTACAAGATTTGAATAGTTTTATTTTCTTGCCTACAAGTTTGTCTATCTGTTATTCGTCTGTCTTCAAACTGAGACTCCATCTTTTGGACTTGAAAACATCTTGCTGTATTTCCGTTCACCCTTTTCCATTACTCTCTTACTGTGCACACTCTCTGTAGCCTATAAAGCAAATAATGTTCTCTAACAATAAGATTATTGTACCAAAAAATGGGCTTTGCGCATCAACGATAAGGTAAGGAACTAACCAACCGTAAGTTAATAATTTATTTAAAATCATAACTAACTAATCTTAGATAACTCACCAATATCAGTATTTTTATAATATCAATATATGCATATCATGCATATGTCAGCCATTATCTGATATAGGTTGATAACTTACTTTTATTGCGTATAAACAAAAACAAAAATATTTCTTTTCAGTTTTACAAATTGCTTGACTTTGTACTTACCATCACTGGGTGACATACTGTAATCATCTTCAACTGAATGGCCGTAAACATCATCGTAGCCGTCATATTCTGAAAATGAAAAATTAGAGCTGAAATACTGGAAAGAGGTTATCTTGATTATCCTTCAATGAATGAAAACAAAGATCTTTAAAAGATGAATTGATTATTTACAATCAATCATGAATCCTGGAAATTAAATAAGAGTGAAAAGCAAGGAAGTGAATGATAAACAAGGAATAACTTATACTTGTTCTTGTTGATAGATGAACTGATAATAAACCAAAAACACTCAATGCTCGAAGCCTACTTACCATCTGAATAGTTCATAGAACGAACAATCCTATGACGAGACATAATTTGGCATTCTTTGTTAAATTGGCAGTGTCCACCAACAAATTTAAGTACAAATCTAAAAAATAGAGCAGTTAATCTGCAAGACAAAATTTAAGAATGTTACCACTATGCAAGTAAGTTTCAAGTGATTACACATTGACATGAAATGTGAAGCTGCACAGTGCACACAGATGAAAATGAAAGTAGCAGTTGTAGCAGCACCAAAATAATATCAGCTGATTGCTGACCTCTGGAACAACAAGGCCAATTTGTTTTGGTGGGGGAAGGAGCACAATTCATTTCCCGCGGCCGCCATTCTACCGCCAAGATTCAAATTACAAGTTTAAAAAAATTGAAAAATCACATCGTAGACCCTTCTCTAATAATTATTTATATTTGTCTCATTTGAAAGTCCTTGAAATTTTAACCTCAGTTTTAGTAACTCAATTAATCGAGTTTTTACAGCCTAAATGTCCAGTCAGTCATAGATGTGCAAGCAATATTTTATATAGCACAAAACATAAAAGTAAAAAATGCGTTGAAAAACCTACTACCTATGTAAGTTGCAGTATATTGAAGTAGACCTATTATATGAAGTGAAGAATAAACCTCTTTATCAATTTTTCAAGAATACAATGATATTAATATTGATAAAGCATATACGGTAGTAATAAAAAAGTTAAAATCATTTAATTTTTATGTTTTGTATTTTTTATTATTTGAGTAATGACCTACGGTACGATATGACTTCCCAATAATTATAAGAGAACTTTATTTTTATCTCTACTTAAGAACTTCATTACAGTACAGGTACTTTTAACACATAGGCTAATATTATACATAATAAACATAACACTTATAATTTGAGATAGCCGCAGAAACATTGTGCCATTTTTAATGTATTATTAGTAATTAGTATTTTCAACAATCTTTTACAAACAGGATATTATTGCTTCATGCATGTTGACTGGATTGATTATCTGTCTCAATTCTATTCTGTTTAAATTGTATTGAATTTTTTAATTTATAATATTATTTTAATTTTTCGTAAAATAAACGTTGAGTTTGCATTCTCAACATGTCATTTTGAAAATTTCACAATTTTTTCATAAACATGATTTGCTGCTATAATTATCTTATTTGAATGATTCAATTTGAGAAAATCCTGAAATACATACATAAAGATGATGAAGTAAAAGAACGGGAAATTTTGAAAAACCGATAGCACTCACAATGGTAAAATAATATGGAAGTTAACGTTATGGTAAAAACTTACCCTATAATATGAAAAATACCTGCCAATAAATTGAGTCTTAATTACAATATAAAAAATAAAATTACGCTGTATCTCAACTGATGATTTTCTTTTCTTTACTCTACGCTTTGATATCTACCGCTACCATATCAATCTCTACCATATCTAATTACTTCATAAGGCTGGTATTCTTCGAATCAATTTGAAGATTTCTTACCAGAAGTTCAATAATGTTTCTTTAATCTTGAAATTCATCTTATCTGGTAATTTAATAGAAACTCAATCAAATTATTTAATAATATAGACAAATAGAATAATTAATTATACAGTTGTGATGACATTTTGATGGGTCTTATTAGAAAGTCATGTCATAAAGAGATTCATATAACTTATGTGACACTTATTATTAATTACTCTCCATGAATGGAACAATTTACTATTAAAATCTAGTTTTCAATAGATTTTATGTTTGTTTCCAAACACATTAGGAGAAATGTAACGCAAGAATGATATCATTATTCTACTTCAAGTTATATGTTACCGGTACCTATTTAAAGTTTGATGTTTATATCTATTTCTTATTCATGTTATTATTATTTTATGTATCATGAATTCATATTTTATGCTGGGAAATAGATTAAGTTGATTTGATTTGACTTTCGGAATTGGAATGTGTAGCCTATAACAATTATATTGTGTACCGGTACCGTATATATATGTAATCATGAAACTGTGTTGGATACCGGTACGGTACTTATTTTGAAAAGCTCGTTACAATAATATTGAGTTTTGAGTTATTACAATAACACTCGAACTATTTTACGTGGCATTGTCTTTATTTATGGATATTGCTCTTTGAAAGATTATGTCACAAGCGAGGTAAAAGAAAAGAACGTCTATACTTATCACTTTAATAAGTATATAATCACTAAATAAAATTCACACAGTTTGTTTGTTATGAACAGTCTTTCATTTCATTTTCAGAAAAACTTGCATTGTAAGATCATCCTTATCTAAAACACTGGCGGGGCTCTTCTACCAGAAAAGTTCTAACTTTGAAGGAAATGTAAGGAAAGTGCCATTTGGTCGCAATCAAACATGCAAACGTTTTGCAAAAACCAATCAGACAATAATCATGAAAAACACTTGAGTCCAAGTAATTCAGGCTCCATTTAGGTGAAAAATAATTACATGGTATCACCTTCTCACTATTGTGAGACCTGTAATTATTGTTCAAATTATTGCCCATCATTTGCAAAGAAAAGAGTAATAACAGGGATAGGAATAATCCAATGTCTTATTCTTCAAGAATAATTTCCAGACAAACGTCGCTTTTTTGCAAATAAGAGTAGTTATCAAGTCTCTAAGATAATTTTGCTTTCAAAAATATATTTTTGTATAACGGTACTATACCATCAAGCAATTAATTTCTAGCTACAGAGTCAGAAATTATCAAGACTATTTTCGCAAAAAGGGTGGTAAAGCGAACACTAGTCATGAGAAAATCATGAGCTGATGTTGTGAGGTTTTCTTCATTATTCTTATAAAAAGGAGTGAGGACTTCATCCTTCTTTGAAAACTGCTGTATTCTTCCAACAGTGTTCATAAGCGTCCACACTGTGGTGAATTTTTCTAAATTAAACATTTTAAATTTTTTAGAATCGTTGAATAAAATAATTCAATAACTCCTTTTCACAACGCTAGCTAATTTTTAATACTGCTTAGCGTTTTATTGTGATTTTCATTCTACAAAACTAATATTTCAGGTGATACACAATTTCTCACAGTTTAGGCTACACTTGCACCAAGAAGGTGAGCAAGATTGAATATAATCGTGAAAATATATTCAAAAGTTGGTTTTTAATCCAAACCATATAAAATTTCTGTGTAAAATTCAAAGAGAGGATATTATTAAAGAACTTGATAAATTATTATAGATTCCATTGAAAAAATAGCTATAATTTGCTCTTCTCAATACATCTCATTATGACCTTATATTTTATTAGAGCATACAAAATAATCACCCTCCTAAATTCAAGAGAAATGAATATGGTATAAGAACGGTGTAAAAATAAATTATCATTTGAATCACAGTTATTCTTCAAATAATTTTTTTCTATGATTTTTGGCGCGGATTGAAAATAAAACGTGTACCTAGGTAGTTTACATAATTTCCTTAGTGTTCTCCTGCTATGTAACCCATCTATATTATTCATTTATATACCGGTAGTTACAAGTAAAGTTGGACACCTTCTAGTTTTATAAATAAAGTAACTTACCTATACCGCATTGAAAACTACATAACTTTTTTAAGCTACAACTCCAATAATTGAAAAATAATGATCTCCTAGTAATATTTGTATTCAATACTGCCTTCAAGAAGTACCTAGCCTACCATTTGTACCGTGTACCGTACTACTTTCTGTAAGCTGTAACTTCTTCATTTCTAAGCTGTAACATTTCTTCCACTTATATATTATTACATTTGAAAAACTAAAAAAATTGTAGTGAAATTACTCACGTTTTCAGCGCTCAGAACATGAATAATTCTACTACAAAGTTTTTAGTTCTTTTAATTTAATTTATTTGTGAAAAAATTTATGAACAACAATTCATTTATTGATATTGCAATTGTGTGGAGCAAACAATAATTGCCTTACACTACACTTCTTGAAGTATAAAAGAAAAATATTATTTTTTGTGCTTAAAACTTGAGTAATTCCAATTCAAAGCTCTTAGCTCTTCAAATTTTATAAATGGTTTATGAATTCTGTAATAGAATAATGGAAGTGATGAGAGGCGTCAAAAATATTTTGCGCATAATGAGCGTCAACGGTCCAATGCGCTATGTGCCGATTCTGCTGATTTCGGTGCTAACCGCTCTTCTCACAATCACCACCGGATTGGCCGTCATCGAGTTCTGGGAACAGAAGAGCACTCGCTTCCTGGCCATCAAGGATCTCAATGTCATTATCACCGTCTACCTGTTTTCTGCTGAATACGCATTTTTCTCAGAGAAAATGCAAGTTTTAGTGGATATCATCAATGAGGATCTACCAAAAGGTGAATGGAGAAGCATTGTAAGGATGTTCAATACAATCCTTTAAAAGATTTGACCCATAATAATTCTTAATTATACCACTTTAGAAGTGGTAAACACATACAAGTGGTAAAAACACATACACCACATAGATCATACATAACCACTGAATTTTATTTTATTTATTAAGAAAGACATTTCTTTGTGAAGAGGCTCTTCATTGATTCAGATGCTGCGGAGACTCTTTTACACTCACCATACAGGCCTAGATAAATATTCCAATTCACAAATCAGTACGGTACTGAATACTTCACGCAATAACATTTAATATGAAGCCATTTTATATCACTCTAAAACGCCGTCGTGTCGAATCTGTAATTTTTCCCCAACCTTAAACATTCAAAATTATGATGTTTATTGGAATATTTTATTATTCTATTATTGTTATTTATAATCTTATTTTGATTTTATTCATTATTACTATAGTGTTTGCTTATTTGTCTGGCTATTAATGCGACTCCTCCCTGCACACGGACAAATCATCCATGCAGGGAGAATGAATATTCTGTAGGGCTGAATTTTGAATATCAAACGAATTTAATAACTGATATTTAATAATATATAATAAATAATCTTCCATGAATATAAACGAATTTTAATTTGAATTTGAACATTACAAAAATGATCTAGCTAAATCTTGAAGGGTTCAGCAAGTTTCTAATTATACAATAGAATGCTGGTACAAATAAATTACGAAATTGCTCTATAATTATTGTGCCATGATGTAGATTTTTTTAAACTTCAAATCCAGTTTTTATATCCAACGTTTTTGTTGTTACACATAGGACTTTTATTTTTATTACATAGGACTTGAGTTTCATGAAACAGGCCTGTTTTACTCTTCTACAGAAATTATTTTATAAAACAGGATCCAGCAGGTTGTGAATTTGCTGAATAATAAATTACATACGGTACTCGTCAAGTATTTTTGAGATAAGGGAATTGTTTTATAGAATAAAGAGTCCTGTATATAATGCAGTACTGCATTATGAAAAATACTCAAGTACCTATGATGAATAGTATGGAAATATTCAAGTACTTTCCAGAAAAAGGAATTGTTTGTTAGCATTAATAGTGAGTTATCTACTGCTGTAATGTGGTAGTATATGAAAAATCAATAATGAACATACCACGGTAATATGGGGCCTACACTGTATGTGAATAAATTATTGGTGTTGAATGAACTACGTTTACAGGTATTTTTTGAGGTAGGTACCGTACCTATTACAGTTTTTATACAGAGCAGGCAACAGAAACGATGTAGCCTTCATAATATATAATTTACTCTTCAGAGAGTTTAATGCCGGGTTTTTCCAAGCACACTCAAAGTTGAGGGACCCTCAAATTTTGATGTAAAGCTGACATTTTCTATGATAAGTATAGGAAATGTAGTAAACTTGAGGGTTCCTCAAATTTGAGTGTGCTTGGAAAAACCGGGCATCAATGTTGAATTCAGAGAATTCACTGTACAGCCTCCTCTCTCTGATCTCTACACCAGAGTTTAAAATTTTAATTCAGAGTAGCCTATACAGATATACAGTCTCTGTAGAGTAGGTATTAGAGTAGAACCTTAAAAGATTCATTCATATGAAAAACAAACGTTTTTCTTGTGAATTCATTTAAATATATTATATAAATGCCATAGCCTAATAACATATAATTAATTATAGTTTTCATTAGTAAATTATATTATATGATGAGTTATAATTAATTTACTCATAAACTCATAAAATGAGTATAATTCACTATCTTGCTTGGACTTGCAAAGTAGATACAGATAGTATAAGCTTATTATACCTTATAGTTCTAAGATTCTGTGATTATGTCTTTATAGAGCCCTAGAACACGCAAAATGAGAAGACATGACATCACAATTTAAAAGGTACGGAATTATATGGGACGGTAAGTCTTCTCAACTTGGGCGAATCTGAAAAAGTACATTAAGTACCTATATACTGGTACACATAAGTATACTGCCATACTGGTATCTGCCATCAGTACATAGTAATACTGGTACCTACATTAAAAATCAGTAATGTATACATCACAATAAACGTTTCAGCTGAACCGTACGAGCTCGAGACCCAGAACGACTCTAATCCGGCGGATGAATATTCGGAGAGTAATGAAGTGAAGGAGCGGCAACACTTGACGCAAACCTACCAGGTGAATAACAAACTATTATGAATACGATATACAACTATTTATATGGTAATGATAATCAATAATTATGCTGTATGGAGGTAGTATAGTACGTTTTGAAATTTTTTGAATGATATGTAATGTAGCCTAGGTATTTGTGATGTATGAAAATGTTATATTGACAATAAATTTATTCTATATTTCAATTTTTCCCAAAATAATAATAGGTATTTCAATTTATAATTAAGACAATAATTTAAATGGAATTCGCTTTTACAAAGTAAATTCTTGAAGAATGCTGAATGCTATTGCAGTATATTAGAATACTCGCTTCGCCCGCCTTCTCCGCCTAGCCAGGGGGCTCCGCCCCCTGCACCCCCGACAGTATCAGCAGTGTCAGTAAGTCAAACAGGCTCGCTTCGCTCGCCTGCATAACCTCTGTCAGAGTAAACTGAGACAAACAGGCTCGCCTGCAAATTCCGTTCAGAAGGGATTCAAAACTTATTGAACACAGCATTTCTAGACCTAATCTGGACCTTTTCCCCAAATTTCGACATTTTCTACCAATTTATTCTCGGAAAATCCAAGAAAAACTCTGAAAATTCCGAAAAATAGTAAAACGCTGATATTGAGCGTAACCTCGGGAACTATATCGGTCATAGTTTGAAACTTGATTCAATATCTTCCAAATTAGTTTATCTATAATCTCGCTGAAGCATTGAATTCACAGTAAGGATTGGTAGTATCAAGGCGGAAGATATGCAGCCCGCAATACATCTACAATTTTGAAAAACCTGATTACTGGCGTAATCTTGAACGGAATACAAAAACATCTTAACACAACATTTCTAGACCTTATCTGAACCTACCTACCAAATATCAACATTTTCTCCCGATTGGTTCTCGAAAAAAGTGAGAAAATGCTGGAAAACTATAGAAAAACTTGAATATTTGGCGTATCCTTGAAAAGTTTTTAAAATCCTTCCTTAGCTCGCGTCTAAACGTCCAACTGAACATGCCTGCCAAATTTGAACGCATTCGGTTCAGTGGATTTTTAGTTCTGGTGATGAATGAATGAATGAATCAGTCAGTCAGTGCCATTTCGCTTTTATAGATATAGATTTCCCAAAATAATAATAGGTATTTCAATTTATAATTTAGATAATAATTAAAATGGAATTCGCTTTTACAAAGTAAATTCTTAAAGAATGCTGACTGCTATTGCAGTACGGTATATTAGAATATACGGTGGCCTGAAAATTTATTAGACTAACTGTTGTAGAGATGAAGAATAATAATTTATAAACAATGTCTATGTAATAATTTATTGACGCTGTTCAACTGTATGAAGGTTCTGAATTATTGTTCAATAGAAACAAATGATAAATAATATAAGATAGCAGGGAAAGAAAATATGAAAAATATATACAAATAAATGTTCTCAGAAAAATATATTATACCAAAATAAAAGTAACCTAAAGAGTTGTTTAAACTCAAAATAATCAATAGTAAAGGTAAGGAACTAAATAAAGTATAAAAAAAATATATGATATGATTTATTCATCTAAAACAGAATAATTATTTTGAATTATATCACAATAGAATTATTCTATTGTGATTCTATTGATATTATTCTATTCTAATAGAATAGAATAATTCTATTGTGATATAATTCAAAATAATTATTCTGTTTTAGATGAATAAATCATATCATCCCTGCTATCTTATATTGTTAGGACGAGCGCCAGCGCATCCACTCCAACCTCTCCTTCGCGCTGAAAATCATCGTGGGCAACCTGAGCGCTGCGCCCCTCCTGCTCGGCCTGGTTCGACGAGCCACCCGCCCCCAACGTCCCTGGGACATCCACCTGCCGCTGGAGCTGTCTCTACCGGCCGCATGGGCCACCTTCCCCGTCTACGTGGTGTTCTACGTGTTGCACGTCGTGTTCTACGTTAGCGGACTGCTCAACACCTACTGTCTGTTCACGGGCGTGAATTTGGCCGCGCACCGTGTCTGCTATGAACTGAAGATGTTGTGTTTGGCGGTGAGCAGCGCGGCGTCGGCGGCCACACCCGACAAGTTGTTCCTTGCCGGTGTGGTCAAGCATCATCAGAAGATTTGCAGGTATATAGGTAGACAATGGCATTTGTTTCAAAAATATTCTGGAAGATTAATAATAGATTTTTCTTCAATTTTTTCTATGAAATTAAATAATACGGTACTCGTATACAAATTACACATTCAGCAAATTACAACTTCCACATTCAGCAACAGATTTTAGTGGCTCAGTGCGAAAAGCAACGAAATTGTGAGTAGGTAACTTACTGCTTGTTGAAGTGAGAGATTTGTATACGTAACGTAACGTGGAAGATGCTAAGGGCCCTAATCTTTTGTTATTTTCTCTCCTTCTTCTTCTTCTTCTTCTTCTTCTTCTTCTTCTTCTTCTTCCTCTTCTTCTTCTCTTCTTCTTCTTCTTCTTCTTCTTCTCAAATAAATAAAAGTAATCCCGCGATGGTTAAATTAACAGTCCTATTGAAAGAGAGTTTATTATTACAAAATTGAACAAATTTGTGAAATAAAATAAATAATAGCCTAATTATTGGATGATAAGAATCATTAATATTGCATTATAATATTATCTTATCATCTTACTACATTTACTGTATTAATATGTACTGTACTTATAATACTGTATTAATAAGTAACTATTAAGTAACTTATTTATAATACTGTACTTACTGTATTTATATGCTCTTTAAGTAGGCTATAACTTGAGAAACCGTGTACAGTACATATAATAGCATACCACATTATGATAAAAGTGCAGCATTATTATTCCATTAAAAATCCAATTTCAATTGGTGTGTCAATACAATATAATTATCCTATCATCATTTCCCTTGATAAAACAGGATTAAATATTTTTTTTTATTATGATAAAAATTTCCATGTATTTTCTACATTTTGAGAGCTAATAATTCTTTTGTTTCAGAACTGTGGAGTTGATTAATCAAAATTGTAATTTCTCTGTCACAATAAGCAACCAATGCATTGGAATACAGATTTGCCTCTATCTATACATGACTGTTGAGGTAAGTTAGATTATAAATCTTTGAAGCTGATTTTTATAAGTATCACACACCTATTAAATACATCATTACTTGGTGGAGGAAAATTTAAAATTAAAAAAAATTATCAATAGTTTTGAACTGGAAGACTTTGTTGATAATTATTATACTTTGCATGATTTTCCTTTTTCAAATAAAAAATGTAGTGTTTAGGCCTAAAGAATATGTGTAGGCCTACTTCTCATAGGAAAACTTTTGCTTGAATTTCAATTGTTTTGAAATTTATTTTTCAGGCTGACAGCATTGGCTTACAGATAGTTTCACTTGCCAATTTTTGCTTCATAGTTTTCATTATTTACCTATATTGCGATGGAGGACAAAGCATCATAAATGAAGTGAGTTTCTTATGACATTTCAACTGCCTTATGATCACTTACCTGAATTATCCTCCATTCACATTAAAGAGTTTGTTTGTTTGTTTATGAGGGTGAAGCCCACATAAGCTCATAGGCTTGTGCGTGGGTAATGAAATGGATGATAGATGACGACTACTTTTTAGGTAGTCGGGACCGACGGCTTATCGTCTCCTCCGAAAGACGGGGTGGTCGTATCTATGTGATTGTGCTGTGGTCAAAAATTGTTCTCCGCTTGGGATTCGAACCAGGGTCCACCTGGTTATCAGACCGGCGCTTTATCACTCCTCCAACGAGCCACCCACACGAGTTTTCGACTACATATTATGTAGGAAACACTATTTACAAAATAAGTTATATTATTCGACGTAGACTATGACTTTCAATAGTGGGGAGACCCAAGAGTTGTAAGACAATACGCTAAATAATATAATAAGTTATAATTTTGAATCTAGTATCAAATTAAATTTTATGTATTCCACTATCAATTACGAACTGCGAGGATAACTCTATTGATTTCTCAGTAGAATTTCACGACATTTGTTGATTTACTTTGCCTGAATATAATTTTTCAATTCTAAATTGGTTGTTTATTCCTTCTGGTACATATATAATATCAATGAATATGTGTGTTTCTCATATAAATAAATATTAAATTTGCTCATGGTTTAAATTTTTTTTCAAAATTTATTTTCCAGATCTTGATACGGGTTTTATGTGTATAACCTAAGTATAATCAACTGTATGTATATAATAATCAACTGATTTCTTCCGTATTTTTTGATAAGCAGAAGATCAGAAATATGTGCTTCTCATATGAATAAATTTGTTTGAATAATTGTTTAAACTGTTTATATTGTTTTATGTGTAATTTATAATTATATAATTAACTTAATTTAAATAATCAACTGATGTCTTTGGTGACCAGAATATCTTGTTGAGAGACTCGCTGGCCCAATGCCCCTGGCCGGGCAAGCCGTTTTGGTTCCGCCGTACAATTCTCTTCATGCTAACCAGAGCCACTCCCGAGCTGAAAGTCAAGCCATTCGGTCTCTACATTCTCAATCTCTCCACATTCAAATCAGTAAGTAGGCCTACCGGTACCATGAATTTCCAAATTTAGAACAATTATCAGTCTATTCAGCTATCAGCCTGTAGATCAATCAATCTTAGGCTGATCAAAAAAAATTATATATCCAGTTCTTTATCACTCTCATCGCCAATATAACAAGAAAAGATAGCGAAAACATGATTCTATATGGTAATATTGATCAATAATAATTGTCAATAATAGAATTAGTCTATCAATATAATAATGTATAATTATACTATAATATAATAATTTATTCTTTATCAATGATAATTCATAGTGTTTTTTCAGAATTAAAATCAATTCCAAATTTGAATGATTAGTTCAAAATTAAATCCTGACATGCTTACATCTCCAAAGACCTCATTATTTTATAATTAATAAGGATAATATGTAACTGGATGTATGTTCAATGGATATATAACTGGATGATTAGGATATGTAACTGGATGTATGATCAATGGATATATAACTCTATGACGAGATAGCTATCTCTCGATATCTATTGATTATTTGAATTTTTAACTTGCAGGTTACATTCTATCAAAAATTTCAAATATGAGAGGAAATTTGATAAAATTCAATAAAATATGGTCTATTATTGATTATTTAGAAGAAAATTTATTCAATTTTCAACTAGAATTTGTGTCATATAAAGACAGCTATGGTTTTCATCACAGTCTGTGTTGTTGGAATAATTGATTATATCATGATTCTTGGATGCTTTTGGAATTTATTATAATAATCTATGTTTCTATTGCAGGTTTTAAACGCTTCCTACACATTCTTCAATATGATGAGAACTCTGAGCAGACAATAAAAATGAAAATCATCGGGAAAAATATCTCATCCCATAAAAAGTTACTGTGAAAACTAAATTATTCAGAAAGATAAAATTTTGATCACGATAGATGTTATTTTGAATTCTAAAATGTAAGGTATATAATACCGTAATACAAAACAAATTAATCATTTATTTTTATTAAACAGATACTCTATGTTACTATACAAACCATATAAAAGTAAATAAATGATGTTAGAATTTTTGTACAATTGTTTGAGAAACCCTCAATAATTAAAAACAAACAAAAAATTAACAGGAATCTTGAAATAAGTTTTTAATTATTGATTTTAAATATTTTGACTCGAATTGTATTATGCAGTGATAGGCATACTTCCATCTCACAAATTTCGAAAACTTCCAATTTCTCATTATTATTTTTTTTACTACGTGTTAAGCTACTGAGCAGAATAAAAATAATCATGATAGGCTTGAAAAAGCGGCTCATCAACACTCCATACTGATAAAAAACCAATTTGATCTTGAAAATGAATATTAAAATATTATAAACATCATACTATATAGGTATAGGTAGTAATCAAGCTCTGATAACAAGCTTGCCTATAAGATTCAAACTCTCAAGAATTGTATCGACTGATATACTGCTGTGCTGTAGATTGATAAAAAATGAACTTTAATTCCTAAAATAATGTCTCTCTTCATCACGAGAGAGACGGCTCTGTTTTATTATCAGTGCTCACAACAAGATTAAACACTAGCTGGCCGATCACTACTCTTTCAAGTGTTATTAATATTCTTCTTCCTTGAAACTGAGAAGCAGGCAATTTAATTTATTGTGAATGCGGGTGCATTTTATTTTCACAAGTATTATAGCGCAATTTATTATAGTGCAGTATCTTCTCTCATAGTGCAAACAGTGAAAAGAGTATTTGTATGAGCGTGTTGAGTTCAGTTGGAAATTTATTCGAAAGCTACACAATGTTGTGAGTGTCAAGTGTTTGGTTATGTGAGCAAATGCTATTTTTTTCTCAAAACTTCAAAAAAAGTCTCACTTGTTCAGTGCAATACTCCTGATTTTTATTTACTGACAACTATTTGTTCCATTCACAAGCAAAATGACTGACAAAATATCTCCTAAATCCACCATGTACGATAATGTGGCCTTTTATCATCAGTACAAATACAGCTCTATGACACAATTACAACGTAAGTAGATTATTTATTTGATTACGTATTAAAAAATATCTCTGAATTTGATTCCAAATTATTCTTATCAATATACTACAGTCCCTACCCAGTAAAAACAGTAACTTACCTACTATGGAGCTATGTATGATCTTGAAATTCCAAAATAAATATTTTTATAGAGGCAGCCGTCGTAGTTTAGTTTATAGTATGTCACAGTTGTACTAATGTGGGAAATCATTCTCTTATAGACATGGAAAAAAGTTGAATTATCAATTATGTTCTAGTTTGTTAGCAGCTAATTATCAGTAGCTAGTATGTTTAGGTAATAAGTTTGCATTCAACATGATTATCATGAAATAATATCATTTCAAAAATCTTCTTGATAATAAACCTATGATATGGTATATTATCGTATAACTTACACAAGGTCAAGGTAGGCCTACTAATCAAAATACAAGGTAAGGTAAGTTGATGCACATCAAATCTACAGGTTTCAGATACGGTAATAGCAAACATGTAGCCTACCGTTCGTAGGCTATGGTAGGCTACCTACAGTACGGTAGCCTAATAGAAGCTGAACCGTGTGTGAATTTGTTTATAGATTGATAAAAATTATACAGATTAATTTCACAATCTTCTACAATATTGTGAATCAAACAAATATAATTTTTTATCAAAAACCTTTGTAGCTAAATAGCCTAATTTTATTAGTTAGCTAATATGGTTTAATTTACTTTCAATAATGTGTAACATAAGTTGTATAGGCAATCTGAAGGAACAATTCTTAACAATAAATTACAAAAAAATTTAATACGGTACATTTCAATACATAACAATGCGTTAGAATACATCACAATTTACAATAAATTATTTATTAATAGCTTATGCAACGGTTGTATTATGGCTCATGGGATACTTTAAAGCATGAGTGATAATAATGTCGAGTGTAGGCCTACATCATCGCTATTTAATCTACGACCAATAATAAATAGCGTGCTCCAAAAATTATAATGCAACTCATATTTTTCATCACTGTTAATGGGTCGAACCGTCGAACCTATAGGCCTACTATACTGCTAGCAATCATGTTAGAAGCTCGAAAAATTGGATACCTATATCACGTTTGATTCGTGTTCGGTACGGTACCGTACAGTATGGTTTCTGTTTGGTTCAGTTTGCATTCAAGTCCGTGTTTGGTTCGTGCTCAAAAGTCGTCCAGTGTTCGGTCGCTTTCAGTTCGGTTCCCGTTCGATACGTGTTGTCGTGTTTGGTTTTTGAACATATATTTTGTTCACTTTTATTATTACTATTTGGAGGCATTTTGAGCGTGTTCGCGTTCGCTCATGTTTGATTAGTGTTTTTCGTTTCGTGTTTGGTTTGAATTCACGTTGCGTTCGGTTTGTGTTTGGTTTCGATACGCTTATAGGCTAGATTGCGTTCATTATTAGAGACTTTATAATATATAGACTTTATTATACAGTCTCTATAGCGTTCGTCGTTTCACGTATTCGGTACGAGTTCGGTTAGCTCTTCTTGAGTCCGCGTTCGGTCACGTTTGATTCCCGTTCGTTTCACGCTCAAGTCAGTGTTCGGTTGGTCGCGTTTGATTCGCGGTTTGCGCTGAAGTCAATGTTCGGTCGCATTTGGTTCGGTTCGAGTTTAGTTTGTGTTCGGTTCGTGTTAAATTTGTGTTTGCTTCATTCGGTTTGCGCTCAAGTAGTCAATGTTTGTATCATGTTTGGTTTTTGTTTCGTACCGTAAATTACGTGTTTGGTTTGTGTTCACATTCGTGTCTCGTTTATGTTTGGTTTGAATTTAGTTCACGCTCGGTCCGTGTTCGATTTGCTTCTGATCAGCAAATTTGCATTTGAATTTGGTTTGATCAGTTCGCGTTTATTTCGAGCTCTGTTTGCATTCGGATCCACGATCACTTCCCTTCGATGCCGTTCGGTTCGTGTTTTCTCTTAGGTCTTTTATTATTCTTTTCGAGTTCGGTTTTAATTCGTCAGTTTGTGTCCTGTTTGTGAATGATTTGCGTTCGCTTCGATTATTATTATTTCTTTATTCGATGTTTATGTGGCTTATGTTTTCGTGTTCGGTTCGAAATCAATTCAAGTTCAAGTTCGCTACGTGTTCGGTTTGCGTTCGTTTCGTGCTCGGTTCACATTTGGTACGTTTTGAATTCAGTTCGTGTTAGGTTCGTTTTTGGCCCGCGTTCAGTATACGTTTGGTTTGTTCTCGATAGGACTACGTGTTCGTTTTAATAATTATTATTTTTGTTTGGTTGGCGCTTGCTTTGTGTTAGATTCGTGGGAGGTTTGCGTATACTCTTTTATTATTTGTATTCGGTTCGTGATCGTGCGCGGATCTCGTATATCAGTATAGGGAGTCTTATTGCTTTTTCAATATTTTCATCACCCTTCCAATACCGAATTACCATGAACATGAATTTAGGTACCACAGAAATAACACTTTTTGTACCCTTCGTGAAAAATCTTGAACTATGATTTCTGGTGACATTATTTAAAATTATTTTTTCGAGAAATCGATTTTGCGATGATTTCAAATAATAGCGCTAAAATTGGTTTGGCAAGATGGCGTAGTGATTTGTTCTATTGAATCCCGACTTCCTGATATGAAAATCCTGCATTTAAGTTATGAGTTCTTAATTGTTTTAATTTTTCTTATTGTCACTGTCCTGATTTCTAAATTATTGTAATTTATAAAAAAAACAAATCTGATTTCGTCCGGTGGCGCTATCTGGAATGCCCCACATTATGTCACTTCTACGGCACAGCTGACTGTGGTAGAAGGAGAAGGGAAGTGAAAATTTCATAATATTCAGTATTCACAAATAATGAGCAATATTCCGCGACAATATTTCTTATTTTATATTTTATTTTATTTATGATTCAGTTTTGAATGACTATAATAATGAACTTGTAGAAGTTTCAAGTGGAATTTGCAATCGGAAACCAACCAATGGAATTTCTTCCGAATTATTCAGAAAGAAATCTATCAATGTAAGTTAACCTATAAAGCAAGTAACCGGACCGGAGGAATAATATAACATTATTAAGTTAATGTCTTTATTATAAATAATTATATTTTAAATTTGAACTGACTTATAGCTTATCAATAATGTTTGATATGTTTCTAGATGCATGATAATTATTATTTGGTCCCGTAGGTTACATCACAAAATTGAAAGAAAAAAAAAACTCTTGGATTGCTTTCATTTTTAGTTCTTGCAGAATTCGCTATCTTCACAACATATAAATATTATTGTTGTCTATTTTTAGAACTCCCATATCTGAATAAGCAAGATATCAAATTTCATAAGTAACTCATAAAGGGTCATTTGTTAAAGCTCGCAGTCTATTCTGTTTGACGTGTCTTCCAATTTTTGATGCCGGTCTTTGTATTGTATTTAACATATTTCCTACCTCCTCAAATTTTAGTTTGATTTTAAATATTTAACATTTTATGAAATTTTTTTTAATCAATAATTTGTCATGCATACTGTCACATTTGTCATACATGGTCGGTAATAGACTAGGTACTTAATAAGTTAATAATAAGAATGGTCTTATTTCTACATTAAATAAATAAATCTACATCTTAAAAATACACCTTATTTATAAATAAATGAATAAATTTTGTATCGTCAATAGCTAAGAAGCAGGTTAGTTTTAAAATCCGATTTCAAAAAGCGAAAAAACATGTTGTTATTGGTCAGGTAAGTTATGTTATCTTCATTCTTGTCGAGCAAGGTATTCCTATAAGCCCTAAAATGTGTTGAGGGAAAAATGTTAGGTAATTTCACTCAGGTTGTATCATGATTTTCGTGAAATCATTAATATCTCGTTCATATTTATTGCAGGTTTAGGAAAAATGCATGGAGCTCGTCGAGTGATATGTTTCTGCTTCCTGACAGCAGTTCTTCCCACCATATTAGTGATTATCCCACTTTATCTGAGGCACAGTGTTTATGCCGATGTAACGTATGCTGTTGCCGAGTCGGATGTTATGGAAATCGTCAATGGAATTTCATCCATATTTTGTCAGGTGTGTACTAACTTATTTCAATTTCGTTATTATAATCCTTACCTAAATCCCTCTTTCTAATTTTCCATTTCCATTTTTCAAGTTCCCAATGCTTTGTATTTTCAAAATTGGGTTTAATCATTGGAAAATAATAAGTTATAGTTCGCAGAATCGCAGTCCCCTTACCCTCTAGGTTACATATATTTATTTATTTATTCTATAGATGAATTACAATAAAGGGTTAAAACACAGACAACAAAGTCCAAAACGTCTCTTCCCAAATTTCTATACTTAATTATTTAAAAAGAGGTTATATTTACAAGATCATCAACACTATCAGCACAATTCACAAATTTCCACTGTTAAAAATTAAAAACTATCATTTAGATATTTGGAGGTTGATTTAAAAGTCAGAATAACACCAAAAATATATTAAACTATTTTAAAATATCATATAGGTTATAGTGGGTTAAAAGATGGTGAATAAGACTAAGTTGAAGATGTTCATCTGTGACTGGTGTGAATTTAAAATACCGCATTTAATTCGACTGATAATTTTATTGATCAGACCAATAAATTCTGATATAAGTTACAAATAACTCAAATCATTATCTATATTGCAGAAATATATTTCCTTTCATTTTTGAAGTAACACATAATCAGATTTAATTTATTTTCTATTTGATCTAAAGTCTCCAGATGACGATCAACTTGGAAGTCGGACCTCAGATGATGTTTGATCCGAGCTACAAAAACATTTTTACTCATTCAGTCGTGGTTGACTGAATTTTGGTGAAATTTTAAAAGGAAATTGAAAGTCTGCAAAATTGATAATGATTTGAGTTATTTGTCTCCAATATCAGAATTATAAATAGTTCTGATCAATAGGATTAAACCTCAAAGAATTATCTTATTTTCCTCATATTATTTTGTAACTCAAGCCAATTATATGGAGGGTGAACGCACCAATCACAGTTGAACATCTTCATTTTTGTTTTCCTACTCTTCATCTTCTAACCCACTATTAATGCATCATGAGATAGAATTGTTTATAAAAATCACGTGTCCTTCAGTTTATTGATTTTAAGTAAATGAATGGAGCAATGTTCAAAGAAACACTTCAACTGCGGGAAGTATGACGAATTGAAGCACATTTTCACTTGGAAATCGATTAATGCTGAGTTTGGCATTCTAAAACTTGAGTAGGCTACTTTTATAAATAAAACCGTACTAATATCGGACAAAATTCACACCATATATTAGTAGATTTTTGGCATTTCTAGACTTTAAATGAAAAGCCAGAACTATAGGCAACATTGAAAACTTGGAAAGAGCAAACTGCGAATTTAATTTGTATTAAAATTCTATATTCATTAATTTCATATTTTCACCTAACAGATCTAATAAACAATTGTGACAATCGTCAAAGCTGTAGAATTAAGTTTTCAATGTAATATGAAAAAAGACTCAAAACAATCAGTCCAACAGGAAATTTTGAATATTGTTTGGTTGGTCCGTAATCGACAAAAACAAATATTGTTTTACTTGTTTCAACACTACAATAACTAAAGAAAGAATGTTTAATAAATAAAAACAAGGCTGATATTCTATTTTTAGACTATTTATCTCTATTCTATGGATCAGTTAGAAGATCAAACTCGTCTGTATCATCACCAATTAATGTTTTCAAAAAGAATCCGTAGCCTACATTAGCATTGACTGTGGGTATAAGTTATGGCGTAAACTTACATCCATAGTCAATGACAATAGTTTCCAAATTCATATATAGTTTCATAAGTTTAACTCTAGCAAGTGCAATATTGCCATTTTTAATGATTTATTACTGTTTTTATCAAATTTAGAGTTAATTATCAATTTTCACCATCATTATCTTTAATAGTTGGTGCCAAAAATTAAGGCGATTTCGCCTGTTCCTTGAACGTTTCATTTATGGCTGTAGTAACTAGCCAGTTATTGAACCAGCTGATTAGAGTATATTCGTAACTATTCTGTAGTCAGCTTGTCCGGTACAGTTACGCAGACATCAGCTGTTGAAACGCACACACAAGAAGCAGAAGAAATCGGCCTAATTTTTTGCGACCAAAATGTTCACTTCTTTTTTTGCAAATTTTTTCTTTCATGTCAGAACACCACTCTAGAAGTTTGCTGGTCTGATTTCGAAACATCCTGTGTTTTGGTACCGTATAACTTTCAATAAATCCTGTATTTTCACATTAGGAGGTCTACATTATTACTAGCATTGTTCACCGACACGCTGTCCATTATTTTTACAGTTAATTGTTTTACTAGAGTGGAGACCTTTCGTGCTGCTCGAGCATATGTCAGAGAGTGGATAATGTGCTCAAGCAGCATGAAAGGCCTTCTCTTCAGTAAGTCAATTTGAACAGTTTTCTGACTGTAAACCTAGTGGACAGCTTGTCAGAGATCAATCCTAGTGAATGTTACACACAGCATCTCGCCATGAATAAAGAAACCACCTTCTTCAATTATAATTGTATTTTACTGAACAATGACTTGTATCTCATTCTATTAATAATAAAATGATATCAATCTCTTTATTATGCACAAATTACAGGCACATTCTCTAAAGATGAACTCATCATTCAGTGCATTTCAAGTTAGTGGCGAGCCCGAAATATCAACAACAAATAGGAAGCATATAAGATTGAAGAAGAGCATGTCTTTGCCGGATGATACCTTGGAGTATTGGGGGTTCTTTTTGCCTCGCGGATCCACAGTCCATCTGTCTGTTTGCTCCAGGTTTGTGTAATGTTTGTTATTATTTTATTTTTTTGTGTTAATACTTATATTTTTGTTTGTTATTTTTTCTTATTATGACATTACACTTTACAAAGATATTGAATTAAGGGGATTAGAAAAATTCATCACTACAGTGAGATATCGTTATAAGGAGAGTCTTATAACTCATCTAAGAACAAACAAATTTTCGTAAATCCATCGTGATACATATACTATTGTTATAGAGAGTCTACTCTATTTTTTGTGTTTAAATATGTTTGGTACGTCTTAGCATATATTAGAATAATAGTTTAATATTGAGAAGGCAATACATAGAAATAGAATCAGAATGTTCCTAATCTAAGAAAAAACATAGAACATCCATGTCGTAATTTGTTACAATTGTGCTAAAATTTAGCTCACTTTTTTTATGGAGCTGTGTGTTCACTGTTCAATTTAAGAAGATTCTCAAGATTACTACCAATTACTACTATTCTTATTTTATTTACTACCAGTAATGATCTCACAAATCATATTTCATTTGATTCATGTTTCTTGCAACTTCTTGAAAATAACGTGAAACAGTGTTTCACGTACACACAGCTCTTGTGTTAATAGTCGTAAGTCCAAATTGATTCCATTTCGCCGATACCAAGTGATTGATGCTTCAAGGTTATTCAATTTCTCGCTTAAATAAATCTCTTAATTTGCTACACCAAAATTGGCGCTCTTTAGGAATCATCCTATTTATATCAAATCATAGTTTGTAATCACTATTTCATTGTTTGTAACTATAATCAAAGAACTGAGTACCTTATTGAATAAGTTGGTAACATTACTTTCCATTTGCAGGTATGATGGATCCCGTATTCTGGTCGTTGAGGGAGAAAAGAACCTGCGCACATGTGGTCTGGACGAACCGAGTCGACAGGATCATCCGACCGCGCAAATGGCGCAGGGCGCCGACAAGGTAAGAGTGTTGTTCGAAACTGTCCAGGAGATACTGCCAGCCAATGAGGAACAAGATAACAAAAATCACGCTGAAGAAGATGACGAGGAGGAGTATTATGAGGGAGAGAGTCAAGATGAGGAAAATCTGGGGAAGGTAGTTGATGAAGAGACAGTTTTATTGCCAGTGGAAAATCCGGAGAAGGTTGGTAATGAGCATAATGTTTTATTACCTATGTCGGCTAAGTTGTCTTTCGCTGGTAGGGATGATTACGGGGAAACTTTAAAACTACAAAGGCATCTAAGGCACAGTAGAATGCACAGACGGAACGAACTGAAACTGGAGAAATTGAGTGAAGATGAGGGAAACTTGAACAGAATTAAAAGATTGCAGAAGTTTTCGTCGTCATCGATTGATGTAGACCAAGGAGTGTTGAAGAGAAGGAGGAGGCAAGCAAATGAAGATGAGTCTAATCTGAGCAGAATCAAAAAATTGCAGAAGAAGTTGTCGATACAAGGAAACCAAGGAGTGTTAAAGAGGAGGAGAAGACGAGCAAATGGTGTACCAACACATAAACTGGATGGCGGAATGGTTCACGGTGGAAACGCTAGGAATTACTCGGAGAAAGATAACGATTCGTCTGTTTCCAGTTTTGAGAATAGCTTGTTGACTTGCTACGATCGACATATTTTGCTGACTAAGGGTTTTCCTCCGTCGCATCTTTGCACGAGTGTCAAGTATTTGGAATCGAGTCATTACTCTATGCAGACCACACATGAAGTGGATGCTGATGGGTATTATTATTATATTTTTTACAGTGATAACGATCATGTAATGAACGATATCCACGCTATTTTCGACATACACAAGCCGACGTTCCAGTTTGGTAACTACTCGAAGGGGTGTATCAACACAACCGAATGCACGTTTCCGATCGCTCTGTTTTCGGACGAAACGGTGGTCGTTGAAGTGCCCACACGCGATGGAATCGAACACGAGGCGGACGACATCACCTTTCTGCACTCCACCTGTCATCCGCGAACAGCTGTCTACGCCATATTTCCCATCACTGTGCTCTTTCTTATACTGGGATGCTCGTTTCTCTAGTTGATGGTCATTTGCTACACTCTGTTTTCTAGTCTCCAATAACAAAACTAGCGACGGGCAAATGATAATTTTTCAGTAAACATATGATGCCAGAAGAGTAGATGGTAGAATAGAATGGCTGCCTTCATTTGATTACTTGAAAGAGCGAAGTTAGGGCGCAGCCGGCCCTCACTTGAGCCTGCTGTAGACGGGGTAAGCAGTGGCGGCCAGTCGAATAGCTGTAGCCAATCACAGCCTTTGGCCGGGCGTATGCTGGGACGCACTTGAAGCAGCCCACGCAAACTAGCCAATCACAGCTCTTTTCTTGTTATCAATATGAGCTAATTCGCGTGGAATGCGTTACGTGCGTCCCAGTATACGCCATCCTTTTGTCTTGTCATTGAGTTAAGCAACAAGAGGCTTTACAATTTGAACACTTATACAACACTAAACACCTCAAGGTTATTACGAATAGGTTATTCTGATTTAAGGGAACTATAGAAGTGGCAGGGGAAGCCAGAAAATTACGTAGTTCAGATCAACAACGTATGATACTTCCAGTTGAAAATATTAGCGCATGCGCACGGTATTAGAAGTTCTGATCTGAATATATTACGTCACATTCCAGTTTCCCCAACTCGTTTTTCATTTTTCCCAATATCAGTCAGTTATAGAGCAACTTTCTTTGTAATAACCTTGTCTACACCTCACTTACGAGTACACTTCGATAGTGTTGGAGGGAGAGAGAGAAAGAATAAAAGAGTGTTAGTCTGGTCAGCTGATTCATTCGCCAGTTTTGTTGTTGGGAACTCGAACAAAAACCATCTTCTATAACACGGTTCAATGTTGAGCGGTAGAGGATGAAGTGAAGTCCGCACAGTAAGATGAAATTTTTCATCAAGCTCCGCCCTTTACGGATAGTTTCTATTTTCATCATTTTCCAGTCTTTTCACTAAAAAGTCTAATATCTTTCCATTTCAAGAGTTGGGGTATCCTTCTGAACGACAAGAAACGGTTCAAAATGAGCACTAGAATTCTGAATGTGAAAATTAATTCTCGCCGTTTTGAGCGGACTCAACTTCACTAAGATTACTGATCAAGATATTCCATGCAAAGCCCATGCGGACTATAATTATTATCAAATCATGTTATACCACAAAGTTCGAATACCCCAACGCGCAACACCTGCTGTGTGGCTCCTGTTCAGGGTGTTTCAGGAGGTATTGCTGGGTGTTTGAGGAGCTATGTGACTAGAGGAATAAGCAACACCCTGTATAGTCATGTGTCTGTCCTCCAGGAAATAATAGTTTTTTGTTTGATCATTCCTATTGTAAGTAAGATCTCAATGTAGGCTTTTCAAAGTAAGTTATATAAACAATTCCCAGTTTATGGTAAGTCAATTTGTAGAGTAGAACAAATGGAAATTGTTGTTCAACACGCGTAGTCTTTGCGTTATATTATTAACAACTCTCCATCAAAGTAAGTTTACTCAAATTTATTGATAATCATGAATAAATATGATAATGAGTTTGGAACAAATATTTAATCCTTTATCATTGAATAAGCTTAGCCTACTTATAATTTCAATAAATATCGGTGTAGTGAAAAGAGGCCATTAAAGGACTAGAATAATGGCTTTTATTGACTTAAATAAATTGAAATAAAAAACTTTATGGTGATGTAGAATAACTCAAACGACTAATTTATAACATATGGTTATCATATCATTCTTCCCTCCCAGTAGTGGCACCTACTGGGGCCAATCTACGAATCTACTTCTCTTCCATCAGAAAGTCGTACTTGAGCGACATGAGGGTTCAAATGAATTATTTCCACCTTTTCAACTTCAGGATCATGTTTACTGCGTCTTACAAAAGTCTTCATCCATGCCTTCTTGGCATTGATCAGCCAGGATGGCAAGTTTGTCATAGATGTGGGATTACGAGGATGAATGAACATTCGCTCGTGAGGTGTGCAATTGATGGACGTGTAGAGAAGCGAGCGAATGCTGCTTAGTGATTCTGAGAGTACCTTTTCCCAGTGAGAAGTATCTGGACCGAAGGACCGAAGGTATATCTGAGAAGGACCGAAACATCTGGACATGTTTCTGGACCGAAGGGCTAAACGGATTGTCTTCCAAATTATTTGATTGTAGCGTTCTACCTGTCGATTACCTTGAGGGTTGTACGGTGTCGTGGAACTGGTAGCTACACCCTTGGACATTAAGTAATCTTTGACATCTCTTGATAGAAAGCTGGTCCCTCTATCAGTGTGTATGTATGAAGGATAGCCGTAAGTTGTGAATAAGTCATTGAGATTTTAAATTACTGTTCCTGATGCCATGTCTCGACATTACTTGATCAGTAAATTCTGCAACTATATATATAATCTAATACAAATATTATGCAGGGTTGATTTGTTCAATTTTATTCAAGATGGGAAATCTCCTAGTCTTGGATGTTTGAAGACCAATAGTTTCGTTTGCGATTAGATAACGGTTTTTATTTACCTTACACGCGAGTTATTCGACTGAAATCGAAATAGGAATCAAAACAGACCAAAAATATGTTTTGTGGATCAAAACTTGAAAAATTGTTAGCACACGAAAATATGAAATTATTACTGTGTATAATGTTCCACTCATGGTACATCCCAAGTCCCTCAAGTAAAGATTATCATGTTAACTCGCAGTTCAAATTCAATTGTAGTCCTTCAATTGTAATTAGAATAAAAGTAATAAACTCATTGAGCCTTCCTGGACGTCTGCTCATTGAATGAAAAGTAATAAATTCCTTCATTTCTTATTGTAAGATAAATACTATTCAACTTCATTTTGTTTAGCTACTCTGCTCAAACAATGTTTGCAATTGGAGAGATGTTTAGAGATGAACAGCTGTACTGTATTCGATTGTTCAGGTAAAATAGATTTTGAAGTTGTTTTTAAACTAGAAGACTGTTATGAGAAAATTGAAGTTCCTTTGTTGGTAAATATTTGAGTGAAGCAGGATCTGCCTGAGCAGTTAGAGCAGCCTGAGAAGGCACGTCATCACAATAAACTCTACATAGTAACGGCAAAACAACATTTTATAAAAAGATAAGCTAAAAAAGCTATTGGGCCCAGCGTGTCTTCTCAGCTTGCGCGAACTAGATCGAGAATCTTGAAAAATCTAGAACTTTGTCTCTTCAATAAAATAATTCCTCGCTTGAAATAGAATTATGACTCATCTATGCTGACTTTAAAAATAGCCTTTTCAACACAATTTAGGCCTACGATGATGTGTGTAAAATTTGTCTTCTCAATACACAATGACATGTTACTTTCTGCTTCAATTGAACTTGTCTTTCTAACTAACGTTGATAGCCTCTCTCACGCTTACGATGATTAAGGAATTTTTGATCATAAAATATTATGGATGACCTGTTATTAGTCGCTTTGATAATCTTACGATTCGTAAACTGTTGACTTTATAGAAAAATAGTATGTCCAAGCAAAGAAGACATTCTAGCAAGCTGGGGAAACGTCTCCATCTCGGTCAAAATTGGTTAAAGAATAATAAATTTTGTCTCAAATTGTAGAGCAGAATTTTCTCTACAATTTCAGACAAAATCTATAATTTTTGAACCCATATTGACCGAGTTAGAGTCATTTTCCCATCGTGCCAGAATTTCTCCTTTTCTTTGACAGACTATAGTCTTTCCCTCAACTTATGATGCACCTAGAGTGAGTTCTGTATGACTGATTACTTGTAGGATATATAGTTTCATATATTTTGTATAAATTGAATAGATAAATAAGTAAATTCCCATTTCTTTCAGCTATATATTTTTTCGTCAAATCTTGATGTACCTATGCTAAATGTTATTAAACTTGGTGTATACTAATACTTTTCCTCTGATAGAAAATATAGCAATCGTCGTTGAATGTTTATTGCTATGGAATGTTGAGTAATGCGTTGTTGATTGTTGCAAAATTTTATAAATTGCATTAGACTGATGCTACCTTGACGATTCAGTGTGATAAGCTACCTATTGTGCTTTATTACAATAAGTAAATGTGAACATTAATCAAGTAATCTTAGAATGCCTCATATTCAGCCGCAATATTGATGTAGCCTTCATAATGTCTTCCCACTTGAACTAAGTGTGTGCAATTATAAATTTAGTTAATCATCTAGTTTAACAAATACTGGTGTCAATTCTGTAAAGAAGAATAATATTGGTATTTTTGTAGTGATAAAAAATAAGACTTCTCAATACTGTTTAGAGGTTACCTCCACAAAAGTGGTTGGGAAGCTTTAAAGGTTCTACATGTATGATTTATTTGTCACTCGAATCTTTAAAAAGATTCTGGAAAATCAATTATTAAAACGTATTTATGAGAAAAATTATTGTAGGAAATAATATAATTATTAGTCTATCTGTATAGTCGAGAATAAATGAAGATGAAAATGTATACTTAGTATAATATTTCAAACGGTTGTAATTACTACTATCAGCTTATAAAAGATGTTAATACTATCTATTCTCTAAAAAATGAATCTATGTTGAATCAATATTTTAAAAGTATGTTATTGTTAGATATTAGCATTCAATGTAAACTAGAGTGTTCAAATCTTGATTATTTTGTGTCCAACACGTGTATAGTCTGTTCAAGAAAAAAATACATTCTAGAAAGATGGGAAAATGACTTTCAGCTATTGGCCAATATTGGTTAAAAAATTATAAATTTCGTCTCAAATTGAAGTAAACATTCTAATCCACAATTTGAGACCAAATTGATATTTTTTTAATCAATATTTACCGATCTGGAGTCATTTTCCTATCTTGCCTGAATGTCTTCTTTGCTTGTACTGACTAGATTTACTTGAGAAATGTTTATATGCAATATTGTTACCAATAATGTTCAGTATTTTTTATCTTATGAAAAATGTAAGCTCCAAGCTGTGACATGTTCATAATAGTGCCTCTCTTCATCCAAATAAGACTTATCGAATTATTTTTCATACCTACATGTACGAATTACGATTGTTTTTAATAAGTGACCAACTTGATAAACTTTACTCATTGGCATTCAGGAAATTTCTGCTCTTAGACTGATTCAACTTGTATATTGATTCATTAATTTCTATTTGCAACTCTTCAACTATAATCTTTCTAGAATGTCTCAAATCTTGTACATGCTTTGAAATGTGTTGCTCAGAAAAATATGTTTTTATGTCTCAACCTGATGTTTATTTTTATATTTAATATAATTATGAATGAATGAAGAAACTTCAATGTATTTGTCTCTCAGTTGAAATAAAATCGATTTGATTGATTCTATTTCGTTATTAGCCTATAAACAATACCTCCGTCTGAGTTGTTAAGCAACATTTTTTATTAATTAAAAGTCAATTTGGTAGTTTTTGCTGTTGTCTTCTGGATCGAAATCTTCTTCAAATTTCGTCAGAAGGACACTTAAATCATTCGAACGTTTTAATTTTTTATGTTGAAATATGCAACTACGGAACTAATTATCTTCAGTAGCTCAACTACTTAATTAACTTCAGTAGCATCATTTGTAACTTACTTACGTTAATTACTTCAATAAATAAACTTCATGGTGAAGGAATATAATTCAGGTCTGAAATTCGTTCTAGAATTTATTACCTTTTATAAGGTTTGAATTTAGTAAACTATTGAATGTTACTCTAGTTACATTTGAATTCAATTGATGATTCGATTTAACTATGAAGCTGCCTCAAGGAGTGAGATCTTCAACTGTATAGTCTGATGAAAAAGTTACAGATGTAGAAGTAGAAGATGAATTAAATGATAAATCAGACATTTGAACTGATTAAAATACTGTATCATATTGATAGAATATTTGCTTGATTGCTATATTTCAATTATTAAGGAAATTCTGTATTGAATTGAGTGGCCAGTCACTGGCCACTTTAATTTTTCCACATCAACATTTTAATGAACATTTTTTCTATTTAGAACACAATTTTATTGTTTACATTGTTTTTTTGGTTCAAGTGATTGATTTTCTTTATAGCTCCTGATCTTCAAATCAGAAGGTGAGTACTATTCTAGATGTTTCATATTCCTATTTATATTTAATTCGAATTTGAATATTTATTTTGATTCAATTTCTATATTAATATAAATTTTATTTGCAGTAAGTCACATTATTATGATTTTGTGAGAAAAAATAAATTTATGTCATAATACTATTATTTTTGTTGTAGCCAACATAGATTGTGAATTAACGAATTTATTGGAATTGAATATTTTGTATTGTAAATGTAAATTCTGCCATTAGTAGTCAACAAGTGTAGGATTTTATTTTTAATTAGTTACTCGCGCAATTGAAAGAGGTATAGCTGACTCCAAAAGGTTTCGTTGAGTCTGCTCCTTCTGCGCTCCCAACAGCAGATGTTGTCAATTAGAGTTTTCATCAAGCTATGCCTGAATTTACTGGCGGCTCGTGCCCACGAAACAGGTGAAGTGCTGTGCAGTAAAAGATACGGGCACTTCACCTTTTTCGTGGGCACGAGCCGCCAGTGCCTAGATTATGTTTTTGAAATCGGAAGAAACAATAGATGGTAAGTCAGTACGGTAGGTTACATCTCGTACAAGAGGCATAAGAAACTACCTAACATTTGGCGTAAGATATCAATTAAATAACACATCAGTAACTCAACATGATTAAATATTTTTTCCTCTTTAATGAGGAGCACCATTCTTTTAACACAATAATTTTTTTTCATAAAATGTGATCCAAATGTTAATAATGAATTATTTTCCAGGAGAATGGATCTGGGATGAATGTATTATTCCACCATATAAATTCCGCGCTGATAAAATCATACTTCAGGGATCATTCTCACATTCAACTACTCATCATTGACTTGTCAACTGAATCGCTCAACGAGCTGCATGTCTCCCTCACCTAATCAAAAATGGGAGGTGAGTATTACTTGATTTTCATTTATTTCTGTTCAATTTCGATGGAGATTCATTTTCGAATACAATGATAAATCCTCTTTCTTGAATGTTCTATCCCTAACCCTCTACGAAATTTTATTAATGTGGATCATTTCCAGTATCTGGAGATGAATTGTTCCAATCATTTATTAGAAATACATATTTGCTTTGGATTCATGAGTTGAAACGTGAGAGATTTTATGAAATGATAAATATGATAGTTTAGAGAGTAGGTTATATTCATTGATATGAGTAGAAAATTATCACAGTTTAATTTGGTTTTGGAGAATCTGCCAACTTATCAATATAATGAAACCTAATTTAAATGAAGATAAAATAGAAATAAAATATATTGTCAAACCACAGATTCAATTTAAACCACTTGAATCGGTGGTTTAAATCGGTATATATATATATTCAAAACACCGATTTAAGTGGTTTAAATTGAATCTGTGGTTTGGCAGTGTACCATTTATTTCCATTCAATAAGGATAACTACCGCAGTATCATCTCCACAAGTACTCAAACCTATTTCAAACCTAATTTGTTTAGTATAGAAATTATAATTTCTTACATCTAGAAATTAGAATTTCTTACATTCAACATAGTCAAATTATAGGAAAATGTATACTCTGGGGTTTAGAAACTTATCTACCAAGTTTACATTAACTGTGGATGATTAATGTTATACATTGAAACACGCTCTTGTGTACTTTTCCTTGAATGCGTCGTCGTTTTTCTAGGATTAGGAAAGTTGCATGTTATAACTCCAGAAGCCTCTCTTTTATGTAGTCTACCCACACCTCTCCTTCCGATTGGCTGATAAGAAAGTGATGCTGCCCTGGGAATTCACACATATTATACCCGATCGATATGATATTTTTAGCTATGTTTCTAGAACTTGTATTCATATATAATTCGAAACATATCTCTGATGCATAGAGGATCAACCTTTATTTCATATAAGGGAATTCCAGTTTAATGTTTGCTCTAAGCCAAGTCACAATGACTGATATTTTCCTGCTTCAATTGTACAGTATGCTTATCTGTAGGTGTGTGTCTATTCTCTTTTTTTGTTTCCCTTTGCAATATTTTATTTCATTATCAGTGTTTTATAGGTTCATTATGATTTGTTATAGCCAGTCAATATAAATAGTAATAATTCTTACCTCCCACATGATTTTTCTTGCAGGTATAGTCTGTCCAATCAAAGAAGACGTTCTGGCAAGAAGGGAAAATGACTCCAGCTCGGTCAATATTGGTTCAACAATTATAAATTTGGTCTCAAATTGTAGAGCAGGATGTTTTCTAATCTTTGAGATCAAATTTATAACTTTTGAACCAATATTGACCGAGCTGGAGTCATTTTCCTATCTTGCCAGGATGTCTTCTTGGCTTGGACAGACTATAATTAAATTTGGTTACGTAATTAAGTTGAACGTTATAATTGTGATTAGTTTTGGTTTTGAAAACTTCAATAAGTTTGATTTGCGGTTCTTAAAAGACCGCTCTGTATTGTTCAATAATAAATTGTGAAACGTAAAGTTTGAATCATATTTCAATTTAATATGAAGGGAGGAGTTCTCTCCTCTTTCAGTCCTCACACCTAGAAACTTTTTTTTTTAGTAGAGTGGGTACGAGTTATTCCCAGCTCTTCTGTATCACTCTTTGCAACCTGTATCTCCAGCTACACCTGTTCTGTATCCAACACGTTTGCCCGTATCACGCTGTGCTTCCTGTCAGTTGATTGTAAACAAACCAGTGTGGGGTGAATTGGAAGCGAGCGGGAGAATCGGCGAGCATTGCTGAATAGACCGTGGTACTTGCTAGTAAAATTCTCTCGTAAATTCTGTGCTGACCCACATCCCTGAACTGCGTACTTCACCTTGCTGCGTGAGAAAAGGCGTGAATAAAATGGATCTGATCTACATGTCTGACGCTATGGCCTACCAGTCCATCCGCGGACAGTTTTCATTCTACGAACGGTCCTGGGATCAGAAACAAGCCGACAAACCTCAAGGTATAAAACAATCTGTTGTCATTGATAATTATTGTACTCACCCTGGAAGCTGGAAGCAGTAGCCCTACCAATTTTAACTCCTGATGAAGAATGTTTTTATTCAATTCCATTCTTCATTACTGGTCACGCATTGTCATTCAAATTATAAAGCTACTGTTTACAATATTGATTTGTTTGTTGGATTAGTAAAGATAATATTCTATTGAATCAAACCATTTTATTCATTATTTGTTTGTTGGATTGAGAAAGATGTTTTATTGAATCAAACAATTTTGTACATGATTTGTTTGTTTGATTGAGAAAAGTGTTCTATTGAATCATACAATTTTATTAATCTAATATTGCATCCACCTAATTTTTACTGTTGTATTTGAAATTTTATTCATTATAAGAAAACCATTTTCAATTTGGCAAATAAGTCAACAGTTTCTGTAATGTTTTCCTTTTTGTTTAATAAATAGAAATTGAAATCACAGTACCCTTTTAGTATTTTTTTTAAACAACATGTTTCGCTCTCAGAAGCATATTCTCACCTGAGAAACACTCACAATCACAATAAGGTTTCGTTGAAGAACGAAACACATTGTATTCAAATAGAAAACACTAAAAGGGTACTGTGATATCGATTTTTGTTTATTAACATACTCTGAAACTATGATTGAATCTTGATTCTTTAAGTCGGATAAAAAGGACCACAAAGTTATGTAATCAAGCAATCAAAGCTCAAGTCATTTCTCAAAAGCAAATTCCGCTGTCGGAATTTTAAAAACATCCTCTTACATAATCATTTCTTTCTTATTTTATTTGAATGATGATGCAGCACCAGGTATGTCAAGATCTGAAGAATTTTGCCACTCCCTGCCGGAATCGGCTAGAACTTTATTTTCTTCATGACTTCATTTCTGTCATTATCTAGTATGATGCTAAAGATATTTTTCAATTGATTCGGCTTAAATTGGATGTTTCCATGCTACTGCACTTGATACGTATAAATATTATTTCTGCAGAAGATGATGATGTATGTAAAAGTGTGCAAGACAGTAAAAACTCTATGTCAAGATCAGATATGGAAATTAAAATGTCATAAAGTATTATTGAAGATAATTAAGCTGTAGTTTCCAATGATTCACTAAACGTTTTATTACAGTTATTTTTTTATTCTGTCATTCTAACCATTTTTTAGATATTGAGAGTTAATATCTCTTGGTAGTTCCTGTTATAAAAATAAACTATTAACGAATAATAAACTATATGTTTAGGTACAGTATTTGATCAAACATTTTGATTATAAAACTAACACTGGTTCCAAGTAAAAACTAGTTGATAAAATTAGTTTCTAATTCTTGCAACAATAATTATTAGGCTCATCTAAAATAGAAAAATCCACTTTCTGCAAGTATGTCTAACCCTTAGTATTTCCTAGAATATTTTTATAACTGAATAAATAAATGAAATTAACAAATAGGAAGGAACTTACTGCACTAATAATTGTTTTTCATCAGCGTTCTTTGTTGATGTAAATTTTAATTCTGGTACAGTTACTACTTCGATTAGATTGTATTGACCACTTCTCCACCTCATAGGGAATCAAATAATAAGTTGATTAACGTTCAAAACATTACGGACATAATATTGAAATTCAAGAAATAGTTTACTGAATGTATTGTTATCTAATCACACTCTATTGATTCTACTTCATTTAACAAACGGTTTAAAATCTATGTTATTTGTTGAGTCGTTGTATCATATATCGAACGAATTTGGAAGGATATATTACCCTGATGGATAATGATTAAGCCTGGGTTATTGTTGGATGCTAATCGCGAGCTATTCAGACAATGGTTAGAATGTGATTTAAATGCCAGTTGCTCAGGCATGAATGGATTGCGGAACTAACTTAACGAAGATTATTCCTCGGATTGGAGGCGCCAATACTAATTATAGAAGCTCGCCTTTCAATTATTGATAAGCTGACAAATATTAGACTACCGTAATCATCTATTTTTGTATCAAATGAATTTATGAAAGTCAAATATGACAAACTAACAAGACTACTAAACAACGGACAACTCTGAGAATATAACCATAGCTGACGCCGAAGAGTTAGGCGTTTTCGTCTGTCTGTACATGATTCAACCTACTAACACCTTATTTGAAGAATCTATTGTCTCTTATGATTTCCATCGTCTAGGCATAGCTCAGCTTAATGATAACTTAATAGCAAAGCTTAATGACAACTCCAATTGACAACATCAGTTGTTGGAGCGCACAAGGAGCAGGCGAAACCGCCTAACTTTTTGGCGTCAGCTATAATATAGCTATTATTATATTATAATACCGTAATGAACTATTCGTGTTCCTATCAACTAAATTTGTGAAAGTGATGCATGGAAAACTAACAGAGTTACAAACCAGCGGAAAACTATGAGAATTTAATAATACCATAATCAACTAATTGTGAACCAACTAAATTTGTGAAAGTCAAAAATCGAAAATTAACAAAGTTACAAAACAATAAATAAGACATTCTGGCAAGATGGGAAAAAGACTCAAGCTCAGTCAATATTGGTTAAAAAATTATAAATTTGACCTCAATTTGTAGAAAACATTCTGCTCTACAATTTGTGACTGAATTGATTATTTTTGAACCAATATTGACCGATCTGGAGTCATTTTTCCATCTTGCCAGAATGTCTTCTTTGCTTGAACAGACTATACAACTATGAGAATATAACTAATAAATTATTATCAGTTCGGATGGATGTCCCTATTCTGGGAGAGACAAACATATTATTGTTTGTTTATTATGTTATTGGTGATTCAAAACAGAAGAATTCGTAAACATGTTTACGTTCCACCGGCGTGTAGGCTGATATGACACGCAGTATATTATGAATAAAAATTATGAATGAAAATTTCACGCTATATATTGCGTAGCTAACAAAAAACCACGTAATATCGTGCACCTGTCACGAATCAAGGACAACCTATTAAGAAGCAAAGAAGAGATTCTGGCAAGATAGGAAAATGACTCCAGCTCGGTCAATATTGGTTCAAAATTTGAAAATTTGGTTTCAAATTGTAGAGCAGAATGTTTTCTGCAGTTTGAAGTCAAATTCATAATTTTTGAACCAATGTAGACCGAGCTGGAGTCATTTTCCCGTCTTGCCAGAATGTCTTCTTTGCTTGGACAGACTATATCAATCTATGAAATAACCGATGCGGACGACTTGCAATTCAATTATGGAGTTTGAAGAAATACATGTTTTCAGATTGGAAGCCTATAGAAATGTGTCAAGAAAATAAAAGACTGGTGTTGTTTGTCGAGCTATCAATTGGTGTGAAAAACTGTTGCGATTTAGATGAAGTCGGCATGTTGATGTTGAAAATCAAATTGCACTTAACCAACGTGTACTGACGTCATTTCTTTGAAGGCCGGTTCGTTCATAAGTTTTCGTTGCTCTAAATGACATCATTTTATAGCTGTTAAATTCAATTAGATTAATAGAACTATCAATATTTTAAAACTGCAGTATTTCAATTTATGTTTGATCTATAGAGTTTATACCACGAGTAGCTGAGTGACCATTTTGGCCACGAGAAGCTGAGTGACCATTTGGCCAAAAGATGTGAAATGTTTTTGAGAAGAGTCTCTCTCCTCGTAAAAGCTGCGGTGTAGGACCTATTGCTGACGCCAAAAAGTTGGGCGGTTTCGTCTGTCTTTTGTACGTGGTGTAATCTGATCTAAAGCATCAATTATTATTATTGTCTCTTTCTATTACAAAATCTAGGCATAGTTAATTGCCAACATCAGTTGTTGGGGCGCAAAAGGAGAATTTTTATGGGAATGATGATTTATCATTGGTAACATAAGAATGATGAATTCTACTTCAATTTGTTTATGGTTTTATTGTGAAAATTTCCTTCCGCACTTCAGTTATTGGTTTCATTTACCGCATTTTGTCGGAAAATATTATGTTGGATACGGTATTTTCCTCATGGTGATTCATTTCAACAAATAGGAAATCTAGTTGGTTATCAGCATATCCCACTAGTTTCGACGTAGTCTCCCTTGTGGTTTTTTCTCATTTATTGCGTCTTTTCGTTCAATGCTTCCATTTTCCTGTCACTAATGACTTCATCATACAACTCAGTTTGTTCTATATTCTAAATGATTTCCCCAATCACTATGTTCAGATGAGATTCTAACGAATGGCTTTGTTATTGGATTATTCTTTTCCTTATCAGTTTGTTCTATATTCTGGATGTCTTCTTTTATCCCAATGATCAGATGGGATTCTAACCAATGGCTTTGTTATATTAGATTATTCCTTTTTCTATCAGCTAGCCTACTACTTCCTTATTGGTTGATGGTCATTTCTTAGTAAATGCTTGGAATAAGGCCTACCTTATTCGTAAAAATATGAAAAAATAATAGAATGGTTTATGTATATATAATCTTACAAGATTCTCTCAAATCATTGGAATTCATTCGAATCTCCTAGTTTGAAGCAGGCCTTACTACCTCAACTTGAGAGGTCTTCATTCCTTTCATTCGTAGCTCTTATGTATAGCCTACGGTACATCAATGAGTAAAAACCCTATGATGGATTTTTATTTGTTTCTATTTATCTAGTTAACTATTGTAGAAGATTGCGAACTTATCTAGTCCTTGACTATCGAACTAATAATTATTGTTCCAAGACAAAGCCTTGAGAATATCTGTCAGTAATTTTCCAATTGTTTTCTTTTTTATTATAGGCGATAAGGAAGATAATTACTAAATAACAAGAGTTATAAACACAAACGTCTTATCACTTTATGGGTTCAGAAGAAGATAACATTGCATTGTAATAGAATGCAAATTGTTTGTAAACAATTATTTTGAAATGAACAGTAGGTCTACATCAATCGTTTTAGAAAAGCCAATTACATTGTAGGAAAGATTCAACGTCATTGTCATAGCAATAACAGTATTTAGGTCTGTCATATTAGCTAGAGATAACTGTATCTAATTAGCCTATCCCCTAGACATTTCTTGTTTCTTGTAGAGTCTGTGAACTCATTCGAATATACGCTTCATAAAGAAATTGGAATGACTTTGTTATCTAGTTGGATAATAAGCTTGAGTTTTCCTTGGTCTTCAAACAAAGTTTCAAAGCTCAGCTTAAGTTGTAAACTTCTTTTTTACATTGCGTTAGTAAGACTCTGATAATTCAGAATCTACTTATATACTCTTGATAGTCTATATCTATATAAGCGAAATGGCACTGACTGACTGACTGATTCATTCATTCATTCATTCATTCATTTATTCATTCATTCATCACCAGAACTAAAAATCCACTGAACCGAATGCGTTCAAATTTGGCAGGCATGTTCAGTTGGACGCTTAGACGCGCGCTAAGAACGGATTTTAATAACTTTTCAGGGATACGCTAAATATTTGAGTTTTTCTATAGATTTTCGGCGTTTTCTCAATTTTTTCGAGAACCAATCGGTAGAAAATTTTTATATTTGGTGGGCAGGTTCAGATAAGGTCTAGAAATGTTGTGTTCAAATATTTTTTAAATCCGTTCAAGATTACGCCAGTAATCAGGTTTTCGAAATTGTAGATGTGTTGCGGGTTGCATATCTTCCGCCTTGATACGACCAATCCTAACTGTAAATTGAATGGTTCAGCGAGATTATAGATGAACTAATTTAGAAGATATTGAATCAAGTTTCAAACAATGTCCGATAAACTTCCCAAGGTTACGCTCAATATTAGCGTTTTACTATTTTTCGGAATTTTTCTTAGATTTTCCGAGAACAAATCGGCAGAAAATGTTGAAATTTGGTAAATAGGTCTATATTAGGTCAATAAATGCTGTGTTCAATAAATTTCGAACCCCTTCTGAACGGAATTTGCAGGCGAGCGAAGCGAGCCTGAGCCTGTTTGTCTCAGCTGACACTGGCAGAGGTTTTTCAGGCGAGCGAAGCGAGCCTGTTTGACTCATTCACACTGCCGATACTGGCGGGGATCCAGGGGGCGGAGCCCCCTGGATAGGCAGAAAAGGCGAGCGAAGCGAGCCTGCCGGCTAGTAGGTTATACTTTGAAAAACTGATATTATGGTATGTGAGTTTATCCCAGTTATTGTTGGTATTAATTTTTTCAAAGAACTCTGTCACAAACATTTGTACAAGATAGATATTTTCTTTTATCTTTCCGAAAGTTGAGAATACTCTCTCAATCTAGATATCTTAGGTTGTTTGCTAGGGAAATGTCTCATATTTATAAATATTTCTCTTTTTAACTATAGCGCGTTCAAAATCTTATTTATTGGAAGAGGGTCACTTCATTTTCTTCAGCTCTCAAAATACAGTCCCTTTTTAAGATCGAATTGCGCAGGATCAGAGAACCGGTTCTTTCCAAACTCGCTTTCCTTGCGCATCTATATATAGCAAAGGATATTTACAAAATTAACACACCACTTTCTTCGCAACAACATCAAATTCTTATTCATCAGACTGCATTTAGTAGATCATTCATCTTATTCTAAAGACAGATTCAGACTGTATTGACAGAGCTGAGCATTAATGATACTCATCCGCCCCTATAGTCTGACCAAGCAAAGAAGAGCCTCTGGCAAGATGAGAGAGTGACTCCAGCTCGGTTAATATTGGTTCAAAAATTATTGATTTGGTCTCAATTGTAGGAAACATTCTGATCTACAATTTCAGACCAAATCAATAATTTTTGAACCAATATTGACCGAGCTGAAGTCACTTTCTCATCTTGCCAGAGGCTCTTCTTTGCTTGGTCAGACTAAACCTTGTCTGGAAGAAGGATAGAGACAGGAAGTACGGAAAAGGAAAAAATGTAGATGGAAAAGCAAGAATGGAGATGGAAAAGGAAGAATGAAGAAGGAAAATGAACGAAAAAAGAAAATCACGGCACACGGAAAGACAAAATACGTGATACAGTCTTGTCGAGCAAAGAAGACATTCTGGCAAGACGGGAAAATTACTCCAGCTCGGTGAATATTGGTTCAAAAACTATCAATTTGGTCACAAATTGTAGAAAACATTCTGCTCTACAATTTGGAATCAAATTTATAATTTTTGAAACAATATTGACGGAGCTGGATTCATTTTACCATCTTGCCAGTATGTCTTCTTTGCTCGACCAGAATATACAAGGTCGACGACCGACTATCCAGACCCGCTCCGCCCCCTTCCCGACCCGTCCCTTACCGCAGCGATCACTATAGGAAGTCTGTACGGATAACTACTACCGTCCATATAACTTATAACCGCGTCCGGCTTACCACTTCAGACAGCAGTGAGACTATAGTCTGTCCAAGCCGAGAAGACATTCTGGCAAGATGAGAAAACGAATCCAGCTTGGTCAATATTGGTTCAAGAATAATAAATTTTGTCTCAAATTATAGATTAGAAAGTTTCCTGCAATTTGAAACCAAATTGATCATTTTTAAACCAATATTGATCGAGTTGAAGCCTTATTCCCATCTTGCTAGAATGTCTTCTTTGCTTGGACAGACTATAGAAGACTAGCAGCGAATAAAAAAATCAAGCTCTCCGTCTCTCAACTCAGCATCCATTGTTATTGTGTCTATTTTTGGTTTCCATTGTTTTTAATCGAGAATTAGCCGGTCCGGAAAGAAATTTTCATTCCATTGAACTCGTTATGAGTAACCAGATACTAAGCCCCCATGTATTAATAATTATTGTGGATTATTTTTGTAGGCTTTTATAGTTTCATGGCTTTAACAGTTTGAAAACAATATTTTTCCCCTTACTTCATTTAAAAAATAATAAGCAAATATCATTGTAGTTTGAGTTCCAATCACTTTTTAAAGTTGAGCTCAGTGACATAATACTATAGTAAGTGAATATTACCTTTTTATTCACTGCTATAATTCAATGTATAGCTTATAAATGGACGTTTTGGACATAATTGTCTGTGTTTTATCCATCATAAGTATTGACGTATTGTAGGGCTATTAATTCAATTAAATATGAATGTACTATAGTTGAATAGTTTAACGAGAGTAGTCTCTTGCATAGGAATTTTGAAATTTCAGTTGTAGAAGTGAAGGAATATTAATCATCTCAGTAGATTTACATTCAGTAGTCTATTGGCTACTTTTTCTTTGCGATGCTTGTATGGTCTGTCCAAGCGAAGAAGACATTCTGACAATGATTCCAGCTCGGTCAATATTGCTTCAAATATCATAAATTTGGTCTCAAATTGTAGGAAACATTTTGATCTACAGTTTGAGAACAAATTTATCATTTTTGAAACAATATTGACAGAGCTGGATTCATTTTCCTATCTTGACAGAATGTCTTCTTTGCTTGGATGGACTACACCCATTAGATCTTGATTTCTCTTGTTGATTAGCTGTAAGAGAAAGAATTTTCCGTCTTTGAGAAAGTAATATTCCTCTATATTCTCTGGAAAATGAAATGTTATTTATCAGAAATAATCCGCAATTCATTCTCTGATAATACTTTTATCGATAAGTCATAAAATTAGAATTGCTTGAGTCATCAAGCAAATCACACAAAAAAAGAAACAAACAATTTTTTATGTTTATTGTAGATTGTGCGTCATTGCATTATTTACTAATATTGCTTCAACAATGCCAAGATTAGCCTACTCGAACTGATTCATTAAAAATGAGTCTATTATTCTAGAAAATTTCTTATCCTGTTAGAGCGAATAATTGTTTACAGTTACACATTTTATCGAGCGAAAAGTGGTGATTATTATCAAATTCTATGAATTTGAAGGCTAGTATGATTATTTTGTCACGTCAACATAATCATGATGATCCAATATGTAGTTCTATTCTAAAGTCTACTGAAATTCAAGTGGGCGAAATAATATGAAATAACAGGTCAACGACCAACAGCCGGCCCATTAGAAAACTAAGCAAAAATGTATCAATTCCAGTGTAAACTACAGTATTTTATTATCATATCTATTTTATCTGAATCAAATATATAAGAATAACCGTTATTTTTTATTAATATCATCAAAAAAATTACAACTTGATCGGTAGTTTCGGTATTTTCCACTAAGTTGTATAAACTGTTTTTGCAATAGTATTCTGCATTTCATTGATTTTCCATGTAAACGAATCCCAAAGATTATATTATCATTTCCATTTTTAGAACACTGATGAAAACTTTGAAAATGAAAATGTGTTGAATTTACGCGTAAATCAATGTTTATTGATATTGCCAACACACGTTTCCAGCTTCCAGTACAGAAATTACGGTTTTGCAGGTAGCGCCTGTGTAATTATTTATTCAACAAGTTTTATATAGTGTACCAACACTAGAATAGAATACATGAAAATAGTCCAATGAAAACTGGACCATCAGATTTCTCCATCACCTCCCCGCACCCATAGACGTTGCCAATTCCAATTCGTCAGGTGTATTATGAAAATATAAATGAGTTTTATGCATAATCTGCTGGTTTGGCAACGCTGCATGTCTCATTAGACTATTTTTGTTTATTCTACTCGGATGAATAAATGTATTATTACCAATTAAATGAAAAAATAAATTATATATGAAAAAAATGATCAAGGAAGCTTGTGAACTTGGCTACAAGGAAAAGTGTGATCATGTGTTTTTCTTCGTTCAATAAAAATAATGGATTTACTCGTATTTATTCCTGAATATAGCTCGCACGTTTCTTATAAGAAAATTCCATATTATTCAATCACTACTCGCTTAATGTAATAGGATAATATTCAGAATAACTATTGGATTGATTACGGTATGCATTAGGATGAAAAATAAAAATTGCTCTTTGGTCGTCAGACTAGCAAATAGATTACACTATTTCAAAAATAGAAATAATGTCAATGAGTGATGTAGAACGAAAATCATTGCAATCTGTTGGCGTTCCGCCAAAATTCTAATTAAAACGATAAAACATTCATGAAATAATTCCATTTATAAATACGGTATTGTGATGAATTTAGACTAGCCCCTATTCCTGGTTTCAATAAAAAACCGAAAAATTCTTATCAAACCCTACTGTGATGTATTGTGGAAAAAAGGCTACCGCTACTACAAAGAAATCATTGTTCCTATTCATATTCTTGTAGTTCACGCAAGCTGAGAAGACACGCTGTTTCAATGCATTTTATATTGTAACTGCATGTCTTCTCTGCTTGCGTGAACTGTATCAATGAACATTCAATACGATTAGAGTTTTCTTTTATTTTTGTTCAATTTGGAGGTGTTTGGAACAGTATCTATTCTCACTGTATTGAAATTGAAATGAACATTCACACCAACTTATTCTGGGAATATTATTGTATTGAAGCATTGTAATAGTATTGTATCTTGAGAAAAGTATAATGAATTCAATTCACGAATACATTTAAAAACTGTTTCAGCGTAGAAGAACTTGTGTTCTTATTCTGTAGGCTAATACCATTAGCCGGTTCCTATAATTTTTAGTCTTATATGAGGCTTTTTTCAATCTATTAGGCTATTTTTCAATATTTTTTCAAACATAGCACTTTTTACAAGCTTTCATCATTCATTGTGTAATAATATCTAGCCAACTCCAACAATAGAACTTACTGTCATTTTAACAGTAAATATTTTCTCATTTTTCAATAATTAAACAAATCTTGGAACACTTATTGATTCCAATAATTCATTCGCTCATCACTCCCAGGCACTAGGACTAGCCCATATGAGGAGCCTTCTTCTACTTCAATTTTGTATTCTATTGTATGCTGTACTTCAAGAAGAAAATTGATCAATTCCAATTCAATAAATTAGACAAGTTCAGTATCAAGTAGGTAGCTTAGGTTTATTATAGCCTATACTCATCAAATTATTTCTTATTTATTGTGACTTGAAAAGTATTGTCTCGGTACAGAGTACTCGATTTGAAGCACTGTACATTGTTCTTAGGGTCTACTTCACAAAGCCCTGACCGCATTATTTCTGCTGCGCTGTATGAACTACCCCCTCCCGATTCCCCTCAATCCGTCGCTTTCCTAGTAGGCCTACGTGACTGACTACACGGCAAGCCAAGCCTCCTCTCTCTTGTCCTCACCTGCTTCTCTGGTCTCTGTCACGCACTCGAACGTAAAACTAATTTGGGACATCGCACGCTGTTTCCAGCGCGTTCCAGAGCTAAATTTGTCCAACTTACTATAGTTTGTCCAAGCAAAGAAGACATTCTGGCAAGATGGGGAAATGACTCCAGCTGTGTCGGTATTGGTTTAAAAATTATAAATTTGGTCTCAAATCGTTGGAAACATTTTGTTCTACAATTTAAGATCAAATTCATAATTTTAAAACATATATTGACCGAGCTGAAGTCATTTTCCCATCTTGCCTGAATGTCTTCATGCTCGACCAGTCTGTATACAAAATGGTTCATGGGAGTTGACTGTTTCAATCTTCTCGGGAACCTTTGAATAAATCTCTATTCTAGACCTAAATTGTTATGCAGTTTTTATAATAGATTATAGTAGATTATTTGATATACATTACTCTTTGTATACTGAATCATATCAAATTTGCTTTCAAATGAACATAATATCTAGATTCAAATTCATTTATTCTTTGTACACTTAGAGAAGACAGTTTAGAGAAGAGATCGTTTAGAGAAGACAGTTCATTGGAATAAGAGAGAATAGCAGTACAACAGAACATGTATCTCACAAATTTCTCATACCGGTACTCGAAATATACACAAGTAGTAATTAAACATGTATAGTACAGTACAGTACTAATAATTATAGAACAATACTCTAATCTCTGATAAGCCCTAATCAAAACTTGAGCCCAACTCAATCAGCGGTGGGTCCCGCTTTGAGGTCATTACAAATATGCTCACCTTAATAATTAAGGTGAGGTTATAGGTTAACCCATACTCACACACATTCCTATCATGTTTTAGGGAATAGACGGCAGTAAATTTTCATTTCAAAATTTAGACAATAGAAGAAACTTTATAGCGCTTTTCATAACTTTTTTATAGAAAAGGTGCATTTATTGATAGGGATGCATCTATGCACAGCATTTAGAACATTTCCTTTTGTAGCTTATCAATAATTGATAAGACAAATATTTTTCAAGTAGCCATTAAGTTGAAATCAATGCTCAATTCTATCGCAAAACTCCGTGAAGATGGATAATAATATTTTATTGTAGTGAGTACGGTATGAGGTCAATTATTGGTAAAAACACTTGAACGATCTATTATTGCAAGTCATTGAAGCAAAAAGCTTTTGCTTTAATTAATAATTCAGACTAAGCTTTTGTTGAAGTGTCACTCAATATTTTTAAAAAATGTTTTATCTTTTGAAGTGGCAAGATAAAGGGTACCAATCATTTTTAGCGCACTTTTTAGATTCGCGATTTAGAACCAGCTTAGTGGTTTATATTGGGTGTTTTATTAACCCTCTTCACTTCCAACACAGTACTCAAGCAAGTTTACTTTGTTACTGAAGTGATGGAGTGTAACCTGATGAATTTTCCTTAAACATGAGAAGATCCTTTTGTTATAAAATACTTATTAATAATAATTTTCATGTATTGTGAATAAATCTGAGTAAAGTTTTCCCCATCGCCTGTTCCTCTCTGTTTTTCTTTAAGCCTACTTCTTCAATCTAAGTACTTCTTTAGCCTACCCAGTCTTCTTCTTACAAACATTACTATAATAAAATGTAAAACCGTAATAATTATTATCAAGTTTCCTTATTCTTTCTTGGGCTTATAATATAGAAGCAACATTGTTATTGACAACAAATAAATAAAATATTTGAAACTATTTGCAATGTAAGCTTAAATATGAAAGGGCCACCTGGAATATGAAAATTCCATTTTATATCTAAAATATATGCGTTTAAAGGCAACTGAAATATCCATGAAGTATTCAATTTTTTATAATCCAAATCATTTTATCATTGGTCTTTAAATAAAAATAAAATCAAGATTTTCAGACTGCCCAAACACTAGACAAATTTTAGTGAATATATTCAAAGATTTTAGATTATAAACACAGAAAAATCTTCAAAAATCTTGGATCTTTTAGGTATCCACTTGTTTATTTATTCAGAGAGAAACACACAATCATAGTAATAATATCTTCTATTTCTACTATATTCTATATCTTCTATGTTATTGGCTACTATCAATAACAATATTAATTAATGAAAATTGAAATCACAGTATCGCACCCTTTTTAGTACCTAGGTGCGGTACCGTATAGTTTTATTTGAACACTAAATTTCAAATAAAAACTTCTAAAAAGGGTACACTGTGATCGTGATCTCAATTTTTATTTATTAACATACAAATCAGATCAATTTACTTATTATTATATAAATCGCGTTATGTTTTTAAGAAGGAATTTCATGTTTAATAATCAATATTTGTTTGTTATGTTGCAGTTAAGAGCGAGAAGAGCCGACCATTGAACACGGAACATGGAAAGGACAACTGCCGTATCTGCAAGGAACAGCGCAAGAGGCGATCTCTACAGGCGTACATCAGAACTAAGTCGCACGAAGAGGCTAAAGACAGTACTCTGCACGAAGTAGACGAAGAGGTGGATGCACGCTAGCTGATCGCACTAAACTTCGCCCAGGGTTTCTGTCGGCAAATTCGATGAAGGCTGTGCTTATGGTGAGCACAGGCCTTGACTAAATCCAGAGTTAAGGACCGTTCTATGGGTCCTGCCGCTGAGTCAAGCGCTCACTGGATTCCGTTCAAACTGCCAGAAATGTAACGAACAACAGCGGACTGCTTTTGGAAGAGTGTCGTATCTTGTACTAGAAGAGATTGGCAGTAGCCTACATACAGTACAATATTGTTGATTCTATTCGATCCGTACAGTTTTGTTGGCTGAAAGTATAGTTTCAAGTTTTTGATACAATGTAACATGTATGAGATACAAAAATTAGTTAACTTGAATGTATGCTCACTCTAGTTGAATTTGTTCATATAATTTTTAAAAATTCTTGAAAATTTGTTGAAACACACACATGTTGAGTAAATGTTCTCAATCATATATCATATACATATTTGGACAAATGTAATAGGCCTAATGTATTACATTACATCACCATAATGTATTACATTTATTATTATGTATTACACTTATTACCAACTCACCAAGTGATTTCCAGTTTACTCAGTTTTACAATTATCCTTATGCAAATTTGAACTGTAGTAATTTAAGAATGGGATTTCTGAGGAAATCCTATACTGCATAATTATTATAAAATTGCATTGGCAATTTTAACCCGTTACGGTACTGTATGCAACATTATTGTCAAAACTTTCGTTCAGCTGGAGAATGATTTTAGTATAATTGAATTGAATACTGTAATTGTTCTTTTCAAATATGGCATTTTCAGTTACTTTTGAAAGCCTATGAGGTTTTTGAAAAGGAAATGCAGAATTTTCTTACTGCAGTAATGCTATGGAAAGCTTTTTATTTTTTAAATTTCTTTAGAATTGAAAGAAAAATTATGTGTGGAATATTACCAATTGATTGGTAATAGATGCCGATGGAATCGCCTGGATATGTAAGAAAAGTACAAATGTATACATGTTATTCAAAGTTAAGATGTAAACGGTTGTGGAATTTTATTATAGTAATTATAATTATAATCGTATTAAACCTATTGTATCAAAGTTTTCAATTAATCTGATTTTTAGAAATTCTTATGTCCTTATACTTACACTTTTAATCTTGGATAAAGTACCTACGTAAATATATATTATATTGTATAGTTAGCCTATGGTACCTAGCTTAGATTATTTTTCAAATCAGTTGATAATGAAAGTTATTTTGAAGTTTCATATTGATTGGTTAAAATGTACTTTAATGTTTAAAACGTTCTAAGTTGATTTTACAAATAGACTCCATTTATTCATATTATTTTATTTTCGTTGTTTTATGATAAATTCAATAAAACGTTGGAAAATGAAACCCTTGAATTTTTAATCGTTGTGTGAAAAACCTTTGACCTGATATGATTAGTTTTCAGCTCCAATTCAAATTGTTTTCTTTGGATGAATCGAATTGAACGTAAATGTTAGTAACATATTATTCTTGTCACTTATCCCACCCCACCAACAAAATCATGAATAACTAGGGTTCAACGCATGAAATAGTCCATTGTGACTTGATGCGATGTTCCCTTTATTCTCATTATAATGAATTCATATTATCATTAAACGCCTGACGAAATGGCAACGGCTATTAGTGAGGGAAGGTGAGGGGGATCGAACTCTGATGTTCCAGTTTGTATTGGACTATTTTCATGCGTCGTTCAACTATAGTTGGATCCAATCGCTGCAGGACAGGCTGCCTTGATAACAATTCTTATTATCATAATTTTTTTGCAAGTATGGGGTTTTTCATTATCAAATCTATAATTTTTTTCAATTTTCACTTAAAATGTTTTAAAATGGGTTTTCAACTGGCGTGTTGTAGTAGTATCACATTTAACATAGATAATTATATACTACATGAAAAATTTACCCTGTAGGTAAGTTACACCAAAGAGTATATTCTTGTGTAATGGAGTGCACATTAAAAGTGGAAAGGGTATTTCAAGATAACAAAGAGCTAAGGTAAGAATTTAGCAAGGATATCCAATTCTTACTACATGGTAAGAGTCTTTGTATTATGGTAAAGTTATGGTATTACTGTATTTGAATATGCTAAATTATTGAGTTAACAAGGACTGTAATATAACCAGTCTCTGAATTTCTGTAGAGACTCATATTCAAGTTCTTATTACGGTTGAGTGTGGAATGTAATACATGTGCAAGTTGTAGGAAGAATGAACCGGACTAAAAAAATTGAATAATCATTGTGAGGCGTGAAGCGCTCGACCATATCAGCAGTTTGTTGAGATCAATCCCCGCCAGTCGCCAAATTTTTGAATTATGATGTGGATTATCAGCCAACTTGAATTAATTCACTTGTTTTCTCACTACGATAAAAAATATCATTAGATATTACTTTTCCAGAACTTCAAAAAATAATAGTTTCTTAACTTTGCATTTTCCTTTAAAATGTAAAAACCAGAACTGGTAGAGACAAGTATCAGGGTGAGACTATCTGAGAAGTGAATACCGATATCTAAAAAACGTATGATTTGCTTAAAGTAAATTTTACAAGAGTTAAATGTATGATGGATTTAAGTGAGCTAGCCAATCAAATGTTCAATATTCGGTGGCTATACATTGTGGCATTGTCATCAGGTTTTGATCTATTCTGAAAGTTTCAAGTCTCTAGCTCGTTGAGAAGTGGATGAAATTTAATTTACAAAATTCCAACCTGACAGACAAAACCCAAAGCAAGTTGAATAAAGCGTTGTGAAATATCAAGATTTGAATATTTATATTCAGGAAAGCTACAATAATATCAATAGGCTAGACACTTATCCATCCACTTGTCTATTATTCAAATTTCAAAAAGAATAATGTTTTGAACTTTATTATGACGATGTTTATGCTATGCAATTATATAATGTATTTTCTTGAAAGACAGTCTTTGTTTAGGCCCTATATTTCCTGTTTCATAGGATCACAAATTTTTATAGAACAGGTCAATATTACCCAGTATCCAGAAAAGTTCCCTTGGAATAATGATAAATAAGCTATTTGATAAATATTATAAGAATGTCTAAGTTTGAAATCAATTTCCAATGAAAACTGTCATAAATATATAGAACTGAAAGTTCTAGATGTATTCGATCTATAGTAGGTAATAATCTATGATTCAATGATGAGGTAGAGTAATTTTTATAGATAATTATTATGGTCTTGTATATCATTCTTTTATCCACTTTTAAATTAATAAAAATCACTTTTGAATGGAAATAATCTTTTACTTTTACTGTAGTAACTAGTTTCGACCTGTTGTGGTGGTTATCTTAAGACTGCTGCTTAGATCCGATCGATGAGGTGAAAAACAGCCATGCCTACTGGGTAACGAACCCTGACCAGCGGCAGTGCTAGCGGACTGAAGGTTGTGACGCCCCAGCCCACTGCGCCAACCGGGTCGGCAACTGCTTGTAGTTTCAAAAACATATAGTTTCGACTGAATAACTATAGTTGCAGTCTGAAGATGACCACCACAAGTCAAAACTAGTTACCGGTACTACAATTTAAGTAAACGTTTATTCCCAGTTAAAAGATACTTTTATTAAGTTTAAATAATTATTCTTGATTAATTATTTGTTTTTATTTTGTTATATTAATTTTTTCATGACGTGTCTTATGTAAATGGGGTGAATTTACCGTCACTACCTACTGTACAAAATAAAAATTATATTTCTTTATTCTTCGAATAAATAAAATCATTTTAATTTGGAAATTTATTAATTAATCTCAGTCGTGAAACGCTTCAAAACTAAGGAAATGTGAACAGAATCCTTATCGTAGAGTTTGACATCCTTCTTTTGGATTTTTTTTAGACAAGCTGCATCTAAATAATATTATAATAAAATAATTGAGCTGATAGTAAATATTGTTCCTTATAGATCCTTTTTCTAGCACCAAAAACTTTATTTATTTTCCAGCTCTAGGAACTTGTGACAGGGAAGGTGAGGGGTTCGAACTCTGATGTTCCAGTTTGTATTGGACTATTTTCATGCGTTAAACTATAGTTGGATCCAATCGCTTCAGGACAGGCTGCCTTAATAACAATTATTATCATAATTTTGTTATTGCAATTATGGGGTTTTTCATTATCAAATCTACAATTTTTTTCCAATTTTCACTTGAAATGTTTTAAAATGGAGATTATGGTAAAGTTATGGTATTACTGTATTTGAAAATGCTAAATTATTGAGTTAACAAGGATTCTTTTAACAACAATTCCTTATAGATCCTTTTTCTAGCACCAAAAACTTTATTTATTTTCCAGCTCTAGGAACTTGAGACAGGTAAAAGGGATAACATCTATGAGTCAATATATATTTCTACCAATTACTAATCAACTTTTTCTCATTTGAAGATTACATTATGGGTTAGAGATGGTGGAATATATTCTAGAGTTCCAGCTTCATTTCAGTCCCTTTAATAGAATCTAGAAAAATGTAAATTCGAATTTGAAAACTCGCGCTGTTTCCAATTGCGCTTTCGCGGTTAGTAAACCCATGTTTGCCAACGTTTTCAATTAGTAATCTATGCTAGTGGATTGATAGTTTATTCAATGATGAATATTTTTAAATAAACAATTTTGGATTCTTTTATCCAATATATTAATGAACTCATCAATATTTGATATTTTTCTTCAAATTCCATCTGGACCAGCAGATTTAAAATGTCATTCTGAACAACCAATCTTAAGTCATGAATGTTGATAAAAATCCAAATGAATGGAATTCAACTTAATTTTTTCCTTAGGATTATATTTCATTCTATTATAAAATTAAATTTTAATTCATAGAAAGCACGTGGCTGATTAAGTAAGCCCAGAATCATATTACCAAATTCCAGTCTTCCGCTCCAAAGAAAGTAGATTTCCAAGCGGTTCCTGTATTTCTCAGAAAATACTCACTTTAAAATTTATATTGCACCAATTAATTTCAAAAAAATTAAAACGTAAGAATTTGAGTAACCAAAACTCATTGTGACTTCCTTTTATAAATTTATTTAGACACTTGATTGTTCGCGGAGTGATACACTAGGCATTTCATTTTATTCTTGTCCTTTCTTCCGCAAATACCCAGTGGAATATGTCGATGAATTCAACAGATACTAGGTAATTGTGATTATTTTATGATTTTATTCATTATTTATGTGTAATTATTGTTTTGTGCCAAAGTTTAATGTTTCAGCATGCCGTTTCAGTGTTAAATTATGTGATTTCTTGTCAATTTCTTAGTAAATATGCGTTTCCAATCTCGCGTGTTGCCTTGTAGGACTTGCCAACATGGCGTGGTGTGTGAATCATTGGGTTGTTTCTCAATTTTAAATTCAGTATTCACATTTCCTTGATCATTTGCAGCAAGATTATAATTTTGCTCTCGTTATTCTTCTTCTTGTATTAAACTGACATGATTTTCTATCACAACCTTCCTTGTAGCCTTGGTTCACAAGCTTTCTTCTTTTATGTATTGAAGAGTTTCATCAAGGTCTCGTGTCTGATGCTCATTGTGAATACAGAATATCATTTGTACTTGAACTAGTTAGTTGTAATTTCTCATTCAGTCACCTATTCATACTTTTACAATAACAATAACAAAACCTAACCATAGGCCTATAACCTAAAACCCCAGCCTCTCATTTCTACATTTCTAAAAACTTGCTTGATTGCTCTGATTTCTCTAGTCTGCCGCTTTATGAGACGATTTTATTGTTTTATAAATTAATTTTAAGAAAAAATTTGCATTCAAGTCGATTAACATTCAAGCTGAACGTTATATTATCTCTAGTAAGTTGCCTTTTCTAATTCAGTCCTATAGGTTAGATTATTATCATAGTGGGTTAAAATATGTGTTATGTAAGCTTAGTATTTCCAACATTTACTAGTTAGAAATCCTATTGTGTTTGAATCGAGGTTTCTTCTAATACTAAAAAAATTAAAAGAAAACTTAAAAAATATTTTTTTCAAGCCCAATGTGAAGTATAGTCTGCTTTACTAAGCAACTATTGAAATTAACTGTTGAATCTGTAAACTTTTAGTATCGTTAAGAAGGCACTGGAGATGGAAATTCAAACCTAACCTTGTTGAAGACACCTTTCTCAAAAACTATACCTACCTCATCATTTGAAACTATAATAGTTCCGTAACCTCAATAATCTTTTGGTTTCATTATGTTAGAAGCTAGGATTATTGCATATATTTCTATAAATTACAATGCATCGTTTATCTCCGCATCCAAATGATGAATTTAGGAACACTGCTTGAATAATCATCTCAAGATTCAGAATAGGGATAGATTAGCCTAATCTCTCCTACTGTTGCTTATCTCAAGTGATAAGTCATTTGTAGGTTGTATACTATTTGTATGAAATGAAAGTATTACGTAATCGTTTAACTCAATGTGAAATGAACAACTTGCATTCTTATTTCTGAGCATGCTATAAGTTTTAGTAGAGTATGTGGAATTTGTCCTCAACTGTTATTGAATGTCATGATTTACTATTGAGTTCTCTTGATGAATAAATTTTGTGTTTTGATTGTAGGGTGATCAACTATAGTATTTTCTTGATTATTCAATGATGAATTTTTGATTGCAGAAATAATGATGATTGGGACCCTAAAGATAAGGTGCCCAGCAATGATGAGCCAGTTCATCATGATGGACCCACTGGAATGGACCCCGGCGGCGTCATTGAGTCCAACTGGGACACTGTGAGTAAATTTGAATCAGAACGTCGTTTTCCAATCTAAAATTTATACAGTTGGATTACTTTTTATCATTATTTCTATCAATTTCGAGTTTCCACCTACTTTGGTTCAAGTCTGTTGAGTTACTGTGAATGTGAGAAATATCTAACCTGACCTGAAAGTCTTGATGTAGCTTGTGTTCAATATCTTTACTTGACAATAATCTCAAGTCAATTGTAGTTTTTGTTTTTAAATCTAAATATAACTAAAGAACTACCTAACTAATGTGAAATGAACAATAATTTCTACTTGAGATTTTCTTGCACATTTTCCTTGATCAACAAGCTGTGTCCACGATTGAGTTGAATAGTTACCTTCAGTTGAATAACTTCTAATTAGATGAACAAGGAAAGAGGAGAAATCTATTGGATGCCATTCTAATGTTTTAAAAACGTACTATCTTTCTTATTCATTGTATAAGCATATCCACACTTCAATTTTATACACTTTAATCATTTTTAGTAGGCTATCTTCTTGGAAAGAAATTGAAGTGTGGACACATCTTGCAGTCTATGTCTATCTCCGATCCCACTATTCTTCAAGCCAGCAATCATACGATAGTAGAAATCTGAAAAAGCAAAACAATGTCTTGAGTTTTAAAATGTTGAAAAAAACATGAGATCCCAGAAGTCTGTATGAGGGAAAAGTTATGCGTTATCAGCCACTATTGTCCTTCATTTAGCTGGTGCGTTTTAAAACTTGTGCATTATGCGTTGGACATTACCTTGCATTACATTTTCTGAACTTTATGCAATGGTGCCTTGAATTCCATTGACAATAGATAGCCATGCAAACTTATTAAATTAGCCTACTATCTTGTATGAAAATACTCTGATAAAAGATTTGCTGTAGTGGTATTTACACATTTTATTGAGTATAAAATTTTCCGAAAATAACCACTTCTTTTATGTTTGAATAAAACTCAGAATTAGTAACTATTATTTATTCCTGGGATAATAACTCATTTTTTGATTTTCAACTATGAAGAAAAAGATTCTGAGCAATTGCTATTGAAGGGCCGAAACTAAAGATGATTCTTTTTCCAGGTCGTCGAAAACTTCGATGCTATGAACTTGAAGGAAGACCTTCTGAGAGGAATCTATGCTTATGGTTTTGAAAAGCCTTCAGCTATCCAGCAGAGAGCCATTATTCCATGTGTGGAAAGGCACGATGTCATAGCTCAGGCCCAATCAGGTAACACATCTTTCCGTACCATTATAATCATTCCGAATAAATACCAATAACTTATCTTCAATTTATCAAAAGTAATGTCTATTGAATTTTATTTATTTAAGAGATTACAATGAAGGGTAAAAACACAGACAATATAGTCCTAAACTTTCTTTTCCCAAATTTAGATGAATGAGTTTAAAAAATATAGGTTATGTTCACTTGTTTCTTGATCACTGTCACTATTCACAAATTTTAAGACTGAAAAATTATTGCGTATGATCCCTTCATAAGCATTTTTTGCTTGTCCGTGGGTCATGGATAATGAGAAGTGCCAGATTGGAGAGGTGAATAATTGTACAAGTACAACCTTATTCCTGGAAGGATGTGAGAATGACAAAATATTATCTATTATTCTGATTTTTTTGTGTTTAATATTAACCGATCCACTTTTTATTTTCAGGTACTGGAAAAACTGCAACATTTTCTATCTCTATTCTTCAGCAGATCGACACCAATGTTCGTGAATGCCAGGCTCTCATTTTGGCTCCCACCAGAGAGCTTGCTCAACAGGTAAATTACACTTCACTTGGAGTTTGGAGAGTGAATGAATATTGAATGAAGCAAGATATTGTCAAACCATAAAATATGCCAGTTTCAGTTGTTGAGCCATTGTCGATCTCTGGTAAACTGGAAGTTCAGCTAAGAACAGAAGTATTTTGAACGTTATTTGGAAGTGAACGTCTGTCATTGGCTTGGCCTAGCTCCTTTTCAATTAGCTGTTCATATATAAACGATATTCTATCATCAAACATTACAGAAAGATTAAATAATCAACAAGTGAATGGATATGTGATAGCTGCAGTTGTGTGAGGCTTTAACCATCCTTGTAACAAACTCCATGCTGAGGGGGACAGTAGTCCTGGTAAGACATGCAAGTAGAGCTTAAAGAAATACATACAGTATGGAGAGAAGGGATTCTAAATTATAAAAAATGAACACCAAGCCTCATTATTCCTTTAGAACGCATTGTTATCAATTTATTATTCATTTCTTGCATTTCGATAGAATTTTACGAAAAGTTGATCTTCAAGTCAATTTGAACTATTTATTTATGATTGTTGCTTTGTTTCAGATTCAAAAGGTGGTGATTGCCCTGGGAGATTTCATGAATGCTATGTGTCATGCATGCATTGGTGGAACTAATGTCAGGGAAGACATGCGCAAATTGGAGAGCGGAGTTCATGTGGTGGTTGGAACTCCTGGTCGAGTGTACGATATGATCAACAGACGGGCTCTGAGTAAGTGGCCATTTCCGTTGGATTTCCTTCAATTTTCTACTCTTTAAGTTATTAGTCATTGGATGAATTAGAAAATATGAAAAATATTTATTTGTTGATGAATATATTGGGGAAATATTTATGTTCGTTTATTAAGTTTCCTTGTGGGAGGTATAGATGATCAACAATTCTATGTTTCTTAAAATAGTCAAATACCTGTATTAAGCTACTTCATCAAACATTCGATATGATAATTTTCTATCTTTTAGGCTGAGGCCGCACTGCCGGTGGGTAGAGCCTGGAGGGTGGAGGGTAGTTGGTAAATCTATAGAACATACACACCATCCACAGTAATACATCGAATGAATGGTATGTGTTCAGCCGCCATCTTGAAATTCTTAAATATGGACAACATAACCTCAAAAAACGTCATAACATTCATACGATGTATTACTGTGGATGGTGTGTATGTTCTATAGATTTACCAACTACCCACCACCCTCCAGGCTCTACCCACCGGCAGTGCGGCCTCAGCTTTACAGCAGATGGAGTTGAATGAGGCTAATGAATTGATTGCATTGAAAATTGATCTGTTAATAAAGTAGCTTTTTCTAAACAGAATCAATTCTACTCATCCACCCAGAGTCAGATTCGTTCAATGGTTCTCATTATACTGTTTCCTTTAGGTTGCATCACATTCAAATTCAATTGTATTTTCCAACGGTTTAAAGTTTTAAATCAATTGACAAAATTGTTTGAGTTGATATTAAATGCGGTAATAAGTTAATCCAATAATTGTTTGATGAATATTCAAGTGACAATTTTTCATTTATTCTCATGGTGATTTTTTCTTTGTTTTAGGAACGAACAGCATCAAAATTTTTGTCCTTGATGAAGCCGATGAAATGCTTTCTCGTGGTTTCAAGGAACAGATTCATGATGTCTTCAAAACACTTACCAGCGATGTTCAGGTAAGCTTTGAATTTTCATCCTTGTGAATGTTTGACATGTATAACCTTAGGGACATCATTGATCATTCATTACACATTGAAATTTGAAGAGAAATTTTGTACTATTCATTGAATTTGAATAGTACATGCCAAGCCTAGTTTTCTCTTCCAGATTATGATATCTGTTATAGAATACAGATCATTGAAATAGTAGTTATTATTATTTATTTATTTAGCGCATGGCTTTTAATAGTGGGGAGACCCAAGGGTTGTTCCATTTCGCCAGATAACCTCATTTTCCACAAACTGATACATGAGTTATAGTTTTTTTTTAAAAAAAAAAGTTCAATTGAAAACAATTAATATTAGTATTAATAATAAATTGAATGGTTGATTGTTTTCCCTCTATTTTAAAGTAAAGTCTGTCCAAGCAAAGATGACATCCTCGCAAGATGGGAAAATGACTCCAGCTTGGTCAATATTCGTTCAAAAATATGGTATCAAGCAAAATGTTTTCTACATTTTTAGTCCAAATTTATTATTTTTGAACCAATATTGACCGAGCTGAAGTCATTTTCCCATCTTGCCAGAATGTCTTCTTAGACTATACCTGCCTTACTTCTCTGATCTCTTTGAAGTTGATCAATTCGATTTAGTGATTTTGCATTGTTGAATTATGAATGAAATGAAGTTCACAGTACATATTATATTGATGATTTATCAAACAGTTGATACATAGAAGAAACGAAAAATACAAACTTTAACAAAACATACTATGAGTAGGTTACTTCATTTGATACTTTTCTAGAATATTCAACCATTGAGCAATAGAATCAGCTCTTTTTTTTTAAAATTTATATATTATGAAATTATAATTAGCGTATTTTTAATCCTATCATTTCTTGTAAAGCGGATGTTGAATGATTTCTTGTATTTCTTCACAAAACGAACTTGTAAAACAATCTCCTGTGAGTGTACGGGTCACGATAGAGTGTATATAACAATTAGAATGATCTTGATTCGTTACATGTTCGAATAAATAAGAAAGTCATTGTAATGATTATCATTCCTTGTTATGATAGAAGCAATTCGATTTGTTCAAGATTATAATTCGAGTTGTCTACATAATAATATGAATTAACAATTGCTGCTTACTTGTCCAAACCAAAAACTTTCAGGTTGTCTTGAACTGTCTGAACCAAGCTAGAACAACCTATTCATTATTGCATTTTTGGTTGTGTTGAGTGTACTAATGTTGGATATTCTGTTTGCAGATCATCCTCCTCTCAGCTACAATGCCCCCCGATGTGTTGGAGGTGAGCACACTGTTCATGCGACAGCCTGTTCGAATTCTTGTCAAGAGAGAAGAATTGACATTAGATGGTAGGTACCATTTTCTTGATTTTCTAATTCTATGCAAAAATAACTATACCCTATTCACGATCACTTCAGACGAAATGAACAATTTTTTTGCGCGTGTGTGTGGGTAATAGTGAGGTATTAATTCAAAAAATACGACGGTCGGCCGCAGTCGAACAGCTGTAGTCATTCACAGCTCTTGGCTTTTCTTCAAGCTCAAACAAAAATAGCTACCGGTACATGCAAAAGTTTCTTTTTGTCTCAAGTGATCGTGAATAGGGTATTATTATTTGCATTGTTGTTTCAAGTTTCATGTGAATCTATCATTTCAACTGCTGATGATTATTTTACTTTCATTATAGCTGACGCCATAAAGTTGGGTGGTTTCGTCTGTCTTGTAGGCTACTTGATGTAACTTACTAACAGGTGAAGTAAAGCACGTATTGTCTCTTTTGATTTCAAAACCATCATCCAGATTCAGCTGAATGACAACTTTATTTGAATGACAAGTTTGACAACTCAACAACTTCAGCTGTTGAGTGCACAAGGAGCAGATGAAACCGCCTAACTTCGTCAGCTATATTTACACTACCTTTTTTCATGAGTATAATGCTTTTTGTATTGACATGTGGTTATTAGTTGATATTACTGCGGTGATTGATGTTGAATACTTATAATACATGAGTATATTGTTGTTTTGTTCATGCTGTAGTCAATGATGAAAGTTATGTTTCAGTAATAAAACTGAATGAATTTTTCAGGTATCAAGCAGTTCTACGTCAATGTCGAAAAAGAATCCTGGAAACTTGATACGCTGGTAGACTTGTATGACACTCTGAGTATCACTCAGGCTGTAATCTTCTGCAACACGCGTCGCAAAGTCGATATGCTAACTGAGGAAATGCATAACCGTGATTTCACTGTTTCTGCTATGGTGAGTAAAGTTATTCGTCATCAACGAAGCATTCTTTCTGTGTTGTTGATTTTATATCGTAATTTAATTTTCACTTTATCATAAGAATTCAATTCGTAATTATTTGACTAGCTATTTTGTTTACATTCTTTGAGTCTTCTACCACAGTGAAGGTGAATCACTATAGAGAAGCGCTTCTCTGTGCTTCTACGATCGAATTCATGTGGGCATGTTGAATTGATGTGAATCGTATACGTTCAACAACATTGCAATCGTCGGTTGGTTGTTGTTGAAATTATTATTATTATAGTTGGTGCCAACAATTTCTTGGCTATTATTATTCAGCGTATGTTTTTTTTAATAGTGGGGAGACGCTAAGGGTTGTTCCACTTCGCAATATTATAACCTCATTTTTCACAAATGTAAACATGGAGAACCATGTGGGTTATAGTTCTTTTGAAATAGTCATTTTAAAACAAAAAAAAATTATTTCAAAACATCATTAACAACTAAAACACTTCATAAATTCTCTAGATAATGGCCTTTGATGTTTGGTCTTATAATTCATATCAACAATAATTAAGGCGGTTGGTGAATGATTGTTATTAATGTTCAGCTCTGTCAGTATAGTCTAAAGCTGTCTGCGAGAGTGTACCAGGGCTCGCTCTCATTACGATGTACTCTCGCAAACAGCTCGCCGAATGTCCTGACAGAGCTAACAATTGATAACAGTCATTCGCCAAGCGCCTTGTTTGTTAGCACCAGCTTCAATACAGTACATGCTTTCGAATATAATCTTGATACTCGGACTATTTATTCAACCAAATTTATGAATTTAAGACTATTTTTGTTTGATTCTATGTCTTGAATATTGTATTTTATTTAACAGATCGAGTAGAGAATGGATTGGTAATGTTTTCATCTTTGTATGTAATTTTAACTAATTGTAACAACGGGCTTCAGTTGCTACACTCTATTCTGAAAGCTTTTTTGTTGCGTCTGATGTAGCCTAAGTATTATGCACTTGTGAGTAGAATACTGCCTTGTTGATGTCGTATATAACTCGAATAATGTGAAGGCTGTTAACGTGATTAAACATTGGTTTGCAGCACGGTGACATGGATCAAAAAGAGCGTGACTTGATTATGCGTCAGTTCCGAACTGGTTCGAGTCGAGTGCTGATCACCACTGACCTGCTTGCCCGCGGTATCGACGTTCAGCAGGTCTCGTTGGTCATCAACTACGATCTGCCATCAAACAGGGAAAACTACATTCATAGGTGGGTACTCTTCCATATTATCAGTATTTTTTCGAAATTGAGTGTTCATGGTTCAATTTCCAGACAAGAAGACACATTATTAATTTTATCAAATGGACAAAAAATTTGAAAACAAAAATATGTTTCAATAATGTAATAGGACCTTTCAATTGGATTGTCTCATGTGACGCATGTATAGCTGAAGCCAAAACGTTTCTGCTCCTTGTGCGCAGTTTATGTTGCCTAAATAATAAAGTTTTTAAAATCAAAAGAGACAATAGATGCATTACATCAACTCTTAGTAGGTTACACATCAGCTAGGAAACTGCCAAATTTTTTGGTGACATCTAAAGAATTGTATTTTCTTGAAAGGAAAGTGAATCGTGAACCTGTGGCCCTTGATGGCCATACCTAGTTTGACTGCTTTGTACTGCTTGGATCTCAGTTGATTTCGGATTTTTCATTCAAACAACTCCTGGTATTTTGAGGGCATGTTGAACGGTTGAAATGTTTCTCACGGATGATCGGAAAAACATTCACCTCTCATCTTCAACCTTCCCGATGATATTTACTAAAGAGGTATTTGGAATTTCTAATATGTCAATTTTTATTTCAATGTGGCATTAGTTTCAGCATTACAAAAGATTACAGCGATACTTTTTTCTTGGATCGTAATCCCGTCATTTTTCAGTATGGCACCTCCTTTGTGGTCTCAGTATCCTAATTATAGCGTAGGTATAGTCTGTCCAAGCAAAGAATACATTCTTGTAAGATGGGACAATGGCTCCAGCTCTGTCAATATTAGTTCGAAAACTATAAATTCCAAATTTTAGACTAAGTTTATAATTTGTGAAAAAATAACGACCGAGCTGGAGTCATTTTCCGATCTTGCCAGAATGTCTTCTTTGATTGGGCATAATTTAGCAATGTGGTAATGCACTAGCGTACCTTATTTGCCAGATTGAATGTTTTCATTCAATTCAGTTATCCGATAGTAGCCGAAAAAAGGGACATCCAGTGAATATGTACGCTGTTTTCACTTATGTTAGTTCTCTAGTGTTGACTTGATTGTTTACTGAATGTGGTTATTTTGTTTGAAGGATCGGACGAGGTGGTCGATTCGGTCGTAAGGGAGTGGCGATCAACTTTGTGACGACCGATGACCAGCGCGCGCTGCACGACATTGAAACCTTCTACAACACTAGCATTGCCGAGATGCCGATGAATGTGGCCGACCTCATCTAATTGTGTGCTGTGAGTATCTTAAGTCGGCGACGACTAGCAAAGTGAATCGCCGCCGCCAAAGTGTGTTGTTCTGTTCTATTGCTCCTAGCCACCACGACGACATTGATGACATTGATCAGAGATATGTTGATTTGAAAGCTAATAGTTGGACGGACGGAAACAAGCGACGGCCCACCTTGGGCTCGGACGGGTTCCGAAAGAACTATTACTACATTAGTTTATTATAGGCTCGATCGGATTTGGTGTTACTGTAGTTTAATATAATATTGTGTATCATTTTATCATCTGTTCTATCGCATACCTATTGATTGATGTATGTGTTGCATGCGCAGTGCTTGTTTACTATTGTGAAATTGAGAATTGTGTTGCCAGTGAAGATGGCGGCCAGTCCCTATTCAATGTCGACTATTTCAAGTTGCTTTTGCTGTTGTGACCCCCTAAAACAAACCACTTCAACTCACACCAAATCAGTGAAACACTTTTGCAGCACCAATTCCTCCCCACCACTTATATTCTATTATCTAAATAAATGTTGTGTAGGTGAGTGGAGGGGCTTTTTCAATCACAAACGATCAAGAAGGAAAGAATTCACTTGCTTAGTTACGATAATTATAATTTAAGTAATATGTTAGTTATACGAATCCATGAGTTTTTTGCTACTTAACATAACTGTCTTGTTTTTGTATTCCAGGAATATTTCCAGTCCATTCATGGGGAAGATTTTTTTGGAATAAAGAAACTTCCATATTCAAGCTCATCACATGATTATTGATATCCTCCTTTGACACCTTACACTCCCTGTCCTAGTAACAGACAATGGAAATCTTAGTTATATTTGTTTGAACAACCAAAATTTACCTTGACCCTTTTTTCTACTTTGATCACTTTTTATACTCTTGTAATTTATTTTATTTTTTATCAAAAATAAAAACAATAATTTTAAATTGTTTATTTCTACATTTGTAAACGACCCTGCTGTAGATGATAGTAGTAGTTACAGGTTTCCTAATCACGATCCGAATTGAAATAATGACATCTCTACCGCGGTTATTCCAAACTTGAAAATAGAATGCGAAAAACTCACACTTGTAATAGTATGCATGCAATTTGAAACTATTTCCTTCATGAACATGAATATTTGCAAAAGTGATTTTTTCTATTCTGCTTTCAGTAAGAAATGTCCTTAAGCCCAGTCTAGTGCTTTGATGAGTACACTGCTGACTGTTTGAGGTGGAAAATTGATATTGAACAGATTTTTCAATAGTCTCTCTCCACTCCGCTCCTCTGCTGTTCGTAATCATTCGACTTTTCCTTATTCAAGAGTGTAAGGTTTCACTTGGAAGAAATATGAGCAAATCTAAACAAATTTATTATCTAGCTTTCTTGAAATTGAATGATGATAACCGCTAATTTTTACTTGCTTTTAACTTGTTAAATTGAAAAGAGTTCTTTTTCATGCTTAACTCGCATCAGTACTGGAATATCAATAATTCTAAATAATTTTAGTAGATGGCCCCATGGATGGATTGAAAATATCGAGTGCATTTTGTTAACATTTGACTTGAGATAATTTTAATGTATTAAATTTAAATTATTGTGTAATTGATTGTTTTCATTATTTATTTATGTAATAAGCGATAGCTATTGATTAAGGTGCTGGAAAATAATAAATTTGTGAAAAGTATAAATTTCAAAATGCTTCACTTTTTCAATATTGTTCATTGGCAAATTACTTTCAAACAGCAGAGAGAGATTGGTTACTCGTTTAAAGACGATTTGAAAAATTTGTTGAATTTCCTGTTTTGTAGCATTTAATCTCAATGCATATTAATTATCAATTGTATATTAAAAATAAATCATAACTACAAAACTATTATGTTTCTGAAGTGTAATCCCAAATGACAAGGCTGGTACTGGTAGTAGACTATAATATTGTTATTGATCAAATATCTATTATTAAAACAATGGATCATTTATAATAGTTATTGATCTATGATCAAAAATATCCACGCATAATAATAACTATATGTTCTAGACTCTTGAGAGAACATTTCATAACAGATATATGACATGGCACTATTATATGGCAATACCGGCCTAATGAATTTATTATTGGTGGAACAGATCCTCCTTCATTGGTTCTTAAGCCTTGGTTACACCTGAGCAAATTTTGCATCTGTATTGTAATTTGTATTCGTTGACGAAATATGCTCAGGTGCAATAGTAGCTTATTGGATCAGCATGTGACTAAGATGAACAGAGCTAGTGGATGGTATAAAAAGTGATGAAAAACAGTATTACATCCAACAAACCGAGAATGGCCTGCGAGACATACTACAATGTAAAATAATTGGATTAAAACAGATTTAAAATGAAAAAGTCGACTATTTTAGCTCATCATGCGTTGCTGAATTTGGTGGATGAGATTTAGTTCTAATCTATAGAATTTGTCTAGGCCTACGGAGTGTGGAGCAAATCTAATGTCTCAGACTCAGGTGCTGCTATGATTCTTGGTACCCTGCTTGCATTGGATACGAAACATTTCTTTTGGAAAAAGGTTAATATAGTCTTTAAAAGGGTAGATAGCATTCTCAAGCGACAGCTCCTGCTGCGCTGCTCTAGTTATCACAACTATTCACATAACTATATTATTGTATATGTTCATATTGGTGGGTTACTAATGTAATTTATACTAAATCAATTTATAACCTAAATTCTCTTGAATAGGGTAGGATACTTTGATTATTTAGTGATCTTTCAAAGGCCTAATACATCAGTAGCCTTATTTGAAAATTTATAATATGTTTGTGTGAATAGAGTTGTGATGATTAGAGAAGCTTAGAGCCAGGCAGTTCGAACTGCCGCTTGAGAACCTTCACCTAAGATTTAAATGCAATCAGAATACAGACACAAATTATACATTACATTAATTTAACATGTAATATCATGAATTCGCTCCAAAAACAATCACAGACTGTAATCTATTTCAAAGTTGGTAACTGAAAAGAGAGCATAAAGCAGAGCATATAATAACATTAGATATAATGGATATCCATCCATGAATATCAGATTTCGTCTTACACCTGTTACAAACACAACAATTTTTTGACATCCGATTTTCTGCCGTTTTTGAATATTCTATATCAACTATTATGAACAGAACTTTGTTAACACTGTAGTGTTACTTGTATCTGGAAGCCCAAAAATGGTGTATCATAGCCACCTTCAACATATTAAAGGAAGCTATGGTTGTATGCAATGGGGGTAACGTTTATTAGAGCGATCCTTTCTATCCCTTCTCTATGACATGAAATAGAAAGGGTAACTTCGGATGGCTGTAGCTCCTTGGTCCAAGTCAAATATTATTGAACTTTGGAATTGCTGATAACAACTTGACATACGGACGGATGTGATATATTCTGTCCAAGCATGCAAGCAAAGAAGAGCCTCTGGCAAGATGGGAAAATGACTCCAGTTTGTTCAATAATTATAAATGTGGTTTTAATGTACCTTACTAGATTAATTGTTCCCTATAATTCGTGATCAAATTAAAAAATTTTGAACCAATTGACCGAGCTTGAGTTATTCTCCCATCTTGCCAGAGCCAGAAGGTCTTCTTAACTTGGATAGACTATCTTCTTTGCAATCTTCTTTTGTGGGTGTGGACGGCTGCGGTTAGTGTGGCCAAGCAAAGAAGAAAATTCAAATTGTAGATCAGAACGTTTTTTACGATTGAGACCAAATCAATATTCTTTGAATCAATATTGACCGAGCTGGAGTCATTTTCTCATCTTGCCAGAGGTTCTTCTTTGCTTGGACAGACTATACATTGCAGCGGTCGTTGCGTTCCGCACAATGAATCTGCAGCAGCAAGGTTTCAAATATCGCGGTTTTTGTCTTTCACAGCCTGGACAGTTTGTAGAATCAAGATGGCTTTGACTTTGGCCTCTGACAAGTGACATTTTTAGGTTAGGATTCATCTTTCATGTTGTGAATTTGTGATTGTGTTTTGAAATATTAAATTTGAAACTTCACAGGTTCTTCCGTAATAGAATACCCGATTTTCTAATAATTACCTATTTTTTAATGGTTGGGTAATTTTTGAAATGTATGTTTTCCAATTCGTATAATTTTCTTCCAACTTGTCAATCGCTATAAGTCAAATTGAACGTTGTTCATAAATTCGTTCTTCATTAACAATGAACAAATTGAGTAAGTATCCTATTTTAATTTTCAATTTATTTAATTTTAACTTGAAGCTGTTATTGACATCATTTTCAAATTATGTTGATAAGGGTTTTCGGCTTCTTGCAAAGGAAAACGTATTTTTCTCGGAAACGGTTGGGTTCACGCTTCACGTCCACTTGGGAAATTATAAATATGGAGCGTAAAAATTTGAAAAATGTACTGAATACCGATACATGTAGGCCTATGATAAAACGACCTAATAAAAAATAGAATATTCGTATGGCTTTTACTGGTGGGGAGACCCTTACGGGTAGTTCCACCATGCCAATGTTTACTTGTCCGAATACCGGTCACACATCCAAGAGCAGTCCACAGTGTTCGTGACTTAACATCACATTCACCGACAGATCACCCTCACCGAGAGACCAATACCCAGTACAACGACCTAATATTGACCGATTCAAGTTTGTCATCGAATGAATAGCCTTCTATCGCAGAACTTATTTATAATTTTTTAGGCTGATTTATACATTATGTCTGGGCTATTAGTCCTATAAACGTTTCCACCTATCTTTTCATACATCATTTTTGTAGTTAACTTATTAAATAAAGTATACATATTTTGTTACTAGAGGCGCTACCACATGAGGTCGGTTTTGAGTCAAGTAGGCTTGACCCGCGACTGCCGTAAGTATAAGTATTTTGCCGTATTTAAGCATTTTTATATCATAAGTATTTTGCCGTATGAGTAGGCTAGGTATACCTCATGTGATCGACATCTTTGGTTCGCGAGTGAAAATTTCATGCGCATTGTCAACTTGACTCACAAAATATCGACCACATAGAAGGTAGGTACTTTTGGCAGTAAAAAAATTTAAAAATCGAACTCATGTGATCGCGTCATAAATGATTGATAATATTTTTAATTGCAAGAAGCTCTTCAACTGATAAGCGTATCAAGAACTGTTCTATTTATTCTCTTCATCAATCAACATTATTTATTTTAAAAAATCAACTTATGATAAACTATGTAATTTTTCAATCTTCTAGGAATTATCAGTTGCTCTCAGAGACCAGTTACAAAGATCATCAAACGTTTCAAAATGAATGACAATAAGGACAAATTTTGCTACAAACAACAGCCAACTCATTTAATTTCAATTCCATTTTGTGTTGGGGAAGTAAGAGAGAGATATCTCAATTTTAAGGTAAGATTAGAATTTCATTTTTAAGGTCAGCATTATGATAAGATAAAAAATTATATTTATGAAAAATTACTTACGAGCCTTTTTTAAATTTTGACTTTTAGGAGTAGGCTATTGGCATATTTAGCGTCATAGTGAGCTATAACAGGAAACATAGAAATATCAATATCCTATTGGTAAACTCCCAAGTTTTCAGAATAAATTGAATATTTCCGAGAAATATTAATTAATAGTTCTCTCAAGTGAGCATGGTTATTTATGGTCTATTTTTCAATTCTATTTCGTAGTTGCCTACAATAAAATCAAATTATTGAGTCCTTGCGACAAAGAAATTATTTTCTCAACCGATCACTGTCTTTTTTTTATCGGTACTTATTCTGTATTGACTCTATTGTTCATGAATGTAGATGAAATTATTAAGTGAATAATATGACTATTTCAATCAATACTGTTCATTCTCAATGAATAGAAACATTTGTTGATTTTTCTGTTCCAAAAATTATTATCAATTGTAATTTGTAGTAGGCTATTCTTAATAGAAATATCTTGCTTTTTAGAAAGAAATCCTAGAGAAATTTGAAGACTTTGATGAAGTGCTATTCCAAAATCCCAACAAGCTTCATATGACATTGGGAGTGATGACTCTGCCTAGTAAGAAAGAACAAGCTGATGCAAAAGAGGTTCTGAAAAAATGCAAAGCTGACGTCATTCAGTAAGTGGTTGGTTTCTACTATCGTATGATTGTAGGTTGTAAGAAACTTCAATTGTTGAAATTAGTATAAATATTTTTATGAAGTGAACTTGAAATCCTTATTCACTTGTCAGTCCCCCGGTCTACTGACTGCGGCAAAGACCTAAAAAACTGAACTGAACTGAAACACTTATTTTATTCATCAATAATTCTATTCAATCCGATTTTGCACTCATAAAACAAGTCTCATAATTTAACTAAAGATTACGAGGTTACGATCACTAAAGATTACACAGCACAATCACATAAATACGGCCACCCCGTCTTTCGGAGGAGACGATAACCGACTGCTTAAAAAGTAGTCTCTCTCTCTCTCATCATCTCATTACCCACGTACAGGTCTAGGAGCCCATGTGGAATTCCCTTTCATAGGGAATTGAATTGTGTAACAAAATTCAATTGATAATTCTCAATATTGATTTCATTAGAAACAATTCCTACCTATTACTTATTATTGGTTTACGATATTCAATTAATGCCATTCTTCTGTTTTCCAGTCAAATTCTGAAAGATCATTCTCTGAAAATTAGAATTTCCGGAGTAGATGTGCTGGATAATGATGCAAAGAAAGCTCGGGTGGTTTTTGGTAAAGTGAATGAAAATTATCAGGAATTGTGGCAGACGCTCTGTGATGGTGTGGCGGACTATTTCATCAAAGCAGGTGAGTCGATTTGTAGATCTCTCTAATAATAATCCATTCATTTATTGAATGAGTCAATGCTTATATAAATCGTATTCATGAATCGTAGTTCATCTTTGATACTTGCAAACGTTCCATTCAACTGTTATTCTCCGTAGGTAATTGAAAGAAGTTTTTTAATTTTTTTTATTCCAATTTGTAGGTATGGAAAAATTTTCGTACCGTATTGTTCTAAATGATTTCAATTAGGCCTTATTCCCTATGTGTTATTTCTCAAGTAGTATCAATTGATTCTAAGCTTAGAATCTAGTTTATCTTGAACTGATGTAATAAAAGCGAATGGATTATCTCTATTATGTTTAAAAATAAATCCGGCCTAAACGTGTGGTCTAGGAAGTTGCAAGTCGAATCCAATAATGCTGCTTTGATCATGAGTTTTATTAGAATTTCGCTTTTAATTTTGTATAATAAATTTTGAATAATTTTTCGCTATGTTTCACTCGAGCACAAGCTCTTAAGCTGAGGCCGCACTGCCGGTGGGTAGATGGTCGAGGGTAGTTGGTAGCTTCAACCATCTACCCTCCACCCTCCACGCTCTTATACGATTTATTACTATGGATGGTGAGTATTTCCTATAGATTTACCATCTACCCTCCACCCTCTACCCACCGGCAGTGCGGCCTCAGCCTTACAGTGTGTCACATGATTATGATAGTAATTCCATAATCAATGTCGATGCTATTATTAAATGGTCGATCTCTATTAAGAAATTTAATCTCGTTAAATTTCTTTGCCAGCTTACAAACTTCGGTTTTGCAGGCAGCGCCTTTAATACAATATAATACTGTATTATATTGGGATTAGCAAAATTTTATCTTATGTAGGCTAAATGTGATTGATTTTCCTTCTTTACTTTGTGTTCTCCATTATAATTTTTGTATTGTATTTATTGTGGCAAATAAATTTGAACCTATTTGTCTTATCTTCTGTCAATCTAAATCTTCTGAAAAAGAATTAATGCATTCCTTTTTTCAGATCTCATTCAGAAAGAATACAATCAAGTGAAAATGCATATCACTCTCATGAACACAGTGTTTCGCAGAAAGTCTCCTGTTAAAGAGGTCCGGAAAAATAGAAAACCAATTGATGTTTCATCGATTATCAAGGTATGTTTTCTCAATTAATCTTTAAATTTCTCGTTTTAAACAATATCGAAAAATGTGCTCAATAGTCTAGTATAGAGGTAAGAGGCTCGTTGTTTTGTAATCGGTTTTTATTGCAGTATTCGTAATTTACATTACTGTTACATTATATGTTACTGCGGTAATTCAAGGGTTTTAAAGTTCTACTTTTCATAGGGAAAATATTTCATTGTTTAAAAGCAATTATAAGATTTTGGGAAGTTTATGGTTGTACCTTTTTAGTATGCTATATTTCCATTGAATCAGGTTTATTCGATGGCTTCTATACAGGGTGTTTCAGGAGGAATGTGCAATACTTCTCAGGCTGATTTCTTACACCAAGTTGAGAAAAAGTTCCATGGGACCAACCCCAAAAACGCTTTGTTACCGAGATATCAATGGCGAAAGATTAAGATTTTTCAAAAAATATTAATTTTTCTAATTTTTAGAGGCTTTAGTGAGGTTCCAAAATAATTAATTCCTATGTAAAATTAGCTGAGGAATTCAATGAAACCAGTTCCAAGTTTGCAATTTCAACGGTTATTGAGATAATCATTTTTCAACAATAAGGGTTATAACTGGATAAGGAATCATAAAATTGTATTTTTTATTAATGGAAGTTAAAAAGAGCCAGATTCTAAAGAAAAGTTGAATGGCGATTGTGTAAATCTTACTCAAATTCAGAAATAGCGATCAAAAAACGCAAAATTGACAAAACATAGTACAAGTGATGACTTTGTGATTAGTAGCGATTTTGCGATTTTTGATCGCTATTTTAGAGATTTGGTGAGATTTACACAATCGCAATTTTCCACTATTGCTATCTCAGTAACAAAGCGTTTTGGGGGTTTGTCCCATGGAACTTTTTGTCAACTTGGTGTAAGGAATCAGCCTGAGAAGTATTGCACATTCCTCCTGAAACATCCTGTATATCTTGAAGCGGAAAATATGATCTTTTGTAGTATTGTTCAATTGTGATAGTGTGTGATGTATATAACACTTATTTTCGTCAGTAATATCAAAGTATTTCATTCATTGAAGTGAGTTATTCTGATTTTTCCACAGGAGTATGAAAATTACGATTTCGGAGAAACCACTGTTAATGCGTTACATTTGTCTGATATGCGAGCTGTTTCCAGTAGTGGTTACTATAAACCGGAGCTAATTTTGGATTTAAAACAATACGATTTAGCTTAGAAGATTGATGAAAATGTTAATTTTCCGAAAAATAACGGAAGCTTGTTCAAAGCTCTGTTATAACAGCAGAATCAGATCTTCACAGGATCATGAATAGTTGAAGTCGATTTATGAACGTTATGTGGTCGCATTTGAGAGAGATAATCCAGGTAAAGATACTTTTATTTTCAAGTTTTTCACTTGAGCACATAAGATCATTTTCAATCACTTTATGACTTTTTTCTGGATTTGAAGTGTTCTTGAATTGTAGATCATTGTAAAATTGGTTCTAGTCATGATTGATTCAAGGTTGGTGATTGTAGCTTGTACTTGAAAAAGCTGTCAAGAGCTACAGTTATTCTTGTAAAATACTTTTATTACGTAAAGTTTGTTATTCAGTTGTAAAAATATCATAAGAGGTGATCATTTAATGTAAGTTATTAAATCATCATTAGAATTACATGATAATTTTGATGCATTTTTTGTTATTGTATTATTTTTCACGATAAGTAGCTTTGTCACTGTTAGATTTCTGTACAAGAAATTTAGTAAAATTTGGCCAATTTTAATTTGATGATGACCATAAATTATATTTTTTCAAGCTGATTTACTCAGTCAAATCTCTTTGATTACTGAATAGTGGATTATAGATTTTCTTCAAAATCTTTCAACTAACCAAATTTAATTTCAATAATATAATCCTATCCATTACATTCTTCAATATTATCATTTGGGAGTTCATGGGAAAAGCAAAACAAGAAAGTAACCAAATGCTTATCGTGATACAGTAACTTATTTATTCTTCTTTTTTGCGGATTATGCCCACATTTTATGTTCTCAAAGTATCTTGAAGATTTCAAATTAACTTAATATTAATGAACATTGTGTATTTTTACATCTGAGAAACAAACATGGAGATGGAAAAATTGAGAAGCAATCAATAAAATTCTATTGTTTGAAAATTCAATCTATTCAACAGCATTTTGAATTGAAGTTGATGATATTATTGTCAAGTTGCCAGCAGCGGGGATATCGGAATCCATAGCGTCGTTTGCTATCAGAAACTGGATCATTACCACTAAATAAGTTGTAATAGTTGCCGCTATCTGAAAAAATAGTTCACTACAAATAGTGTATACAATATTAAGGAATGAAAAACAGGCGTTCGCCCAAATTTATCATTTTAGTGCATTTCATTTGAAAAAAATGCACTATTGGTCTTGACCGGATAATCGCAAATAGGCCTATATGATGCGATATATTTTTTACACGTTTCCGAGCCCCCAGAACACGAATCTGATGTCCGTTCAAATTCATATATCTCTATATATATATATTTATATATGTACAGATTCTTGTTAACACGATAACTCCTGAAGGGCTTGTCGGAGAGCGACCAAATTTTGCACAAAAATCATTAGTGTTAATATCTCGGTCAAGTTCGTTAACCAGCCAAATTGGTCCAAGGGAAGGGGGTGAAATTAGGGGATGAAATTTTTAAAAAATCACTACAAATCGACCAATAACTTGATCGTTTTGAAAATTGGTGTGTATAATACCCTTATTATGCCCTACAATTTGAGCCATCAACGGACAAAATCCAATAAAAAATGGTGGAGAAAATGGCGAATAATATGCCGAAAATTGTGTTTTTCGAAAACGGCACCTTTGAATTCATACCCTGAATAGCTCATTATAAGTCATATGATTTGAGCCATCATAGAATTGCATTTGAAATGCACTCTTTCCGACCGCCAGCTGCCGGAGAGAATTTTTTTTTAAATACCTATGCTAGTTCCTTTATTCAAAACTGAAATCATTTTAGATGATTGTGTAATTTTGCTGAATATGAGAGAGCATCTCTATTTGAATATACAAAACATAAATAGCTAGGCTATATAGAGACTGTACCCTCATAGTGTGGACATTGACTGAGTCATTTTTGATTGGTCAGCTCGGTGAACCAATCCAAGTCTCGTAAGATTCACATTGAAAAGACTCGTGAATCATCATGTTGAAGTGGACAATTTTCAACCTAAACTTCATCTATGCCGCTTTGCAGGTGCTATTTTCTATAAAATAAGATCATTCAAACTAACAATAGAAGTAGAGAGACAATTTATAATTTTAGAGAATTGATTTTCAATGTCATTCTTCTCGGGAAAAGTTTGGCAATAATTACGAATCTTACTGTTATTTTATTTTTTTTTAATGAAAATATCCTTTATTAGGCGGAGTTAGGACTAGGAAGTCCTTTCTACCACTCAACCTTACTGTTGAACAAACTGTTGAAACTCAACAGAATTTAAATGCTTGGCAAATGTATGGCGGCTGGAGAGAAATTTTTTATTTCAGTATACTGTTACGAAGCGTTTCACACTATGATTAGACAGTCTCTATAAGTAATAATATACAATAATATAGTAATAGTAATAATATACAATATAGTTGTTGGATCGTTGGAAACCTCTTCTCAATGCTCATTAGTTTGTTTCCCGTTTCAACAGGGTATTTCTAAATTTTCAACCAAAATCTCAATTTTCATCCAACAATCAGAATCATAAAGAACGCAATTAGTTGTAAAGGGTTATATTGTGGTAGTTATCCATATTCAATGAAAATACAAGATATTTTCAGACCACATATTTATAAAAATTCGAGATACAGATTACTACATCATTATCCGGAGTTTACCTTGGATTGATGTTGGTGTTACTGTACAATCAAAACCGGTATCTTGAATTGGTTATCTTGAAACCGTATCTTGAATTGGCATCTTGAAACCGTATCTTGAATTGGTATCTTGAATTTCAATCAATACGTGGTTTAAAAATATCTTGTTTTTTCATTCAACAAAACCATTCTTGTATTTTCTTACCAATAGAATAAGGGGCCGGTCCAAAGTAAACATTCCACATGCGGTGAACTCAGCTCTGTAGTAAAGCAAGCGGCTCATGAATTCTTCAAGCTGTTCAGAAACAATTCAAGAGTATACAGGGTGTTTCAGGAGGAATGTGCAATACTTCTCAGGCTGATTCCTTACACCAAGTAGACAAAAAAGTTCCATGGGACCAACCCCCAAAAACGCTTTGTTACCGAGATAACAATGGTGGAAAATTGAGATTTTTCAAAATATATTAATTTTTCTAATTCTTAGTGGCTTCTAGTGAGGTTCTAAAATAAATTAGCTGAAAATTAGCTGAGGAATTTAATGAAACCAGTTCCAAGTCTGTAAGTTCAACGGTTATTGAGATAATTGGGAAAAATATGCTAGAAAACGCTAGAAAACTTGGAACTGGTTTCATTGAATTCTCAGCTAATTTTACATAGGAATTGATTATTTTAGAACCTCACTAAAGCCACTAAAGAATTAGAAAAATTAATATATTTAAAAAAATCTCAATTTTCTGCCATTGTTATCTCGGTAACAAAGCGTTTTTGGTGGTTGGTCCCATGGAACTTTTTTGTCTACTTGCTGTAAGGAATCAGTCTGAGAAGTATCGCACATTCCTCCTGAAACACCCTGTATTTGAAAAGTATAATCAGCTATGAATGCTCTCACACCAGATGAAACAGAACAGAACAGAACAGAACGTTCGCTACTAACCAGTGGGACAGCTTGAGCATTGGAGTAGGTTAGTCCAATGCACAAAATAGATGGAATCCGTGTATTTGTGCCTGTCAAATAAGAAGTCAAACGTTCTGTTCTATTCCGTCTGGTGTTGATGCATCCTTAGGATAACTTAGAGAAACTTTGAACCTTATTAAATATACAATTGTATAGGCTAATGTTCGTTGAAGGTATTCCAATGTCATATCTAAGGAAAGGAATGTTTTTTCTAATCCTTATTTTTCTGTATTATTTTACTTTATATTTAGGGATTATAAGGAAATCCAAATCATGCTATAATTCCATTATTTGCGATTTTAAGAATGTTATTAGCTGACGCAGACAGACGAAACCGCTCAACTTTCTGGCGTCATCCATATCCAAACTATCTAATTGATAAATTAAATTAAAAATCAAATACAATGATTGACATTGATAATGAGCTGAGTCCCGAAACTTGTCTGTAGAATATTAATTCTAAAGTTTTTTTAAAAAGGGTATTTGATTTTTCATTTAATTTATCAAATATTTCAAGTATATAGACCTAAGTTTAAGGTTTAATTTCCAAACTATCTATACTAAACTTATACTATCAATATCTATTCTTACTTCTTGCTCTTCTGCCCCACATACATTTCTGTTTATGAGGTAGCTCACAATCCAGGACGTTCTCTTTGCCTAGTTAAAAAAGAAAACATAAATTAATCATTTAATTTTTCTATCGTGTATGAATAAATGTTCTTTTGATTTGGATAACTGGAACTGTTACTTATAATTATGGTAATCATCAACTTTGGAAATTTTATTTATTTGTTAAATTTTTAAATAAAACTAATGAATTAGTTAATATATTTGTAACAAAGCCCACTTATATTTTTCCTATCTAGTGTTCTTGTTATGATTATCAATAATTTATCATTTATTCAATCAATCAAAAAATACAAAGGTTAGTACAACAGGCATAACGCCCAAAACTGTTCCTAATCCAATTTTTAAGTCCAAATTAAGGTTATGTTATGCAGTGAATCTTCAAACTAATGAATGATTGATAGGGATCAATACAGTAACAAACAAAATTAAATCCAGCCAAATAATTTGTTTTGAACTCCAGTTTTACGTCCGTTAAAACGGTCTGCTAGTCAGTCGGACGCGTTTCGAGGCGCTGAACCTCATCTTCATTGCTAAAGATTAAGTTCATCCAACCAACCGGCAAAAAACCAAGAGAACAGTTTTAAAAGTAGACGTTCAAAGCTGTAAATCTTGAAAAATAAATAAAAATCAAACACCCTTTTAAAAACTTTATAAAATTATTATTGTTATTGTTATTTTTAAAAGGGTGTTTGATTTTTATTCATTTTTCAATTGTTTTAAACAGCCCTAAGTTTCAAAGTTCAGTTTTCTATAAATATTGCTACATCCAACAATGAAGACTTTGAAAGATAACTGAATTTCTGTATCGTATGGTATATATAATTGAAATAATCTTCACTTTGATCAGCAGATAACTTCGTACATCGGGATGGGAGATTGGTTACGTAATATGTTGCTGTGGAAGCCCATCATATTATTTCAAGCATAGCGTCCATTACTTGGCATACTAATCATACTAATCACATGGTGAGTTTAACATAATTGCATCCTTCTTCTAATTTTTAAAGTATAGTCTGTCCAAGTAAAGAAGACCCTCTGGCTAGATGAGAAAATGACACCAGCTCAGTCAATATTGGTTCAAAAGAAATTGATTGGTCTCAAATTGTAGATCAAAATGTATCCTACGATTGAGACCAAAACATAGGCCAATCATTTGATTTTTGAGCCAGTATTGACCGATCTGGAGTCATTTTCTCATCTTGCCAGAGGGTCTTCTTTGCTTGGACAGACTACACCTAATTGAGTACCGGTAATGCTCTTGTTTCAAGTAGCCTAATTAGGCACTCTTACTATTTACGCTCTGTATTTTTATATAATTTAGTAATTAGGTCGTTAACAGTTTATGTTTTAGAGGTGTGCAAAAAAACATCCGTTTTGTTGATAAATAGGATTATTTCTCATTGCACTCTTATTAATCAACATATCACCTCTATAACTTGAACTATAACTAATGACCTAATTAGTAAATTAGGTAACCAAGGTTCTAATTGTCATAATTTGTATGGGTTAAGTATCCATTTAGTAGGTCCAACTGTCGACCTTTAGGCCAGGCGTATGCTGGGACGCACGTGTGCACACGCACGCAAGCCAGCCAATCACAGCTCTTGTCTTGTCCTCAGCAAGAGCTGTGATTGGCTGGCTTGCCTGCGTGTGCACACGTGCGTCCCAGCATAAAGTTGTTCTGACAATCAGGTTGACTGACGGATTCATTAGCAAAATATAGGTTCAACACTGGACATAAAATTTTCAATATTACCTCATTTGTAGCTTTTGCGCACGTTAGAGTCAGGAAAACAAGTTGTACGATTGTGTTAATTATCACGTACAGTATGAACAGCAGAGCCAGTAGGTGATGGAATCCGGTTATTCTCGGATAGATCAGTTCAGAGAATATTAGAAACGTTGTGAATATGATTCGGTTGAATATGAAGAGCGTAGCTGTTAGTAGTTGATAGCCATGCGTATCACAAGCCTCCTGCACCAGACCGCAAAGCTGCAAGTGAGATTTGCTCAACTGTTTGATGGTAGTGCACGGAAGTGGATTATCTGTAAAATTAGAAACTTACTTCCATTTCAAAATATTGATTTGAAATTAGCATTGATAATTGATCATCACAGTCTTATAGAGGATGCTATCTTCATAGTTGGATGAGACAACATGACTGTCAGGTTGACATGAGATGCAATGCAAGTATAATGTAGCATAGCAAGGACTGTATTAGAAGTAGGAGGATGACCAAGTCTTCGCTCATTGAATTAGGTAGAATTATTGTTGAAAATACCAAATCCATGATTATTTAATTATTAAAGAACTAGCCTGCAGGCTCGCTTCGCTCGCCTTCTCCGCCTAGCCAGGGGGCTCCGCCCCCTGGACCCCCGACAGTATCAGTAGTTTCAGTGAGTCAAACAGACTTCGCTCGCCTGCATAACCTCTGTCAGTGTAAGCTGAGAAAAACAGGCTCAAAATCCATTGAACACAGCATTTCTAGACCTAATCTGGACCTGTTCACCAAATTTCGCCATTTTCTACCAATTTATTCTCGAAAAATCCAAGAAAAACTCTGATAATTCCGAAAAATAGTAAAACGCTAATACTGAGCGTAACCTTGGGAAGTTTATCGGACATTGTTTGAAACTTGATTCAATATCTTCTAAATTAGTTCATCTATAATCTCGCTGAACCATTCAATTTACAGTTAGGATTGGTCGTATCAAGGCGGAAGATATGCAACCCGCAATACATCTACAATTTTGAAAAACCTGATTACTGGCGTAATCTTGAACGGAATTAATAAATATCTTAACACAACATTTCTAGACCTTATCTGAACCTACCTACCAAATATCAACATTTTCTACCGATTGGTTCTCGAAAAAATTGAGAAAACGCCGGAAAACTATAGAAAAACTTAAATATTTGGCGTATCCTTGAAAAGTTTTTAAAATCCTTTCTTAGCGCGCGTCTAAGCGTCCAACTGAACATGCCTGCCAAATTTGAATGCATTCGGTTCAGTGGATTTTTAGTTCCGGTGATGAATGAATGAATCAGTCAGTCAGTCAGTGCCATTTCGCTTTTATAGATATAGATATCCTATCTTTTTAGTTGAATAAGACGAAATTACTGTCAAGTTGACATGGGATGCAATGCAAGGATAATACAGTATAGCAAGGACTGTACTGTTAGTAGTAGGAATTCCAAGTGCTTCCCTATTCAATTTTATAGAAATATGGTTAAAACGTCAAATTCATGATCCTTTTATTCTTACAGATGATATTATGTTCATAGTTGAATGAGTTGAATGAAATACTTGACTACCAAGTTGATATGAGATGCAATATGCAAGGATATTGCAGCTTAGCAAAGACTGTTGGGTACTGGAAATAGGAGTAATGCTGCGTGTTTTCTTATGCAATTGGGTAGAAATCTTGTTGGAAATGCCTGATTCATGATCCTCTTATACTAACAGAGGATGCTGTATTCATAGTTTAATGAGATTTCATTACTGTCAGATTAACATGAGATGCAATGAGATGCTTTCATCTGGATAGAAAGCTTGCTTGGGTAGAGCATATACAGAGTGTTTGCTGCAGGCTGAACCGAGTCTTTTTCCTGCTGAGAAGTGTGAAGAGCTGTGTTCCTGGGGCATATCTTAGTATGAGCTACCATGCGTTTTTCCACAGTGTGATGTCATATGGCATCACACTCTGGGGTGGAGCTGCTGAGGTGAGGGCCGTCTTGCTGCTGCAAAAAAAGGCCATAAGAATTCTTTGTGGTGCTGGGAACCTGGCCCCCTGTCGACCACTCGTTGTTGAGCAGCGAATTATAACTGTGTTTAGATCTTTATTTACAAGATGGTTATTAAGGCGGTTGGAGAGTTGGGTGTCCTGCCTACCAGGGGGGATGTGCATGAGCATAAGGCCGGGCGTATGCTGGGACGCATCACAGCCAATCACAGTTCTTATCTTGTCCTCAACAAGAGCTGTGATTGGCTGGCTAGCGTGCGTGTGTATGAATGCGTCCCAGCATACGCCTGGCCTTATTCGTTATCGGGGGAGGCTTGACCTCCCATACTGCAGGCTTGGGAGAACGCAGGTTGGCTCTGCTTACATGCTTGGAAAGATATTGAACTTCAGCTGGAACTCTGACGATTTCAAGCCTGAGGAGAGGATTGAGGATGTTCCTCGAGGAGAATCCTTTTTATTCTCTGAATGAATTTTTTTAATATAGAAGTCTCTATATTGAGCACTATTTTTATAATTTTTGAGTGCATGTCTCGGCTTGTAAGTGCATGCTTTGCTTGTGTGACTTTTGTGTCTGTTTTTATATATTTCTGACATGTCTATTTGTGAGTCACCCACCGGGTGACCACATTATGGACAGAAACTTTAATAATAATGCAAGGGCAAGGTAGCATAGCAAGAATTGTACGGGAATTAGGAGAAATTTTAATTCCTTTCTCATTCAATTGTGGAGGAATATTGTTGAAAATGCCAAATTCATGATAATTAAATTCTTAAAGAGGATGCTATTTTCATAGTTAAATGGGACGTCATTATTGTAAGGTTGACATGAGATGCAGAATGCATTATAGCAACGATTGAACTCTTGGGATTGTATGATGCTTGCAAGGATGATGCCGAATAGCAAGGACTGTACTTGAAATAGGAGGAATGCTGAGTGTTTTCTCATTCAAATGGGTAGAAATATTGTTGAAAATGCCAAATCCATGATCATTTCATTGTTGCAGAGGATGCTGTGTTCTCAGTTGAATGAGATGACTTGACTGTCAAGTTGCCATGAGAAACACAGCATGAATAATGCAGAAAATCAGGGACTGTACTGAGAATAAGAGGATTGCTGAGTGTTTTCTTATTCAATTGGGCAAGAATATTGTTTAAAATACCAAATTCATTATTGTTTCAATGTTCATATTTGAATGAGACGTTTTGACTGACAGGTTGACATGAGATGCATTGCATATGATAATCTTTTCCATTTGTCGTAAATTTCTATTTCTATTTGCTCAAATGGTGTTTTCTTGAATTGAATACACTGAACCACTTTTAATCTCAATTAGTGTGGGTTTTTGAGGAGTCTACGATTATACAATTTCTAGAATATTATAAGAAGTGTGTGATCATCTGTGGTAGATTATACATCTTCTACTCATACTTATTCGGCATCTTCCGGTTGAATGTTGTTTCTTCCAATATCTTGAGAGTTCTATAGTAGGTTATCTAAAAAATGTACTACCTCAGGTTTATTACTTACTCGGCGTTTCTCGGCTGAATAGTTTATTCTCCATTTTACTCTCCAGAATCAAGTTCAAATGTTGAAATGAATAAAAAATGAAGTCGGCCACCTCGGAGAATGACAATATGAAACACGAAAGTGTAATTTCCAGTGCTATTTGCATGTAAGATGATGCTTTGATAATGAATATCTCGAACTCGTCCATTCTACTATAATGAGTGTTCAGTATAAAATAAATGACAATGTATACTTCTGTAAAAACTGAGATTGCTCGCAACAAGAACATCATATTAGTTGCCGAGTTATTACACTTCAATTGTGTTGACATTTTAATTTTTTCAATTGTATTCATGAGGATGTGATGACGTTTTCGACGTTCAGGCGAATTTACAACTGAACTTACAAGAAATACGTCAAGCATAAAATGTAAAAGATAAGTGATCATTGGGAACATTGGAGATATAGCTGATCCCGACTCCGTATTACTAAATTCTTTTTCAAATAATGTTTTAAAAGTGACAAGCTTCCTGAAGAAAATGAACACTTGGAGAATCATAACGCAAGCTACATATCTGATTTTCTCGTAGCCTTCTACATAATAATCGAATTCAGTTGAAACAATTCCAAATAACGAGCAAATCCCGTATAAGAAATATCTCGTGAGCCACATTCTGCTATGAAAGGAATCTTTGCAATGGATATTTCGATTATATCGATTGTGCAGGAGAGATTTTCTTCTAATCCATCTCATACAAAATTAGATGGTTTATAAAGAAACAAATACAGAAATATTAGTAACGAAAAAATGTTGATGTATCAGTGTGATATTTAGACTAGACAAAATATATAACGCCATTGTAAATAGCGAATGTTATGATACCAAAGTTCCAAGCCTTGAAATTATCAACAAAACCTAGCGGTATAAGTATGGAAATTCTGATTCATTTCAATCATCTAAATTGAAACCTATTGTGACAGGACAACACATTTTATAAACAAACCCAGAAGTTCTCTCAAATCATAACTATGGTATGTACTCCAAGCAAAGAAGACATTCTGGCAAGATGGGAAAATGAATCCAGCTCGGTCAGTATTGGTTCAAAAATTATAAATTTGGTCACAAATTGTAGAAAACATTCTGCTCTACAATTTGGAATCAAATTTATAATTTTTGAAACAATATTGACGGAGCTGGATTCATTTTACCATCTTGCCAGAATGCCTTCTTTGGTTGGAATCCTAAAATCTTCAATTAAGATAATGCTTGAGGAGTGAAAAGGTGTAATTGAATTGAAGAGTAATATTTCGTATTTTTATCGAATTTTATGTATTTTATGAATTTCATATTTTTATGTCATGAACCATAAGGTTGGACAGATCCCCAAAGTTTAAGCATTATTTTATCAATCATTTTATTTATTTTTTCCTTTTAAATTTAAATTCGGAAATTGTTAGCTTCTGAAACCTTTTGTGAGAACGGAAGGTCTCAGAATTTTGCTGACAAAATTATCCAAATACGTTGTGCTGAGAGAGGAGTGGAGCTAGGCTTCAAGACTCCCCTCCAGCCAGCTAGCGGAAAAGCTTCCAATATTTTTTACTAAATTAAAATCGTTTTAAAAAACACTTTTTCGCCGTCTTCCTCCTGAGACAGTTCTGGGACCTGGACTTTCCGTGTGGCTTTCCGTTCTGCCATGGCGACCATCAGCGGTTTGGGTATCGTTTCAATCATACTTCATTCAATTTTATATTTCCAAAATTAATAATGCCATTTTTTATTTAACTTATTTCTTTAAATAAATTTCAATCAAGTTTTAAATAAAAAAAAATATGATCAATTATTTACTTTTCAAATAAAATTTAAATTATTATTTTCTTCAAATAACTTTTAATCAAAGCTTTGGATAAAATTGAAATACAATGAAACGAGAAATAAATAAATTTAAAAAACTCTTCAGAAATGAATAAATTTTGATTCATGTGTGCTATTATACCGAAACTCTTATAGATTCTTGGTCAATAAAAAATCTTGACATTGTAGCAATTTGTTTTCCTTTTTCAAATTTTCCAACTTAACTTTAGATCTGCTAAATTTAACTTTTCGCCTGCTCTATCATCATGCTACGTTATTTTGACTTGAATAAATTACAGTGTTCCCGTCTGGGAACTGGTGGACGCCCCCTCTCATAAAACCTTTAAATAGGTACTTTTATTTTTCTATCCATTTATCGCCCATATTGTAATTACAATAGCAGAGACATTTCTATTATCATAAATGGAGGTTTCTCACATTATTACAAAATAGTGCAGCCGCCAAATTCCATTCTTTCTAAAATCATTATAAATGGTGGTTGCGCCAAATTCAAGCTATAGCTATCGCCTTCTCAATTTGAAATAACAACTGTCTATTGATTGAATTCAAATGGTGCTCGAAAGAATCCAATCCATTTATTTATTTGACAAGATACAATATAGGCCTACTTGATTAGATACACACATACCAAGTCCAAATCGTATTTTTCTAGATTTTGATAAATTAACAGAATGAGACTTGAATATCGTTTCAAGAAACATTGAGAGCATTATTATATGCTCCCTAAAGGTTTTGAATGAATATAATATAAAGCTGTGTCATGTGCGCAAAACAAATCGTGACTAAATCACCTTTAACATAGTGTTTTTTAAAGCTGCCATACCATACAGCAAGCATAATTTAGGCTATTTATGAAGAGTATTTCTCTAATGCTCTCTTCGTATTTGAATTTGGTGTCCTTCACTGGAATCGAACCCCAGGAGCCATATATCAGACTGAGACTTGGATTATGAGACCAGCGCTTCATCACATTCGGCTAAAGCCACTGCCAAATTATTGTTGTAATGTCTATATTTCAGTCGATAAATACTCATGTTGATTGCTCTGTGAATTTTTACCTCCACTACACTAATTGTTGATTTTCGTTTAGTTTAAATCCAATTTGTTCCTATTTTTCGATACTGAATCAAAATCACAAGGTACGTAGTTGTTGTTCCAACAACCTGCAATATTGAAAACCGATTTCAGAAATAGGAATAAAAATATTCTCCTCTATATCTATATCGGTTTGCAAATATTAAATTGATGAATGGAAAAATGATCATGGAGAATGATAAAAAGATTGAAAATAATATTATTAAATACAGCTAGGTGATTAAGATGAGTGCTGGTACTCTAGAATTAGTTTTTGAATTGATGAGAAGATTCTTCGTAATTTTATTAATGTTTTCCAAAATTCAAGTCTATTGTTAACTCCTTAAAAACGAATAGTTCCATTCACGTTTCCCCAATCAAGAAACGGGTGTTTGATAGATCCGAGCATCTATTTAAAATATGTCAAGTCTTTAATAAAACAGCATGATGCTAAAACAATTCTATTAGGCTATAAGAAAATTAATAATTTAATGTTGGTACTGGAATATTATTGGAGCAAAACAGGTTTATATCTTACCGACAAAATGAGCGGAATATCAATATCGAATAATCCATAGACGGAAAACCTGGCATCATGATGCAATAGTTGAATCGAAAACGTTCTTAGCTGGAAAGAAAATAAAAATTTTATGTTGAAAGATAAATTAATCTTAATTTCAAACATAATCATGAATAATAAATGTTTTTATTTAAATTGCGGATAATGCCCACATAAGCATTCATTTCTGCTCGTGAGTGGGTAATGGAGAGTGCGAGGGTGATTGATGAGGTGGTTAAACGACCATGCCTCTGGTGGGATTCGAACCCACGACCGGGTAGCGCTAGCGGACTGAAGGTTGTAACCTGGCCGGCTTCTCATGGCATTAGGATTTGTCTTATTAGTAATCAGAATTTGAAAAATTAACATTATTCAACACTATTTCTAATAGAATATACAATTTAAATATATTTATAGGCTACAATAATCACTACCTATATATCTTGAAACTAATCTCCAAAAATCCTTCCTCAATATTGTTAGCATTGTGTAGGCCTATTAGTTTTTCTCTAGTGACTTGAGATGTTCATGTTTATTTTTATTATTCAATAAGGTTCTGTTGGGAAGTAGTCTTAGGAACTTGATAAGATGAACAGAATTATAATTATTATCACGAATTATTTCATCTACTGAAGAAATTACCAACCTGTCTTTTCTTATCGCTCGTAAGATCTCTATTGAGCAAACGGGAAACAATCTTCGATGTGTGTTTTGCCTTAAATAAAATAATAAATTAATTACTTCATTATTGTTGCTTTGATTACACTTTTTAGACTGTATGAATCAAATCCTTGTCAATTGAATCATATCTTATATTATAAACCAAAATGTTCTTCATAAATTAGTTATTGGACAATTTTAGTTGTTGTATTAAGCTGTTCCTTTATTGTTAGTAATAATGATAACCAGATTGTACTGTTTATTGGCTGGTTGCTATCTGCGTGAAGTTAAGTCACGAACACTTTGGACTGCTCTTGGATGGGTGACCAGTATTTGACAGAGTACACATTGGCGAGGTAGACACAACCCGCAACGTTCTTCCCTTAATTGAAAGCCATACGAATGTTTGTTCAGACCAGATTCCAAAGTAAACCTCTTAAATGTGAAATTATTCTATTAGTAAAATAACTATCATTAAGGAAAAATTTCTTGTTCCAACCTTAAGTATCTGTGCTGCCAAGCATTCATTTTCTTCTTATCTTTCATCACAAACTATAATTTTTCCGAATTTATATTAAAAAAATTTGTCACCTTTTTAATCATAGTTAAGAAATAAATTTCTTCTCAACATGCTCTTGATGGATGAGATTATTCTTGTCATACATGTCCACAAGAGCTCATGCATGGGCTTGTGCGTGGATGATCGAATGGATGATGATGAGAGCTGAGTACTTTATAGGTATTCGGGACCGACGGCTTATCGTCTCCTCCGAAAGACGGGGTGGCCGTATTTATGTGTTTGTGCTGTGGTCAAATAAATGTCTCACTGTTTCAAAGTTTGATGATTGAATGGATACTCAATAATTCAAACAAATATTCATTGTGCGATAACTCTTACCCAATGCGGTAAACCAATTTTACCATTTTAATCAACCAATAGATCAAGTAATAAAATTCACAAGATGAATATTACACCTCCGTTCAATTTAAATTTTTCCCTCTAATGAGACTGTATCGCTCACCTGGTTAGTGGTAGAAGCACAAGGTAGTATAATCATCAGTATTCCCATCAAATGAGTAATAATCCAGGTAATTCTCACAAAAAAGTCGAATGATCCAAAGTAATTTGAGTTGACTTCATGCATTAATTTTAATAAAGTTAAATACGAGACAATTATGCTGTGCATAAATACAGTAAACATTGCCAGAAAAATTTGTCCTCCAAAAATGCTGTTCAAACGTTGGACTACCTCACAAAGTTGTTGATGTTGTGCGCTCAGCAGTGTTATTGGAATTGGGTGTGATATGTTTTCTGGAAAACAATTCGCATAAGAGCACGATTCCTTGAGTTACTCTTAGTAAGTTTTTATCAGCTATTTAAAAACAATGCAGAAGTAAGAGACTGGTCGAGCACAGAAGACATTCTGGCAAGATGGAGCATTTCCCAGTCATTTACTTCAGCTCGAACAATATTGGTTCAAAAATTATTATAAATTTGGTCTAAAATTATTGTAGAAATCATTCTGCTATATAATTTGAGATCAACCGATCGAACCGCAGTATGAAATCTCAAAAAAATAGAAATTTGACTTTCTCAGTTCATAACTTACTTATTTTACCGACAGAAGGCCGAAGTTCAATGAAGAGTAAATAAATTGATCATCTATGTTTATGTGGATTGAAAATGAGAAAAATTAGACGAAAGCACAGCTCAAAAACAGATTTTGAAATGTCGTTTGGCAGTGACCAAACCAAATCAATTTCATAAATAAAATTGTATTTTATTAAAATAGAATTTGTATGACTCAGTAAAAAAATTATAATCCACTGGTATGAATTATTCTTGAAGACTACCAAATCGAATCAAATACTTGAATCATAGATTTATAAATAATAGGAATATTGTAAACATGCAAATTGATAACAAAGAAATGTTGATTCTTATATTTTTGGTATTTTATCAAATTAAAAATGATTTTTAAATAATGTTTGCTAAATAGCTAGTTCAAATTGTCCCATATTATTATAAAATATGGATTACCTACAAGAAGATGATGTATTCGTTAATTTCAATATAATAAAACATGATGGACATTTTTACAATATTTAAGGAATTTAATATTTTAGGCTTTCAATACAATCAATATTCAAGGCTTTCAATACAATATTTTAATACTCTTACCTGTGAAGTTACTGGTTCCAGCTCTTCCATTCTTTCGAATTATTATAAGCGACTTGTTTGTTGTATTGAGCGCTATTGCATTCAGCTTTTCATTGATTACTTTGAATCTGGCTTTCACAGCCAATGCCATCTCCATCACTTGTAGACCAACTGAGTATTCTTGGTAATGTGTCAGTAGATCGCCAATAACAGTGGCAGTTTTTGTTACAAAAGAAAAGCTATGTGAGAAGCGTTTAGCGGTGACAAGTAGTGTGATGTAGGTTAACCAGGCGAACATGGCTATTGTCTGTTTTTTATTGATGATATGTGGTTCTTGTAGGAGAATTCGATCAGAATTGTGCAGAGTTTTCATTATCGCGCAGAGTTTTTTGATCTTGGAAGGCGATAACAGAATGTTAACTCCAACAATTATCACTGTACTTCCTTTATTGAGTATGTAAGCGAGTACTATGGTTGGTTCACCTAGATTGATTTTGTTAATGAAATTATCGAAGGGCGATTTCATCCCTAACTCAATCCTCATCGCAGAGACGAATAATAAAATGAAAGCGCTGTAGGCAAGGCAGATGGGCGAAGTTTGCATTGTGATTTCACCGGTTTTTGGATCGGTTGAATATGTTACCGGAGCGGCGCCGATCATTTTCCAAAATAAAAAGAGACTTTTTCTTGTCCAAAGCACCAACTTTTCTTTGTTCGACGCTGAATCTCCAAGACACATTTTTAGGAGTGATGGAAGAACCTGGAAACTTTTATTGTTCAATCTAGACCTAGAGGCGGAATTGAAGGTTGAAATTTTGAGAGTTTGAAACTATTTAGAGTGGAACGGTGACCCTAGACCCCTAAAATGGCTTGAAATATTCAATTTGAACATCTAACAAACTAATGAATGAGATTAGAAAATACTTTACATGTATTCCTGTCACATATAATCCAACTTCAGATTTGTGTATGATACACGCAAGTATCAAACTCAGCGGCGGTTCCAGGCCAGGGCTGGGTGGGCAGCTGCCCCCCAGTTTTCATGGTATTTCTCAATATTCTTAATTATATATTTCCCAATTATAGTACGGTACTTTATTGATATAATATATTAATGAATTGTGATTCTTTGTAACAAATTGTGTACATGTAATTTGTGAGTTTCCATTTCAAGATAAAATAGAGTTCAGTACGTTATAGTTTTATTCATCTTTGTAGAATACAGTTTCATTTACTTTCCAAATTGAATTATAACGCCAAGTAAGTGTCCCCACCTATATTTTGGTACTTCAGCTGAAAAAGTTGCCCGATTTCTACCATGAATAAGGTCCCAAACTTCTAGAAACATAGTATCTTAGACCTTTCATGTTAATTTTCCGGGCAGAAACCCACGAACCCTCTCTTTATAACAGATGAGATATTGACATTTTCTTCTGTCTACAATAACGTTCAATGATGGCATATTGTATGAAAATTAAATTAATTTAATATTGAGTAATCATTGTAATTATTAGAATACAGTATTTTTATACTATATTATAAATAAAATATTACGGGGTTTCAAAGACATCAAGAATATGAAGATTAGAAAAAATAATTGAATCCACTGATATATTTTTCCCGAAGTAACTAAAGTTATCTAACAAACTAAAAACTGAGATTGAGAGAATACGTGTCTTGCTGTCACATATAATCCAACTTAAGATATTTTAAACATGCTATAGTATACTTTTGCCCGTAGGCTATTTATCTGTTTTTAAGCAAGCACTGCAAAAGACAGATGGAGAAAAAATGTAAATAAATGTTGTAACTCACAGACAGACGTCTGTTACCTGGGAGGGATATTTACTCCGTCCCTCTGTTGCTGTAAGCGCGTTACTTTAGGCTATTTCATAGGCGGTTTGGACAAATTCAAATGAAAACTTGAGCTATTCAAAATTCAAAAGTATGATTAGATGTTATATTATTTTGAAATCTAGGATAACGATCTTTCAATCGTATTAATACTTAATAACGTTCTAAAAACAATTTCTTGGAAAATCACTAATTATTAAATCATTAAACGAAACCTTTGTTTCTCTTGAAATCTTTATCATGGTAAAAATCGTCTAATTTATCAATCCTCCAGATTAAGATTCAAGACCCTTTTCTCAATTTTCATCATGAACTGGAAATAGTTTATTTTTCAATAATGCTGTATTTATGAATAGTGAATTCAATTCTTGGTTGTTCTAGTTGAGACTACTGATGGAACAAAATTTTTGTTAGTCTACTTTTACCTAGACTTTTATCTAAATTAAAATGATTTGATGAATTGATTCAAAAGAGTTAACCTGAAGTTGACTGCAATTCAGTATTCTGCACTTTTACCGTACCTAAAGTAGCTTACTCTTTCCTAAAACTTGAGCAAATGCTCAAAACAGAGACTCAATTCCCACTGGACATACAAATCCAAATTATTCCGTTCAATTAGGCTTAAACATAATGCAACGCAATTATTCTAAATTTGGAAATGGCGACTTTTCACATTCTTGGTTTAGTAAATAATTTTTGGAAAGTTCATTCTGAAGGACTGGCCTGTGAATAACTGATTATAAGCTGTAAACTAATCATTATGTGTTGTCTTTTCTCTTAATTCATGCATCTTTTGACAAATCCTATTCTCTGTTCTCTTGGAAGCTATTAAAAACAAACAAACCGGCATAAAAAGGAGTTTAGTCAACTTGGTGAGACAAAGAATCAACAATTTATTATTGAAGTGTACGTTAATTATTAGCGTGTCTGTTGACTTTTTACTTGTGAATAAGACAGTTTACTCAATATCCAATCAGTGCAGATTTCTAATTCTAGGAAAAGTATAATTTGATGTCATTTTTTTAAACCTATAGGCTATCATTTAATCGAATGAATAGAGCTTTACAATCAACATTTTCTTGCAAAATCGACTGATAATTATCATTAAAGTAAACCTTCTTCAAAAACTCTTTCTATCATTTAAAACTCGTACATTGTGAAAATATCAATCACTTAAATTTTTGTTTGGCTACAATAAACTAATTATATAACTTGGACATTCTAATTATGATTCTGAATCTAGCCCTTAGGTTTCTCTCCTACTACCGTATTAAGTTTATCTGAGTCCTGGAACTGTACCAGAATGACAAGATAAGTTGTTATAGCACCAATCATCTGAAAATAAATAAAATTCAAAGTTATAAATTACTCGTTTTGCAGCCCAATGTTTCTCTTCCATTGATATCCACTTTGCAATATTGTTGAACTGATTAGAATGACAATGAAACAACTTTTGCCATTAATGGCAGAGTTTTCAGTTTGAATTTATTACAATTATATTTTTTCTCATATTGATAGATTTATTTTAGGTTTTAAACAGGCGTCATAAAGTTTTTGAAGAAATACTGGCATTTGATAATACTGAAATAATGCGCAGTTGGAATAATTGTAGAAACATGTTTTCGAGAAGTATAATTGTTAGTGCTTTAGTATAATCGCCCACCATAAATTTCAAGATAATAAATGAGAAATTCTCATCATTCTCTTTCCTTCAGACCCGTTTAAAGTAGCTTAATACACATTTTGATTGATATTCAGAATTAAAACTTTCAATAAATGGGCGATGGCCTGTTTCTTATTTCCACTGAAATTGTATTATTTTGTACTAATAAATATGGATATGAATAAAGCTCTCAAACAATTCATTTAACTGTAATTTATCAATCTCGATTATATATTTATATTTCCGCCAATTGACCAGAATTGATTTCTCGTTCACGCAAAGTACTCGTCTGTAGCCCAACTGTCTTCCTTCAATTTTTTTATTTGCTATGCATATTGCAATATTGTTGAACTGTTGAGAAACCGTAGAACATTTTTTAAACCGTAGGTATTTTCATGTTTTTATTAGTGCACTTCATTCGATAAAATGCACTAATGGTCTTACCCTGACAATCGAAAATTTATGATGTGATGTATTTTTTACACGTTTCCGAGCCCCTAGAACACGAATTTGATGTCCGTTCAAATTCATAGATCTCTCTATATATATAATATATATTTATATATGTACAGATTCTTGTGAACACGATAACTCCCGAAGGGCTTGTCGGAGAGCGACCAAATTTAGCACAAAAATCATTAGTGTTGATATCTCGGTCAAGTTCGTTAACCAGCGAAATTTGTTCAAGGTAGGGGTTGAAATTAGGGGATGAAAGTTTAGAAAAATCACTTCAAATCGACCAATAATTCGATCGTTTTGAAAATTGGTGAGTACAATACCTCTATTATGCCCTACAATTTGAGCCATCAACGAAAAAAATCCAATAAAAAATGGCGAATAATTTGTCAAAAATGGTGTTTTTCGAAAACGGCACTTTTGAATTCATACCCTGAATAGCTCATTATAAGTCATATGATTTGAGCTATCATAGAATTGCATTTGAAATGCACTGTTTCCGACCGCCAGCTGCCGGAGCGAATTTTTTTAATAATTGGAATTCGCATACAACCTTCTTATTATCTTGACTATTACCACACAGGAAAGATTAATCTCTACTTTTGTAAATATTTAACTTCTCTGTGCTATTACAGCTTTAATTTCTGAACCTTAGTACTTTACTTACTCCTGTGAGAACTGAGTGGCTCAGAGTGAATATTCCACATGCTGTAATGTTGACTTCCGTATGCAGAAGTTGAACAGCAAAAACTTCTAACTGGAAAGTAAAACATTTATTATTTGAACTGTAAGTTAGGCTAAATTTCTCATCTCAGAAATAATACTTTTGTATAAATAAGAGCATAAGATATATTTCGAATTGTAAATCTAAATCGTATTATAGTAGGCCTATCTATAATTTATTAACAACATATTTAGATTTTCCCATTCTAATTGAAATACCTACCATATTAAGGCACAATATTTAATAATATCATCCAAATATTGTATCTCATTTACAATATAATTTCTTACAAAGGCTATTTGGTGCATGGTTGAGCAGCAGGCTACCAATTAAAAATAGATACTCACTTGTTTTTTCAGTTCTGGGCCCAATTCACAATTGAGTAATCTAGATACAATCAGAGCTGTCTTTCTTGCCTGAAAATAAATGACTCAATTATCTATAGTCTGTCCAAGCAAAGAAGACTCTCTGGCAAGATGGGAGAATGACTCAAGCTCGGTCAATATTTGTTCAAAAATTATAAATTTGATATCAAATCGTAGGGAATAATTTGATCTACTATTAAAACCACATTTATAATTCTTGAACAAATATTGACCAAGCTTGAGTCATTCTCCCATCTTACCAGAGGGTCTCCTTTGCTTGAACAGACTATACCGAGCTGCCTACAAACAGTCACCCTTCCATGGCGGTACAAAGCGCTTGTTTCAGGCTTCATCTTACATGTTCTAAGATGTCTTGACGTGTAATTGCCAGCCGCTTCTCATATTTTTAGAATGAATTTAGATCAAGAATTTATGAAAGATAAAGTACAAAATTTACACTTTTCCAGAGATGTTGTGGAACTTATAAGATACAGATAAAGTACATGATCTACTTCATGAAAGTAAGTAAATTTACAGACATACAAAACTGCATCCCAATGAAATTATAAATGACCAAATAAACTTTCATCCCACATCCTGTTTGATAACTTTATTTGAACCCTTCACCTACTTAACGACACACCCCTTCCTCATCCTTTCATCACTGTACTATCAGATAGGACTAACCACATTTCAGAACCTTGAAGAATAGGATATCTTTATTAGCAATAACACAATTTAAACAGGCTAGTCAATACAATAGAATTCAGAACAATAAAGCTCATTTCGTGCTAACACCGCCTAATAATGTACAATAATAAAACAGCTCTAATATTATTGTTATTTAATTCACAGTTGTAATTATTTAAATTCTATAATAGAATACAAATGCAAATTGAGAAATACAGACTTTTTAACCATCTGATGACAACAATATTGTTTCAGTTTCAGTTTTTTAGGTCTTCGCTGCAGTCAATAGACCGGGGAATTGTCAAATGTTAATAATTATAATCTTATTGTCAAATCATGAATCATGAATTATAATTGTCAAATTCTAATAATATAATTGTTAATAATCTAACCCCGCAAGTGTTGGAAGCTATGCTCCTCCATATATTCAGAGACTGAATAATATGGCTTAACAATAAGATATTTTTTCAATTCGGAGACAAATAATTGTTTGCTCTCAATAGTTTTGAGATGTAGAGGAAGTAAATTGTAGAATAGTGATCCAGTGCAAATTGGAGAGTTCCGATTGTATTCTAATTGATTATGAAAAAGCTTCAACTGACTGATTTTTTCAATAATTAAAAAAGTCAAGTTGTAACTCTATTAGCAGTCAAGTAACTCTTTCAACTCCTCAATTATTATTGATTTTGTTTCCAATAAGTGACTCTTTTAAATGAATAATTCTTTTTTTCAATAAGTGACTATTTCTCACCTCATTGGTTACAGATGCACTCGCTGAAACTAGGAAGTATATTTTGCTAAAATCCAAGACCACTCTGATTATATTGTCTGCTGTGTACAACAATCCTATATACCCAGCTTTGTAAGGTTTTTCCACACCGAAGAAATCCGATTCCATTCCATAAAGTACTGTAGTGGCTTTCACGAAAACCGAGAACATTATTGTTAGTAGTTGTCCACCATAACAGCGATTCATGATCTCTGAAGCTTCGCATAGGGTCCAGTGATAGCTTCTCAATTGATGTACTGCTAGATATGGGCCTCCTTTCACTGTAAAATGATGATATCGAAAAAAGTTTATTTGGTAGGTAGATCTCTATCTGACGCCAAAAAGTTGGGCGGTTTCGTCTGTTCCTTGCAAGGATATTATTCACTTTTTTACTATCATTGGGTCTCTTGTACTTGATGTAACCTACCAACACCTGATCTAAAGCATCTTTTGTCTTCTAAATCATCCTCTAGGGTGATTCTCTCATAGCTAAATAACACATCTAGTCGACATCAGCTGTTGGTGCGTTCAAGGAGCAGACGAAAACTTTTGGCGTCAGCTTGTAATGATTGAAAAATATTGTTTGTAAATTGAAATGTTTCAATGTTATTTGAATCTCAGGCAATTGCATTAAAATTTAATGTCCTCGAGATAGGTTGTGGAACTACTCCATGATATACATTAATTATTAAATTATATATTCTTTAACTTCAAAAAATGTATTTCGTCAACTGTGATAATCTCATATAGAGATTAAGTCACAAACACAGTGGACTGATCTTGGATGGGTGACCAGTATTTGGCCAAGTACACTTTGGCGAGGTGGAACCTACCCGTAAGGGTCTCCCCACCATTAAAAGCCATAAGCATATTTTTTTTATCTCATATAGAATATGAGGAGCTTTTGTTATAACTTATTTTAAGAAGCCAATGAAGCTTATATTTATTCATTTATTAGTTTCCAGTTGAAATGCACTATAGAGCTCACTTCAAGTCATGAAAATTTCTAAATATTGAATCTAGTAATAATTTATTGGAATCTCCATTTATTTCCATCTCCGTTGTACTGCAATATCTAATAATCCTCCCATTATTGAATCTAGTACCGGTATTCTGTGAACAGGTAGAATAATACTTATGCTAATCGAAAAATCCAGACTACCTGTATGAATTTCATCACTTATTACAATGTACTAATTCCATGACATGCAAATCGATAAAATACAGACTAATTGTATGAACCTCTTCAGCACTTACAATGTGCAAATTCCAAGTCATAGTAGTGATTCATCCTGAAGTTGCGATTGTCCAATCCTTTTTTAGGGTGACGCATGTATTCCATCAGTTTCATGTTGAATGCATGAAAAGTTTTCTCCAATAACAGTATAATCTCTGCCAGTGATATGGCGAACACCATTTGGAGAAAATTCTCATAACAGTTGATAACCCAAGTGGTCCAGAGAGGCACGTTTCCAACTCGATAGCAAAGAATAATTTCCAGTCCAATAGTCATCAAGTATAAAACGGTAACAAACCAGTTCCGGTATCTTATTTTCAAGTGCTGTTCATTATTCGTGTGTGACAAACATATTTGCACCTTGTAGATGCTCTCCATGAATGAGGCGTAATCTTTGCATCTTGCTTGAAACCCCAATGTGGAAAGCAGGAAAAAAGCGGCACTGGCTATGTGAGCGCTGTAACTGGTTATAATAGTGAGCATTTCCACACCGCCATAGCTACTGAAATAAAGTGAGAACTCCACCATATGCAAATACTCGGTGATGCATAACAAGATAAGTGAAAATGATGAACGGATAAAATGCCAAATCCTCTGTCTTGTATCACTTAAAGCAGTTTTTCCAATCAATCTTTCGTAGGTTTCTGTTGTGGTGATGCCAGATATGAAACAAATATCGTTGCAAATATTTTGCAAAAAAGCCTGCATAATGACTTTTTCTGGAAAACAACAATGGGAATAATCTCAATGGGAAGGTTCCTTTATATCAGGATCTGGTTTATATTTAATCTGTAATTCCTTTATATCTTGAAATATGAAGGAAATACTGTAATGTAATTTATCTTTAAATATTAAATATTTAATCTATATTTTAATATGTAATTCCTTCATATCTTCAGCTAAGTAGGTAGGCACTATAAGAATGAAGTTCTATTGAACTTTTATTATAGGCCTATTCTATACATGAAATATTGATTTCTGTACTGGTAGGCCTACTGAAACTGTAAAATCCCAGAAGAAAGCTTTTCTAGAAACTCAATTCTCTTATTAGGTAGTTGATTTTCCTCAAATTTAGGAATAAGTGAATTCGTTATCAATGAAATATGATAAACCTGTTCCACTACCACGCTCTATTACCAAAATCACAAATGTAAATTCAAAAATTGCTAACAGAGATGAATAATTGAAAGTATATTAGGCGGAATAAGAGTGAACTTTATTGGGATTGAAAACCTTACATCAACAAATAACACGCTTTTACAAGACACCTCAAGTTAGCATGACATCTCATTTCAAAATCAATAGCATCAGAAATCCCATTAGATATCCAGCTCTGAATTGTTGAAAATTGAGATAATACCCAAAGAAATGTTGGAAAACATACATTTAATTTGATGATCATCAAAGTGAAGAAGCTCTTTGTAAGACATTAGATTTTTGGCGTTCCCAAAACCAGCGGTGGGTAAATATTTTGAATACGGTAGCTGAACAAACTTATCTGAGATAGCACATTAACTTAATATGGTATTATTGCGCTACTTCCAGTCTGATTTGAGAGCTAGAAATGTTGATTTTCTTTCATTCCTTGTTGATCTTTCACTTTTCAAGATCAAATATGAAAATTCCCACCAAATAGTGTATGGTACATAAGTAAATTTTTCAACCAATATATCAAAACTCCAATTCAATTGATCAGACCCATCAGTTTCAGCAAGAGTGCCTACGTAAACTAAGATTAACAATATATTATCGTTGTATGAATTATTATAATTGCAATATTCTGATATTATCATCAATAATCTTCAATATTCTGATACCATCTAAGATTATTCTCTACCACTGAGTGAATTTGGTCAAGCCTGAGGCTTTCTGTAAACATTTTTTTAAATTATTGAAAAATAGTTTTTTTTTGTTCAAAACTGTTGTGTGATGTCTGTGGTTAGAACTATTCTGCATTATCTTTGCAGTTTGAGTGGTGTCATTTCAAAGCATGGTAAAATTCTTGAAGAGGTAGAGCCCAGTCTGTTCTACCAAGTGGCAAGATTTCTAATTTGCTTGACTTTCAATACTTTCACTCTCGTAATCACTGAATCAATAGTTTACGATAACTTTTTCAATGTCATCAAGGGGGATACCAAAGGGAAAAATTCGAATATGATGTACTTTATGAGCGATTCTTTCTTACATAATTCGAAAATATTCTTCATAATAATCTCAGCCTCAACGTCTTTTTGGAGATGGCGAAAATACTACAATTTAATCGCTGAACTGGCTTCTATAAGATCAGTTTTGATGTTCTCAACAAACTATAGAGGCAGGATTTTCTTCATTATTATGTTTGCTTTTCTGGTAGTAACGTTTTTCTATAGTAGCATGAAAATTGAAACACATACTACGATAGTAGAACATTATATAGTTATACCAAACATTATTGTACAGATTTCTATTATCCAATTTATTTTCACTTTCTACGAAATCAACATGATCCTGACTAATGCTTTCCATGAAGTTAATATGAAACTTGAAGAAATTTTTGCAAAAATCAGTAATAGCCTCAATGTTGAAATCAACTTGTGTGTGGGTGAGTTGAGTTATTTATTACGTGATTATTCCTTTAGTGAGCTCACAGTTTTCTGTATAGCTGACGACAATAAGTTCAGTCTGTCTCTTGTATGTGGTGTAAACAACTCATGTAAAGCATCTTTTGGTTTTAAAAAAACATCATTTAGGCCTATTGCTATACAACAAATCTAATCGACAACAAGAGTTATTGGAGTATACAAGGAGCAGATTTATGAAAATGAAATAATATTGTTAATAATGAATTGTTAATATTGTTGTATTGTTAATATTGTAAATAATTGTTAATATTATTAAAAATGAATTAATATTTTCATGTGTAAATTATTGCTTGCAATCATCTTCCAAGATATCATATACACTTGAATCTTTTCCAATAAGTAGGAATAGTTTCAAGTGATTTTAATGAAATGAAATTTCAAAATTCGGTGTCCATTCTTTTCTAAATTTGGAGAGATTTCATAATATCTACATCAACTGAACAATTTATGGTTGATTGTGAAACAAATTTCAAAGCTGAGCTAAAGTCTCCCACAATAACATTCATATTTAATTCAATTCCAATTTAATTATGATAACCATTTACAACATTGTTCAATTTAAATGATGATAACCTTTGTTCTTGTTACAGATCAGCGTGATCTTCAAATAATCAATTCTCTGAGGAATTTGAGTGAAAAGCTGAGAGGTGCAATGGAGCTAACCAACGATATATTCGGACTACAAATTCTGGCCGCAACCTTTGACATATTTCTGAACATTGTCATCACTCCCTACTTCTTATACCTTGATTTGAAGACGATTTCAAGTTCTGAATTTGTGTTCATGATTTCGAAAGAGGGAAAAGTATTTTGGACCATATCGAACATATTGAAGCTGGTTTTTATATTTCTTCCATGTGCTGCTACCACTAATGAGGTAAAATAAAATACACACGGTATAGTCTGTCCAAGCAAAGAAGACATTCGGGCAAGACGGGAAAATGACTCCAGCTCAGTCAGTATTGGTTCAAAATGTGTGCATTTTGTCTCAAATTGTAGATCAGAATATTTCCTACAATTTGAGACCAAATTCATAATTTTTGAAACAATATTGACCTAGCTGGAGTCATTGTCCCATCTTGTCTTCTTTGCTCGGACAAACTATAATAACATAGCTGACACCAAGAATTTGGGCGTTTTCATCTGTCTCTTGTACTTGATTAAACCCACTAACAGCTGATGTGTAGCATCTTTTGTCTCTTTTTATTTAAAAAACATCATCTAGGCATACCTGAATGACAACATCAGCTGTTGGAGCGCAAAAGGAGCAGACGAAACCCCCCAACTTTTGGCGTCAGCTATAATTTAATTCGCTGTATTTATGATAGTGTTTTATTTTGAGTATCTTTTGAAATTACTGTTAAGAATAGCAAGCAATAACTAAACTGGTACTTGGGAAAAGACTGCTCTGCTGTTATGCTCTGTCAGGACAGTTTGCGAGCGGTGTCCAAAAGCATCAGATTATTGCATAACTTTACCGGACCAGCTGACTAGAGAATAGAGTTAGTTCAAATTATAATTCATAAAGATAGTTGAAATTTATAATCTATTAAAATTCATTCATTGAAAATATTGTTCGATTTTATTTTTTCCACCTTTAAATGCATTGTACGCGTGTCTTCTTTACATACCAGCACGATAAACAATTCTAAAACTAATTCCTACATCAATAATATAAATTATTTGTGATTTTATAGGTAATCCTACCATATTACAATAAACAATATATACTTATATATTACATATAAACATATATTAATGTATGTCGTTATTTTCTATTGTGTTCAGTTCCCCGCCAACAAATTATAATGCTTTCTGTTTGTATTCCAGGCTAAGAAAACATCATTCATTCTATGTAAACTACTGAATGAGGATCTACAGTCTGGTGTGAAAAAAGAGGTGAGCCTACATTTTCTCTGATTTCTTCAAAATTTACTAAGAAAACACGCAGCATTCCTCCTATTTCCAGTTCAATTCTTGCTATGCTGCATCTTGCAAATCATGTCATTTAAAGACTAACTTATAGCATCCTCTGTAACAATGAAAAGATGATGGATTTTTTTCTTTCAACAATATTTCTACCCAATTTAATAAGAAAACACGCAGGATTCCATCTACTTTCAGTTACATTCTTGCTATGCATCTAATATCAATTCTTTTATTCTTCTTTTATTCTTTCTTTACAATTGCGACTTGGTTTCCAAGTATTTTAAGCAAAGGATGAATGAGCAATGATGAATGATGATGATGAAGGTTTAAGATGTAGGTTATATGTCTATCCACAATGTCCACTTTCACTATGCTCACAAATTTCAACTCACAAGAATAAAAAAAAATTGACAGTCAAGTCGTCTAATTCATCTGTGAACATAGGATCCTCTGTAACAATAATGAAATGAACATGTATTTGGCATTCACAAGAATATTTCTACCCAATTAAATAAGTAAACACGCCGCACGCATTCTTATTATTTTCAATTCAATGCTGTATTATACTTTCTATGCATTTCATGTCACACTGGCAGTCAAGTCACCTCACTTAAAGGCGAACTGAGCATCCTTTGTAACAATTAAATAATCATGGATTTGGAATTTCCAACAATATTTTCATCTCATTGAATAATAAGATAACAGGCATTATTTGCAGTATATTCTTTACCATGTAACATTATCCCTAGAGTGAAAAGCACATGTCAACCTGACAGTCATCCGCTGTTACGATGAAATTATCATATTTTTGGAATTCACATTAACATTCCTACTTGATTAAATGGGAAAACACTCATTAGTCTTCCTATTCATAGTTTTTTCTTGCTATGTAACATTTTCCTTGCTATGCATCTCATGTTAATCTGACAGTCAAGTCAACTCATTTGAAGACTATTTTTGCATCCTCTGTAGCAATGAAATGAACATGGATCTGGCAATTTTAAGAATAATTCTACTCAATTGAATTAAATAACACGCAGCATTCCTACTTTTTCCAATATAGTACTTGCTAAGCTGCATTAACCTCGTATTGCATCTCATGTCAACTAGACAGTCGAGTCGTTTCAATAATCTATGAGCATAGAAAATCTATGTAAGAATGAAAGGATTATGGACTTTGTATTTTCAACAATATTTCCACCCAATTGAATAAGAAAACTCGCAGCATCCCTCCTATTTCGAGTTCAATTTTTGCTATGCCGCATTATAAACTTGCTAAGCATTTCATGTCAAACTGATAGTCAAGTCATCTTATTTAAAGACGAACTCAGCATCCTCCGTAACAATGAAATGATGATGGGTTTTCCATTTCAACTACTGTATATTCCTACCTTATTGAATAAGGAAACACCAGTATTCCTCTTATTTCCAGTTTAATACTTGCTTTGTGCATGTTGCATCTCATGTCAACCTGATAGTCATCTAATTTAAGTCACTCAGGGATAGAAATGTTTTCACTCTGTTGATATGCAAGGTGTATCAGGAGGAATGTGCAATACTTCTCAGGCTGATTCCTTATACAAAGTAGACGAAAAAGTTTCATGGGACCAACCCCCGAAAACGCTTTGTTACCGAGATAACAATGGCGGAAATTTGAGGTTTTTCAAAATATATTAATTTTTCTAATTTTTTAGAGGCTTTAGTGAGCTTCTAAAATAATCAATTCCTATGTAAGATTAGCTGATAAATTCAATGAAACCAGTTCCAAGTTTTTAACTTTAACGGTTATTGAGATAATTGGAAAAAATATGCTAGAAAACGCCATTTTTCAACAATAAGGGTTATAACTAAATAAGGAATCATAAAATTGTATTTTTTATTAATGGAAGTTGAAGAGAGTCGGATTCTAAAGAAGAAGTTGAATTGCGGCGATTGTGTAAATCTTGCCCAAATCTCAGATATGGCGATCAAAAAGCTCACTAAAGCCTCTAAAAAATTAGAAAAATTTATATATTTTAAAAAATCTCAATTTTCCGCCATTGTTATCTCGGTAACCAAGCGTTTTTGGAGGTTTGTCCCATGGAACTTTTCTGTCTACTTAGTGTGAGGAATGAGCCTGAGAAGTATTGCACATTCCTCCTGAAACACCCTGTATAAAATGAACATGTAATTTGAAAATATATTTAATTGATTTGTGTAGTTTGAGTTTAAATTATGATTTCAATGTATTTGTTACAGCTCACAACATTTTTGCTGCAATTGCTATCATCTCACAAAAGAATGGGCTTCTCTGCTAGTGGCATGTTTGAATTGAATCTATCGTCTATAATATCAGTAAGTCTTGTTTCACCCGCTTCCCCAATATTAATCTACAAAATTGTTGTTCTTCCTGTAAGGCTGAGGCCGCACTGCCGGTGGGTAGAGCCTGGAGGGTGGAGGGTAGTTGGTTAATCTATAGAACATACACACCATCCACAGTAATACATCGTATGAGTGGTATGTGTTCAGCCGCCATCTTGAAATTCTTAAATATGGACAACATAACCTCAAAAAAAAAACAGAATGACGTCATACCATTCTTACGATGTATAACTGTGGATGGTGTGTATGTTCTATAGATTTACCAACTACCCTCCACCGTCCAGGCTCTACCCACCAGCAGTGCGGCCTCAGCCTAAGAGATGGTATAATACTACTATCACTAGAAAACAACTACCACAAAACCACTAATAATAATCAACAATGAACATTTACAATCATCAATTGTCAATGTCAATAATCATCGATGAACATGTGCTAGCAAGCAAGCACTTGCTAAAACTGTATGTGAACGCTCACATTCAATACAGTGCATTCTTTCCAGCCAGCTTTCTCTGTGAATGCTCCTTGTATTTTATTCTGGGTTGTTTCACTGGTCCACAGGTTGCAGGAGCTGTAACCACCTACCTGGTTGTTCTAATTCAATTTCAAAGTGCTTGAACCACAGAGTAACAGAAAGTTCCTTAGCAATGATGATGTCGCATATTGAATGGTAGCCATGAGAGGGATTCAAGTATTCTAAACGATCACTTTAATAAATTGCACTGCTTCCATGAATTCTATTACAAAACTTCGTCTTCTTAGAAGTAGCCAATACGTTGAGTGAAATATTTAAATGTTTCATAATACCTGTGATTAAATCGAGAGTTTAAAGCTTATTTTCTTTGAACTATTTCTGATTTTTGTGTATGGCACCATTTCTCATTATTTCAGTTGGCTCTTTGAATTCTGTACTCAAAATTATATAACTCATGAGTGATCAACACTTTAAACTATGGTGGCGGTTAATTTTATCTTGTGTGATCCAGGCATAGCGTATGAGAAAGTCATTCAATTGTTTTGATACAGTCAAGAGGAAGATGAAACAACCAGTTGAATGATTAGGCTATTACAATAATTAGTCTGCAGAGCTGTAGAAACAATAAGAACTTGATCATTTATAATTTATCATAAATTGATATTCAAAAAGATACTTTGGTTTCTGTATAAAATATCCATCATGGATGATATTATATATCGTAGGTACTTTGGGTACTATGATTTAAATTATAATTATTGTTTTTTTATAACATACATTGGTAGTATCTAGTAGACAAAAAGAAAAGTAGTCGGCTTTATGTTGAAAATGAGAAAATTTGTAAGATTTAGATCCTCCATATTATAGTAACTCAGTAGTAGTCTGTGCAAGCAAAGAAGACATTCTGGCAAGATGGTAAAATGACTCCAGCTCGGTCAATATTGGTTCAACAATTATAAATATGGTCTCAAATTGTAGATATAATTCTGCCCTATAATTTGATAACAAATTTATGATTTTTGAAGCAACATTGACCTAGCTTGAGGGATTTTCTCATCTTGCGAAAATGTCTTCTTTGCTTGGACAGACTATTCCTATTCTCGTGACAAGTTTATTCATCCTTTTAATGCCGAAAATTGCTTCTTAATTATTGAATCAATGCCAAAGGCTCAACAAGGTATTATTCGAAGTCTCTTTCAATCGGATATATGATTTACTGTCATACAAATATTGTAATAATCGATTATAGCAATTTAATGGATGAATATTAAAATCAATAAAAGAGTTCTTGTGTTGAATGAACGATCCCAATATTTCAGTTGATGCCTTCCAATTTTTATAACACTGTAATTACTTGAACATATTGGTTATTCCTAGTAAAAGGGATAAAAGAAGGGTTTTTTTATGTAAATTTGTCTTTCGAAGAACAAGATTTCGATCGAACATACAAAACTTTATTTGTTTTGACGTTCTTTATTCATAAAATTTGTCTTTCATAAGATGTTCTTACAAAACTTTTGAAAAGTTGTAAATTGCTTTTTATCGATAATCAAGCTCACCAGTAATAATTTAGTCTTCAATCAAGAAGATAGATGAAAATGTTTACATTTTAAGGCTGACTTTGTGAGTACGGTAATATAATCAATAGTTGATGAGACAAATATTTACTCGATAGAGCTCAATTCTCCTCAATAGTAGACTGACTACGATTTTTAGATTAGATCCACACTCAATCGAGGAGCTCCATTTTCTCTGATATCTCCTCTAATATTTGTAATTCTTTTTTGATCACTTAAATTTCTTTGACTAGCGCGTAGAAGCAACTTTACAAATGTTGAACCAAAAACTGAGTCTGAAATAGTAAATCTTTCATTATCATATTATTTTACATTTCCATTATTTTATTACCTGATACTAAGGATGTGCCTTAAGCTGGTTAAGAAAAATTTGTAAAGTTATTAATGGTGATGAAAATGCTATAAAATATTTGTTGAAAATATTGCAACATTCTAATGAAAAATAGGCGTTGTGAGAAATATCAAAAGAAAACTCATCAACTAAGTTTAAAGTTATGGAAATCACAAACATACAAAATATGCAGTAGCCTACTCTTTTTGGTTCAACTATTCCAATTTGGGCTGAGTAACTTCTCTGTTGACAACATTTAATTAACGAATTTGCTAAGTTTAGAATTTATAAGTTAGTCGAAGCAGAATTAGTAATAATGAAAATGTAATTTAAAACTTTATGAAAATACATCCATTTTAATAATATTAATTTACAGTGAATGAGAAATTTGAACTTTATTTGAAAACAATTGACAACAGAAAAATGTATGGACAGATAACTGTTAGACAAATTGCATTCAGAAATCGCCCGCAGCGATTCCCCCGCTCAAAGCAGAAGAAGAAGAGATTCCATGAAGATACAGATTCACACTGGTCTGCCAAAGTTATGAACGTGTTTTGGAATTTAATCGGTGTGTCATCAATTACAATACAGAAATGTGTTGGAGGCAGAACCACAAATGAGGTTTCTAAATTGGGGTTGATTTACTGTGGAACGCTGTTTGTGGTCTATGTTAGTTTTGGATGTCTCAGTATCAAAGTAACGTACAGTGAGTTCAAGAAATCTGATTTAGCCGGATCGATAGCTGTGATTTTTGACGTGGTTTCCCTGGTATTTATAGGGGTGCTGGTGTTTCTCAGTGCACCCAACAAGTGCAAGAATATCAATTTGATCAACTCGAAGATGGTTTACATCGATAAAATGTTACAAACAAGAATCAGAGAACGCCGAGCATCCAGTATAGCGTTAGTGTCGATCGTATATCTTACCGTGTTAATCAGTTGCGATAGAATGGTGTCAATCATTAATAATAATTTGTACTTTTTGTTTCCTCTCTTCATCTCTTACTATCATGTGTCGTCTGTGGGACTGCAATTCATGGAAATATCTATGTGTATTAAGGAGAGGTTCAAAATTTTGAACCGAAAACTGGAACTGATTGTGAGAAGGGTCAACTCGAAATCTCGCGTTGTAACTGCGGCTATTCTGGTGCCGACTGTTGAAACTATTCGGCTATCAGGTGAGGTTGCAGTGGCAACAGAACTGATGAGCGAATCCGAATTTCCAATTCAATTTTAATATAAAATTATCAATTGTTATAGTCTGTCCAACCAAAGATGATATTATTGCAAGATGGGAAAATGACTCCAGCTCTGTCAATATTAGTCCAAAAATGATAAATTTGTCTCAAATTGAAGATCAGAATTTCGCCTACAAATTGAGACCAACTTTTGAACCAATACTGACCGAGCTGGAGTCATTTTCATATCTTGCCAGAATGTCTTCTTTGCTTGGACAGACTATACCACTCGATCTCTCTGGTGTAACGTAGCGTAATAAAAACCATGGTTTATATTTCAGTATCATTCTGGAAATAAGCATACATATATACTTACAAATGACTGGTTTTTTATTGGGGATTGTTTAACAAACTCATTTTAAAGGGTTGCCTACTGTGATTTATAATACCTACTTATTACCAGTTACCATCTTGATAAAGAAAAAATCTCCCTGAAATTCATGTACATCAGATGAACAAAATGAGTTTTATAAAATATCATTCTGTTCATGAATTATTATTCAAAATAGGTCTCTTGAAGTGACAATTCAATCTATTCTATTCATGCAGTATCCACTGGCGGCTCGTGCCAACGAAACAGGTGAAGTGCTGTACAGTAAGAGATACGGGCACTTCACCTGTTTCGTGGGCACGAACCGCCAGTGGTAGTATCTATATTTATTAATTTTACAAAACGAGTATCATGAAGTGACTATTAATTGAATATTTTCTGTTTGTGCATTACATTATTTTATGAATTACAGAAAATGAGTCTCGTGAAATGACTAATTAAGGAATATTTATTCTGTTTATGAATTACATGTTTTAGTTTAAAAAATGAGTCATTAAATTACTATTTATTAAACATAGATTTTGTTTATGCATTATACATTGTTGAATCATACAACACGAGTCTCATTAAATGAATATTTATTGAATAAATTATTATGATTATGACAATTTATTGAATATCGATTCTGTTAATGCATTGTTACAGACGTGAGCGAGCAACAAGTGACAATTGCAATGATGAGCGACATCCACTGGATGCTGTGTGACATGGTGGAGAAGGTTAACGACCTGTTCGGCGCACAACTTCTGGCTGTCATGGTCTGCATTTTCATACACAACATCGTCACTCCCTACTTTTTCTTCCTTGAACTGATATATCCAAAAGGCGACAGTCTGCTGGCCACCATTCACCTGGTGTCGCAGTTCTTCTGGATAATCACACACATACTGGAGCTGTTGGTCATTGTGTTACCTTGTGCTGCGACATCAAATGAGGTTTGATTTGACAATTTTCCATACAATTTATTTGGTTTTTATCGGTGGGAAGGCCCTTACCCATGTTACAAACACTACGATTTTTTGGCTTCCTGTATGTTTCAATTACTATACATTCTACATAATTAGTACCTACATACTACATAATTACATAATATATGTACTTAATTCCAGTACCGTTCACAAGTCGTGGGCACAAGATGCAATGGAAACACGGAGTTGTATCAACTCCAGGCCCCACAACTGAAGCTCTCATAGACTATGACGTCATCATAAGTAGATGGACGGTAGATCAATACCTACTAATACATCAGTACATCAATACATCTAATACATCAGATGTATTAGTAGGTATTGGGTAGATAGACAGAATTAGACGATGTATTAGTAGGTGTTAGTTAAATAGAGCAAAACGCACACTGGTCAGCTGATTTTTTAGCAGACTGACTTGGCAGATCAGCAAAAGCAATGAATAAGAATAGAATAACTTCCTTTATGCTTGATGCTTGTTGTAGGTTTTTTCATAAAGAAGGATGAATGGTATCCAAGTATGAAATAACAGGAAAGCAATTCTTGATGAAAATATTTCCAATTTTATGAAGTTCCTCAAGTCGATAACGATGATTATTCATAATTGATTGTGATTCTTCACAAATACTATGTCTCCAATCTATTAACGGATTTTCTGATAATTCTTCCGTATATAATAATTATGAAATATAACTTGGGAGTTTTCTTGTAAAAATGAAGGATATGAAATTCGAGTGATCTAAATGTATATTTAGTATGTCAATGAAATATTTTTCAATCTATGTGTAAAATTTGATATATTCAATTATTATTGTGTTCAATCTAAACTTTTAGTGTGTTGTTGCAGGCAAATATCACTTCAAAGATAGTGTGTAAACTGCTGAACAGAAATTTGACGCAAGCTACTAGACAACAGGTGGGCACTTTTCCATTAAATACAGTACATGTAATCTGTTGAATAATAAGCCACTCACCGCAATCAATCAATGTTTAAATTAATCATAAATTAGAATATTTGAATGCATAATAGAGAATGTAGGCTGTACAGAATCACTCATTTAAGCATAAAAAGAGTTGCAGTGTTGCACATTGGCCTTATAAAAAATAATATAAAATAGTAAAAGCCCAATATAAAAGTAAAGTGCCAATATGGTATCAAAGCAAAATACTTAATAACATAGTATAATAATAACATATTTGGGTTTTATAAGATTTGTGCTTATTAGTCATGAATTTAAAGTCGTGATATACTTACTGTAGGTAACCTTTAGAGGCATGCCTACCTGATTCATGCTTTCATTTTTTATAAATTTTATGACACGGAGTGAAAAACTGTGTACTGCATATTTCTGTGTAGGCTACTGGATACATATATTATTCTTGTTTCTATGTATAGATATAATATCACAGCCACCTTTTATCTATTCAATGGGACTATGATAATATGCATAGTGTTCAAAATTGCTCACGCCACTATTTATCTTAAATACTTGAATCTTATAGACCTATCATCTTATACAGAGTGTTTCAGGAGGAATGTGTAATACTTCTCAGGCTGATTCCTTACACCAAGTAGACAAGTTCCGTGGGACCAACCAAAAACGCTTTGTTACCGAGATAACAATGGCGGAAAATTGAGATTTTTCAAAATATATTAATTTTTCTAATTTTTTAGAGGCTTAAGTGCGGTTCTAAAATAATCAATTCCTATGTAAAATTGGCTGAAGAATTCAATCAAACCAGTTCCAAGTTTGTAACTTTAACGGTTATTAAGATAATTGGAAAAATTAGATAAAAAATACAATTTTTTCAACAATAAGGGCTATAACTGGATAAGGAATAATAAAATTGTATTTTGTATTGATGGAAGTTGAAGAGAGTTGGATTCTAAAGAAAAAGTTGAATGGCGGCGATTGTGTAAATCTTACCCAAATCTCAGAAATGGCGATCAAAAATCGCAAAATCGCTACTAAACACAAATTCATCACTTGTCCTATGTTTTGTCGATAGTATTGTACATTCCTCCTGAAACACCCTGTATAACATGAAATCATCAACTTTATTTTTGTTCACCGCATGGATTTCAATATGATAGTATTTTCAAATTATTATTGCTGCATCACATAAAAATATGTAATTGAATAATTATTCATTTATAGCTGGAGACTTTTGCCATACAACTCACTCATCATCGAGCTGAATTCTCCGCATATGGCATGTTCAAACTGGATCTACCCGTCATAACTTCAGTAAGTGAATCTTCTTCTTCAGTAAGTGAGTCTTCTGCTAGTCAGGTCCAGCAAAGAATGACTCCAGCTCGGTCAATATTGGTTAAAAAATATAAATTTAGTCTTAAATTGTAGATCAGAACGTTTTCTACAATTTGAGATTAAATGTATAATTTTTTGATCAATATTGACCGAGCTGGAGTCATTTTCCCATCTTGCCAGAATGTCTTTGCTGCTCGACCAGCAGCCCTATAAGCAGATTGTAAACTTTAGTAATGTAGTGAAAACTCTTGATAGGATTGATACACAAATGTTACACAACTACTGTAAATAAATTCAAGTGAAATTCTAATTATTCAAATATTATTACTGTAGTGCACTGAGTATCATCTGTAATCACACTGTCAGTGTTTCATAAATCCTTTTATAATTGAAAAATAAATGAAAATCAAACACCCTTTTAAAAAACTTTAAAATGTTTTGAAAATGTTTGATAATGGCCTAATGTGCCGAAACATGTCTGTGTTTTAATAATTTTAAAGTTTTTTAAAAGGGTGTTTGATTTTCATTTATTTTTCAATTATTTTAAATATCCTTTTATAAATATTATATAATAGGACTAAGTTACTTATTACCGTACTGTGTAGGCTACAGCCGGTGAGGTAATTTTTGAGAAAATTCAATACCAATATGAGATCTGATGCCTGTTTTCATTAAACTCATGAACATTTGGAAACGTATATTACATTTATAAACGTTATATTAGACGCTTATAAAAATATCTTTCGAGTAACCGATTTTTTGGGTAGCCTACCGGTTATGGTGTATTGATTCTTGATTTCATTTCTGAAAATTATGCTAGAAGCATAGAGAAAGCATATACAAGTTGGTAATGTTGTAATGTCTTATCCAATGTGCTACAAGTCCAAGTAAGACAGAAAAACTACAGAGTCTGTACAGGCTACTGCTACTCAGTAATAGTACTCAATACTGAGTACCGTATACAGTTCGATCTGCCATTTCAATCTGTGAATAAAATTTGAAATATTTCTTTTGTTTTAGATTGCTGGTGCAGTTACAACGTATCTTGTGATCCTTATTCAGTTTCAAAGCGGCGATTTGGGGTTTGAAATAGATAAACCTTGAATTTGTAATCACAAACCTCCAGCCAGGGCCGTCGCGCGGGCGAGGCTACCGAGGCGATCGCCTTGGGCGCCGCGGCCTGGGGGGCGCATCGGCATTGTAAATTTTTTCCCCCATTTTTAGATTTGAACAACTTGTAATAGTGAATGTAAAATAAATAAATAATAGATGATTAAGCAATCGTCGCATCATCATCCTGTCTCTCATTTAGGTTAAATGGTTTTGTACAATTTCTGAAGTCTCGTTATGTGATTGATTATATAAATTTTATTTCATTTGAAGAAACCACCTCCATCTATGAAAATTGCAAATCTATGATTTTATACCCAGTTATACACTTGATTGTTGAAATATTGTGTCTTTTTAGCATATTTTCCCAATTATTTCAATAACCGTTGAAGTTACAAACTTCCAACAGGTTTCATTTTCATTGTATTCCGCAGCTAATTTTACATAGGATTATTGATAATCGTAGAATCGAAATAAAGCCTCTAAAAAAGTTATTTATTTTTTGAAAAATATCAATTTTCGCCATTGTTATCTCGATAACAAAGCGGTTTTGGGGATGAGTCTCATGGAACTTTTTTCTCTAATTGGTGTAATGAATCTGCCTGAGAAAGTGTTGCTCATTTCTCCTGAAACATCTTGTATATTCAATGATTAAATCCAATTAATAACTATACATTTTAATTACAAAAAATAATAAGGTTTTAAACTTTAGATTGTCTAAAACACGAGTTTTCAGTTAGGTACATTTTCCCCCAGACCCCCCGGAAGGTTCCCCACAGGATCCTCTTTGACCCACCAAACAACCCCCCCCCCTCACCCGAAATTATGTCCTGAATCCGCCACTGCTTACATTCGAACATGAACATAGTACCGGTATTTGAACTGTAGCAGACAGCGTGGTGGTGGACTTTTAAACATAGGGATAGTTTGGGAGGGGGGGTGGCGCCGCGGTTGTTCTTGCCTTGGGGCGCTACAATCCACGCGACGGCCCTGCCTCCAGCATATCCTAAAATCAATTATTCAATGACAGTGTATAACAATATTGTATCAGCTATGCGAAATCAATGTGAATAATATTTTTGTTAAGTTTCATTCACTGAGGAAAAGTATTTCTTATCATTAATTGGTAATGGAAAAGTATTCTTATCATTAATTGGTATTATGAGCTTGTGAGCTTCACATTCTCTTGTACTTGAAATTTTTGTATTTACAATTGAACAATTGATCAATTTATTATGGATTATTGTTCAAAGAATGAATAAATTTGAATCTGTACTTATGTTGTCTGTAAACTGTAATGAAGATTACAGTTATCCATTATCATAACATTATCAGTCATACATTACCATTATCATAACAATAATTTATGAATGGTGTGGAAATGTATATAATAATGTATGCGAATCTTGGAATTTGGATTGCCAGTATGTAGTCGAGAGATGATGAGTCGATTTAATAAGCAATATTTCCCGGGTTCTATCCCAGTTGACGACACAGATTTCGACCAAAAACCGCTGTGCCTCTCCCGCAGGACGTCTTTTGTAGTAGACATATGAAGCTGTTGGTGTCGCTGACTAACCATAAAGTAGTCGTCATTCTCTTATCATCACCCTTCTCATTGCCGACGCACACAATCTTAGAATCTCGTATGCGTGCATCAGCTTCAAAAGAAATTCTAGTACAGATAGGCTAGATGCACTGGCGGCTCGTACCCACGAAACAGGTGAAGTGTTTGTATCTTTTATTGTACAGCACTTCACCTGTTTCATGGGCACGAGCCGCCAATGGCTAGATGTAGGCTGTGCTTTTTCACGGTAGGCCTTTTATAGACCTCACCTAGTCTTGAGTAGGCTACACCACGGTACGGTATATAGGGATCATGAGTATGATGCGCAGCAAAAAAGGTAAAGATATTAATAGGATTATTATGAATTTTCATGAACCCACAATAATAGCGTCGTATGACTGTTGCTGGGTAATTAGCAGCTTGTAGAGTTTTTTAAACGGTTTTTGTGGGTTCATGAAACGTAACAATTGTTTTGTTTTGCAAAAAATATGCGCGTGAATACTGTGTCGGTCTAAGGTAGGTATTCTAGTATCTGTGCCTAGTCCCAGAAGACATGACTTGTCTCGACTTATCGAGTCATGACTTGATAAAAGTTTTCGACTTGCATTTTGGTGTTTCTTGGCTTTCTGGATGTAAAATAACTTTTCCGAATCCAAAGTACCTACTGTGGACATCATAATTTATAGAACTTTGGCAACTTTCACCATGCGAAACATGGTTATGTCGGCGATGTGGAAAACCCTTGGGAAAACCTCTTCGGGTCTCTCCACCGAAAAAGTCTAATAATAATAGTTCACTTGACTAGGTAGGTATACGTTCTTATTTTTTTAAAATTCGATTGACTTGATGCATTGTAATGAAATAATAATTTGGTGGCCCATAATTATTTTTATAATAATAATAATCTAAAATAAGCTAGAATATCGTTATTTTCCAAATATTCCATCAATTGTATTCCATCAACTGTGAATTGTGGTATGATATGAAAACGTTGAAGTAGAATGAGTTAGCCTTGTAGTGAGGTTTTAATAAAACTTCGTTTTGTGCCATGTATTAGTTCTTTCTTTTGTTGCTCCATATTTCTCCATTACATTAAGGTGCATAATTATAATTATACATTCTACAATAGTATGATCTATATTTACATTGATATTATATAAATTAAGTGTGTAGCTTACGTATAACTTTTTGCGTTTTGATGGGCATTATTTGCCTAAATCACACTACAAAAACATTCTATCATGACTTTTTGTAAAGTAGTGAACTTTTTTAGTTGTAGCTAAAGCTACTTTTAAAAAAAAGTAATATTGTTATTGTAGTTTAGCTACCGTACTTTCGAATAAAGTAGTTATATTTGTAGCTAACTATTCTTAAAAAGTAGTGTACCCAACACTGAATAATAGCCTACACTACAGTAATAATGATCAATGGCCTATTTCACAATGAAAACTGTTTCTTTCTCTTTGAAAATTCATTCATGAATAATCAAGTAATCCAACTTTTGTAATTTGGGTAGGCCTATATTATACTAGCTTATAATTTGAATAAGCCTATTGCAACTTTTTATCATAATATCATTGACTATGGATATAAGTCCATAGTCTTATATCCATAGTCAATGTTAATATACAATAAATAATTTTGAATCTCCCTCTCGCTGATGTGAAACAGAGAAAATTGTAGATTGTAACAGAGCGCTTTATGATGACTACGTCAAATTTTGAAAGTCCGCCATGGTAGGGAATCCAAGTCAATTATTAATTGTTCTCAAATGTTGATGAGTTATTTTTTTAGTTGACATCGGTAAATTTACTGACATCTTTTTGATTTGCATACATATAGTTCAACATAATTCATGTTTTCTTATTTTATATGTTCGTACTTATCTTACTAGCACTTCACTAAATTCTCTTTGGAATCCTTTTCCATTGATCGCTGACGTCACAAGGATCACGCCACCTTTTCGGATCAGAATACGGCTCTCTGATTGGAGCATTGGACCAACTCCCACTCCACTACTTTTTGGGAGGGGATTTCTCACAATGTGGAAACGGTCGTGTGGCGTGTGCTGCCGAGTTTAGTGTTTGTTGAATCCTGCAAATTCAAATGTGTGAAGTGTTCTATTTTAGTGAAAATTAACCTGATTTGTATTAAATTGCTGAAATAGGTACATCTCCATTGAATCGTTGAATAACAATTCTTTACTTTCCATTTCTATTGACATTGAAACTTGGTATTACCTCCTTTCAGTAGGTTATCCGTTTATGTAAGTACAATTTTATATTTATTCATTCTTCTGTATTTGTTTTTAAATTTCATAATAATTATCATAAGTCTATCTGGGATGGGTATTTTGTCATCTTACCTTTTATTTTATACTTTGAACCCTTAATTTGTAGGCTTATACATTTCTACTGTAGTATCTACTAACATCCCATGGTACCTGTTAGTATCGTCTGCTAACTTTTATTGAATTTTCGGATTAAGTGTTATGTTACCTTTTCTAATTATCTTGATCTTAGAAACTTTATAGATAGTAATGATTCGTCTCTTCTAAATCGGATTAAGCTGTCTTTGATTATCAATAATGACTTGAGTTGATGATTGAAAAGTAATTTGATATTAATAACCCAATTTCTTTGTGTTAACCTCTCTTCCAATTTCAGTTCCAGGTCAGAGGTTAGTCCTAGCATTACTAGAAGGAACACTTTGCTTTAGCTGTTTTGACTGGTTTTCATTCGATGAGACATGACTTTGAGTCCTTCTAGTCTTTGGTGTAATTGGTCCAGATATTGGAGGATACAAGGCTGCTTGTTGTCCCAGAAGCATTTATCCATCTTCCATTTGTGGATAGAATAATTTTCTTCTTTTACTGAATGAAATGCCAAGTAGGTACATCCTTCAGATCTAGTTATTCAGGTCAAGAATAAGACCGGTTAGAACTAACCTATGTAAATAAAAAACTATTGCAGTTTTTTGGACTCTTTGCTCTTAAGAAATGCTTCAATTGCTTTTGAAAAAGCTGATTCTCCTATAATTGAATCATTAAGTTTTTGTGTATTGTAGTTTTTCAACTCGAATATCCTGAATTTTCCGTTGTTGGGCCCTTGAAGTATCCTGAGGTTTTGATGGAGCACTAACCCAATCCTGAAACAGCTCCAAAGATCTTGGGGTTACCCTGATCTCTAACAACCAATTACTTAGGGCGTAATACTTCTCTTTCACTCGGCGCTCCAAGAAAACATGATTTTAAAGCAGGTGTTTTGCAACTTGCAAGTCATGTAAAATTGTAGATTACTGTAATTAATTTATCCACTCTTAAAAATATTAAACTGATGCCAATATTTGCCCCTAGCTGGACTCTCATGGATATCTTGAATTTTGCAATACGTAGGCCTATTGGATGAAACTTGTGTTGGTATTAAATGTTCCCAACATTAATACCAAAACAGGAATAAGAAAACATGATACAGTAATTCAAACACAAGAAAAGAGCACTGAAAGAGCACTGCTTCCACGGCTTGGTATTAATGTTGAGAACAATTAATACCAAGCTGTGAAAGCAGTGCTCTTTTCTTGTGTTTCAATCACTGTATTATGTTTTTTTATTCCTCTTTCTACCAATCCAATAGAAGTATGATGTATTATGATCCTTGAAAGATTTTTATTAATTAGGACAGGACGTATCACCTACTCATTCTGACTTCTGAGGTACGGTAGGTGGCCTACCATACCCAACTTAGGTTTTATACACAATACCTAAATTATTGAAGAACTAGCAGGTACCCGTGCTTTGAGGTAGGTTTATTGGAGAGAAATTTTAAAGATTTGTTTACGACTTACGTTATTTTTCGCATTCGATTGGTTCGTTCCTATATGGGCAGAATGAAAACCTCTTAGTAATTTATCTTCAAAATCTTACTCTTCTGGTCTTTTCATTCATATAAAATTCAGGCTCTTATTCGGACCATTAGTGTCTTTTCACCTCTTATCTATGATAACGTCCCTCATTTATTATGGTCCTCTTCCAATGTTTGAATCTTCTTTCTTGCGCTTATCAACCTATTGTTGGCAACATTGAGTGGGAATAAAAGAGCTTTGCTCCTTGCTTGACATCTTTACTAACGAGTTCAGTGCAATGCAAGATATTTTTGCATTATTCATCAGCATTGGATATTCCATTATTGTAACATTGGTGCCAAAAATGACAAGAGGAAAATTTCATGTTAATGGTTGAATTTGATTTGAATATTGCTATAATTACTGAAAATATTAATAAAAGTTCGGCTTTTTATTTCATCTTCAAATTAAATGGGACGTGGAAGCTTAGTAAAATATTCAATAATTCGTTTGGCTCATTCATTAGATTAGCTTTCTGAGTAGCTTGAACGTCACTGTAAGTTATACTTCAAAGTTCTGTGCCCTATTATTTTTTCATAGTACATCAGATTTCTTGTATTTATTAAAATACAGTAGGCCTTCCACTAACGTAAATAGTCATTCTGCAACGTTGTAGATACCCATGAAAAGAAGTAAGGTTTCATGGGAAGCATGACTTATCTACTTATTCTCGTGCCATTCTGAAATAGTAGCAGAGGTTATCACTACTGACAGCAATTAATTATTCCCTAATTTAACTATCACACAGTTTGTTGAACAAGAGCAATTTTGTAATTTGTCAAATTTTTTGTCTAACTGTCTAATTTTTTGTCTATTTTGTAATTTGTCTAATTTTTTTTGTGAGTTTGAAACAATTTCTCAGTTTGTAGAAATTTCTGACAGTTGATTTCAATTACAGAATTTCCTTTTCACATTAATTTATGTTCAATCTTTCCATAGATCCGTAGGGTATTATAATTTTAGATATTTTAAACAGTATTTCAATTTTAAATGAGAAATCTTTGGTAATCTAATGAGTTTGTAATGATTCAAAGAGACACCATTCTCTACTTTATATTAATGTATTCAAGCATCAATTGCCAGAAGTTCTTTCCTCTTATGAACCTTATTGACGTCAGCGAATTGAGAAAAAACTTTTAAACACTGGATCGTCAACACTTATAATCTAGATACAACTCTTGTTCAACATCTGCACCAGATAATTAAATATTAAACTTCTTTTGATTTTGAACTCCAGAGAATTAATACCGAAAAATCTCGATGTAATGTAATCTCTTCCATCTTGGCCAGGGAATAGAATAGGATTAATTTTATGCCCCGTTAACGTTTGAAGGGTGGGTGACCCATATAGGTGTTGCTGACGACAAAACGTTGGGCAGTTTCGTCTGTTCATAGTACGCTCTTGTAGTGGAGGGTTAAGTGTAAGAGAGGGCCGGCTGCGCCCTAACTTCGCCCTCCCAGGATATTAAATAAAGGCAGCCATTCTATTCTATTCTCCAACAGCTTTTTTTGTCACTATATTAGAGTTGTCATTTGGCTTTGCCTCGGTTATATTTTTGAAATGGAAAATGACAATAGATGCTTTAAATATGTTATTAGTATGTTACATCACGCGTGCAAGTGCAAGAGACAGACGAAACCGCCTTAATTTTTGGCACCAGTTGCTTCAAGTCTTGTTGATCAAAATATTTATGATACAATAGAATAATATAAAAATTCACAGTGTGATGTGAATTTGTGACTAGCCTAATACTAAATGTTTTGTGAATGGAATTAATTAAATTTATAGTAAAATTATAGGTTAGCTGTCGCCAAAAAGTTAGACAGTTTCCTAGCTAGCTAACAGATGATGTGAAGCATCTATTGTCTCTTTTGATTTCATAAACTCATCGAGGCATAAGTTAATTTGATGTCAACTCTGATTGACAACTTTCAGCTGTTGGAGCGCACAAGGAGCAGGCGAAACCGCCTAACTTTTTGGGTCAGCTATCAATATTCTTAAGGCCGGTATCGACAGTGCGAGGCATGTGCCGCGAACGCCTCAAGGTATAGTCTGTTAAAGCAAACAAGAGTCTGACAGTCTCCAGATCGGTCAATGTCGGTTGAAAAATTATTGATTTTATTTTAAATTGAAGATCGAAATGTTTCCTATAATTGAGACCTGATCAATATTATGTTTGAACCAAGCTGGAGACTGGAGTAAGACTCTTCTTTGCTTGAACAGACTATACCTTGAGGCATTCGCGGCACATGCCTCGCACTGTCGATACGGGCCTTTAGAAGCTTGTGTCTAAGAATCTTGGTCAGCTTTAGCATCTGTTCAACATCTGAATTCAATCATATGAGTTGACCAAAAAATGATATACTGTTATTATAATTCTATATTTTTGTAATATAATAGAAGCATTGTTTATGCCTTCCTAGGAAGTAGTAGTGCAGAGTGTAGGTACATCTTATGCAATAGAGTGCAGAGAATTTTCGTTGTTGAATGTTTGATAGTTGAATTATAGAGAAAGGCCTTGAGATCGGATGTAGCTGCTGGAGCTATAGTTCGTGCAACCTGGGAAGACCCGTCGTTAACATACACTTAACATTGCAACGGCGTGTCTTCTCAGCTAGCGCGTTCTCTATTATGTGGAGTAGAGAGACTGTTTTCAATGAATTAAACAAGTCACTCGGTCACAGTCAATGCTTCTTATTGTCAACACAGCTCGGATTCAGCCTGTCATCCAATGAGGGTCAATAAATGTCCAATGTTGTTTATTATTTACGGTCATAAATGTAAGTGATCAGCATTGACTGTAAGTACCACTTACTTACAAGATGAATAACATTATAAATTAAATGAATGTTTCCTTTATCTTAGGGCTACTTTATCACTGTTTGCATTTGAAAATTACTCTGAATGATCGAAACATGTCAAAATTATTGAAAAGGGTAATACGATAATTATTTAAAATGAAAAAAAAACCATTATATGAATGATATTCTAATTTTAGTCGATGTGAATTGGTGCTGGAAATCGATAATACAAATTATCGATTAGTGCTCACTCTAATACAGTCTATTGTGCGTTTTTTGGGAGTTGATCAGCATATATATAGCTACTTTTTTCATCCTTGTAGAGATTGTTGTCCCAGTATGGAATCTTCGTTCTTACAATTCTGCCTCTTGTGATTGAAGTGTGTAATGAAGTTTCTCTGCAAGTGCTCTTATTTCAGTATGTTTCCAGGTGATCCCCTACAGTATCTAATTTCCATATTTGCCATCACCCACGCACAAGCCAAGAACTTATGTGGGCTTCACCCTCAACAAAATGTTGGACCGTTATCATTACAGTATAAGATTGTTATTCCTTGATTATTGTAAAGAACAGATTGCTTTTACATGTGCCATTAATGACATACGTAGACAATTACATAGACGATCTACTCTCATATACATCTATGTACATTGTCTCTATTTAAGGTTCTGGGGTAACCAAACGCCTTTTTAAAAAGAAACTTTTAATTTTCAATACATAATACAATACACAATCATGTCCACGTTTCCATCTAACCAGGAAGGTGTTCGTTATTGATTTCAAGTGTCTTCAATTTTATTCAAATATTGAGCTCTTTATAATCGATATCATAAAATGTCGAGAAAACGTTCAAGAAAACAAACCTTCTGTCAATATTCCACCCACTCTACTATTCATATTTTAGTATACTGACTGACTTTCACCTCATTCGTTAAATAATTCAAGATTTTCTCAGGGCTGCTTGTAGCATCGATCGTTCTCACGATGACACAATGGACGTTGCTTCTTCGCCCATGAATTTTTTTTGTATTGTGGACTAAATACATTGTCAAATCAAACTTATTGCATTCGTGATATAAAATTATACATAACATGAAGTTGTGCACTATTGTAGCATTGATTGGCAATATTGGCATGTCACCTGTCATTTGAGTGATACTCAAATTTTGATGTTGTATGTGACAATTGTGAATAAATAAATATTGACTGTACATTACAACAATTAACTCATTTCACTTTTGATTTAATACTTTAGTACGTCATCGTAGTCAATTTGTAGCTGCTTCAATTTGACTGCAATTTCCTTAGTAATAATTCAAAAGTTAAATATTAACTATAGTCTGTCTAAGCAAAGAAGAAATTCTGGCAAGATGGGAAAATGACTCCAGCTCATTCAATATTGGTTGAAAAATTATAAATTTGGCCTCAAACTGTATAAAACATTCTGCTCTACAATTTGGAACCAGATTTATATAACTCTCGAACCTGGAGTCAATTTCCCATCTTGCTAATTTTTTTTTCTTTTGCTTGGATTGGACAGACTAGTGTTCATGATTGTTCATCATGAAAGTAAAAAAATAGTTCAGAACTAACTTATTTTAATGTTCTAGTATGTAGCAATACAAATAGTAGTTGTAAAAATTGGTAGTAACATGAATAAGTTGTTATGTAAATTTAACATTTCAAACAATTTCATAGTACTGTAGTGCTTAAACTCTTATGTTATGAACAATTTTAGGAATAAATTTCATTTTATTTTATTATGAAATAAAAGTGAAATGAAATTTAAAAAGCTTCATTGGACGGAGTTAGGACTAGAGAGCATCCTTACTATCTCTTAACCAACATTTCAATAGTCAAGTAGTGTAATACCTTTTTATTCAAGTTGCTGTTCTGCCTGCTGACTGATTCTGTTTTATAGGGTAGGGTGGCTGTCACTCTGTGATTCGAATCAATTTATCTTCATCCGACCAATGCCGGCAATCTTGGCGTTGATCGTTGCTAGCCAGAGGTCTCTTGTCCAAGTTTAACAGGCCTTGCTGTGAAACAAAACCTGTAACCTCAGAGATTCTTTCAATTTGATGCTGATTCAAAATCTGTAACTTCTGATGCTCTCACATGATATTGTTACAATTTATAACTCAACTTAACTTAGTTTCTACATTCATATGATTGCAGTTTTGACGTCTAGTGGGATCGGACTCCCCAATCATTTATAAGATAATATGGGACTCACTAAGATTAAATAAAAGTTTGAAGAAGATTTGTTGAGTAGAAAAATAATTTTAAATGTATAAAAAGAACACGAAAATGCTCACAAAAATTTTTTCATAGTTATTACGGGATTCATTGAATAAAAATACTGTATTGAATATTCGGTAAAACAGCATCTACTTGAACTGACGTTGCGTTTATAATATTTGGTAGAAATGTGTACTAATAGTATTTCATTTAGGACTACGTAAAATATTTGTTATTTTTTAATAAATTATTATTGATGGTGACAACTTGTAGTCAATATTGTAGGGAATAAGTACGATTCAAACTTTTATCAATGTATTTTATTCATGATCTCATTGAAAGTCCGGGATATCGTTGGTATTTTTTCGGAGTTACTAATTCTGTACAGCAATATTAAAATGATTGTTGAAACTTGTTAGCAGCTTGTGTAAGATGCAAAGATATTATCTTGAAAGAAATTGATTTGGGTTTTTACTACTTCTGCTCCGACTATTGTAATTTATGCGTCAATAAATGCGTCAAATTAATATTGCCAATAGCCTTGAATTTATGATATTCCAAACACCTAATCAAACTACAAAGACGTAAAACCAGAGAGAATAGAATATAGAATACTTATATTCTATTATCGCTGCGTAAAACGGCGTAAGTTTAATCATGCTGATAAAGTTTTATAATATGTTTTAATAACAACTGACAAATTTTTGAGATAACTAGTTCGAATACTTTGATTTGGTTACAATGTAAAGCTTGGCTACGTAAAGCTGATGAGATGTGTGGTAGCAAACGCCAACGAGACTGGCGGTTGGCTAATGACTGTTATTTATGCTCAGCTCAGTCAGGACAGTCGGCTAGCAGTCTACGAGAGCACATCGGGTCGAGAACGACTTCTGCCTTACTGTTTCCCCTCTCATAGACCGTTTTCAGACTGTCCTGACTGAGTTGAACTCCTCAACAGACATTTGCCAACCGCCAGTTGAGTTGGCTTCTGCTGTAAGATGTGGTGTGAAGGCCGTTTTTGTGACCTTGCTTTGACTCTGCAAGTCACCTGAAATTGATACTCTTCAAGTAACTGATAGTCAAAGGTTTTGAATGTCCTATGCTCAATGTGAGGCTCTCAATTCCCTTCAAAATCTGTGGTATTGATATCTTGTCAACAATTTGACGTAAACAGAAACCATGTAGAATTATAATTCTGTACTAAAATATTTACACCCATGCAAAAATTTGCCTGCATCTCTTCAAATTATAATAAATGCATAGATTAGGCACTGAAGATAACATTAATTATATGTGAGTTCAAGATTCATTCTTATTCACCATCAGGCTACAAAAGCAATGGACAAAATCTTAGAAAGTCTTCAATCTTTTAACTGGTATGTATCTTTTTTGGGAAATAAAATTCAGAATTATTTCAGTATAATTCAGTATTAGTAGTCCATGCTAATTTTCATTTGATTTATATTGTTGTATAGAAAATTTCAGGTAACTTAGATAATTACAGGCTAATGTGTGTGGGAAAGCAAATTAATCTTCTTTTTAAGCCATCTTATCTAATATTGTTCTTTAGAACAAGCTTATCACAATATTCATTACTGATTGTTTATTTTTGTTTTCAGGGGTTTGGCGCCTCACACTAAATAGGTGAGTTTATTAAAAGTATGTTCTTCAAAAAGTTCAAAAGTTTGTAAGCTAGACAGAACTGATAATGCATTAAACTGTATCAGAATTTTAAAAGTTAGGTCTGTCTTTTGTACGTGATGTAACCTACTAACAAGTGATGTCTCTTTTAATTTCAAAGTCATCATTTCGGCATAGCTAAATGACAAATCTAATAGACAACATATAGTAGACGAAACCGCCTAACTTTTCGGCGTCAGCTGTAGCAAATTTATATTAAATTCATTATTTCTCTTTTTGATTTCGTATGAAGTTATAAGCTTGAAAAACGGATTCTTGTTGATGTTGTATGAAGTTATATACAGTACTAGCTTGAGACCAAGTCTATCCTATTTTTTTCTTGTCTAAACTCATGTGCAGTGTACATAAGATGTTTGATGATGATTATGTGTGCCCCACATTTTTCTTTATTTGCTCAGTAACTGAACCTGTGTAATCAACCACACTGACCTGATTAATAACCCATTGTTGAAGCGTCCCATTCGCGTTGGATCGATATGCTGACTTTGTTTGGACCCTCCTTGTCTGCTATTACGTATTTCATATTTGAGCCGGTTCTTTTCGCAAAATATCCGTCGAGCACTCATAGACAGATGGGTGGTGTTTTGTCAAATCGATATGGGGGAAAATTTAGGAGTAGATGTTTACAACCTATATAGTCCGTCCTAGCAAAGAAGACATTCTGGCAAGATGGGAAAATGACTCCACCTCGGTATATATTGGTTCAAAAATTATAAATTTGATCTCAATTTGTAGAAAACGTTTCGAACCACTATTTTGAGACCAAATTTATAATATTTTGAAACTAATCTTGGCGGAGCTAGAGTTATTTTTCCATCTTGCCAGAATGTCTCCTTTGCTTGAACAGACTATGATGACGTCAATAATATTGAATCGTTCATACTCTGTGTTGTTGCGGGACACTAGGTTGGGAACAAAACAACGTGACTCATTCTGAAAGGCCACGTGGTCCTAACGCATAGGAACAGTGAAGCATGACTAACGTCGATAATATAGGGTAATGGCCTACCTAAGCTACCTGCAATCCATTAGCACCAAAACACGTCGGTTTTACTATCACAACACTGGTGCAATCGCAACACTGGTTCATTTTGACAAGTCACACTAATTTTTCAAGTAGACTCATGTGGTAATTGTGTTACTATGCATTTAAAAACGTAATAATGAATTAGGCGTGAAGATGACTAGGCTAAAATGTTTGGCGGTATCGTCTGCTACTTGTGCGCTCCAACATCTGATGTTGTCAATTAGATTTGTCATTTAGCTATGCCTAGATGTTGTTTTCCAAATCATAGTAGATAATTATTGGTATCAGCTGTTAATAGGTATAGGTGATAGCATGTAAAAGAGACTGACGAAATAGCCTAACTTTTGGCGTGCATCGTATTGGTTAATTAATAATTGAAAATAACTCTTCGGATTTAAAATAACTGAGAACGCATTACGCATTTTCAAGAACTTCAACCATGTTTCCTACTAAACAAGGTTATGTCGGCGAGGTGGAACACACATGTCTCTCCACCAAATAAAGCCATAAGCTAATAATGAATAATGAATTAGAAAATTGATTGGTTAATAATTACAGTATAAACTTATTAAGTTATAGAAAAAACTATAAAATATACAATAAGAATTACCATAAAATTTTCATACTTAGTCTAAGTGTAATCTTCAATGATGTTTTTAGCTTGAACAGAATGAATATTGTATAGTCTGTCCAAGCAAAGAAGACATTCTGGCAAGATGGGAAAATTACTTCAGCTCGGTCGATATTGGTTCAAAAACCATAAATTTGATCTCAAATTGGAGAGCAGAATGTGTTCTACAATTTTAGTCTATATTTACAATTTTCAAAACAATATTGTGTGAGCTGGAGTCATTTTCCCATCTTGCCAGAATGTCTTCTTTGCCTGGACAGACTATACATTGAAGCAGTCTTAATAACAAAGTCTTTCAGCAAACTTCTTCTGCAGCATACCGCAGAGTTGAATGAAATAGGTTTAGAAGGCCGACTATTGTTTTTATTCCTCCTTGTTTCAAAATATTGTGGTTGCAAAAAGCCGCATTATCTGATTATGTCATTAGCGATAGTTGTTTTGTTGTTTAAACCGCGGAAAATCCTTCTGGTGAAGAATTTTATTGAAGAGAAAAACTTAGTCAAGCTGTTTAAATTTGAATGGACAATGGTCCATGCAGGAAGGCACAGTTTCCGGAAATTCATTCATCAGTCGAGCTCAAATTTAGCAACGCCCACAAGAACTACTATCCATTTACACAATTTAGGTCTTGTATAGTCTTTCCAAGCAAAGAAGACCCTCTGGCAAGATGGGAAAATGACTCCAGCTTGGTCAATATTTGTTCAAGAAGTATAAAAGTGGTCTTAATAGTAGATCAAATTGTTTCCTACAAATTGAGATCGAATTGATAATTCATGAACCAATATTGACCGACCTACAGTCATTTTTAAATCTCGCCACAAGGTCTTCTTTGCTTGGTCAGACTACTTATAGTTGTTTGGTCAACTTGTATCAAGCTAGCCTGTACATTTTTTTAGCCTATAAATTTTTGTTTTTGCGACAGACAATACCTTTTTTTACAGTTGGTCATATAACGTATGTAGTTTTATTTTCATTTGACTTTCACCAGAGTTTTTCAACTCATTCAATTGATTTGTTTTATGACCGACCTTGTAACGATAGACCTTCACAAAAATTGTCAATCGTAAATTTTCTGTGTTATTAGTTTCGAATAATTGAACGCCCATATATAGACACATTTAGTTTGAAGTTTTTTTCGTTGACTTGGTAGAGCTTTTGCAAATAATAAATTGTAAAGGTACTGTCATTGAGCATGAGCATTGAAAAGAACTTGAACTACGTTGAAAAGAAATCATTATAGAATAAGCGTCAGTTGAATTAGAATTCATTGTCTTCCTATATCTGCATGATGTGGTTTTCTGACGTGACTTAGCTCTACTCTAGAATATTCAGCTGTAGATAAAAGATTGTCATAATGAGTAATCCTTTTTTGTTACTCATTCATAAGGTTTCTTTTTTCATATGTCATAAATTATATTTCCTTTCAGTTTTCCTTGATTGCTTCCATTGTGTTATGTTTTAATTACCACACTGTAGTTGTTGCCAAAAATTTAAGCGTTTCCGTCTGCCTCTTGTGCGCTCCAACAGCTTATGTTATCAATTAGAGTTGACATACACCTAGGCCTAGGTGATGTTTCAGAATTCAAAAGAAACTATGGATGCATTACATCAGGACTAATCCGCCTAGGCTAATCTTTTGGCGTCAGCTATTCACATGAATGAATTTATAAAATGTTATGCCATTCGTGTTATCTTCATTATATTGCGAGGTTATTGAAGACACTGTACAAGAATTTCTGATCTGAACTACGTCAAATCCTACTCTCCCCACCTGGTTTTCATTTATCCCAAAATCAGGCAGTTATGGAACAACCTTTTTGTAATAACCTTGATTATAATGTTCTTCCTTTCTTTCTCCAACCCTTAGGCTGAGGCCGCACTGCCGGTGGGTAGAGCCTGGTGGGTGGAGGGTAGTTGGTAAATCTATAGAACATACACACCATCCACAGTAATACATCGTATGAATGGTATGACGTCATTTTGTTTTTTGAGGTTATGTCGTCCATATTTAAGAATTTCAAGATGGCGGCTGAACACATACCATTCATACGATGTATTACTGTGGATGGTGTGTATGTTCTATAGATTTACCAACTACCCTCCACCCTCCAGGCTCTTCCCACCGGCAGTGCGGCCTCAGCCTTAGTGCCTTACAGCGTCGGGTGCTGATTATAATGTACATTAAACTATTAATTGTTCAAAATGCATGTGATTGTATAGTCCGGCCAAGCAAAGAAGAGCCTCTGGCAAGATGGAAAGATGACTCCAGCTCGGTCAATATTGGTTCAAAAATTATTGATTTGGTCTCAATTGCAGGAAACATTCTGATCTACAATTTGAGAACAAATCAATAATTTTTGAACCAATATTGACCAAGCTGGATTCATTTTCCCATCTTGCCAGAGGCTCTTCTTTGCTTGGCCAGACTATAGAATAATATTATTCTCATTACGATAACAATCAGATTGACTATCAGTTTGCTTATCAAAACTTGAAAGATATTATCTTATCAACCTTGTTGTAGAAGATAGTACGGTATTTTAGGTTGTTTTTCCAAATTGAATAATGGTCTTGGGTTTTAATTTCTGAAGCTGCTCGGGCAGGATGCAATCGATGAAAGCGGGTCGAGCTATTGATGCATGGCCGTCTAGATATTCGTTGTTCTAGAAGGCACTGATCCATTTATCCTTTTCCTTTGTGATATATACCTATATATTCTCTCTTATCTCCTATTTCATCATCTATTCCCTCCAGCTTATGTTGCTTTCATCCATCCTCTGCTTTGTGGAACTACTGGCTATAGGAACGAAAGAGCTTTGAGAAACGCAGCACCCCTTTTTGGAGTCAATTGAATTTTGACTAGCTCAAACCAATGTCGATTCTATCTCGAGTGGAAAAGTTGGGGTGGGCTTTGTGATTAGAAACAACCCCTACGGAGCCAACAATGCCTTGATATCTCATTTGATAACAAAAACTATATATGATAGACTTGATTACTGTAATATGAACTAGTAGATCTGTGATGTCTCACTTGTAGAGTAATATCTACAAAGGAATTGATATATAACAATATTATATAAATAGTAAAATGTTTATTTTATCTTAGGGCTACTTTATCACTGTTTTTTATTTAAAATAATAATCGCAGTACCCTTTTCAATTATTTTTATACAGGTTGTAAAATTTATTTTTTCTTTTATAAAACATTTAATTGTAGAGTAATTCAGTATCTTCACTTGAAGAGAAACTACTTTGATTATAATTGTAGAGTAATTCATCATCTTCACTTGAAGAGAAACTACTCTGATTATAACTAACTGTGCTTATAGGAGGATTAAACGAACCCTTTTTGAGTACTTGTGAAGGTTATATTGTGATAGTTATCCATATTTAATAAAAATACTAGAAATACTCAAACCACATATTTATAAAAAGTGGATGAATAAGTGGTTTGACAATTTCTAGTATTTTTATGCAATAAAACAAGTAAATTATCGTGAAAGTGGATGCAAGTTTTGAATTTATGAAATCAGACCTGCATAGTGTGGTTTGTGCATGTGTCTGGTCGCTCAGTGAAGGCGGTTGTCAGGTGTTAGTGATGTTAAGTCACGAACACTATGGACTGCTTTCGGATGGGTGACCAAGGCGAGTGGAACTACCCTAATGGGAAGCTCCCCTCAACAAAAGCCATATGCATATTTTTTTAGTCCTGCATAGGTTGAACTCTGATTTTCATTCATATCATGATAATTACGCCTCTTATTAATGTTGATATAGTCAATGTATCAATAACTTCTGTTGCATTCTGGATTGAACATTTACATTCATTATTAATAAAATATTCTGCAAGTTTTAAAGTCTGTTGAACACTTGAATTGGATTTATATTGGATCTGTCATCTAATCCAAAAATAGAGTAAACATTATTAATTATAAAGTTAATTTAATTTAAAGTTGATCCTTCAACCTCTTATCCAAAAATAGAGTTAAAACTATTATCAAAATAATAATATTGATTATCAATTTGATGGCTAACTGAAATGTGTTTATTTGAATGAACTATTATAGGTAGCTTTCTGTCATTTAGATATTGTACTTTAGATTCTAGATGATTTTGACCCATGACTTCCATAGACTCTGGTCTGGATTCTTGTCACCTCTGACTGAGATAACCCTTACTGGACTTTCATATATCAATTTAGAATTTTTTGTGATCAGTCATGATTAGACTGATTGATTATTGTAACAAAGTTCATAAAAAATTGACTTTGAGCTGTCCAAGATCGAATAGTAATGATGTTTCACTCTGTTGATGAATGTGCTTAGATCTAGATAATCTTATCACGATAATTCTTACTTTTGGGTTGTGGCGTGGGATATGTAGGAATACAAGTTTAAAGTCATTAGATAATACATTTTTTATTTAATTCGAGATGTCTCTTTCAATTCATTGTTTTCATTCAATTCATTTGTCTCGAATACAGATATGCATTTAAGCTACAATGTATAGTTTGTCTAAGCAAAGAAGAGCCTCTGACAAGATGAGAAAATGTCTCCAGCTTGGTCGATATTTGTCCAAGAATTATGAATGTGGTGTTAATAGTAGATCAAATTGTTTTCTACAATTTTAGATCAAATTGATGATTTTTTAACCATTATTGACCGAGCTTGAATCAGACTATACAATACACTGCATAGGCTACATGAATACCCCAGATGATCATGAATGTAGATCATATTACCAGATTTCAATTGGTTATACTACTTCTGAAATTCCATTACATTTCACTTATTCATATTTCCATATAATAATGGCTTCCCATAGTGTTATTAGTAATGAATTGTTCTTTCCCGTCGCAATGTTTGTGATGACATTTCAGCTTGACCTAATATAGTAGTTATCAGGTCAGTTTTATATAGTTATATTCAGTAACAACTAATATTTTACTGTATGATTCACTATGAGATAAATCATAAGTGAAAGCATGAATCATTATTGGAGTATGTGGGCTGATTGTACTTTCAGAGTTGAGTGAGGACTACACTTTTATAGTGGCAACGCTCTTTGGACCTTTGAATGAATCAGGGTTTTTTTCTCTCATCATTTTTACCGCGTGCTCACGCGACCCTTGTATCGGTCGGTGGGGGGAAGGGGGGGGGGGTGATGGGTACATCGTATCACTTGCCAGCCATAAAAAACGACCCGTGCCATAGAATGGACTCAGCTTATCAAAATACTCGTCACTCTTGGTTCGTTGATGACAAGTTGATCATTGTGAGTTAGTGCATAGTTTAACATTCGTTTTATTTCATCAACAGAAGTCAGTCAGGTCGGTACACTTGATGGAGGTCTTCTGATTGTAAAATGTTCGAGCTTCTTTCAGTTTTGTTCGGTAAGAATCTTCATTTACACTTATCTCCAATAGTTTAATGAAACTATAAAATTTTGAAATCCATTTTTTTAAATTTATTTGCTGTTCCATGGTTTCGTGTGACTTTTGAGTCTGTTTTTGTCCAAGTTTAAGAGGTAGAAAGGACTTCCTAGTTCTAACTCCGCCTGATAGAGAATATTTTCATTACTCTCACATATCTTAAGCCACGTTTACACCGGAATGTTAATAATATAGTTTGGTAATAACTTTTATATAATAAGCTATATAATATAAGTCTATATAATAATGCTTTATTCGAAAAAGTTTTTAACAAATGTTATTAACATTCCGGTGTAAATGTTAAATAATAAAGTTTGTTAATAACTTTTATATAATAAGCTATATAATATAAGTCTATATAATAATGCTTTATTCGAAAAAGTTTTTAACAAATGTTATTAACATTCCGGTGTAAACGTGGCATTAAGCTGTAGGCTACTGTTTGAAAGCAGAAATATTCTGACACATAGTTTGTTATTGTTGATATTTTAATATTTTTATTACTCAGGCTAGTAATTTTTAATTTCAAAAATTGATTGCTGATTTACTGTAGCAGGTTCCGAAAATTAAGGCGGTTGGTGAATGACTGTTATTAATGCTCAGCGCTGTCAGGACAGTCTGAAGCTGTCGTCGAGAGCGAATTGGTATAGCTGGGGTCGCTTTCCTTTCGATGTACCCTCGTAGACAGCTCGCTGACTGTCCTGACAGAGCTATAGCACTAATTACGTAACATAATAACGAAGCAAGATTGTTGCATTTCCAGTTTAATTCTTTGGCATATGTTTACTTGATAAGTAGATCATTATTGTACAAGATTTGTTGATTAGAGTTACTTGGAATAGACTGTTTAATGCACCTGGACTAATCGAGGCAGTTCGATTAACAGTCGTCGATTAGTCCAGTTCTTCAATTAGAGCCTCGATTTGATTCAGTGTTAAAGAGGTCGACTTATCGACTTGTTGTCAAGTCCTTATATCATAGCAATAGTTACAGAAGATTTAGATGACAAATTCATTCAACTTTCTACATTTTATGTGCACCAGCTTTACTTGGATAGTGGGTTAAAATATGAAAATGGTGTTCATTAAATCGTATGCTCACTTCCATTTATTCCATTGTGCTTCATTAGATTACTACAGTTGATTCATGAATATCAACTTCAGTGACATATTTTTTTTGTCTTCATCTTTTAACCCACTATCAATGCACCCTAACACTTTCGACAAGTTTTTCTATTCGATAGATTGTATTTCAACTCTCATAGTATTCACTGGGTCAGCAGTGTCAAGGTGAATCACTCTCTCAAGACCTGTTCCTCTCAATATTATAAACATTGCAACAAGGTTGTTGAACCGCTATACACCGGTCAATGGAAATTTTAGACTTTGAAGGCCATAGTTTTCATGTATTTGCTTGTATTAATTTATCCATGTTTCGAAAGCTACCTGTTCTGTTTGCTATAAACACTGTGTAAATAATTGCCTAGTTCTAAGTAGGTTCAACTAAGTAGTTAGTAGGTTACTGTATTTCTACTTTGGTAGAGTTGTAACAGGCTTAAACATTCAGTGTACTGTCTCTTAGAAATTTCCAGCAACTGTCCCTGAAGTCTTCAAGTTCTTAATATTTCAACTGAGTAATTTTCGAGTACTTCAGATTCCAAGGCAAAATGTAGGCCTACATGAAATTTGAATGATGTAACAAGTAAGATGAATAACAACTGGCTTACAATTTTTTGTTAAATTGTTTATTTTCTGTGTAGAAACAAACTAGATATCATTCTCTAGCAAGTCTTGAATTACAACCTTACAACAGTCATGTTTTATGACTTGGAAAAAATAAACTATTTGAAAGTCATTCCAAGATATATAACTTCAGTAATGTTCTTACAAAATTCAACTACAGTATTTAAAAGTTTTTTTTCAAGATATATAACTTTTCACTGTTGGAAAACGTTTATAAAGCTTTTTCTTATTTCATTTCAATTCAGCATTATTTTACATCCTTTTCTATTATTGCTTATTTACCATTTTCGTATTTATGTTTCCCATTTAATTATTCTACGTCTACATTGTTCCATATCAGATCAAAGAAAAATGATGATTTAAAAATTTTTAGCATTACAGCTAACCGTTTTTGAAAATGTAATCATTCAACAGTGACAAATCAGGAACAGTGATAGAGCGAATGTAATTCAATTTCATGCCTAATTGTTAGTTTACTATATTTGATTAGTTGACTTCGTGTTCTTTTTTCAACCTTTCCCGCTTTCCTGGCTTATTTGTTTTGAAAACATAATGGCCTGTATGTATATTGTTTTTATTTGGCTGAATAGAATTATCAAAATTGAATTTGATTATCTCTGATTAGTTGAGTTCGCGCAAGCGAATGTGCATTTCACCGCGTAAGCTGAGAAGGCACGCATTTACAATACACTTTAGATGGTAAATGCGTGTCTTCTCAGCTTGCGCAGTACCTATCAACTTTTTGAAAACATGTCTCGCAAATATAGAGCCGGCCGAGAATAGAGTCGTTTGAGATAGTCAGGTCGGGGGAACTTTCTATTTCGGTGTGATGTTTGCCTGGATTTGTTTTATCGCGCAATAGTCTAACCAAGCAAAGAAGACATTCTGGCAAGATGGAAAATTTATCTAGTTCGGTCAGTATTGGTTCAAAAATTATAAATCTGGTCTCAAATTGTAGATCAGAATGTTTCCTACGATTTGAGTTCAAATTTATCATTTTCAAACCAGTTTCGACCGAGCTGAAGTCATTTTCCCATCTTGTCAGAATGTCTTCTTTGGTTGGACTGAATATTTCCGTCGGGTGGGTGTGAGGAGGGTGTGAGTTGCAATCGACCAATGGCGTGGCTTCATTTGACGCGCAGAAATAATACCTTGATATTCGTGAAAAACTCGCTACCTTCTACGTCAGGTTGTTGATCTTTTTTGCAGTGTTTTGTTTCAATAAACAAGAAGTTTAACCGGTTGGTGTATAAGTCTGTCCAAGCAAAGAAGAGATTCTGGCACGATGGGAAAATGACTCCAGCTCGGTCAATATGTGTTGAAAAATTTTAAATTTGGTCTCAAATTGTAGATCAGAATGTTTCCTACGATTTGAGTTCAAATTGATGATTTGTAAACCAATATTGACCAAGCTAGAGTAATTTTCCCATCTTGTCAGAATGTCTTCTTTGCTTGACTAGTTGGAATAAGAAAGCGTGCCACACGATTTAATCTCGCCCAATCGCCGACTGGTAAAAATTTTGATCTGGAACAAAATATGTTATTGATTAAACACTGTGTATTTTGAACGTATTTTGGTGTAGTTGGTGTAAGCTGAGAAGACACGCTGTTGTAATGTGAAGTATATGGGAACTGAGTCTCTTCTCATCTTACGCGAACTGTAGCATTGATTGTTTTGTGATCAAGAACTGTATTTTGAACTCATGAATTTGAAAAATCTAAACGTAAACGTATCAAGTTGAAATCTAGAAAAATATTGTAAAAAATTTAGTTGAGAATTCGTTTTATTTCATTCATTGGAATGAAATGTGTACTGTCGCTTGTTTAGTAATTGTGAAGGTGATATTGTAGTAATTTTCTATATTAAATGAAAATACAAGATAATGTCAAACCACATATTTATTGAAAAACGAGATACCGGTTACGGTTGCTAGGCTGCTACACCATTATCAATCAATCTCTGGTAAACTCCTTCCATTGATGATAATGGTGTAGCAACCGAAACCGGTCTCTCGATTTTTAATAAATCTGTGGTTTAACAATATCTTGTCTTTCCATTTACATTGTGAAATAGGACGCATGTTTCCTACCCGATAGCTGTTGTTTTATAATGTTGCCAAGTGTTGAGGGCTACATTTAGCTGCTAGCGCAGGACTCCAAATGCCAGCAGCCGAATATATCCGGTCATTGGTCGTTTGACAATTTCAATGACTTTCAAATACTATTGAATTGTTTGCCAACGTCTTCAAAATTATGTTGCTGCTTATTTCAGCACTACAACGATTTATTTATTTATTTAAGCAATCGTTTGTACGATAGATTTAATTATCATGGCGATATTTGTGGCGCTAACTAATGATTATCATTAGTTATGCTATATTTGTGTTTGTTTTCAATTTGATTATTATTGATCAACAATAATGCCGCTCAAGGTTAACTACCGCAGGAGGCTCAATTTTCAGTGACTGTGCACAATTTTTTAACTGTGCTGCGGAATAGTGTTGTCTTGGCAATGTTTATTACTTTTCTCATGTATTGTTCAAGGTGATCAAGATTTTTAAATTTCTTTTTCATTAACTCTTCAATTAGGAAGATCCATCAGGGGATTCTATTTTAAGGGGTGGGCAAGTCCAATTAGTGGTAGATTGTATGATAACGAATATTCATGAACCATCTTAAATTACATAACATATTATATCAATAATAAATTTCTGTGAACATCTGGCTACTTGTAAATTTATTTAGGATCTTGAATCGTTCAATTCCTATGTGTATCGAACTCGAACGTTGGTTATTATATTATTTATTTATATGCTCATGATGTTTCATTTGATTTGATTCAATTGTTTAATCGATTGAAAAGTGTGAACTTTCAAGTCCTATTCGATCACCTTTTGGTAGCCTAACCCATTCAAGAGCAGTCTTGAGTTAGAAGATTGTGGTCTCCTTTAATTCTAGAAATTATAAAAATCATTACTGTATCAACAATGTTGCACAAAATGTAGAAATGGAAGCCAAGCTTTCCTTTCATGAATTTATGGATAGATTGATTGATGCATCAATTACTGTGTCATGTTGGTTCTTTGTTCTTAGATTGGTAGAGTTGATAATGTATTTGTGAGAGTAGTTTAATTTTGTTTTTATGAGTTCTATTTTTTCATTCATCACTAAGGCTAATCGCATACTAACCAGGCATTCTAACGCTGATCATATATTCCACAATATATTTACAGTTTAAAAATTGTTTATAAAATCATATATATTTACAATTGAAAAATCGTGCGTTTTGCATTGCTACATAGAAATAACGTTGTCAGTGTGTGTTCTCAGCCTAAACGTCTACAGGTCCAATCACTGATGGTTAGGCTAGATTTTGGGCGATTGTTTGACACAAATCAATGCAATTGGAGAGAATAGTGTTCTAATCTGAACTCATCGATAAGCAATCTTTTAGATAAGGATGTTGTTGGCCAAGAGCTGTAGCGCTTGCTTGATTCAGTACAGCCTTTTTAGTTGGAACTTCTTCCTCTAAGCCAGCTGTTCGGCAGTAAATTCTTGCATCTCGTAAATTCCTCATATTCCAGGTAATACCGAGTAGAACTTGTATAATTTATTCGTTGTGCTTTTTCAATAATTACAGTTATTATTGATATTGAAATTTTAATTGTGTTGTTAAGAGAGAAATACATGGATCACGTTTGTGATAATCTTGCAAATTCTTGTCTGTTTTGAGCTAGGTATAGTCTGTCAAAGCAAAGAAGACATACTGACAAGATGGGAAAATGACTCAAGCTCTCCAACTCGGTTAATATTACTTCAAAAATTATAAACTTGGTCTCAATTTGTAGATCAGAATGTTTCCTACAATTTGAGACCAAATTTATAATTTTTGAACCTATATTGACCGAGTTGGATTCATTTTTTCATATTGTCAGAATGTCTTCTCGCCTTGAATGCAATATAACCTAATACTTCTCGTGAATATTGAAGTTCCATTTTATTTTGCTACATTGAATAACTTTCAATCTATTTCATCTTGTTAATTATCAATTTACTACATTAGAGTAAATTGAATTTTCTTCAAATGAAATAGAGAATTTTCTATCTAAAATAGGGAAAAAGGAAAATTTGGTTGAAACTTGCTGGCTTATTAGTCTATTGTATAATAGCGCGTTTCTCAAACTTATCCAACACTAATCAATACTTGAAGCCCTTTGGAGAGTTTCTCGCTCCCATAACAAACGAATAAAAAATTCAAAGTTATATAACTGTTCCAATTCTAATCAAGTTAATTATTGGTAGTCGGCTGTTGTTGGATTTTAATTGGCTTCGTGTTTCCCCAGGTTGTTGTTCAGGAACTGACGTGCGATTGACGTTTCCTCTTAGGGTTGATTTTGATTCTATTTATTATTTCTATTTATTTACTTGATTTCTCACATATTTCCCCTATTTCGGTATGAATTAATTATTGACATCAAATATCTCGTTTAATCTATAATTGAGCTAATATACAGTGGATGAAATAACATCTTATAATCTACTAATACAAACTTGAAAAATAATACAGTGTACTAGAATAAATACTTGTTAATAAAAAAATATATTATATTCTATAATAATACAATCTTATAAAATTTATAGGTATATTTTATAACAGTATATAATACTATTTAGTAGGTTAAATTCTCACTTGTATGTAAGAGGAATGAGCGTACACCGGCATCTGTGTCCTATGCATAGACTTTCACTACTCATTCAATAGTAAAGCATGAGGGTTATCTGAAATCATTTATTAGATCCTAAGAAGGATCATATCAATAAGAATACATCCTTAGAAATAGTCCTATTAGAGTTTTTATTTGAAGAAATACTATATAAATACCGGGTATGCAAAATTAGTATCATGTGTGTTTAGAAACAGGTAGGTCTAGAGGCATTCTGAGTTCTCAAAAATAATACCTAGACCTGAGAAATTATTACTGTAGCAATCAATTTGCAAGTTTATCACTTGGTAGAAGACAGTCAAACATATTCTGAATGAATAATTCGTTGAAGTGTACTTAAAAAACTATTAAAGAGTATAAAACAAACAGGTACTCAATGTGCTTCCGATAAATAAAGAATTGAGTTCAAAAAGCGCAGTGTCAACAACGCAAGTAAGTCGTGTATGGCAAAGATTGTTTTTTTTTTTAGTTATCACTAGAGTCTGAAGTGCTGTATTTGAGTTGGGAGTCAATACTACTGTGCTGATACAAAATGTAAATACACCACTATCATGACATAATAGCACTAAAAAAATATGTTGTAGAATATTTGTATAGTGTGGTCGAGAAAATAAGACATTCTGGCAAGATGATAGAATGACTTCAACCAGGGTAATATTAGTTCAAAAATTATAAACTCTAAAATTTGAGACCAAATCTATAATTTTTGAATAATATTGACCGAGCTGAAGTCATTTTCCCATCTTGTCAGAATGTATTCTTTGCTCAACCAAACCAAACACTACGGTTCTTTGGATATCATGTTGATCGTCGGTTGATATTTGTTTGATGTTATTTTTATATTGCAGTTTTTTGTTAACTTGAAGCTTTTGTAGCAAATAATAAATTGTATAACTTGTGCTAAATACGTGTTCACTTAGTAGTTTTTTTGGATCAGTGTAGCCTATCAGTAGAGTGTAACAACCCTACTCTACAACTCTACTACTCTACAACCCTCTACTCTTTATTAAGCTGAATCAATAAGTTTATCATCATAAATTATGTCTAAGTGTATAGCATAACAACCTATTTTTGGAGTGAGAAGATGATCAGTTTTGGAAAAACTCACCATTGTAAATTTTTACTGTCCAAAATTACCCTTCTAAATTTGTACTCTCCATTGTAAATTATTATCAAATAAAATATTATTGTTATCATTACAGTGTTTTGTTAATTTGACATGTTTTTTAATAATACCACAAGTATTGTATCCTGTGTAGTTTTGTAAATTTCTATAATTTGTTTTGTTTTGTTTGATAGGTTGTGTGATGGATGCCGCGAGCAATGTGTGGATTGAGAGCGCGATCGGGGCGATCAAGGCGTTCGCGTTTGTGTGTGACATCATCACCTATCCCGTGTACCTGCTGTTGCAGCGACCATGGGAGAAACGGCACATGTCCAGAAGGGTGAAGGTGAGCAAACATTCATTCAAAAAATTTATGAAAGAGAAATAGTTTAGTAATAGGTCTGTCCAAGCAAAGAAGACATTCTAGCATGATGAGAAAATGACTCCAGCTCGGTCAATATTAATTCATAAATTTGGTTTCAAACTGTATAAAATATTCTGATCTACAATTTGAGACTAAATTCATAAATTTGTTTCAAACTGTATAAAATATTCTGATCTACAATTTGAGACTAAATTTATAATTTTTGAACCAATATTGACTGAGCTGGAGTAATTTTCCCATCTTGCTGGAACTCTTCTTCACTCGACCAGAATTTAACACAAATTTAACACCACAATCAGGTCAATGTCTCATGAAAATTTACTGACTGGAATGATTCCTTTTTGTCTAGGCCTCCCAACAATAATGTTAATAGGTAGAAATCAAACTCGGAGATATACTTTTAGTTTATCTGGGAATAAACTTTTATGAAGATGTGAATAAAAAATACTAAAAGGCTACTGCGATTTTGCTTTTTATCTATCAACATTAACAGACTTGTTTCTCTGAAGAAATTTATGAAACTATAAAATAAATTATGAAACTTTCGATTTACAAGTGAGGTGAGGCCGGTATTACGATAATAGTTCTATGATCATATTTGATCATATGGAAAGAGATGAAAATATGATTTCGTATTTTCATCTCCTTCCATATGATCAGATATGATCACAGAACTATTATCGTGTAATACCGGCCTAAGATAATTTGTCAATGACGAAAATCAGGAGGATATAACTATTGACTCTCTGAAACTAATTGTTCTATCATTTCTAACGCAAAGTGAGGTTAGCCAATTTGTCACTGCCGAAAATCGGAAGGCAATATTAGCTCTCTGAAACGAAGTGTTTCATACGGTAATTATTTTTTGTAAATTTTTGAAAAACTAACATGACATTCTCTCAAAATGTTTGAATATATTGAGAAATTGAATTAGCTTATTTTCAATATTGTGGCGATCCTGGAGCGTTTCTTGTAAACTTGTAAATCGAGTGATTTACTAGATTATTCAGAAAAACAAGCATGTAAATATTGATGATACTGATCCCAGCTTCAGATTAGATACCGCATCTAGTATTTTAAACACATTGACATAACAAAAAAACTATAACTGATTTGTATTGTGTAACCTGAGTTCCAAGTAGACTTCTACCAGACAATAATATTGTACTATTGTCAAATCATCAAAATTTCCCATTATTCATGACTGGTTCACAAAGTCCACATCAGTTGTTTGTACAGTTTAGCACGTTCTCATCAATACAATAACAACTGTAGTCTTCGATTTTTCTGATCGCAGAAAAACTAAATACTAATTTTTGTATTCTGGAAATTTCCAGTCATGTGAATGATGAAATTGATACGTGTACTTTATCAAGCTGTGTGTCAACAGCTCAATTTCTTTTCAATGAGATAGACAAGGTGATACAAGTATCAAATAAACAATACAATAGGTATTGTTCGTTCAGATGTATGTTTATTTTAGTTGGTTTCATTTTTTATACATGTATCTTCGGTGTATCATCTTGAAAGATGAATATTGGTGATAATATATTTTGTATTTGTTACATATGAATAATCATATATATGATTGATTTTGTCCATTTTCAGTTGTATATGAATGTTTATTTTAGTCTATAATTGATTCATTATGTCAATATCCAGTTATGTGAATAATAAATACTTCAATGGAATACTTTTATATGTGAATTGTATCACTTTTTCCTTTCATTTTTCCGTTCTATATGAATGAATGAATGAATGAATTAGTAAGAGAACATGAATACCTATACCCTATTCAATATCACTTGAGACGAAATGTAATATAGTAAATGTAATATTGTGTAATGATAGTTCTTCTTTTCTGCAAAACGGTCGGCCGCAGTCGAACAGCTGTAGTCAAACACAACTCTTTTCTTGAGCTGTGTGGTTAAAGTCCGACTTGTTTTATCTCAAGATCCTTGTTCTGCTCTGTGATAGGCTAGAGTCCGACTTTTCTTGTTTCAAGATTATTGTCTTGGCTAAAGCTGTTCGACTGCGGCCGAAAGTTTCGCATAGAAAAAGACTATCGTGATCGTAAATAAGGTAAATACAATATAAGCAAATACAGTTCTAAGTGAATAATTCGAATAGCAATCGTATTCTGTATGTTGTGTTGTATTATTTGCAGGCGAAACCAGTACACATGGAAGACAAGTCGATCACATTCCGCACAGTGCAGGGTCCGCAGACCGTTCACAGCAAGATGCTGGCCAACGGCATTGACACAATGGAGAAGATGCTGTTGTACGTGGTGGAGCAGTTCAAGAAGAAACGGTGTCTGGGAACCAGAGAGATACTGGCCGAAGAGGACGAGATACAGCCCAATGGAAGGGTGTTCAAAAAGGTGAAATTACTAAATTCGTCATTGTTTTCAATTGTTGAGTGTATAAATTTGTGAATAGTGATAGATATAAAGAATCAAGTGAACATATCACCTCTAATTTTAATATTAATTTATCGAAATTTGGGAAAAATATGTTTGGAATTTATAGTCTGTGTTTTTAACCTGATTATTATTATTTAGCGTATGGCTTTTAATAGTGGGGAGACCCAAGGGTTGTTCCACTTCGCCAGATAAGCCCATTTTTCAGAAACAGAGATATGAGTTATAGTTCTTTTAAAAAGTTCATTTGAAAACAAAATTTTTAACCTGATAAGTTTATTACATCTTGAATAAATGAAGCGGCGGACACAAAAAAAAAATGGCGATCGGAAAATGTTTCTCTCATGCTTAACTCTGTTAGAACAGTCTGACAGCGGTTGGCTAATGTCTGTTGTTAATGCCAGAACTGTATGAAAGCGATCAGCAAATGGTTGTTTGTTATTAATGTTCAACTCTGTCAGAACTGTCTAAAAGCGGTTTGTGAGAGCACATCGAATCGATAGCGACCGCTTTTAGACTATTCTGACAGAGCTGAGCAATAATACTCTGCCTGTCTCATCTGCTATTCTACTCAAACGCAAATTCTAATATGATATTGTTGATCGGTCTATAAGACTTATGCGATTGATTCTATTTATTAAGTCTTCTATCATTGAAAAATTTAATATTGTATTGAGGGGTCTGCTATACTACACAAATACAAACTTCAATCTTATATTATTATTGAATGATCAATTTATATGACTCATAAGATTGATTATTTATTAAATCTTGGATCATTGAAACTTCTCATATCGTATTGTGTGGTATTTATTGTCTGCGCTTCAATTTCTTCACAAGAAAATACAGTAGCCCATAATATTTCATTTTATATTTTTACGATAAATTACACTCAATAAAAATTGTAGATCGAGTAATAACACTGGGGGCTTACAAATTGTTTATTTCCTTCGATAGTAATCGATGTGATAAATACAATAAGACGTTTTCATTTATTACAAAACCAATAGAAGTTAATCAAGATGATTTAATATAACATTTCACCATTGAACGAAAGTATTAAGTGTTTTGGTTTGATATACTGTATGACATTCAATTTAATTATGCATTTGATGTAAGAAGGTAATTCTGTCAGACTGTGAACCATTATTGAAACATCGTATTTAGTTTCAAGTGGTATACCTGATGCCACGATGTTGGGCGGTTTGAGAATTGATATTCTCAGCTCTGTCAGGACAGTCTGAAGCTGTCTTCGATAGCAAATTAGTATAGCTGGGGACGCTCTCGTTTCGATTTACTCTCGCAGACAGCTAGCAGACTGCTCTGACAGAGCTGAAAATTGATAACAGCCATTCACCAACCGCCTAACTTTGTGGTGTCAGCTAAAATTATTGTATTATGTTTAAAATTTAATCTACTCGATTCTATGTATTTTCTTGAAAATAAATTCAAACGTGGAGCTTTGTAAGTGATATTTTGATTTGAAAAAAAACAAACAACAGCCTGGCTAGTGGGTTGTTTACAAATTGCTAACAGCAATTCAGTAATAAAATAGACAGCTCCAAATGGAATCTGAAGGACCAGCAGCTCCAAGTAGCCTTCAAGGCTACTACTCCACTCAATGTTTTTCATGTGTTCGGTAAAATAAAATAGGTTTGAAATTCTATTTTGATAGCGAGTGTATTCATTCAATCTTCAATTGATCATACTTTTTCTAGAACAAATCAATATTGTTTGGTTTCTGGATTGATTAATTTCCTTTTAACAGCATAATTAAAAATTTTGTTAAATCTTAATTACTATCATTTGTATTGTTAAACTAGTTAGAAATTATGTTCGCTAACTAAGCTATAGCATTGGTGATCTTACTCTACACAAAAACTAGATCACATTCAACGGCACAGTAAAAATAAAGTTGTTGAATTTTGAACATCACGAAAAACTTGACTCTCCAATTTCAACTCATCATCAATTAGACCTTTATCACGGAACTTGTAGTTGACATATTTGGAGTTTCCTAGACTAGTTGGAATTATTTTTTAAAAGTTGTATCAATCGTTAGCCTTCCATTCTTCTCATTTGTGTCAAAAAAGTTTGGGTTTTTTATAAAATTAGTGAAAATGGTAATGTAGAGTAAGCATTGAAAAAATCTATTGGCACGAACCCCATAAACGGTTCAAATAAAGATCTTGTTTCAAACACATATTCTAACAACGGTCTCGTTTTTTTACTTATTTAATTACTTATTCACAAGATTTCATAAAATACAATGAGATTGAAACCCATACAAAAACCAAAACCTCCCTTCTTTCCCATTTTGATTCTTTAATATTGAAAATAAAGGTTATATTCACACTCAATACTTGAATTGAACACTAATTTTGACGTCTGAAGGTGAGAAACTATGAAAGAGTTGGTATTTAAATGTCGCGTTTCATTATTTTTATGAAGATGCGTTTGTGACATTTTCCATTTCTCTCAATCAATATGTCTCGCTATTCAATTCTCATAATAAATAAGTATACACTTCATCAGATCTAATTTAATTGTTATATATTTTCACAGTATGTTCTCGGTGAGTACAAGTGGAAAACTTACGAAGACGTGAATATTCTGGCAAGTAACTTTGGAAAAGGTTTGAGGGAGCTGGGTCATCAGCCGAAGCAGAACATTGTCATATTCGCCGAGACCAGGGCTGAGTGGATGGTGGCCGCTCATGGGTGTTTCAAGCAGAATATACCCGGTAGGTTGATGTTGTAGAATTACTTGAAATCTAAATTCCAAATCGAGTTTTAATTGGTTTGTTTCAAGCTTGCGCTCTTTGACATATGCTAACCTTTAGTCTATTTTCTACATGACTAACTTGCCAGCAAATAATGGATTTCTAGGGTCCACAGTACTGACAGTTCCATCGTTCAACGATAGGCCTGCCGGTTTCTACATCCCACTACAGTTATTGACTGTCACCATTCTATATTGCTTACTTCTCAGGTATTAGTCATATTCTTTCGAAATTAGATTTTCAAATAAAATAATGTGCTGTTTTAATAAGGAGCATTATCAATTATTTCTTGTAGTTATATTCAAGTATATTTGTCGCTATGAAGTTGAAACAGTACTAAAGTTTCTCATAGATTTATTTCTTTCTCGTTATTATGGTGAGTTGAATCAGCTGAATATCATCTCAAATAGGGTTCAAGTACATAATCTATATTTCTGACGCCTAAAAGTTAGGCGCTTTCATCTGATTCTTGTGCGGTCGAACAGCTGTTGTTGTCTGAGTTGTCATTTATCTATGTCTAGACGATGTTTTTGAAAAAAACAATAGATGTTTATTATTATTTGTTGTTACAATTGTGACTTATATAGAGTATTTCAAGCAAAGGTGATAAGTGGATGATGATGTTTAGGCTACATAGTGAATGAATGATGATGGTTGCTGAATGTTTACATTACAATTTTAACTTTAAAAAAAAACTTTTCATTTTACAAAATCCTGAATTCTGATTGAGTTCACTGTTAACGATGAAGATCTGATCAGAAACACTAAATAACATCAACTGTTAGTTACATATTATGTTACATTATGTACATAATCTATAACTTGAAAATAGTACTCATCTTCATGATGCTCAATAATAAATGATGAACTATTTTGTTTCCAGTTGTCACAATCTATGCAACACTCGGCGAGGAAGCTATCGCTCACGGAATCAAGGAGACCGAAGTGAACATTGTCATCACCACCTACGACCTGCTGCCGAAATTCAAGAATATTCTGAAAGACACGCCCAAAGTGAAAACTCTCATCTACATGGAAGATCAGCTGAAGAAACCGGATCTGGACGGATTTCAGAAAGGCACTGAGATCATCACGTTCTCGTCGGTGATAGAAAAAGGAAAAACATCGAAACTTGGTGAGTACTAGCCTACAGTCTGTCCAAACAAAGGAGACACTTTGAACAAAGGAGACGTGAAAATGACTCCAGCTCGGTCAAGACTTGTTCAAAAATTATAAATTTGGTATCAAATTGTGGTAAACATTCTAAAAATTTATATTTTTTAATCAATATTGACCGAGCTGCAGTCATTTTCTCATCTTGCCAGAATGTCTTCTTTTCTTGGATATATCACTTCATCTCATCAATCACCCTCGCACTCATTATCAGCTATTACCCACGGACTGAGTGCTCATGTGGGCATCTTCCGCAATTGAAGAAATCGACTATTATCGAAATTCAAAATTATTTGTGATAAAATATTTTTGGAAGTGAGAAATTATTAAGTGAAAGTGGACATTGTGGATAGACATAATAACCTACATCTTGAACCTTCATCATCATCATTCATTCATCCTTTGCTTAAAATACTTGGAAACCAAGTCGCAATTGTAAAGAAAGAATGAAGAATTGAAAAATCATTAGCCATGAGCAATTTATTAACTTGCAGTCCATCAATCAATTTCAATGTGTCCTTGTTATTGATTATCAATGAATTCTATGAATAATAGGTCAACGTCACTCCATCTGAAACCATATGTTTGTTTTGGACATCTGAAACCATTGGTTGCCATGGCAAAGTTATGAATTTCGTGCTCTAAATTCTTTCAAAATTCAATAATTTCCAATCGTGGATTCTTGTATTTGGCTTTATGAAATTTGAAGAAATTCACCAAAATTCAAATAACTTTGTTTAATATCAAAGTACCCATCGAATAATCTCCCATCATGGGGAAATTGTGGCTATGTCAGCTGTGGAACTTCTTCGGAACTCCCCACAAATAAGCCAAACGATAATAACAATAATCTGAAACGTGACAAAACCAAAATTTCGAAAAGAAACAAACCATAATATCTATCGAACAAAACGTCTGTTTCGTTCCATATACTGTAGTAAGAATTCACCATTAGAGTGTTTGGAATCAGTATTGGAACAGAAATGTTCCTTTTATAATTGAACTGCTTGTCTTCATTTACATCCCTCTATATAATCATTTTAATTTAATTCTCCAGGGGCGTTACTTTTTACTTTTTCGATGTTTAGTTTATTTCAATAATTAGAGTTTAATACTTTTTTAGTTAATTAATTATGTAATAATTATTTAAATAAACTAAAAATCGAAAAAGTAAAAAGTAACGCCCCTGGAGAATTGAATTCTCTTTCCAATGAGATAAAGAACGTGAAATTCTGTCCATAAATAGAGGCTCTATCTGCTCCAAGAGATTGATAAAAATTACATTGTTCTTATGGGGCTTGATTTTGCCGTTCGGCAGTTTGCCGTCCATTATCACCCACTCTTAATACGTAGCTTGAGTTGTAAGCTGTATCTGATATCACAGAGATGCGGCAAAATGATTTGCCGGCCAGGTTGACGCAGTGGGTTGGGGCGTAACAACCTTCAGTTCACTAGCACTAATTAGTCTGGGTTCGAGTCCCAGTAGGTATGGCTGTTTTTTCACCTCATCAATCACCTTCGCACTCAATACCCATTACTCACGTACAAGCTTAAATTCTTATGTGGGAATTATCCGCTATAAAAAAATTAGTGTAGGCTGTGATGTGATGGATAATATTTGTACCTAAATCTGTATCTGTTTGTAATTATGTCGATAATAGATGTCAGCATTATTATAAAGTTTGTAACTTTAACGGTTATTGAGATAATTGGAAAAATATGCTTAAAAACGTCATTTTTCAACAATAAGGGTTATAACTAGATAATGAATAATTCTGATAATTTATTCTCTGTATAATTTAATTTAATATGACCTGAAAAATTCGTAAACGTAACAAACTAGCTTATCATGGAGAACCATAGTTGGCTAGGTATTTTTCCTACTTTTATTATCTCTAGGACGACACTCCCCCTTGAAGCCTATCTTTCTTGTATGTGTCACTGCTTTCATTGTACAGTTTTTATAGTTTTTTTTTTTTAATTCTATAAACTAAATTCAATTTCTATTCTAGTTCATGGGGGGGAACCCTTAGTTGAGTGACCTATTTGATTGACCTAATGCCCTTAATTGAATTTTTTCTCACAAACTTATTTTTTCATACATACTTATTAAATTATTTTTCATACTTTACAATACTTTTGTATCATAGACTTCACTTTACTATACTTGAAAATACTTTTGTTTATAGAGCAACCAGATCCGCCAACCAAGAATGATACGGCCATAATAATGTACACCAGCGGGTCGACCGGTGTGCCGAAGGGTGTGATTCTCACTCACCAGAATATGACGGCCACAATGGGTGCGTTCTCAGACAGCGTGCAGATCGGCGAGAACAACGAAGATGTGTTTCTTGGATTCCTTCCTCTGGCTCACGTGTTTGAGCTGTTGGCAGGTGAGAAACGTTAATTTGAAAGATTCATTGATTTACTTGATATTAATTACAGATACTGGATACTCACTGTTTTGCTATTAAATGTCTTTCTGTCTTGATTACGGTATAATGATATTTTTCATCCATTTATTCTCAATATATATATTTTCTTCGATTGGAAAACTTTGGGTAAAAAAAAATTTTATACATAACCTGAAAATTTGGACAATTTATTATGTGACTAGATTAGGAATGGAAGAAGTTTTGGGCAATAGCCTGGTTTTTTCGCATCTTGTATATTTGTACATAAAAGAAATAGATAAATGAATAAATATACATAATACATTATGTATATATATTTTAATGCATATCCATTATGAAATTATGTCACTTTTCATTAGTGTTCACTGTTCACTCTCAGTTTGCCACTGTATATCTCATGTGTATTATTTTTTGAAGGTTTGTGAATTTGTTGAATGAAATATGAGAAAATATCAACCTTCTGTGTAAAAATTTGAAGCGTTTCGATTTCATTTTCTCTGTTGATAACAAATAATTCAATTGTTAAAATCAATATCAACTCATATATTAGATTCGATAGCTAACATTCATTTGTTTGATTAGTCGTATTAAAGTTTAACTGCTCTATAAACAGCAGACTATTTATTGATTTCCTCATTTTTTTGAACTTTGAAAACATTAAAAGTGTATGGAGTGGTGTCTTTCAATAATATCAAGTTCTTTGTTGTCATAATGTCAGATACAAAGTGTATGGATAATACACTATATTGTATCTGTATTATGTATGCATAATACAGATTAAAAGTGTATGGAGAGGTGTCTTTCAATAATATCAAGTTCCTTGTTGTCATAATGTCAGATACCGGTACATTACATTTCGACAATTATTATTAAGGGGACTCATGGATTTGTTATAACATATATCCTTTCTCTGATTTTTTTTTGCTCATTTTGATTTCCATTCTGGTTATATTAGGGATATTCACTTCAGCTGTTGAGTCGTGTTGTACTGTTATTTGTTGAGTCAATGCAATAGTATTACATTGCAGAAAAATTAGCAGCTTATATGATTCAAAAATTACCACGAATTAACACAGATCGTGAATACCCCTATTCTTCTGATAATTAATGAATGGGTTCCTTTTAAAGCCATCTATAGACAGGTTTTAATTGAAAGAGTTTCTTTCACTAGTTTCTCACGTTATAGAAAATTGCTTAAGACTCTCAACTCACATGAGTCTGTTCAAGTTATATCAAAATATTGATTGTGTTCAAGTTGTATCATCATATCAAGTCTGTTCCAAATGTATTATAATATTGAACGTTTGTTGATTTTCACAGAATCGGTGTGCTTATTATGCGGCGTGTCGATTGGTTACTCAACGCCTCTGACGATGATTGACTCGTCGAGCAAAATCAAGCGTGGCACAAAAGGAGACGCCTCCGTGCTGCATCCCACCTGCCTCACTGCAGTTCCTGTAAGTAACTTAGTCCTGACTTTAAAAATACAATTTATTGTAGATTGATTGAATTTCTTCCACGCATTCGCTCACAGTAAAAACAAATCGTTTTTGAAACTTAAACGCTTTTGAAATCCCAATCTTGAAAATGTACTCGAATTTGTAGAATAAGAAAGAAATGGTAATTAGATATCCGATTGAATTAATTATTGTTGAATTGATGTATATATTTTTTCATTTTCAGCTTATCCTTGATAGGATCTACAAGGGTGTATACGATAAAGTTTCAAAAGGCTCGCCTTTCCAAAAGGCACTATTCGAGTTCGCCTTCAATTACAAGAAAAAGTGGCTGAAGCGAGGATTTTCAACACCTTTCGTCGACAGGTATTGAGAATTGATAATAATTTATATTCACGTCTGTATTATTAATGAAAAAACTGATTTCAAACTGTTGATAATGAGAAGCATAATTTAATAAATGTAAGGAATGAACAGTTAAAATAACTCCGATAAAATATCTGTAATATTCCTTGCTTGGTTCTATAAAATCATTCAGACAGATTTGAAATGTTTTGTCAAGATATTGAACACCCCCAATGTTCACCAAATTTGTATATTAAGACTGAAAACGATTGCAGCTCATATCTGATTTCTGTTTACACAGCGAATTCTTCCATCAAGTGTCATTAGTCATGAAGTGATTTATCGTTATTTAAAATTGGTACAATTTAGTGCCATCAATTGATCTAGGAATCTTGGCCTTTCTATCAAGCTTTGTGTCCTCTGTTTAATTTTCATTCAAGAAGATTTAAAAGTCTATCATTATAATTTGATGAATGGTGCGAGTCAATATGATACCTTTCGATAACATACATACAAAATATTTGAATAAGATTCGCTTTTAGATACAGTTGAAACAATCAAATCGGAAAGCATTGTATCACTATTTAAACCTCTTATACAGTATTGTGTGGTATTTATCGTATCATGTATCAAATTTTATGAACTTGTGTATCTTTTTGAAAGGAAACCTTGGACACACAGGACAGAGCTATTGCTGAAAGTAAATAATACTGGACTGTATAATTTTAATGTAATATGATGTATATCGTCTTGAAATGTAATTGAACCGTGTATAGCAGACGCCAATGAAACTGGCGGTTGACATTCGAATCTTATAAATTCTCAGCTCTGTCAGGACAGTCGGCCTGACCGCCTGACCTGACAGTTTGCTAACCGCTAATATTGTTGGTGTCTGCTATACATTGCTCATTGATGATGGTTTGCAAACAAGTATTATTTAAATTGTTGTTATTTGTTATAGGGTGATATTTTCGAAGACAAAACAGCTGATGGGCGGCAAACTGAGACTGATTCTGACCGGCGGCGCTCCCCTGTCGCCCGACACACACGAACTGATCAAGATCTGCCTGTGCGACACCGTCATACAGGGCTACGGCCTCACTGAGACCTGCTCCTGTGCCACTGTCATGGACTGTGAGTAGATATTCATTCATTAGTTTATCTGTTGATTTTTTTTAATAAATGTAGGTTTCTATTACAACAAAAGTTGCACTGGCATATGTCCTAAGATACAATAAGTTGATGCAAAACATGGAGTTGTTTAGAGCAACGCTCACTGGTCAGCTGATTTTGATTTACGTTGCTCCATACAACTATGTGTTTCTATTGTTTCTAAGTGCCCGCGACTTGTAGTAATGGAAATTCAGTCGCGTTGAGTTCTGTATTATATTAGGTGATGACTTGATTTTATGTTGTTTATCAATGGCTCAATCCGAGACTGAACCTACAGTTACCTAATCAACACTGACCGAGCCGAATTTGTAGAAATTGTTCAGTTATTTGTTGGTTATCATTTGTCTGCGATTAAGTTACTTGATTGAAAATTGTATTCATGTTTGTTTTCCAGAATTGAGTAATTTTGAGGAACCGTTTGTTGAGAAATTACCTTTACACACTCAAAAGTTCATTCATAACTCCTTCTGCTTTTTTCTAATGAGAGTAACTGTATTTTCTGTTAAGAAATAAAAATGTATTATTTATTTATATTTATTTTAGTAACTAATTAACTAATTGTTTCGTTTGTTGCAGTGCACGACAGATCGAACGGTAGAGCTGGAAACCCGGCCTCAGTGTGTGATATTCGCCTGATTGATTGGGACGAAGGCAACTACAGGGTAACCGATAAACCCTTTCCTCGGGGAGAAATTTGCATTGGTTAGTGTCTTCTCTGTTATGAATGAATGAATGAATAAATAATAATATTAATCCTTACTATGAATAGAAATTGAAAACACAATACCCTTAGAGTACTTTTGATTTTCAATCTTTATTTGCAGTTATTAGTAGCCTCTAAAAATATATTTTTGTTTGAGAATATTCAAAATCTTTCAATTTGCTCCAAGTAACAATGACAAATTTTCTAAATACTGTTTAGCAACTCAACTTTGAGAAAATATCTGTTTGAGGTATTCTAGATTCTAGATTGAAATTATGTTGGATAGAAATTAATAATATATAATTAGAATTTATGATGTACATGTTGATTCCAGTCAGTATATTTGAAAAAAATTTAGAAAAAGAAGATGAAAAAAGATTTAAATAGAATAACGTTCTATTATCTGTAGAACGGAAATAGAAAGTTTGTCGGTTTTTTCATGTGCAAAAATAACTTTGATTAGTTTAAAAATAAAAATGAATAATCATAATATTTATTTTCTCATTTAATTTTTTATTATTATAATGATGCGCGTCTCAGAAATGGTATCCATGTTATTTAGAATTGTTATTTCCAGTTTAATCAGACGTATTAACTAAAAAGGCTAGAATTTGTGTCAACCACGACAGATCTATTGAAATATTGAGATACCGGTTTCGGTCTCTGGTGGTAAAAAGTGAATCACACATACTCATTTCTCTTTTGGCCATCTATTTCGACTAACCAAACTTATTTTGTTGTACAGGTGGCAAAAACATTTCTCCTGGCTACTATAAGAATGCGGAAAAAACGAAAGAGGATTTCTTTGAGGATGACGGAAAGAGATGGTTCAGAACTGGCGACATTGGAGAGTGCCACCCCGACGGTGTTTTCAAAATCATAGGTAAATAGAGAATATTCCCTTCAATTGCTAAATTTAAGGAGAGTTCCTAGTTTGATTAAATATTTATGATAATTTTAATTTTTCTTTCCACTAGAATCTCTGCTGTATATCTTTCTTTTCATCAACATGACTCTAGCTGACGCCAAAAAGTTGAACGGTTTCGTCTGCTCCTTGTGCGCTTCAACAGCTGATGTCAATTAGAATTGTTATTCATCTAGATGATGTTTTTGAAATCAAAAGAGACAATAGATGCTTTACATCAGCCGTTAGTAGGTGATTGGGCATTATTTCCACGAACGAGATACTGACGAAACCAACTTTTTGGCGTCAACCCTACCTACATACATCGTCTTTTTTTATGTATCTTCTTGAAAGAGAATTAGAAAAGCTTCATTATAACATTATTGTCTCATTTCGTGAATTTTTTTTTTGTATCAGCTGTAAACAGAATTAGAACTAAATTTGATCACATTGCTCAATTGCCTCATTTCTGAAGTTACAAGCTAATGGTTTGTCACATAATAATTGGTTCTAATTATTAAAAGTTATTGAATTATTATTATTTTTTGTGTTTTTTCAGAACTTTGGTGTAATTTATTTCTAAATTTGAAATTGTTTGGGCCGGTTGTTCGTAACTTCGTTAAGTTTTAACGCCGTGATTATCCTGGATAACGACATCTTGTAGCAACAGCAAACTAACTCAATTCAAATAGAGAATAGAAACATATAAATTATTAAAAAGCCTTGAGTTTCAATAGTTTCATTTACAAAACTCGTTGATTGACACATCATTTACATTGAATTTTACTGCCTAAAAATATTACTAACCTTTAAATTCATGAATCAAGTTTGGATTTATTATAATTGAGGCAATGATATCAATGCGAGAATGGAAAATTTCAATGGTGGATTTTTCAAATTTAACCAGTCAGCAGCTGTTTAAATAGAATTGAATACTAATTCCACAGTACTAAACTAATCGGCCAGAATTAGGCCCATTCTACACGGGCGTAGGATACGCGGCGTTAACGTCGCGTCGGCAACGCGTGCTCGACAGAAACCATTGTGTTAAATAGGCGCGCGTTTATCACGCCCGTGTAGAGAAGCCCATTTAACACAATGTGTTCTGTCGAGCTCGCGTTGCCGACGCGACGTTAACGCCGCGTTTCCTACGCCCGTGTAGAATGGGCCTTAAGGCGTTGAAAATTTTAACATAACCATCAGCTGATGATTAAATTTTCAATATCTGAAAACAATAGCAGCTGAATGTTTTCGATTTTTGTGGTACTACCAACCTGACAACAATTGAATTGTATCAGCATGCAATTTGCAGATCGTGTTTTTGTTTTAATAAAAAAATAATTTATACAATAATGAGATAATGATTGATTCTAATATCTATTTTGAATAAGTACATTTGAATATTTTGCTACTACTAACACATTTCAAAACTTTATTCGTTTTTCCACTTTGACACGGTGAAATAACGGTGATTAAACTAGCAGAACGTACGTGCAACCGGCCCTTCGGTGGTGAAAATTAGTTTGAAGTATCACTATATGACATAACCTTAATTATTTGGACTTCTATTATAAATTGGTTGAAGAACAGTTTTGGGCATTATGCCTGTTGTACTCACTTTTAAATTTTATTGATTGAATAAATGATAATAATTACGAAACCGCAAAAGTGTTCGTCTTGGTTTTTGTTGAAATTATGAATCTCGTATATGCAGCTTGTGAATTCATGTTTTAATGTTGTATGGTTTTGCTTGTGTGCAGACAGGAAAAAGGACCTGGTCAAACTGCAGGCGGGCGAGTACGTGTCACTGGGCAAGGTGGAGTCCGAACTGAAAACGTGTCCGGTTGTGGAGAACATCTGCGTGTACGGCGACTCGAACAAGGACTACACGGTGGCGCTGGTCGTGCCCAATCCGCAGCAGCTGCATGACTTGGCCGCCAAACTGGGACGGCCGGCCGACGACAGTGTCAGCTTTGAGAAGCTGTGCGAGGATCCCGATATGGAGCAGACGGTGCTGCAACAGTTGCAGATACATGGCAAGAAGTGTGAGTACATTGAAAACTAAATAATAATACTTTCGATCTCATAAATAATAACTCTTAATGATTCAGTTTTGCTCGGTGAACATAGCCTAATGCCGGGATTTTCCAAGCACACTCAAAGTTGAGGGACCCTCAAATTTTGATGAAATTTTCTATAATAAGTATAAACTTTTGAATGTAAACTTGAGGGTCCCTCAAATTTGAGTGTGCTTGGAAAACCCGGGCATAAATATTACAACTCTTGATAGAATTTACACTTTTATGAGAGACGTTGTAGAACTCATCCATAATTTAGGTAAGTGAAAACAAAGGTTGTCAGGTCCACATAGTTTATATAAAAATCCATACTCAAATTTCAATTCTCAGGTCATCATCATCATCAGTGGAAAACTGATGCCGGGTTTTTCCAAGCACACGCTAAGTTGAGGGACCCTCAAATTTTGATGAACAGCTGACATTTTCTATGATGGGTATAGAAAATTAAATGTAAACTTGAGGGTCCCTCAAATTTGAGTGTGCTTGGAAAAACCGGGGTTTTAAAATAATGCCCTGAGCATTGAAACTTGAGTATGGATTTTGAAATGAACTCTGTGGATCTGACAACCTTTGTTTTCACATACCTATATTACAACTCTATTGTATTTGGTTATGATATTGTTATCCAATCACACCCCCTTCTGAAAAATGTCATTATTATGAGTTTGATGTAAGATACTTTGATTTAGTAAGTTAAAGTATTAAGCGACTTATACACTTTGTTAGTGACAACAAAATTGGAGGTTGGCTATTGGCCTTATTTTTTTGTAATTGAATAAAAATTTGTTGCTTCGCTGAACGAGTTGTGTTAGTGTTCACTTACGTATATTATATGTGAATTGAGTTCAATATGTGAATGTAATTGAAGATTTTAGGCTACTGATGACACGTTAGGACTACTTTAAAAATACTATGGAGTGGCTATCGGTTCATTTAAGAACCACAGTACTTTAGTAGGAATGCACTTTAAAAATGTACTTTAGTGCATTTTAAAATTTGCTCTCAGTTTTATTCGTAAGAAAGCAGTGGAAATGTGTGAAACCCACCTGTGTAGTACAGTCAATGTACAAGGAATTTTAAAATGTGAATAAGAGACCTATGGAGGATTGTCTTATGAAGTGATTGGAAGTAGTTTAGGCAAAAAAAGTTGCTCATTAGCCACAAGACTAGATAGCAATCTATTGTTATAAAAAAAATTATTCGTGATAAGATTAATACGATTCAAGGTGTTTCAAGAATGATACTAGATAATGATGATGATGATGATGATAATTTTTATCTATGAGTACACTTTCACTTTGGATTAGTTACCGACATGCAGTCTTTTATAATATGCAAGTAAGAAGAGATATTCCTTCACTTATTGAGTAGAGTGCTTTCAAGCTTACCAGCCTATTGCCGACAATCTAGAGTGTCTTCAAAAATAAATGCATGACTGCAAGTAAATAATTTATCGAAAATGAAAGATTACTAGTCCATTTTTCAAGTACAGTGGAACCTCGATAATTCGTAGTTCATGGGACTTGAGCTTTTGTACGAATTAGGTAAACTTTGCTTTATATTTGCTGAATTCTACTATATTTTGTTGTGTATTGTTGTTCAGGCAAACTGGAAAAGTTCGAAGTACCGGCGGCGGTGAAACTTTGTACGGAAGTGTGGTCGCCGGACATGGGCCTGGTGACGGCCGCCTTTAAGCTGAAGCGCAAAGACATCCAGGAACGCTATCAGAAGGATATCAACCGCATGTACGGTGTCAGCTGAGAGCCGTGGATAAGCAGTGCCCCCAGGCGGCGTCCCTTTTGGCCCTAGCAACCTTCACCATCGACCCTCGACCCACTACTCGATCCTCCAATCGACCCTCGACCCTGTAGGTAACACCACTACCTATGACTGAAAAGCGATCGCCTGCCCCGCTGTGAACTGATACACACCCAACTAAATCTGCGTTAGTTTTAACCTATGTTTGTTGTACAATTTGAAATTGGTCGTTTTCAAATTGAACACGTTGATCGTTTTCTGTGTATATTTGTGAAAATAGAGCAATTTTATTCAAATTATCGAATTTGTAAATAGTATTGAAATGAGTTGGGCCGGTATTGGACAGTGTTATGTGACGTATGAAAAGAGATGAAAGTATTTCAAGAGATCTTGAAATTTTGCATTTCAAGAGATGGAAATATGATTTCATATTTTCATGTAATTTCTTATGAAATAGAGGTATCACCGTCTAATACTGGCATTAGATGAAGAAGGGCTAAGTTGAAAAAGTTGAAAAAATCAAGCAACAGATGTAATAAAAGTAGGTCCCAATGAATAACACTTTTCAAAGCGAAATTGTGCTTCAGCTAAACTTTGTAACGGCTAAAAATTTGAAAAGTCGTTACTTTTTATTGTTTTAAAATTGGATGGAAGGTAGAATATTTTGAACAGATTAGTTATTTTGTAATTATAATAGGTACACAAAAATAGCAGAGTGTAGAAATCACTATTATATATCTCTTCATAATTTGCTCGCTTGCGACTAACGTTTATTAAAATAACAACATTGAGCAGTAAGCAATATGGTTCACCTTTCAACTTTTGTAACTCAGCTCTTTTTCAACTCATTTGTAACGTATCCACTGTAAAAATACAGTTGAATAATTTTTAAAGGCTTCCACTTGATTGGTTGGGCTGGTGAATCAATTTGTTTTCTACTTATCAACGAGCTGTTGATCTCCCTTTATGTTTTGCCATTGGTTGAAGATCAGCATTAATGAATAGTAAGTTTAAAACTTTGCTATGATTGATATTTTACGATTTTAAATCGTTATTGTTCTAAGCTTTCTTTTAAATTATCCATCTATTGTTTTGTATTATATAATTTTAGTGTTTGTAAGAAATATTATAGCCGTACTGTTATGTTATCGTGTTGTCTTTGTAAATAAAACATATATTGTGATCACCAATTCATGATTTTCATTGCAAGATAATATTGGCGTTTAGTCTAATGTTTCATTTCATATCAAAAATGTTTACACTTATTTATTAAATTTGATAATTATCTAGATATGTAGTGGGATTGGACCCTCAAAGTAATGCAATTCAACAGTTGAAAAATTGCATTATTTTAAAAATCGAATATTGAGTCCCATTCTTTGCCAAAAATTATTGTTGAAAATTACCAGACACTTCATGGGCTAATATTTTCACCTCCCCATGTCAACTGAGTATGCTGGTCATCAAGAAATATATCCCATTAGATGTTATTCAATTCCTAATAATGGAATTTCGTTGTCTAATCCTTAGAAGGTGCCATATTATAATTGTTGAGGTGCAGAATACTTTTAGTAGTTGTGACTTCCTTCCAAACACAATTTTCATTTTCTAACATCACAACTATATTCTTTATAAGATGAATGATAGTGCGTAAGTATGTGTTTATAGTAATTTAGATTAACTTCATCTGAATCGAAATTTATTTATAAAATATCTTACACTGATTTTTTCAAGTCAATAATTTTTTAAGACGCGTATAGTGTGTATATAATATTGAATCATATAGAAAGTTTCTGATGAGATTTTTTAGTACATGGGATGGGATATATTTTTATACTTGTTAAGATGTTGATTTATTAATTGTGAGTACATTTGCAATGTGATAAAGAGTAATGTATTGCGAACGAAGATGGTAATAATTGCTTTAGTATAAATAAATTTATTTGTTCTGCACACAATATTATGGCCTTTGGCAAAATGCGGTTTATGATTTCATTGATTCGTAATTTTTATAAACAATGCTCTAGTGACAGTTTTAATTTCAATTTTTATAGATTATCATATACGGTAATCGTTATTCAGTGAATGAGTGAATGCTACTTTATATAGATATTGATAAAATTGCTAAAACGTTATAAGACATTGATAATTTCAAAAACTTCAACAATCCGAACTGTATATACATAATGAATTATCATGAGATTATAATTTCAATGAGATTAGTGAATTTCAAAGTATTCGGCAGTTAATGATGGAGTTGATAGTGGCTTCATTAATAGGTATTTATTTATAATCATAATGTTCTAGCAATTTTCTTAAAGACTAAAATGCAAGTATTTTGAAACAACTGAGTGTCTGATCTTATTTTCAATAGACATTAATGCCTCTGTAAATTTAGAAACTTACTTATCGAAGCCTGATATTACGGAGTTTATAGTTTGTTTTTTCATATTGGAAATGTATATTGTTACCGAAATTTTTCTCTGTATCAACTAATAATATTATCATAATTTTGTTCTATTATCAATGCTTGCTCACTGTACTGAATATTTTTTTGGAAAATGTAATTTCTCATCTATGTTGTGATGTCCATATCTTTGAATCGAGTTTCTGTTCTTTTCAATTCGCATTTTTCTGTAGAAGCTGATGCAGTATTTTTGTGCAATATACTTGTATTCGAATCAACGCTCTTGTTTATTTAACTGCCTGGTCCTCTTATCTCTGCTAATAGTCTCCATCACGTTGATTCTCATTCAAGTAATTGAAGACTCTTTATAATAAATACTTACTCAATCTTGAGTCTCAGTTGAAGATAAGATAAGCTTGTTGAAATCCTGGTTTAATCAAACTATTAATGGAAAGATGGAAAGTTTACTCTGTGTACTCTTTTCACTTTTTGAGTCGAGAACAGTATACATTTTTCAAGTTATACTTGTGTTGGTTATAATAATTAAATAAATTATATTGTAGAAAATGAAATAATCGAAAGGATACGTCCGAGATGTTGCCAATCACGAAGTCTATTAAGAATTTAATAATTGGTATTATTGAAGATTTACAAATTACTATATCATGCAATACGTACGGTACTCAGTACTTAACGTAATTATTCTAGTTCTTCAGTATTGATGTCTGAAGATGTGTCAGTTTATGCTATTTAATAATTTTAAAAATCTTCCTATTACCTACTTTATTTTACTCCTATAACATTATTTTGAAATTTTACTGTTTCTGTTTAAAATATGATTTATTAACAAACAATTTTGTTCACATTACATTTTTTTTAATCTATTGTGTGATTCTAACCGAATAAGTATTCGATTAATTACCGTAGCTATAACTTAAATTTTTCTCAAGTGCTTTGCAAACTTATTTATATTCTGTATACGGCCCTCCCCACACTCAGACTCTAGGTGGGGAGTGAATTATTCTACGAAATAATTGTATAATATATTTCTAGTGATTGTAATATGTTGCTTTTTTGAAAATAAAAACTATTCCATTTCATTCTAAATTTGCTGAGAAGGTCTATGGAATCAGTATTTACAAGTTTTACCAAAAAATTATCCTAATAAATGAATAAGATGAAAAATAATTTTCCATGTTTGAAAGAGCTTCAACAATATTTTCCATGGAATAGGCCTATTTTCTTGGTGATTGCTGTTTTATTCGATCGTTTTGAAAGAGACTTAAGAGAGTTAAAGTAAACAAAATTTTACTTTAGTAAACAAAATTCACTCTAGTTTTCAGCTATTTTAAAAGTCTTTGTCATTAACAGTTCAAACAACTTACCGCTTCTACCGGTATATCAAGTAAGATATTATTCTTTATTAGATACGTTATAAATTAATTTTTTCACCAACCTCTTTAGGAAAAGAATATTGATATTTCTACTTTCTTGTACACCATCCATTCAATTTCATTAATTTTGTCAAAAAATTAAATCAAGATTTTCTATGGTAATAAATCAATTTCTACTTTCTTGTACACCATCCATTCAATTTCATTAATTTTGTTAATAAATTAAATCAATATATAAATCTCATTTTATAATCCAAGGAACTTTGTCAGAGAAGACGTGATTTGGAACAATATAGCCTACAATCTACAAAAATATAAAACAATAAAAACATAGCCGCACCCAATTCGGTCTATTGGCAGAAATGCAATTATCAGCTTTGAAAACACATAATTTTAATCTATCAAAACTGAAATGCTTCCAATTATTTCAAAGTGCTTCAAGTGAAATTAACTATTGTTTCCTTTGCGATAATTTGAGGAATATCACGATCACACTCGCCAGTCGTGATCATCGCACGTCAGAGAGCGCATCCAGAGCATTGACGCAAACCGCGAATAAAAATAAATTTGTGTTCAATAATTCGAAATAAACAAAGCTTCCAAGATCAATTTCTTTAACCTTAGCGAAGATTTGGAGAGCCTCCTTTTTCGTGAGCCGATAAAGTAACGGGAAGTTGGGCAAAATTATAAAATAATTTGTGATTCTATTATTTAAATTTTTCATAAGTTCAGGTCAGGAAAATAAGCGCTTATAAGCCCTATTTTTTCAATAAAAAGCTAGCCAAATAATTTAACATTGACGATTTCTACATTATTGATTCATATTTTCATTCTAGAATGGATCAAGATTTAAGATTCAAAATTTTGTACTCAGAATATTTAACATTTCATAGGAATAATTTTTTACAAATTACTAGACGCTTGATAATTGTTTCTTTCCAATTTTTGATTTACACGTATACCCACTCTGACATATTGATTATTAAAATCGTTCTTAATTTTTCCAAAACGTAACTGAACTTCGTCCATCTATTCTCGTTCATACTTCCTTCACTGTGGTAATTGCCTAATTGGTATAGTATGGCCAAGCAAAGAAGAGCCTCTGGCATGATGGGAAAATGACTCCAGCTCGGTCAATATTGCTTTAAAAATTATCAATTTCATCTCAAATTGTAGGAAACAATTTGATCTGCTATTGAAAACACATTTATAATTCTTGAGCATATATTGACCAATATGGAGTCATTTTCCCATCTTGCCAGAGGCTCTTCTTTGCTTGGTCGGGCTATAATTAAGTGTTCAGAGCTAATTCAATATTTTATAAAAGACTTGTAGTTTTTCTGTAAAAAGTTGAAAAATGTAATTCAAACAGCGAAGCAGTGCCCCGAGAATAAAAGTATATAAAAAATTGATTTTGCTACAATCACTTGGTGATGAATAGAGTATCTATAGTTGTAATAATAATTACAACATTAGAACATTATTCCAATTTATTGGAATCCATATTCCTTTGCTATTATAGTTTAACAACATCTTATAATATCAAGGTATGAGTACTGAGTAGTAGGCCTACTGAATAGATGTGTTTCAGCACAGCGAAAAAATCCAACTTCATTTTGGAAAAAATTAAGTTCTCTTTGGTTTTAGTAATTCTACTTTAGCCTACTTAATATTCAGTGATGTAGTTGATTTTAATACGTTCAATCACATTTTCAATATGAATCAATAGTTTGTACAAATAAGGTAAAATCAAATCAAATTTATTACCGTATCTCCAAACATAAACGGTACCCTATAAATAATACAATACGCGTATAATATTTACAAAATAATTCAATAAAATTATCATCAAAGAAGCTAACTTCCACAACTATATTTAAGTCAATATTATGTTTAAAGAAATGCCTACAAGGTATAGGCTAGTCTGTCCAAAAAAGTAGACATTCTGGCAAGATGGAAAAATGACTCCAGCTCGGTCAATATCCATTCAATAATTTTAAATTATAATTGTAAATTGTAGAAAACATTTCGCTCTACAATTTGAGACTAAATTTATAGTTTTTGAACCAATATTGACGGAGCTGGAGTCACTTTCCCATCATACAAGAATGTCTTCTTTGCTTGGATAGACTATAATACCTGATAATTTTGATACGGTACAATGTTGTATTTGAATAGTAAGTTGAAATTTACTGTAAAAATTACTAGCTATGTGAATATTTTTGCAATGTCGGTGCAGGTGTAATCGTATAATACCGACCCCTTATATTCCATCTGACCCCCCCCCCCCCCGGGACCATTGCAGGTCACGTCTGATTCATTGTGGACCCCTTCCCACCCCCCACCACCACCTCACCCCTAACCACAATCTAATGACGTCACAGTATAGTCTGTCCAAACAAAGAAGACCCTCTGGCAAGATGGGAAAATGACTCCAGCTCGGTGAATATTGTTTCAAAAATTATTAATTTGATCTTAAATTGTAGGAAAAAATTTTATCTACAATTTGAGACCGAATTTATAAATATTGATCAAGCTGGAGTAATTTTTCCATCTTGCCAGCGAGATTCTTCTTTGCTTGGACAGACTACAGTTGTCAGGACGCCCGTGTGAATCGATCGCAGAGCAGTAGTCCGACCTTGCGCGTCGCAACGCTAACCCTGACCCAGTTTCCCACGCTGCGGTGAGGTGAGGAGGTGAGGAGGCAAGGCCCTCCTCAGTCCCTCAGGCAGCCCTCAGCAGTAGTCCCTCAGCCCTCCTCACAAATTCCTGCCCGGGATAACGCCAACTCACTTCTCCTCTTATTTGCAGGCAGCATCCCACGCAAGCACAACTCGCTCCAAATTGTAGCTATTTAAAGGAAACGCCGCGGACTGATTTTGTACAGTTCACCGAAATAAAACATTGATGTTTACAAAAAGAAGTTGATTTTTGTTATTGATTTTTTATTCTGGCCTTGAGCTACTGCTGTACAAATAGAAGTTGGAACTATTTTATGTAAAATGTAATTGTATTCATATTTAGTTTACCCTCTCTCTTTTATCTTTTTTCCACTTTTCATACTCTCTATTATTATAATTCGTATTTATTCTGTAAGTTCTTAATGGCTCCTTATTTGAAACATGTTAGCAACACACCTGCGAACAGGATTTTCCTTACAGGTGATTGGTTTCTTGCATTTATTTATTTAGCTGAACGCTTTGTTGAAGTATGTTTGTTTTTCTTAATAACCACAATAAAATAGCAAAATACAAGTGGACTAACAACAATTGAAGAAAAATAGTGAGAAAATAATTCTTTCTCTGTAGTTTTACCCTTATTTGAGAGAGTGGACGCCAACCAAAGTCTTACCTTGTTTCTGAGAGTGTAACTCTGAACAAGTGCGTGGTTAATAAGGGGGATATCTCAAGGGGGATGATCATAGAAGAAAAATACAATAATAAAGGAGAAAAATAAGGGGGATGATCATTAGGTATTACTGTATTTATAGTGACGATAGACGTTAAATGTTACATATTGATCCTTCAATCCCAATACTAATACTCAGCTCTGCCAGCACAGTCGGCAAGCGGTCTGTGAGAACATATTGAGTCGAGATCGGCATGAGCTCAACCGTTTAGATTTTAGACTGATTCTAAGGTCGAGCTTAGTAGACATTAATATGTAATACAATTTCAGTATTTCAGATGGTACCAATTTCACTGAAGTCTGCTCTTTATATCAAAGTTGATGAGCTGTTTCATTTTATTATGTCCATGTCCTCTGATAGTGATTTGTAGTATAATTGTCCTCTGATATGAGTATTTTTCCATATGGAGATATTGTATTTATCTTTCTCCATGCCTTTTATCTTTAGCCTGATGAAATTTTGTCCATTTCAAGGTTGAGAAAAAGACTCTCTAATCTACTCCTCCTAATGAAGGATATATTCCACTTCAATAATGTATCAATGTATGTTCTTAAATGCCTATCATTAATGAAAATGTCCTCTGAGTATTTTCCATAATTCATCTTTCTTGATACCTTTTACTTTCAGCCTGTTAAAATTTTGTTATGAAATTTCAAGATTGAGAAAAAAATACTCTCTAGTCCCACTCCTAATAATATAGGATATTTGCATATTTCCACTCCAATAGTGTATCAATGTATCTTCTTGTTCTTGAAACTTGAATGTATCTTCTTGAAGCTTGGATGTATCTTCATGAAACTTGAATGTATATTCTTGTTATTGAATATTGAATGTAACTTCTTGTTATTGAAGAAACTTGAATGTATCTTCTTTAAACTTGAATGTATTATCTTGAAGCTTGGATGTATCTTCTCGATGCTTGAATGTATCTTCATGAAACTTGAATGTATCTTCATGAAACATGAATGTATCTTCTTGAAAGGCAATTGAACCGCGTCCACACAACGCGATCGATCAATGCAACAGAGGATGTTTCGTTTCCTACTTGGAAAAGAGAAGTTATAGCAGTTGTGAAGCAGAGGCAGGAGAGAGCAGAGAGCGCAATAAAGAGAGAGTGTGTGTGAGGTGAGGAGCAGGTAGTCGAGAGAGTGAGAGGTGTGGCAATCGATGTAGGATGACGAAGCGACGGCGGTGGCGGCCGGGTGCTATGACGTCATTAGCGTAGCGGGTCGCCCGCCGATCAGCCGGTGATCACGTGAGCAGCGGCGGTCGATCACGCGCCCAACGCATGTAAACAGCGAGCGCTGTCATTGGCCAGACCGGCAGGCGAGCCTCCGACAGAGCTAGCAGCTAGCCGCGCGGCCCAGCCAAACAGAATAGCATTCAACGCGCTACCCTACGCTTGTCCAGCCATGCTAGAGGAACGTCTCCAGTGATCAGCTGTCATCAGCATTTCCTTCGTCTGGATCCTCGGGGTTTTCTTTGTCTGCATCCTCAGGATTTACGCCCTGCAAGGTAAGCACACCAAACTACAATTTTTTTAAATAATTTCACTTTCTCCAGCAATTTTGGTTAGATAAGAAATGCGCAAACTCAAGCGCCGCGATTTCTCCACCAGTGAATGAGTTAATTGCAGGACTCGTCGGTGATTCATTTATTTATTCATTGAACAATTTACCAAATGTTACTAAAATTATGATTTGCGAGATGGAAAATTCTGGCTTTGCCTCATTATTTATCTTCCGAATTTTGATAAAATATTGATGTAATCCTAGTGGATGATATAAACAAAGGTGATGGACAACCGTTCCTTTGTTATGCAGTTATGCAGAGTTCTTGTTTGTTGGAATGTCGAATTTATTTTTGTTGATTCTATGTCAGTTTATAGTGGTGCAGTTCATAGTAGGATAAAGTTTTTAATATACCGGTAATACAGTATTCTATTGTAGGTAGGGCTACTATTGCACAATTTTTTCCTGAGGGCGATCTATCACCTATGTCTTTGTGCCTTCATATATTGGTCATAAATAATGATCACAATTTTATTTTTCTTACAATATTGATTTTTTGTGTATAGGTTTTAAATCATTGCTTACCCTCTATCGAATTAGAATGTTTGTTTTTTAATAGAGGAGTGTTTATCAAATTCGATTTTGATATAGAATATTTATGATAGTTTTATTTTGGGGTATGAGATTTCATTCTGACTGGGTTTTTGTGTTGGTAATTTTTTATTCATTCAAATTTTGAGGAAGATCGTTTTTCTTGAAGGATTTCCTAATGCCTAGGCTACCTATATTATCCTCTCCTATTATTTTAAAATTAAATAATTATTTTGAAGTATTCTTGTGTTCTCAAGTCTGATGATTTTCAAACCATCATTGGAGGGTCTTAAGACTTGGGGTCTTGTGAAAATTAAAAAAAAAACTTTTTGTAACCGATTCATATCAAAATAAGGGTTTGACATGAGGTCGAAAATCAATATACAGTAGTAAATTCGAGAGAAGCCTACTTATATTATGATGACTTAAATTCTTGGCCTATTTTTCAAACCAGCCTCTCAGTCTAAAAATACATTTAAAAATTAAATAACACAAAACATATTCTTCTATTCCACCAAATCAGTAGATTGAAAAGTTGTTGATGAGATTTAGCTTTTTCCTTTTTGTCAGTATTCAAAAGAAGCCTTGAAAAAAAGGATCATGCTTTTTATGTAAAATGCTTGTTCCTTTATATTCATTTACCTTTTCATTCTTATGACATACTCATCGCTTCTGCACCATGCTACTTCTGAAAACCCCTCAAAATACCTACATAGTATGAAAATTAAATTCGAAATAATAAAATGATCAAATGATCTCTTGTAAAATTATACAATTGGATTCCCCAGCCTTAGTCCTGTATCTGTGCTCCTGTTACCGTACTACATTAAACTTAATAGTTTTCATTAGTTGAATTTTTCAAGTGATTAGTTTAAGAATAATATTTGCCTAAAATTTCACTAACGATTTTAAATAATTTCAAAGAGTCCAGCTCTAGTACTGCATTTGGTTGAAAAAATTAATTTGTATTTTATTTGTTAATTTTCTGGCAAAAAGCTTCACAACAGAAGACAACCTAACATCATTATAGTCACAATATTATTATACTGTGACAACTTTGCAAAAACTATTACTAATTTTTACTAAAACATTTGTAATTTGATTATTCCTTCGAATACGAATAACGTTTAGAAGTGGGTAGAGCTTTGGATTACGCCATGACCCACCTCGCGAACAACAAATGCAGAGCGCTCGCGTTTGTGTGTGTTGGTGTGCGAGAGTGTGCGTAATAAGAAGAGCGTGGTGTTCACGTGCAAGGCGAGTGATCTGCCAGACAAGGAGACGTCAGCTGTGTGTCTACGCAAAGAAGACATTCTGGCAAGATTTGAAAATGACTCCAGCTCGGTCAATACTCCTTCAATTATTATAAATTTGGTCTCAAATTGTGAATCAGAATGTTTCCTACAATTTGAGATTAAATTTATAATTATTGATACAATATTGACCGAGCTGGAGCTATTTTCCTATCTTGCCAGAATGTCTTCTTTGCTTCGACAGACTATATGTGTGTGTAATAAGACAGTGATAGAGAGTGAGTGATTTTGAGAGAGTGTACGCGCTTATTTGCTCGTCTCACCATTTGACTCACTCTCTCTCTCTCTCTCAGGCGTCTATTTTTATTTAGTGTTTTCAAATGCGAATATAAACAACAGCGAATAGCGTTCTCCTTGTCTACCATTGGAAGAAACCGTAATGTTATTTATGCGGATTAGAAATCGGTGCGTTTTCTGCTTTGTGACGTGGTCTGTTTAGATGACGTCACTCTGTCCGATTTCATACCAATTTTCTCCCACAATTCTTTGGAATTCTCCGTCTTTCAAGGAAAATCCCTTATTATTTATTACCCAAGTTTAGGGAGAAACCAAGAACTGGGTAATTCTTCTAATAGTAGCCTTAGTTGGTAAATTCCTTACCACGCACTGGAGAGAAAATAAATCTCCATGAAGTGTTATTCAAGACACTCTTTTTTATTTTCATCGATTTGTGTTTCCAAATGAATTTTCGATGATATAACTGATTGATAAGGATCTATGACATCAATAGTTATCATTAATCAATTGCGTAGATAGATGATTTTTTTAGCCTACTATTAAAAACTATTATCAATACACACTTCAAGTTTTTATTTATCTAATCAGTTTATTTGTCAACAAGAATTCAATATATTTTGTAAAAAATTGATTATTTATTATTATTTTTTCATAATCATTGAATTAATAATATTCTTCAATTTGCAATCAATTAAAATTTCCAATATATTTTTAATATTCTATTATAATTCAAATTATACCCTTTCTATAGATAATAATTCACTTTTTCTCTCAAATCAATACTTTCATTACTTCCAATCTTTCATAGATATAGCTCCATTTTTCCTACTCTGGTTTGAATTATTAATTATTGTAATTAATGCATCATAGACTGCAACATACTTTAAACCGTAGGTATTAATATACTTATCCAAGCATAAAACTCTTAAATCCTTGGTAACTTAATCTCCTTTTATGTTCTTTTAAAAGATCAATCTGCACTACATTTACTCATTTGAAGAAAGATACCCTTTCAAGTGGATTTTTGTTTCAAATTTTCCAATAAATTGAAAGAGTAGTTTTCTTCAAATAAATAATGGCATACCAGAAGGTAGATTAACAATATCACTACTTTTGATAGCTTATTTATCCTATTTTATTGGAAAATATTGTGTAATAATTATCCATTCAAAGAATAAAAAACATTTCGTAAGTGTATATACAGAGTGGGTCGTAAGTCACTTGACAAGAATGCACTGCAATGGTGAGTATTTTTGTCAAGTTTCAAATATTCCACTCTGTATGTATTTACCACCAAGTATATATTTTTCGATATCCTCCACACCATAATCATACTCAATATTTGTAATGCTTATTTTCTCTTAGGTATTCGTTATCGTATTAAAAATGACTGTATTCGTTAAAACAGTTTATCCGTTAATTATTTAAAGTTTTAATCAATATTCCTACTTTTAGTTAATTGTATGTAATTCAAAAATTGTTCTTATTGTGTTTCCAGATGGATAGATCAATAGATATGGAAGCAGTAAGTCGGCTGCTGCAGACCAAAGAGCGCAAAAGGCCGGCTAGCAATGTCGAGATCCTGCCAGGTCTACCAACCCCGCAGCCCTCCGACTCTGAGAGCGACGAGTCAGACCTGCCACTGCGCAAGCGCATATGCCGTTACAATTGTGAATTGGCCAAGGTGAGCTATTTTTATCAGAAAGGAATTTACAATCCATATTTTAAGTAGCCTACATGGTTATGTAGTAAATATGAAATTAATGTTATAAATAAATTGAAAAATTGAAATTGAGCTCAATTTTTATAGAATCATTATACAGAGTGTTTCAGGATTGGTGAAAAATGCTCGACACTACTTCTGAAACACTCTGTATAGAGAAATGATAGCTGAACTTCAACCTTCAACTATTAATACTGTATAGTTGAAACTATAGAGACTGTAGCCGATAATCAGTATAAAAGGGGCGTATATTATAGCACATTAATATAAAATTATACGTCCAATGTGGACTCAACTTTATTACTGTATTCATTATTTATTCATCCTACAGTGCAGAAACACATGGAAAGAGACATTTATAATCTAGTCACATCTTATGTGCGACGAAAAATAATTCTTAAAAAAATGTTGTGGAATGGAGATATGAATAAGAAGATTAAACGTTTTATTAACTTATAAGCAATGCGACACAATTTTTGTGATGTGTAAGTAACCCATATCTCTAGTGGAATAGTGTGCATATATATGTATATAATGATAGATTAAGTAATACATTGATACGGTAGGTCTACTATATCCACTATACATATACAATCATGCAATGCAATGTAGGAAGTGAATGAACCTTTTTGATTTCATTGATTTTTTTTTTCTCCATTTCAGAACTTCTTGTTGAGAACACCTCCAAGAACTCCCAGTCCGGTCGAACCGCCGACGACAATTACCTCAGTACCTGTATCTGTGATTATGAAGGTTGACAAAGATGGAAAGTGCTCCTCGTCACCTCAACACCTTCAACCATCCGATAACAAGTGTACAAACGAATTAGTTCAGAAACAATCAACTAGTGAGAACAGTGCAAATAGTTCAATAGTTACTTGTGCTGCAAGTAGTGATAGTAATAGTAGTTTAGAGCCATGCACAGAATCACGACGGTTTGTTCCTTCACAGAGCTTCAAAAGTTTGAAGTTCAAGATGAACACGAGGAAGGAGCAAGTTTTCATTTATAATAAGGACACTCACAGAGAGTCATCAGCTGGAACAAGTCCCCTTTCCCCTTCCTTCACCTCCTCCTCTTCTTCTTCCCCCTCCTACACCTCCCTTTCCCCACCATCGCCTTTATCATCCCCCTCCTCCCCCTCGCTACCTCCTTCACCTCCTGCGATAATTAACAGAAAACAAATCGCTTCCATACCAAAAATTGAAAGACCAAAATTACCCGTAAACCATATCAAAGTTGACAGAAACCAAACCTCCCCAACACATATCAGTAGGCCGTCGAAAAGTGTGGTAGCCATAGCGCCTAAACCTCCCCAGCTCTTCGCAACGTCCGACATAATCCTAACCACCAACGCAACTCTAATTCCGGTGGCATCACCGCAAGTGACGTCATCACGTCCGTCGTTCGTGTTCCCGTTGGACGCCGTCCACGACGGCACGTCTACGGCAGCAGCGACGGCGACAACGTCCTATGTGCTGCTGACTGCGCCCGTCTCGCCGACAACGATGACAACGGTTGTCGACGACAAAACAGCTGTTGATGCAAACAGTGACGCGCGTAGACGTATTTTCGAGTGCTCGTTTGAAGGCTGTGGAAAAAACTACTTCAAGTCGTCGCATTTGAAGGCACACATGCGGACGCATACTGGTGAGATAATTATTAAATTAAAATTCAATCATTACATTCAATTTTTATAATTGACTCATTACAACGTTTGATTTTTCTTTTTACCAAGTCTTAAGAGTTTTAAATTTCTGTAGGCTATTTCTCATAAACCATGATATACTAGTCACGTATAATGCTTAATTTTATGCATTCTGTATCATTCTTTTCAGTTATATTTTATTAAAATTTTTGTATTCATTTCAATTCTGATTGATGCTCGCTGCCCGCAGCCAAACTTCGGTTTTTCAGGCAGCGCCAAAATAAATATAGTGTATTATTGAGATTAGCATAGTTTTATTTTATGTAAATAGGATTGATTTTCTTTCTCAATTATAATTTTTGTATTGTACTCAATATGGCAAATAAATTTGAATTTGACATCTCATTTTTATCATGAAATAAATAATATCAACTCTATTGGTTACGGAAACTGGCTTATGGTTGAGATGATCAACGTGCTAACCTTATGATACATCTATCCTGATCGGTGATTATTGAACTCTCTGGCAACCAGCTACTGGTAGGCCTAGGCCCTTCATTGGCTTTTGAGCCATTGACAAACACATAAATCAACTCAGTAATAGTCTATATGTTACAATAATTGAATAACTTACACAAAATTGATAGAATACGACGTATCTGTTTTGAAAAAGGCAAATAGTAAATGCTCAAACCCTCTCATATCAATAATATTATTAATCCCTTAGTACAATAGTCTAGGCTTACTTGATAATTAAATAACTGATTGATACTGTACTGTAGTGCAATGAAGAAAGCTCTTGAAACCTTTTGCTTCTTCATAACTCGATGAATAAATCTTGCAAAACAGACATCAATCTGTCCACTACTTCTACACGCTCTTGTCTCTTTGACAATTATCTCAATACTATTATCATACAGATTCAAGTGTACAGCTCTAAATTCTGGCTTTCACTGAAGTGAAGAGATAATGTGTATCATATGTAGCACCTTTTAATCGTCAAGTGACACACCGTACTTGAGAATGTATTTTGCTCGATAGTATATTTCAATCGCTATGAGAACAGTACCGTACGGTAGCTGTTTTATCGATTTTGAAATGAAGATACTGTATTGAAAATTACTAAGGTACTTGATCTATGTGCTTGCGAAGAAATTTTATTACTTGAAATAAATTACTCTGAATGGGTTGGTCTTTGCAAATAGTGAAAAAACAATCCTTGCGACAAGATATGAGTGTATCCACAGTATACAATGTAGCCTACACCATAAAAATTTGAAATATCATAGGATATAAATACCTCTCATAACGATACCTTACAAAACATGTTTCATCTTTCATATATTGTATTGGTACAAAACTTTTCAATGCTTTAATTCGATTGTCTCAACTCTCAATTGTATCATATTCAATTGATTTGTACCATTCCACTGTTTTATGTTTCATGTAGCCTAATATATCGCGAGAATATGTCTTCTGGATTTTGATTAATCAATTCCTTTTCAATTTTGTGATACATTTTGAACTCATGTATAGTCTATAACTGTTTTTTATTATTGTGTAATTAAATTCCAACAATCTGGGTAAAAAATTGATGAATAATCTAGATTTTTCTGTTTGTTTTAATTAGGCGAAAAGCCGTTCGTGTGTCAGTGGATCGACTGCGGCCGCCGCTTCTCGCGTTCCGACGAGCTGTCGCGTCACAAGCGCACGCACACTGGCGAGAAAAAGTTCGCCTGTCACAGTTGCGGTCGACGTTTTATGCGCAGCGATCATCTGGCCAAGCACGCCAAGCGGCACGCCAAAGACGCGCTTGTTGCCGCCAAACCAGCAACTCTCATCGAACCTAGAGCCGGCCTCGTCTTACCGTTCAAGTGTACTTCATAGACTAAACTATCAACTATTTTCATCCTGTCAAGTTTTACTCACAGTGAAATCAATTATCATCCTAACAAGTTTTTCTCACAGACTATATTCGCGTGAAATAAGTGTGAACTCTTTGTAAATAATCAGCAATTCAACATCGAACTTTTTGAAAATATGTTACCATTATTTGGTTGTAAGCCAATACTATTTGGTGAAAAGCTGTGTGCCACGTTTCAATTTATACTTGGAAGATGATACATTCAACACAAGACACACCTGTGTGTCCTCGTTTCAATTTATAATTCCAAAATTTTTTAAACTTATTCATCTAAATTTGGGAAAAGAACTTTTTGGACTGTATTAACTGTGTTTTACCCTTATAAACTCATTGTAATATCTCAAATAAATAAATAATATCTCAAAATGATGCATTCAACAATATAAGCTTACACAATTTTTTTTAGAACACAAAGAGATGCTGAAATGTCTCCTTAATTACATCGTATTTATATTATAAAATATCTTTCATCTCGTCATCTGTTCATATTTGTTTGGTGGATAGATGAAGTGAGTCAGAACGACTTTACCTCTTTTTTCACATGTCAAGAGTGGCATGTATCAAATGAAACAAATACAAGCGACACTTCAATAATGATACACAATATTTGAACATAATAGTAAAATTTGAAGTTTGATACATTTATGTATAAATTATTTCTTCATCTTCTTGAGTGTATAATCTTGAAACTTGTGAGCACCACACTTATCACCATTTTTGTACTGATTGTATCTATTGTATAGTACTGTAATTTATCTGTTAATTGTATTGTAAATAGGCTACTATGTACCACCTCATCAACAATCAAAATATTGAGAAGTTTTTTGTAAACCGTGATTGATGTGTTACGGTATTATCGGCCAATTATCGGCAAGTTGAATGAATATTAGTGGTATACGCGTAAGAGATGCAGAAATGTCCCCCTACATTACATCGTAGGCAGTTGATATATTCTACAAGATCTCTCATCTCATTTGTACATATTTTTAGATTTGAAGAGATTCAAAACACCTTCGCCACTTTCCTCGAGACCAAATTATATTGTTTCAATTGATACAAACTTTATAATATCTCTTTACAATATAACTGAATATTATTTGAACATTTATTACTTATTGTCAGTATGGTGGACAAATATTATTATGGATTCATAAACATGAATTTCTCAAATAAGTTTTATTCGTGAATGTATCACAGTAGCTGATATTCGTTTATTAACATATAAGTTACAGCTATTTTATATGTTATTTCACAGGGTAAAACCTATGTTTGCTTTTCCTATTAAATTATATTTTTCCAGAGATTAAAATATTTAGTTATAATAATTATTCAGTTGAATAATTTTGAAATTGATAAGACTGCTTTGTTAACTAGTTCACAATAAATTTATTTATGTAATCATCGTTATTATCCTTATCAATATCAATTTTATTGTATAGCTATTTATGTAAATGAATTGAATAGGCTACATATGAAAAAATTACATCTTGTATTGTTAACAATACCTAAATACTTGAACATCAAGTTCTTGCACTGAATAAAAGTTTATTGAACGTTTATTCTGGAATTTGTGTATCTTATTATTATTCTCCTATTTACCATGATTTCCCATTGACGGAAATTAAGGTTATGGTGCCGGTGGAACTTCCTTTTGGAACTCCCCACCGAATACGGCATAAGAATGAATGAAATTCTCCTATTTTCCTTCAAGCACCGATTATCATCGCTATCTTCATTAAAGTTGAGAGATGTGAGCATAAATTGATAAATAACCCGTTTATTATTGCTTCTCAGAACAGTTTTAGAAAAATACTCTAGAAAAATGTTTCAAAATTAAAGCAATAAATCAGCTTCTGCTAAAGGTAGATTATACTTTTTCATGGAAGTCAGATGCGTATCGAATGAGGGTACAAGTAACAAATATAGTCGCGAGCCCGCACTGGCGGCTCTTGCCCACGAAAGAGGTGAAGTGCTGTACATTAGAAGATATGGGCACTTCACCTGTTTCGTGGGCACGAGCCGCCTGTGAGGACCCTTAATATGTAATGTGGGAGCGGGAAAAAGCCAAGAGGAAACCGATGAGAAGCGGGTACCAAATGAAATTTTATCATTTCATAATACAGGGTGTTTCAGGAGGAATGTGCAATACTTCTCAGGCTCATTCCTCACACCAAGTAGACGAAAAAGTTCCATGGGACCAACCCCCAAAAACGCTTTGTTACTGAGATAACAATGGCGGAAAAATTAGATTTTTTAAAAATATATTAATTTTTTAGAGGATTTAGTGAGGTTTCAAGATAATCAATTCCTACGTACAATTAGCTGAGGAATTCAATGAAACGAGTCTGAAGTCTGTAACTTCAACGGTTATTGAGATAATTGAAAAAAATATGATTAAAAAACGCCATTTTTCAACAATAAGGGTTATAACTGGATGAGGAACCATAAAATTGTATTTTTTATTAGTTGATGAGAGTCGGATTCTAAAGAAAAAGTTAAATGGCGGCGATTGTGTAAATCTCACTGAAATCTCAATGACCATTTGCGCCACTAATAATCAACTTACAGTTACAAAAAATACACCATTTTGTAGCTAAAGAATATTTCTACAACATGGTGAGGTATCAGAAATTCCCATCTTGACAAATAAGATATGAAAAATGAGAGAAATCTTTTTTATTGAAAAAAAATAATTTTTCTGTTCTTTTTAATTCAAATAACTGATCAACAATGCGATAAAGAGAGTTACGAACGGATGGAGGTTGTAGCCTAGATTGGATGGATCATTTTGGTTGGAAAAAAAAGTTGAATAAGTCGAACAATTCTCAATTTACAACGAATAGTGAAACACTGCTATTTTGGCCGCCATCTTAGTTTTTTTGTAGTAGAAATGATATTCAAGGATCTTTTCATCAATGATCCAATTGGGACAGTTATTATGAAGAGATTGACACCAGTTTCATGCTCTTATCACGAAGGAATCCCGAAAAAATTATTTTCTTCCTCTTTGATGCAGTAAAAAGTTAATATTTTGGCATAATGAATGCAATGTGTATTGCGCGAGCGCTTCTTTCGCTGAAGCTCTATACATCATTAGCGTACCTACAAGCTTTGTAAATACATCATTAGAAAGCTGAAATATATCTCTATTCAATGCTTTATTCACATTTGATTTTTCTAGTTGGACAAAGAATTTATTAGAGTTAATTAGAATTTATTGGCAAGATTTTGCATGTGATAAAATTTTTCTCATCTTTAAAACAAGTTGAACTTATCTATTATGGGTCTTGAACACATTTCTCTTGTATAAATATCGTAGAACTGTTTATGAAGAACATTTTAAGAGAAAAAAATTTGAGATATCATAAAAAAATATCAAATGGTTAAGGATATAACGAAAATCGGCATTTAATGGCCGCCATCTTGTTTTCTCGAGATGACAAGCATTGTTTAGTGCATAATTATAGATATTCTGAATCTAAAGAGATAAAGGAAGAGATTGATACCATTTTCAAGTCTCTAACATCAAGAAGACATGGAGGAAAATAGTTTTTATATAACATGTTAGTTGCCTTACCACGCGCAAGCCCCTCTTTGGGTCTCGCTGTACCCTTCATCGAGGCAGAAAAAGCCTTCAAAACCATATGGTTGTAAAGCTAAAAAATAGATCTACAACTTATAGATTTAACATTTTTGTCTATCTGATGCATAAAAAAAATTAAAGACAGAAAAACGAAAATTTTTATAAGAAATTCTATCATTTTTCATATTAAAAAATGTATAACTTTTTATTTATACGTTTTGGGAGATATGTTTTGTATAGCACATCTAGATAATTCTATAAGGAACAATTTGAGAGAAAAATTGAAAGGATATCTTAAAAAATGGCTGAGTTATGGCCAAAACAGTGAAACTCTGAAATTCTCGGACGCCATCTTGGATTACAGGTGACGCACCCCTCGGAAAGCTTATGACCACCGATATTATTTTTCTCCAGGTCAAAACGAAGAAATTGATACCACTTCCAAACTTCTGTACTCAATAGGCTCACGGTTCACGGGAAGCCTTTTTTGTAACACTTGCCCCCATACTATCATGCGTTTGCTACGCCTTGTGTAGTTTGCAAAAAATTTTTACGCGTTGACGCGACGTTAACGCCGCGTTTCCTACGCCCTTGTAGAATGGGCCTAATATTTCCTCAGAGATTCTGATAATTCAAATAGACCACCTATGTAAGTAGAATGTAAAATAATCGTCATTTATCAAAAATGGGCTAGCTAGTTTGAAAATGGAAAAAAGTAACGGTAAATAAAATATATATTATAAAATAATAACAAAAAATTATTTCAATGACATTATTTTGATGGAATTGAAGTGCTTTTTAAAGTACACCCATCTTGAAGCATCAAAGATTAAATTATTTTGTTTAGTTTCATTCATTTTCAATGTAATCATTCAATACTCATGAGGTTTTTTACCATCTATTACATTTTTCAAAAATCTAGTACATTTTGTAGGGGAAATTTAGTACATAATTTTTCCCCGTGCTGGACACACTGATGGTCTGTCGTCAGTCGTCACTCGTCTGCTCTGTGTTCTGTCGCCCTGTCCTCGCTCCTCGTGTTCAATAATTTGGAATAATCAACTTTAGAAGTCGCTCATTGATTAATTTTCAAAATGTATCGTCGATCTATTGGTGATATGACCGATTCTGGCAAAGAAAAGAAAGAAGCTACTGAGTCAGTTATTTTCAACGTCGGATTGTTTCTAGTAACTTGTTTCCTGATAAGAGTTGGTTAGTATTCTTGTAACCTTACATAACCTAACAACAAATTGAAATTTTTCGTTTTTAGATTCAAGTTTAAAAATTGAAAGTATAATACCTTTACTCGAGGTTGCATGATCAACTTGATTGTGCTTCATTATGTTCATGTAAAAGTCAGAACAAATGCTAGACTTGAGTTGATTCTGTAATAATAATAAATAAATGTTTCTCAAATAATTAAAGAAAAAAATAACAATAGACTAAAACAGCTTAGCGCTTTGCTTCACATATTAAATCTAACGCACAAAAAAAACGAGATGGAACTAAAAAGCTTGAAATATTTTTTTATAAAAGCGTTATGTTCTATGTTGGAATATCTCTTCCAGTCATAGACTGTATTTTTTAAATATAACTTGAGCCATAGATATAAGTTAGTAGATAGGCCTATCCATTTCTTTCATAAAATCATGCTCTGCTCTTTCTCAAAACTCCTGTCTTTGGTATGTATGTATGTATTTATGCTGTATTTGGTGGGGAGTTCCAAAAGGAAGTTCCACTGGCACCATAACCTTAATTTCCGACAATGGGAAATCATGGTAGTTGATACACTGAGATTTGAATTTTTGAGTTCTTCCAAATCAAGAGAGTTCAAAAACTTGAGGAAGATCACCAAAATCACTGTCTTTGGTAATGGTTTAGGAAAGACCGGTTTATTTATAATTTTTTTCAGTACTACCATTGAATAATTACGTTGCTTGTCCTTGTCATGTTTTAGAATTATAATTTCCAATTCTTGATCCATGCCCAGGCAACCCAGAGAGATCACGTCGAATTAACACTAAACTCCTTAGTGAACAAAAACGGAGATAGCCCAACTTGGGCTTTGTCATTTAATAGAACTGGCCACTTAGTGACTGTTATGAGGTGACTGGCAACACCTCTGACAAGTCATCCTCAAAGAATTCGACCACTGCATAATAGCTCCGACTCACAAGATAGTGAGACAGACTCCTCCTGTAGACATTGATGGGTGCATTCCACAGGCTCACAGGCAAGTGGTTGAACATCCTCAGTGCCAGGGTAGGGAAACTGTCATGCACTGGACAGCCTGCAACAAGACATGTCAAGGTTTCCCCCCCTTTGTGTGTTGTGCTCATGGATTTGTCCTCTTGTTGTGAAAGACTCACGGTGTCTTGACATACAGAAGAGAGGCCAAAATGTACTGCCCATACACTGTTAGCAGACCCAAGCGCTGTAAGAGTGGCCTGCAATGAGCACGAAATTCACTTGATGTCATGGTTCTCAATGCCTTCTTCTGCAGGAGAAGGATGTCCTCAGCATGTAGAGAATGTCCCCAAAGGAGGATGCCGTACTGGACGTGACTGCTGAAGAGTGAGTGGTACATCATCACCAGGTGCTGCAGACTAAGCTTAGTCCTCAACTTACGCAGGAGATACACAACTGTTGACAGTTTACTGCAGACTTTAACTATGTGCAGCTCCCAGCACAGCTTACCATCAATGGTGAAGCCCAGTAGAGCAACAGGTGCATCATCCACAACACTTCTTTCAAGAGTACACAAGATGTTCTGTGTCTTTGCCTCATTCAAGAATCTGGGAACTTGTGGCTGATGAGCGTGGTGTCATCCGCAAACAACAGGCTGGATCCATGTAGATGGAGGTTGCCATGAACTCCATATCTCATCAACTGGAGAAGCAGATCGAACCCCTGGACAGTGTGTAGAAGGCAATCTCTGTCAATCATCCTGAATGTACTAAACCGTGATATGGAAACCGGCACCATTTCCACAGGATCCATGGCAGAAGCAGGAATACCCCCAACCAGCTTAGTAACCACTCCAACAAAGTAATTGTTCACCGCATCCGGACTATCCCTGCACTCCATAACTGCTCTCCTCTTGTAGGAGTCGCTGATAAGCCCTAATATTAGTATTCTAGATTTGCTGTAAGTTACTAGTCTAAATGAAAAATACAGTACCAATAAATTAATCTAGTCTGGGGGCGCTGCGAATGGAATTTATTATCAAGCTCCTCCCATAACAAACTTAATTTATTCTCTCATTTCAAAAACTAGAGTATATATTCATCAGAATGGCAGAAACAGCCCAAAATGAGCATACCGTACATATTTTAGAACAATGAATTTCTGCAGTTTAGTGTGGGTCCATTTTCGCTGAAGTCACTGATCAAGATATTCCTTTCACAGCGCGTGTGTACTATTATATACTATACCTATTGATATAAGTACTACCTATTGATATAAGTTTAAAACTGACTGGTGCCAAAAATTAATGTGGTTTCGTGTGTACCTTAAGTTCCAAGTATGTTACGTAAATTCCAAATACTGGCTAGTAATTGAACCAGCTGGGTCGAGTATATTTGTATATTTGCTAGTCAGGCGAAGTTGTAGACTATTTACAGACATCAGCTGTTGGAACGCACAAGAAACAGACAAAACGGCGGTTATTTTTGGCTTTAGCTCTCCCAACCAAACTCAGACGTAAATCCATAGTTTTTGCTCTGACCCAGTAACTTATATACCCAATACTTTTTATCATAGTGTAAGCCGTACAGAATTTTGATAGTTATTTTTTCTTTGTTTCAGCACGGTATTCTCTCGAACACGTTCCAGCGAAATCTTGAAAACCATGGGAGATTTCAGCATTTTCTTGAATATGGAAAAATTCAAGTAACTAATAGAATATTATGTAATATTTACATTTAGCGTGTTTCGATTTTTGTAGTTTCATTTGTACATAAGTTACTATTTCTTAAAACCCAAATAAAAATGAAATGTTGAGTTGAGCCATTGTTTTGAATTACGTTATTTTCACATTACCTAGAAATAATACTACAATAGTGGTAAGAGAATAACATGATCAATTTGTTGCAAAGTTCTCTTCTCTCAAGTCGCTGTTCTCTCCAGTATCAATTTAATTGATTACGATGCATGTCGTGGTCCATTTTTTCTAATTATGAGCTAGAGCATTGTGCCATTCTATACTCCAACGCCCAACACACATGTCACACTAGAAATAAATGCCGAGAGAATTTTGAGTTCATTTTTTTATCTATAAAAGCAAAATGACACTGACTGATTCATTCATTCATCACCAGAACTAAAAATCCACTGAACAGAATGCGTTCAAATTTCGCTGGCATGTTCGGTTGGACGTTTAGACGCGCTTTAAGAAAGTTAATGTTGATAATCACAAGCCTAATAAAATAGACCAATGACCAACAAACTAGAAAGATAGAAAAATATTGTAATTGGTGAGAACAAATACACATAATTTTAATATTCGTAAGTTATATTAAAATAAATAAAAACGTTTCATACAGATCAATACAATAACAATTCACGAATATACAATACGATAATAATTTTATCTGCATAATATATCAGCTTCAGACTAATTGGAATATTCCCCCTCCTGTTAATTGAAAATGTGCACAGAATTTAATTCTTACAAATTTTCTAAAAAGAAAGGTTGAATAATAATGAACAAGAAGGGATTTGTAGAAAACTTAAAGATCATCTTTATTACAAATGAACGGTAAGAGTAAAGATAAGATAATTGATTTTACAATAGATGGCTGATAATATAATAGGAACATTACATTAGTAAATAATTTTTCGAAAATGTTTCACATTCTAATATTATTATACAATAAGCGATTCAGTCAATAAACTTAATTACGTGCTTTTCAACCAGATTTCCTATCCATTTTATAAATGTAACTAGAATCTGGTTTTTAACATTACCCAACTGATAATGAAAAGCATTTACTTCAATATTTAAGGAATCGATTCCTTCAACGAATCATGAAAATTTCATAAAAGAGCAATTATCTTGTGCAAATTACAACACTGTAAAAATCCAAATTTCATAAAGTTTGATAAAAGGACTGATTTCTTTGTTTAAACGTTGAAAATTTCTACATAGTAAAAATCAATCAATATAATTTCAGACTGACTAGACATTTTAAAACTGATATAATATTGTGGAAATCTACCAATCAAGAATTTATAATTTCCTTTTCCAAAATATTAGACTACAAATAGTTTAAATTGAATAATAGAACGATTATTATTACTGTATTGAACTAATGAGATAAAATGGTCACAATGAAAATGAGATGATCACCATAAAAATGTGCTACTTACAAGTAAGCGCTCACGATGATTAAACCAAAATCTGATTTACACTCAAACCAATGCTGATTTACAAATATATAAAAAATTGTAGCCTAGCCGGGGACCTGCGAATAGTGTTGAAATGAACTAATTTATTCTAGTGAGAAAATTAAAAAATATTTTCAACTATTCAATTTACGAAACTAACACCACTTGCAATAGCACAGTGTGGTTACAAGTCAAATGAAAAACTAGCATAAAGATCAAATCAGTTCAACATGTTTCACCAAATAAAAACAATGAATATTTATGTTATAAATAATGTGATGCGAGATTTAGAATTTAAAACTATACTATATGAGCGTAGTTCTTACACGCTTTAAAGCTAAATAGTTTGAACAAAAATTTTCCTACTGAGAAAATAATATTGATTTGACAAACATAGAAATACAATATTGTACATCACGTATATGATAAAATATAAATTTGATATTAAATTTCAATCAAAACCTGTTGACTGTTTTACAAAAATTCAAGGTGGCCGATATTATATTAAACTCTAGTTCTATGCCACATGAAATCATATTATAATTTCATATGACATGATTTAAAAATATAATTTCTTATGAAATAGATACTAAAGTGTAATAAATACATTAGGTAATGAAACAAAATACGACGTAATCGAACAATGAATACCAGTCATCGGCGTATTATAGGTAATAGTTCTCATTGAGATTAACAGCTATTTTCAAAAGGTGAATGAGTTAAAATTTGCTATCTAATTCATCTTATTCTATAATATTTTGATGATACAGTATAAAACAAAAATATAGCTTCTTCTCTCTTATTTCAACTCAATACTTATAATCTATGTTTCAATTAATCTATTGAAAGAGTATTGCACTAAAATAAAATAACCAGGATGAAAAAACGGGATAAAACAAAAATTGATTTCTCATTAAAATTAACACTTGTTGGATTTCACCGATGTCAAATCAAATCGGCGATCACTGAGTGCTACACCGGTAACCACAGCAGATAAATTTCCAAAGATCGCCAATCTAAACTAAAGCTAATAAAACAATAAGAAGTTGAAGTAATCTTTGACGTGAAAAATGCAATTTATCAGTCAAGTGTAAGGCAAGCATTATGATTCAACATTACAAAATTAGTTAATTTGATTTAAATAGTTGAGACGTCATAATTGAATTAACTACCTAAGGAAAAAAACTGAAGAGCTTCAAAGTAATATTACAATATTGGTTCACTATTCAACCAATGTTGCAGAATAAGATGAAGATCCGATGTTAGCTGCAGCTTCCCATTCACTGAAAGTTTCTTTCTTATAACGGGTGACGGGGACACATTATCACAACGAAAGACTGATTACATACAAGGATACAGCCTGCCATTTTTCAAATTAATGTGATAATTTGGTCACCGTCACAATACATAAGCAGGGTCTATACATATTATGTAACATTGGACACACTAGCTCTCATGATAGTAGAACGCAGCAGCTAAAATCAGAACGTCACCTTCAAATACAAAATTAGAGCTCTTGAATGATCTATGTCATAGGAATAATACAGTACATGAAACATAACAGATAACTATTTGGAAGATTTTCAATTCATTAAGTTATTTATTCATAATGTGTACAATGGAGAATCGATTCATTTTTACACTAAATTTACAAAATTTCCTTAGCAATGTTTACGTACAACATCACTTAGGTGACACATTATTTACTGCTTCAAAGTTTATTATACTTTACTGCTTATCAAGTCACGCTAACAAGCATTTTGATGCTTCAACTATTACATTAGATTCAATGCAATTTATCTATTTTTATAAGAATGAAAAGAAATTTAGAAAAATGCATTATCAAACTAGAGATCAAATCGTTTGAAAAATAGCCAATACTTTAATTAAAACCGTCGAGTTATTCGGAGAGCTAAATGCAATTTCGTGCATTTTATCTGTCAAATAATCTCATTGAGAATTGTGCATAATTTTACAATTGAATTCTGAATGTACTTGAACATTAATAGAATGCAAGTACTATACTAGAATATTGTTTGATATTTCTCATAACAATAAAGTCGCTATCAGAGACAGAATACAGAGAGCTGCACACAATGATAGCATTATGTGGCGATAACAATATTATTCTGAAAATGTACCAAACTCCCTTCAATGAGTGTTTGGAGAAAATTTGAACGTTTAGGTGTTACAATAATTCTAAGTACCAAGTACCCTGCTTGGATTCCTTTTTTTCAATATAAAAAAAACTCAGCATTTCAAAAATTTGAACACATTAAAGATTGAATTTGCTCCAAACACTCGGTGAACAGAGTAAAGTGTAGTTTATTCAATTCTATTTTTCAAGATGGAATGATTCAACTAGTATATAATATTATTTTTAGTAAAGGATGCCTTCAACGTTATGTTATAGTCTGTCGAAGCAAAGAAGACATTCTGGCAAGATGGGAAAATGACTACAGCTCGGTCAATATTGGTTAAAAAATTATAAGTTTGGTCTTTAATTTTAGAACAGAATGTTTTGTACAAAAGAGACATTTATAATTTTCGAACCAATATTGAACGAGCTGAAGTTCAAGTTCAATCCATTGATAAATTACGCTATTAAATAACTAGAGCTGGTACCAAAAATTAAGGCGGTATCTTCTGTCTCTTGTACCACTGAAAATGCGAATCAACTTATCTATGCTTGTACGTTCCAACAGCTGATGTTGCCTGCAAATAGTCTGAGGAACTGTACAGTATTCGTAAATCTATTCTCTAGTCAGCTGGTTCGGTACAGTTTCTCAGACTATCTGCAGACAAGATCAGCTGTTGAAATCTACAAACATAGAGAAGGAAATATACCTTCTTAATTCAAGTTAAATCACCTTTAAGGTGATTAAATCCAAGGCGATTTGCCTTCTCTAAGGTACAGAAGACAGGAAAAACGCCATTGTTTGTGGTACCAGCTCCATTAAGGGCTCACTGCGGGAAACGACACGACATGCCTCTTCATTTCGGCTTTTTTGCTTTGTCGTGTCGGTTCTAGAGTCAAGTGTACCACAGGCGCACTAAATAGGCGATAGACCAAAATAAACAGTAAATTATTAGCAGATGAAGCAGCGATTGTGTGCCAATCACAGTAGACAATAGAAATTTACAGCAACAGCAATGTCGTGCAAAGTAAAGGCGCTGTAAGTGCAAAAATCACAATTTTGAGTGATATAATAATAAGTAAAATTACAAATTTTCACTGGCTTTTTTCAATGGGACAATCAAAAATGCCGTATCTTTAACCATTATTGTTGTATTTGACCGAATTTACTCAGAAACAAGGATGTAAGTCTGGTCAAGCAAAGGAGACATTCTGGCAAGAAGAAAAAGTAACTCCAGCTCGGTCAATATTGGTTCTAAATTTATAAATTTAATCTCAAATTTTAGAAAACATTCTCAAAATTCATAATTTTTTAACCATTATTCACGAAGCTGGAGTCATTTTCCCATCTTGCCTGCATGTCTTTGCTCGGCTATATCCTATCATATTGTTGCATTTCAAATTGCATGGAAAGTATTTTAAAATTTCAAGAAAGCTATATGGTTGTGAAAAATCATTGACATAGACAACCTGCAGCTTTTGATCAACGTTCTACTTTGTTACGGCGTGAAAAATAAGTGAAATAGTAAAAGATAACCTAACTATACTTAAGTGGACCAATAATTCAGTGAACCAAGGTAAACAAACCAAGGTTGTCGAAATTTGACAAACACCAAATCACAGTCAGGCATTATATCTACTGCTGTTAATCAATCAACATCGATTTAATATAGCTGACTACTTCAGTGTGAATGGGGTATTTCAAGAATGTTTGTTTACCATGCACTGAATTTTATCGAACCAAGTATAGCAGTAGACTTTTATCGACGTTTTACTTCGTTACGGCGTTCTACTTTGCACGGCAGCGCAACAGACTACGCTGACTGACAGTGTCGACAGTAGTGCGGGGGTCGCGTCGGGACCCGTCTTGCGCTTCATCAGGTGACCGCCGGTATGTCGATGGTGCGGCTCTCGTCGCCGAATATCAGCTTGACGCGTTTGAGCGGCGGCCGCGTGGCGGCAGCGGCGGCGATTGTGTCGAGCGACGACGGCGGACTCGACGGTAGCGACGACGTCGATGAAGACGACGACGAGTGATGCCGGCGACGCTTCTCGCGATCGCGGCTCTTGCGCTTCTTCTTGTTGCGCCTCACGTGGCCGGACACGAGTGGGTCGACGCCCTCCACTCGCAGCACCTCGTACTCGGGCTCGTAAGAGTCCTCGCTCCAGCTGATGCCCGACTCTATCACCTACATTCAAGCAAGAAAATTGAATTAAATATTCAGTCAGAGAAGTGTAAGAAAAACTTCTCTTTTATATGTTCAATAAACAATCAAGGGTAGTTAGTATTGGATGTACATTGACTTTGGAAGCCTGCACATTTCTTACATCAGTACGAAATTGAGGAAGTTGATTTTTAATTTTTTTCAAATAAGGAATGTCTTATGTATCTATCAATAAATAATGACATTCTTGGCAATGATAGCGAGGAAACACAAGACAAGGTATTGTGTTGTGGAGAAGTAGACTGCAAAAAAGGACCCAAGTTAAATTAAATGAAGGAAAGTCAAAGAATAATATCTTGGCAATAATACAGCCAATTTATTACTCTTACAGAAACCCATACCCTATAGTCTCTACGAAATAGATCTTACAAAGTTTTGTGCATTCAAGCCCTTTAGTTATGGAAGAACATGTATATTTTAATCATCGAAATATTTCTAATGAACTAGAAGAACCTTCCTCTAGAACTAGAGTGACCCCCTACCCTCCTTACATGCTTTTCCTAACAAACCCAGTCTCTTAAATGAATTACCATTGATCGTGAATCAATAAATTAGCTAAGACTAATTTTCGATATTTCTTATAACAACGGTGGGCTACCTACGTCAAGAATCTCCTTGACCTCCTTGATTCGTTTGCATCGGTTTGTTTTCATATCATATCATCATGATATTATTATGCATCGGTTTGTTTTCAATTTGAGCTGAAGTATTCAAAGTTTTTATAAGAATGATCATTATTATAAAAACTTAGAATACTTCAACTAAATAAGAAAACAAACCGATCTAACCATGAACACACATAGCCTACTGTAAGAAATATCGAAAATTATTGTATAACTCAGTCATATAATCGGCACATGACTCACTTGCTTCTAATGCTCTATAAAAAATTTTAATTATCTTTTTTACCAACTAATTCTAAACAAGTTTATAAGTTTATTCAATGACTCACGAACCCCACATGAAACAGCTAGTTGTAATTGATTCAAGTACTATATCGCTTCTATAAAGAAATTATTTTATTATTGGTATGATTCAAAGAGACAAAATTGAAAGAATTTTGCCTTCATTCTATTTAAAACTGGTTCTTACTGTATAATATAACTCGACAGAATTAGCATAGCCTGTGAGATGCAATGCTTTCCGTGTATCTCACAGGCCATGCTAATTCTGTCGAGTTATACTAGTTTCAAACCTTAAATTGCACCACACAGTCTTTTGGCAATGCATTTTCTAAGGGTCTACATTCTCTATTTTATCTGAATAAAAGTAGAAAAAGAAAATGGAAAACATTTTTGATTTTTATTTTGATTTGATTTGTAAGTGGATGAAGTAACTGACAGTCTAGAATAGCTGTAAACCGGCAGGCTTACAATCTGTGATCGTCAGTTCAAACTAAAGGTGAATGTGAACCCTTATGTGAATAGGAGAGCACTGTTGTAGTTCATCAGCTCTAATTGCTTGATCATTACATAAATTTGACCTCTGCTCTTTCACACACATCCGGCAGCATTGTACTTTAAAAACAGATTGGTGAAATTTCAAGTTAGGCTTGAAACTAATATAATATACTGTTAAATTTATGATGGTATTTTGTATTGATGTATAAAACACATCACTATCTTTCCTTTCTGAGGGTGATGTGATGTCTATATGAGCTCTTAGGCTTGTGCGTGGGTAATGACAGGGATGATGTTAAGAGATAACGACTACTTTTTGACTTAGGCAGTCGGAACCGATGGCATATCGTCTCAAAAAATATTACTGTATGATATACTACTTGAGCTACTTTTCTCTTCCTCAACATTGTTATTGTATTGGATTTAGTTGATTTATAGATTGTGAGCTATCCCCTAACACCGAAATCTACTTAGGACCTTTTGTTCCATGTTTAATATTAGCATTCATGCTTGAATCAATACGTATTTCGATGTACGATGTACAGTATAATCGTGAAAATGAAGTGAAACAAACGAACGGTTATAATTACCTCGTCGAGCACGGGGCTGCGCTTCATACGCAACGTCAGCTTGAGCGGCGGAGGCTGCGGTTGCGGTGGAGTCTCAGGCCGTGCCCGCAACGTCACCGTCTCACTCTCGTCCAACTCATCAAATTCGTACACGTCCTTTGTGCAGCTCACTTCCTGCACCTTCTGCTCACTTGTATCACTGCGTCTCGACATCTGCTCACTCGTATCACTGTGTCTCGACTTGTGTTCACCTGTATCACTGTTTCTCAACGACTTATGCTCACTTGTGTCACTATTTCTCGACGACCTCTGCTCACTCGCATCACTGTGTCTCGACTTGTGTTCACTTGTATCACTGTTTCTCGACTTTCGTTCACTCAAGTCATGTTCACTGTGTCTCAACTTCTGCTCACTAGTATCACTATTTCTCGACGACTTCTGTTCACTTGCATCACTATTCCTCGACCGGCGCGTTGTTGCACTTGCGAACCGTCCGTTGGCCTGCCTCACCACACTCGCCTTCCTCGCCTCCTCCGCTTCAATTTTCCTAGCTATTGTTTGTCTACACCTCGACGTAAACGACGACAGATTATCGTTCTCTTTTTTCGACGATTCGGTTCGTTTTGTTTTGGCGGGGGGCGGAGAGGACGACGTGGAGGCACTGTCCGATGTTCTCAACCGGTTGTCGAGCTCGTTGTTGTTGCTGTTGTTCACTTTTTCGCGCATCACAGTCGATGAGTCTATCACAGGTTCTGATAAGCGTTTGTGGTTACGCAGGGACATGCGTTTGGATAGAGTGTTGGTGGTAGGGGTGGGAATAGGTGTATCGGGCGTAGAAGGGGGGTTGTCTTCACCGATCGACTCGCGTTTTCGGCGCTGCGGCCTCAGTCTTAGGGCGCGGTTGGGTGGGGGAGACGGCGCCGGCGCCTCCGCTTCATCTTGAGTGGTTGTTTCTCGCGCTGTGGACATTTTTCCGTTGGGATCGTTGAACTTGCATCCCTGTGCAATGAGTATTTCGGCGTCATACTTGGTCATCCCTTTCTGACGCAGCTCGCGTATGCTAAGTGGCGTGTGCGCGGGCGTGGGTGAGGAGGGTGGGGGAGGCGGTGTGTCCATGCTCTCCCTCTCTCTCTCGGCCTTGTTTGTCGGTTTGTCGCTGCGTTTTGTCCGGTTTATTCTATTATCAGTCTCACGCAGCCTGTAGCCGTTCACGACCGCTGTCTCTTCAGTCTTTGATTGTTTGTCCTTAGCATACGCACCGGTACCTCTCCTATAATAATCAGAAAAACAATTGCAATTCTTATTTCTGGAGATAATACATACAGCAATAAATACCAATAAAAAACAAATGAGAAGATTCATAAGTTATAAGCTATTTTCTACTCGATCCATTCACTACCATGAATTTCAATAGCTAGGATTTTTTGGACTAGCTTACTATTAGCTTTGCTTGCATTTTCTTCTGTTTTCTTTCTTCATACCCTTTTTCCTATTTTTCACCCTTATATTAATATTAGCTACACAACCACCAACATAAGAATGCTTGAATCCGTTAACTCTTTCTTCTTCCTTCTTTAGAAAATCGTGCTAATATATGAAAAAATGGGGAATTAAGTAATAAAATATTAATTTTACTGACCTCTCACACGTTTCACACTCGCAGTACTCATTGCCTTCGCCGAAAAAGTCCTCTCCATAGAAGCAGGTGATCTCTTCCCCACACTCGATGTCCCTTAGTGCCTTCACACACGCTGTGTCACGTCCAGTTGCAACAAACTGAAAAAAGTATCAAGATCAATAACTTTGTTCAATATCAAGAACTACCACAATAATTTCCCGACATGGGAAATTGTGGTTATGTCGGCTGTGGAACTTCTTCGGAACTCCCCACAAAATGAGCCATACGATAATAATAATAATAATAACATCAATGAAACTGTTTGAAATAAAAATATTATAACAAAATAATTGTGGAAGAATGAAGCCCAGTTGAAACAAATTGAAACCCCCAATTAAGAAACATCTTGAAATGGAAAATAAGTGTGAATGAAGACCAGTTGCAATAAACTGATAATAAAACCACCATTTAGAATAGTTTAATTTAGGTTAAGTGTAAGAGAGGACTTATCAGTCCTAACTTCGCCTTGTAAAAATAAATAATAAATAAATAGAATAATTAAATGGTTTCTAATTGCAGCCTCTCACTCATATCAACGTAGGTAAATGATCAAGGCGACTCGACTCAAAACGACCTGATGTGGACAAGCCATAAACACGGCTGAGCATGGCAGCACATTTTAAGCCCTTTTAACACGGTGGATTTCTAGTACACAGTAGTAATTCATAGTGCAAAATTCAGGAAGGAGGTTTGTTGATACGAGACATTTACAATGCTCAAGGATCGCTACCAAATCGGAAATAAGCTGGTTATATTTTTCAGTGATTAAAAATTTTATGAACATTTAAAATAGTTCATCTATTCTTCAAGTTTTAGAGAGCCAATAATCAATTTTCCCAGATTTTGACGAGCTGTTTTCCTGTACGACTACGCATCAATTTTGGACATGATAAATTATCAAGTTTCAGAATAGTTATTTCCCCTCAATTATCGGCATTGTCAAATGAGCTAACCTCACTTTGCGACCCACGTTGCAAATATTTTTCGTCTATGAGCTTCCTTTATGTACGATTACTCATCATATTTTAGACTTTCATATCACTACTGTGTATCACAAATCCACCGTGTACAGAAGCCTTAAATAAGAAAGTGATGTATCAATATGAAGTGAATAATCAATCAGAAACTACTGTAATAGAAAACTATTTATTGCTTACTTTGCAATTAGCTCGACAGTCGTGGTTGATGAAAGCGGCCGGTCCGAGCCAAAGCTGGGCGCAGTTTTTGCGACAGCTGAACATAACGGAGAAGTCATTTTTGCCCGGATGCAGCAGCTGAGCCTCCTCCTCCTCGGTCAGTTCTGCTATGCAGCCGACCAGTGAAGAGATCTTCTCGTTTTTAAACCTGCAATATTAGCATTGAGTTTGAGAGCTATAGATAATAAAGAGTGTTTCAAAAAGGACGCAACTCAAAGTTCAAGGGGTAATATTTTATAATCGGCATTGGAAATATTTCTACTTCAAAATTTGACCTACTAGCCACATGGTCTACATCAAATGTCTCAGTATTTATTTTGAGTAGTAACAATACATGTTCGGGTGATTTCAAGTGATGAACTTTGTATAATAATCATTGAAAGTTATTATCAATTATAGAAGAGGCAGCTAGGGTCTGTGCAGGTGTATGCTTTCATTTGAGATATCTCAAATAGGAATCTCTAATAGATATTTCTGTCAGATTGTAGAAGTAGGCATGTTGAAAAATTTTACGTTACAATATTAATCAGTTTGTTGATTGGTTTTTTCATCAATATTGGTTTTTTCATCTTATATAGGAAAATACTCACTATTTTCTCCTATTCACTGCACCAATAAGCGATGGAGTGATAGATAGGTATTTATTTTTCCCCTTGATACATTACATGTGTGATGTGGGCGTAGTTGAAGCACAAGAGCCCCCTCCTACACTTGACCAACAAGGAGGGGTGAGAGGAAAGGGGTGAAAGATCTTATACTTCACAGGTTCAATAAAGTCGCACCTGTGTACAACCCGGGCTATTCAAGCTTAGCAAGAATGAGACACCACACAAATTGGTTCAAAGTATAATAAAATGCTGGAATTTGTTTTTATAAATACGTACCATTTCTTAGTGGCGGAAATCTTTGCTCCTTGTTGTCCTTCGAGCGAATATCTGTAGCATGGCTCTATCACAAATCCCGAATCCTTATCAAAGACTCTCAAATACCGATAAATCTGAAATAAAGAATAGAGATTTTGATAAGTACTAAAAAAACAAGCCTACTATTAGATCATTAAAACATGAATAACTTTATAACATCATTTCATCACAACATGGAGATAGGTCAGTTAACTAAGCTGAACAAAACGAATCAATCATTTTCAATTCACATTTATTAGTACAGGTGACTGAATTTTCATCGAGCCACGGTAAACCAACAACCCAGCTCGTCAAGCTAAATTGATTGAATGGGTGGCTTTGTTCTGGTCAAACACGATCAATGTATGGTACGCTTAAGAATAAGTTTACGAGCTCTATGAATGAAAATATAATCAGGGTTACTTACATGTTCTTCAAGTCTATGCTGTTGAAGCTTATTACGAAGATGAGTGGGACTTCTGGGCATCCAGTCTCCCGCCAACAATTTCGAGTAAGCCTTTCCATAATCTCGAGATTTTACAAAATCTTCGATAATTTTTTTCAGCTCTTCTTTGTCGGCTTTTAGTGGACGATATCTACGAAAAAACCCCAATGATATAGTCAGACATTCACTTTCAGGTAAACTTATTAATTTATATAAATAATAATAATTTATATAGATTTCGTAGAAGCAAGGAAGTCCACACGCATTACAGTCCAGTACAGTGGTAGAGCTGTAGTCATAATGTTAGGCGATTTCTAAGCTGATGTAAACACTATTAACATCAGACGAAAACATAAACATATATTTATGGTCTCTACTGAATCTCCTTCTAGCATCATCTAGGCATAGCTTAATGACAAATCTGACATCAGCTGTTGGAGCACAAGCAGGCAAAACCGCCTAACTTGAATAATCAGCGTGGGTGAATTATAGTTAAAGTTAACTCACACTGGAAAAATAATAGCAGCATATGGTAAAAAATTAGGATCAAGATTTTATATAGATATATCTTACATAATTTTTTTTGTAAACATAAAAATAGAATAGAATAGAGGACTCGATAAAGCTACTATTATAGGTCAACTCAATGCCAGAAATTGAAGGCTATTTTCAGCGTTTTTTTTATTATAGTCAACTCACACTAAAAATAGAATGGCATCATTGAGTAACTAAAACGGATTACATGAATTATTTCTGGTATACATCAGAATAGGTTAGAATGGAGCCATCTATGATTACTATTACCATCTAGGGCTACTATTATAGGGCTACTCTATGTCAGAAATTTTCAGCGCGCGCGGACATTATTAAAGTGATAGTGTTCTCGTATTATACAAGTAAAAATTGTATAGAATATTGAATTTCGCAACCACCTTATATTCATTTTATGTGTAACAATTCCCAGATAGGGATCGAGCACAAGCGACGTTGCCAGATCGTCATTGTCCGACAACTCTTTTGGCGTCATTCCCGTTGGAGGCAGCTTGTTCAAATGCCGCAGCCCGGAATCTACCACCATCTTGTCTCAACTGATCTGCCCTTACTTTAACCTGCAATCACAAAAAATGAATGAATGAAAAATTATCATCTTGAAAGGCACATCACAGCATAATAAAAATAATAATAATTTATTTATAGAGCCTAATATGGCTTCTCAAAGAAATAGGCGGTAAAAAAGTAGCTTACTGCCACCCTAGCTGGAGTCAAATTTCCGGTTGCGATCGACTAAGTTATGTTATTCTGATGACAAAATAAAAGAAGTTAGCTTCGCTAGCTCATCATTAATTTAAAAAATATATAATTAAATTTTTCCTAAATTTATTATGAGGTTTACATGCTTCAAAATTATTCTATTAATCCATTTAAAATTTTATTAGCTTAGAGTAATCGAAACATGAGAAAACAATATAACCTACGCTCGATAGGTTAGTAGAGTGGCGGTGTCGATGCAGTGGTGGTCGCCGGTTTTAACCTTTCTAGTTTACCTAACCTACACTAGATATGTTAGTAGCGAGTGGCGGTGGTGGCTGCCCGTTCTATTTCTAACTTTCCTGGGTTATCTATCCTAAGCTAGATAGGTTAGTAGAGTGGCAGTGTCTATGCTGTGGTACGTGTTGCCTACCTGAAAGAGTGCTCCGCTCCGCACTCACCAAGGAGTTCACTATACTTGAAGCTAATAGAACTGTGAATATAATAACTTTGAAGCACATAAAGCTCATCATACAAGATGACGGTAGGAAAAATTGAATTATTTCAACTGATGATGAGCTACCGAAGGATAATTTCTTTTCTTTTCTAATCAGAATAACATAGGTACTGAATCGATTGCAACCGGAAATTTGACTCCAAGTAGAGTGGCAGGTAAACTACACTTTAACCGAAATGGGCTACAAAATTCCATTTTGAAAAGTAGGCTAATATGTTGAATATGAACATGATACTATATAATGATGGTTATACTATCCCATTTCACTAGTCAAGTTTTTAAAATAAATTTCTACACACACTCCTATACGTTACCAAACTTTTTTCAAATACCAATACTGATTTGCCCTGCATTGACGGCTCTGGCTTTAAATAGATACATTGTTCAATTATTGGACAAGTTAAATTACAAAAATATAAACTTAGAGGAATTAATCAGAACTAATTTATGTCACAGGCCGGATTAGACCAGTCCGAGCGCTGCATTTGGCCCGTAGGCGATACTGTTATTGAGTAACCTCAAATTTAGATTACTTAGGTTATTATAATTAAGTTATTTATAAATTTTCTACAACCGTTAAGTTGTGGATAAATATCAAATTAGGCTAGCTTTATACTTTTCAACAAACTTACAGACTAAATTAAATCAAAGTTGACATGTCTGAACTTCCGTATAGGAATCAATTTTTGGGGTTACAGACAGTTGTAGTAGCTAGTAGCCTACAGAGATAGAATAAACCATGGGTCGTCTTTGTATTATTGTTGAGTTATAGAATCAGCAAAAAATAATGCTGATATATACTCTAATATTTAAAAACTTGAACAAAATTGTTCTTATACAAAAGTAGAATGGCTTGTTTGTAATGGCCTGAGTTCGTCAAGTTCAATAACTTCTCACCCCACCCATTACACTGAAATCAAGTACATGTAACTGGGTAAAATCTATTATAAAATTTTCAAAAATATCAAGAACATAATCATACCAACCGATGCAAATGATACAAGAAAACAGGAAAAATGAATTGTCTGTTAGCCACACACACAATGTTATAATAACAGAAATAGCTAGCCATTGAACTTCTTTCCCGTTTGGTAAGACTTGGCTACACAATGACACTTTTCGTTCACGAGTTTTGGCATATGAGAACACATTTTTATAATATCACTAGAAATTCACTTTATAAAAACATTGCTTTAAACCGTGAACACAATTTCAATCAACTGATAACAATATAACATCATTATAACAAGGATTTTGAAACCAGTACATGAAGACAGAGACGCTCGAAATCAATCATGGCAGTGCTGGTTTTAAGATCGAATAGTAGAAGCTATAGATTTACTCTACGAATCCCTAATCAATAGGAGTTGAGCTTTTAGATGTATTTTAAATAGCATTCAACTGCTTTTTATTATTTTAATAGTAGAAATCAAAAATGCGTTTAAAATTCCTAAAATACTGACAAGTAGGCACTACTTTTTTAAGCGCATGAATATTTTCTGTAAGCTGCAACCACAGAGAGGAGAGAGCAGAGCACTGGCCACTGACACATGAATCGAGTTTCTACTACGCCGCCTGTTTTTTACAACTACGGCACGCAACTGTGCTGTGCCGCTGTATGTACTGCTAGGCCTAAAAATTTATTCGTTAAATAAATTTATTTGATTAGAAATTTTAAAATTTATACACGAACAGAGAATACTCTTTGTTGAAACCAAACAGTAACTATTAACTATCTTATCATAAATATCAATACCTGGAATGTTTCAGTATTTTTTATCCTGGCTCTACAATAAGGTAACTTTTTGACACCTTTTTATGTGGCTTTTTTAAACAATTTTTCCACAATGTTTAACTAGAGCGTAAAATTTTGGATTGCTGCATCAAGAGAAGCGGTTTATCTCAAGACGGAGGCAAGGGAAAAACTTGAGCCAGAATTACACACACACTTATTACATGATATTCTTATTTTATACTTATATATACATTATAATACTTGATATTATACTTGTATATAGTATGCTAGAATTTTACACATAAACAGTAAATCATTGAATGTAAGAAAATTAAGAGAGGGTGTTGATTTGGAGACCTATATGACAACCAGCAGGGTTGTAGAGTATCCAAAGTGGGTGAATACCTATAATTAATCACACCCTCAAACCCTCCTGACCACAATCCATATTATCAGGTATACTGTACCTAGCAGAGTACCTACCAAGTTATCAAAAAAATTTACAGAATTTATTTTTAGAGGGGTGGTATAAAAAAGAAAGAGATTGAAAGTACAAACATGGGTATTAATAACAAAAATGCTTTTCTATCTACACTCAATCACCTATTATAATAGCCTGACCAAGCAAAGAAGACCCTCTGGCAAGATGGGAAAATGACTCAAGCTCGGTCAATACTGGTTCAAAAATCATCAATTTGATCTCAAATTGTAGGAACCAATTTGAACTACTATAAAGACCACATTTATAATTTGTGAACCAATATTGACCAAGTTGGAGTCATTTCCTCATCTTGCCAGAGGGTCTCCTTTGCAGCCTACATACCGTACCTACAACCCCCACTGTGGCCACTGATGAGTCAGTGACATTATCTATAGTCAGTGATTTTAGTAACAAGTCTAAGATGTTATTAATTTATTACATTATAACTCAAAACTCAAATTAAGAAATATTGTTACTTGACCAACTTGGAAAATATAGATATAGCCTAACTTATCTTTCCTATAGATTAATGTCTATTCAGCCAAACCTATTTCTAATTTGAAACAATAAATTATGAAAGAATAGAAAAGCTGCTGCAATGCTGACAATCATAATAATTATTTAAGTTATCCCACGTAAACAGTTGCCAATTTTTATATGTAAGTAGCAATAATAGTCTCTGCAATGAAGTTTATAGGAATTTATTTATTTATGATTATATTGTTATTTAGTAGCTAATCACCATCACTTTCAATTTCTTTTCTATAGTTCTATATGTAAAAACTGGATTTTTTATAATGCTGTTCTTGATTATGGACACCCCACATAAATTCATATATTTAATTAAATTTATAGTTCTTAAAATGTATTAATTTGTTACTTTCATATTTGTGAAGAAGGAAATTAGTTTTTTGGAACAATTTAGAAAAATTATTAGTAGAATGAGTTGGAAAATTGTTTGATGTTCAGCCAGGCAGCAAATTAATAGCCAGTGTTAGTAGCCTCTAGCTCTCGTATGAAATAATTTTAAGTACTGTAGTACGATACTGAAAATAAAGAGACACTTTCCAAGAGACAGATTTTAGGATCTTTCATCCAATAATTGATTTCAATTCATACTCTACTTGCATAGACTATGCACATACTTTACATTTTATTACAATAGAAAGATAAGTCAAGAAAGTATCAAACTAAATGAGGTGAATATATTACATGATAATGATAAATAATAATATTATAATACAGCCACTCCTTGGTAAATTATTTATTAGGCCTACATGTTTATGATAATAGTTTGCCAAAATATAAAAATACTCAATGAAACAGAAAAATTTAGAGGGGGATATTGAAAATGAAATTACGCGGTACTAAAAAATTAGTAAATAGGTTTATTCAATCAATTACTGTAGTATAAAAATCCATCAAATCTTCCCCTAACATTTAAGCAAAATATATTTTTATATACTTCGAAATGTAGGTCTTGAAAAGTTCTACAACTTTTAAATGAGACATCTTTCAGTAGAACAAACCTGTACACTTTTATTTGGAAAATAATAGCATTTTCAGGCATTAATTTTAGGGGTTTCTCTCATTTTTACTTGTAAAGCTCTTGAACCACAGGAGCTAAAGTGAAATACTAATGACAGAAAATAAAGAGAATACGATTTTTTTAATAATGAGAAAAAATTTGGTTTCTTATCTTCCATGGTTTCTAAGATAAATTCAATATAAAAAATATTTGCAAATGGAAACTTTGTGGTGGGGATTCAAGAGGGGCAGGGGTGAAGACTTTTGGCAGAACACTAATTATTATCTAATAACACTAATTATTATTAGTGTTATTATTATTAGTTAAATATCTTAACACTAATTATTGTCTATTTTACAGTGACTATATAAGTCACAGTAGTCTATTTATGATAATCGATGGGGGAAAATTAGCCTCATATGTTTTGTTTCATCTAGAAAACACTCATTGACTGGACTATTAAAACCTACTAGGTAAAAGCACCAGTAGTGGCCATGTTAAAGGAATTTTTTATAGTTTATGCAGAATAGTAAGTCCATTCGATCATTTTATCTTATCTTAAACTCAATGAACATGTAGCCCGGATTCTTCTTGATTGACTGGTTACTTAAAATGGCTGATATATCAATTCCAAGAATAATTAGACATCTAGACATTCTAGGGACTGATTATAACACCAGAAATTGCAAAGTTTACAGACTTTTTTAGTCATAATACAACAATTTGTTTAATATATGCCTTCTTACTGAAATGGCTAAGGCCCATTCTACACGGGCGTAGGAAACGCGGGGATTACGTCGCGTCGAAAACGCGTGCTCTTCAGAAACCATTGTGTTAGATGGGCGCGCGTTTATCACGCCCGTGTAGACAAGCCCATTGAACATAATGTGTTCTGTCGAGCACGCGTTGCCGACATGAAGTTAACGCCGCGTTTCCTACGGAAAAAGGTGGTGGCCACTGCTTCAGCTTGTCTACACGAGCGAAATAAACGCGCGCCCATTTAACACAATGGTTTTCTGTCGATTATGCGTTTCCGACGCGACGTAAATGCCGCGTTTCCTACGCCTGTGTAGAATGGGCCCTAAGACAAAACTGAACTTACTGAAACTGAAATTCGTAGTAGTATTCGAGTGAAATCTGAAATGGCGACAATGAATTTCTCTCAGAAATCTCTGATGGTACTCTAATAGCTCCTACTTGAACTATTTAGCTGCTAAACAGTATGACCTAAGTCTCTAGCAGGTTGAAGGCATCAAATTCGTATTTTTAAGAAAAAACTAATCAAGTGGCCACTACTTAAGCAGTCGCCACTACTGGTGCTTTTCTCTTATATGTAGGTTTTCCTATATACGAAACAGACAGACGAACAGTCCGACGGTTGGCTGCACTTGAACAGCTGAAGCCAATCTCAGCTCTTGCTGTTTCAGCTCAAGGACAAGACAAGACCTATGATTGGTTACAGCTGTTCGCCTGTCGGGCCGTTTCTTATAAATGAATGAAAACGTACCTTTCTTTACCAATCACAAACACCACACTAAACTAAGCTGAGGTTAGTTGAAAACGAGAATGAGAAAAGCAGTTAATCATTTATTTTATTGTAATTAAAACGATTCTCTCTATTCGGTTAAGAAACCGTAAGTAATTCATCCTAGTAAATATAAGTTTAAACTAGCAGTATAGTTTTGTGTTATGATGGGAGCATTGTTTTCATTTCTCTCACGGCATCAATATTGAATTTTAGGCTCTGGAAACGTCAATTGGTGAGCATTTTGGTTCTAAATTGAATCTATAATATGCTTAATTAAGATGTCAATCACTTCGTTATGTTTTAATATTTGATTAGTGTGTACAATATGTAAGTTAATTTCATTTGAATTCCCTACACTACAACAATGTTAAAACTGGAAGACAACAGGTTAGAAAGTTGTTATTTTGCTGGCAACTATTAGGTTACATTTTGCATTCCTTATTAAAACAGACTTCATTAGTCTTATAAAATATATAAAGGCTGAATAATTTTTATGTTGTACACAAAACGTTGCTAAGTTAAATTCTACTCTCAATTATATGTTTTAGCTCAAATCCAAAGTTGAAAGTAGCTCATACTGATTTGTACCACGGTGCATTTTATTTTGTGCTATACAATCTCAGATTTTAAAATGATTGACTCACTATTGTGAGTAGTTGAAAGTAGAATTTCAATTTTGAACGTGGATCCAACTTATTTTTCCAACTCAACTAACAACCTTCAACCTTCTAAAGTAGAAAACTTACAAACTACAAAAAAACTACAAACTTATATTTGGTACCATCAAAATAACAGTTTGAGAGCGGTTTCATTTATGCCCACTGAAACCAGTAAAACTACATCTCGTTGATTTTATTGTTTTCGATTTAAAATGCGTACCGTATTTTAAATGGTTGAAAAACCGGTGGTTCAAGAAAACTTTTGGAAATTGTTAATATGATTGTGAATGAGGAAAAATGCATTGGCTCACTAACAGATTATTGAAGTTTTTACAGCACTCAAAACATGTCTGGATCAAGTGGTGATCCTGGGCCCATACCGAAAAGATGGCTGCACTGTCCCCGGAAAGCTGTAAAGCTCATGGGCGATAAATTTCTCGCATTTAAAACGCCGCTTGCTGACAAATTTAACAGTAAAGTGCCCGAAGGATGCCGATTCTCGCCTCGAATGCTGCTTTCTTCTATGAATAGTTACAAAGTAAGTTGTATTCGAAAAACAAATACTAGTCTTTTTTTCTGTCGCGGCTTTTGTAAAGGTTAGTACGAGAGGCCAGATGAGCAGTGAACAATCTTATATTTTTGCACTTGGGTTTCACCATAGAGAGAAAATAGTCACTCCAATTATCTTTCCCCTATGCTCTCACTCCTAAATGGAATGGAAGAAACGTTATCAACATGTTTAGTAGTAAAAATCTACCCCTTGCGAACTCTTAAGTATTTCAACAGGCTGCCACTTTGTGTTCGTGAGTTGGAGTATGGAAAGTTTGCTAGGCTTCTGCATGATAAACTTCTCAGCTACCCTCTCTATTCACTCAGAGAAGATGAAATTGATGGCCTCATGAGGGAGTTCGAGGATGTTCTGTAGTTTCGTGGATTAGAAGTGCTGGTCAGTTGCAGAGCCACGTGAAACTAGCTATCTGCGGCCATCTAAAAGTTACCAATAATATTGTTTTATGTGTATTTTAGACATTGACGAGATCTGTCTGGCAACTGCCGGTCAAGGATTGAAGATACTAGATTACCAAATTTTACTGTTAGTCTGGCCTTAGTCTAAGATGTGTTTTTCAATTTACTCTCTAGTTTATAGGTTTACATTCAAATTCTAACTTTATTGTGGTTTTTATTTATTCAAAAACAAAAACTTGCTTGAACAAAGCAGAAGTTCAGCTAAAATTCAAGAAACTAATTAGAGTACCTGCAAGGAAAATACTGTGCACTGGGGATAAAATTTATGAATGATATTTGAAACATGTATAATGAAGCCTTCAAATTGAAAGATTTTGTATCTATGGCTATTAAACTTATCTTGTAGCAAGACCTTCCTATTTGATTTTTTACATTTTGATTCTGATACATGAATAAATTATAATTTTTATAATTTTAAATGTATTAGGCCTATCTTGTTCTTGTATCTGAATTGCATCCTGGATCCAGCACGTGGATTTTCACTCTCAACTTGCATAGCCTATTTGTGGATTTCAGGGTAATCTCCCATTATCATCCTTACTGCTGTATCAATGAAATTTATTAATATTGTCGATTGTTTCATTCAGGTTAGAATTGGAATGTGGATAGATCTGACCAATACGGACAGATTCTACGATAAAGATGAAGTCAGAGACGCTTACGGAGAGGATTCAATCAAATACATAAAACTGCAGTGTCGTGGCCATGGAGAAACGCCCAATATCGAACAAACAAACCTATTCATAAATATTTGTCGTAAATTTATCAGCAGTCGTCCGTTGGAGATGATTGGTGAGTTTATTGATAGATTTTTTTAAAATTATTTATCGACCTATATTTTTGAAACTAGAGCACTGTAGTCTTATCATAGAATTCAGGAAAGAAATAGTACATTCTCAGCCTAGTTTTTCTTACCTGTTTATAATATAATAATATTATTATTATTACAATTTGTGTAATGATATCAATGAATAAATGAAATGAAATTCATTTATTCATTTCACAGAAAAAAGTAAACTTGTAAACAGAAATTCGTTCAATAGTAGGTTGCAACTGTTCCATCTTAAATTTTTCAATATTTGAGTACAAAATGTTTAATTGGTACAGGAATAGTGGTTGATTCATATCATTTTCAGATGTCAAGGTCTTAATAGCTTGGTATTTACATGGGAGCAGTTCAGACAAAGATTTCTGATCTCTATCAAGTTGCAAAGAATGACCATTTTTTCCTGTAGCCTGCTGCTCCCTTAAAAATACTGAGCTTTCAAGATTGTAACATCTTGAAATTCTGTATGATTAAACGAGTACTTCTGTACCAATAAAACTGTTAAAAAAGAAACGTTGCATTTTAGATGATTATTTTGAAAACGTACAACTCCCGTGAATACGTTTCAATACGTACAATACGTTTTATTGATGATTCAATACTCTCTTCCAATACTCTCTGTAGTTTTTATCGTATCATTAATCCAAATTTGATTACTTTTGTATCTTCTTGTAGGACACACTGATTGAAAAGAAAGCGACAGCTATTATTCTTTATTCTTTCTTTACAATTGCGACTTGGTTTCCAAGTATTTTAAGCAAAGGATGAATGATGATGATGAAGGTTCAAGATGTAGGTTATAATATGTCTATCCACAATGTCCACTTTCACTTGATATTATAATTTCTCACTTCCAAAAATATTTTATCACAAACAATTTTGAATTTCGATGAAAGTCCACTTTTGAGTTCAGAAATGAACAAGATAAACCATAGGATTTCAATATTATGGATTCACTTGAAAATTTTTCAAGTTACCTGTATTATTATTATCACATTCCAGTATTCCATTATTATATATTATTGTCTCATTCCACTATGGGGTAATTTCACGACTAGTGTTGAAAAATGTGTTAATTCATGTTTTCTTTTGCAGGTGTACATTGCACCCATGGCTTCAACAGGACAGGCTTTCTGCTCGTTGCATTCATGATTGAAGAGTACAACACTAGCGTCGAAGCTGCTTTACGCCAATTTGCTGACTGTCGGTTAGTGTTTATAATCAATACAAAATAATTCATTATAAATGAATAATTCAATTTCTCGGTTGTTATCGGTTGCTACACCATTATCAATCTATAGGAAACTAAAACTTGGGAGGAAAGATCAGCTGTACTCATACTAACGGTAAAGCATCGCTATTGGTAGTTGCTTGAACCAATCACAGGGAACGTAGTCAGTATTTAAATACTGCTGCTCTTTACTTCAAGTTTTAGTTTACCAGAGATTGATAATGCAACCGTGTAGCAACCGAAACCCGTATCTCGATGTTTAATAAAAATGTGGTTTGACAAAATCTTATCTTTTCATTTGATAAATAATTGGACTATGTCATACATAGCCTATACAGGGTGTTTCAGGAGGAATGTGCAATACTTCTCAGGCTGATTCCTTACACCAAGTAGACAAAAAAGTTCCATGGGACCAACCCCCAAAAACGCTTTGTTACCGAGATGACAATGGCGGAAAATTGAGATTTTTCAAAATATATTAATTTTTCTAATTTTTTAGAGGCTTTAGTGAGGTTCCAAAATAATCAATTCCTATGTAAAATTAGCTAAGGAATTCAATGAAACCAGATCCAAGTTTGTAACTTTAACGGTTATTGAGATAATTTTTCAACAATAAGGGTTATAACTGGCCAAGGAATCATAAAATTGTATTTTTCATTAATGGAAGTTGAAGAGAGTCGGATCCTAAAGAAAAAGTTAAATAGCGGCGATTGTGTAAATCTTACCCAAATCTCAGAAATGGCGATCAAAAATCACAAAATTGACAAAACATAGGACAAGTGATGAATTTGTGTTTAGTAGCGATTTTGCGATTTTTGATCGCTATTTCTGAGATTTGGGTAAGATTTACACAATCGCCGCCACTTAACTTTTTCTTCAGAATCCGACTCTCTTCAACTTCCATTAATAAAAAATACAATTTTATGATTCATTGGCCAGTTATAACCCTTATTGTTGAAAAATGGCGTTTTTAGCCTATTTTTTCAATTATCTCAATAACCGTTAAAGTTACAAACTTGGATCTGGTTTCATTGAATTCCTCAGCTAATTTTACATAGGAATTGATTATTTTGGAACCTCACTAAAGCCTCTAAAAAATTAGAAAAATTAATATTTTTTGAAAAATCTCAATTTTCCGCCATTGTTATCTCGGTAACAAAGCGTTTTTGGGGGTTGGTCCCATGGAACTTTTTTTGTCTACTTGGTGTCAGCCTGAGAATCAGCCTGAGAAGTATTGCACATTTCTCCTGAAACACGCTGTATATCAATATTATATCATATTGATTTTAGGTCTAGAGTCTAGATTATGTTTTTACTACGTTGATGAAAGTTCATACATTATATATATTTTCTTTTCGTTTCAGCCCACCAGGCATCTACAAACAAGACTACCTGAACGAGTTATTCGCGCGTTATGGCGATGTTGAGGACACTCCAGCCGCCCCCACTCTACCCAACTGGTGCTATGGTAATAATATAGCAGAAGCTAAGGAAATTGACGGTCACCCAATGTCTGTTATTGAGGCTCAGCTCTGTTATAACAGTCTGAAAGCGATCCACTTGTGTGAAATAGTTCAGCTGAAGTCGCTTTTGACTTGATGGGCTCTAGCGGACTGCTTCCGACTGTCCTGACAGAGCTAAGCATTGGTAACGGTGATTTGACAACCGCCAGTTTTGTTGGGTGCCGATATACTTTTTGTTCGAATATTCTTTCTTATATCTAATGCCACACATGAAACTGAAACTAATGATAATTGAAAAACGTTTTGCTCGTAGCATTGAAAAATGATCATGTGCTTGCAAAATTGCTTATAATATTGGTATGAATTTATGATATTTTCAGAGGATGAAGACCAGGATGACGATGGTGGACACGTACACAAGAATTCGCATCGTCATCACCATCATCATCATTCAAAGTCGCAAAACAACGACAGAAACAGTGGGTGAGTGAATATTAATCACTTAATTATTCTGACACAGATATTTTAAAATAGATTTATTTCATAGATGTATATTGAAAACGATATGACTACATTTTAGATTCTACATAAGAAATAACGAATTTACGTTCAGAATATTCATCAAAATTTGGTATAAAGACGTTTTGGACGTTAGTTTGTGTTTTCAGCCAATAAGTTTTATTATTTTCTGTAAATGGATAAATAAATAAATAAATATTGGAAGGAATGTCAGGTTTACTTGAGATGCGTAGCAATAATAATGCAGTACAGCAAGGATTGAACTGGAAATAGGAGGAATGCTGTGTGTTCTATCATTCAATTGGGTAGAAATGTTGTTGACGATTCCAAATCCATGATCATTCTATTATTAAAGAGGGTGCTATATTATACATAGATGAATGAGACAACATGACTGTCAGGTTGACATGAGAAGCAAGATGTATTATAGCAACGATTGAACTGTTCAAATTGTATTCTTGTTTCAAATATAAAAGTTGTTCGCAGTTTTTTGAATGTTTGTTCCATTTTTTCTCTTCAAAGTTGAAAGTTGGTAATCCTTGTTCGAGAGCTGTAGTTTATTTTGATTCATTGTATCAGAGTTGAAAATTTGATGTTTTCGTTTTAGAGTTGAACGGGTTTTAAAAAATATATTTTTGTTTCAGGAGCAGTCATCACAACAACAGAGACGAAGGACCGCCGGCCAAGAGGCCGCGCAAAGATCATTTTGTTAAGAATCCGATTTTCATGTCAGGTGTGCCTGGTGTTCATCCCGTCAGAGACCAGAACAAAATGAAAGACATCCTTTCGCTCATCAAACGCATGTGCAATTTCGAAAGGTAAGCCTCTATTGGTGAAATAATTTTTAGAATCTAGATTGATGTTCTGGAACTCAATGATTAAATAAATCACAGTTTGAAATTGTCTATTCCACTTCTATTAATCATTTATAATTATTATAACAATATCCTTTTTTAATATTACTTTGCTCCTAGAGTTTGTCTCATCACGTCTATTAACATGGAAGTGGTTCAAATGTGATTCAAATCATGATACAAATAAATAATGTTATAATCGAGTTTCTGTATAGCTGACACCAATAAGGTAGGTGGTTTCGTCTGCTCCTTGTGCGCTCCAAAAGCTGATGTTGTAAATTTAGTTATGCTTGGATGATGCTTTTGAAATTTAAAGAAACAAAAGATGCCTAACATCAGTTCGAGTAGGTTACATGTTGACTTGTGAGGATCTTTGAATCATATATCCTTGAATCCGTCCCTTCAGAAACATAGTAGGTTACATTAGCTAGGAAATCTCCTAAATTTTTGGCGCCAGTTATGATAGATATAGATGGTTTAGACGATATTCAAATCATGATAACACATTTGATTGAATAGATGATAGAAGTTGAGAATGAAGTAACAATATAGAATAATTAATATTACTCTTCTCGCCTATAAACAAGTATGTTTGTGAGGAAGTCATAAATATTATGTAAAATTTCACTTTTCAGGCTTGGGTTTCCTGGAGGCCAACCCGTGTCCATGGATATTGATAACATGCATCTTCTAAAAATAAAACCTTATCGAGTGTCGTGGAAAGCTGATGGAACAAGGTAGAATTTCATCTTTTATGATAATATATTCAAATAAAATCCAATTCTAAATTTGAAGGATTTTTAAAACAATTGAATGAATATCTGAGTGCGAATATACGAGTGCTATAACATATTCTAAAGAACTGCAAATGATATTGAAAAAGAATAATTTATTAATAATTTAAAGGATAATTTATTGGGGAACGATACTATAGCAGGCTCCATTTTAGTTGGCGGATGATGAATATCATTTGAAAATACTCAGCTCTGTCAGAACAGTCTGAAAGCGGTCTGTTACTCCCTCTTGCCTCGATACGCTCGTGCAGACCACTTGCCTATTGACCTGACAGAGCTGAGCATTATTAAGAGTCATTTGTCATCATCCGACTTGGCTGGAGTCTGCTATGTAGGCCTAAACACTAAACAAGAGTGAGTTGAAATATATTTGTTTTACATTTTTTGTAGATCAGAATATTCTTCTTCTTCTTTTCCTAACCCCTGCCTCTCAGCGTCGGGTGAAAGATCAGAATATTGCCAGTCTAAATTAGTGTTAAAAATATTAATTAGTGAAAAATATTTGTCGAAGTCTGAAATTAATCTCATCGTCACCACCCTTGTTATAAGTGAGGTTTGGCTTCCAACTGTAATATTGATTACTTTTCTTTGGAATATTGTTATCCATATGACATGTGTTTGCAGGTACATGATGCTTATATCGAGAGAAACCGAAGTGTATTTTGTAGATCGAGATAATAGTATATTCCAGGTGGACGGATTGAAATTTCTCATGAGAAATTCTCAAAGGCATCTCACCAATACACTCTTGGATGGCGTGAGTAGACAGATAATTCTCTTCATTTTGAAATTATTGGTTTGTTGATTGTGATGAGACAAAATTTTATAAACTTACAATAAACTGTTTCATTTTGAATTAAAAGACTTCAATTCTTTTAATTCAAAATGAAACAGTTTATTGTAAGTTTATAAAATTTTGTCTCAAATTTTGAGACCATCCATAAATTTACTTGACATCCTTTCAAAATAATACTATAAATTTAGACTAATTGCACACAGTAGCGCAGGTTGGAAAATTGAAGAAACAATAATTAAATTGAAACTAGAATTGTTTGTCAGATGAATATTCTTGTATTATTTAATGTTCGTAATTTTCATAGTTCTCTGTTTTTATTAAAATTGTTAGCTTCATTTCAAGTGCTGAATGGATCGTTCAAGTGTAAGCTTCATTCAAGTGCTAACTTTGAATGGATAAATTGTTATGTTCGAGATTAATAATGTTTAAAACATTTCCTTACACAATTACTTCAATCATTACAGTATCTCAGCACTTAGTTTTTTTAGCTTGTTGGAGGAGTGATAAAACGCCGGTCTGATAACCAGTTGGACTCTGGTTCGAGTCTCAACTGGGCAAAATTCTTTGAACACAGCACAATCACATAAATACTGTCTTTCGGAGGAGACGATAAGCCGTCGGCCCCGACTACCTAAAAAAGTAGTCGTCATCTATCTCCCACGCACAAGCCTATGTGCTCATGCGGGCTTCACCCTCACAAAATCCAAACCAAACTTCAATCATTACAGGTGTAAAGATTTGTAGTGTAGGTATACTAAATTAGTTTTTTCTTATAATTTTTGTATTACTTTGCTTCAATCGATATTTTATTATTTTTTGTAACCGATTATTCAAATCACTAATTTTTTTTAGGAAATGGTTATTGAGAAGGTGCAAGGCACAACGTTTCCTCGTTATCTAATCTATGACGTCATCCAGTTCAATGGTAATGACGTATCACAAAAGTCCTTCTTCCCTGACCGACTCGGTATCATTGACGTGAGTAATCATTGACAAATAAAATTATTTTTCATCTAATTGTTGAGAAAATCTCACATTTTTTAATATTTTTGTACATCATGACAATGAGGAAATTAACAAATTCTTTCAATCTTTATTTATGATCATCATCTGATTATGGCAGAATTTCCGCATGAAAATTATGACAAGTGCCCAGAAATTTACTAAAAAAGGAAGGAAGTTTGACCTTGGAAAGCTACGAGAGGACAGAAATAGAGAAGAGTTTTGACTGCAACTTCAAAATCGCTTTGATGCCCTACAGATGACACCCAATGTGGATGTAGTATGGGGAGAGATACAAGAAATTTTCACCAAAACAAGCAAAGAAATTCTGGGTTTCAAGGATTCACAAAAAAAGCAATGGATGTCAGAGGATACTTGGAAGGAGATTGCAAGGCGAAAAGAACTGAAAGCAAAGATAAACCAAAGCAAAACAAGGCAGCAGAAATCTCAGGCACAGAAAGAGTACTCTATATCAATGAGAAATGTGAAGAGAAAAGCTAGGAGGGATCAGAGAGATTGGATAAATAAGCAAGCACAGAGAGCAGAAGATGCAGCCAGAAAAGGAGATCTGAAAGAGCTATATAGCACCACCAGACTGCTAGGAAAGAGTGGCTTTCGCAAGAAGAGACCCATCAAAGACAAGCAAGGCATGTTACTTTCATCCCAAGAGGAACAGATAAAAAGATGGGAGGAACACTTTCAGGAAGTATTAAATAGAGGATGTAATACAGGTGAAGGACAGGGTTTTGTTCAAAATGAAAATGTAGCTCCTGATATAAATATAAATGTAGAACCTCCGACAAGAGATCAGATCATTGAAGCAATTAAGGCATTGAAAGCTGGAAAAGCGGCCGGCATTGACAACCTTCCACCAGAAGTGTTCAAACTAGACCCAGAGCTGACAGCGGAAATTTTGGAACCCCTTTTGAGGATGATCTGGGTGAAGGAAGAAATACCTGAGCAGTGGAAAAAAGGCCTCATAGTGAAAATTCCAAAAAAAGGGGACACCACAAAATGCGACAACTGGAGAGGCATTACCCTTCTATCTATTGTGAGCAAGGTGCTGGCCAGAATAATCCTTGGTAGAATAAAACCTTCTATTGAACTGCAATTGAGAAAAGAACAGGCTGGATTCAGAGAAAACAGAAGCTGCATTGATCTCATCAACACCCTGAGAATCATCATTGAGCAGAGTGCAGAATGGCAGAGCCCCCTATATTTGACTTTTATTGACTTTGAGAAGGCCTTTGATTCCATTGAAAGAGAATGCATGTGGAGGATTTTGGAAATATATGGCATACCGCCAAAGATCTTGAACCTAATTAAGAGCCTGTATGATGGTTATAAATGTCAAATAATTCATGATGGGGTGCTATCAAACCCAATTGACGTAACATCTGGTGTAAAGCAGGGCTGCATTCTGTCACCTATCCTCTTTGTTACTGTGCTTGACAGGGTCATGAAAACGTCACTGAACAGAAGAAGAAGAGGTATTCAGTGGGGGATACAAAACAGACTTGAAGACTTGGATTTTGCAGATGACCTCTGTCTTCTGGCGCAAAGACACAGTGATATGAGAGAGAAGCTACTGGCATTGAATGATGCTGCAAAAAAAGTAGGCCTGAAGATAAATGAGGCAAAAACAAAAGAGATGGTACTCAATGTTCATGAAAGGGAAAGTTTTGAAATAAACGGAGGGAGAATAGAGAGGGTGGACTCATTTGTCTATTTGGGTAGCATGGTAAATCCTAAAGGTGGTGCCGAGGATGATGTCAAAACTTGCATCAGAAAAGCAAATGGGGTATTTTCACAGCTGTATGTAGTCTGGAGGAACAATAAAATATCAAAACAGACAAAGCTACGAATCTTCAACTCAAATGTTAAGTCTGTCCTATATGGTTGCGAGACATGGAAGGTAACAGCTGAAATTAGTAAAAGACTCCAAGTTTTCATCAATCGGTGCCTGCGAAAGATTGAGCGTGTGTGGTGGCCAAATGTTATTTCAAATGAAGAGCTCTGGCACAATACAGGACAGATGCCCATAGACATTGAGATCAGGAAGAGGAAATGGAGGTGGATAGGTCATACCCTAAGAAAAAGAGATGGAGCAATTGAAAAGGATGCCTTACAGTGGAATCCTCAAGGGAGAAGAAAAAGAGGAAGGCCGAGGATTTCATGGAGGCGAACAATAGAAAGTGAGCTTGGCAAGGTGAAGAAGACATGGCAAGAGGTGAGAAGAATGGCGGAGGATAGAGAGAGATGGCGGCTATTCGTGGATGCCCTATGCTCCAACTGGAGTTACAGGAATTAAGTCAAGTTATTTATGATGAAAATTTGTTTTGATTTCATCTCAAATAAACCATTTACCTCCTCTGTGGTGGAACTTAGGAACGATGTCATGAGAGAATGGAAGAAACTTGATCTGAATTTCAATTTATAAACTGTCCAAGCAAAGTAGACATTCTGGCACGATGGGAAAATGACTTCAGCTCGGTCAATATTGGTTCAAAAAATTATACATCTGGTCTCAAATTGTAGACAACATTCTGTTCTACAATTTGAGACTAAATTTATAATTTTTGAACCAATATTGACCGAGCTGGAGTCATTTTCCCATCTTTCCGGAATGTCTCTTTGGCTTGGACAGACTGATTTTCCTTTTTCAGGGTGTCTAGCAGTCGGGAAAATCGGGAATTAGTCTGGAAATGAAATTAGGTCGGGAAAAGTCGGGAATTATCCTGGAATTTGAAGTCAAGTCGGGAAAATTCATAGATTATAAGGTTTTTCATTTTTCCATATTAGTTGAGTTATTTTCATATTGGACCTGAACTAGTGTTTGGTATCAAACATCGATATTTTGCAAATCAACGTTCCATGCATGTGTTTTCTAGAGAATAAAATTTGGAAGAGATTGAGACCAATTACAACTCTGTATTGTATCGTCAACCGTTCCCAAGTTACATTTTTTTAAAAACTCCATAATTTTCTGACAGATATTATTCCGTTACTTTAAAAGTTTGTAACTTCGAATTGGAAACACTTGCATCCGTATTTCAAAATCCCAAAATCCCTCTCGGCGAAATTAATTCCTCTTTAATTTGATACTATACTTAGGACAATAATTTTTGTAGCCTATAGAACAAGTTGGCCTTGTTGAACACAAGTTGAACAAGTTGTAGAACAAGTAATCGTCCTTTTTCTTTGGATGTTGAGGTTCGAGTCTAATTGCACCGTACTACATATAAACATAAAATATGTTAATAGTATGTTTTTATGTATATATTAAAATATATCCTAATTTAAGAATTAAGACATAGTGGGAGATTTTTAGACATAAAATCATATATAACAAGTTGCAACGTTTAAAAACGCATAGAGAAACTCCAACTTTGTCTTGAAAAAAAGTCGGGAAAAAGTCCTGAATTTCATTCATGCAAATTGCTAGACACCCTGTTTTTGCTTGGATAGATTGAAATTATCTGTGTGATTGCAGAAAGACATAATACTGCCCAGGACGGATGCGATGCGGAAGGGCATAATCGACAGGAGTCTGGAGCCGTTCAGTGTGCGCCTCAAACAGTTCTACCCAGTAAGTGCCGCTGCCAGCCTTTTAGGTGAGAAGTTCGCCAGGCAGTTGTCGCACGAGCCCGATGGACTCATTTTTCAGCCTTCCAAAGAGGTCAGTCAATTCAGAGATTATTCGGTTCTCGGTTATGGGAAAGCTGATACTCGTGCGCGCAAAGCTGAGAATTTGTAATTTTTAAAAATCAGAATCTCGTTTATTTCACAATTAAAGCCTGCTGTACACGGGGTAAGTAGTGTCGAACAGCTGTAGCCAATCACAGCTCTTCTTGTTCAACTCATGAACAAGACAAAGGCTGTGATTGACTACAGCTGCTCGACTGGCCGTCACTACTTATAAATCGACAGAATTAGCATGGCCTGTGAGATGCATTGATTTCCATTGATCTCATAAACCATGCTAATTCTGTCGAGTTTTACCACGTGTACAGCAAACCTTATACATGAAAAATTAATATGTTATTCATAGTCTGGTCGAACAAAGAAGACATTCCGACTAGATGAGAAAATTACTCCAGTTCGGTCAATATTGGTTGAAAAAATTTTTCCCATCTTGCTAGAATGTCTTCTTTGCTGGACCAGATTATACTAATGATGGCTACCAATGAATCAAAATAATGCTAAATTTTATTTCTTAATTTTTCTCGTATTCCGAAATATTCATCCAAAATATTTCTTAAATTTTTGAAAACAAGCATATTATATACTAGATTACTCCATTAATTACCACTCCTCTTGAAGTAGTAATTTTAAGTAAAAAAAAAATCAATAATTACTTCAATTTCGACACATTAATGATCTGCTTCTAGAAGAATGGTTCGAGGGGTTTAGAGGGTACCTAAGAGCTTTAATTTTAAACTTATCAGAATTATGGAACGAATTCACACAGTTTCTGCCTCTGCTATTGCAAGCCCGTAGAGCATCGGGATTCTCACAAGACTAGTTTATCAATGATATTTAAGCACTCAATTTTGAAGTACTCAACGAATATGAAACAGGCAACCAGCTGGTAAGCCTAAGCCCTTCATGAGATGTTGAGCCATTGACATGTAAATGCATTCTGAATATTCACTTGAGTCAGTTTCAAGTTGTTCCAGTATGAATGAGTTATCGATAGTTCTAACTAACTCATAATTTCTATTAATTTTGCAGCCGTACATTGCTGGCAAATGTACAAGTGTGTTAAAATGGAAGCCAGCCAGTCACAATTCGGTCGATTTCAAATTGCAATTGAAAAAAGAAGAGGGAATAGGGTAAGTATTCATATTTCATAGGTGCATAATGTTGCTTTAATTATAATTGTCCGTCCAAGCAAAGAAGGCATTCTGGAAAGATGGAAAATGACTCCAGATCGGACAATATTGGTACAAACTATTATAAATTTGGTCTCAAATTGTATTAAACATTCTTCTCTACGATTTGAGACCAATAATTTTTGAACCAATATTGACTGAGATGGAGACATTTTCACATTTTGCCAGAATGTCTTCTTTGGTTGGACGGACTATACTCTGTACTACTAAATTAAATTAGTTAAATTAACTACTTGGGTGATTGTTGTGATTAGTCAATTCATTTAATTTTTAGCATCCCCTGACCGCGTCTGGAAGTGGTGTATGGATATAAGTATTCTTGGATTTTTATCATTCAATGAGTACTTGGCATTTAGTACCAGCAAAATATAGTTAGATTTGATTTTTGATCTTGCTGAAAATCTCTTGAGGGGTGTATCCAGCGATCCGCGTTTCAATGTACTTTCAAGATGAGTTGCTACGTTATAAAGAATATCATACATGTATCTATTTCTTGATTTACCATCTTGAAAGTAAACGTAAACGCCTAATTGTTCTTATCGATTGTAATTTTTGTCCCATGTGTCACTTGCAAAGATTTTAATTTTGATTCATTCCTCGTGAATTGATCTTAGTATAGATATTAATTTAGATTACTTCCCCTTGAATGGATCTTAGTATAGCTGACACCGAAAAATTGGGCGGTTTCGTCTGTCTCTTACACTTAATGTAACGTACTAACACGTGACAAGTAGTTGTAGAGGTGATACTGTATCGTGGTAGTCAACCAAAACCGGTGTCTCGATTTTCTAATAAATCCATGGTTTGAAAATATCTTGTCTTGCCATTTAATATTCTACTGTATTAAAGTATCTATTAGTTCTTTTCATTTTAAAAATATCATCTAGGCGTAACTAAATTCTCTAATTGACAGTTTCAGCTGTTGGAGCGCACAAGGAGCAGACGAAACCGTCTTAATTTTTGGCGTCAGCTATACCAATGCACTAGCATAATATAATTCATTTATTTAGTTTATTAGTTTACTACATTACTCAAAATACATTAAAATACATTACTCAATGGATAAAACACAAATTGTCCAGAACGTCTTATTTCCATATTTTGTTGAATACTCCAAATTAAGGTTATGTTTACAATTATTCAACATATTAAGCAGCACAAGAAAATCGACTGAATAATGATGATGTGTACACAGGGAACGATTTGAAAAAAAAGATTAATTGTTGTGATATTTTGTTGCAGAATTTTGCAGAAAACAGTTGCGTTTCTGTATGTGAGCGGGCTGGACGTGCCGTTCTCACAGATGAAAATGACGTCGGACCTGAGAGAGCTCGACGGCAAAATCATCGAGTGCCGCTTCGATCAGAACATCAACAGCTGGGTGCTCATGCGCGAACGAACCGACAAGTCGTACGCCAACAGTCGCGAGACTGCTCTAGGTAATTTCTGTCTTATTTTATTAGTCATCAATCATCATCATCATCATCATCATCATTATTAATAGTTCACTATGTAGAGTACAACAGGTTTTCTCCTAAAGCTGTTCCTCTTCCAATTCATACAAACAGTCCAAAAGTAGTTATTTAGTTGTCGTTGAACGAGTTATTTCTGAATGTATGTTTGTACTAGCCGGCAGGCTCGCTTCGCTCGCCTTCTCCGCCTAGTCAGGGGGCTCCGCCCCCTGGACTCCCGACAGTATCAGCAGTGTCAGTGAGTCAAACAGGCTCGCTTTGCTCGCCTGCATAACCTCTGTCAGTGTAAGCTGAGACAAACAGGTTCGCTTCGCTCGCCTGCAAATTCGGTTCAGAAGGGATTCAAAATTCATTGAACAGAGCATTTCTAGACCTAATCTGGACCTGTTTACCAAATTTCAACATTTTCTACCAATTTATTCTCGAAAAACTCCGAAAAATAGTAAAACGCTAATATTGAGCGTAACCTTGGGAAGTATATCGGACATAGTTTGAAACTTGATTCAATATCTTCCAAATTAGTTCATCTATAATGTCCCTGAACCATTGAATTTACAGTAAGAATTGGTCGTATGAAGGCGGAAGACATGCAGCCCGCAATACATGAATACATCTACAATTTTGAAAAACCTGATTACTGGCGTAATCTTGACCGGAATTCAAAAATATCTTAATACAACATTTCTAGACCTTATCTGAACCTGCCTACCAAATATCAAAATTTTCTACCGATTGTTTCTCGAAAAAATTAGGAAAACGCCGAAAAACTATAGAAAAACTTGAATATTTGGCGTATCCTTGAGAAGTTTTTAAAATCCGTTCTTAGCGCGCGTCTAATAGTCCAAATGAACATGCCTGCCAAATTTAAACCCATTTGGTTCTGTGGATTTTTAGTTCTGGTGATGAATGAATCAGTCAGTGAATCAGTCAGTCAGTCAGTGCCATTTCGCTTTTATAGATATAGATAGATAATCACGGATCTAGAGAACAGCGAAAAAATAACATCTGAAACGATTGCTTGCTGTTTTGTCTCCTCTAAATCCTGATTTCTGAGGTTAGGGTTAGTTTTGGACAAAAATTTCACTGAATGTTTCTGCACCAGAATATTAAATTTTGTACAATATAACATAATTAAAAATAACGTTGAACAATAAGTTATCCTATTTATATTTATTTCAAGTTAGATATAACTATTGGCTCTGAAACTTGTTTTATCATTATAATTCAACTCGAAAAATACATAAAGTAAGTTTGAATGCTCTCAAAAAATTTTAATTGAGAAATAGAAACAGTTTGTTTCCAATACGGCGGTGATCCATGAGCATTGCAAATGTCTCGTATCAACGAGCTTCCTTCCTGTATCAACTTTGGTACAACTATGTATCAACTTTGTATCAACTATACTACTACTGTATAGAAGATCCGCCATTTAAAGAGGCTTTTACCCTTGACTTCAATACATACAATCAAACATCAAATTGAAATTGAATTGAAGTAGAAAATTTTTTATTTAGAAGGCTTTAGAACAAAACCATCATCTCAAATTAATTTCAAATGAATAAAATATTTGGATGTGTTCCAGCTGTGATAAAATCTATTAGGACGCCGGTGACAAAAGACCTACTGTTGTCGTTCATCGAGACTCAGCGCTTCCGCGACGAGGACAGCGAAATGATGCCGCCTCCGCCGCCCCATCCCCACCACGCCGCCCCCGGAGGCGGACACCATCACAGAAGATAGCAGAGTGCCGCCCCGTGCCCCTCGCCAAGGGCGGACATGTAAAGGGGGCCGGCTACCGATGATAGTGTAAGGGAGGTGTACTGAAAGACATTGACGGATATAGTTTACTTTATCGATTTTGATTTGTGTGACATGTAAGGGAGGTGCACAAAAGATTGATGAATAAAGTTCGCTTGAAGGGAAAAGAGCTTTTATAAAGATGGGGACTGTTCTATTGTAACTATTCTATAGAGTGGCCATTTTCAGCGAGTTGGAGTGACCTCAGACTGGTCGAGTAAGGAAGACATTCTGGCAAAATGACTCTAGCTCGGTCAATATTAGTTCAAAAACTATAAATTTAAAATGCTTTCTACAAATTTGATACGAAATTTATTGAGGGAATAGGGTAAGTATTAATATTTCATAAATGCATGATGTTACTTAAATTATAGTCCGTCCAAGAAAAGAAGACATTCTGGGAAGATGGGAAATGACTCCAGATCGGACAATATTGGTCCAAACTATTATAAATTTGGTCTCAAATTGAATTAAACATTCTTCTCTGCAATTTGAGACCATATATTCATAATTTTTGAACCGATATTGACCGAGCTGGAGTCATTTCCCCATCTTGCTAGAATGTCTTCTTTGCTTGGATAGACTATACCTACCCACCTCACTCGCTCCGTTATGACCACTCTATGCGTTCAATAGAACTGTTGCCATTTTGGCGAAAGCTTTTCTCCCAGCAACGGGAATATAGTTGTTTTTACATTTTTGTTGTAAGGTAGTATATTTGAAAGAGAATAAAATATACTCACTTTTTTATCCCACTGACGTGGCGAAGTTTGAACGTTATCGTGATTTTATTTAAATTGTATTCTGTGAGTTATTCATATAAATTTTAGCAAATATAAATCGATAGGTCTCCGTTCATTCACGCATAAACTACATTCTGAAGAGTGATTAAGCGTAAAATTCAAGTAATATAGTCTGTCCAAGCAAAGAAGACCCTCTGGCAAGATGGGAATATGACTCAAGCTCGGTCAATATTGGTTCAAAAATTATCAATTGGATCTCAAACTGTAGGAAACAATTTGATCTACTATTAGGACTTCATTTATAATTTTTGAAAAAATATTGACCAAGCTGGAGTCATTTTCCAATCTTGCCAGAGGGTCTTCTTTGCTTGGACAGACTATACAAATGGAAACTATAGCGGACGCCAACGGAACTGGCAGTTGGCGAATGACTATTATTAATTCTCAGCTCTTTCAGGACAGTCGGCGAGCTGTCTTAAAGGGAATATCGTGTCGAGAGAGGCCTCAGCATAACTAATGCGCTTTCGTAGACCGTTTTCAGACTGTCCTGACCGAGCTGCGCAGTGATAAAAGAGATTTTTCAACCGCCACTTTTGTTGATGTCTACTTTAGTCGACTAGCGCTAGTCGATTGGTAGCATGTAAACAAAACATTAAGTTGACAAAGTTGAGTTGGGCCTAATTGTAGAAAATGTCTGAGAAAAATGACTAACATTGATGACTCTTCCTTGTATTTTCCAAGTTTAAATCGAATAAAATTTTATTATAGCTAAAAGTGAGATTGGTTATTTGAATTTTGACTTTGGAATTTCTGTGTATGGGATATGGGAAGGCTTTGAATGGTCTGATTGTTGATTGTTGTGAAACAGTGTTTTTGAAGTAATAATCAATGTTTTTGAATATGAATGGTCTTGAAATATTTAGATTTTAATATTAGAAAAATTGTGAAAATTATATAATATGTAAATAATGAAAAAATGTCTAAATACCATATGTACAAAAGTGGGAGATCCATGTCTGTTTCGACTTGGATACTCCATAGATTTTATCAAGCTTCAATTTATTTTTATCAATTTGAACAATGCCTTATTTATCATGTCATAATTTTCGATAATTGAATTGAATAAAGTAGAACTTGAACAATATGCCTCATTTATGTCATTTTATATTGATATATTTAATAAAAAGTTAGAATTTAAGTAGCGAAATTATTATTACAGTAGCCTACTTCAGAATATATCGGTTGATTTGTGAGTAAGCAGTTGAGTATTTCAGCTACATAAATAATACACTTGTAAATATAAAATATTTATTGTTGAAATTATAAATTGTATGGAATGAAAGGGATGTTGTGTCGTAGTTTAGAATTGTCTTTGAAGACACTTAGAATCTATGTAAATAAGTTATTTAAGAAGTACTGTTGGTAAATAATAGCTCAATACCAGTTTTAACTGAATAAATTTTAAATAATTCATGATATTATCAATCATTGATGTTTACACAGGTGTACACAATGCACATTGAATGTACAATGTACAGAATGTACACAGGTGTACAGGGCTTCTGTGAATCCATTTGTTTTTTTACAATTCTTTCAACTTCAAATCACAGTCTGATAGTGTACAACAAATATAAATAAGATGTGAATCTATTAATATGAAGAACAGTCGGATAAAACAGCAATAATATTTTTCGATAATTATAGCAACAATTGATCAAGAGTTGTAGAAAAATTAAATTTCTTTCATATTTGGTCACATATTATGCAGTTCAAATAGGGCTTTCAACTACCTTTCGTTAGATACTTCACTATTGAAGTAATCTCATCAATATAAAAAATTATTTATTCATTCTATTTTCGGGGTAGCTGGTTAGTCAATCAATATGCAGCCTTCATTTCCTTTGGAAATGAACTATATTTTCCAAATACCAAGTTCACGAAGAAAATCAATAAAAAAATGTATTGTGATTAAATCATTAGCGTTGTAATACTGGTAGTATTTTAAGATTATTTATTGTTTTTATTGTTACAGTATACCTTTTTATTTATGAAACAAGTTTCAAACTATTGACATTAGAAATCATGTCTTAGGTAATTGAATGATTCATCACTTCAATAACTTAGTCAAGATTCACTTATTCACTTTGTAAGTTAATACGTTGTGTTCTTGAACAGAAATTAAATTATTTTTATTCCATAAAAATTTAAAATTTTATTTACCTTACTAATCAAGTCACTGGTACGGTGAGTTATTAATTATCTTATAATTTGGATGATGATAGTAATAAGACAGATGGAAGAATAAATTAAATTAAAAAATTAAATTAAAATACTATTTTAAGACAGTCTCAGCGTCACAGATATAGCTGCCGACACGAAATTAGGCGATTGGCGAATGATTTTTATCAATTTCAGCTCTATCAGGACAGTCGGCGAGCTGTATGCTAGAGTACATTGGAACCAGAGCGTCCTCAGCTATACTAATTCACTCTCGAAGACAGCTTCAGACTGTTCTGACAGAGCTATCTATCTAATGCCATTCAATTGGGTGGTAATATCTTTGAATATTCACATTAAATTATAACAGATTATTTAGAATTTTAGTTGATAATGTCTTAAAGTCAGTAACCAATGCTGTGGAGGCATTGAAACAAAATTTGGTTTAATTTGATTCAACAAATTTTCTAATGGTATTACTGTATTGCAATAATATGACGAGGAATGAGGAGTCGGACCATAGACATTGGAATTACACATGCGGTAAATAAAATATATTTATTTAAAAATGTAACAATGTAGGAGTCGGAAGTACAAGTGACCAAATACAGGTCGACAATCTGCCTGACATTCATTATGTGCACACCAGTTCGATTTCAAGTGCTTTTCAAACATTCTGTATATGTTTAAACAGTGGTATCAACCTAAAACGCACATAAATCGACCAAGATAGTACGGACAGTCATAGCGCAAGATTTACCTTACTAATCGTGTAATATGGTAATTTTTTCAACAAGTTTCATTGCTGACAATTACCTATTTTTGTGTTAAACTTTACTTTTCTCTTTCAAACTCCAACCATTGCTGTGTTCAATAACTTTGCCTTCTTTCTCCAACTTCTCAAAGTGTTTTCGTACAGCATAGAGCGCAGGTTTTTGTAGCCTCTCCGGATATCCCTGTAATTGAAATTGATTTTTATTTATCAGAGAAACATTTTTTTAAAAAGGATACCGTACAAATAAGATGTTTCCACATCTGTTAACTGTAGCTATAGGTAGGCTACTTCGCACCAATACTAATAGATTCTATAGATTTGATACAATACAATATATTGATCATTTTCAAGTATTTTTAAAATCTCAGTTTGCATTTATCAATTATTTGCTCATCAATTTTCTATTAGATAAACCCTAAAACAAGTGGTAAGAAATAAATAGTAACTCAAGTCTTAAGCTATAATGTTCATCAAGACTGTAACACCTTCAATACTGGAACAACTTGAAAATTGAAGAAAATTCATAGCTCAATTAAAAACTATTAGCATTGTTTTTACTTATTAATACTAATAGTTTTATATCGGATTTCGTAAATATTGATTCAATCAGAACAATCACGAAACAGCAATAAATAATTACAACAGTAAATATTTATCGCAACCACGTAATGTGAGTAATTCAACAATTGAATTCAATGTGAGTAATTAGTCTAAACAATTCAAACTCAAATTCATAATCAGCCTACCTTGTAAAGAACTTTGACAACATCCATTTCTGTCACAGTTCTGTTCTCTGATTTCAGAAAATTAATTATTTCATTTTCTCTCTCATTTCTATGTTTGATGTAGTATTCTATTACAGATGATGGTTCCTGAAACATATAATATTTGAAATGAGCTTGCAATTAAATAATAGAACAATAATTGATAGTTCAGGTACACACAGAATTACTTTTAAAATGCTTAAATTGCAAAAATGTTCAAAACAATATTGACTACCAACTAAGGGGAAATTCTATTCAACGTACTTCTTTCAATAGCAGGCTCCAATGAATTTGGCTGTCAGTGAATAACTATTAGTAATTTGGGTGGGCCGTTTTTGTAACTGATAACGCGCCGGTCTGGTAACCAAGAGGTTCCAGGTTCGATTCTTGACCGGGGAACAGATTTTTACCACAGCACAATCACATAGATGCGGCCACCCCGGCTCGTCAAGCCTCGCCCGGGAATCTATCCTCATACCGTAAACACTTATTTCTTAGCGTAATGTACTTTTCAATGAAGATTCAAGACCTCTCAATTTGATTACTTCATTTGATGCATGTATAATTTTGTGTATCTTTTCGAATAATTCACAATCTTGGAAGTAGAATGAGGCATGGACAACTAGCTTTCACATTTTGTTGAACCAATCATAACAATTTTCATCAAAGTTACCTCGATTAGCGGCCCATGGCCTGGATAAATACAAGATGGCTGTAGGTTTCTTATGGTTTGCAGCGATCTCATATACTCGTAGAGATCTTCGAACACGGTCGTTCCCTCACCCAGAATGCAGTCGCCACTGAACAGAGCGTTCTCCTCTTTCAAAGACAACACCACGTGATCGGTTGTATGGCCGGGAGTGTGAATAACGCTGTAAATAGATAAAAAAATTTGTAACTAATTTTTTGTAGAACATTTATGCTTTTAACTTGAATCGGAGCCTAAGGTGAGTAGAAAGAAGCCAATAATCGATGATTCACAAAATATATACAGCATAATTTCCTGGCAAAGTCATTGACAATTAATAGGTGTATTCAAGTCGAATCATGCTCAATGTGCTATTGAAATAGTCAATAGTTCTTTATTACACATTCTTCAAGAATAGTAACAGGTGTCAAGATATTTAAAATTATACAAAAAGCGCTTGTGAAAATTCCTCAATTTTATACAGTGGTTTATTCTTCAACATATCACAAAGTCTTTTCTTCAGTAAACCACCTTCCAGCACTCTCCACTCCCCGGGTAGACAATTAAGAAGTTTTCGCCCCATGTATGAAGGTTTCTCTTCAAATACATGTAATTGTCATGAAAATAGAAACATTTTTTTTGGTTCTACTTCAGCACATTTATATAATGGCAACGTGAATACCCCTTAGCGTCCACATCCACTGTCTGTACGGACTGTGACAGTTGAAAACTGATGGTGGATGGGAAAACGGCAGTCCAAAATAGCTGTAAACCAGCAGTCCGATCAGCTGTGAGCGATCGAACTGTCAGTTTAAACTAGTATAGGTGTTTTAGGGCCGGTTTCTCCAAATACGTTCAACTGAAATTTTAGTTTAAACTATCAGCTGTCAGTGTATGGTCACTTTTATTAACTTGTGTTTCAATTGAGCCAGTTGATGGTTTAATCCATAATTCAGATTAACTTCTTTGGAGAAACAAGCCCTTAATGTTCAAGTAATCTGCCAAGCAATCCAATGAAAAATGTATATGATTTTAATAAAACTCTTCTGTGGATATCACTCACAGCTCTGTGGAAGGGGCAGCTTGCAAGCCTCAATTTCGCCCACAAACTTTCGAAGATTGTAAAATAAAGTCATTTATAAATATTGGAACGCAGCGTGGTGCATAGACTATAATCGAGTATTTGGTCTATGTAGAGGTAGGTTTCCATTAATGTAAGCCGCGGTCACAAGATGCAATAGAAACACGTGATTGTATGGAGCAACGCAAATAAAAAAAAATCAGCTGACCAGTATGCGTTGCTCTATGCAACTTCTATGTTCTATTTCATAATGGGAACATGTCGCCCGTGCGACGTTTGTAGAAATGGAAACGATTAATGGAAGTGTGGTGTATTTGTCGCTCAGTGAGGGCGGTTGCTTGGTGATCGTTTAGTATCGATCGCTGTGGACTATTAAATACACATTGACGAGGTGAAACCTATGCGAAAGTGTCTCCATACCATTAAAAGTCATACGCAATTTTTTATTAGAACGAAATGATAAGCAGCGATGATACATGTCAGTATAGTTGATTACATTTTATAAAGACTAATCTGTATAACAACCGGCTCGGCATAATCAAAAGATGAATATTTGGGAAAAATGAGAAGTGCATCACTTACGATAAAGTGGCTCCTTCAACCTGGAAAACTTGTCCGTCTTCAAGAGATCTGAAATTCACTTTTTCTTCAGTCCCAGATCTTGGGAATTTCCAAACTTTGCATTCTGTGGAAAAAATAATATATTGGTTTGATGTCATTTCAATTGCTAAATACTTTAAATGAAATGAGAGAAATATTTAAAAAAATTGCCAATTGATTAAAAAAGTTATCTCTATTTTTGATATTCACAACCGAGGAGAGAGATTGATTTTTATTTATTATAGTGGGCTATCTGATCGAAATGATTTCATCAATCAATTTGCAAATTTCAAGGACAGAATTAATTCTGCTCCAGGTTCTGTTTATTCCTATCGTACAAATAGGCTACAGTCATTAGGAGTGAAAAGACTTTGCTGTTGCAATGTTTTAACAGACAAATCTTTCTTAGTAAATGAAATAGAACGGTCTAGAGAAAATTAATTTTGAACGTACAAAAATCTAGTTCTATACAATTATTTATGAATTTGTCAATTCGATAGAACTCCTTATTAAACTATCAGAAAATATACAAATCTATAAAGTCAAAGAGTAATAGGATTTGTTGTTGTTGTTGATCCATCTTTTCCACTAATAAACCAATTGAATAAAAATAAAAACTTTGTAGTGAAATTACTCAAAATACTAAATAATTGAGTAATTTCACTAGAATGTTTCTATGTTCTTTTAATTGAGCAATAGATTTTTTATAATTAGCCTACTATTATTGTTACATGTGAACTCAATTGATGTCCAAAAATATGGATCCTAATATTCTGTATGCCTCGCAGTTCATAATTTAGTTCATTTTAAATTTTAATACCACAGAACTCATAGATTTTATAGAATACAGGATGTATGATTACCTGGACTAATCTTCTCTACAACACTTGGCACAGCTCCAATATGATCATTGTGCCAATGTGTCACAATAATGTGTTCCAGTTGGACATTTTCATTGTTTAAAACTCCACTCAACGTATCTGTGTACTCTGGAATCTGCGGTTCACTTGTGTCGATGAGAATTCTCCTGAAATAAAAAAGCGTAATACGATTATGTACCAAAACTACCAAGCATCTAGCGGAAAAAGACTTTCAACTAAAAGTTACCACGATTAAATTAAAAGTAACAGAGTAAGAGTAAAAGTTCTTATATAACTTTTCAAGTATGAATAAACTGGCAGGCCACCACTGGTTGCTCGGTGAATTGGTTGCTGGGTGCTTGTGATGATAAGTCACAAACTCTATGTATTGCTTTAGGATGGGTGACCAGAATGTAACCAATCTGACGATTCCCCGGTCGCTGACTGCGGAGAAGACTTAAAAAGTAAGTGGAACCCTACCCTTACTGGCAGCTCTTCACAAAGAAAGCATATTTCTACACGAGTAGAGCTGTAACTCGAGTAATTCGCATTCATGAGAGACTCCTGAGGATCCTCTATGGGGCTAGAGAACTAGCTCTCTATATATTTTAAACTCTATTTGGAACAAGTGCTGATGTGAATAATCTTACCACCGAACGAATTCTATTGTTTTGATACTTGTATTTGTCCTCCTGACAGTCAGATGGCTGAGGAGTCTTTGTTCTTCTTTATTTAAACAAGAAGGGAATCATAGGTACGATACGCATTACCGAAGATTAAGTAAAACTCACAAATACTTTTCAAGGCTCTTCAACAAGAATCTACTAATGGCCAGGGACTAGCTCATATAGGCTATTTCAAAAGACAAAGAATAAATTGTTGGAGCCCTGTGTGTTTCCCTCTGGATATTGCGTTTTTTCTCAAGGTGATGCCCACAGAGTTCTAATCTAATGAAAGAGGACAAAGATTTCTTGAGATGTCAGGATCGACGGTTAAATCGTTAAATGTCTTCACTGTTAGACAAGAGTGGCGCAGCGGTTGTGTTTCAAATTCTGTGTCGTCAACTGGGATTGAACCCAGGATTCATTGACTATCAGACTAAAATTTCACCTCTTCTGGCTATTGACACTCAAATATCTTGCTTCTTAGTTGGGGCTTACATGACGTGTTCCTGGTGGTTTCCTCAACAAATTTTATAAATAAGGAGAGTTACTGAAATACTGTATCAAGTAATTATTGTATAAATATATAGATAACCTTTTTCCTGTGCCTACAATATATGAGTTTGTTCCTTGCAATGTCATAGGTCCAGGATTACATCCAAGCACGCGAATCACTCTTGAAGTTAATTTTGAAATTGCTGGTAGAACTGTTGTCATCTTTAATAGATGAAGAATAAGCACTCGTCGACTTGTGAAACGTAAAAACTTGCGTAAGGTAACTTTTTTACAAGTAGTAGAACAATCTCTTCAATATAATGTACTGATATGACATGCTTATCAGTTCTTTAAATACATTTTATAATACCAATTGAATTTATTAAAATTATGACCCATATAAATTATTGTAATCATAAAATAATAATCTTCCTATTTGTTATCTTATCAAAACATAATACAGGTTATGTTTATCGTTTATGGTTTTTGTCAATCACAGCTGTGACGATTATCGACTGTGATTCGAATATCGATAGAGTCGATAAACAGCTTCGAGCTTTTGAAAGCAATTTATTGCAATTCCAAACTTCAATGTAGTAAATAAAAAAAAATACATATGATGACTTCAGAATTGTACTTCTGTTGTGATTATTTGTGATTTTCACTTTTTAAAATTAAGCATGTAAATTGAAAACAATCATCTAATCAAGTCAGCTAGCCACTTGTCAGCAGCTGTTGAAGATTTTCATTTTCAAGGACAGCGACAGACGGGCAGAAGAAAACATGGCGAGTGCCCTTTCGTTGTGTCGTATTGGACATCTTCAAAAAGTTAATTTATGTAAGTATTATGTTGCATACTAGAAGCTCAAGTTTATTCTTCAATATTTAACTTATAAGATTTCTATAGACTGAAAGACAAAACATCGTTTTGTTGATTTGTGATTGTTAAATTAGTTTGACCTCTCAGCTCAGAGGATTGAGTTTGTAATGTTGTGATTTTTAGAAGAGTATATTTCAAGACAATTTTCCAATATTGTAATCCATTTTCACGGTTATTCAAGGCATATCAATTACATGCTTTAAATTGACAAAATTCGGTATTATTATTATTTGAAGTTAATATTATGTAACTACAGTATGCGTCATCTAACCTGTTCTCAATGCCACTTCTAAAGGCTAACTTAGATACTATCAAAAGTATCTATTTAAAAATATATTGTAATCATCTACATACAATTTACGTTTTTCTCATTCTATTTGAGCTTTCTTTGGTCTTTTTTCACAATTGATTGAATTACTGTAATGCTCCTAGGTGAATGAAATGTTTTCTGTAACTTTCATTTTAATTACATTTTATCATTTAAATTAGGCTACATAATATCATGGTAATATTTATACCGGCGTGATTCACATATGTGACCCCCAGAGGTTTTATAGAAATTGCCTCGCCTATTTAACTGATCGTTCTTGTTTATAGCGTGTCCCGCTGAATCCTGCTAAAATTAATTGTATCTTTCAAGCAGTTATACTATAGTATTGAGTTGCACAAAGCCGGTGTTTACTTCCTTAAACGTCACTCAGTTAGCTTCAGTGAGATAATTTTGACGACAGGATTTATAATGGACTTGATAGGATATCAACTCGATAAATAGCCTATGAAAAAATGTAATTCCATGTCTCTGTCTTTCAGGTCCTGTCCTAAGTACCGTACAAGTAAGAAACAATGCAGATGCTGCCCCAACCAAAGTGAGTATAATATTATTATTTTACTAAGACAATCATACATTATTTTCAATTTGATAAATTCATTCAAAAGAATCAGGAAAACATTCATACAATTCTATCTTCATGACGTAGAAAATTGAGAAATTCCATGCAATTTTGTATTACCAGTTCTTTGCGTGCACTGAGTAAAATAGCAATTGCAAATAACCGGTTATTCAGTAATTTCTCTCAATACATTGTATTTACTATATATCTATTTAATACACTGTATACATTTACAAACTTGGTATTGATCTATTGTCATACTTCTACTTTGTTAACTCTAATGGCCTTGTTTAATTTCTAGTACTTTATAACTAATTGAAAAAACTAAGCGTATTGCTTAATCAAATCTTTTTATTTATTGAATCATATTGTTGTTATATGAGGCTTGTATGCTTCATCTCCAAGTTCAACTAAGAGTGGTTTGATTTTTGACTGACTATTTCTGGTTTAAATAGTTAATTTCCTGTTTAAACCAAGTTGAAACTACGTTATTTTAGACTCGAAATGTATTCACACTAGATGCATCGCAATAGGAGATGAACAGAACGTTTTGTATTGGTCTGAAACAAATACAATGCACATCACAGAGAAAAGTTGATACGTTCTGCCTATTGTGCATTAGTCTTGCCTACTTCAATACGAAGTTAGAGCTGTCCCACTGGTTCGAAAAAAACGTTTAGTTCTGTTTCGTTCAAACTCGTGTGAATGCATCCTTGGTTTCTTAATGCATACGAGCATGAATCAATACATCAATATAGTAACTAATATATTGGTCATATTGATGAAAATAGTATGAAAAATTAATATGAACAATTTAACTCTGTGCTTTTTGCAAAATATAATACATTATAACGAGCCTATGTTGTGCACTACCCACTCTTTTAAATTTGGAAGTTGTAACTTATTTAAATTTGATTCACCAGCATGAACAAACATCAAGTAACTTAACATGAGTATTAATCAAGATTTGATAAACTCAATAGGCCTACTATCACAGTGACTAAGCATATGCATTTTTTTCTAAATGTGATGCCCTCATGGGATCCTAGGCCTGTGCGTGGGTAATGATAGGAATTATTATAAGATATAGCCACTACTTTTTAGGTAGTCGGGAACGACAGCTTATCGTCTCCTCCGAGACGGGAAGGCCGTATCTATATTGTGGTCAAGTGGAAGGGAGGGCTCTTGTGCCTTTACTTCGCCCACATCACTTATGTTGTACTAAGTGGAAAATAAAGGCATTTATTTATCTATCTATATTATTGCGATGTGGTAAAAAAAATCCTTGGTCAAGAATCGAACCTCTCAATTATCAGACTGTAGCGTTATCACTCACTTCAACGAGACACCTATAAATCAATCAAATCATCTGATTGTAATTATGTTTATTGACCGCTCATTTATAAGTTTTATAATTGAAATTTCACCTAATCAGCTAATTTCTATTGACTTTTCAGACTAAATATGGGCCATTGTGCGATAGCGATCGCATCTTCACAAATCTGTACGGTCGCCATGACTGGCGGTTGAAGGGAGCGCTTAAGCGCGGCGATTGGTACAAAACTAAGGAAATTGTCCTGAAAGGCGCTGACTTCATTATTAGTAAGTTTAATTTCATTTTCTTCTGTTGTGAATGCAATATTATACATTAGGTCTATGTGATACATATTTTATTTGTGAATAAATAAATAAATTTTTGAACTAGTTCACTAAGGCCCTCTTTCCCCAACTCGGCTCGGTCGGTGTTGGTTCGGGGACTGTTGGTTCTGTTTGAGAATTTAAGGCTTTTGGGCCGGTATTGGCCGGGCTGAAGTCGTTCTCCCGTATTGCTGGGGTGTCTTCTTTGCTTGGACGGACTGTATAGTGAAGAGAATGTGAAACTAGCAACCAGCTGGTAGGCCTAGGCCCTTCTCGGGCTGTTGTGCCATTGACGAACAAACAAAGGTATTGTACTTTCAAGTTGAATTGATGAAAAAATTTGGAGAGCCAATAAGTTAGTTACTGCATTTCCCCAATTTCGGGCATTTTAAAATGAGCTAACCTCACTTTGCAATCCCACGAAAGGATAATTGAAAGATGAGATTATTCTTACCCCTTCAGTCTCAACTCTATATGATCCATAATCGTACCACACAATTGAACCACAGCAACCTTCATGATAATATTTTACGAAAACTTTACCTGAAAGAGAGAATCAAAAGCTAAGCAAACATGCATTATTTGTGCCTTGAAAATGATCTCTTCTTCCATTTGCTGATTTTTTAAATAAATTAAAATGTGATTGTTGCTTGCAGATGAGGTGAAAGCGTCGGGTCTGCGAGGACGTGGAGGTGCCGGATTCCCATCTGGTCTCAAATGGAGTTTCATGAACAAGCCATCTGATGGAAGGTAAGACAGGTTTCTTGTTTACACTCTGATAATGTTTAATTCGGTGTATTAAGTTGATTATTGGAACAATATTGTTCAAAAATTGTCGGTCAACATAATTCTAGAGCCATGTTTTCAGTATAGACAGCTTCAATGGTTTTGTATACCCTTCTTGGTTTTGTATACACAGCATTGAAACACGGTTTCAATGTTTGTCATTGACAAACTTTATACCATTCTGAGTTCTTCTTCCCATTTTCTTGATTCCCTTGTTCGTTTTTTCTTATCATTTCTTAGTATTTGCTTCCTTCTCCTTTCTTCTTCACCTCATTCTTCTTATATTTATCCCCGATTCTTTTAGTACTTAGTTTCACTCCTCATTCCCCCATTTTCTTCAGCTAAACCTCTACTTTCCATCTCCCCCTATCTCGCGTTCTCTTCAATAATTTTATCATTGTGTCTTTTTAGCATCTCTTCTTGATTCTTCTAAATATCCTTCCATTCTTTTTTCTTCCAATCCTTCTCATATCTCTTTCTTATCTCTTTTCTTTGTTTTTCCCCCTTAAGTTCTTCTTGTTCCCACTCTCCTTTCATCTTCTCTATCTTCCATCATTCTTTCATTTGTTCCTTCTGTTCTCACCTTCTTCCCCCACTCTCTTTTTTTATTCTTCTCCATCTTTCTCCTCCTCCTCCTCCTCTTCTTCATATTCTCCTTCTGCTCCCTCTTTTTTATTTCCCTGGTGTTCTTATTCTTCATCTCGTATTATTCTTCAGATTGGTTTTTCTTATTTTTGGAAAGTGCTCTAATATTGTCCTATATATTGCGATATTATTGTGTCTAGATAGAGTACATTATAGAGATAGAATAGGTAATATTATAGATTAGAATATAAATATCGTATCCATATTCTATTCTAGAATATATTATATATTTTTCAATTGCAAATCTTAGTCTGTGTTTTGATCCAATCAAGTGTATTGTTGTATATTGTCAAATGAATAAATGAATACAGTAAACAAGTCGAACAATTTGTGCTAAATGAATCAGAAACATATGAAACAAATATTTACAATATTGTTCAATAAATAGGCCGAAATACCTGTGCGTGAACGCGGACGAAGGCGAGCCGGGCACGTGCAAGGACCGGGAGATCATGCGCCACGACCCGCACAAGCTGGTCGAAGGATGTCTGATTGCGGGGAAGGCGATGGGCGCACAGGCCGCCTATATCTATATACGAGGCGAGTTCTATAACGAAGCCTCCAATATGCAGGTCGCCATCAGCGAGGTCAGTGCAAATAACAATATGTTGGTTGTGAGTAAAAATGAGAGAGAAATGAATGTGGATCATTGTAAACATAACCTTCAGGCCGTTTTGAATATTTCTCAGAATTTGGAAATAGTATATTACACCACTAGTTTTGAAAATGCTGTTTTGCGACGTCAAAAATACGGAGCTTTACAGCCAAAGCGATCAGCTGAGGCTGGAAAGGTGGAGTATTCGCGACGTCGCGAACGTTTTCAAACACTTTTTTTTTTGTACATTTTATACGTTTTCAAACACTTGTTTTTGGTACACTTTACAGAAAGGCTTCTTAGAATAAGATGAAAAAGTTTCTATAAATACGACAAACGAATTCAACTTGCTGAATTCCATATTGGTAATTTCCGTTTTTTGTTTCAAAATAAATTCAGGATTCTAATTTCAACGAAGGTTATCAGTGGCTAAAATCAATTCCCAATCAAAACAAAAGGTTAGGTATGGAATTATACGGAACAAAAATATTATTGTTTGAAGAAAATCATCTGCTGCAATCAGTTGGAAAATGTTCGAAATAGTCGACTTACCTGTTCAGTCGACCAATTTGCTTGGGAATGCGCTGCTAAGTCAACGGAAAATTTTGTTGACAGCTGATTTTTTCCTATCTTGTACGGCTATAAGGCCCAAATATCAGCCGTTTATTCCGCACTAGTGTGGAAAATGAATGCTTTCAAAGCCTGTCAAGTAGATCGAAACTGGCTACTTTCTATCAAGTGTACCAAAAAGAGACTTTCCAGACTTTTGTCTGTGTTTAAATTCAATAAGTATATTGTATTCTTCAAAATAAATAAATAGTAGTATAGTTCCCATCAACGAAACTAGCGAATGAACCAGCTGACTATACGAACACTTTCTTGTTATCTTTCTCTTTATCGGACACTATTAATTAACTGTTTCAGCAAAGCATATTGAGCCAGTCGCCAGTTTCGTTGTTGGGAACTATATTTTTGTTTGTCTCTTTTTGTAATTAGATGTGAATGAGAAAAAACTTTCATTTGTTGTTCATTGATGATTGGTTTAAACGCTCGAACTTATTCAACAATTAAATGAGAAAAAAAACAAAATATTGTCAAACCACAGATTTATCAAAAAACTAGGTACCGGCTTTGGTAGTTGTACCATTATTAATGTCTGGTAATCTCATTCTATCAGTACAATATAACAGGCTATAGTATCTCGTCTTATCATTCAATATGGATAACTACCACAATATCACCTTCACAACTACTCAGAATGTTATTTCTCTATTCTATATAGTAGACCTATATTTAGAGTTATCTGTATGTTATCTAGTAGATCATGTATATGTATTGTTATTCTATGTTGTTATATTATGCTTATTTATTTATTTATTTGATTTGTATTTGTTTCAGGCGTACCAGGCAGGCCTAATAGGCAAAAACGCATGCGGCACCGGCTACGATTTCGACGTGTACATGCATCGCGGCGCCGGCGCCTACATTTGCGGCGAGGAGACTGCCCTGATAGAGTCGATTGAAGGCAAGCAGGGCAAGCCGCGCTTGAAGCCGCCCTTCCCCGCTGATGTCGGCCTGTTTGGGTGTCCCACAACCGTCACCAATGTTGAGACAGTTGCTGTTGCTCCGGTACGTACTAATTATTTTTTTTCAAATTCATCTTTATTGAATAACAGTAATCAATTATAAAGGAAAATTAAATTGTCATTATCAAATTTTTCTTTCCCTTTAGGATGGTGGATGATTATTTGTTCACTTGATTACAATCAAATGAATGAAATAAATCTCTAATTGACATCTCTATGAAGGAAATCTCTAATTAACAGTGTTTTTCAAATCAAATCAAATTTTTATTTCCATAAAAACACTTTACAAAACAAAATTGATGTACCGGAACCAAAAACACTTTTTAAAATGATTAACTGGATGAATTTCATGGCTCTAAAAATGTATCCTTTTTGTGTAGGGCTATTATTAGTGTAAATTCATAATGAATAATTTATTTTAAAGTTTTTACTTATGTAGGTTATGGCATATTCTAGTATCGATATTCGCTTCATCATTCATCATCCAAATTATGATAATAGTATAATATTGTGATAATTGTTATAACACTATAAATTGTGTTTATTAGTAAAAATATTGGTAATAGTGTTATTGTTCGAATAGTTATAATCTGGTCGAGCAAAGAAGGCATTCTGGTATGATGGGAAAATGACTCCAGCACGGTAAATATCGGTTCAAAAATTATGAATTTGATCTCAAATTTTAGAAAACATTCTGCTCTACAATTTGAGATTAAATTTATAGATTTTCAACCAATATTGACCGATCTGTAGTCATTTTGCCATCTTGCCAGAAAGTCTTCTTTGCTCGACCAGACTTTAATAGAGATTGTAAACCTAGTAACTTAGTCGGTGTTGAATGTTATTGATGTTCGAATGAATGTGTAATGTGATGTGTCTGCAGACAATCTGTCGACGTGGCGGTGCGTGGTTCGCGTCGTTTGGGCGGCCGCGTAACACGGGCACCAAGCTGTTCAATATCTCCGGTCACGTGAACAAGCCGTGCACCGTTGAAGAGGAGATGTCGGTGCCGCTGCGGGAGCTGATCGAACGGCATGCGGGAGGAGTGAGGGGCGGATGGGATAATCTGCTCGCCGTCATACCGGGCGGATCGTCGACACCGCTTATACCGAAACGGTTGGTTGTTGTCTTTATTAAACCCAACTGACTGTAATTGCTTTAAAGGGGTACCATTTTTACTTTCTCATTTCAACAGCAATTTTTTTGTATTTGAATAGATTGTAAGGCAATAAGATTCGATTCGATTTTTTTGCTGTCTATATTACCTATCGTATGCTAATACTATACTTACGTTCAAGTACGTATACTTGAATACCAAAATCTTGCATAGGATAACAGTCAAAAAAGTATGCTCACTAACTTGTGTTTGCAAAAACACGTCAAAATATTCAGCATCATACATTGATTGCTGTGAAAGTTTTCAATCATTATGCTTACAAAGTTGAAAAATATTTAGAAAATATTCGTTAATATAATTTACCGGAATAGTTTAATTCTTGTTGCTTGCTATGATGCATTATGTTGGTGATAATTGTATCAATCAATATACAAGATGACTTTTTCATAAAATGAAACAATAAAATTCAAAACGTCTTTCATTAACAATGATACAAGGCAGAATTCAACTCTCATGTTCCATTTGATGTTGAAAGAAGGCTTAATTAGGGCCCTATTGCATGAAAAATGAAATCTAACGCAAGCTAATAATTTTCCATTCAATTAAGGATAGTATAAGACTAAAAGTTCCATGTCAACATTATTAAAAACGGAATCATATTTCCATATAAATTTCCTATTATATAGATTAATAGATATCCAGATTTTCAATTTGAAAATTTCCATTCTATGTATTTTCAGATGTCCAATTTATGTTTCTAATTTCACTTTTAAATTGTTTTGTTTTTGGTTACAGTGTGTGCGACGACGTGCTGATGGACTTTGACGCGTTGATCGCGGCCGAGACGAGTTTCGGTACAGCGGCCGTCATCGTTATGGACAAGAGCACCGACATCATTAAGGCGATCGCACGACTGATCGTGTTCTACAAGCACGAGTCGTGCGGCCAGTGCACGCCGTGTCGCGAGGGCATCGCCTGGATGCACAAGATGATGCAGCGGTTTGTGAAGGGTGACGCGAGGCCGGCTGAGATCGACATGCTGTGGGAGATCAGCAAGCAGATTGAGGGACACACTATTTGCGCGCTGGGTGACGGGGCTGCGTGGCCGGTACAGGTCAGTGTCTTGTCAACTGTGTCTTTTCAATAACATACATTCACAAAACAACTCAATTCTCAAATTAAATTTTGTTTTTTTATCTTGAACTATAAAAAATGCTCAATTTTTTAAGTTTGGCGTCACTCGGATTCGGAATAATATATAGATCAAAATCTTTTATAATCAATTTAAAATCGACGATATACTTGAAAAAACTACTAATCAAGTCTTGATTATTAAATGAGAAGACAAGATGTTGTCTAACCAGTAATTTATTAAAAAATCGAGATACCGGTTCCGGTTATTACATCATTATCAATCTCTGGTAAACTTTACCATCTTGTCTTTTCATTTAATATGGATAACTACCACAATATCACCTTCACAACTACTCAAAAAACTACTTGATTAAACACATATTATCAAAGGATTTATGATGTGTTTGATAATAATCGTGGTATAGATTAGTCAAAAAGTTGATAGTGTTTGATTTCTGGAGAGAAGTGTTAGTATTGAAATGATTTCTGGGCCAAACAGTTGGGAAGTTTCTTCTACTCTTTGTGCGCTATAACACCTGATTTTTCAATTATAGTTGTCATTCTGCTACTCCTGAATGATGTTTTTGAAATCATAAGTGGTAATAGATGCTTTAAATCAGCTTAGTAGGTGAGTTCAAATCAGCTACTGAGTTTAAATCAGCTTAGTTCAATATAGCTTTAAGTAGCACAGACAATAATATATCTTCCTCATAATATAATATTGCAATGTCACTTATCTAAAAGTTTTCGCACACTGTAATCAAAGACTAAAATAACAATAATACACGTTATCAATCAATATTCGAACTCATTTTGATAGTAGTGAATGTTGTTGATGCTTATTATCTAATTCGTACCATTTATTATATTATGTTTTGTATTGATTATGAAATCAGTCCTATCATATTTCATAGCTTTCTTGTGTCTCACAATTTGAGAAACATTTTTGAGTTGTGCTCAATCATTGATCATATCATTTTTAATCACCTAACTTTGAAGTAGTTTTGAAATAATTTTTGTTTTTCTGTTGTACAGGGCTTGATTCGTCACTTCAGACCAGAAATCGAGAACAGAATGAAGCAGTTTTCTGAGGGCAAAGAGGCTGCTGCTGCAAGAAACTAATTTGTCTGCGAGAAGAGAAATGGAGGGATCGATGTAACAAAATCGATTTCGAAGCTGTCGATATCAAATATCTATGTGATTGTTGAACTGTGTGCTGGATAGAAGAAAAGTAGCGAAGCCTTGGTTCAACTGTCAATCTTGGTAAAGTTGAATAAATAATTGTTGAAGTTCGTGCAAGCTTAGAAGACACGTTGATTCAATGTAAAGTGTATTGTAACTGCGTATCTTCTCAGTTTGCGCGAACTATAGCTAGTCTATCTAAATTGTAATAAACCGGCTCCTGTTGGCATCATCCAGCTTGAAAAGATTTTATAAATATAATATATTTTGCTGAATTGATTGTAAATTTTCAATATTATCAGTGTAGCCCACATTTTTAGCCTTTCCATTCAACATGCACATGCAAAGATCATTGTTATCAGTTAATTGTTTCAATTGTATGATATTATTTCAATAAAACGGAAAGATAACTAAACAGTTTGAGCCGATTATCATGTGTTGTCCATCTGATGTTTTTGTTTTCCAATTATTCCAGTGTTGATGTGAGGAATGATTATCTATAGCTATGCTATATATATCAACGCTTACCCAATATTCTATGTGAGAAGTGTTTTACACATATTTTTACATTAAATCTTGACCGTGTGTTCTAGTATCCAAGATACTAGACTTATGCCAATACCTACTAATACATGTATTAGTAGGTGTTGCTTATGCCCGGTTTTTCCAAGCACACTCAAATTTGAGGGACCCCCAAGTTTACTACACTTTACTACATTTCCTATACTTATCATAGAAAATGTCAGTTGTTTGTCAAAATTTGAGGGTCCCTCAACTTTGAGGGAGCTTGGAAAAACCCGGCATTAGAGTATCCAAGATACTCCTGTATACTTTGAATGATCAAGCTAATGTAGCCTGTTTCAGGAAACTTAGGAGACCTGTGAAACATGGGTATCGATTTTTAGTTATTTAATATAATTTGTGGTATTCGCCTGCTCTTTTCATGTTCTACAATATTTGAGGATTCTATGAAACAGGCTTCTGATCTTGAGAGGTAATGCACATCGGTATGACCAATAGAAATGTATAGAGCAACGCAGACTGCTCAGCTGATTTTTTATTTGCATTACTCCATACTACCCCGCGTTTTTCTTATTGGTCTTGGTCGCTTTTGCACCCAATGTCTACTCTAAATAATAGATAAATAAATTGAATATTGCTGTGATTGGCTAGTAAACAATGTTTTCTTCTATTACCAACCTTCAGTTCGTAATTTCGTAACGTTTTTTCAATGTATCCAACAATACTCTCTATGGGATTCAAGAAAATTAACACCATATGCATATTTTATGAAATAAAACCATAAACAAATTATTTCAAATGCATATATTTCTCATACTTCCGCAATACAAAAAATATGTCCAGACTAACGACATTGATTGATTATGTACAAATTATAAAAATAACAGAATCATTGAGACGAACAATGTTACTAACTGGAGTGTTCAGTTTTTTCACAAAATAGCTCATCGGCTAGCTGCTTTAAAAACTTAATAATTAAATTTAACCATTGTGAAATGATGTCATCTTACAGAACCAATACAACAAGTGCCAATGAACAAATCTGACGTCATTTCACGGAGGTTAAAATCAATTGTTATGGATTCTCGTGCAGCTGGCCAATATAGTCGAGAAAAGAAGACATTCCTTCAAAATGGAAGCTGAAAGCGGTCGAAATTGAAATAGTCCCTCTCTTACCATCTGTCTTTAACCACATCTCACTAGCGGTATTAGTGACAAAAATTTTCAGGTCTTCGGATGCGTACTTACAATGTCGCTTCAATTGGCCATTTTAGAGGAATGTCTTCTTTGCTCGACAAGACTATACAACCGTATCTTTCCTTCTCGTAATTTACAATATTAAACTGTCCTCAAGACTCAATAATTATGCTGTACGCCGATTATAAGTCCTTTGCCGAGTCAAAACCAATTTAGTGCAAATATACACAAAATATAGTTCTATGTTCATTGCTGAACCATTCACGTAGTAGTGCACTATGGTCTATAAACACTATCACAATATTCCATGATGAAGTATTACGCCAGAGTGCTGAGCTTAGGGAACGGATCAGTCTTACTGAGCACAACTTTCTGATGAGTGAACGAAATGTAGCCTTTCACTTTTCCCTCGTAAATTAGGTTGGCAAGAATGCAGTGCGCCTCTTCCAGGTCGATGTCGGGTCCCTCCATTATTTTCAGGGCTGCCAACAGGTGCGACATGTGGATGACGGCTGTTTGGCCAACCAGGTATCTAAAAAGTAGAAAAAATCGAATTATTTGATTGGGAAAAGTAGCATGATACTATTGAGATACTATTGAAAGATCGCTTTGGCAGAATGTTCTTTCCGTGTAAGACCTTATGCGTGAATTCTTCCGTGAACAGAAAAATATTGGACGTTAAAAATTACATTGGAGAAATGATAACCTGGATTGAATCATAAGAGCTATCATCTGCTCCAGAGTACTTGAAAACATCTCATATGGTATTCTACTGTGCGTAAAGAACGCTCTTAAGAGTAGAGTACCAATTGAAAGTAAACATAAATACCATGTTGAATGGATATTGAGTAGTACCTCATATTTTGAACTTGATAATTTTTTATCAATTGTAAGAGTAGTCACCAAAAATTAAGGCGAATGTCGGATGACTGTTATTAAACAGTCTGAAGCTGTCTTCGAGAGCCAATTACATAGTAGGGCGCTCTCTTTTCTAAGCACAATTGCAGACATCTCGCCGACAGTCCTGAGAAATCAATAACAGTCATTCGCTAACCGTCTGAATTTTTGGTACCAGCTATACACAAACAAAATTAGATTCAAATAGACTACTACAATATTTTTCCAACAAAAATTCTTATTCCATTTTTTGCAGTAATGTACATTGGACCGGTACTCACACTTTCTTGAACAGATTGCGGTAGGTGATGATCTTCAGCTTCTCTAGAATTAGGAAAATGCCGCACTTGATAAAAAATGCCTGATGCTTTTGCATGGCGGCCACCAGCTGATAGACTCGACCGCACTTGACCGCCTCCACCACCTCCCACAACTGCAACAGGTTGTACTTCTCCAGGACGGCTTTACATGGCATGTAGCCCTGGAAAAATTACAAAAATAAATATTAATATTTCGTAATATTAGTTTATGATTCAACATAACCTTGTCTTGGACTGTGTAGTATAAATTGGTAGAGGAGCGGTTTAGGGGCATGAGCCTGTTGCACTCACCAAAATATAATTCAAATAAATGAACTCACTTAATTACACTAAAATGAACTCTTAATGAAAAAAATGCTTCCCTAAACTTCCCTAATCGGTTCAATGGTGAATTGAATTACACCATAATGAACTCTTAGTACAATGAGACAGAAACTTGATTTGTTTAATCCACAACTGTAGAGGTTCTTGGAATTCATGGATCTTCAATGGTAATACATCGCACAATACTGCATTGTATTCTCATTGCTAACAGCGGTTTTAGACCGCTCAATTGACTCTGTATTCAAAATTTGAATAATATATTTCCTGGAGTTTTATAAAAAATTTTCAACAAGCTACCACATCAGACTTGCTTTATTTGATAATTATTTTTAATTGAAATAACAGATCATAAGAGATGAACAAAAACTTTATTCTTACCAATAGTATCTTCACAGGCACAAGATAGATCAGGATTAATCTTTTGTTTTTCTTCGACATTCTGTGACATCTTTCAAAGGCGAATGACAAGTACTCGTTGGCTGAAAATGACAAAGCAAAAATAATACAGTATGAACACGTTAGATGTTTTATTTTATAGGAAACTCAAATACCTTAACAAGCGTTTTAACAATATTCTCTGATGAAAGATTAAGTACGTAGGAAGGTCGTGTATGTCTTTGTTAAAAATGGATCAGGCTTCAATGATATTAGATATGTCATAATTTTTTATTCGATATTTATTGGCTACGCTTCATTAAACAAAATTTGAATACTTTTCCCCTTGTGATAGTAAAAGTGCACACCAAAAGGAAAATTAGAAAGGAAAGTTTTGTTTGCTTTGAATAAATGATGCATTCTTGCCGTAATTGACGCTGGGGCCTTCCATTACATATTATGCGCGATTTAAGTAAACAATTCCTTTCTAATATTTTATAACCTTTTCTAATATTTTCATCCAAATTAGGAGCGAAGACGATTTGGACATTCATGTCTGTGTTTTCACCTTTCAGTATAATTGTCATGTAGCAAATAAATAAATTGTAACTGAAAATATAATTTTACATAGTAATAAAGAAAGGTAGTTAGAAATGAATTTACCAGATGTATAGTCGCTGTCAAATAACGCTTTCCTGCCCACATAGTACCTGTAGGTGATCTGTTGACTGATGAGGTAGCGGTCTTTCAGCGGCGACGATTCAATCGCCCGGATCAGTGGCTTCATCAAGTGCAATTTGTTTATTCGGAAGTAGACTTTGAACAGCTGATTGACAAGAGGTAGCATGCCCCATTTTTTCGTGTTACGATCTGAGGCTCGACTGAAAAAGATGAAGATGAATTATTATTAAAAAATCACTACGTAATGGATTGTTGAATAAACTTCCTTTCAAGATGAAATCAAGAAGATTTACGTGCTGATATATGAATGGAATCTAAATTTTTTATCATTATTGGAATGTCTTGTATTAAATTACAACAATACTGGACCCACTAAAAATGAATAGATAGAGATAAGCTTTCTTATATCTTAAATTAATACTGAATCCTCCAAAAAAATTAATACATAGATAAGCTTTCAAATGTCTTGAATCAATACTATACCCTATTCGCTATGAGCATCTACCGTGCTGCGGCTCTGGTGGATTATCGTGAATACTTTTATACGCGTTTTAGCATACAAAGCATAGCGCTAAATGGGAAAAACGCATTTATAATTAGAATGGAATTATTTGCTGGTTCATGCATTTCTCAGTAATTAGAACATGATATTTAGGATATGAATGTTAGTTATTGAAAGTATTATAGCTCATTATATTAGAAAAATCTTAGTTTTCAAGTATTTGAGAGCAGACAACCGCAAACAGATGTATTTGAGAGTCGACAAAAACTTTGAGATAACAGCTGATAAGTTATCTTACATGAAAATGAAAAATTGGCGCAAGCTCAAATTTATTCGAAAAATTGAATGATATGAATATTCCTTATTAAAACATAATTAATAGAGTTTTTGCGTTGATAATAACAGCTTATTAGATTAAGTAACATGAAAACTATTCATGTACATTACCTGATGTACAGGTTAGAATGGAGCACTCCATGGTCCTACTTGATCAACAAATTCTTTTGCACGTAAACAAAACAATAAGGTTAGCTCAACCTATCAATGTTTATTCAATGCAGTGAACCATTCTTTTTATTGATGAAACTTATGTATGGCAACTGGAAAAGTGTAGAACTTGAAATTTCCATTGCGTGTTTTATTTTTACAATCGTGAACACAACAAATTCTCCAGGACATTATTTTAGGTTTAGCCCTATCTCCTCCAATGTTAATTCTCTCAATTTTTCGCCGAAATGATCCGCCAATAGCGCCTTGGTCGCCAAAAATATCCTTTCCACCCACTTGCACACAGCGAATACATGATCACTTGAGATGAAATAAACAAACTTTTTGCATATGTGTGCGTGTAGAGGTAGGTCTTCCTTCTTGTGCAACGATCCGACGGTCGGCCGCAGTCGAACAACTGTGCCAATCACATCTCTTCTTATTTTAGCTCAAGGACAAGAGAAGAATTTAAATACTGTATTTATTTCTCTGAGTTATGTTATGAAAGTCTTTAAATGATGAAATAAAAAGTGGAAATCTAGAAATCATACAATTAGCGTAACATTTCAATGTAAATCTTACAATGTATGAGAGTTAGTAGAGTTAGTAAAGTAGAGTTAGTAGAGTATGGTGAATTCGACCGACCTAACTAATCAAAAGTTTGACACTCAATGGTCACATTATGATTATACGTTTTCTATAAGCTGAATCACTCATGTCCAATATGTCTCCCTTTCCCTGTTTTCCAATTCCTCTCAAGATAGGGTTCCATTACCATACGATCCAATAGAAACACGTAGTTTTATGGAGCAACGCAAATAAAAAATCAGCTGACCAGTGTGCGTTCCTCTATACAACTCCGTCTTTCTATTGCATCTTAGGCACATGTGCTCGATTGCTTTTGTAGTAATTGAAACCTACACTGAGAAGATTACAGACCTTTTTTCATGAAACATCAACTCATTTATAGTCTGTACTATAGACTTTATAATCAGTCTCTATAGTCTGTACAAGCAAAGAAGACGTTCTGGTAAAATGGGAAAATTACTCCAATATAATATTCTCTAATTACTTTAATTATAAATTTGGTCTCAAATTTTAGAGCGTAATGTTTTCTACAATTTGATACCAAATTTATAATTTTAGAACCAATATTGACTGAGCTGTAGTCATTTTCCCATCTCACCAGAATGTCTTCTTTGCTTGATCAGACTGTACTAATGACTAACACCAACTCACTTATCAGCGGCGCAAATCCGAAAGCAGGTCATCAGTGATTCGGCGGCCTTTTCCAGACACCCCGGCTTGCCCCCCGTGTCACCGCCCCCGCCGCCCCCCGGCACACTGTCCGCCTTAATGGCCATCAGCCGTAGGTCCAGACACACCGTGTTCATAACGGGCAGCAGCCAGTTCTCGTCCTTCAGTATTTGAAACAGTTTGCTCAGTGCCTGCAGCACGGCGTTTTGGTAGCCGTACGCCTTCACAAAATCTTTGTCGTTGAGTGCGTTCACACACCTGTAAACAGAAAAATTATTTTATTTCATCTATTCAGAAACAAATAAAAATAATGAAACGATGGGAATGAAAACCAGACATAATCCCAATTTCGATTAAAATTTAGACCGGAAAAGTAGTCCTTTGCACACTTACACCGATATTTTTAAAATTGAAAAAACGTTCTGAAAATACATAACAACCGACCTATCCCACTGGCACAAACCAAAAAATACAACCAACCTACCCCAAAATATAGCCCCCAGCCGAGCAAAATGCGAGTATAGATATAGAAAAGAGGGTGGAGACGATTGATTGAAGATGGTCAAATTTCTATTTTTATTGTCACAAGAATTATGCCTAAGTAATTTATTGATAGAATAAGTTCAAGTTCAGACAATGGATGAAAACAGAATACCTGTTGTTTCCACCACATTCCATGGTCTCTCAATAAAAAAAAAATGTTCTGTAGACTACATAGAGTTGTATGTATGTATTGTATTAATTGTTGTATGTATATATTGTATACAAAATGTTCTGTATTCTACATGTTCTGTAGAATACATATTGAGATAGTCAAAAATGTAGAACCCAGTTTTGAATTTATGAACGGCGGTTGCAAGAATGAATCCCAAGTTTAGTGAGTTTCTTGAATCTGAAGGATAACTAATAATGTGCAGACGTGATTCAAACCAACGTAACGTTTCAATTTCAGGTTTCAATTTCTGAAAAAACAGGTTAACTTACTGTACATGAGCGGATACCATTTCCTCCATGTCTTGATCAACGTGCATATCAATCAATGCTTCTGTATTGCTATTGTAACTGGTTATCATCTTGACGTGGTAGTGATGCAGTGATAGATAGTCCTAAAAAATATAGAAAAAATAGTTTATTCATTTCCCATATGATAGATGACAGACATTTTGATGAGAGATATTTTAATACTTAAACTTTTAGAGTGTACTAGCTTAAGAGAAAAACAAAAACATTGGAAACGTATTAAATAAAAAGACAAGAAATTGTCAAACCACAAATTTATAAAAAAACGAGATATTGATTTCTGGAAACCAGTTTAACAGAGATTGATAATGGTGTAGCAATCGAAACAGGTATCTCAAATCTCAATAAATCTGTCGTTTACCAGCACAATACCACCTTCATATTGTACTGGCAATTGGTCTCTCGGTGAGGGTGATCTATCGGTGAACGTGATGTTAAGTCACGAACACTGTGGACTGCTCTTGGATGGGTGACCAGTATTTGGCCAAGTACACATTTGCGAGGTGGAACTACCCGTAAGGGTCTTCCCACCATTAAAAGCCATAAGAATATTTTTCACCTTCATATTACTCAACAAGTGCATTGGAAAAGTGTTGTGTACTATCCAAAACTGAAATTATTCAGTTTTGATTTCGGAAAGAGCTGGCTCAGTTATTTTGTCAACATTGTCGCTTGTGTCAATTCTTCTGAACATTCATCAATGAAGACAGACCAATCATAAAGCAGCTAAAAAAATTGTCGCAAGCGACAATAACCCTTAGCAATTTTATAAAACAATATTAAATTTTAATTAAGGATTAAATTGAAAATTCAAACATTCACAATTTTATGTACTAAATTACCATAACTTACCGCAAGCCTTTGACCATCTTTGACCAGCCAAGCGTTAGTGATCTGTAAAAGTAAAGAACAAAAGCTTGAAGTGAACTGATTTTGTCAAATTCAATTGATGCAATGTTCTTTCAGTACGCCTGCATAAGAGTATAACTTATTCCTATCTCAAATGCCTCTTATATACACCTAAGACTTATCATTCCTATGATACCATGTGGTATGATCCACAGTGTTGAAGTATAAAATGTACAAAAGTTTCACCGCAGTCGTGAAAGCCGCACCCTCGGATAATGAAGTAAAAGAGATTCAGTTTTAGTTGTGACTTTTTGCCCAAGCAAAGAAGACCCTCTGGCAAGATGAGAAAATGACTCCAGCTCGGTCAATATTGGTTCAAAAATTGTTGATTTGGTCTCAATTGTAGGAAACATTTTGATCTACAATTTGAAACCAAATCAATATTTTTTGAACCAATATTCACCGAGCTGAAGTCATTTTCTCATCTTGCCAGAGACTCTTCTTTGCTTAGACAGACTATAACATGTACCTGAATACCTTCAGATTCATGCATTACCCTCACTTGTGGGATCGATGACGTCACCCCAATAATAATACACAAAACACCTATCAAGATGGAAGAGATTCAAACAATGAAAATTTTTCAATTAATTATCTCCCATGAATTCGTGGATGTTGTAATATGCCTTGCCACATATTAGTAGCTCTCTCACGGTTTTCTTGAAGGCGGCCTTATCCAGCAGGTAGTTTATTGAAGAACTTATGGGCTGAAATCCTGTAAGTGGCCTGCAATCGATGGAGGCATCTCCTGGGGACGTCAAATAGCTCACGATGCCTAGTGTTATGGTTGAGAATGTCACTACGTGCAGCCAGAGTGTGCTGGTTTCTCTTCACATACTCCAAGCACAGGAGGGTTTAGTGGCTGACGATCGTTAGTACAAAAAGACGAACAAACATGGGCGAGATGGTCCCTGCCTGTAATTTTTTGTTACAATTCCGACTCGATAGCAAGTATTTCAAGCAAAGGTGATAATGAGTGAGTGAATGATGATGTTTACATGGTAAATGAAAGATTATGAAAGTTCACATGAAAATTTTTATGTTTCTCACAGCCTTCTTTTGAAGCCCCAGAACATCAGCAGTCCCCGCTGAATGACCCCACGAAAGCAATCCATAATTGATGGGGCAGTGGAAGATAGCATGATACATCATCACAAGATACATAAGCTCAGCACTATGTATGACAGGTGAGGAACATTGAGGATGGTGAATCTCTTGCTCTGGCTCTATGTGATCTGAGTCGAGCGAAAGGGATTCAGCCCTTTCCATCTTGGGCTCATACCTTTCTGGTAGGACTCAGCTGGTCTCCCTTGATGGTGCAAGCTCCCAGTCTCTTCCGGTGTCCTTTTGCGTTCCTCAGGGTCCGGTCCCGGTCATGATAAATGACCTTGACAATCATGGTTCCATTCTAATGTTTGCAGATGATGCTTCTCTTCTTTCATCGGGTGCTGAGTTTGAGCGGGTATCGGAGGCATCTGCGGAGCATCTTCGGTCTGCCACAACATGGTTCCTGGCTAATAAATTTCAGCTGAATGAGGATAAGACCCAAAGGATCATCTGCAGCTTGTTACGGAAAATTCAAGACCCTTAGGATCCTGTAAAGCTGCTGGGTATTATCTTGGACTGCAAGCTCAGCTGAAACAGTCACATACAGCAGGTAACCAGCCGTCTCTCTCGTATATGCTTTCTGCTGCTCAGAATGAAGAGCATGGTGACTGAGTAAACTGAGATGTGAATCTGGTGATGATGTACTAGATGTATGATGTACTCTTTTTCATTGTCACATTACTTATGAATTGCTCCTGTCGGGTCATTTGCAGGGGCTGTTGATGTCCCGAGGCTTCAAAAGAGGACTGTTAGAATTATAACAGGCATCAAACATCTTTCCCACTGTAAGCCCATCTTTGCCCGCCTTGGTGTGCTGACGGTCACTAGTCACTATATTCTCCTATGCTTGGTGCATGTGAAGAGGAACCAGCACACTCTGGCTGCCCGTGGTGACATCCACACCTATAAACCAGGCATCGTGAGCTGTTTGATGTCCCCAGGAGACGCATCCATCGATCGCAGGCTGCTTACAGGATTTTAACGTTGAAATTCTTCAATAAGCTGCCTGCTTACAAGAATTACTCTTGTCAGAATAACTTTTATCAATTAATTGGTTATTCTTGTTGTATTTTAAAAAAAAATTGACTAAATCTGTCTGGCAACCGCCGGTCAAGGATGGAATATACTGAATTACTGCTGCAGTTAAGCAGTTGCATAAGACCGCATTCAAGAAGACCAAGAGGGTACTAGGGTGTGGCAAAGCGTATAACGGTGTCCATGAATCCATGGAAGATGATTTAAATATTAATTAAATTAGTTATTGTTGGAACCACTGCCATCTTGAAAAGTACGTGTTTTTTGTATTTGATACGACGCCATCGATCCCACGAGTGTGGGTAATGGATGAAGCACAAAACAATAAGTTAATTATACAGACAAGCGGCACAAGTGGTTTAGTTTGCGCTGTGAAAAGACGTCGTCACTATTCCAAGTGTATTGTTACCGCGTCTCTTCTCTGCGTGGCTATAACTGCTCAAATAACTGTAACTTTGGGCTATATTGCTATTACAAAAATAGCAGCCCAGAGATTTCAATAACGAAAAATATACTCCTTTGACCGTTGCTACCGATATCCACTTTGAACAAGCATTCATTGTTTGGTAAGTTAAAAAATATTAACTTAGTTACCGAAATATGAACATCAAATAGCAATAATATAATAAAAATTTTCAAGAGTTGTACTGAAATTCATCATAATTATTTACCTGTTGCAAATATCCTGTGAAAGAAGACATTCTCAACTTTGCTGTTTTCTCAAAACTCAAAACTAAAATTCATTTCTTGTTCTTGACTATTAGGTTATGTTGTGTTCCTCAGTCGACTCACCGTTGAAACTAGATTATAGAGGGCTCATCTATAACTGAGTCATCGAACGGCGAAGGAAGTTTTGTTTTTTATTTTTTGATCTCTAATCAGCTGTTGACATTTGACAGATCTCATTTTCATAATAACAGCAGAAAGCAACAACGCAGTGATCTTTGTTTATTTCAAATTTCAAAATATCATCATGAATTGTTATTATCGTTCACTGTAGTGTATAGTTTAGAAATGAAAATTGTGCTTCTCTCTTCAAATACTTTCTATCTTTAAAAATATCGAAGTCTTCCGCTTGTTCAACTGTGACTACAGTTTAAAAATCTACATACCGTACCTACGGTTCTGTAAAAAAGATAATATCTTTTGAAGTCATTCAATATGGTTATGATAGTTGCTTATGTATTTTTCCCTGTGGTCTTGGCATTAGGACTAGTAAGGAAATACCGGCAATTACAGTGGGGAACTTGTACAGACTTTAGGTCTTTGCAAGGTAAAGTTTTTGTAGTAACCGGTGCAAACTCAGGACTTGGCAAAGAAACTGTGAAAGGTCTAGCTGTAAGAGAGGCCCGTGTTATCCTGGCATGCAGAAACATTGACAGTGCTAACGCTGTCATCTCAGAAATCAGAAGATCAATTTCAACTGGAGAATTGGTAAGTTTATAAGATTCCATCAAGAATACCAATATCGTACGCTTTTAACTCATTAGAAAAAGTGAGATTGCATTACTGGCCAATAGTTTGGCAAACTCTTAGATTGTCTCCCCAATCCATTGTCTCTACTTGACCATCTTGCTAAGTCTCTCAAGGCTGAATTGCAGGCGGCTGGTTCATTTTTGGATTTCTTATATTAGCTTTTGTCATTACACTCTCATACAATAAGTTATTCACATCGTTCTTGAGGCAAAAACTGCAAGCATTGATCGCTAAGGACAATAATTAATTTAGCTGACCTGAGAAAATACTCACATGGAATTTTATATTTATCTTGTCTAATCCAATAAGCCTCTTTCTCGTGTCAGCTATAAATGCAAACCAAAGAAGTTCTCATAAGCCAAAACTATACAAAAAAAAACTACTGTCTTTAAAGTCAAAACTTGTGTAATATTATCGCCTAGGCTACATGTAATGTTGAACCGATTTGAAATTATAATGTTAAACAGAGTTTTATTTGAGGGTTAGAGTTGGGTTTCATTTTCTATGGTTTGATTATTGTTTGCATGTTTGTCAAGTGCAATAAATAAATATAAAAGTGAAAACATCAAAAGATGTTTCTGTTACACAGATTCCTATGACACTGGACCTGGCATCGTTGAAATCGGTGGAAAACTTTGCTGATAACTTGATCCGTGATTTCCCCGAAATCCATGCGCTCATCAACAACGCAGGTGTTAGTGTGCCCATCGCTAATGGCGAAAAAACTTCCGATGGCTTTGAAATTAATTTCGGTGTCAATCACCTCGGCCACTTTCTTCTGACCAATCGTCTGCTTCCGACTATCAAACGTTCTGCACCTAGCAGGTGAGTCATTTTGCAATCCATGACCAATAGTCTGTCCAAGCAAAGAGTACATTCTGGCAAGATTAGAAAATTACTCCAGCTCGATCAATATTCGTTCAAAGATTATAAATTCAATCTCAAATTGTTTCCTACAATCTGAGACCAGATTTATAATCTTTGAACTAATATTGACCGAGCTGGAGTCATTTTTACATCTTGCCAGAATGTACAGACTATAGCCTACTATACTGGATGGTTTTGTAGCCTAATTCAAGTTTGAAAACGCAAAAGAGTCGTAACTATTTAAGGTCGCTAAACACCTATTTGTTCAGTGTATCTGGCGGCTGACAATAATCTGTTGATGCTGTTGGCTCTGTCAAGACAGTCTTGAAGCGTCCTACAAGAGTAACTGGTTTAGCTTTCGACTATAAATTTGCTCTAGTAGACAGCTAGCAACCTGTTCTGACAGAGCTGAGAATTCATAGTGGAAATTCATTCTCTGTAAAAATAAAATGACCATTTTCACTGGATCTCAAACAATATTCCTTCACAATTGAGTAAGAAAACAAATTAATCCTCCTATTTCCAGTTTATTCCTTGCTATGTAGCTATGTATAATTCCTGCTGTGAGAGGCACATACAATTATGAGCATAACATCTTTTGTAACAATAAAGTGATCATGCTTTCGGAATTTTCACCATAATTCCTACTCAATTGATTGAGAAAACACGCATTAGTCGTACTATTGCCAGTTTATCCCTTGCTATGTAGCATCATCCCTGCTATGAGAGGCACATGTCAACCTGACAGTCTTGTCAGCTCATCCAATTATGAGCATAACATCCTTTGTAACAATAAAGTGATCATGCTTTCGGCATTTTCAACAATATTCCTACTCAATTAAATGAGAAAACACGCATTATATAGTCTTTGTATTCCCAGTTTATCCCTTGCTATGTAGCATCATAGCAAGTCACATCACAGCATTTCAGACAAATGATGACTTGTCTGATCATCATTTGTCTGAAATGCTGTCTTGCTAGACGTGCCTTGTGTATGTACATGTGTATTTTGTGTTTATTGACGCCATCGATCCCGTACTACGGGTAAAGGATGCAGAATTAGGTATAAAGGTATCATCCCTGCTGTGAGAGGCACATATCAACCTGACAGTCTTGTCAGCTCATCTATTTATGTGTATAGCATCCTCTGTAACAATAGAATGATCATGTTTTTGGCATTTTAACAGTATTTTTACCCAATTGAATGATAAAATATTCTTTATTCTTTCTTTACAATTGCGACTTGGTTTCCAAGTATTTTAAGCAAAGGATGAATGAGTGATGATGAATGATGAAGGTTTAAGATATAGGTTATATGTCTTATCTACAATGTCCACTTCCACTTTATATTATAATTTCTCACTTCCAAAAATATTTTATCACTAACAGTTTTGAATCTCGATAAAAGTCCACTTTTAAGTTCCAGAAATGAACAAGATAACCATAGGATTTTAATATTATGGATTCACTTTAAAAATTTCACTAATACGCATTAGTCACCCTATTTCTAGTTTTTTCCTTGTTATGAAGCATTATCCCTGCTGTGAGAGGCACATGCCAACCAGACAGTCTTGTCAGCTCATAGAATGATGAGTAATAGTATCCCCTGTAATAAATAATAATAATGATCATGTTCTTGGACCGTAACACTCAAATACTGTAAATAGATGAAGAAACCGGTAGTTCAAATAGCTGTTAACTCACAGTCCGATCGTTTGACGATGACCTTTGAACGTTCAGGCTGTCAGTGGATTTAGACCCTTGTAGGTCAGTCCAAGCAAAGAAGAGATTCTGGCAAGATGGGAAAATAACTTAAGAGTGGGCAGTAGTAGTCGGCAAACTGCCGAACGGCAGAATTATGTCCCATAAGCACAAAGTAATCTTATCAATCTCTCGGAACAGATAGAGCCTCTATTTATGGACAGAGTTTCACGTTCTTTATGTCATTGGAAAGAGAATACAATTCTCCAGCGGCGTGACTTTTCACTTTTTCGATTTTCAGTTGAATTCAATAATTAGAGTTAAATACGTTTTTAGTTCATTAATTATACAATAATTATTAAAATAAAAAAAGTAAAAAGTCACGCCCCTGGAGTATTGTATTCTCTTTCCAATGACATAACGAACGTGAAATTCTGTCCATAAATAGAGGCTCTATCTGTTCCAAGAGATTGATAAAAATTACATTGTTCTTATGGGGCTTGATTTTGCCGTTCGGCGGTTTGCCGTCCACTTCGGTCAATATTGGATCAAACATTATAAATTTGGTTTCAAATTGTTGGAAACATTCTGATCTTAAATTTGTAACCAAAATTATCATTTTTTAACCATTATTTGCTTAGCTGGAGTAATTTCCCCATCTTGCCAGAATGTTCTCTGTTATTAATTAGTTTTGGCTGTTGAGCTATTGACAAACAAACAAAAAATTCGTTAGTTTATGTTTTTTTGTTTCCAGAATAGTGATAGTCTCCTCACTGCTACACGATCGCGGCACAATCGACTTTGATAATTTGAACGGCGAGAACGGCTGGCCGTTGGCTAAGGGACGCATGAACCCAGCCTATTCCAATTCAAAACTGGCCAATGCTTACTTCTGCACTGAGCTGGCCAAACGGCTGAAACAGGATGACGTCACCGATGTGGATGTGGTGGCCGTTTGTCCTGGCTTCTGCTATACCCAACTGTTTCGCTACTCCAAGATCAGATGGTGGCAGTACATTTTGTTTATGCCGATCGCCTTCCTGTTCATGCGCTCTGCCAAACAGGTCAGTCGTTCTATCGATTATTGGATTATTTTGAAAATTAATGTCACTTTTTAAGCCACTATCACACCTGAAACTGAAATTGTTGAGCCACGATCACACCTGAGCGATGAGCTATGAGTCAGAGTCACACCTTAAAGTTCTAGTCACATTCAGGTGTTATGACTAGTAGTGTTGTAAGTTCGGTGTGACTAGGAAGGCATTTCATACTGGCGTTTGATTTTCAAGGTCATTACAATGCTCGCATGAGGAGTGCTTTTCCAAGAGTGAGCCGCGCACAGCGTAGGCCCACAAAGAAAATTTCGTGTTCTTATGAAAATAAACTATTCTTATGAAACTAACTGTTGGTTAAGTTCAAGGTTAGTATAGAACGTTGATCTATATATGAACCTAGGGTTTAATTTTGGGACTAATTTTGGAACCTAGGGTTTAATTTTTGGAACGTTTCACGTTCATTTCGTTATACAGGGTGTTTCAGGAGGAATGTGCAATACTTCTCAGACTGATTCCTTACAGCAAGTAGACAAAAAAGTTCCATGGGACCAACCCCCTAAAACGCTTTTTTACCGAGATAACAATGGCAGAAAATTTGGATTTTTCAAAACATATTAATTTTTCAAGTTTTTCAGAGGCTTCACCCAGGTTCTAAAATAATCAATTCCTATGTTAAATTAGCTGAGGAATTCAATGGAACCAGTTCAAAGTTTGTAACTTCAACGGTTATTGAGATAATTGCGAAAATATGCTAAAAACCGCCATTTTTCAACAATAAGGCCTATAACTAAATAAAGAATTATAAATTTATTTTTTTATTAATGGAAGTCGAAGAGAGTCGGATTCTGAAGAAAAAGTTAAAGGCGGCGATTGTGTAAATCTTACCCAAATCTCAGAAATAACAATCGGAAAATTGACAAAACATAGCACAAGTGATAAATTTGTGTATAGTAGCGATTTTGCGATTTTCGATCGCTATTTCTGAGATTTGGGTAAGATTTACACAAACGCTGCCATTTAACTTTCTCTTTAGAATCCGGCTCTCTTCAACTTCCATTGATAAAAAATACAAATTTATGATTCCTTATTTAGTTATAACCCTTATTGTTGAAAAATTGCGTTTTTTAGCATATTTTTCCAATTATCTCAATAACCATTGAAGTTACAAACATCAAATTCCTCAGCTGATTTTACATAGGAATTGATTATTTTAGAACCTTAGTGAAGCCTCTAAAATATTCGAAAAATTAATATGTTTTGAAAAATCGCAATTTTCCGCCATTGTTATCTCGGTAACAAAGCGTTTTTGGGGGTTGGTCCCATGGAACGTTTTTGTCTACTTGGTGTGAGGAATCAGCCTGAGAAGTATTGCACATTCCTCCTGAAACACTCTGTATATAGTTAACAATGTTATCACTGTCATGAAGTGGTTCATTTCTTTTCAATGAGTTGTCTCTTTTAGCAATCAGTTCAAAACCACACCAGTTCAGTATAATCTCTTGTTGCTTTCAATATGGAAATCCAATACAAAAATTTAATTCTACGAAAAGTAGTCTGAGATTATTTCATTGGTAAACTGAGTTTTTGCTTTGTAATACGAACAGATTAGAGAATTATTATGTTTAATTTCATTAGAGGTTTTCATAGTTTGTGGTAGTCGAAAAAGTCTCAATGATATGAAAATATTGCAAGTTCTGAATCCTTTTTTTCAAAAAATAAAGTTGTGTCTATTGTCTTAGAATTGAATTTATCAGATCCCAAACAATTATTACTTTATCATTTGTGTATATAGTCTGTCCAAGCGAAGAAGACCCTCTAGCAAGATGAGAAAATGATTCCAGCTTGGTCAATATATGTTCAAGAATTATAATAATGTGGTCTTAATAGTAGATCAAATTGTTTCCTACAATTTGAGATCAAAATGACAATTTTTTGACCAAAATTGACCGAGCTTAAGTCATTTTCCCATCTTACCAGAGGGTATTCTTTGCTTGGACAGACTATACCTGTATTTAATTTTTATCAGTACCACTGTTATTATCAGCTTGTAATTAGATTTTTTTTCTCCACAGGGTGCACAAAGTATCCTTCACTGTGCTGTTTCTGAGGAGATTATCGGCAAATCTGGCCAATTTTTCCGCGATTGTAAACCGTACAAATCGAAACACAATTTTGACCCAGAAGTAAGCATGAAATTGTGGGAAGTCAGCGATAAATTGGTAGCCAAGAAGTGATCTCGAAAAATCAAACCAAAATAAAAACTTGATAAGATCTCAAGTCAACTAGAATTTCTAGTTAAATTTTGTAAAATCAATGGAAATTATTGACTTTAATGAACTTAGACTTGATTAGTACTTCAATCTTAAATTTGAATTCTAGTAACGACATAGTGAAACCTCTGTGTGAAAAACAACAAAGACTTTAATTTGTGTTATTATATTATATTATAGTTCATTCACGATCACTTCAGACGAAATAAACATGCCTTTTGAGTGTGTGTGCGTGTAATGGAAGGTCTTCTTCTATGCTGTGATTGGCTACAGCTGTTGGTCTGTGGCCGAAAGTTTTGCATAGAAGAAGACCTTCATTACACGCACACACTCTCAAAAAGTTTGTTTATTCCGTCTCAAGTGATCGTGAATAGAGTATAGATTTCAATGCTAGTTATTGATTTTTAAAGGAAAATTGTGTTTTTTTCGTAGTCTTCGATTAAGAGGGTATAATATGTGATTGACTTGAACATATTCATACAATTTCTTTAAAATTATTGGAAGACCATTACGTACAGGATGTAGACAAATAAACTGCACTTTCTTCCAAGACACCTTATCTTGATTTTTATTCACTCACTTGCCTGTTAAATAATTACTGGAAACATCTTCTAGACTTAATGAAATAGTACATTACACTACAAGCACAGAAAGTAGGTGTTTACCGGGAATATGTTATCCGAATGCCGTAAACACCTTTCTGTGCGAGTTGAGTACGATACTTTTCGCCACACTGCGAGAATAAGAATAATAAATATTGTATAAGAATGTTTGCGGCGATCGCTGATTCGAACTGAAGTAGGCTAAAGCAGAAAAGCAGTGCATTGTCGCCCGATCTAGCGGCCGGATAGGTAACTACCAGTCTCTTTCTGTGCACTAGCTCCGAAAGATCCCTCTTTCGGAGCTTGTAGCAAAACCGCCTGTAAATGGCGTCTTTCGAATCTCTTTAGTGCACAGAAAACAGCTGCTTTCTGTGCAGTGTGGCGAAAAAATATTATTCTTCTTTTAATAAACTCTTCATACTCTTCTTAAGCTCTTCATACCATGAGGAAACACAAAATCTCTACTTATTGTATAATTTGGTTTCTTTGGCCAGTTGCATATTGAAATAATAATTATTGGACCTTGATTATTGAATTTATTTAGGTACGAATCGTAGAAAAATGTCATTTTACGAAACCAATGCACTTATCTAATAACGTAGTTTTCGGACGTTAATTTCAAATTTCATATTATATACTGGCCCAACATTTTTACAGTTCTCTAACGGTTCTATATTCTTGTATAGCTTGGGGTGAGTATGAAGGAGCCAAGTTCTAGATTACTGTCCTTGAAGGTACTTTAATATGCATGTCAGTTGCAGACGCATATTCAAAATATAGGCTATGATCGAACTCCTTGCTAAGTTCAGGTTGAACAACTGCAAGTTAAAACATATGATTTAATTTATCACATCAACATATTGTATATGCATTTATATTGTATTGGATCAGAATGAATAGAAAAAATTTCATTTCATTCGTCGCATAGAAAGTTGATATTCATTTTTTATTTAATAAGGCAAAATGAAAATAAATGTTTGATTAGTCATAGACTACTTGTGGAGTTTTTATTCTTACAAATTGTGAAACTGAACTATTTTTAAAATGTTTTCCATAATATTACGAACTGTAGAACACCGTAATTCTATTTAATTATTCTGTAGAGTTAAAGTTTACTCGAATAAGGAATAAGTTTTGCAATTATCTACTCTTGATAACAGCTTGCGTTTAGTTACTTTCAAAGAGTGATACAAAAATTATAATAACCATAAATGAAATTCTAATTATGGCTCATCTACAAGATATCTTGATAGATGCGGGAAATATCATAGAACAGGTTCTGGAAAAACATAGGTAAGTTTATCAAAGTCCTTTAATTATATTATTATTTTGCTCTGTGACCAAATTATTGGCCAAGGGTTTCAGGCACCGAAAAAATATAATACTAAATAAGAATGTATGTAAGTTATTGAGTGGAATGACCATGGCATACAGCAAATACTTTTATTTATGAAAAATAATTATTAAAAAATTAAATTTTACTTCTACTGTTGATGTAGGTAGTAAGTTATAGGCTACAGTGAGTAATGTATGTTGAAAACATAACTGAATCTTTTGTAATTCATCTTTAACTCCGTGGGATAACACTATTGTAGGATACATAAAATAATAAAGGCCCGTATTGACAGTGCGAGGCATGAGCCGCGAATGCCTCAAGGTATAGTCTGTTCAAGCAAAGAAGAGTCTTACTCCAGTCTCCAGCTCGTCAACATTATCAACATTATTGATCAATTATAGGAAACATTTCGATCTTCAATTCAAGACTAAATCAATAGTTTTTGAACCAATGTTGACCGAGCTGGAGACTGGAGTAAGGCTCTTCTTTGCTTGAACAGACTATACCTTGAGGCATTCGCGGCATATGCCTCGCTTTGTCGATACGCGCCTTTATATTATTGGTCTTGATTCAAAAGTTAATGGAACAGCTATTCTCAAGGCAATTTTCAACGGAAGTGTTTCATATTTTTTTAGGGAGAAAGAAGAAAACCTATTACAGGCATATTTTGCTGCTCGTACCATTCAAAAATATTACAGAGGTCATTTGGTAAGGAAACACATAAAAATGTTACATGCTAAGACAACTATTATCCAGAAACACTGGAGGGGCGTTCTTGGAAGAAGAGTGTACTTTCAGCTTCTAAAAGTAAGTAGGTCATGTTTGTTGATTTTTACAGCACGAGTAGTGGGTCATAATTTTGTGTCATGACAAAGATTTTATTGCTATTATCATGAGTCATTTTCAAAACCATGACAATCAGTAATATGCATCTCAAGAGTCATGAGTTGACTTTTACTGTTACTGAGAAAATTAATATATATCTGGAGTCTAGATTCAATTGTAGCCTCAATAACATCCATTGAAAAGTAACATTTTCAAATTTGAGTAAATGTTCATATAATTACAAAATAATGTCACCTTCGCCTGTTAACTCATGCGCTCAGTAAACTGGTTAGGTACTGCTCCATTAATTTTTTCTTCCTACAGAAATTTCAGGGATCATTTGCTGGATAAGTAAATTCACTAAATAACTAGAAATCTGTTAGAGAAAGTCTGAGAATCCCGGAATAGAGGAATTCAACTTCTATTTCATAAGTCCGTTATACGATTGAATGTAGCTAATTTTTTAAAGAAAGAAGTTGCTAACAGTTTCATGATAGAACTATGAAAGAATTTTTTTTACGTATTTTTTGACTTTGAAAAATTTATTTACAAACTCAAATCTTTAGTAAGCAAATTTTCCTCTATTCAAGGATACAGTACAGAAACGATGCACGGAGAAATTCAACAAATGTGCCACCAAAATTCAAAAAGTATGGAGAGGCTTTGTGGTTAGGAAATACATTTTCGATTACAATCTATTCAAGAAATGGATGGAGAATGTCAAGATATCGAATAAAATTATAATTGACGAAATTGAGGTAAATATTGATAAATAACCATGAGTTTTATTAAGGTAAAGCACAAGCTAACGTAGGTGGCGGTTGGTCAATGTCTGTTATTAATTCTTAGCTCTATAAGGACAATCTGAAAATGGTCTATGAAAGGGAAACAGTTTAGATGAGGTCCTTGTTTACTAAATATGATCGTGCAAGCCGCTCGCCGACTGGCCTGACCAAGCTGAGAGGTAATATCATTCATTTACCAACCACCAGTTTTGTTGGTGTCCAAGCAAAGAAGACCCTCTGGCAAGATGAGAAAATGACTCCAGCTCGGCCAATATTGGTTCAAAAATTATTGATTTGGTCTCAAATTGTAGATCAGAATGTTTTCTACAATTGAGACCAAATCAATAATTTTGCAACCAATATTGACCGAGCTGGAGTCATTTTCTCATCTTGCCTGATGAGGGTCTTCTTTGCCTGGACAGACTATACTCAGGAGCCAACATTTATTTTGAGTAGTAAAATATAGCAGACGCCAAAAAGTTGGGCGTTTTCGTCTGTTCCTTGAGCGCTCCAACAGCTGATGCCTGATGTTGTCAATTAGAGTTGGCATTTAGCTATGCCTGGATGATGTTTTAGAAATAAAAAGACACAATAGATGCTTTTCATCAGCTGTTAGCTTTTAGTGTTAGTAGGTTACATCATGCATTTACAAGAGACAGACGAAACCATTCTTGTCGTCAGCTATTATACCATTTTCATGTAAGAGTTTTAGTTTGTTTCCTTTCCCAACAGAAAGAAAGGCAATTACTTGAAGAATCCAGCAAATTAGAGGCCGAAGAAGATGCAAAAAGGAAATTACAGTGTGTTCTTATAAAAACCCACCATTGGTTGCGCACTTATCATAGGAAAGGAGTACTGAGCCGAAAAGAAGACACTAGGTAAGTTCGTCATTACCTACACAAAACTGATTTATATACATACATGCCAAGCAGCCCAAGTGCTAAGACACTACATTGAGTTAATTTAAACAGTTTTCTTACAGTAAAACATTGGACTGCATGTCTCTGATCAATCCTAGTGAACATTATAGGGGAAGGATGTAATATTGTAATATCTTCTTGGCTTGGACGGGCTGTATAGTAGAGTGAATATGAAACTGGCAACCAGCTGGTAGGCCTAAGCCCTTCATGGGCTGTTGAGCCAGACATACATACATGTAATATTGTACTTGTAATACGGTAATTTAACTATACTGTCTCTATGGTATAGTCTGTCCAAGCAAAGAAGACATTCGCAGGCAATATGGAAAAATGACTCCAGCTCGGTCGATATTGGTTCAAAAATTGGAAATTGTGCCTCAAATTGTAGAAAACACTCTGTTCTACAATTTGAGATTAGATTGATAATTTTTGAACCAATATTGACCGAGCCAATATTGAACCAATATTCCAAGATAAAATGAATATTATCTCTAAATTTAGAGTGAACTTGTATTATTATTTAGCGTGTGCTCTCATTAGGTAGTGGGGAGACCCAAAGGGTTGTTCCACTTCGCAACTTCACTTTTTTTATTTTTGAGAGTTAAAATTTGTGAGTATAGTGAAAGTGGACATTGTGGATAGACATATAAACCTACATCTTAAACCTTCATCATCATCATTCATCATCACTCATTCATCCTTTGCTTAAAATTCTTGGAAACCAAGCCGCAATTGTAAAGAAAGAAAGAATAAAGAATACTATAACCTCAATTTCACGAATGAAAACATGGAAAACCAAAAACAACCGGTTTTAGATATATACGGAGTATGTGGGTTATAGTTCAAAAATAGTCAATTTGAAACAAATTTTTTTGATTTCAAAATATCATTAACAACCAAAACTATAACACTTCACAAGTTCACTACACTATGGCCGAAAATATTAAATTTTGACTGGAAATTTAGAGCTTTTAGTGAACTGTATGATTGATTGTAAGCAGTAGGCTTATTTTGAATTATATTTAAATCAAACAATAATTTTCATATTATGTTGATTTCTTGCTAATGATGGTTTATTTATAAATTTTCTTTGTTGGTTTTCAATAAATTAGCTTGCTTTCATTATTTCAACTGTTGTAGAAAGGGAAGCTTAGCCTATATTTTTTTATATTTTTCAGAGAGTACTCATCCGCTGAAGAAATACTGCGGTCGTTCAATTTTCTGTCATACATGAGGAAGCAAAAACACGATAAGGCGAAAAAAGAAAACATGAAGCCACAGGAAGATAGATTGACAGAATACATTGATGAAGTTGGTTGATACATGATAAAGTCTTATTTGTAGAAATTTTTATATAATTTATTTCAATTTTCTTTGTTGAAGGTAATATTGTGGTAGTTATCGATATTGAATGAAAATACAAGATATTCTCAAACCACAGATTTATTTGAAATCGATAGGCCGGGTTCGGTTGCTACTATTATCAATATCTGGTAAACTCTGGAGTAAAATCTGTTATCTCGATTTCCAGTTAGTAAATCTGTGGTTTGACAATATTGTCTTTTTTTTAATATTTCAATTTTATCATCATGCATACCTTTTGAACCCAACAAGCTCGAGAATTCAGATACAAATACAAGCTTGAAAAGCCTTATTAGGTATATCACTTTGGCCAAGCATGGTTTGTCTTATTATTAATGTACAATCATATCACTGTTGATATCAATTATTATATTGATATCGTACAATATATCTTATAACCTCAGTTGCACATTCCACGTTTTGTACGTCCAATTTTCCACCTTCATTGTAAATTCTACTTAATTGAACAGAATTTGGCAAACAAGATAAGAATCTGCACACATCATGTATTTGCCAAGTTCGCTTCAATCTAGTAGAATTTATACTGTGTTTATGCTGAATTAATACTTTAACAATTTTATAAGTGTTTCTGGTCTTAAATTTTCATTTATTTATTCAATATGACATTTGAAACATTTGATTCAATTTGAAAAATTTTTAATAGAGAATTATTTTTCCCAGTTTACTCTTGACAAAATAAAGAAATTGAAAAGAGATTGCGCACTGCGTAAAGCTAAAGAGAGGGAGGAATCAGATAAAAAAAATCAACTGAAGAGTGGAAAAATGATTGAAAAGAAAATTCTAAATATTCCAAGTAAGAAGAGAACAGAAGAATGCAAATGTTGCACTATACCAAACTACAGGCAATATTGAACATGATCTTCTTGTTTGTGAAGCATTTCGAATATATTGAACTTGAAAAATATTTTTTATCATACTCCACGGAGGCTTTCCAGGACTTTCAGTATCTGTATAAACTCATAAAAATTACTTGAAATGCATTTAAAAACAGAATAGAGATACTGAAAAATCTCATGTTTGCCATGTGGCGCCGTCATGAGGTTCCTTCTAATTATTGTTGTGATATTGAAATCAATGCGATTTCCTGAATCAATACGAATAAAGTTGGCTTCAGAAAATTATGATTTGGGAAAAAGTTTTTGACATACCATAGAGTAAGAATGAAGATCCTTACTCTATGGTCATACCTTTCAACCGCGTGTCATACATTTTCACATAAAATTTATTCTGCCTCTGGTTTTGGATAAAATTTTTCTTAAGATTATAATAAACATCCCTGTCATCAACTGAAGGAGTTGGTGACAGCCGAGGCTCAAAGAGTAATTTCACAAAATCTCTTCAATTACTCAGGTATTTGAATTTCAAATTTTCAGGTAGTCTGACCAAGCAAAGAAGAGCCTCTGGCAAGATGAGAAAGTGACTCAGCTCGGTCAATATTGGTTCAAAAATTATTGATTTGGTCTCAATTGTAGGAAACATTCTGATCTACAATTTCAGACCAAATCAATAATTTTTGAACCAATATTGACCGAGCTGAAGTCATTTTCTCATCTTGCCAGAGGCTCTTCTTTGCTTGGTCAGACTATGTCTGAAAATTGAAAATTAAGGTAACTTATCTGAATTTATATCGGGAAGTCCGATCTCACTAGACGTCGAATATGCTTAAAAGTAAAAACCCAAATAAATAAATAGATTATAGTATTTCCTAGTGTTTGACGCTTATACATTTCATACTATTGACATGTAACTATAGTCTTCCACAGATCATTGGAATGGTCAAGGACGAGCAATTCTTCCGACACCACTCCCTGTTTCTCCCTCCGGTGATGCCGCTTTGTACTTAGGGGTAGCTAGTAAGAGAGTGTGTGTGAGAGAGAAGGAGTGATGTATTGTTTGGTTGAGGGTGGACAACAGTGGCAACAGGGCTCAGCAATCCCGTGACCTTGGTCATTCCAATGATCTGTGGGCAACTATAATTGATATCTCTAGTTTAGGAATCTATAAGATAATGGTTGATGAATAGAAATTTTCCAACATGAACAATCAACAAATTTATTAAAAAATAGAAATTCAATTCACTCTCGTCCATTTCAGTTTATTTACAGATAGTTTTTCATCGGAATAGTTGTTCTCATCGGCGATGAATGTTCTAGCACAAGTCGTTGTACAGAAGTAGACCGTAGTCAAAATCTCATTCTCTCCACATATGTTACACGTCAACAGTTTAACTATGACCCACAACACGCACTCAGTGAAAATAACACTGTAACAATTGAGACACTTAGCTGCAGGGCCTTGTATTAGTAAATGTCTCAGGTTATTTGGTAACGATTTTTCATCAATTTTCTTGCAGGAAAACCTGGCCCGATTGCAGGAGGGTATGTAGGAGTAGAAATACCTCAATGACAGTTCAAAAAGTGAAGGCACTCTAGAAATTTCTTCGCTGTAGATATCTTTCAAAGGTTCGGGGAGAACGAGCAAAGTTTCCAAATCTTTTTTACCTGAATATTTTTTCCATCCAACGATTTCCACCACTGGATTACTCAATTCCTTAACAACCGTTTTGCTCAAAACGTTTTGGAAATTGGTATCATGCGTGTAGCTAAACATATTCCAATTGCTTTTCGTCACATGTGGATCCAAAACTTTCACAAACATATCGTATGACATGTAGTTGATGCAAGGGTTGTTTGCAAAACTAACTATCGCATTGCTAGCGAATGAAATCGATGGTAGATATAAAAGTTTGTTTCTAGAAATAATTACTATATCTAGTTGTGGAAGAAAAGCTAGATTGTTTGGTAGAGTTTTCAAGTTGTTGCCTTTTAAATTGAGACTTTCCAATGAAAAACAACAGCCTAAACTTTGAGGCAAACTTTCTAAACAGTTGTATTCTACTGATAAGAAGGAAAGCGCTCCTAAAAACCCGATTTTCTCCGGTAGTTTTGTCAATTTGTTGTTATCACATCTTAGTTCTATCAGATTACTCAGGTTATAAATAGTATCTGGCAATTCATCTAATTCATTATCACTAATATCTATCACAGTCAAATTTTTCAATTGTAGTACTTCTGGTGTTAGATTTTTCAAACAGTTACCATTCAAATACAGATTGCATAGTTTTTTCAAACATCCTATCCATTCTGGGAGATTTTTGATTTGGTTTTGCTTGAGGTAGATTTCTTTAATGTGAGTCCCGTAAATTTTCAATTCGGTTGGAACTGACGTATAGCCTCGGTAGTTCCAGTGGAGAATTGGATGGCGATTTATCTCTTCAACAAGTTCTTCATCCATATCAGAGTTATTGAAAGTAACTCAGCAATGGGAATTCTCATCAATATTCTATTTAGAATAAATTGGTTTGAGCAAAAGTTGATGGATTGTGAATTCAATAGACTACTTCCAAGTCCTCACAATATTTTTGTTTATTTCGGATAAACACGTCAGAGACTGGTCTACAAAACGAATTTGTAATCAGTGGAATTTCACTTTTTTATGGGATAGAAAAAAAACTACTTGTAGTAGTTGATTTTGCATATGAATTCAAAACACATGCTGATATCATACAGCAGATTCAAAGGAACCTCTCTAATTGCAAAATCAAGGCGACAAATTGTTACAAAGGCTCTTCAAAAATTGAATTTGAATGATAAACTATTTAGAAGTAGTCTAATAAATATAATTTAATACTGTTATCAATATTTTAGAATTTCAATTCTAAAAGCTTCAATTCACTCATCACTTGAATAAGTAATTCAGTAGCGACTTGACCTTCTTTCTGATAAAGAGTCCTAGAATGAAAAAGTCTTATTCTATTAATGCTGAAAGGCAACATTCTGATAAGAAAGTTTGTGTTATCTACTTATCTATCACATCAATTTTGTAATGAATTTTTCTATAGATTCATAACATTCCATATTACCAATGAATAGAATAACATATCAAGAATTACACAGAGTGGGTGTGACATGCTTCTTAGATGGAAATATTTAAAAAATAATTTTGATATTTTATGAATTTGAAAACATCAATTTGTAAAATAATTCTCGCTAACCTATAACCCAACAATCTCATCAAAAGTAATTGAAGTTGATACCATTAAATGTATTTACTAGAGTGAGTTTCAAAACAATAAAAATCTCAACAAAATTAAGTCAAAACATAATTTCTCCACTACTCAACCTATTACTCATGAATACATTTTTCGATTAATATTAGTATAATTTCACCATATTAATTTCGAATATTTTCTTGTATTACTGTATTTTTATTACACTGAATTTCTAAATAGATGTAAAAACGCACAAGAATGTTTGAAAGTTCAACAAAGCATCTTCACATTGTCTTGGAATGAATTTTAGAAGCATCTTATCCACAATTTACACACTCTAAATTTCATACTAAATTTCGTATTGTTGACAATATCACAATCCGTATAGTAAAATACTATTCACTCTCGCTTTTAACCAACTACTATGTGTTAACCAGCAGTCAGAATAAAGCGCATCACCTATATGACTTATTTTTAACTTTTGTATTCTAAAGCAGCTCACAGCTATTTGTGTCCAACTTTGATAACTATAAATAGACGCTTCCCTCAACAAACGATGGAACACTTTTACTTTGTAAATACGAGAGTGAGTCTCAACATATTTCTTCTTGATTTAATTGAGAATGGATATGATGCAGTTTGCGCAACATAAGTTTGTGAATGATATCTCCTCCCCCGAAATAGCCGCGTTATCAGATTGTGTGAAATTGACACTTCTGTTTCTGGTGAAACTGACACTGTTTCCTTTATCTTAGGTCTACTTTATCACTGTTTTTTTTTATCTTAAATGTTAATCACAGTAATTGTGATTAGCATTTGAAAATACTATGAATAGTCGAAGCATGTTATGCATGAATAAAAATAATTGAAGAGGGTACTGTGATTAACATTTAAAATAGAAAAACGAATAGACCTCTCGTCTTTTTTTAAGGGTGATGCCCACATGGGCTCTTGGGCCTGTGCTTGGGCAATGGGAAGGATGATGATGAGAGATGAATGGACCTACTGCTTTAGGTGGGTTCCGAACCACCGGGAAGCGATTTTTGAGGCTCATAAATTGAATTCAGAGGAACCGGTCACCAGTACAACAGTGGTGGCAGAGGTACGTCGCTTAGACCTCTCTACCACTGGGACAAACCGCTTCCCCAAATGTAGAATTTCATCCTCTATATGCCACTAGTATTAAAAACGTTCCTTTAGTTTCCTCAACGTAATATTCTTAAATGCCATTTGAATGAAAACAATAATCTTGATTAACTTTCTGAAAACTGACCGACATCTTCAAACTGTCTTTATCACAAGGCATAAGCTATAATAATAATATTATAAAAATAAATGCATTAGGCTTATCAAATTCGTTGACAACTCATCCCAGTTTGAGTAGATGGTGCTGTATTATTATAATAATGATAGGAGTAAAAATTTCATTTCATTTCAGTAAAATTATTTCAAGAATAATTACCAGTTAAATTGTTCAACGACTTTATTACAAAATGAAAACTTACCATACTATTTACAAAGGGTAATTTTGAAGTTATGACTGACTTACTGATGTTGGCATTCAATTAGTTTTATAGTCGACATGGTAGAAATGAGGAGCAGTAGTTAGCAGCCATTCTTGTTCTACAGCCACACAGTCTTTCATGTACATCTGGTCTGTGTGTACCAATTCACAGAACACTAACCTGAAATTAAACAAAAATAAATTATTTATGATTAACTCAATCATTGATTTTTCATTCGATAACATTGAAGACTTGCAGATGACAAGAGCAGTCTATTTAGAAAACATAGCAACTGATATTACAGTGAATTCCTATTAAATCATGGCTTTTTTATTCTTGAGAGTTGAAATTCGTGAGTATAGTGAAAGTGGGTATTGTGGATAGACATATAACCTACTTCATCATCATCATTCATCATCACTCATTCATCCTTTGCTTAAAATACTTGGAAACCAAGTCGCAATTGTAAAGATAGAATAAAAAAAGAATAAAAGAAAGAATAAAGAATAAGATGTAGCTTTATGCTTTTTAAATCAGTTCTACCATAGCTACCTTGAATGTAAGGTCATGACTTTGACAATGCAACTATGTAAGGAAGGAAAGTGGGTCCATTTAAAAGCATTGAAATAATTTTTCAATCTGATGTTTTAACGGACGCGTTTCTAGTGTTCGTTCCCACATTTGCCTTGCTACAAATCAAAGCATAATTATTGTATATTTTTGATATTCAAATCCAATACAGAACTTGAAATAAAATGATTAACACGTTATGACTTGGAGTACCTAGATGCCTCGAAACGCATCCATCAAGCAGCGAAATCATGAGTACCTACTGTTCTTGAAATAAAATTTATTTTTTATACTAATATACAGGGTTCGCAATGAAGTGGGACGATTTGAATAAGTTACAGATTGTTTAAGAAATTGTATTTTTGTAATCTTTTCATCATAAATAGAAAGTAGAAATGTAGCCATTTAGTTTACAATAAGTGAAAAATCATTATTTGAAATATATCATCTTCCAAATCTCCTCCATTGGAATCTATGCACTTTTGCAGCCGGGCCTGGAAGTTTCCCATGACATTTCGCAGCATATTGAGTGGTATTCCTTCAATCTCATCTCGAATCCGTTAAATCCGTTGTTTTAGAGCTGGGATAGTTTTGGGTGGATCGCTTTGAAAAACTCACGCTTTTAAGTAGCCCCATAGAAAGAAGTTGAAAGGTTGATAAATCTGGAGAGCGAGGCGGCCAAGGGATATCCCCGTTTCGAGAAATGACGCATCTTGAAAACAAAACATTGACAGCATTCATGACAATTCTCGCGGCGTGGCTTGTTGTTCCATATTGTTTGTTTATTCAATGGAAAACGGGCGAGTTCTGGTGTAAGAAAGTTATGAATCATTTCCATGTAACGCACGAAGTTAAAAACCACAGCAAATCTATGAATTACTTCCAGGCCCGGCAGCAAAAGTGCATAGATTCCAATGGAGGACATTAGGAAGATGTTTTATTTAAAAAATGATTTTTGACTTACTGTACACTAAATGGCTACATTTCTACTTCCTATGGATAGCAAAAAATAAAGCAACGAAATCATGAGTACTGTTGCTTATTCAAAGTTGATAACGTTTCATTGGCGAACCCTGTATATTAAGTTATGAATAAATAATTACTACATGAGTACAAAACTCACCATTTATGCGGACTTTGATTATAGAGCACTGATGACGGGTCAACTTTCATTGTCAGGTCCCCTCTAACACTACGATAGCTGCCCGAATGATGCAGATAGGCCGCATTCGGGAAGAACCCCGCCGTTACTGCTTTCCGCACACGATCGCCGTCTCCCTCACACGAGACCACGGGAATATCGAATTTCTTCAGTATATTCAGCAGATGACCCTTGATTTCCAGCGATCGCCTAACCGCCCTATGCTTGATGTAGTAGCGACTGCACCAGGCTTTCGCCTCTTTGTCGGGAATTTTTGCCTGAAACAACAAAGAAATGGATGAAAAAATTTACACTCATAAACATGTAAATGTATTAAAATTATGGGATTTCTCTTTGTCTTCAATCTTCCGCCTACTTGAAACAATTAATGATAATTGATAACGTAGTTGAATAAATTACGTTTATAACTTTCTGTTGTAGAATCGTTCCATAATAGAATAGAACACAATTAATAATGTCATTTCTACCGTTTATTTATAATACATCAAATTATTATTCATTTAATCATTTCAATTTCTTATTTTTTATTCATCCTACTCGAACTGCTGATTATAATTATTATCAACTTATAATAAATTACGTTTATAAATTTTACTCAAACAACAGTACTCACGATTTCGTCAGTACTCTGCGTAAAAGGAGTATCTGTATAGTTTGTTGGAGCAATGGAGACATCCTGGTAAGATGGGAAAATGACTTGAGCTCAGTTCCAAAATGATTAATTTTGTATTAAATTGTGGAAATAATTCTGCCCTACAATTTGAAACCACATTTGCAATCTTTAAATCATCCTACGTAAACTGTTGATTAAAATTATTAACGTGAAATAAAACATACATTTCAATTTCTTCATTCTACTTCAACTGTTAATTATAATAATTAACATGCTTGTCAGACGCGTTTCAGCCAATAAACGAAGCAGCAGAGACACGTGACAGCATTAGTAATGCATATGTGTCGGGACACGTTATTTCACGATCATCATCCATTCACTATGTAGCCTAAACATCATCATCCACTTATCACCTTTGATTAAAATACTTTAAATAAGTCGCAATTGTAACAACAAATAATAATAATAATAATAAACTGTGTCGTATCGTAGCTATGGTTTGTCTTAGCAACAGTAGCCGCCCTCTGTTCACTTTGGGGGTTTGTTTACTTTGTTTCAGTTCATCGTGATTGGGGTATAGCGTATAAGGTTATAAGCTAGCCCATTAAATAGTTGACGAATAGTAAATTAGTTTATCCTGAAGTTGTAACTTATATTACTCATTTTGTAAGTTCAGTGACAATAAAATATTTTTCATTCATGTAGTCTGTCCAAGCAAAGAAGACCCTCTGGCAAGACGAGAAAATGACTCCAGTTCGGTCAATATTGGTTCGAAAAATATTGATTTGATCTCAATCGTAGGAAACATTTTGATCTACAATTCGAGACCAAATCAATAATTTTTGAAACAATATTGACCGAGCTGGAGTCATTTTCTCGTCTTGCCGGAGGGTCTTCTTTGCTTGGACAGACTTTAGCTTACCTCGAATTTATTGTGTTCAATACGAGCCTTTATCCGCTCAGCGCCCGAAGATGGCTCAACGAACAGCGACTTCACTTGCAGCACAGCTAGAATGATGGCCATCTCTTCAGAACAACCTTCTTCACCTGCAATACATCAAACAAAATCATTTGAAGATTTTCAAAAATATTATTAGTACACTGAGTTTTTATTAAGTAATAATCCGCTGGGCGCTTTTCATTACTGCAATAGTCGAGCGTGCATAATAGAAACACGGAGATGCAACGCACACTGATCAAATGATTTTTTATTTGCGTTGCTCCATACAATCACGTATTTCTATAGCATCTTGTGCCCACGACTTGTAGTAATGAAAACCTACCTTCATCACTAATAAATAATGCTTTCTATTGTTTATAAAGTTTCAATAATATTTGATCAATTTGATGAAAATTATTATTGAGAAGAGAAATGAGAGGGCGGGATACAGCGGAAAAGAAGAAAAAATGAAGAAGAAAATGTAAGAGTTCAAGAAAAAAGTCAGCTGTATCATCTGTCACGTGTTCTTATGAATGACAATTAAATCGGTCTTGTTCAGCTGGTTTATCTAGAGTCTATAAATGGAAGCGATCATTTAATTTGATGAACCTTATTCTCTTTCTTTTACCCCACTATGAATGTACAATGAAATTGAGTGGAAGTAAGCCTATGATTAAATGAAAGCCAATGATTAAATGAAAGTAATCTTCATCTTTTAGCGCATCCAGATCCACTGTCAGTTCGGACTGTGAAAGTAAAAAAAATCTGCGAGATGATGAAAGCCCGATAGCCAAAATTAGCTGTGAAAAGGCAGGTCGATCGATAACAATGATAACACTGTTATAGTCTGTCCAAGCAAAGAAAACCCTCTGGCAAAATGACTCAAGCTCGATCAATTTTGGTTCAAAAATTACCAATTTGAACTCAAATTGTAGGAAATAATTTGATCTACTATTAAGACCACCTTTATAATTCTTAAACAAATATTGACCAAGCTGGAGTCATTTTCCCATCTTGCCAGAGGGTCTCCTTTGCTTCAACAGACTATATCATTAAACACTGCACGATATCCAGTATACATGTATAGCCTACTTTAAGAATTGTACAAGATCCATAGAATCATTCATATGCATTTTCAATTCATAGGCATTGAAAACTCAAAAACTTTATAATATTGAAACGTAAATCAGCACTACCAACCTGACGCGATGAGCGCCTTGGCATGCAACGGCGACAGCGGGAACTCGGCCATTTGCATGCCGAGTGGGCGCGTGAGTGCGCCCCCGTCAGAGAGGGCGCCCAAGGCGCACAGCATCTCCAGCGCAAGCAGGAGGTTGCGAGCGGGCGGCGCGGCGGGAAACGCGAACCGCAACACGTTGTCGATGCCCAGCGCCTTCAGCTGCACGACTGCGCCGCTCAAGCTGCAGCGCTGCATCTCGGGAGGGCTGCAGTCAGGCAGATGGTCATAGTCCGATTCTGTGTATAACCTGTGCGTTTATAAAAGCATATATTATTATAAATTATAGAAATTAATTTTTTCCGTGTACGACTTACAATAAAGGAATAAAGATTCGAATCTCCGATAATATAGTCTTTCCAAGCAAAGAAGACATTCTGGCAAGATGAGATAATGACTCCAGCTCGATCAATATTGGTTCAAAAATGATAAGTTTGATTTCAAATTATAGGAACCATTCTGATCTAATATTTGAGACCAAATTTATAATTTTTAAACCAATATTGATTGAGTTGGAGTCATTTTCCCATCTTGCCAGGATGTCTTCTTTGCTTGGACAGACTATAGCTATATAAATAGAACAGAGGACTTCTACAATCATTGACCAAATACTAAATAGCAGATCAAGATGCAGTTTCAATAACTTTATTCTTGTAGATTACTGTCTTAATACATACAGTATGCCTATGCTATGAGAATAAAAATGAGAAAATTACATAGTTCGTTTGAAGAACTAAGTATCGACCTATGGAAACTTGTAGAATGACACAGATATGGGAATTGATAAGCTAACGATAATATAAATTTGTTCTGTATCTACATATAATTACAAATTTCAAGAGTATTTCTAACAAATTTAATAAGAAAACATACACAATTCCTCCTATTTAAAGTCCAATACTTGCTATGCATCTTATGTCAATCTGACAGTCAAGTCATGTCATTCAAGTATAAACGTAGCATCCCTTGAGATGATGGAATGATTTGGGATTTGGCATTTTCAACAATATTTCGACCCAATTGAATAGAAAAACACACAGCATTACTCCTTTTTCCAGTTCAATCCTTGATATGCTGCATGAAACCTGCTATGCATCTCATGCTAACCTGACAGTCAAGTCACCTCATTCAACTATGAACGTAGCATCCTCTGTAACAATAAAATTATCTGGAATTCAGAATTTTCAACAATATTCCAACCCAATAATTGAAAAAGAAGACAGCATTCCTCCTATTCCCAGTTCAATCCTTGCTATGCTGCATCAAACTTGCTATGCATGTCATATCAACCCGACAATCAAGACACCTCATTCAACTATAAACGTGACATCCTCTATGATGATGTAATGATTTGGGATTTGGCATTTCAAAAATATTTTTACCTAATTTAATAAGAAAACACACAGCATTTTTCCTATTTACAGTTCAATCCTTGCTATGCTGCCTTCAACTTGCAATGCATTTTTTTCAACCTGACAGTTAAGTCTACTATTAAAATTTTATGATTATGAATGTGGCATTTTGAACAATATTTTTATTATCTAACATTACTTAGGTCCTCTACTGGGGAAAAACACATAATTCATTTCAAGTTTTCACGTCCACTAGTTCTTTATAAATAACTAAATGTTTTTGGCAATATACCAATAATCATTTATTGATAAATGTTTCAGTAGAAAAATACCCACACGGTAAAATGATATATTTTTTTAGAATAGATTGAAGTTTTTCTCTTTGAAAGTAGTGTATGCGTTACGTCTAATACATGAAGTTGCGTCATGTCTTATTATAGTCAGGTCTCAAACAAATGACATTCCTTCAAAATTTCAGCTTTCTAATATTGCCAGCAGTTGGTATGAGAATAGTCAAACTAATATTCATTCAAGTGTTTTCGAACTAAACTGATAAGAATTCAGAAGTCGATGTACTTCTATTGTTGTATGTCAATGTTATACACTATTTCCTTTTCACAGTTCTTAAACGAAAGTAATAAATGAATATTGATAATTACCGACTGACCTATAAACCTTGCCGGGCCGTAACCGGCCCGCACGGCCAGCTCTCTGCTCGGCGGCCGCCTTCGAAACGGGAACAACGGCCAGCGAGTCAAAGCCGGTCTGCGAGTTCAGGAAACGAGTTTTCACAAAACCACAGTCCACAACTGAAACATTCATCCAATAGGAATTTGAAATAATGCTACAAATAACAAACTTGAGGTATTCAATTTCATTTGCAATTCAATTTTATATATTTTATTCAATTTTATATATTTTATTCAATTTTAATACAATTCACAGTAGTTAGTCATAGCCCTAAAGAAACGTTCAATTCACAGATCTGAAGCTATGTACTGTACAGATCTGTATAGTCTGTTCAAGCAAAGAAGACCCTCTGGCAAGATGGGAAAATGACTCCAGCTTGGTCAATATTTGTTCAAGAATTATAAATGTGGTCTTAATAGTCGATCAAATTGGTTTCTACAGTTTGAGATCAAATTGATAATTTTTGAACCAATATTGACCGAACTGGAGTCATTTTCTCATCTTGCCAGAGAGTCTTCTTTGCTTGGACAGACTATACCTATGTTGGCAGAAGTGATTTTACACGAAAATTTTCAAATCTCAATAAAATATCTTTTAAATATTATTTTCAATATTCTTTTTTCAAAACATACATTAAAATGTTCATGAATGCGTCTTTAATATATCTTACAACATATATACAACAAAATAATAAAATATAAATGAAAAATATGAAAATATAAATGAAAAATATGAAAATTACAATATCAAATTGTAAGAGGGACAGTTTAAGGCTTTGCCTGTTGTACTCTTCCATGTATGAAGACGAAGATTACTAATATGTGTTGAAATTATAAAATTCTTTAGAACTATACAATTCCACACCCATTAATAATTTTTTCAGTTCATTTTCAAGGCATAAAACATTATATAACTTACACTTACCAAAGACAATGCCGGGAATAGTGATAGATGTCTCAGCAATGTTGGTGGCCACCACCACTTTCCGGCAGTTTTTGGGCGTCCGTTTGAAAACCAATAGCTGGTCGTTATTCGATAGAGCTCCGTACATTGGCAACACCATCAGCTCGTCTCTTGCTGAAACAAATACGAAAACAATAGTTTAAATAAGTAAGAGCGGCATCAAGTATGCAAACATTAAGCCGCGTATCGACAGTCCGAGGCATGTGCCACGAATGCCTCGCAGTACAGTCTGGTGAGGCAAAAAAAGTAAAAAATAATAAAAAATCTGCATTTTTTGTAACCAAAAATGCGAGCACGCGAACAAATTGACTAGCGCCATCAAGCGGGAGACAAAGCAACTAAGCAAATATTTGCTAAGCAATTGATAATTTGGACTTTGGAGGTTAGTTTGTGCTCAATTAGTAGATAAAAATTCAAGGCAATGCTTATTATTGCCTATTAAAACCTTCTGCACCCAAATAGAATTCTTAATCACAAAAATGCATAGGAATGGGGTACAATTTTGAGGTTAGTTTGTAGAATTGTTTGTTGTGCGTTGCGAGGCAACAGGCACTGCTCGCTGCGAATTGTGTGCAGCGTTTGCCTCGCTGCTAGCAAACCCGGTATCGACAGTCCGAGGCATGTGTGGCACATGCCTCGGACTGTCAATACGCGGTAGTTAGCAGACTAGTAGTAGTACTCTTTTTTGTGTCAACAGACTGTACAGCGAGGCATTCGTAGCACATGCCTCGGACTGTCGATACGCGGCTTTATAAACTTTAATATTCCCTTTTTCTTAGGGCTACTTATCAATGTTTTCTATTTAGAATATAAATCTCAGTACCCATTTTGAAATGATTTTCATCATTGATGATATAAAATTGAGATTTATATTCAAATAGATAAATATTATGATCTGTATTAACATTGAAAATAAAATAAAGTTTGATAATTGAGGTTTATTTGATCTGTATTCATTCAAAGATAGCTGGCGTGAAAATTATGGCAGTGATTATTATCGATTCCCAGCTCAGTCAGGACAGTATGAGTCAGGACATGCTCTCAAGATCTGCGAGAGCACATCAAAAATAATGAGAGAAACCCAAGCTATACTAATTCGCTCTCGAAGACAGCTTCAGACTTTACTGACAGAGCTGAGCATTAATAACAGTCATTCGCTAGCAGTCATTTTTCCGTATTTAACTCTACAATTTAACGGTACAATACGATGATTTTATAAAATAAGACCTATGAAAATATAAAAAAGCTGAGAATTTACTAATTATAGGATACGTATAATCAGTTCTATGAAAATATAGAATAGATATAAATTTACTGTACAAAAAATACGTATAATTGGATCAAATCTATGAAAATATAGACTAGCTATGGAAACTTGTATCGGTATAGTCTGTCCAAGCAAAGAAAACAATCTGGCAAGATGGGAAAATGACTCAAGCTCGCTCAATATTAGTTCAAAAATTATAAATGTTGTCTTAAATTGTGGGAAACATTCTTATCTACAATTTCAAAACATATTAATAATTTTGTAACCAATATTGACCGAGCTGGAGGCGTCTTGCCAGAATGTCTTCTTTGCTTGGACAAACTATATTACAGAGATAATATTCAATGGAAATGCAACTTGAGTTTGAACTAATGGAAATAAGCCCAATTCTAAATCTAAACTCAACATTTTTCAACTCACACTTGAACGACTTCCTGCCATCGGCCACAGCTTCATTTAAAGCTGACACGGCTCGTCCGACTTCATCCATTCCAGTTAGGAAAACCAGAATATCTCCGTTCTCTTCTTTGGCATGAATTTCTAGGACAACATTGACGGCACTCAACACATAATCCGGAACCGGTTCTGTAGAAATTGATAAAATTTACATTACTAATTCGAATAGTCATGATAATAATTATAGGTTCTTGAAAAATTGTATTAAAATCATGTATTACAAGACCACATCGGTTACTTTACAAGTTTAGTCTGTCATCTTGGATTTGTCATAATTTAAAAAAATGTAAGATCTTTCCAAACTGCTGTGTGTAAAGTTGTGCCAAGAACAGAAGAGCCTCTTGCAAAATGGCGGAGGAAAATGAGAGTGGAACTATAGTTGTGCCAAGAACAGAAGAGCCTCTTGCAAGATGGCAGAAGGAAGTGAGAGTGTAACTACGCATGCGCAGGACTGAAATTTTCAGGGCGAAATCACTTTAGCCAACCTACCGTTTTTACACTAATCATAATCATATTGATTTCACGAAAGGAAATATTTTTTTAAATTTATTTATTCAATTATTGACATATGATAGCACAATTCATAACATAATTATGAACTAGGACAGAAAAAAATAGTCTGAGCCTCTACTATTTCTTCCTAAATTTTATTATGTTAGAACAATTTTCATTTTGACTACTGGCAGCAGTGAATGGCTGCCATGTTGTTAAAGGCTCTTCTGTGCTTGACACAATTATAACATTCACTAGGATTGATTACCGACATGTAGTCCAATATTTTTACAAAATAAAAACTTTTCAAATTGTTTAATGGGGTGGAGGCCTTTCTTGCTGCTCGAGCACATTATCAACATCGAAAAACGGGCGTTTAGAAGAAAGTTTCTCCAAACTTGACACGCTTCCGGCCCCTTCTTCAGTGTTAACAATGTGTTCGAGCAGCACGAAAGGCCTCCACTCCATTAAACAATTTGAACAGTTTTCCTTTTGTAAAAATATTGAACAACTTCTCGGTGATCAATCCTAGTTAATGTTACACACAGCAGTTGGTCATGGATCAAGAAACCACTTTCTTGAACATAATAGTTTATCAAACACTTGTAGCATGCTATTTTCAAGATATATAACGCAATTAATTTGCCATATGAAAGCTCTTTGACTGACATTAAAATTCATCTTACTGAATCTATGTGACTTATATAAAGGAAATTTATTGATAGAATAATATTAGTTTTAAAAAAATGTGCAAGTTTATTGAATATTTTCACAACGTAAAAAACGAACGAAAGCACTACTCACAAACCATATTCAAGAACTCTTACAATGTGTAGCTGACGCCAAAATAGGCGGTTCCGTCTGCTCCTTAGCGCTCCAACAGCTGATGTTGTAATTTAGCTATGCAGGGATGACGTTTTTGCTTACAATAGTTACTTACAATTATTATAATTCGTCTGTCTCTTAGGCTGAGGCCGCACTGCCGGTGGGTAGAGCCTGGAGGGTGGAGGGTAGTTGGTAAATCTATAGAACATACACACCATCCACAGTAATACATCGTATGAATGGTATGACGTCATACTGTTTTTTGAGGTTATGTTGTCCATTTTTAAGAATTTCAAGATGGCGGCAGAACACATACCATTCATACAATGTATTACTGTGGATGGTGTGTATGTTCTATAGATTTACCAACTTCCCTCCACCCTCCAGGCTCTACCCACCGGCAGTGCGGCCTCAGCCTTATAAATGATGTAACCTAATGAATGTTACATACAGCTTTTCGTCATTTAAAAGCTATTTTCAAGATGTATAACGAAATCACTTCCCCATGTGAAAGCTCATCAACTGATACATCTACAATGAATAGCTGACTGTTTATTTGGCTTATATTCTGAAAGTGTATTTATTTATTTATTTTATACGATATTGATTGATCTTCTTTCAACAAATGTTCGCGTTAATTTTCTTTCGGTAGAAATATTGGACTGCATGTCAGTAATCAATCCTAGTGAGGTGTTTACTCACCTTTTGAGAAGAAAACTTCAACAGGATACAGCTTTCCTTCGACACTCATTATAACGGCTGAATCTTTCAATTTGCCTGGTCCCTTACGGTGGTTGAAAAATTCTTTCAGTTTCTCAGCATCTACTGTAGCCGAAGTAACTATTATGCGTAAATCGCGTCGTTTCTGGAATGAAATGATTCAATTGAAAATGTTTGAAATAAATGTCATAAATGTAAAATCGAATCCAGCTTTCTTGAACATTGATAATGATAAAAATTATTGGGATCCTGATAAACTTGTTTTAGTACATATGTCATAGATAACACTTATCCAATTAATACCTTTTCAATGTTGTAAACTTATAAATAATAATAATTTATTTCCATAATTAATAACATGTATAACAATAATTTATAAACATGAGAAATTAAATGACCACTTTAACAAATTGTGTGGTCATTGTTAGTAAAATTGGGTTAAAATATTGAATTTTGTTAGATAATTTGTTATTGAATAAATAGGTTACGTTTTTTTTTGTTTTGAGTTCAGTTCATCATTTTAAGACCTTTTTGCGCACGACGTCTGTAGCATTCTGATTTAAACTACTAACGACATAAGCTAATATAACTCACAAACAACAATATACTAGGAAGACCTCTACACAAACATATACACATATAGATGTGATATTATTATAGTCTTAAAAAAACTGGATTGAAAACGATTCTGATCAACAGATCCAAAAACTCAACTGAGCAATAATAAAAACAATTATTAAAAATTATTATTACATCTGTTTCCTAGAATACATATTATACTCGTAATATCAATCAAAGTAGCCTACCTATCCTTCCAAATTATTTTCACAGATTATAAGATAGCTGACGCCAAAAAAATTAGGAGGATACGTCTGTCTCTTGAACGAGATGTAACCTACTAGGTACATAGTTGTCCAAGCAAAGAAGACATTCTGGCAAGATAAGAAAATGACTTCAGCTCGGTCAATATTGGTTCAAAACTTATAAATTTGGTCTAAAATTGTAGGGCAGAATGATTTATACAATTTTAGACCAAATTTATAATTTTCGAACCAATATTGACCAAGCTGGAGTGATTTTCCCAACTCGACAGTATGTCTTCTTTGTTTGGACAGTGCTTTCCGAAACTGAACCGCGCACAGTCGCACAGCGTTCAAAGAATTGATTGACTTAGAGGGAATTGGGTTCTTTTGAAGCCGTGCCAATAGATAGCGGTAGTACCACGTGCTGTCTTTCTCTGTGCTCTGTCAGCTGTAGCCTTTCATACAGCTTAGTATTAATTTGTACGCTATGCGCGCCTGCACACTAGTTTCAAAAGTAATCCCTTTACACTTAATGTAAAGCATCTGTCTCTTTTGATTTAAAAAATATCATCTAGGCTTAGCTAAATGACAAGTCTCATTGACAACATCACCTAGACATAGCTAAATGACAACTCTCATTGACAACATCAGCTGTTGGAGTGCACAAGGAGCAGACGATATTGTCTAACTTTTTGTCGTCCGCTCTAACTTATCCGATGATATTATTTCATGAAACAATATTATTAATAAACCGTAATATTATAATAAGGCAAAAATCAACTTACACGAATTATTTTCTTGAGGAGTCCCAGTATAATGTCAGTATTGAGTGTGCGTTCATGCACCTCATCAACCACAATCACCGAGTAGGCTCTAAGAAGCGGATCAGCCATCATTTCACGCATTAGGATTCCCTCTGTCATATACTGCAAATTAATATTAATATTATCGAGTACTCGAGAGAAAGTTTCAGTCATGCAGCATGAATGTGAAGACCCACGTAAAATTCACTTGAAAATAACTTTAGAGTAAGATCTAGTCATGAAGCATGAATACAGTATATGGACCCATATAATACATGTATCAATTGATACCGATCAATTAAGAATTCAAGAGATGGCTTATTTCACGGCAGAACAAACCCTCTTTTAAATACTCATCTATTTTGTTTTTAATTACGAACTGGTAGTAAATATTTCACTAAAACTACTTTTATTAAAAGCTACTACAGTACTCACATGTGGAGCGCTTTCGAATTTGACGTCGATTTTCAACACTAGTGTTTCCCATGTGAGTAGTAATTTTTCATGAAACTAAATTCAAATATTGACTGCACAGTCGTGAAAAATAGTTCAGAAAGAAACTCTTTTATATTTTATAGTTTGAGAACCATAAAATCACATTTGATTACTTATTGATTGATAGCAGGAATGATTACAGGAATTAGAGATTATAACGGAAAGATACAGGCCAACAATAATGTACAAATGCATGATTATGTTTTGTTTACATTTCTCCTATTCCACCATGATAACTGCTCTAGTCTGTCCAAGAAAAGAAGACATTCTGGCAAGATGGGGATATGACTTGAGCGTGGTAAATATTAGTTCGAAAAATATTAATTTAGTCTCAAATTGTAGGAAACATGCCAATCTACAATCTGATGTCAAATTTATAAAATTTAAACCAATATTGACCGAGCTGGAGTCATTTTTCCATCTTGCCAGAATGTCTTCTTTGCTTGGACAGAGTAGGCTATAATTGATAAATAATTTTGAACATAACACAAATAAGTCAGAAATGTGCCTAAATGTGAGTCGTGAAGGAGGATGTTAAAAGTCTCCTATAGTCTTGGAGGCGCAATACTGCGCCAGCTCAATCCCCACATGTTGCGTCTCCCCAAATCCCTCCAAGTCGGGAGTAATTTCAAAACGACTGTAGTAGCCTAAATTACTTCAATTCATACGAGGTACATTCAACAAGTAACGAGCCGGTGATTTCAATGTGACACCAACCTTGATTTTAGTGTGACCTGGGTCGAAGCACTCGTTGAAACGAACACAGTATCCGACCACGTGACCCAGCTCGGTTTGAGTCTCCTCGGCGACACGCGTCGCTAGGGTGACGGCCGCCACGCGACGGGGCTCCGTCACCCCCACCACCTTCCCATCCTGGCACCATCCTGATTCCAACAGGTACTAGAAAAAGAATGCACAAAATATTAATAAACTATAACTGGAAGGTATAGTCTGTACAAGCAAAGAATACCCTCTGGCAAGATGAGAAAATGACTCCAGCTCGGTGAGTATTGATTCAAAAATTATAAATTTGTGTTCAAATTGTCGAACAGAATGTTTCCTACAGTTTGAGATCAAATAGATTCAAAGTAGTGATATCACAGAGGATGTAAATCCAGGATGCTGATGGAAGCTGCAAGAGCTTCGGCATCGAGCAATGTATTCCTTATGGAGCGATGCCAGCGCAGCGCCTGAATGTGATCAGGAACTACTGCTCTCGCAGCATTCCATCAGTACTCTGGATTCACTTCCTCTGTGGTAACATAGTCTGGCAAGATAAATAAATTATTCCAGCTCGGTCAATATTGGTTCATAAATTATAAATTTGGTCTCAGATTGTAGAGCAGCATTTTTTCTACAATTTGCTATACGGTACCTGAGGGATTTGAGTACTCTTTCCACATCCCGTCTCACCGACCAGGACCAGAGTTTGATAGTATTCTAGTAGATAGAGCAGCTGATTGCGGCAGTGGAAAATAGGCAGCCTCTGTCTTTGCAGCTCCAGCGACAGTGAAATGTTCGCATTGTAAATGAATTTTGTTTTTTCATTTGTATCTAGATCGGTTCTGTCCTCCTCCCATGTTGGATTTTCTCCTGAAACCAAAAGTGGGCTTTACTCATTAGAATGTAAAGCTTGCATATAAGATATTATGTCGAGTTTTTGTAATTCCCCCCCTATACACAGACGAATAGTCTTGTAGGGGGTTCCTTAAATATGTAATTATCATTTTTCATTAACTGATGTTTTACTATTATTGAAGTCTCAAATTTCATTTGTAGGCTACAGAATTAATTATCACAATACACAAGAAAAAAATATTCATGAAAGTTATTTTATTAAATTGTCTTCAGAAGAAAGCTCATTCTCTACAAGAAATACAAGTTATTGGAATGGGAATATAGATAGCAACGAAATACAAGTTATTGGAATGGGAATGTAGGTTTCAATCCACGGATCATTGATCACTTACCAATGACAGTGGGACTGACGAGCTTGGTTGCCACTGTTGTCCACTCTCATACGAACTCATTCTCTTCACCCAAACAAAATATCACTCCTTCTTCTGACAGTTCTGAAGTTCTTTTTCTGATATTACAGCGGGAAATAGGATTAAGTTTTTTCATTAAGATTTTTTATTAAACGTGGAATAACTTAATGTTAAACGTACTTACCAGGCTTGAGGAATCTATGCTTCTTTTGCGTATAGACAGATTCAAACATTTCAAGCACCTTGAATTGGTCTCTAACTCAAGTATACCAGTAGGACTAAGTTACTTAGCTATTGATAACAAAACCCCAAAAATGTCAAATTCATAATCACCCAATGACGAGGAATCTAATACATAAGAAACATCACAAGAACTGGCATGAGACATAAGTTTAAAAATAGGTATTATCGTGAAGTAGTTTGATTCATTTAAACTATATTAGGCTAATTTACTTCTCATGATCCGGTATTTTTAATCATTAAACTGTTCTGAATATTCACAGGAATGTAACTGTTATATAAAGCATGATTTGAATTAATACTTGGAAACATTAAAACACAGCTAAACATAATTCCGAGTTACAACCAGCAATGGTAAACAAAAACGATGTCGATAAACATAACATAACCTTAAAAGAAAGATTAAACATAATCTGGAAAGATTTCGTTGCGTAGGAGTTTTCCTCCACACAGTCGGCCGCGTTTGAACAGCTGTAGCCAATTACAGCTTTTGCCTTGTCCTTGAGGTAAAACAACAAGAGCTATGATTGACTACAGCGGTTTGACTGCGGCCGACCGCAGTCATGTCGTGTACGTGTACGTGTTGTGCAAACGAAAACTTGCTCTAATGGAACGAGGCGTTGGAGCTGCAGCTGATGACATAACCTCAAAGCTCAATCTCAAACCGTTTGGCGTTTACTTAATCAAAATAATAAGTTATTATCGATGAAAGAAACAAATAAAGTTCGCAAGTACGGTAAGTAAAGACTCAATTTTCTATTTCTGAATTTTAATAATCTTGGCAGTTGAAAACAGATTATATTAAATCATTATTCAAAGACAAAAAAGGTCAAACTCAACTTGTTTCAACCTAGTTAACTGTCTTAATTCATAGCTTTTAGGAATTTGTGACAATTTTTCATTACAACACGAGATAGACAATAACAATTGTGCTTACTAGCCTATAGACCTACATATCTTTTATATTAGTAGGCCTACTGTACTTCAGTAGACAGTAATAGAGTAGCTTAAAAGTGCAACGTACGTCCTATAGTCTGTCCAGGCAAAGAAGACTCTCTGGCAAGATGGAAGAATGACTCAAGAATGTCAATATTGGTTCAAAAATCATCAATTTGATCTCAAATTGTAGGAAACAATTTGATCTACTATTCTCACATTTATAACTCTTGAACAAATATTGACCAAGCTGGAATCATTTCCCATCTTGCCAGAGGGTCTTCTTTGCTTGGACAGACTATACATCCCCATCAGCACCAGGTCATAAATTAATATTTATGCTAGTTTATTAATTATTTATTGTACAATATACTGTAATCATAATAAATATTATGACCAGGGAGGAAAAACTAGGCTGAGCCTGTACCATTTCTCTCCCAAATTTTGATAAAAAGTTCAGTTAGAGTTTTCAATTCTATTTGTGTCTCACATTTGTTCACAGTTCACTGTCGGCTCGTGCCCACGAAACAGGTGAAGTGTTGTACAGTAAATGATACGGGCAACTTCACTCAACAAATTCACTAAGTTACTAATTTCTTGTAACATGCCGAGTGAACAAGGCACTTATACATGTTACTTGAATTATCAATCTTGGTTTTTTAAAAATTCTGTCAAACGTTGTGTAGCCTATTAGTCACTTGTTGCGGACAGAGGGCTTGTTGATTGGGAGATTAAGTATGGTTGGATGAGGATGACCAGTATTAAACAAATACATATTGAAGAAGTGATACCGGTAGCCTAACTACCCGTTAGGGTCTCTTCACTTCACACCACATCAATAGAAAAAAATTTCCATCAACCTTAGCACAGTTTTATCATACTGGTCGCGTCCAAGCTCTGAAACCCTGCGAGGAATGCAATTGTTTGCGAGGATTGAAGATTATGTTATTTGTAATTGCTTGTTGAAGAACTTAATCTGGTTCGTTCCTCCTCAGCCTTCAGGGTTTCAGAGCTTGGATGCGAACAGTACAAAGCTAAAAGTAGGCCGTATTTTCAGCAGGCAGCAGACTCTAACACAAATAAAGGAAAGATTTTTGTGGAACTTACGCCAAAACATTAAAATGTTATTTTCTAGTTTTTCATAAATTTTAGGTCGTTCAATAATTTTATAATTTTCATTTATTCCAGGGGTAAATATTCCAATATGGAGTTTAAAGACAGCTATGAATGTGTAGGGTTCAACACAATCTTCATTAAAGAAGAGGTAAGTGTGTTACAGCCTTTATTAATTCCTATTAGCCTATGTTCCTCATCTTATAAGACTCGAACCACTTTTATGTGTTTGTGAAAAATCAATTCATAATATAGAAAGCTTACTTGATCAAGAAGATACACAGCTTTCAATATAATTTCAAGAAGATACGAAGGTATCAATATTCCAATTCCCAGACAATACACTATAAATATTGTATCAATTCAATTTTTTATAGTATCAATTTAATCGAAGAACATACACAGGTTTTAAATATGGGCTATATTATAATACATAGGTATAGTCTGTCCAATCAATGAAGACCCTCTGGCAAGATGAGAAAATAACTCCAGCTCGGTCAATATTGGCTCAGAAATCATTTATTTGGTCTCAATCGTAGGAAACATTCTGCTCTACAATTTGAGACCAAATCAATATTTTTCGAACCAATATTGACCTAGCTGGTGTCATTTTCACATCTTGCCAGAGGGTCTTCTTTGCTTGGACAGACTATACCCGCCACTAAATTAGGCGGTTAGCGAATGGCTGTTATAGTCTGTCCAAGCAAAGAAGACCCTCTGGCAAGATGGGAAAATGACTCAAGCTCGGTCAATATTTTTTCAAGAATTATAAATGTGTTCTTGATAGTAGATGAAATTGTTTCCTACAATTTGAGATCGAATTGATAATTTTTGAAAAAATATTGACCAAGCTGGAGTCATTTTCCCATCTTGCCAGAGGGTCTTCTTTGCTTGGACAGACTTTACCAATTCTTATTTCTGTCAGCACGGTCGGCGAGCTGTCTGAAGAGTACATCGGAGCGAGAGCGTCCCCATTTTACTAATTTACTCTCGAAAACAGCTTCAGACTGTCCTGACAGAGCTGAGAATTGATAACAGTCATTCGCCAACCGTCCAAATTCGTGGCATCAGCTATATTATTGGAACGTCTCTACTAGTCCCAAGAATGGACATATATTTGTGTAAACTTCACCCTTTCATCTAGATAACTTACACTTCTCATCCATTTTGCAGAACCTCAAATTGATTTGTATTAATTTTGCTACCATTACATCACTGTTTTTCGTATTTTTTACTAGAAGTTTCTATTTTGTGAAATTTATAGAATAATTTGTTCTACTAATTTATATTGTAATGTTAAATCTAAGTTTAATTTTATCTTCTATTTGAATAAAGTAAACTAATCAACAATGATACAATTCCTTTCAATAAGTTTTCTGTTCGATTTGCAAATGCTCATCTAATTAAACTTGGGACTAGTATAATTATGAAAACAAGTTTTGCATGTCGAACTCCTGGAATGACTTGAATAAGCTGTTTATTAAGCTCATCGTGAATATCTGCTTATAAAAATTATATGCGTTATTTTTCACAGAGAATTTCTGATGAAGAGTTGAACGGATTTGTGAAGGTTGAGGCCACTGATGAAGCTGTAGATCCTTTACAGCTGGATACAGGTCAGTTATCGTAATATGTTTAATCTTATTTTGTTTAGATATTTAGATCTACTAATAAGTTATAGTCTGTCCAAGCAAAGAAGACATTCTGACAAGATGGAAGAATGACTCCAGCTTGGTCAATATTGGTTCAAAATTTTTCAATTTGATCTCAAATTGTAGGAAACATTCTGATCTACAATGGGAGACTAAATTTATAATTTCTGAACTAATATCGACCGAGCTGGAGTCATTTTCTCATCTTGCCACAATGTCTTCTTTGCTTGGACAGACTATACATACAATTATTTTGTCAGAGTTATTATTTTTCTATGCCTAGAAGATGGTTTTGAATTCAAAAGAGACAATACCGGTAGATGTTTTACATCAGTTGTTCTTAGTTTACATCGCGTACAAGAGACAAACAAAACCACCTAACTTTTGGCGTCAGCCATAGAAGATTACTCAATGGAAGCAAATTTCTCAAAATATATTTTTGCTTTAAGACTTAATTTCATTTGAATTCATGTTAAAAGAATCGCATGGGTAAGGACGAGTCTTCCAAGTGTGAATTTCTCTTTCAATTGTGACAACTTTTAAATGCAACAAAGATAACTCAAAATCTTTGAAAATCAAGCTATTTATGAAGAGTTTTTATGAAGATTTTCTATAGTTTTTATGAGATTTATGAAGAATTATTTTTTCCAATAGCTCTGATTATTGAATAATCTTATATCACAAATTCAATGTGTTAAATTTCGTGATCCAAATTTCCAGTCAAAATTTAATATTTGTCGGCCATGAAGTGAATTTGTGATGTGTTTTAGTTTAGTTGTTATTTAATGATGTTTTGAAATCAAAAATTTTGTTTAAAAATGACTATTTTAAAAGAACTATAACCCACATGGATCTCCATGTTTTCATTCGTGAGAAATGAGGTTATAATATTGCGAAGTGGAACAACCCGTTGGGTCTCCCCACTATTAAAAGCATACGATAAATAAAATCATAAATATAGTGTACAACAACCTTAAAAATGTGAAATTTGTTACATTTTTCAAAATTCCTCATAAGACATTACAGTCAGAGACCTTTGAGAATTGAATTCAGGGTCAAAAATTTTTCATAATTAAGAAGCTTTATAAGGGTGTAGAATGCAATAAAGGCATTAAGTTGGTAATATGTACTAAGAAAGTGGAAACGGTAGAAGGTAACGAGCGTCGAAACAAAATTATCAGTCAGTATCATCGTAGATATAATATTCTAGTTAGTTAGTTAGTGTATAGTTAGTCTATGGTATCATCTAGGTATTACAAATCATCGGGGAGTTAGAGAAACGGTTGAACACCTCAGGAGACAATATTTTTGGCTAAATATGGTGAAAACAGTAAGTGACTTTCTAAGTGAATGTGCAACATGTGAGAAAGTGAAATATGACAGAGCACCGTACAAATCGCCGTTAATGTTAACCCCCACACCTGAAAGACCTTCTCACACTGTAGAAGTACAGGTCTTTCAATACAATAAGGAGAAATATTCAACGTCAGTCGATCATTTCACTAAATTAGCGACAGCTTGGCCACTTGAAAACAAACCAGCAAAATGCCTTGTTGTAAATTCGATTAGGCTTCTTGGATTTTATCAGACCCCGAATGAATTAATAATGGACCGTGGAAAAGAATTCCACAATAACCAAGTAAAAGCTTTGCCGAAGGAATATGGAATTGAGAGCCATTATACAACAACAGGACATCCACAATCTCACGGTATGATCGAAAGACTGCACAATACTCTAACAGAGCATTTGCACCTCTTGGAAGCAGATAAGCTTATCACTGGGAATGAAGCTATGGCAAGGGCCATATTTGCTTATAACAATAGCATACATTCGACCACAGGGTTCACACCCTTGGAGTTGAAAGATCGCCCAGAAGTACATGAATTGGTAAAGAGAAGGATTGACGATGACAAATGCATCAGAGTCACACGTCATAATGCGAAAGCAGAAGAGATGACTAGGAAAATTAGGATTGGTGACAGTGTTCAAGAAAAATCACACTATAAGAGGACAAAAACGGACAAGCGGTTTTTAGGGCCATACATAGTTACGGCTCTTCTAGAAAGGAATCGATTACAGTTGAAGAAATTAAATGATGTGTCATTACGATGTGAGATTGTGCACGCACAGGAAATAAAAAGAGTGAAGAGACATTTGTTGAACAATAAGAAGAACTGAAGTGCATTTATTTGCTTGCTTCTATGTTTCGTTTTGTTTTGTTGAGTTTTGTTCTGTTCTGTTTTTATGTCTGTAATGGGATAGTGAAGACTGGGGGGGAGGAGTTTAGTAAACCAGCTGAATCAATCAGCTTCACTATCCCTCAGCCGACTTATGTTTTTGTTCTAAATAAACAAACTAGTTGATTTCGGAAAATTGAATCGTCAACAATAATAAATTTTAATATCTGGTGCCGAGCTTCGCTCTATAGCTGCGGCCGAACTGTTGAATTACATGAATATGATATTGTAAAATATAAATTCAAAATTGATATGATCACCTCTGTGTAATACGGGCACAAAGTTTCTTGCTGCACTCGAGAAACTATTCCGCACTCGCCTGCGGCTCGTGCGTAAGTGTTTCTCTCGATGCAGCAATATCACACTTTGCGCACTGATACACAAATAACTATTTCCATATCGGTTATATTACATTTCAAATTTCAAGAAAATCGTTAGAGCCGTTTTCTAGATCCGTGGTTCCACATACAAACATACATACATACAGACAGAAATTACTTGCTTAATATAATAGGATATAATACTTTTATCATGTGATTGAGAAACGCAAAATTTGAATGTGACTTGCATTGACTCATTAGTTATCTAAAACCTATTTCTCACGGGCTGTATCTTGTTTTAATAAATCTAATGAATGATTTTATCTGTTCTCCTCAGGTTGTTCGAGTACAATTCCACTTCCACCTTCGCTTGTTGAACTAGGGGGGAAATTAAGAACATGTGATGGATTCACTCCAACAGATAAATCATCAAATAGTGCTGATTCGAGTGTTACCAAGAATAGCAATGTCTGTGAGTTTTGTGGTGAATCTTTCTACGACGAATACACTTTAAGAACTCACATCACCGAGCATAACAGAGATGAATCTAACCTTTGTCAAATTTGTGGCGAAATATTTCCAAACAAAAGTTATTATACTGCTCATTTTGAAACATGTTCCTCAAAAAGTATACTATTTCAGAGACTCACTATGAGGATGAACGTAGAGAAACCTTTCAAATGTGAATCATGCTTTAAGGTTTTTTCTAGTAAAAAGTACTTGTCAGCTCATATTAAAACTCACACTAAAAAGAGGTTTATTTGTGAATTTTGTAACAGGGAATTTCTAAAGAGGCGCGATTTCAATAATCATATCAAGACTCACAAACAAAATCAAGAAGATTTCAAATGTGACTTTTGCAACAAATGTTTCGAAAGTCAAAGCAGTTTTATACTTCATGTGAGAATTCACACTAACAATGTACATCTTGTATGTAATTTTTGTAACAAAACCTTTTTACAAAAAAGCCATTTGAGTGACCATATTATCAAGACTCACAAGGTTAGTAATAAGCCCACCTTTTTTAAATGTGACTTTTGTAAAAAGTTTTTCTCGAAAGAGGAAGGCTTGAAGATTCACATGGCTAAAGTTCACATTAAAGATGAAGGTTATAAATGTGAATTTGAATGTTGCAATAAGATATCAAATAAAGAAAGTTCAAAGAATCATGTTGCAATTCACACTAAGGGTGATGTCATACCAAGTCAGACTAAACTTGTCACAAACTCAACACAAACTGACGAAATACTGGTACCAGACATTGATTCAGTTTCCATTGAGCTAGACACTAATAGCAGAGACAATGTATTATTATAATAATTATTATCATTAATATTACATTATTATTATTAATAGATAGAGCATTTCTCACAATTATTCTGCCATTTTCCTACAATGGTATGCCAAATAGTAACCAGTTAGAGTACCTAAGCTGATTACTTGCAATTCATTCTCAAGTAAATTTCATCGCAGTTTGTAATTTTTGCAAATGACACAAATCACAAAAAAACCATTTGAGAAACCATACTATTATCAGAAGGAGAGGGAAAAGTTTAGTTACAAAAGTTCCTTACAAATTATACTTCTGGAAAGGTTCACTATGAGGATAAACACAGAGAGACCTTTTGAATTTTAAATTTTACTACATTAGGGGTTTCAAGTGAGAATACTCAAGGTTATTATACAGAGGCTCAAGTAGATAGACATTTCAAAAGGTACGAATTACAAATGGAGAAAGTCTAAAGATTTGATAAAGTCAATCTCCGAAAAAATTGAGAAAAATTATACCTTCTTCCAACACAGTTTTCAAGCTTTTTTAAATAAAATCCGGTATTAGAAGAAAAAAATTATACATTTTTTCATGTATGAATTGTTTTTTTTTTTTGTTTTGAGTAATAAATAAATTTAAGTTTTATAATTTTTGTACTGATTTTCATCAATCCTTTCCTGAATAAATGGAATCAATGAGTTTATTTTATGAGAAAGTTTATTTTCTGTTTTTAGGATTAAGCCCGATATGTTCAACTTGGAATGTTTTTTTATTTAAAAACAAAATTTTCTATCACTATGAATAAAATTTCCCATTTCTTCCATTTATTCTTTCCTGAGAATGTTTGGGATAAGCCTGACGTGTTTGAAATGTTTATTAAAACAAAATTTTCTGTTACTGTGCATAAAATTTCAATTTCTGTCCAAAGCTATATAAGATGTAAATGTAAGGTTTCTTGAAATATTACATTTAAAGAATAATATTAAAGGAAAAAGAATTACCTCCATACTAAAATACTACTATAGTGCCAGAACGGCAATTATTTACTCATTGTTTCATTCAATAAATGTAGGGATGCAGCACATATTCAAACATTAAAAATATATTTGTTAAGAATAAATGGAACTGAATAAGAATAGAAATACATTTATTTCCTATTTACATACGAAAAACAACGAGACACGTGCATCAGTTTTAACAAAAATAGGGATTGTTCAAAAATGAGCGGTGAGCCTCTCTATGTCAGTCAAGTCCTCGATGATATCGTCAACTTTGGTTCCGATTTTCTTGGCGATCTCCTGACGAGTCAACAGCGGAAGCGACAAAAACATCCAAACTAGTTCACCGTCGATCACGCCTCTCGACGGCGGTCCAAGCAGTTTGTCGGCACTCTTGTAGGTTCTGCAACATCGATCAAATTCAAATTCATTTCATTTTTCATTCAAAGATTCATTGAAATTAAAATTATTTGGGAGATTAAAACAGGCTTTGCCCTTACTATATTTATCCCAAATTTTGGTAAAAGTTAAATTAGTCCGAATGAGGATATCACTTTTCAAACAAATAATTTACTGTCCAGGGATAATATTAAAAATTATTAATTCAGACTGTTGATGAGCGAAATAGGATGAATTGATACATTAAAGAGAACAAATTAAAAACTTGAAAATTATTTCACTCATTTTAAAAATCTACGCCATAAAATCACAAACCTCCTCACTGGATTAATTAACTTCCTATTTCTCCTCTATTTTTAATCACAAATTTATCAATGAATGAACGATCTCAGCTTTAAATTTAATCAGATGAAAAATACAAATTTTGTTGTTAAAAAACGTTACCATAGTTTACCTAGTCACCGAAGAGCGTGGCCTATGTTTGAATGTACTATGGTTACGATTTTCAACAACAAAACGGCATATACTAGGCCAGTGATTAGCAAAGTACGGCTCAAATTTAAAATAAATAATCAAAATAATAGAAAAATTTCCGTTATCTATAATTGAAAAATAGAATACCTGTAGCTTTTAGGATTGAGGCCAGCTATATGCGGAATGTTTGTGACGAGTACATTTTGCAACATGAGCAGTCGCCTGTAGATTTTCTCCTGTATTGGCAGCATGTAGCCGAGTGCGCCATCAAGTGTGGCTGAAAAACGACAAAAAAGTTAATAAAGTTTCAAAAGGTAAATTATATCAAGTTTTCTCAAGGAATCGATACAATAATAGATGATTTTCCAAATGTTTTTTGAGTACTGCTGATCATTAAAACATAGGCCATGCTCCTTGGTGGCAAACGATAGATAGTTACGAATACTTTTACTAAAGATATTTATAAAATTGAATTACTTGAGTGATATTAAACCCTGCCAAAGTTAGCACAATACTTTAAGTCGCTGAATATTCACTATATTATTTAATGTTCCGTATTTAGATAAAGCTTTCAATAAATGTAGATCCCAGTACCCCCTTTGAAATAATTCTATTTCAACATAACATGTTTCTACTTTTTAGTCATTTTCAAATATAAATAAATTTATTGAAAACTGATAAGTACGGTAGCCCTAGGAAAAAGGAAACATTAGAGAAAGCTGTATGCATGAAAAATGGTATTTCAAGAAAAATTTTACACGAATACAATCAATCAAATGTATCACCTGAATCATCTACAAACAAAAACAATATTTATAAGAATGAAGTATCAATAAATTTATTTTGTCATTGATATTTACATAAAATAAATGTACATTGTCAGGAACAGATGAAAACAGCATCAATTTCAATCTTAATGAATAATATAACATTCAAATGCATAGAAAATGTAAAAAAGTAATGAAAATCACAGTAGTATCATAAAATTGAATTATGAAAAATTTCGCCTTTACTTCATTGGCTCCAATCTATGCCAAAATATTCGTCAATTCAATAGTATAGTCAGTCCAAGCGAAAAAGAGCCTCTGGCAAGATGAGAAAATGACTCCAGCTCGGTCAATATTGGTTCAAAAATTATTGATTTGGTCTCCAATTATAGATCAGAATGTTTCCTACATTTGAGACCAAATCAACAATTTTTGAACTAATATTGACCGAGCTGGAGTCATTTTCTCATCTTGCCAGAGGCTCTTCTTTGCTTGGACAAACTATAGAAAGATACAATAAAAGTACTTTCAAAGAAGCTTACTCCCACAACTAAATGACTCACTAAATACTATAGTATACGATCTATCCTGAAATTGATCAGGAGCGACCTGAAAACTCTGACACCAGACCTGAGCCAGCCAGGTTACACGAATATTATTATTATTATTACGATCTACTCTTCACAGATAATCCGTTTTACAGAGTTACAAATCAGCCACTCACCAAACATAGTAATATGCCGCTTATCGCTATTAGCCAAATGCTTTTTGTGCTGGGCAGTGATGGCTGTCGTCTTGCACCTCACTCTGTACATAGCATTAACATGCTGTGCCAGGTGGAAGTCAGCCCTGTGCATCAGCCTCTGTCCGCCGTAGGAGTCGGCCGCCTCCGGGTCGTACACGTAGAGCACGAGGTTCTTTTCACGGTCGGACACCACGAAGCCCATTTGCGTGTTGTCCAGCAGGAACTCAATGGTGTACACCTCCGAAGGACGGTAGTCGCGTGAGACAAGCGATAGGGTGCGGTATTCTTCTTGGAACCTGCCGGAGAAAAAAGGGAAAAGTTCTATCATTTATTGATTGTATAGAGTTTAAAATTGTTCCTATATTCATTTATTCTTCATTTGTCATAATTAGTAAATTAATAACAAATTGAAAATTTTCATACAAGCAATAGAAAGTACAATATACAAACGATTTTACAATATACAATTCTTCAAATGATGTGGCACATCTTTACAGACACCTTCTGTATAAACCTTCACCACTCAAGACACCGTACAAGAAGAAAGGACAATGCAATCCAATTACAATCCTGACAATGAAAACCTGAAGAGTTTACTCTGTATAGCCGCGTATTGACAGTGCGAGGCATGTGCCGCGATTGCCTCGCGGTATAGTCTGTTGAAGCAAAAAAGACCCTCTGGCAAGATGGGAAAATGACTGTAGCTCGGTCAATATTGATTCAAGAATTATAAATGTGGTCTCAAATTGTAGAACAGATTGTTTAGACTTTTTAACAAATATTGACCAAGCTAGAGTCATTTTCCCATCTTGCCAGAGGGTCGTTTTTGCTTCAACCGAATATACCGCGAGGTATTCGCGGCACATACCTTGCACTGTCGATACGGGCCTTAAATGAATCATCTCCTAGATTAGACTATTATAGTTATAGAGGCATTTAACATTTATCAAATACCCATATTAGTAAATTGTTTGTATTAAGTATAAAAATTGTTCCTTCATCATTATTGTATTGAAATTGATTGATTTTTCTTGAATTTAATCTATGTCAATAAATATGTCAATAATAAAATAAAATATTTATTTTAATATTAAATAAATATGTAATCTATGTCAGAGTGTCAATAAATACAAAAAAAGGGTGTAAAAAGAATTTAACGTATAAAGTTTTAAGAGTTTTTATTATTATTTTATAGGGTTTGAGAATTAACAGACAACTATATTCGAAACGAAACTGAAACGGATTTGTTCCATTTGGAGGAGAGTACGTTCGACTTGAGAATAACAATTGGATTTTTTTGGAACTTTATTCCAAGTTATACAGTAGATGGATGAATGCATTCATGAATTTTTTTTATTTATCCTGTCAACAAAAATGAAATTTTATTGCACAGTGTAAATGGCTAATATGTGTGATAACAAACCTGAGAAGAGAAATAGATTTGTAGACATCCGCAACCAAAATTAAACTTTTGATCGCAAGTATCTGATGAATGTAGATTTGAGTGTCAATAAAAGCAACACCCACGAGATCATTGTCCTTCAACTGCCAAATGTAAATCTGAAATAAAAAAATGCAACAACTCAACAAACTCATCTTGAATTGAGTCAACATAGATTAAATCATAAATAAATAAATGAATAAATCATCTTCACCCCAATAAAAACTGTCATCAGAAGTGAGGTTCACTTTGCGTATCAGAATTGAATTTCAAGAATTATCTATGGGTTCTGTACCCCCAGCAGAGTTCAGAGTTTAAATTTTCTATCAATACATTTCCAAATTTCTTGAGCAAATCGCTGATTGACAAAAATCATCATTGCTGAATAGCAAATGAGAATATCCACAATAGAATATTACAATGCGACTATGACAAAGCGAAGCATATTAGTAACAGTCTTGAAGAAGACATTCTGGAAAGATGAAAAAAAGACTTTAGCTCGGTCAATATTGGTTAAAAAATATATAAATTTAATGTAGATCAAAATGTTTCCTACAATTTGAGACTGAATTTATATATTTTTAACCAATATTGACCGAACTGGAGAAATTTTTCTATCTTGCCAGAATGTCTTCTTTGCTTGGACAGATTATACTAATTTGCATTGCTCTGTCCTGCTCTACCTCACTGTGCATATTCTCGTTTACTTTTCAGCATAGAAGGAATGTCAACTGTGTACGACCATAGTATACTTAGGGCTGGTTGTTCGTAACTTCGTTAACTTTTAACGCCGTGATTAGCCTGGATAACGACATCTTGTAGCAACGGCAAACTAACTCAACTCAAATAGAGAATAAAAACATATAAATTATAAAAAAGCCTTGAGTTTCAATAGTTTCGTTTACAAAACTTGATGACATCATTTACATTGAATTTTATTGCCTAAAAATATTACTAACCTTTAAATTCATGAATCAAGTTAAGATTTATTATATTCATTGAGGCAATAATATAAATGAAAAATTTCAATGGCGGTTTTTTCAAATTTAACAGGTAATTAGAATTGAATACTAATTTCACAGTACTAAACTAATCGGTTAGAGTTTGAGGCGTTATAAATTTTAACCTAACCATCAGCTGATTAAATTTTCAATATTTGAAAACAATAGCAGCTGAAAGTTTTCGATTTTTCTGGTACTACCAACCTGACAATTAAATTGTATCAGCATGCAATTTCCAGATCATGTTTTGTTTTAATAAATGAATAATTTATACAATAATGAGATAATTATTGATTCTAATATCTATTTGGAATAAGTACATTTGAATATTCTGCTACTACTATCACATTTCATTACTTTATTCATTTGAACGTTTTTCCACTTTGACACGGTGAAATAACGCTGATTAAACCAACAGAACGTACGTGCAACCGGCCCTTAGTCTGACAACTGAGTAGAGTAGGACAAAGTTATTAACAACTGCCTTCTGATAAGCAAGCTTGCATTCAATAAATTTCTACTTCTTGACGTAATTCGTACACTACTGTAATAGAAATTTATTGATTAATAAATCACAGCACCCTTTAGGATGGGGTTATTTTTCTCACCACTAGTTTCGATCTAGTAATTGTAATTTTCAAGTGAAACTAAACAAAATAAAGTTAATTACAAACAACTAACAAAATAATGATCATGTGTGAATGTTATGATTTAATTTTTAAAGGGTACTGTGATTTATTATTGATTAAGTATACATTAGTAGCCCTAATAACTAGGGCTCTATAAAAAGGGGGTAGACGCACGGTCCGCCATTCTGTGGTCAACTTTTAGCGCCAAATTTGAATTCATTCAATTCGACAGTCAAACATATGATTAATGATAAAAATTATGTTAAAAAAAAAATAATACTCACTTCACAGAGCATTGAATTTCCAGTCTGGCAATTTTTAAGTCAAAATTTGTCAAATTGTTAAGTCAAACCTGGATTCATCTTTCTGCATTTGGCAAATTTGTATTTTTTTAATTTCAGTTTTATGATAAAAATAGTTAAATTTTTTGCAATTTGATACTGAGCAATATGAACCATTTTATAAGACAAATTAATCTCCAAGATTTCAAAACAATAACTAAATTCATTTGCTCAACTTGATAATCATCTGTTGATCGTCAAAAATATTTATATGAATTCAAACCTGGTGCTAGAAGTTGACCACAGAATGGCGAACCGTGCGTCTACCCCCTTTTTATAGAGCCCTACTAATAACAAATTGAACAAAAAATTTATACATTATTTTCATTTTCCTACCACAGACGTTCTTCATCTGAAACCGACCTTCTGTCCAACAGCTGATATGAGGAATCCGAGCGCATGCGTCATCGCTGTGACCGGTCCCTTCTGCTCTTTCGAGTAGAGCGCCTTGAACTTGTTCTTGGTTAGCGGCTGGCCTGGCTCGGGCACCACCTCGATCACGTCGAATATGAGGATGCGCCCTCGACTGGTGATGTCCTCGCTATAGTTGTAGTTGGTGCCCAGCGCTATGTAACCTGTGAGAAGGGATGCAGTCTAAGAAAACGATATCAATATAAATTAAAATATCGAAATCAATATCGATACTCCGTATATCTCTAAAATACTGTTGTTTTTTTTTTATTTTAAATAATATCTTAGTACCCTTTTTCAATTACTTTTCATAAATGCATTACATGTTTGGACTATTAATAGTCATTTACAAAAGTTCATTCGCATTTGAAAATGACTATTAATAGTCGAAACATGTAATGCAATTATGAAACATGATTGAAAGAGGGTACTGAGATATTATTTAAAATGAAAAAAAAAACAGTAATAAAAGTAGCCCTGAGATAAAGGAATTGGGTGGCTCGTTGGAGGAGTGGTAAAGCGCCGGTCTGATAACCAGGTGGACCCTGGTTCAAGTCCCAAGCGGGGAAACAATTTTTGACCACAACACAATCACATAAATACGGCCACCCCATCTTTCGGAGGAGACGATAAGCTGTCGGTCCCGACTACATAAAAACAAAAAGTAGTCGTCATCTATCATCCATTTCATTACCCACGCACAAGCCTAAGAGCTCATGTGGGCTTCACCCTCATAAACAAAATAAACAAAACAAATCTCTAGAACAGGTTGTTTTAGGAAGAATGTGCAATACTTCTTAAGTCGCGTATCGACAGTGTGAGGCTTGTGCCGCGAATGCCTCAAGGTACAGTCTGTTTACGCAAAGAAGAGTCTTACTCCAGTCTCCAGCTCGGTCAATATTGGTTCTAACATTATTGATCTGGTCTCAATTATAGGAAACATTTCGATCTTCAATTTAAGAACACATCAATAATTTTTGAACCAATATCGACCGAGCTGGAGACTGGAGTAAGACTCTTCTTTGCGTGAACAGACTATACCTTGAGGCATTCACGGCACATGCCTCGCACTGTCGATACGCGGCTTAAGGCTGATTCCTTACACCAAATAGAAAAAAATTTCCATGCACCCAGAAACGCTTTGTAACCGAAATAAAAATGTCAAAAAATTGACATTTCTTAAAAAAATTAATTTTTCGAACTTTTTAGAGGCATTATTCAAGTTCCAAAATTATCAATATTCCTATTAAAATTAAATTATCAAACTATGCAAAAAGTTGAATGGCGGCGAGTGTGAATCTTACCCAAATCTCTGTTATCGCGATAAAAATAAACAAACAAACATGGCACAAGTGAAAAATTTAGTCGCGATTTTTGATCGCAATTTCATACCTTTGAGCCCACTGCGCGTGCCCTCGTAGGCGAGGCTGACGTTCTTCAAACAGGTGACGTGCTCCCATTCGTCAAGGTCGGTCTTGGTGTTGGGAATCACCTCCCAGCTGACGGGCGAGAACAGCAGCACGCTGAACCGCTCCTGCACAGGGTAGGGGAAGCGGTCGCCGCGGTCCTCCTCGGACAGCTCCTTGTCCTCGCCGTTGAACCTGGTCACATAAAATAGAAATAATTGTCAGAAACAATGTGAAACAACTTCAATCAGTATTTAAACTAATACGAAACATACAAACAGCATCACATTGATAAATGGATATGACTATATTCTCTGGTAATTATTTCGTCATCAAATATATCTGGAGATATATATATGTATGGAGATATCAAGAAATATAGCCTTTCCTGGACTGAATTTTCATCAAAATTGAAATCGAGGGCTTGTGTCTGTTTTCTCTTTCCCAATCATTATTATGATGTTCTGTTTGTCTCCCTGAATAAATAAATAGGTTAATATACTTCAAATGAGTATCATCACTCAAAAACTTCACAGACTTCTCTAAAACTTCACAGACTTCTCTAAAACTTTTACTACTTCACTACCGACATGTAAATTTATTTAAGATGTAATGGCGCGACCAAACTAGGTCGTTTTCAAGTCAAGTCGACTTAAGAAGATGCGTCAGACTAAGTGGATTGTAAAGAGGCTGATAGAGTAGCAACAAAATGGACTAAAACGAAAACTATATACTGAAATATCCGTACAAAAAAGACTACTAGTTCTAAAAATAGTATATTTAGCATTAATGTATGAGTAATAGTTGAGATTTGTGGCTCCCACTTCAGCAAAGTAAATAGCTTAGTTACTTTCTGAAACCGTTTACCGTTCTATAAAATTAATGATTCACATCTCTATCGTTGATACTCGGTAAATCAAATTATAAATAAATAAATTGATTGAGTCCACTTTACTAAAAAAAGACCTAGTGTAGTCGCACCATAAGAAAAAAAATTGTTTACCGACTGAGTTTACTTCCTGAGTTTCATGAATCTGTTTACAACAGACTTTCAACAAAGTAAAGACATAAAACTGAGTGTAAGCCTGTACTCGTATTTCTTATTGAAAAATAAAAATTACTTTGAAATCGAATCACAACAGACTTTTACTCACTTTGTTTGCAATATAGTAAACATATAAGTCTGCTCGAGCAAAGAAGACATTCTGGCGAGATGGGAAAATGACTCCAGCTTCGTCAAAATTGGTTCAAAAAATATAAATTCAATCTCAATTTGAAGAGCTGAATGCTTTCTACGATTTGAGACCAGATTTATAATTTTTGAAACAATATTGACCGAGCTGGAGTCATTTTCTTATTTTGTCATAATGTCTTCTTTGCTTGGACAGACTATATTCGTGGATCGTGAGGGAAGTCCAATCTTAATAGATAAGTCAAATTCGCACACTAGATGATAAATTTATATTTACTAAGACGATAATCAATGAAAAAATACTAAGAAAGAATCAAATAATTCACAACTTACTTGTAGTACTTGTTGGACGGCTCCGCGGTACTCGTGATAATACAGTAGGTCTTACTCTCCACATGATAGGTGACAAAATGCAGGGTACACCTCAACGGTACTTTCCTCACCGGCCAATGCGCGTCGTAAGACAGGTGCGTGGGCAGTACACAGATTCTCAGTTCATCTTTTTTGTTGAAATACAGAAAACCCTGCGGACAATTCACATTGTGAAAGGGGGCAAAACACTGAACTCCTCCATCAATCCACATTGGATGTATACGCAGTTCCCCTCTCGACGTTAAAAATATCCAATGCGGGTACGGTCCACAAACGAACACCCCGTTATAACCCGAGATATTACTGAAATAACGGAGTAAACTAATTCTTTTTTCGGTTGTTTTTGATGTGGTATCAGCGTCAGCTGGAGTTTTGTTGGCCGAGTTGAACTGTTTGATGACAATGACCTGGTTGGCTTTGCGAAAGCGCATCTTGAGGTGTCCCCGAGGATAGCGGTAGGCCTGGTAGATGAGGATCTCGTCGTTGATGCGTAGAAGGAGTACGGGACGGGTGCCGTTGTGACCCAGCGATGCCACCACAATTTCTTGCACCTGGTGGTCGGTGTTGGTCGACGCTATTACTGCAATGGAAAATAAAAATTCAGTAAAACTCATTTATATCGAGTTAATTTATCAACTGAACTCAACTTTTGGAGTGAACTGATATTATTGTAAACTTTTGAATTCTAAATTATTTGAAGTGGGGATTTATATGTTAAAATAATCTGGTCATGGACTGTAGTATGAATTTGTATAGTCTGTCCAAGCAAATAAGACCCTCTGGCAAGATGGGAAAATCACTCCAGGTGGGTCAATATTTCTTCAAGACTTATAAATGTTGTCTTAATAGTGGAACAAATTGTTTTCTACAATTTGATATCAAATTAATATTCTTTGAACCAATATTGACCGATCTGGAGTCATTTTCCCATCTTGCCAGAGGGTCTTCTTTGCTTGGACAGACTATAGAGGAGCAGTTTAGAGCTTGAGCCTGCACTCATCCAAATGTATTTTTGAAAAAATTATTATGAAAATTAGTTATCAGTAGGCCAACAGGTACAACGGTACAAGTAAATTTTTTCACAGAATTGAGATTGCGCTGGATCTCCAACATATTCAGCAAACAATTTGATTGCAGGAGTTTTCCTTCAACCTGAACTTAATGGGAAATGAACACATTAGTTTGAGAGCGGATTGGTCCAACAGATAAATTCATATATGTGAAAAACATATTAGTTTTTTCTACTAGAAGTATACTACAATAAAACCTGTCATGTTCTTCGAATAAAATTCAATTGCAATTACCAGTGGGATCGATACATTCTAAAAAAAAAATTATCTTCAACTTTCTATTCATCCAACAATTGAAAAACATTTACAGAAAAATATTGTTATAATTCTATGTTATATGTCTATTATAACATATGCATTACAGTATTTTAATATTTTTCCTAGGTATATGATCATAGCTCAACTTCAACTAATATAATAGATAAGCTAATCAATTTAGATACTTGGATAAACTAGATACCTACATGGTATAATTCAGATCACCAAATTTTTATAGGGTGATGCCCACATGGGTTTTTGCGTGGGTAACGTGAAGGATAATGATGAGAGATGGATAATAACTAAATATACCTTCGGGCGCCTGCTGTGACTGAGCCGTCTGCGGCTGAGCAACCGTGGGCGTGGCGCCCAGACTGTCGGCGAGCACCTTGAAGCCGGCGCACGCATTCGACACCAGATAGCCCAGTTTCAAGTCGGGCAGCGAGTACATTTCCAAGTGGCCGTTATCCCTTGTCAACACCAGCCAATAGGTAGGACGCACCTCCATCAGGAACTTCTGCCACCTGGACAACAAAATAAGATCCATGACATAAATACAGAAAATAATGAATTGAGCTGACGCAAAAAGGTTGGGCGGTTTAGTCTGTTCGGGTAACATACTAGGCGGCAACGTCTGTTTCTTGTACGTGATGTAACCTACTAATAGCTAATGTAAAGCATAGCTAATTGACAACTCTAATTAACAACCAAATACGCTCAATTTTTTGGCATCAGCCATATATTAAGCAAATTTATAATGAAAAAGAATTTGATATCTTTTGTTTAAATTCTACGAAGAGAGAAAAATTCCTCAAAAAATTATATACTTTGCTCTAGTTTATTCTATAATCCAGTATTACAATTCACACTTGGAAGAGCTTTTCATAATTCAGAAATCTATCACTAAAACAATCTATATCTATACAAGCGAAATGGCACTGACTGATTCATTCATCACCAAAACTAAAAATCCACTGAAGCGAATGCGTTCAAATTTGGCAGGCATGTCCAGTTGGACGTTTAGACGCGCGCTAAGAAAGGATTTTAAAAAATTTTCAAGGATACGCCAAATATTTTAGTTTTTCTAGAGTTTTTCGGCGTTTTCCTCATTTTTTCGAGAACCAATCGGTAGAAAATGTTGATATTTGGTGGGCAGGTTCAAATGAGGTCTAGAAATTTTGTGTTAAAATATTTTTTCAATCCGTTCAAAATTACGCCAGTAATCAGGTTTTCAAAATTGTAGATGTGTTGCGGGTTACATATCTTCCGCCTTGATACGACCAATCCTAACTGTAAATTCAATGGTTCAGCGAGATTTTAGATGAACTAATTTGGAAGATCAAGTTTGAATCATTGAATCAAGTTTCAAACTATATCCGATATACTTCCCAAGGTTACGCTAGATATTAGCGTTTTTACTATTTTTTGAATTTTTGGAGTTTTTCTTAGATTTTTCTAGAACAAATTGGCAGAAAATGTTGCAATTAGGTAAACAGGTCCAGATTAGGTGTAGAAATGCTGTGCTCAATAAATTTCAAACCCCTACTGAACGGAATTTGCAGGCGAGCGAAGCGAGCCTGTTTGTCTCAGCTGACACTGGCAGAGGTTTTGCAGGCGAGCGAAGCGAGCCTGTTTGACTCACTTACACTGCCGATACTGGCGGGGGTCCAGGGGGCGGAGAAAGCGAGCGAAGCGAGCCTGCCGGGTAGTTTTGAATAAGCTGAGACTTTTTTCAACCAGCCTGACTTTTGAGGTAAAACAAAAAGTAACTTACCTGACTTTTGAGGTTAAAAGCAAAATAAAATTTTGAACTAATAATTTCTCAATATCACATGAAAAGACAAGATATTGTCAAACCAATAGATCTGATTTTGAATTGAAAATTATTACATTTTCATTCAATATGGATACCTATCACAATAACACCACTACAACTACTCAACAATTACTTGATAAATGCTTTCTACATAATGAATAACTCAGAGAATGTAGTGAAATTATCAAATGTCTACAACTCACCAAGGTATTTTCTTTTTAACTGGCTTATCGGGAACATCGGCTTTCTTGGTAACTTGTTCTCCATACAGCAACTCATCCTCATCATCAACTTCCCTGAAATCGACACGACATCAATTCAATCCAATAATTTTCACATACATTAGTCATTCAAATATATAACGTTTTTGAAATATTAAAATACTCCAACAGTTGTAATTTAAACACTTGAAAATATTCCCAATTCATTCCAATGTTACCTGCTACAATAATGAATAGAATAGATTATGGAATAGAATGACTTTACTTTAATGACGTGGCGAAGTTTGGACAGTAATGTCCACTCTACGAATCAACCATATGAATGAGAAATTATTGAGAATGCCACATATCATGCGGATAAAGCTGTTCACCCTCCTTGCCAGAAGATGCGAACATTCATGAAATTTGATTAATGATACCATCAATTCTAAACGGTGTAGCTGAGGTAATGATAACTGATCATGCTGAGGCCACAACGTTAGGCGGTTGGAAAATAATGATTGTTATCAATTCTCAGCTCTATCAGGACAGTCGGCGAGCTGTCTGCGACAGTACATCAGAACAAGAGCGAACCCCGCTATATTATACTGATTCGCTCTCGAAGGCAGCTTCTGACTGTCCTAACAGAGCTGAAAATTGATAACAGTCATTCGCCAAACGCCTAACTTCAAGGCCTCATCTATACCTTGCATCGTATTGAGGCATGAGAATACGGCGTTTGCCTGAAACTTCTTCAACTCAAATTTAGATGATAATATCCAAATTAAGGCAATATTAAAACAACTTCCGTATACTTTCAATTACAGTATATCGAATTGAAAGGCATAGTAGTAGCGAGGGACTCACAGCTGGAATACTGAATATTCACATCTGATCGGTTGTTACCTTTTAACATGTTCTTGTAGATCAGCTTGAGACGCTTGGTTGAACTCGGCATCGGGAATAACAGTGGAGAATAGTCCACTAACATCTCGGTACACGCACAGCGCCGTAATCGTCGGTTTCTACAACACACAAAACATGTTTCACAACAACACAATATGTGCTTGTTAGAGATGAATTGATAACAGTTGACCAAATTGGTCAAATCAAGTATGCGAATTGATCGGCTCACCGAGTTGAACCAGGAAAAAGTTTACCACAAAGTTGTTCTCCATTGTCAATTGGTTAGAATGATTTTAGATAACCTAGGGTTCTCTTAAGCTTTTCTTAATTCTTTCTTTACAATTGCGAATTGGTTTCCAAGTATTTTAAGCAAAGGATGAATGAGTGATGATGATGAAGGTTTAAGATGTAGGTTATTATGTCCACTTTCACTTAATAATTTCTCACTTCCAAAAATATTTTATCACAAACAATTTTGAATTTCGATAAAAGTCCACTTTTTAGTTCCAGAAATGAACAAAATAAACCATAGGATTTCAATATTATGGATTAATAATAACTTTTCAGCAAATTAAAACAAACTCACTAGTAGCTGGATGAAACGAAACGAAAAGCTTTTAAATTGAATTGAAATTTCAAAGCTTTATTACATCGGTTTCCATTACTAAATTATTTGTGATAGGCACTTGTCGGGCTGATTTACCTGTGTGAATTTTGTGGTAATGGAAATGTGCCTTAAGATAATCAATTAAACGTCATTAATTACTGTATTTTGATAATTGATAAATCATTTTTCTAATTTGAGTGAATACCACAAAAAGTATCTAAATTTTTGTATGTACCAGCAATAATATAACACACTGAGAATGGTCAAAATCGAAGTTGAGCAAACTTTCCTGAGCCACCTGGAGGCCAAATAGAGCATAGGCCGGTATTACTCGATAATAGTTCTATGACTATTATCTGATAATATAGAAAGAGATGAAAATACGAAATCATATTTTCATCTCTTTACATATTATGATCAGATATGATCATAGAACTATCATCGTGTAATACCGGCCATTGACAAAAATATTTGTCTCAAACAGTGCTGATTTTCATTATTCCACGCAAAGTGAATAAAATACTAATACAAATCATTCACAATGATTATTGTAAAAGTTAATTAGATACATTCACAAATCGATTATTGATTTGTGAATGAGTAATCAAGCAATAATCCACATGCCTTCTATTTCCACAAGATTCGGTGCCAAGCTAATAAAATAACAGGCGAAATAAACCCAACCTACCAACGACAGACTAGTAGGCTTGACGACGGTGAGCCGTCCCACGCCCCTGGTCTCCTTGAAGGTGAGCATAATCAGCTGGCCGTCCTCAGTCAGCACCAGCACATAGGGATCGGCAGCCGACGCGTGCACTAGCCGCGAACCCAGGTCAACGGGAATGTGCTGAATCTGCTCCAAGCCTTGCAGAAGGCGCACGCCCATATGGGACACCTGAAAACAAGACAAAGGTGATTTAGGACCTGAAATACAGACGAAAATTTGAACAAAAAGCGAATCGAATTCAACAGGTGTGATATTATTTACATCATATACAGAGACAGTCTCTACACATCACTCAACGGAAGCAATGCATGAACAGTGTTAGTGGTATCCCAAAACTCAAGAACATAAACCTGACAAAGGTTCTGATTTTACAATAGGTTTTTATGAATTAGTAGTATATCTTTATTATTCATCAAAATTTGGTATGAAGACGTTTTGGACATTAGTCTGCGTTTTTAACGAATAAGTTATCAGTGTCTGTCAAATAAATGAATAAATAAATATCTACAACATCTCTTGATTCATTTTACTCCTTGAACATGTATATTATTTCAACACTTTGGCACACTAATAAAGAAATGCTGCAAATAATAAGGACTTTTCTTAGCCGAAACGCAACGGATTATACATATTTTATGTATTCCCAGATTTAAGAACCGAAACCTCATTTTTTAGAATAATTTATTTATTCTAGAGAATAATAATGAATGATCTACATACATATATCCTTGTTATGTTAATGTTGAAAGTCTTTACACTACTTTTCAATTCTACGTCTACAAGACAAATATTTTCATACAGCAGTTGAACAATTTATTTATTATGGGTACAGTACATTATTTGCCTGGCCTTACTTGAACAATGTATTTATTGTTTCCCAGGTTGCCGGCATAGACAGTGGGGCCCAACGTGTTGAAGCCCGAGTGATCCAGCTCGTTGATTTCCTGTCCGGTTTGCAGAATCTGAAAACCAAAAATCAAATCAATCAATTCATTTCAAAAAAATTACTCAACATACAATTGCCAATAAAACAATCGAATACAACTGTTAAAATCCATTGAAGTTACAATTGTGGGTAATGCTATCAAACCAGGAACGAACAAACCACTTCCTACTAACAATGAAGTGAAAAAATACAATTCGAATTCAATTAAGTTACAATGAGTCACATATTGAAAATATACTGTACATACGAGTCAGACTTTGTAGCATTGGATTGCGAGGCTTTCCGTTCACTCTATAGAAGTCGTCTTTTGCCTCGAGCACCATTGATAATTAATATTTGATTAATTGGTTTATCTATATAATGGGGAAAGTATGAAAAAATAATTTAAGTTTTGAATTGTATCATTGAAGGAGGCTGTATCATTTGAATGTATGATACATTATCATTACAGTATTTGAATCCTATAGAGTTCGTGAGACGGCTGCTTTTGGAGTTGGTGAAGATTGATGCTCGACCCTAGGTCAACGTTCAACATAAGCAGTGGAAAACAATGAAATACAGTAATATATTGAGCATGATAATCTCATAAATATCCAACTTTTAATCATATCGGATAAAATAGATGAATGTACTCGTATTTATTCAGACTACAGATACTGTACAATCACAGTGATTACCAATCGCATGTGATACATAGATCAGCTCATCAAACTTTTGAAAGATCTGTAATAAAATACTCAAATCACACATTACGTTGAGTAATTCATTTCTCATATACAAATTTCCTTCATCATTGTTAGTTTCCACCATAAGATTTTCAAGCAATACCAAGGATACAACGAATGTTTTTAATATTTTTCTAATATTAGAAAGTTTAAAAATTAGTAGATTGATTTAAGTTGGCCTTTAATCCCATTTCTTAAATCAAACCCTAGCTAACAAACAATAACATTATTCAAAATTAACATTGGAGATTACAAAACTAGTTTGGCTATCATTGAATTATTAAAATAACAATTCCTTAAATTTAATAGAAATATAATGTTTACAGTTCAAGCTGATTGAAAATTACTTTCTATAGTCTTGTATCTTTCAACAGCCTTATTATTATTTTCAGTAACCTTTCCAAGTACTGAGGAACTACAGCTACAATGCTACTTTTCTTCGTTCTTACCATAGTGGAGTCAGGCTGGCTGAGTATCATGAAGGCATGTGCCGCGTCGTGACCCTCGCTCTCCTTGCCCGATGTGGACCCGACCACTGTCCACATATCTGTACAACCGGGCAGCTCGAATGTCGTCACCACCTACATAACACCAGGAAAAAAACAATCACGACGATTTTAACACGATATAAAAATACAATAAACACAATATAAACGCTTATATAGCTTTCATTAGCGGGGAGGTCTTCACGGATACATTCCACCTCAATAATAAAAGTGATGTAAAATCGAATCATGCAATAGTTGAAGACTATCTAGTTTTTAGAAAAGAATATTTTTCTTTTCTTACATGAACTGTTTAATGCTGAGTGAACACGGTTCAAATCCCATTCAAGATGATATATAGTCTGCCCAAGCAAAGAAGACACTGTGGCAAGATGGGAAGATGACTCCAGCTTGGTCAATATTTGTTCAAGAATTATAAATGTGGTCTTAATAGTGTAGATCAAATTGTTTCCTACAATTTGAGATCAAATTGATAATTTTTTTTCAATTCCCATTCAAGATAACATAGTCTGTCCAAGCAAAGAAGACTTTCTGCCAAGATGGGAAGATGACTCCAGCTTTGTCAATATTTGTTCAAGAGTTCTAAATGTGGTCTTAATAGTGTAGATCAAATTGTTTCCTACAATTTGAGATCAAATTGATAATTTTTGAACCAATATTGACCAAGCTTTAGTCATTTTCCCATCTTGGCATAGGGTCTTCTTTGCTTGGACACACTATACGAGTTAATACATGTATCAAATGAAATAGTAAGTATCAAAAATGATGCATGACGATCATGCTTCAGGCTACTTGAGAGCCCCCAAGAAACTCCGTTGAGAATTCTCCCAAGTGAATTGATCATGAAAATCTTGGTAATATCAAAAACTGGCAAAGCGCATTATGAATAATTGTCATTATTATATTGCCAATAAAGTATTATATTCTGATTAGTATATTCTATTCTTTTCAAGTAACAAAAAAAAAACACAGCCCTTATCGAGCGATGCCCAAGCGAATAAATAAGTTAATTTATAGATTTTTAGATGATACTCAAGATTTTTTCTCACCTGAGGCCTGAGCGATCGCTGCAGTACACACAGAGCTCCGTTCTTGCCGTAGCCGGAAGTTGTGACCAGCTCTATATCCGGATCTGGATTGTTCGAGAATTCCTCCGACAAAAAGGCCGGCTCACCCATTGACACATTGCCGCAAGGCCCTATGTTCAGTATACTGTCACATACCTAAAACAATCAGCAAAATTAATACTATAATATACTTATCAAATAATAACATTTTGTTTTAAAACACTTGTTGAAACATTAGTCGACACTGACTACTTTCAGTGGAAGCAAGCAATTAACTTATATCACCGACCAATATAAATGATACACAAAGATCAGAATATCCTTATATGATTCAGATATACTTTTTGAATAATCAGGAAGGACAAGGCATGAAAAAATTACATGGTTTTTATTCCTTTTTGTTTTTATCTACTCACCTCGAAAATGTAGGATGCAATTTGCATTGAGGTTTGTGTTTCACTACCATACACCTCCAGTTCATCAATATCACGTATTTCGGTCACGTCTGATGCCATCCAGTCTCCTAGAATTATACAAATTAATGTTAGATTTTCGATTTAGATTTAGATTAAGTTTAAGTTTAGATTAAAGTGGTTTTTACTACCTCATTCGCATGACCCACGCACAAGCCTATGAGCTTATGTGGGCTTCACCCTCATAAACAAATGACTTGTGACGAAGTGAACATACAGGGTAACATAGTAGCAGTAAAGTAACATACACTGTTGCGATGACAAACCATAGCAACGAAACGAAAGAGTTCCGACGAAAAATTAAGAAACAAACGCACACATACGCATTTCCAATGCTATGACGTGTCCAGGTTTATAAGTTATGGTTTGTCGTAGCCAAGGTAGCAACCCCGACTTACACGCAAACACACACAATCAATCAATCTTTATTCAAAACATACATAGCAATGTACACGAGTGCGGCTTACATTAACATTAATTTAAGAAAATAATAAAATATAGGTATATACACATACACAAAAAAAGTTTGTTTATTTCGTCTCAAGTGATCGTGAATAAATAGTCGTGACTCCCTAAAAACCAGTTGTCAACTCTCAACTCTCAACACAGGCGAAGTTGTTATAATGTGTTACAGGTAAAGCTTTATAAAGTGTTGAAAAGCACAATGCATAAAGCACTTTATTTTAGCGCTGCCCTTCCAAAGATCAAAGTTTGGTGAACTATTTTGTGAACAGATTTTAAAATTCAAAATTTGACGAATTTTTCTTTCGGTGTAAAATTTAGTGTTTTAGGAATGGTTTATGACATAACCTTTTTTGTTTGGGTTGTTTGTATAAATTTAAGAGGATTAAGAGGAACAGTTTTGGGCTTAAGCCTGTTGTACTCTTTGATGTGAAATAACTAAATAAAGATAGAGATGAAGATATCATCGACCCTCACGTTGCCCACGCACTAGCTGAAAGCTTGTAAGCATCACCCTTGGAAAAATTATACATCAAGACAATCATTATAAAACTTATTCACCGTCGTATGCTAGAAGTAATGGAATTATTTTTGAGGGTGAGACCCAAATTAGCTCTAGGTTTTACGTAGATAATAATAGCGATAACGACAAGAGATGACGACTACATATCGATTAAAGATATTCAGACCACACCAAACCTTACCTAAGCTATCCAGCTTCTTCTTTTTGGCAGGATTTTGAGATTGTGCGCTTTCAATCGCTCTTGGCTCGATTAGACTCAACTCCTTCTCTGTGAATCTCAGCAAAAGCGAATTTCCAAGACGAGAACCGAGGAACAAATAGTTTTCTTCGCAAACACATATCTAGGAAAAAAAACAAAAAATTAAGATTAAATTTATTTTTCCAGAGCTTATAAAATAAAATTATTGCATACACAATACCAAGTATTGTACTATTAGGTATCAAGGAAAATAGATCATTACACAATCTTGAGTTGAACAGTGTGAGGAAGATTGAGTTCCAATGATCATTCATCATAATGATTGATGACAGTTTGGATTCAGTTTAATTGTACATTTATTTATTAGACAAGGTAAAAGCAGCAGGAAAAGGAATGTCTATCCACATTGAAAAATACCGCAAGGTAAACTGGAATATTTTAGGAGTTAAAAACCATACAGTATGGTTTTCAATAGACTGGAAATAGAAGGACTAATGCTCTTTTTCTTATTCAATTCGGTGGGATAATTTTTGAAAATGCCTAAATCATAATCATTTTCTTGTTACAGAGGATGCAATGCTCATAATTAGATGAGCTGACATGACTGTCAGGGTGACATGTGCTTCTTACAGCAGGGAAGATGCTATATAGCTGGTAGTAGGAGGTCGTATGCGTGTTTTCTCATTAAATTGCGTAAAAATATTCTTGAATATACCCAAAGCATAATCATTTCATGGTAACAGGGGATGCTATGCTCATTATTAGATGAGCTGACATGACTCACAGCTTCTCACATCAGTACATCACTACATAGCACGGAACAAACCGGATATAGGACTAATACGCGTTTTCTCATTCGATTGGGTAGGAATATTGTTGGAAATGCCAAGAAAATCATTTTACAGTTACATAGGATGCCAAGCTCAATTTTAGTTAAGCCGACATTTCTGTCAGATTCACATGTGCTTTTCACAGCAGGGATGATACTTCAGGGCAAGGATTAAACAGAAATAGAAGGAACAATCCGTGTTCTCTCATTCAATTGGGTAGGAATATTGTTCAAAATGGCGAAAACATTTATTGTTACAGAGAATGTAACAGTTGAGCTGACATGACTGCCAAGTTTACATTTACTTCTCACATCAAGTATAATGCTATTTAGACAATAAACTAAAAATGGGACGACTATGCGTGTATTATCATTCAATTGATTTGGAATATTGTTGGAAATGCCAAGAACATAATCATCCTATTGTTACAGAAGATGCTAGGCTCATTATCAGATGAGCTGACATGACTGTTAGGTTGACTATCCCTTCTCACAGCAGGGATAATGCTACATAGCAAGAAATGAACAGGAAATAGAAGGACAAATGAGTGTTTTCTCATTCATTTAGGTATAAAAGTATTGTTAAAAATGCCAAGAACATTATCATTTTATTGCTACAGAGGATGTCATGCTCATCGTAAGATGAGCTGACAAGACTGTCAGGTTGACAGTTCTTGAAGCATATTATGCTTCTTACAGCAGAATCATTCCAATCAAATTATGAAGCAAGCACTTGACTAATTTGGCAAATTTAACATTTCTATCCAATTTAATGAGAAAACTCGCGCAAGTACTCCTACTTCTAGTTTATTTCTTGCTATTATTATAGCATCTACCCTGCTGTGAGAAGCATAATGTGCTTCAAGGAATGTCAACCTGACAGTCTTGTCAGCTCATCGTAAGATCTTGATGATCATCGATGAGCTGACAAGACTGTCAGGTTGACAGTTCTTGAAGCATATTGTGCTTCTCACAGCCGGGTAGATGCTATAATATAGTAAAAAAAAAAAACTAGAAGTAGGAGTACTTGCGCGCGAGTTTTCTCATTAAATTGGATAGAAATGTTAAATTTGCCAAATTAGTCAAGTGCTTGCTTCATAATTTGATTGAAACAAGAGTTCATTTGATAAAAAAATATTATTACTTACACAAGTAGTTAGGACACTAGCAGCCGCTTTTTCCAAGTGGAAACTTCTCACACTCCGCATACTATCGGCATAGAGGGTTAGAACATAGAGTTCTCCTCCTTTCAACGAGATCACAAGTCGTTCATGTGATATGAAACAGGCTTGAGCTCCTTCCAGGGTTATTTTACAGTTATCTTGTGGCTCTGAAATAATAAAAATTTAAAAAATAATTAAAAAAATTAATCCAATTAGTACAAGAGCATAATACGGTCCAAAGTAAGCACTAATAAGAATCCAATTTGTGGTCCGAAAATACAAGATGGACATTGAGGTGGATCAGACATATAAGTGACTAAATATCTTTTAAATGGAGATTCAATGAAAAGCCTAGATTAAGTATATAAAAGAGTTTCTTTTGCAAGATTTTCTCAAGTTATTATCTTGTGCACTCCAACTGTTGATAATGTGAATTTGAGTTGTTTTTTTTGCTATGCCTAGATGATGTTATGATCGTTTTTTTATGAATAAATTTTTAATCTTATATGTTTTTGAAATTAGAAGAGACAATATTATGCTTAACACATCAGCTGTTAGTAGGCTACACACCACGTACAACAGACAGATGAAACCATCTAAATTTTGGCGTCAGCTACTAGTATTCTACCAGAGTTGAATGCATGAAAATCGTCCAATTGAAACTAGAACAGCAGAGTCGCCCTCAGTTACCATTCGCCAAGTGTAATATGGAAGTATAAATCAATTTTCATTCAAAATCAGCTGATTTGGTAGCGTAGACTCCAGTCTCACTGAACTATTTTCATGCGGTCAAATCTATAAACAGCATTATTATAAAAATTAAGAAAATAAAATAATTTTTTATTTATTAATAACTTGATCTGGTTTGATTTATTTCTCTACTTACTCAGAATGAACGTGGTGCTAACATCAGTGATGGAGTTGAGCGATACTCCATAGGGCGGTACACTCTGGTTCAAATAGATGAGGGCGTTGACTGACATGATGAGCGTGCCGCCGAGGGGCTTTGATACGGGAACTATTTGGGTGCAGTCTAGGGGCAGATTGGTCACCGACCAGATGACGGGATGCACGCGTTGCTGAATGTTCAACGATATTGCCACCATGCAACAGGTGTCCTTTCGCACTGCTATTCGCCTGTAATTAAAAAAATATTTCATTAAATTCAATCGTAACTATTAGGGGAGTTTGATCTTCATCCACTGTCAGTTCGAACTGTGACAACTGAAAACTCTGAGTGGCTGAGGAAACCGGTAGTCCAAAAAAGCTGTAATCCCACATTCTGAGCAATGTTATTTGGAATTTGTCAGCTGTGACAGATTATCAGTGGACTGTAAACGAACGAACTGTCAGTGGATGTAGACCCTTAGATAATCAACAGAAAAATATCAATTGAGTTTTTAATCTTTATTAACCAATAAACCATCTCTAGAGCTCCTCGCCAAATAATTGTCCAATATATAGCAGTCGCCAACGAAACTGGCGGTTATTGTTGTTAAGCTCTATTAGGACAAACGGCGAGCGGTCTGAAGTGTATATATCGAATCGATGGTAACTCCAGCTGAACTGCTTCACGAAATTTTCAAACAGTTACGAAATGTTCAATGAAAAACACCAATCAAAATGTAAATTGTCAGTTTACCAGAGATTGACAATATGGTGCAACAACCGAAACAGTTATCTCGTTTTTTAATAAATCTGTGGTTTAAAAGTATCTTGTATTTTCATTTAATATGGATAATTACCACAATATCACCTTCATAACTAATCAACAAATAATTTTTGATTTGATCGATTCTAGCCACAAACTTACCCAGAAAACGTCTTAACCGGCTCATACAGTATCACAAGTGTCGGCTCATAGTAGCCATGCAAAAACTGTATATCAATCACATTGTCCATCTTCTCCTCCAAATCTTTCAGCCGAATGGTATACGAAGCCAACACGGGCGTCTTTACCGACGACGTCGCTTTGTCGCCGCTCTGCGACTCGGCGCCGGCGTCACCGGAAGTCGCAGCAGTCGCCGATGTCGCTGCGATGCCAGTGGACGCCGACGACTCGCGTCGGAACGGCAGCACGACCAGTTTGCGGCCGTACACCAGCATGACGGCGCAACGACCTTCGGGATCGACCCGCACCAGAGGGATCTCAAAGTGCTGGGTCCAACCGCCCTACAAAACAAACAAATGAAATCCAATTAGTGCCTTGTTCAACTCAAGTATACATGAATAATTTGATTCAAGTCCTCATATATTTATATGAATGATAGTGTTGATGTTTGAAGCTGATGCAAACATGAAAAGAGTTGGTCCAACGCTTCCAATATATCTGTCATGGTAAAAACCAAATAAGTTAATAATTTTCCTGTAATCTTCTACATTTTATCACCTTTTTTCAATGATAATGTATTAATCTTCCCTATGCCTAACCCGTGGCATATATGAATAATTATATGTGCTGGTAATATAAATTGTCATAAGATAACACATTGTCTACTATACATGTGAATAAAATATGCTAAGACTCCACGTCGGCGTTCAAGTTTTCTTTTGCCGACATGTGGCACAAATACATTCATACTTTTGTTTTGAATTGTATTTTATATATATCTTGTGCAATAAACGAATTGATTTGAAACAAGCATAGACCAAATTACACCCACCCGCATCTCCTCGTCCTCGAAGTAGTGCAGCGACAGAGTGCGCAGGTCGTGTGCGTCCAAGTCGTACTCGACCACACTCAGTTTGGCGTCCTTGAAGCTAATTAGGAGCGAGTCGCGCTGCGACCCCGCCATCGAGACAGACTGCAGCGACATCACGTTGCCGAACAGTTGATACGAGGCCACACACTCTAGCTTCATTTTCGGCGGGTTCAGCTCTGTTGAAGAAAAACACGGTAGTTATTCATTTGACATACAACATACAAGCAATTTCACGTGGATGTTAGTAAATAATAACAATATCAATTATAAGCCTATATAGAGTGAATTCCTCAAAGTGGCACACCTGGATATAATGCAAACGGCATGAGATATCAATGTGGGACCTCGACCGTACCTCATATAACACTTTTCTTTACTTTTTCAGGTTGTGAAAAATTTTGTCCGCCATCTTGAATCCAACTTCACTTTTTTAAATGAGAAAATGGACATATTATACATGATTTCGATGCAGTTTTTCAAGATAAATCGAATTCTCGAAACCGGACATCGGTATGTCTAGCTGTTGAAAAGTTATTTGACTTTTTAAATCAGAGATCTTCACTATAAATCAGTTGATAGCTCCAAAACAGTTTGACCTATCAATGTGCGGTTGTTGCTATTCATTTTGGCTTTAAATTCTGTATCGAAATCATGTATCACATGACCACATCGGTTACTTTACAAATTTAGTCCGCCATCTTGGATCTGTCGTAATTTAAAGAAAAATGTAAGTTCGCCATGTGATACATGATTTCGATACAGAATTTCAAGACAAAATCAATGGTGAAAACCGCACATTGATAGGTCAAACCATTTTGGAGTTATTAACTGATTTATAGTAAAGATCTCTGATTAAAAAAGTTGAATAACTTTTCAACGGCTAGACATACCGATGTGCGGATTCGGGCATTCGATTTTTCTTGAAAAGCTGCATCGAGGAGCCACTTTGAGGAATTCACCCTGAATATAGCTAACACTAACGGATGTTCCCATCAACGACCCCTGCATTGGCCAAGAGACATACGGTCCGCAGTCTACTTTTGCCTTGCAGAGGCATTTCAAAGTGATTTTTTGGATCAAATAATTGTTCAATCTTGTAAGAGCTCAAGAGGGTTAGACAGAGAAGCTGCCTAGCCTAGTAAATGATGAAATAGAAAAAATTGATAATAAAATTATACTAACAATTGTATGCTCCTCCAACCATTCTTACTCATGAACAGGGAAGGCATCCAATCCTTGGGATAGAAACTAATAAATAAATAATATTATTGAGCCAATGTTTACCTGATATAATTACTACCATTCAAACGTTTGTAGTTGGCTAATAGATAAACTAATTTCAATCACAGTCACTATCTAATCTTTGATGAAAAATATTTTTTTAACTCAAGTTATGTCCATTGTAACAAAGTCAACTTACCTGTGTACTTATATCTCGACTTTTTATTGATGTCAACATCGGGTATAAGCCTGAATACCCTGAGCACATTGGCACCTGCCACAACCAACGACCGCTCCACTCGATTGAAAAAGTAACAGGTGATAGCATGTTCGATCCCAGTTGCTGGGTGGGTCTGCTTGCAAATCGAGTACATGCGCATGATGAAGCCTTGTAAGTTTTAAATCTGTGAAAGAAGGAGAAATATTTGATTGAAAATTATCACAAATAGCTAATAGTTGTTTGTGGATTTTTGGTGAAATTATCAAGTTAATAACTGAGTAGGGAAGCTGCAGTTCTCGCTGGTCTGCACTGAGATATCTTCAGTCAGACAGCATGGCGAGTGTCCAAATCACTCCACTGTATTTTGTATAATCTCTGTATAATCACTGTATTTTGTACAGTCTGATCTGGACGAAAACAGTTGACATTCATTCACATTTGAAAATGTTCAATGCTATCAGCAGTTGAAATGAGAATAATCCCACTATCGCCTCTCATCACATCTCACCAGCGGTAGGTTGGCAGAAGTGATTTTACACTAAAATCTGTGCATGCGTAGTTACACTCTCGCTTCAACTGGCCATTTTGAAGGATTTTCAACTGTGTGTGACCAGTCTATAGTTACTCTTAAGTTTACTTGATGTACAGCATTGAGTTAAGTATATACTGGCTGTAAACCTTGAGGATTCCAAGTATCCTCAACACATGTTGGCAGTGATTCACAAGCTGTAGCCCGAGAATGACACCAGCCTCAGTGCTCTGTTAAGCAATAGCAGTATATATCACAACTCAAGCACAAGCTTGAAAGCTTATGTGGGCCCTCAGAATCAAACCATGAGCGACCAAAATATGCCTTCAAAAGAGTAATTCACTCTACCCCATCCATGACCAACACTTGCCACTTCGTCAACTAATATGGTAAATTAGCTTACAATAGGAGAAATAATTTTCTTTCTTTTCTCTCTCTCTCTCTCTCTCCACTTTTTTCTCTAGCCTATAACCTGTAGGATGCGATCTCACAGCTCTTTTCATTCCTGAGGTTATAAATGTTTCCATCTCCTAATTAATTATTATTTCAATTTCTCAATTCTATTTTATTAGATTTAGTTCAAAAATTACTATTATCATTATTCTATTTATTTACTCTTAAGCTTATTTCTCTCTATTATTATTTTGCTTTCTATTATTTTATTTTTGTGATTGCATATGTGTTGTCTGCGGAACTCTCCTCCACACGCAGACTTTGTGGAGGAATTCCATTACATTGTTTATTTCTTGTTTGATTTTTTTAAATATTTTACTTTGAGGAATAAACTTATTTGAATTTTCTGGTAGCCTGCAACAGTAGATCGAACTTAATTCATAAAAACTCAAGATTGAGATGGATGGCAGTAGTTAACGTGAACTCAAAATACAATTAATTGTCTCTCAGAGAATGAATGGCAAGGTTTACGAGGATTGCACGAGGTAACCTTAAAAATACATTCTACTGCAAACAGCAGTATCCATGCATCAAGCTGCTGTGAAAGAGTGCGTCATGGTATGCCATTACAAGTTAGTTCTGATCAAAAACGTTTCTCAATCGTCTTAGAAGGTGTAGCATTCGAAATTGGAATATTGTATCACCCTAGAAATCTTCTGGCACACTTGGTGTAAATGGTGGATCCAAGTGATTCTCCCGTCATTCGAGAAGCAATTTGAACGGCTCCCTTGCAGCTATCTGCCACTTCAATAAGGATGGATGTCTTTTCCACGACGAGTTTCAACTTGTTTGCTATAAAACAATGCTTTGCCTCTTGAATGAGCCTAGAACACCATGACTCCACCTGATCCAGGATGAATTGGATTAATAGAAGAGGCAAAGCAAACAAGTTGAAGCTCAACTAAATAAGTGAATATACTTTCAACCCTATGCATAGACTATTCTCAATAGCAATAATGATAAATGAATAAACGCATCTCAAGATTTCAAAATCAACTAATTTAGCGGAGTACACAGCTGCAACACTCGACTTTCGGCCCAAAGTGGAGCTATAGTCTGTCCAAGCAAAGAAGACATTCTGGCAAGATGGGAAATGAGCTCGGTCAATATTGGTTCAAAAACTATAAATATGGTCTCAAATTGTAGATCAGAATGTTTCTTGCGATTTGAGAACAAATTTATAATTCTTGAACCAATATTGACGAAGCTGGAGTCATTTTCCCATCTTGCCAGAATGCCTTCTTTGCTTGGACAGACTATACCACGGTGTAGACTAACAGAGGAATGTTAAAATTCTCATACGACACTTCCGATCTGGAGACTGCAGTCCTTGAAAACGAACTCAAGTATCGGGGAAACGATAGATAGATTTAATTATATTGCTATCGGACCCTAAAATCATCATCAACGTCAACAAAATATTCATAACCCTCAACACATAATTCATAATCATTGGGGACAATCATGTACAATTTTTCTCCTGTGAAGCTGTTGAGGTTCACCCTTGACAGGAAGCTGTAGGCATATTGTGACGGTCTGTTCAAGGTTGAGCGGAGTGGTTTTCCTACTCAAAGGTCTGGGAAACAGTTTACCCCCACACTATTTTGAAACTGTACTATTTTGGCTTTTTCCAGAGTGTGATCTTGTATGGTCAGCCCCTCTGGGGTGGAGCTACAGATGTATCCCGGATTCTTCTCATCCAGAAAAGAGCCCTGAGGATTCTCTGTGTGGCAGGTAGAATTGCCCACTGTCGCCCACTCTTCATTGGAGAGAGGATTCTCACTGTATTCTCTCTCTATGTCCTTCATACTCTTTGTAGAGCACACGCAAGAGTGGGGTTGCTCCAGACACGGCAGAGCTTCCACCAGTATGAGACTAGGAAGGGGACTCAGGATTGATGTGCCGTACCAGAGGCTGAGCGGAACTCGAACCAGCCTGGCACACATGTCCATCAGCCTCTTCAACAAGCTACCACTGCTGACCAGGATCTGCCGGCCATTAAATTTTGAAGGGACCTGACAAGTTTGATGCTGGACCAACCCTCTACTCGCTCCGTTAGTTTTTTTGTTGGAGAGCACTGTGATAAGCCTCATTTTTTTCATTTGATTGTTTGCCTTTTAGTATCTGTTATTTTATTTTCTTATTGTTCCCTTACAGTATGGCATTTTTTTCTTGACGTGTCCCATTGGGTGTGTCACTTGTGACTCACGTTTTTGGACCAACTCAATTATTAACACTTGATTAAAGAAAATATTCCGAAATTGATCAGGAGTTTGAATAACTTATCTAGTAACAGGGAAGGGAATACAGCATTGATTGGACCATTTTAGCTGGCAAGAAAAAGACAATAAAAATATAAATAAGGTTAGCATTAGCTTAAAACTAATTCTCCCTTGGGTCTCTCCACCACAAAGTATTGGCGGGTCTCTTAAAATTCAATAATCTACAACCCTAAATAATTTAGAGTTAGCTATAGCACATAGATACTTCAAAGGATCTCATAATCCGGGTAGTTGGCTCTAGAATACAAGATACCTGAAGGAATCAATTGTTAAATAATAGGCTATGTAGGTTACATTTGTACATAATAATATTATGCTAAGCATAATTCAATTTTATCTTGCATTTGAGATGAATAAAATTACTGAGTTCATGAAGTAAAATATCAGAGTGGAGGAGGATTTAGGATTTAAAATTTCAGGAAAACAACTCACCTTTTCTAGGTTAACCCGGTTGTAGAATTCATAACATTGTTATGCTATTGATACTCAGTGAATATGAATAGCTAATTCTTTACTAAACAAACAAAGTAACTAGGAGTATGATGAGGATTATGTGAAAATACTCTTTATTTCAATAAATCATAAAATATTCAAACAAAATTACTCAAGAGAAATTTTCCCACAGCTTAAGCGTCAGCAAGAGCGTCGCTTTTGTTGATTCGATTTCGATATTCGATTGATTGTCGTTTGTCGACTTTCTTGATGATCGATAGTTTTCCACGTTGACCAATCATCGATGTTTTCAAAAACAATGCGGCACTCTATTTATTTGCTTCTCTACACTCTACAGTCTGCGCCGTCTGCTGCAGTGTTGATGAGGTGGAAGCCGAACACCAGATGCAGATTATCCCCAAGCCAAGCCGGATTTGTGTTTATCATTGACACTTTTAACCTCTTCTAATACGTGTAAAATAGTTTATTAATCAAGTTTATTTCAATTTAATTATGCACTTGTAGTGCTCATTGGTTTCTGAGGTAAACTATTATTATTCTAAATTTTCTAAAATGTCTTCTTTCAACGCCACTGAATACTTTGAAAAAGCAGCGTTGCTCTTGGTTACACCGCAATGTTACAACGAATTCTTCATCGAATACAATTTTTTTCATGGTAAGTTCCATTATTTACACAATATCATGTTCTTTAAAAATTTTGTTTTTTATGTAGGCCTAAGTTACCGGTAATCTCACTGGAGTACCGTAATTTAGGCTACTTCTATACTAACTTTACTTAGTATAGAATAAATCCATAATTGGATTACCTACATCAGGGTGGGAACCACCAAGGAGTGTGAGCAGTTGAACACATCAGACATGTCACGAGAGAAAAAGCCAGTGGTAAAACATTAAATAATAATAATTAAATAGGAGCTCTTCAATACTCCAACATGAATAACTCACCCAGGGAGTTACAGTAATTTGTTACCGACCCGTAAACCCTTCAATTACTTCAATACCTTCCAAAATGTTGACTATTTATGTATTTAAAATTGCATAAACAGTACGATATTAACTTATGTATTAACTTACTAATTTATTAAAGATTTTTATCGAGGAAGAGTCAAATCCTCTTAGTTTCCTACTCAGTCTCAGGTAAAATTATCTTACTTCTTCTTTCTCGTATGATGGAGGCTCTGCCTAGAGTAAAATGCATGAATATTGTCTAATGGAAAAGGGAAACTCATAGTCCCCCATAGGCTCCTTATTTTGCCCTCAAACAGCTGATATTGTCAATTAGAGTTGTCATGTAGGACCTGAAAAATGTTTTAAAAAGAAAAAAGAGGGAATGGATGTTTTCCATTAGCTGTTGATACGTTACATCATGTAAACGAGACAGACGAAGCCGCCTAAACGTTTGGCATCAGCTGTACCTTGATCGATGTGTCCATGGCTCAAATCACCCCCTATAAACTTGAGGAAATATGTACTAGAGACAAGAAAGGAAGATGAAAGTGACTCACAATATAAGGGTAAAAACAAGTCAAATAAGGTGAGGCTTAAGGTTAGGCTGCGGGTGCTACATAGTATAATACTATAGTAAATTTCTATATCATATCATATTATTTGTACACCATAGTATAGTAAAAACCCCAGCCTAAGCCTAACCTTAAGCCTCACCTTTTCGACATATCCTTACCCTAAGCCTAAGGCATCATATATTTTATCGCAGTAATTAAGTTAATATAATTAATTTGTTATTTCTTTACAGAACAATGCATCAAAGCACTCATAAGCAAAGGTCTTGGACTAGCCATAGTTGCTGGCTCTTGTATGGGTAAGTTGACTCACAAAATTAACATCAAGTAAAATTTAACATAGGCTAGCCTAAGTTACTGTGAAAATTTTCGTGGAAATTGATTAACCTTCAGCTTGGTAAATCGTGATTAAGTATAATTCACAAAATATGCTTAAGACATCACAGTTTTTTGGCTTATACGGTATGGTTTCCAATATTAGTTTCATATATTCAATATGTTGTCTAACTGATTCGATAGTCGTTGGAAAGAATAATGAGTCAATAATAAATTAATGATGAATCACCGTAAGTTACCCCTTTTTCACAACTATTTTTGAACTAATATTAGTCCTGAATAAAAAGAAAATGCATAATGTCTCTTCAAGTAATAATATTCAAGTAAAACTCAAAAATTATTATTTGCGAAAAATGAACTAATTTTGAAGTGGTTCATTATTGATTAGTATACGTAAGTAGCCCTACTCATGTATAATAGATCACATAGTGTAACAAAAGTGAACAGTTAATAATGAGTCATTTATTGGAATATTCTTGCACTCCGATTATGAATAACATAATATTCGACTCAAGCTTAGGACCGATTTAGCATAGATTTGTGGAAATCTTGTAAAGCTTTTTTTTCAAATTCATGCCTTATTTGATTCTATTACATGCTAGATTAGGTTCATTCATTAATGGTTTTTCAGGTGTATTGAATTAGGTTTATTGTTTGTTTTTTATTTCAGTCAAAGTGCCTCAAATACTGAAAATACTTCAGAACTCTAGTGCCGAAGGAGTGAGCTTCACAAGTGTTCTCTTCGATTTGTATGCGGTTGTGGCAGGTGTTGCTTATGCCTATGCAAAACAATTTCCATTCAGGTAACTACGTTTTTCATTATAGTCAATACTCAGCATATAGGTAGCCTACCTGAAACTCATTCTATATTTGATTTGAATTACAAATTTTATCTAATGTACATTACAATTCAGCATATAGGTAGCCTACTTGAATCTCATTATAAATAATTGAAATTTAATCAGCCTACAATATTTATCCAAAGAAAAAAGTGTAAATCATAGTAATAATCGATTAAAGTTAACTTCTTTAGTTGGCTAATGTCAAATTTGAAAATAACGCAAAATTAAAATTACAAAAAAGTACGCAATGAGTTTATACATTCTGTATAGTTGATAAATAACCATAATTTCACTGGAGTTAAATAGTCTTATAGGCTCAAGCACAAGAGATCGATTTCGGCTTGATCAAGAAGATACTTGAAGTAGATTGGTAGAGAGGCTGTAAATAGAAAGTAGGTTATTCAGTTGAAATAGGAATTTTAAATCATACCTATAAAACTCATATTGATAATATAATAATGTCAATTTCAAGGGTAAAATTTTCTTTTTGTTACATTTCAATAGTCTAGTTTTCTGTTATTACAATTTTTCAGCCTCTCTGCTACCGTTATGTACTTGATCCGATGTAGTATCTTCCCGAAAGAGTAGATTAGACTCGGAATCGATATCGTTTGATTGAGCCTGTTTTACTCCCACAAATCATTACAATTTAGCTTGATGATGAGATCAATAAAGAACTATAACCATGGTTTTCCATCTAGTGAAAATGAGGTATTAATTAATAATGTAGGTACTTATGAGCAATGTTGCTTAAAACGCGCCCGCGACTCAAATAAAATGTGAGTGAGCTGCAAAGCAAGAATAAGTACCTAAATTATCAATTAATATTTTGTACTGCAGTTTCAAGAAGCATGGATAACCTCAACAATCAGAAGATTAGGTTATATGTTGGCGAAGTGGAACAACCCTTGGGTCCCCCCACTACTGAAAGCCATTGGTTAAATGAATAATGATAAATCAATCAAACAACAACAATAAAATAATAATAATTAATTGAAGGCACAGTTTCAGGTGCGATAGTTGATGATGTGATATTTATACAATATGAAAACGCACTACAGTCGTCCACAGATCATTGTAATAACCAATGACGACCAATTCTTCCGACACCACTCCCTGTTTCTCCCTCCGGTGATGCTGCTTCGTACTTAGGGGTAGCTAGTGAGAGAGTGTGTGTGAGAGAGAAGGAGTGATGTTTTGTTTGGGTGAGGGTGGACAACAGTGGCAGCAGGGCTCAGCAATCCCGTGACCTTGGATATTCCAATGATCTGTGGACGACTAAAGAATGTTATAACTATTTATTTGAAACAGACAATTGTAGTAATATTTGCTTTTTCTTAGGGCTACTTGTCAATGTTTTCTATTTAAAATATAAAACTCAGTACTCTTTTTAAAACGATTTTTATTTTATCATGACATGATTCAACTTGAGTTTTTTTTTCAATTGTAGTAGTATATGCACTGAAATTGCGTGATAACATTGAAACAATAGTATGTTTCAAATAAATAGTGACATATTGACATTCATGTCATAAATCATATGCATTCATATGCATAAACATCACATCGCATCTTAAATTCAATATACTAAAGATAACATGACAACTTCGAAACCATTGTATGTTTCAAATAAATAGTGATATTTTGACATTCTAGTCTCTTTTTTCATAAATAATAATTAATTTTGCAGTGCCTGGGGCGACGCTCTCTTCCTTTTGATACAGAGTACAATAATTACAGCTCTAGTTCTCAACTACAACTTCTCTTCAACTTCGGCTGTATCGTTTGTGGTGGCCTTTTCCGGTGTACTGTTTGGCCTGTTGGGTGGCTTCACTAGTCTCGACGTGTTGTGGTCGATGCAAGCAGTTAGTGCGCCTATCATGTTTATTGGCAAGGTTGGTGAATCGTTCTGAATAAAAATTCGACTGAGTCGATGTAGATGTTGTAGAATCGTTCCATGATAAAATAGGACACATTGATAATGTCAATTCTACTAAGATAAACTGTATAATTGACATTTTTAGTGCGTTTCATTTGACCATTTGAGTGTGTTAATGAAATGAAACACACTGATAATATCAGTTCTACAAAAATAAACGGTAGAATTGACATTATCAGTGTGTTTTATTTCATTCTGAATCATTTTATTACATTTGATTAATTGATTAATTGATAATAGGGTATTCTTCAGACAATCCTTAGTTTATAGTGAGTTGAAAAAAGAAGATGAAAACAAAGATGTTCAACTGTGATTAGAGCGTTCCTCTCCATAGATTTGGCATGACTTTCAAATATAGAGAAAATTGGACCGATTTGTAATTTTGATATTGAATACAATAATTAATCAATTCTATTTATAAAAACATTTTTTGTTTTACTAACTTTATCAACCACGCTTCAAAAATTTTGAAAAATTTTAAAAGGAAAACGTATTTTTGCATTGATTGATTTGCAATAATTTCAGTTATTCATCTCCAATATCAGAATAAAAAATTGAAGTCAATAGAATTTATAGACTTGTCTTACACTTTAAAAGTCTATACACAAATAGTCTAACTTACACATATTCGAAAGTCTATATTCTTTTATAATTTCAATTTTAAATATTTACCAATGATGACGAGAGTGAGACGCCAATCTATGGAGGGGGAACGCGCCAATCACATCTTCGTTTTCATCTTCATTTTTTAACTCACTATGAACGCACCCTTGGGTTAAAAAATATAGTGATTAGGGTTTGATACAGACCCAAAACTATACTAATTTTTACAAGGATTTTTTATTCCAAATAATATCACAGTACCTTTTTCTGTTATTTTTTCCTAAATCATTACATTTTTCGACTATTTATAGTCATTTTTGAATGCAAATGAACGAATTAATTCTGTAATAAGTATGCCTACTGTATGTTATCATTGATAAGGTTAGCATTTCATTGTTTATAATTTCATTAATTGATATATTGTTATCCTTAAGGATCTATAAAAAGGTATTAAATTTATAGAGCCCTAGCCTAATAGAACTTTAGTCTAGCTGACTAGCTTAAGATGGGGCATGTTTATCTTTCATAGCCTGATAGGATTGTAAAAAATATATCCAATAAAAGTGGTAATATTGTCAACATCTGTGCCTTTCCATTTCCTTATATAAATTCTATATAATGAACGTAAACTAATCCGAATTCCATTCCGCTTTCCAGTTGACACAAGCATAATAATTATGAATGATATTGGAAAAAACTGTTCCACTTTTCAACTGATGCAAGCATATGAATTTTTGATAACAAACGAAAACTAATCCAAATTCCATTTTCATTTCCAGTTGACACAAGCTTACACCAACTACCGCAACGGCAGCACCGGTCAGCTGTCGGCCATGATGTGCTTCATGCTGCTCTTCGGCAGTACGGCGCGCATATTCACCTCCATCCAGGAAACCGGCGACCCCATTGTCATACTCATCTACTCTCTTGCAACCATTGGCAACGGTCTGCTGGTGTCGCAGTTCATCTACTACTACTTCAAGGGAGCCGGCTCGGCTAAGGGTGGGGCGGCGGGGAAGAAGGGTGGAAAGAAGGGCGGCAAGGCTAAGAAGAGCTAGCATGTGAGTGTTGAAATCTATTATCATACAATACTTCAAAATTGTAATCGAATTAGCTGGCGCCAAAAAGTTAGTTGGTTTTGTCTGTCTCTTGTACATGATGTAGCCTACTAACAGCTGATGGGTGTAGTGTAAAGCATCTATTGTCTTTTCTATTATTTCAAAAACATCATTCAAGCCTAGCTAAATGACAACACTAATATTCTCCAATATAACTCTGGCGCCAAAAAAAATCAGACAGTTTCTTCGCTTATGTAACCTACTAACAGCTGATTTAAGGACCGGCGACCCCATTGTCATACTCATCTACTCCCTTGCAACCATTGGCATAGTGTATAGTCCAAATTGTATCTTCTGATTTCAAGACATCTAGGCATAGCTAAATGACAACTCTAATTTTATCTACGATAACTCTAATATTGACGTCATCAGCTGTTGAAGCGCACAAGAAGCAGCTATAAGACTGTCTACATTCTTGGTGTCAGACTGTCAGCTTCATCAACTAAAACAATCTAATTAAAATATTTTGCATCATTATTGGAACGCCTTATCAATCAAGATTTAATGCTGTATAATTAAATTATTAATTTAATAAAAATTAAATCAATATTGTTAAAACTGTAAATTCGATTGTTCCAATATAATTGAACTATGATTTATGAGTCTTTTTGTTTGGGTTATTGTGTTTTTTTTAAATGTACGATATTGAAAGTAAATTTAACCTTGTAAAGCTGGTGCCGAAAATTAAGGTGGTTTCGTCTATTCCTTGTACTTTTTAGCTGAATGAAGTAAATTGTATCTTCATTCTCTAGTCAGCTGATCCTGTACAGTTATATACAGACTAAGTTATATTCAATAACAGCTGATCCTGTACAGTTATATACAGACTAAGTTATATTCAATAACAGCTGATCCTATACAGTTATATACAGACTAAGTTATATTCAATAACAGCTGATCCTGTACAGTTATATACAGACTAAGTTATATTCAATAACAGCTGATCCTGTACAGTTATATACAGACTAAGTTATATTCAATAACAGCTGATCCTGTACAGTTATATACAGACTAAGTTATATTCAATAACAGCTGATCCTGTACAGTTATATACAGGCAACATCAGTGTATATTCAATAACAGCTGACTGTACAGTTATATAACCGCAGTAGATTTCAATAGTTCAGTACAGTTATTCAGACTGAGTTACCCTATTCAATAACAGCTGATCCTGTTCGAATATACAGACTAAGTTATATAACTATACAGGCTCAGACTATATACAGGCCAACATACTGTTGTAACTGTAATTTTAGATGTAAACTATCAGTTGTCAGTTGGTAGTTCAGTAGTTATTCACACTGATTTGCCCTACTGAAAAAGTGCTGTTTGAATTGAATAATAATAATAATAATAATAATAATAGTTGTAGCTTATCCAGACGACAATAATTGAATTCTTATTTTAGTACATAATGAATTGATATAGCTGGTGTCAATAATTAAGGCAGTCGGCGAATAACTGGTATTAATTCTCAGCTCTCTCAGGACAGTGGGCAAGCTGTCTGCGAGAGTATATCGAAACAAGTGTCTTTATAGTTCCTTAACTCTAGCTATACCAATTTGCTCTCGAAGTCAGTTGAAGACTGTCCTGTCAGAGCTGAAAATTAATAACAGTCATTCGCCAACCGCAACATTTTTGGCACCAGTTTTATCAAGATCCTTTTATTCTAATATCGAATGGTTATTGAAGGATATAAATTCGCAGTGAAGTTTCAAAATTGATGGACTCCTAAGATATTAGTTTGTTTTTTCATTTGAATCCAACCAAATTCTCTTATTTTCAGGTTCAATTGGCGTGGATGTAGCAGCATCAACCTATTGAAGGCTTTGATCTCTGGTAATGGAACTAGTATAAATCACTTTTACCTTGAAAATACTTCCTCAATCAAAGCTTGAAGCTTCATTCAAAAAATTCCACTATTTATATTATCATAATTTATTATATAAACCCATCGATTAGTTTAATCGAATTCGATTGAATGTAGTGTTGTAGTAGGCAAACTTTTTCATAATCAATTACTTTGTGTTTGTCAATTTTCTAAGAAATGTAGGCTAGCATGAGTTTGGTTTAAGAAGCGAAATAAATTATTATCATCGATTAGGTTAATCGAATTTAAATGAATGTAGTAAAATTTTCGGAATAGATTATTATATGTGTTTGTGAATTTTTCAGAAATGTAGGTTAGCATGATATGCGTTTTCGGAACGAAATAAATTATATTTTTTCTATACCGGTACAGTTGTGTTATTGTGTCTCAACAATTTTCAATGAATTTCATTCTTAGACTATGTTGAATGTGGTTGGTATATCCGTAGCTGATGTCAAAAAGTTAGGCGGTTTCGTCTGTCTCTTTTAAGTGATGTAAGCTACTATCAGCTGGTGTAAAGCATCTATAGTCTTTTTTGATTTCAAAAACATCATCTAGGCATAGCTAAAGACAACAAGCAGCAGACCTAATTTTTTTGTGTCAATCAGCTATATGAAATACTATTATTATTCATAACTATGGCTACAAATACGACACCTTTAATAATTATTATCAAATACAGGGTGTTTCAGAAGGAATGTGCAATACTTCTCAGGCTGATTCCTTACACCAAGCAGACAAAAAAGTTCCATGGGACCAACCCCCAAAAACGCTTTGTTACCGAGATAACAATGGCGGAAAATTGAAATTTTTCAAAACATATTAATTTTTCTAATATTTTAGAGGCTTTAAGGTTCTGAAATAATCAATTCTTGTAAAATCAGCTGAGGAATTCGATGGAACCTAATTAGCGATTGTGTATTTCAAATCTCAGAAATAGCGATCGAAAATTGCAAAATCGCTACTATACACAAATTTATCACTTGTGCTATGTTTTGTCAATTTTTCGATTTTCAATCGCTATTTCTGAGATTTGGGTAAGATTTACACAATCGCCGCCACTTAAATATTTCTTGAGAATCCGGCTCTCTTCAACTTCCATTAATAAAAAATACAATTTTATAATTCCTTATCCAGTTATAACCCTCTATTGTTGAAAAATGGCTTTTTCTAGCATATTTTTCCAATTATCTCAATAACCGTTAAAGTTACAAACTTAAAACTGGTTTCATTGAATTCCTCAGCTAGTTTTACATAGGAATTGATTACTTTAGAACCTCACTGAAACCTCTAAAAAATTAGAAAAATCTCAATTTTCCGCCATTGTTATCTCGGTAACAAAGCATTTTTGGGGGTTGGTCCCATGGAACTTTTTTGTCTACTTGGTGTGAGGAATCAGCCTGAGAAGTATTGCACATTCCTCCTGAAACACTCTGTATTAACGAGTAGTCTGATGATATATGAGGGAGAGGTAAATTAATAAATGAGGTAATTGAGGTAAATAAGACAATAAAATGAGGATATTATGAGGTAGGCTGATAATATATGAGGGATAGTGAATTAATAAATGAATTAACTTTGTTGTAAACATGGAAGTTTAATAGAATGTAATAGATTTTAAATGGTTACATTTGTAATGAAAACTGTAAATTAAAACGGAATATTCTATCATCAATGCTAAATCGAATATAAGCATAATATAATCCTAAAAAAATTATTTCTCAGATAAATGAGTTACACCATAGCTACCTTTAATAAGGCTACGACCTTGCAAGTGGCAGCGATGTAGAGTAGAAAGGTCGTCCCTTGAAAAGCATTGAAATAGTTCTCAAATCAGCTGTTTCAAACGGATGCGTTTTCGTGTGCGTTCTCACATCCGATTTGCTACAAATCATTGCTATCTTTAGACATAATGATTTATTTCAAATATTTTCTGCCAATTTCTATCACAACCCAGTTCAGAAAACGCAAAAGGAAGTCTATAAGAAATGTTTCATCATATTTCATGAAAATTATTCTTAATATAAGAGAGAAAAGCTGAGTCAACATTTTTGATTAGTAAAAACATGTAATCAATGCTATCATATAGGTATAGTTGTGCCAAGAACAGAAGAGCCTTTTGCAAGATGGCGGAGGGAAGTGAGAGTGCAACTACGCATGCGCAGAACTTTGAATTCCAGGGTAAAATCACTTTAGCCAATTTACCGTTTTTACACTAATCGTAATCATTATTGATTTCACGAGTGAAAATATTTTTTTATTCATTTCTTTATTCAATTATTTACATATGATAGCACAAATCATAACATAATTATGAACTGAGACAGAAAAAATAGTCCAAGTCTGTACTATTTCTTCCTAAATTTGGTTATACTAGAACAATTCTCATTTCGACTACTGGCAGCGTGAATGGCAGCCATGTTGCCAAAGGCTCTTCTGTTCTTGAAACAACTATAGATTGGCTATGTTGTCATTTTATTAGGCCTTTTATTAAAGGGAGCTATGGTTACCTGTATAATACTCCAGCAATTCGTATCCAAATTCATTTGACAATAATATTATTCTTTAACACATTACTTCCCAATGCATACATTTTTCGGAGGCTTAATCTCGTTCTTACCCAACTTGATAACAGTGGCCGGAAAACATTTTTTCTCGCCGACCTCAATGATCTCATCAATGTTATTTTTCACAATGTTGTTATAGTTGTTGAAAATATCGGTGGCAATTTTCTGTATCAATTGCCAGTCGTGGATGATGTCTTCTTCGGTGGTCATGTCGCTGCACAACACGAATCTCAGCATGTACTTTCCGTTGACAATGGCCGGTACCATGAACATTTGCCTGCTCAGGTGGAGTTTGTCCAAGAGCTGTTTGGTTAAAGTGTCGTCTCCCTGGAAATTCATTGAAATTAATATTTCAATTCTCTCAAATACGTTAATAATGTTATGAATATTTGTAATTCTTTATAAATTTATATAATTATATTACTTGAGATGTTTGTATAGCTAACGCCAAATAGTTTGGCAATTTCAACTGTCTCTTGTACTTGATGTAACCTACTAACAGCTGATGTAAATAAGCATCTATTGCTTGGGCCTTAGACCATTAATACCCTATGTATTAATGGTCTAAGATCTATTGGCTTTTCTGATTTCAAAAACAACATCTAGGAATAGCTAGATTACAACTCTAATTAGCAACATCAGCTTTTGGAGCGCAAAAAGAGCAGGGAAACCCGATTAACTTTTTTAACTTAACTTTTTTTAACTAATGTAGATGACAGAGTAGTTCAAGAGCTGAACTAGAATCTGTTAATCTGTCAACGATTGATGAAATTCGATCATGATCAGGAGATAGGAGCTCCAAATATGCGAATTTCCATCATGATTTTTAGTCAAAAATTGAAAAAAATAAAAATGCTCATACTAATGCAGATGATATTAGTTCAAGAGCTGAACTAGAATCTGTTAATCTGTCAACGATTGATGAAATTCGATCATGATCAGGAGATAGGAGCTTCAAAGTATGCGAATTTTCATCTCCCATTGAGAGAAAAGTGAAGTAGACTACTCTTTCTATATCTAATATCTGATATCAGAGCTTATAGGGAAGAGAAAATTGAAAATTCTCATATTATGTGTAATACTTGATAGGCCAAGCTCTATATATTCAGCCCAAATATCAAGCAAATCCAAGAACTTTCATTCCTCGCAAAAAAAACCTAGATTAAAAACCACCAATTTTGTCAAGTCTTCATTTGTGGTACAGGACCACGGTTTCGTGGCCACATCACATCATCAAGCTGACATATTCGCAGCGATTATGTGACCTGTGTGGATACGAAACCATGGTTCTGTACCACAAATAAATAAAATTGTAGACACTACGAAGTCTTTGTTTTTTTATTTCATTTCATGAAACGGCACTAAACCCAGAGTCACAATGACTCTGTGGAATCAAACAAGACTTTTCAATAGGATTGTTTCATTTGATTCGTAGGCCTATCTATATTAACTTATTTATCCTCTTGAATGGAAATTAAATCGTGGATTCACACCTCCATGAAAAATTGAATTGAATAATTACCTTGAGTCGGAAACCGACAAGTCCCATCACAGCCGGTACAATAATCTCGAATTTGTCATCCTTTCTGACAATATCCTCGAACAGTTTTGCCAGCTTGATGTGCTTGCGAATATGCGCCTGCATGCCCACCACTCCGTAGAGACGCAAAGTGAACCACAACTTCAGAGCTCTAAACCTTCTTCCCAGTGGAATTTGCAAATTCTGTGAACCGAAATTGAATTGTTATTACATTTATAATCTATGATAGGCTAAGCTCTTGAGTGGATAAGCTTGAATTTATCAATAAAACGGTATTTAAGTTTGGAAGCATATTCAAAATGTAATAATTCAAAATTAATTTCCTCCTGATAATTTCTTGGGGTGAAAAACCTCTGGCTGGAACAGAAATTTGGACTATATTTTAAATAAAATTGTTTTAGATACGGTATACTATGCCTTTGTCTGTTCTTTCTTCCACCATTTATGTTTTGACATTGGACAAATAAATAACAACGTCTAACTCAATAATTACCTATCTTGTTGCGTGGTTCAAAAAAATTAGACTAATTTTTTCATTTAATATTAATACGGCATTTAATATTCGAATTCAAGTGACTTGCGTAATTCAAACCAAGTTTTGTTCAATCTAGAATAGTTAACACCAAATAATATTTTTTTATTAATTGATATTAGGTAGCTGGATTCACCTACTTCTCACAACTATTTTGAGAACACCAAGGTATCCAAGCAAAGAAGACCCTCTGGCAAGATGGGAAAATAACTCCAGCCTGGTCAACATTTGTTCAAGTATTATAAGTATGTTCTGTATATTAGATCAAATTGTTTCCTACGATTCGAGATCAAATTGATAATTTTTGAAGCAATATTGACCGAGCTTGAGTCAATTCTCCCATTTTGCCAGAGGGTCTTTTTTGCTTGGATATAGATGTAAGAAGCTGGTCGCTCTATACATCCCCGCTTCTTCTTTCCAATCATATGACCGACTTATTAATTTATTAATTAATGTCATTTATTAATCATTCAATGTTCACCTTCGTTCACATTTAGATTGAGATTTATACTGTAAATAATTGACATTAAGAATCGATTTTCTAGAGTTATTGAAAATCTTTCGTCAGTTATTTAATTCAATGGATAAGTGCTGAAGATTATTATATAGACTATAGTCTTGTTACGAAAATTTCTATGTTGAAGATGTAACTGAATAATTTCGATTATTCTACTTATTAGTTTATATAGTCTTGCTCCCACTGGTGAGTTTCTTCCCTTATAAGTGTGTTTATCGGCGGTTATTGAAAGAGAAGAGATCGGAGGTAAATACAAATAATCCTTGTACTTACTCGAAAATCGGGGATGTGGCTTGTAAAATTACTTTCCAAATACACTCGGTCCACGTTGAATGCATTGTTCAAATCATTCGTGTTCTTCAGCCTGTTGGTAGAAAACAGAACATTGTTTAGTAAAAATTCACTCAATTCAATAGTAAAGACACATTTGAATGAATTCAACATTGTAGTAGTCTGTCCAAGCAAAGAAGATCCTCTGGCAAGATGGAAGAATGACTCAAGCTCGGTCAATATTGTTTCAAAAATTATCAATTTGATCTCAAATTGTAGGAAACATTCTTATCTACAATTTGAGATCAAATCAATATTTTTTTTAAACTAATATTGAGTGAGCTGGAGTCATTTTCCCATCTTGCCAGAGGGTCTTCTTTGCTTGGACAGACTATAACAAGGGCTCGCTACTTCGTCTCTTCTAACTACACAAAAAAGTGTTCCTATTTTGTAAAGAGATCCTCAAGTCTTCAGATCTCAATAACATTAATTTAAAAAATATTATTCATTCTAAATCTCACATTACTTGAAAAATAATAATATGCCTACTCACGTGTGGAACACTTTCGTACTGACTTTAAATGAGTTTGAAAAAAAACTCGAGTACTTTTACCAATATAGAATGTAGAATGCAGCATTGGTAATAATAATATACGTTCAAGTTGAATATTTACTAGAAATATAGTCTTGAAAAGTAAAATAGATGAGCTCATTGAGCTATTGAAAGTACCATTTTAATTCTGGTTTGATTGTTAACATTGTACTTGACTCCTAACATTGTTAACTCCTAACTTCGCCTATTATGAAAGACAAACAATAAATAAATACTTGAAGGATTTTTTTTACCATATATATTGCCTGTATTGCAGGCGTAGGAGTTTACAAGTTTTCTCAAACAAAATTACCGAGTTTCCCGGAACTTTGTAGAGTTTAATCAAAGTGAGATATATCTTATGTTCACTGCTTTAATAAGATTTAGGAATGTCATAAATAATTTCCTGTACTAACCACATGGCCGAACAATCGAAATTGACAAGCAGCCATTTATGGCAATTTATGTCGATTGAGTCTGCATACTCCACTCCAGCCATGAGGTACTGATATTCTGGACAGATGAATGCTGCACCTAAAACAAATTAAACAATTTTTCTTTTCAAAATATGAATCAATAATGGATGTACATGGATTGCACAATCCATGGAAATGAACAATAATTGCTACATAATGATTATTAAAATGAATACCAATGAACCAATGTTTCATGTAATAACAATGTATAAAGCCGCGTATCGACAGTCCGAGGCATGTGCCACGAATGCCTCGCAGTACAGTCTGGTGACGCAAAAAAAGTATAAACTCATGGCTGAGGCATATGTGTGAATATAATCTGCAATAATCAAAAATAATTATAATTATAGTATAGTATATAGTATATAATTATAATAAAAATAATTATAATAAAAAATCTGCATTTTTTGTAACGAAAAATGCGAGCACGCGAACAAATTGACTAGCGCCATCAAGCGGGAGACAAAGCAACTAAGCTCTGACAATTGATAATTTGGACTTTGGAGGTTAGTTTGTGCTCAATTAGTAGATAAAAATTCAAGGCAATGCTTATTATTGCCTATTAGAAACTTCTGCACCCAAATAGAATTCTTAATCACAAAAATGCATAGGAATGGGATACAATTTTGAGGTTAGTTTGTAGAATTGTTCGTTGTGCGTTGCGAGGCAACAGGCACTGCTCGCTGCGAATTGTGTGCAGCGTTTGCCTCGCTGCTAGCAAACCCGGTATCGACAGTCCGAGGCATGTGTGGCACATGCCTCGGACTGTCGATACGCGGTAGATAGTAGACTAGTAGTAGTACTCTTTTTTTGTGTCAACAGACTGTACAGCGAGGCATTCGTAGCACTTGCCTCGGACTGTCGATACGCGGCTTAAAGTTTCTCGAATATTAGTGGTATTGACAGCAACATTGTCTTTTCCTTTCTATTATGAAAGTATAGCACAACTTCTAATTCCGTAGAATAAATTATTTGAAGAAGAAACTATATAGATTTAGCGCCAAAGTAAAGGTACAAGAAAGTAAAGGTAAAGGCTCGAGCTGTCGCGGCTTTATCTGCACTGCTTGAGCTGCTTGGCTCCTGCTGCGCTGTCAAGCCATTACAAGTCTATTCACATAACTATATTATAGATGTTCACTTCGTTATTAAGGCTACTTATGGATAATAATTCGATAAGTAGTGAAATTTACTTGAAAATTACTTAAAAAGTGTGAATTTCACTATTTATTGATTTATTATGCATTAGTAGCCTTGATAACCAAGAGGACATTTAGGCTATAATATAATTCTGTGAATAGAGCTGTAATCGCTTGACAGCGCAGCTAGAGCCAAGCAGCTCAAGCAGCGCAGATGAAGCCGCGACAGCTCGAGCCACGCGGCTCGAGCAGTCGCTTGGGAATTGTACCTTAAGGAGTACCGTAACCTACTTGGGCCTACTCAGTAGGCTCTCCTAACTCTAGCTGTAGCCTAGGTAATGGATTACATTAATTTATAAATCCAATTTTAGCTATAAAAAACATGTATCACTTGATACTAAACTGGGTATAGTAGATGATAAGAAATCATCAAGGCATTGTTGTGTTAAATGGAATATTACCAGCATAGGCAGCATCCACATGAAGCCATATGTTGTGTTTCTGACAAATTGGGCCAAGTTCTTGAAGATCATCAAAAGCGCATGTCCCGGTAGTGCCCAGGGTTGCCACTACCTGATGAATAACAATTAATTCAACGTTTAATTACAAAACAATTTCAAGAAGAAAGAAAATTAGGTACTCAAGCCCAATCATTACCTAGAACTGGCACGACCTAAAAAATCTTGAAAAATTTGTACTATTATATACATCTTGTTCGGCCAAACATGATCATGTTAATATAAGATGGTAAATTTATGTAAGAATATAGTTATCAAGAAGAGTTCTAATTATTCCATTCAGGGTAGGAACACTGGAATCGCATCCACACGATTTCAATATTGACAAGACAATTATTGTATTTTGAAACCTACAGCTGATGTTACAGTATCTTTTGATTTTGAAACCATCATCTAGGCATAGCTGAATGAAAACTCCAATTGGCAACATCAGCTGTTGCCTGTTGGAGCGCACAAGAAGCAGGATGAATAATATTTTGACCATATAATCACCATTTATAATAGTGATTATAATCCTAGACCAACATAATAATCAAATCAATTGAAATGAATTTTCACGCTGCTTTTACTCTCTCCAGTTTATTTTTAATCTCTAGTTTATTATTGTTGAATTGAATTAACTTTTAAATCCGACTGGAGGGGAGTCCTCTCTTCAATGGGAGAGAAAGAGTTGGCTGAGCCAATAGGAACAAGAAATGAGAAAATAATACACGCGCTGTTGCCAGCTTTCCACTCCCATATTGCACAGGTGCATTTTTACAAATTCTTTGAGCAAGGAGGAACCTAGTACATTTGCTTGTCTGTGTCTAGTGCGTGGATTGAGGCATTCGAGTAAATTGTTGTATCAATGAGGCAACGGCAACACTGCGCCAGCTCAATCCCCACAAGTTGCGTCTCCCCAAATCCCTCCGATTTGAAAGTAATTTCAAAACGACTTTAATCTCCAGTAATAACTATTTTTATTTTGAATTTCTGAAATTTTAGATGTGGTAAAGCTTTTTGAAATTTATCATCATGAGCGCCATTACAAAAAAATAATACTATACCAGAATAAATTATGTAATTTAACACCCTAAAATTAACAAACAATAAAAATGTTTAAATGTGTATTTTGAATTAAAAAATCAATAGATATATAGCATTCCAGCACCTTAAAATCAACAAACAATAAAAACCTTGAGATATCCATTACTAATTCCAAAATCAAAAGATAACTTATAGCATACCAAATGAACTTTCTCCAATCTCTTATATTCTAAGGAATGAAATGAATAATTTTGGGAATATTTTACTCACATAGCACGGAATTAACCCGTTTTCAATATCTTCCTGAATGGCAGAGCTGAGGGTGGTCGCTGTGAGTTTCCCCTCCCTATTTGCAGGTAAAAGTCGCATAGTCACAGATGCAAGGAGGCCAGCTTTTTCTATTGATGAGTTTGACTGATCTGGAATGTGAATTGATTCTAAGATCAGATGAATAATAAAATCACTAGATGATAAATTTAAATGGGGTAATGTGGAGCCTAGTTGAAATCATAATAGTATGATGAAAATTAATACGGTATCTAGTTCTAGTAGAAGAAAAATATCACATTATGAAAGCCTTATTCAAAGGATTCGTGTTTGATTAAACAGTTGAAAACTTGAAGCACATGAAAAAAGCATTGAGTCGAGAACTTTGAAAACTAAGAATTTGGCTGGATTTCATTCTTATGTTGCGAGATGAAATTAAATTGAGAAAAATATCTGATAAAAGTGACTATTATATTAGCCTATATTTATCAATATTATCAAGGTATCAAAAATATGAAATTGGAAGTCCTTTAATCACCTGAAGAATAGGCAACAAGTTTGTTTCTTATACTATTCTCATCAAGTTCCGGATTTTGTTGTTTCAGACGATTAATTGTCTTCTGTTTAGCTGCTAAAAGCCCAATCAGCGTAGCTTCGCTTGCTGATCCCTGCAAAATCAAACAAAAATACATGAATTACAATATGCATCCTCAAAGATCAATTCCAAGAATTGGATAATTGAATTTCTCAAACCTTGTAGTTGGACGAGAGGGAACAGCAGGCCTATATGTGCTTGCTGTTGAGCCCATATTAAATATGTTATAATTTTTAAGATTCTGATTTTTCATATGAAGAGAGTTGATAGAATTAATAAATATTCTGACCCAAGTATTGCTGCAAAATTACAAATTACTTCACTTAATCACAAAATTAAAAGTAGCCTATCAAGTACAATAGGGTAATAATGTAACTTATGTTAGTTACCCTACAGAGTAACTTATTTATACGTATTATATGGTGAATAAGTAGCCTATAAGAGCACAAATGTTGCCAATTCCACAAATATTAGTTATTTATTTAAAACCATACATTGGTTTCAATGCATTATATTCAATTGCATCATATTCAGTGAAAAAAAACATTCAGCTCCCACTGCTGAAGATGATAATAATATGGTGCATTGAACTCGAGTATGGTTCTAAATAAATAATAACTAATTAATTAGTACTGGTTTATTATTACCAAATTATTAGTAATTTAGAGCATTATTGTGCTCTATAGGCTATTCAACTTATGGAGAAGTTCCAAAACATATCTGAAATTCAACATTTGTAAATTTTATGTGATGGATATATTAAGCTTCTAAAAACTCTAAATAGGTACCGTACTTTCTATTGATGTTTTATCACGCAATGGTTGCTTTTTATCATTACCTGAATAATACCTCCTCCTGGTCCTCCAGAACAGTTCAAAAACTGTGCAGGTAGGCCTATAAGTTTTCCCAGCCAATTCATCATCACTATCTCTAGCTCTGTACAAGCCGGACTGGTGATCTGAAACAGTCAATTTTTATTCATTATTATAGCAACTAGTCAAGAGTCTAATAAGCTATTTTATCCTAACTTTAATTGATACGATTTCAATTTTTATGGTATGTATGTATGTTTGGCTCAACAGCCCATGAAGGGCCTAGGCCTACCAGCTGGTTGCCAGTTTCAAATTCACTCTACTATACAGCCCGTCCAAGTCAAGAAGACACCCCGGCGCGACGGGGAAACGGCCCCAGCCCGGCCAATACCGGCCCAAGAGCCATAAATTCTTAATCAGAACTCACAGTCCCCGAACCAACACTGGCCGAGCCGAAGCCGCCCCCTCCACACCGCCAGAATTCCCTCCCGGCCGGACAGACCATACAGCAAGCGAATAATCATCAACCAGGATAGAGGTAACGTGTGGTTAGCACGTTGATCCTCTCAACCATAAGCCAGTCTCCGCAACCAATTGGCGGCGCAGAACACCTCTGAATAACATGCAGTTAATCAGTTAGAGTGTAATGCAACAATTACTATTCCTCCAGAGACGGGAAACGACTGACTGTCTTCACTAACGACAGCCAATCTCCCGAAGGAGGTTTTTTGGTAAACGTAGTTATTATGATCCATTCAGGCAAGATTCTTAGACACGGTGTCCAAGAATCTTGCCATTCAGGTACCTTACACATTACAACAATAATTTATGTGAGGATCATTTCAAACTAAATCCTAATTTCTCACTAATTAAGATAAAATGACTAATTCTTAACGGTTTTAAATTCTTACTTCTTCCAAAGATAAAAGTTTTTGTTATTTTAATATTGTTATATTATACATTCCAGGAGTGACATATTTTTCATTGAGTATAATAATTTACAGTATAATAATATTCTCACCCAACTGAATCCCATGATGCCAATACTAGCTGCCAGCATCTCTCCCAATATGCTGGGATAGCAAGAAGCCGCCGGAAAGTATGCGTGGAATCTTGGTGACTGCCAATGGGTGATCTAGAAAAAAAATGGAATTGTCATCTTTGTAGTTGAAGTGTTATTATTGTTTCAATTATTCACATATAATAGATTTACATCTTTATGAAAATGTTGTAGCGCTAAGATCAGGCTTTACAATAGCTTTAACGATTTAATTTGGCAATGAGTCTGACCATTTTCATGTAAGAGAAAATTTATTTTCAAATTTTTGGAGATGAACTCACCCCAGGCATAATATGTGTTTCCACATCATTCAAAACGTTTTGCCAGCTGTCTGGAGTTTGAGGCATCTCAGTAGGTATCCTTGAAAAAAGGTAGCCTGGCTCCACTGAGGGATACACATTTCTGTAAGAGAAATATTCGAGAATAATTATCCTGTTGATAATGATAATGCACTGAAACTATTAATGTTTTGTAGGTACAACTGTGAGAGGAGTATTTCAAACTATTAAAAATAAATGCTAATCAGAAACAATAATAGAACACAAGGAGATATAGGAAGTATTTGAAAGGCTAGAGGTAACTTAAACTGATGAAAAATATTAAGTGGAAAAAGGAATCGAAATGGAATACACAGTATCAGGTTTTAAAAAAATTACCAAAGTGTTACTGGAATATACAAAAAATTGAGCAATTATCAGATCTAAAAAGTAGACTATTAAAACATAATGGGTTTCCCTCTTTGAGTAGTTGTGAAGGGGATATTGTGGTACAGTAGTTATCCATAATACTTGAAGAAAAATTATATTTAGACAATTGTAATTGTTTTTGTTTTGAATAGGTAGGATAGGCCTACATCAGAATAACTATTTAAAAAATTGATTCAGTTTTTTTAGAGAAAGTTTCTTTTTTCCTAAGTGGGAGGAAAACTGTTATGAAATTACGTATTTCCATAATTTTATCAACATTATTGAATATTCTAGATAAAGGAATTTTAGTTACCTATCACGAATATTTTCTCTGTAATCTATAATATAGTTGATCACCGCATTACCAAATTCACGAAACTCCGTGTTGTCCATGACATCTGTAAAAATTAAATAATCATTATCATAATCCATAAATAATAATTATTTCATAGGGCGATCTAGTACAAAACATTATCACTCAACAATATTCAAATTATTGAAAAATTGTTACCCTATAATAATTTTCTCTCTATTATTATCTGTGACATCTGTTATCATTCAGAATATGTAATAAAGAACTATTAACACTGTTATACTATTTGACATGTTCCTTTTATTTCTTTATCAACGAAAAGATAAGTTAGATAGATTAACATAAATAATTTCAAATACTATGATACCTACACCAAAGATTTAAACTAAAATAATTATAATTTTTCAACATGAAAACTAGTTATTGATTTATGAATGATAAAGTTGATAAAAGATTGAAAAAAATTGATAATTATGTAAATATGGAATGTTATCAATCGACTTGATAGCCAAATGAATATTTCAATTTCCTAAACGCTGTAAAAGACAGTAAAAGAACAGACAAGTAAAGAAGTCTTAGATTTATCATTAGACGTCAGAGCTACCAAAAGCAACAATTAAACCAACAAGCAATCACAATTTTTATTCTCGCATTATTGACGATTGAATTTATTGATGGCTCAGAAAAAGTGTAGGCTAATTTAGTAATTTGCAAGCTTTGTAAGTAATAATAGAATGTTTTATTAGAAATCGTCTACTTGCTTTGTTCTTCCTGCTTGTTCAAATAAGTAGTGTATAATCACTTTCATTAGTTGAAATGATCAAATTGAAAATTGTAATGCAAGATTTTACTACCTATCTACTATAGGAGATATACATTATAATGTATTTAAAATTACATTGATTACAATTTTTTATTGTCGATCCATCATTTTTTTCTCCAATAAATTAATTAAAAGAAGATAAATACAAAATTTTACGTGCCAAAATCGTGAGTAATTCCATTACAAAGTTTTTTGTTTTTTTGATTTATTACTGTAATGAACTTTGAGTAACTTACCGTACTGATGTATTTGATGGTTAATATCACTGATATAACATTGAAATTGTATTCAATTATTCACTGTGTCAAATAATCCTATCATTCCAACTTATTCTATATTTTATTGACATATTTTATTACGGTAAAAATTTGGTAATGGTGTATTTTTGTTTACGGTATGTTTAAAAAGAATGCACAACTTGGCTATTTATAATCAATCCAGCTAGGCGGTGTCAAAAAAGAGCTTCAACTGTAATATTTATCATCAAGATAAGGTGGGTTATGCTAGTGGTATGGGCGTTATTATTATTTCTTCAAGGACAGTGTTTTCAATACAGTGGAAAAGTTATTTGAAAAAAATCCAAACAATTATTATCACTCTTTTAGAACTGATTTCTTTTGGATTAACACTAGGCCTACTGTCTGAGTTGAGATGAATGCCACAAGAATATTTAAATAAAGAAACCGATTTGATAAAGATTTTTGTTACAGTAGGCTAATTAAAAAATTAATAATAAAATATTTTCACATAATAGAGATAGCAACCAATAAGTATTGACATATAGACCTATATAACAATAACGAAGTCTAGTAATATGAAAAATAATTCATATTTCAGGGACGATATGCCTTATAACTTACTTATTACAAATGTTTTTTTTATATTTTGCCAGTAAAAATTGAGAATAAAATTTATACAGAAATATTACCTTACATCATTATTATTCTAGAAGAATGACAATCAGTAAGATCTATTTTTGGGTTTTTGAAGCGTGAAAACCAGCAAAAAAATTTCGCTGCGGACAGGATTCGAACCTGTGCGGGCAGAGCCCATTGGATTTCGAGTCCAACTCCTTAACCACTCGGACACCGCAGCTGACAGAGAGGGTTGGTCGCATGAGCGACCCTGACTCTAGGCCTAAGAGCGGAAGCAATAGGGCGGTTTGATATCTCTCTCTATCTTCGTATTCTCTCTTTCTCATACTACACACAGTACTCCCCTTCCTCCTTGTATCCTTTTCTCATCACACCTCCCCTCGCCATTACACTATAATGTTATTTATTCTTTCGATAACAATTAATACAACAATAAATGAAAAAAAAAACAAGCGCTCGCCAAAAAAATCGTCCAATCCATTTTAGATCAAAGTGTACAAATTCTGGTTATGACCCTTAATTTTCACTCTGTAAAACACAATCTCAAGCATAAGTTATGATTTTTATACGGTAGGTAGTTTTATGCTGTATGAATACCATTGAATATTCTATAACTCGTAGTAGCTATTCTCATCAAATAAAAGTATGAGATTTCATTCTAATTTAGTAGGCTACTAGTTGAATAATTCACTGGATGAAAATGTATTTCAGTAGTCTATTGAAAGTTAGTACCGTAAGTTACCTTGTTGATTATTTAAGGATGATTATCGATAAAAAGGTTAACAAACGATTGATTGGTTTTATTATACTGCTGATAAACAGGGAGTTTTCGAATATTTTTATAAGGGTCTTTTTAATTCGATTATTAATACAATTCTTATAATTCTTATTATTAATTCGATTATAATACTAAAATATATAATAATAGTGGATAAGATAATGCTAATTAGACGTTAATAGTTCTATGATTTTTGAAAAGCGAGGATGAAAATATGATTTCGTATTTTCATCTTATTTCAGACGGTTTACAAATTTGAAGCAAAAAAGACCCTCTGGCAAGATGGGAAAATGACTCTAGCTCGGTCAATATTTGTTTAAAAACCCTAAACAATTCGAGACACATTTATAATTCTTGAACCAATATTGACAGAGCTAGAGTAATTTTCCCATCTTGCCAGAGGGTCTCTTTTGGTACAACAGACTATACCTTGAGGCATTCGCCGCACATGCCTCTCACTGTCGATACGGGTCTTAATTATAATTATGATAAAAATATATTGCCGTGTATAATTAGCGGTCTAAAGCTTCTGATCGTCATAATTTTTACTAAAAATGATTTATATCAATAGAAACTACCAATAATAATAATTTCTCTGGATGTTGGAGGACACATCCAGAGGAGTTTATTCATAATTTCAAAATATAGGTATTATATTTTCTATTGTAGGATATTCTAACATTTATTTTTTTATCAAAGTAAACTATAAAATCAAGGCATTCAAGTTGAAAAAGGTTTCAAATGAGGGAATGAGTTTAAAATTATTATAATTAGCTTCTTTTTAATTTCATATAATATTCAACGGCATTTGAAGTTATATCTTTCACATAACACGATTTTTCTCTATACCCTGTCAGCTTGTTTCGTGTTCTTTTAGAAAATTTGATTGTGACCCAAGACTGTTACCCAAAAAATTGATAGATTGGATATAAAATTTTCTGTTGAAATATTAGTAAAATATAAATACAAAAAAGTAAAAAGTAATAGATGTTGTGTATGTTGCCCTTCCCCCCCTGGGCCCTGGGTGCAGCATCTTTGGAACTTTGAAGTGAGAAAAGATTCACTCCCCAAACTCATTTTAACATTATTATAGCATTAAGTAGGTTATTAGGGAATTGATTGAGACTACGCTACACAAGATGAGACTACGCGCATCTAGATGAATTAGTTGCGAGTACAAAGTACAACAATGACTAAGTTCCCTTAGGCTATCGACAATAAATATTGTAGCCTGAATAATGCATGTGGATACCGTTAGCCGGTTGAACAGAGCCTTCCTTACTGAAAGACGAATATCATTTACCGCTTCACATCAAGAATATTATTAATAGAAGCCTAAATTAGAAAGGTATCAATCTGGATAATGGAATAATAAGAATTGGATCAGCCTAATCCAGTGTGAAGCCTCTTATTGAAACCTGTGATTAAAGAGAATCTTTTCAGCAAGAGAGAGAGAGAGAGAGAGATTAGATTAGATTACTTTATTCAAATAGATAACAAAATTCGGCTTAGATTATATATTGTAATAAAAATGAGTATAACAATATTATCCTATAAATTTCACAATATAGAGACTTATAGTAAAAATACGAAAAACGGTGATGTAATGAATGCAAACTTTATACAAACTTTAAATTGGAGGTTCTGCATAATGAATAAGGAGTGTAAGTTATCTAAGTGAAAAGGCGAAGTTTAGACATATATATGTCCATTCTTGGGAAAGGATAATAAGGATATCCTTTCCTTCAACACTTGGCCTTGAGTTGAGAATTCATAACGAGCTATTAGAATTACAAAAGATAGTAAGAAAAATTATTATGGCATTTAAAAACTAGATTTAAATGAATTAATACGATATTAAACGATATTTGAATCATATTATAAGATAAGTAACAATAAAAATGATTATGGTAAATAGTTAATGGTAATGGAGGTTGGTAAGAGACAGAGAGAGAGAGAGAGAGAGAGAGAGAGAGAGAGAGAGAGAGAGAGAGAGGAACTGAGATTGTTTGATGGAGGTAACGTTGAAAAAGAGATTACAGAGAATAATAAGAGAAAGGGGGAAAACGAGAGAGGTAGTTGATGGAAAGGGTGAGTGGGAATAATGAGAAGAAGAAATTCTTACTAAAAAATTATATTGTGTGAGTGAATAAGGGAGGAATGAAATCTGAATTTTGATATTTTCTTCTGAATTGGAATGGAAGAAGTCTCATTAGGCGAACGCCTGTTTTCCATTCCTTATTGTATCCTTCAAATTAAATAAATAAATAACTTTTTAATACCACAATCATTGAAATAGCTATTATCACTAGTAGATCTCTAAAGTTATAATCAATTTAATAATTTTTCATGAAATACGGTACCATTTCTAAGAATAGAATCCTGTGATATTGATGAGTTACTAAATATAATTTTCGGCGTACGTACACTAATTTATAGCTACTTTAATTAAAAAGAGATGTTTCATTACAACTGCAACTTTCTAATCATCTAGGATTTGATAACATTCTGTTCGTATTAAATTATTCGTTCTAAAATTTAGCATTGCATTTATAAATAAATAGTACATCACAAAATTGATTCACAATATTTTTCTGATATGTTTTAATGTTCTATTGAATTGATTAGTTGAATATGGAGTGAGTTGAAATAATTCAACTCAACAGTTGAAAATTCTATAATATTTTTCCAGGATTGCTCTTGCAGTTTCAACGTGATTATATATCTAGCAATCTAGGCTATCCGTAAAGAATTTCTTCTCATAATCTAGATGAAAATTAAAAATAGATAATTATTTACATTGATGAAATACTTTATGAAAGAGAAATCGAACAGAGTATATATTTTAAATTACCTTGAATCTGGATCCATTCGAAAATAGATTAATCTACAGGAAGTCACAACCGATTTTGATTATGGTTTCAAACAATAGTCCGGATTGATGAATTATCCATTGGTAACAAACAAGAGTGAGACAGATTATTAAACTTGAATGATCATTTATAATTTGAGTGATTATTGGTATAGCTGAAAGTAAGGAGGTTTCGTCTCCTTGTGCGCTCCAACAGCTGATATTGTCGATAAGTTTTAATTTAGCAAAGCCTAGATGATGTTTTAAAATCAAAAGAGGAAATAGATTATTCACGTCAGTTGTTGGCTGGCTACATCAAGTACAAGGGACAGACGAAACCGTCTTACTTTTTGGCGTCAGCTTTTCTTATAGACTAGGTACCGTACATTACCACTGCACCATGTAGCCTATATTGAATGGATTTTTGTAGTTGATTATTCATTCATTCATTCAACATATATACTATATTGAGGAAAGAAAAAAACAGGCGTCAATCTAAATAATTCTCTTCTATATTCCAAGATTTAATCGAAAAATTATTATGTAATATATCGGCTCCTATAATTTAGTAGCCTTCAATATGATTAATGAGTGTGGGTGCATTTACAAAAGAAGAAATAGAACAAAATCGTTAGGTACGGAGTTATATCCACGACTCTGATCTAAACAAATAAAATATCCGGATAATACAAATAACTAACCCCTCTACCTATTAGCCAATTAGCCTAGTAGCTCTCCTATTATATGAGATGATACTAAAAAGTTTTGGGAAACTCAACTATAAGTGGAGGAGCAGAAAAAAACATTATATTCAACGAAGATCTTGGATAATATTATCCTTGAAGACTACTTATTACTCAAACAAACCAATCTGGTCATAAATATTTTTTTAGTTTTTCCCAATAAATGAAAATTATGACTAGTTTTAATTGCGGGAGTGTGCTGAGAAGCGAGTGCTTTATAATTAATTGAATATTGAATCACAAAAAAACAATTATCTTTGAATGCAAGATGCATTCGATCAATACCAAGATTGAAAAACTGTTGTTCAGAAGGAACAGATTGAAAAACTGTAGTTGTTCTTAGAATAACTAAAATTTTTAATTACCACCATTCTCCCATAAAATTAGGCCTGGCGAAACTAAGCTAATGGCTTGAAAGTTTATGACCAGAGCTGAAGGTCAAACTTTAAAAACTTATTGCTTTGACAATGAATATTTTGCATAGGAAACTATTAACCTCCTAGAAGTGATATAGATAGGGGGCTGAAGGTTTTTTACGACTGGAAAATACTTAAAAGTATTTTCCTAGGAAAAAACTAGGAATTGTAGAGCTGCAACTTCTAGTTCTATTAATTCATAGGCTTTTTTGCACCAGTACAGACAAAAAGTTATACTCTTTGTTCCATTAAACTTCTATTTGGTGATTATGATAGTAAATTGTAAAAAGGCATAAAAGAAAATGATTTCCAAGAATACTGATAATGAAATGAGATTTTCTAAATAGAATGCATATGAAATAAAAAACAGGTTATAAATCAAATAAAGGATTCAATTTTTGATAATATCGATATGAAATTAAATGCGGAGAATAAAATAATGAAATATGGTTCATTGTTCAGATACTAAAGAAGAAAATAGTGTGATCAATTATGAATTCTTATTATTCAGATTAAATAGGTAGAAGTCCCACGATGGATGAGTCTTAAATCTAGTACCCAATCTAAAGGTTCAAGGTTAATTGCTATATTATTTTTCATTCAAAATTAAGCAGGCTACAGTTCTTCTAATAATCATTATTTTCTAATTATAGTTTGAAACCATTTAATCTATAGAGTTTGTTGATAGTATAGGCTATAATGGATTTCAAAAAAATTGAACGAAAATTTAAAATAATCAAATAAATTGAACAAACAATATAGAATGAATAATTAAATAGGGTTTGTTGAGATCTATGAAGAATTTTGGAAAAAGATTCGATGATTGAAAATAATCAAATTAGAAAAAAAATGATGGCTGGAGACTCTTGAACATAATAACTTTACTCTATTATAGTAAAATTAAACTTTAAACTCAGGGCTATTTAAAATAATTGATAGATAAAATGAAATAAATCAAATACCGGGTTTTTGAACTTTAAAAGCATTACAGTATAATATGTATAAAAATAATACATTATTCTAAAGTTAAAAAAAGGGTATTTGATTTATTTAATTTTATCTATCAATCTATTATAATAATTTTGAGTTTCAGTTCAAAGAGATAGTTGAATAAAATAAAAGCAACAAGCCTAGCTGAATTATATTTTAAACAATACATATAATGATCAAAACTATTACGGTAATTAGCTATTAATTCAATAATCTTTATTCAAGTAATATATATTTAATACACTGAGTAGTGTCAGATACAGATAGCTAATCTTTTGAAATTTAAAAATTGTAATACATGTTGAATAAAAAATTGCTATCTTCCTAGAATAGGAAAATATACTTTTGGACTGTTTGTATAAATTGGAAGAGGAACATTTTTGGGAGAAATCCTGTTGTACTTTCCATTGTAAGTTATTAAATAAATAATTATGATTGATCTTAGCAATGTGCTTGATAAACAAGTACTTCAATTATAAATCATTATATAATATGTTCTTAATGATAACTCACATAAAATACAGCGCTCTTGTAGTCTCCCTCGCCCCTTGGTGTGATTACTCTTAGCAATGTGCTTGATTAGCAAGTACTTCTGCAACGTATCAATTATTATAGAAGATTTTCTTAATAATAACTCACATAAGATAGAGGGTTCTTGTGGAGTGAGTGCTTCTTCGGACTGCAGTGATGGAATATAATTATAAATTCCTTGATGACGTAGCTACGTTCACTACCGTTGCCGCCTCAAGACTCACTGACCGGTGGACATCCAACTTGGTTTTATTAGCAACTGGTGCTGGTACGCACTCTCTATAACCACTCACTATACAAAGCCTATTTGCACCTTCACGCGCATGCTCCTTATTTGATTCGATTGAATCGCTTTTTTATATTTTTTACGAATGATTCAATTCTACTTGTGCGTGAACACTGGATAATGGACAGATATTCAAGCAGATAATTACAAAACATCATACAACTCAATATCTATCAGTTAGTTGTAAATGGAACTAAGTATACTTACATGATATTTATCAAACAAATATATGAATATTATAAATATTCAATCTCTTTATATAAATGGCACTGATTCATTCATTCATTCATCCATTCATCGCCAAACTAAAAATCATGAATCAAACTGAATCGAATGCCTTCAAATTTGGCAGGCATGTTCAGTTGGACGTTTAGACGCGCGCTAAGAACGGATTTTTAAAACTTTTCAAGGATACGCCAAATATTTGAGTTTTCTATAGTTTTTCGGCGTTTTCTTAATTTTTTCGGGAACCAATCGGTAGAAAATGTTGTTATTTGGTGGGCAGTTTCAGATAGGTAAGGTCTAGAAAAGTTGTGTTGAAATATTTTTGGAATCTGTTCAAATTTACGCCAGTGTAACCAGTTTTCTTCTTCAAAATTGTAGGTGTATTGCGGGTTGCATATCTTCCACCTTGATACGACCAATCCACAGTAAATTCAATGGTTCAGCGAGATTATAGTTATAGATGAACTAATTTGGACGATATTGAATCAAGTTTCAAACAATGTCCGATATTAGACTATGCCTATAGTTTTCAAGGTTACGCTCAATATTAGCGTTTTACTATTTTTCGGAATTTTCGAAGTTTTTCTCAGATTTTTCGAGAACCAATCAGCAGAAAATGTTGAAATCTGGTAAACAGGTCCAGATTAGGTCTAGAAAGGCTTTGTTCAATAAATTTCGAAACCCTTCTGAGGTTAAGCCTGTAAAGCTGTAATAAGGTTTTCCAATGTTTGGAATCTGCACTTTTGTTTATGTCACGGAAACTATTCAACTAAATACGTTCAAATCATATACTCAGGTTGAGCTGAGGTAATAGAACAACTAATTCAGATCGATTACTTAAAAGAGCCCTGTTAAGTGGATATAATCATCGAAGTAAATCCTTTCAAACGGAAATTGCAGGCGAGCGAAGCGACCCTGTTTGACTCATTGACTCTGGAACTGCATTAGATCAATAGAATTTATCCACATTTTCTTATTCAAGGACTATACAACAATGACTCATGTCAGTTGATGGAGCTTATGCAGGAAGTCAATTTGAAAAAAATTTTCGGGCCATTCTCGAGTTATCGCGATAATTTTAAAGTTACAAAAACGATTTTTCTCAACAATGCTGTAAATCTTCAAAGAGCTTTCAAGTGGACTGAATAAAGTGAAAAATAAAAGGACATCTCGAGAACTAAAAGAGAACTCTCGAATTGATCATCATGCTTTATTATTCGTCTATACTTTGAACCAGATTATAAACTCTTATTTCATTTCCATGTTCAGCCGTGAGCGAAATTTTGATTTTATTCAATGAATCAATATCATTCTTATCAAAATAAACAGGGAATTCGATGGTTCCTTTCCTTTTTATGTCTGAAATTGAATGGATAATATTTCGGTTATGCGATATTGTTGCTAATAGGTTAAAAACTTTGTCATACAAAGTATATCAAGCATATTTAATTATAGAAATATTCAAACTCAGAATTAATAACTTTATTGTCATAGTATTGTCAAGTATTTACAAAGTATAGCCTACATTGATATTGTCAGAAAATGAAGCAATCAAACAGATCAAGCAATCTTCGGATATTGCAATTTGTAATTACAGTATTAATAACTGAACAATTTACATTAAACATTAATTGCTCCACTTGTTGAGTTGTTTAGTACCGTAGCTGTGAAGATGATACTTATCCATTCAAATGGAAAGACAAAAGGTATTGTCAAATCACAGATTTGTTAAAAACCCAGATACCGGTTTCGGTCGCTACAATATCTGGTAAACTATAACTGGAAGTGAAGATTAGAAGTATTCATATTATCGATCAAGCACAGTTATTGGTACTCACTTGAACCAACCACAGTAAACATCTGCCATTGGCCCTCAAGTCCCTACCCGATTACAATGGTGAATTTTGTTACGTTTGTATGAACCTCTAATCGGGGAGGGGCTTATCTAAGCCAATCGCAGACATTCACTGTGATTGGTTCAAGCAACTATAGGCTGTCCAAGCAAAGAAGACCCTCTGACAAGATGAGAAAACGACTCCAGCCGGTCAATATTGGTTCGAAAAATATTTATTTGGTCTCAAATTGTAGATCAAAATTCTATGTACGATGGAGACCAAATCAATAATTTTTGAACCAATATTGACCGGCTGGAGTCGTTTTCTGATCTTGCCAGAGGGTCTTCTTTGCTTGGACAGACTATAACAGCTATACCGTACTAATTTACCTGCTGTACTAACTACCTGCTGTACTAACTACCTGCTTTTCAACTCAACTGCTAACCAACTACCTGCATTCAATAACCTACTTCTACCAGGTACAGTAGTAGGTAGATACCAACTTTACCTTCACTGGCGGCTCGTGCCCACAAAACAGGTGAAGTGCCTGTATCTTTTACTGAATAACTCTGTCCATGACCATTATACAAGGAATGCCTCTTCTCTTAGACTGAATCAATGTAATTATTCTTATACTTTAAATAGTTTTGTTGAGTATGGTACAAGGCTTTATAACTGTCTTCCTAATAGCCTTAAGACTGATGATATTGAGTGTTTTAAAAAGAATGTTAAACTGTATCTTGTTGAAAAATGTCCTTATAAACGTAATGAATTATTGTTCAATATGTAATGTACTGTCTCCTTTGTGTTAGGAATGATATTTTGTATTTTCATATTTTTATTGAAATATGTATTTTCGACTTTTGTTATGCATTATTATGAATGTTTCAACAATAAAAAGAATTTGAATTTGAATTTGACTGTACAGAAATTCACCTGTTTCGTGGGTACGAACCGCCAGTGATTTTGCTTTTCAACTTACCTTCTAGTAAGAGTGTGTTTGGAAGAGCTAGCGACTGCGATGAACTCGACACTTTATAGTTGACAGTAGTTTCGAAAATAAGACGAATGTCATCAGTCAAAGAGTCTGACTCGTTACCCATCATCCACTGAATAAGTTTCAGTCCGATATTCGTCTCTAGAATAGAAGATAATTTTATTAAAATTTAGATATCAATCATGCAAATATCACCAAAGAAAATGGAAATCATTCATATAATATTTATGTATTTAACCTCGCTTCACTTTAAAATAATCCCTTTTTCAAAATGTTATGAACCTGACAAATGATAGAAATAACTTCTAATAAAATACTACTTCTTGTTGTCAATCAATAAAAAAGTTCTTCATGCTTATCTAGCCGAAACTGCAAGCTTTTATTCACCGTTATTCAACTTAAGTACTTGAAAGTACGAATTACAATAATTTATTATAGATGAATCCAAAACAGTCTAATAGAAAATAAGAAGTGAAGCCTACTATAGCTAAAAATTATAAAAGGGGATATTGATAGAATAGAAAAATTTGTGTTGTAATGAGTGGAAATTCTTCTAGTTGTTATTAGACAAATTGTTATTCTCTCCCACTATTGAACTATTACTTATGATATTGTAGTCAATTTTTAAATATTAGTTTATGAAAAACTAAACTATAATCACGAAAACTTGAGAAAAGGCCTTATAGATTTTCATGATCTAATATTAAAAATTGATTGCAATGTCGTAAGTAAATGCTCAAAAGTGAAATATTAACTAGAAGCTCGTCTTGGAAATAAAAAGGGAAATACGAGATAGATGAGTGTTATTTTCTATCGCAGTTTCAAGTCCATTTCAGCTCGTTGGAATAACGTGATAATGAATAATTGGATAATGAATAATTATGAACCATATTTACAGATCCAATTCACATTTTATACAGACAAAAAACTCTTTGCTTTTATACGATATTTTTTATGAAAATTAACTGTTTTGCAATAATCCACAAACCTCTGATGCGGTAATGCTTCACTTATAGATAAAGTCTGTCCAAGCAAATGAGACCTTCGGGCAAGTTGGGAAAATGACTCAAGCTCGGTCAATATTGGTCCAAAAATCATAAATTCGATCTCAAATTGTAAGAAACAATTACATCTAGATCTACTAATAAATCTTGAACAAATATTGACAAAGCTGGAGTCATTTTCCCATATTTCCAGAGGGTCTTCTTTGCTTGGACAGACTATAGATTCGCCTATAATTTGATGTAACACAATATTATTGATTAAAACACAATAAAAATTCATGTTCTACAGTAAATATTAATGTTTTACAATCTAATTACCTAGATACGATGTCCAGAATGACTTTTCGCTAGCTCTGAATTTTAACTCAAACATTGTCATCAGAGAAGACCACAGATCCTCATTTCTAAATGGAATTCTGATAATGGCATTCGGAGGAGTTGTGTTCCAGAAATCACCATACAACTCTTTATACTTCGCTATATTGTTGACATTCTCTTCAAAATGGAGTTGGATTGGCTCTTTTACGACAAATACTTTTGGTTTTATTGAAATCTGCAACAAGAAATTATATTTTTCGTAGATAAAATTGTATTCGTTGATGATTTAATTGCGTCCTTAGTTCCCTATAAGATCCTATAGTCGGGAAATATATAACCGACAGAACTCCACCAATAATCCATTATCAATGAATATAATTATTACCTTGAACAAATCAAATATTGTTCATATCAGTGTAGCCTACTCAAATTACAGCAAACTAACAATAATAACAAAATTTTGAAAATAACCAGTTGAAGTTTGCATATATATATAATAATTTAATGCATATTTATAAATATATATAATAAAAAATGCATGTATAATAAAAAAATGCATATTTGCATAATAATAAGCTGATCGATTTATCTATGATGAAGCTCAAATAATAATACCGTACAAGATTAGTTTAAATGACCTAGGACCGGTATTACACTATTACACGATAATAGTATATCTTCTATTACTAGAAAAAAACTTATGCAAAGAGATGGAAATATAATTTTGTATTATCATCTACATTTAATATCATAGTATATATATATATATATACTATATACATGTTTTGAAAAAATCGAAAACTATATCACAAGCAAGTTGAAGAATGGAGCTATTTCCATTGCTCTTCCCTAATCTCTTGACAAAAACATTCAAAATAGTTCCAGTTTAGCCAGCAAATGGCAGAAGCAATAGGGTGACTTGCTTTGACTTCTATTGAACACGCCTCCAAGCTCCGCCTACACACTGAATGGCCGACGACATCGGTTTGGAGAGTTTACAAATTTGACCAGTAGATGGCAGCAGTTGTTGGGTGAGGTTTCAGATTTGACTCGGACACGCCTTCATGCCCCGCCTGCTGTTTTCTGATTGGCTGACAGTGTTTGGTGAGTTCTGCCTTAGAAAATGGCTGCTAGCAAGAAAATGGTGGACGGTAGGCCTATATCATTCAGACGCTGATTCTCAATTCACTATCTTACTTTGATATAGTTTATTTATTTATTGAAATATTACTTTAAGGATTTCAGTGTTCCTTTCATCGAATCAAGAGGGCTAGTAGACTTTAATAGTCTATGCTGTATTAAAAGAGATGATTGACATTTCTCATCTTACATTAATTTATTCTCTCTTATCTTATTTCGTACGAGGTAAAGGTAGGTACGCGATGATATAGAACTCAAAATATTCATGTTCTGATGAATCACATATTTATAAAAAATATTTGTAAATATTAATTGATTGTGTGTACTTCCAGCTAACCTGAATAATAAAATCGCCAACAGAAGGATTCATTAAAACAAAGTAGTAATCACACTGTTTTGGTGTAAAACAGCAGATTTTTATCGAGAATTCTTTCAATTTTCTTCCCTTGCCGGGAATCGTTAATGACGAATGAGGGAAATGTATTCTTTGAGGCAGCTTGCGATTGGAAATATCAATCCAACGATGGTAATCCTTCGGATTATCTAGAAAGGAAGAAATGGAAGGATTTCATATAAAAACACACAAATTTCTATATTGTTGCCAAATGTAGCCTAATAAATTCTAGCGCGATCACTTATTTGCTATAGCGTCGTATTTACGGTTCATATAGCTGACACCATGAAGTTAGGCGGTTGACGGAAGGCATTAATTAATTCTCAGCTCTGTCAGGACAGTATGAAGCTGTTTTCAGAAGTTAATTAGTATAGCTGGGGAGGCTCTCGTTCCGATGTACTCTCACAGACAGCTCGCCGACTGTCCTGACAGAGCTGAGTATTGATAAGTCATTCGCTAACCGCCTAACTTTGAAGCATCAGCTGTATCTCAAAGAGTATACAGTTAAAGTTCATAAGTCTGATATATGATTCAAGTATTAGCTGGTTCCAAGAATTAAGGCGATAGGTGAGTAACTGTTATTAATGCTCAGCTCTGTCGGCATAGTCTGAACGCTGTCTGCAAGATCAAACTGTCTCTCATCTCTGTCTCAAACTGTCTCTGCAAGATCAAACTTAGGCTGCTCTCATCCAAAGTTCGTATAGAACCGTCTATGAACCTTGGCTCTCATCTAGATAATTATGCTCTTGCAGACCGCTCGCCGACTGCACTAACAGAGCACCAATAATAGTCAATCGACACGACGACCGTCTTAATTTTTGACACCTGCTCTACAACTCAAGACGATACAAGATGTTTCAATAAAAAATTTATTGTACCATGGATCATAACTATATTAAATCGCGTCCAGTATCTTTTGAAAAGTTTTGTATCATCATTGGAACGTCTTCTATGGTTTTCATTTGTATGTTTAATCATGTAATGTATCAAATTTGTTGTCTCCATGAAAGGTATATATTTTATTATAATATTGTAATTTGTGACTTTCATTTCATGTAGCCTGTTAAACTAATGTTACTGTGACTTTATCAATTACCCTTGCTGGTCTACGACAATAAAATTCATTTATTTATTATTTATTTGAAACGCACTGGCGGCTCATACCCACGAAATAGGTGAAGTTCCCGTATCTTTTACTGTACAGCACTTGACCTGTTTCGTGGGCACGAGCCGCCAGTGTTGAACCGTTGATACATCTTGAGGAATCTGGACTGGTAATATTATGAGTTTAACGTATACATGGTAAATGGTATGATGGTGTTTTTCTCAAAATAAAATATGATATAGGCCTACGTTTATTCATTACGGAAGATGCCCTCATCACGACACTTTAGCTTGTCCCACTGGCGGCTCGTACCCACGAAACAGATGAAGTGCCCGTATCTTTTACTGTACAGCACTTCACCTGTTTCGTGGGCGCGAGCCACCAGTGATGAGTTGATTGATGAGTTGAAATTGAAGACTTACTTTGAATCCAGTGACTTACCAACAGTTGGCTTATTTTCAGAGTAGTACAATTCAAACTGATACTCTTGTGTGGATGTGCCATAGGGCGCGTTCAACTTGAACTTTCTGTCCACAATTCTGTTGAGAGGCGCTTCTAAGTTGAACACTTTACTGATTTTCAATTTTTCCGCGTAGCCTTCCAGTGTAAAAACGCGATTAGTCGCAAAGTGCGGTGAGACACACGACCCACAGAACAGAAGTGTAGCTGGAAATAGGAATGAAAAAAATGAGAAATTCATGATGACTTTGTATCGAGCTAGTTGAGTTACAAGATTGAAACGGTACAAAAATTAATGGTATAATAATCAAATAGTTTTAGCTGACGCCAAAAAATTGGGCGGTTTCGTCTCTGTCTTGTTCGTAAGATAAACTACTAACAGCTGATGTAAAGCATCTATTGTTTCTTGATTTCAAAAACAGTAGGGCTCTATAAAAAGGGGGTAGACGCACGGTCCGCCATTCTGTGGTCAACTTTTAGCGCCAGGTTTGAATTCATTCAATACGACAGTCACACATATGATTAATGATAAAAATTATGTTAGAAAAAAATAATACTCACTTCACAGAGCATTGAATTTTCAGTCTGGCAATTTTTAAGTCGAAATTTTAACCTTGATTCATCTTCCTGCATCTGGCAAATTTGTATTTTTTAATTTCAGTTTTATGATAAAAATGTTTATATTTTTTGCAATTCGATGCTAAGCAATATGAACAATTTTATATGACAAATTAACCTCCAAGATTTCAAAACAATAACTTAATTCATTTGCTCAACTTGATAAACATATGTTGATTGTCTCTATTATAAAAATATTTATATGAATTCAAACCTAGCGCTAAAAGTTGACCACAGAATGGTGGACCGTGCGTCTACCCCCTTTTTATAGAGCCCTTAAAAACAGCATCTAGGCATTGCTAAATTGACACAAGATGTAGGACTGCACAAGTATAGGACGAAGCAGCCTAATTTTTTGGCGTAGGCTCTACTAGTTTCACAGCAGTATGGTGAAGTCAGTTTGATAGAACTGCTGAGTAGCTCCAAGCTGGAAGATCTTTACAGAGCTTCTTCATCACATATTGACAGAGTGAAATAAAACACTGAGATTTAGTTAATTCCTGACTTTATTAGTGGTACAGGTACATGTTTCCGCGTCGAGACAGGTCACAATCATTAATCAAAGATCACACTAATTCTGTCATAGAAAAGCTGACTAAGAAGTGTGGCCACGAATTCACGAAACCATGGTTCTGTGCCACAAATAATATGAAGTGTAGAATTGACATAATCTGTGTGCTTTTATTCATAATATTTCAATTCAACTGAATTGAAAATTCAATATCAACAAAGTCTCTGTGGAATAAGGCAGAGTCTTATTGATTCTTCAATATCATAATTCATTCATCAAGTTCAGTGAGGTATCTGATAAGATAATCTGATGAGATTATGCACAAGTTGAATCAAAATTTTCATTATTATAAAATAATTACCTTATTGTTTATAATATTCAACTTATGATATTATTTCTCATAAATTATGAATCTATTCAACCTCTTTACATGAAATTATACTCGATCAACATTAATTATGATATATCAACATTTCATAGTAACCTTAGGAGAAATAAAATTCCAAAAAAATTATATTTACTATACATTTCAATAAGAAAGAAAAAATTACTCACCAGTCTCTTTTTCTATCTTATTTGACGTGTACTGTATATTGACTACCACCGTACTTTTAGATTTGATATTTATAACATTAGACGCTGATTGTATTATGAAACTGCGATAAGGATCACCAATCATGATCAATAAGTAGTTGGCTTGTGACAAGGAATTATTTGTAAGCTGGAATTTGAAAGAATATAAAATAAATTCCAATTCAAAATCATTTATTATTTCCTCATAATATAATAAAATAAGACAGAGAGACAGAAAGGGGATTAGATTATATTATTCACTTTATTCAAGTGGAGACAGCATTTATGATCTTAAATCCTAGATTCCGAAGATAAAATAATAGCCTAAATTTAATTACACAAAACCGCCCAACTTTTTGGCGTCAGCAATAGTATGTAGAGTGCACGAAAGAGAGAGAGGGGGAGATTCAGATTCATTCACGTAAAGTAAGTTTTATTTATGTAAAGTAAATGAATCTGAATCTCCCTCTCTCTCTCTTTCGTGCACTCTACATACTATTGCTGACGCCAAAAAGTTGGGCGGTTTTGTGTAATTAAATTTAGGCTATTACTTTATCTTCGGAATCTAGGAGAGAGAGAGAGAGAGAGAGAGAGAGAGAGAGAGAGTGAGTGAGTGAGAGAGAGAGAGTGAGAGAGAGAGAGGGGTAAGAGATTCAGATTCTGTTATTTCTGGCCTCTGCACTACATACCATAGCTGACGCCTTAAAGTTGGGCGGTTTCGTCTGTCTCTTGTACGTGATGTAACCTACTAACAGCTGATGTGACGCATCGTTTGATTTGAAAAAACATCACTTAGGCCAACTCTAATAATAATTGACATCATATCTGTTGAAGTGCATCACAAGGAGCAGACGAAACCGCCTAACTTTTTGGCGTCATCTATACAAATAACATGGGGTTGATACAATACACTATAAAAAAGTTCAAATGCTTAGAAGAGTTGGTCCTCAGATTTGAATACTTATTTCGACAGGAATAAAGCTATAACAATGCTCATCAAATTGGTTGTAAGAAACAATATTGTATACCTCTGTTTGACTAATTTCTAATAATTGTATTGAATGCAAACCTGAATAGGACGTTCTTTGGATGTAGTTAGAGGAGTTCCAAAATCCAGCACAGTTTCAGGCACGTAGGAGGGCAAAACTTTGAATAGATGTACGGCAATCAGCAATTTCAAAATGCAATTAGTATCGTCTATTAACTCCGTTACATGCACAAATAGGCCAATTCTGATATTGTTCCAGGCTTTTAAGAGGCAAATTGCGTTATGATAAAGCTGGAAATTACATTTATAATTAGCTGATAATAAAACACAAAATAATATTGTAAAAAAGGAAGGCTCAGAAAATAATAATATCATGTTCAAGGTACGGTTATCAGTAAAATTTTATTCTTATTAAATTTGTTGCTTCAGTGTAATTTTATCCAAGATTTTTGACACGGAATTGCTGTCTATGATAAGTAAAGATTATAAGGGTTAGAATGCAAATTTTTGAATGACATTCAGCCTCCTTCAAACGGTGGATTTCTGATACACATTAGTGATACAGAGTCCAAAAATGATACACAATAGTACAGGAAGGAAGCTCCTTGACACGAGACATTTGCAACGATGCAACGCCATTCTGGAAATTAAGCTGTTTCTATTTCTCAATTATGAATATTTTGAGAACATTTAAACTTATCTCAGCTAGTTTCCAAGTTGATTTACTAAAAAAATAATAGCCTACTATAACACTAAGTTACTGAGAGCCGAATAGCTCTTTGTTATGATCCTTAAGATCGACCAAGGAATTGGCTACCTGTTCCTCATCATAATTGACCTCAAGCAAGAATTCATGAGGGTCTCATTAACCATCAATAAATACCTACTTTATTATTTTACTCAGTCGAATCCCCTTTTACCCATTGGGTGTCGAGGAAATACCAAGGATAAAAAATGAATTACGGGCATCTATAATAATAATAATAATTTCTCTGGATGCTGAATAACACATCCAGAGGAGTTTATTAATTGTCAGTCAAATCATTACATAATACATGCAAATCTCAGATACAGATACATGCAATATTATAGCTAGCCTATATAAATATAAAAAAATGATTTCCCACTATAATAATATATGTATCGGGGTAATCATCGGTATGAAAATAATATAATTGAAAAAACTTGATTATAACTAGATCCTAAAACTATATTTATTGCCCATCACCTATTCTAGTGAAAATAAACTGAAAAACTTATCACTACTAGCAGTTCATGAAGTGGATCTACTTACATCTAAAACCTATTAGTTCCTCACTATGATAAATCCCTAAGCTAAACAACCAATAATTGTTACTTATTCTATTACAATAATGAAGCTTCACCGTTGTCTTCTGTGGTTTAGTGCTATCGGTTAAAGAAAACGTTAAAAATTTTGTTTTTTCTGAATTTAATGATAGTAAATTATTTCTTAGCCAACTAGTGATTTTAGAAAGTTCTATTTCTACTATTTGAAACACTTCCTCCCAGTTTTCCCCTTGAAAAAGAAGAGCTGTGTCATCAGCAAAGGCTATGACCCTACCATGTATTTGAATGGCACACAGCTCATTAGCAAAGATTGAGTACAAAATAGGACCCAACATGCACTGTTCCTTGAGGTATTCCGAACTTCATGGAACCCTCTGTGCTAATGTGGTCTTCAACTTTTGTTCTTTGCTGACGGTTGGTGAGATACGACTTAAACCATTCAGGTGCCACTCCTCTTATACCTATTGCTTCTAGTTACCTAGTCTATAGTCTGTCCAAGCAAAGAAGACATTCTGACAAGATAGGAAAATTACTCCAAATCGACCAATATTAGTCCAAAAATTCTAAATTTGGTCTCAAATTGTAGAATACATTCTAATCTACAAATTGAGACAAAATTTATAATTTTTGAACCAATATTGATGGAGCTGGAGTCATTTTCCCATCTTGTCCGAATTTCTTTACCCACCTGGTCGGTGCCACTAGGATGTGTGAACATACTTTCAAAGTATGAAGTAATATAGGGACAATAGTAGGACGTAACAGCTGCAAACACCAGCGAATCTGACAAACTGTCGAAAAAATCCAAACTTTTCATTGCAGGGGGATTGCTTGGCCAAATAATCGTTCTCTGTTTGGCGTAGAAATCTTCCAGCCAAGTCAGCAAAATCGTTTCGGGCTGGCTTCTGTCATGGGAGCCTGCGCTTAATCGTAGTTTACTCGAATTGGATGATTTTTTATTCAGATTGCTTGTTTTGTAAGTACTCTTCTTGTCTTTCAAAATAAGCCTGGAAGTTTAATTGATTCATTCATTTATTTAGGTGAGTGAAAACAAAGGTTTTCAGATCCACCAAGGTTATTTAAAATACCATACTTGAGTTTCAATGTTCAGGGCATCCTCATCAGTGGAAAATTGAGGCTTTGAAAATTACAAGTTTGAAAAGAAGATCAACATTTTGTTCCTTCTAAACATGTATTTTCAAAGCCTCAGTTTTCCACTGATGATGATGATGATGATGATGATGCCCTGAGCATTGAATCTTGAGTATGGTATTTTAAATAAACTTTGTGGATCTGACAACCATTGTTTTCACTTACAGTACCTGAATTATGGATAAGTTCCACAACATCTCTAATAAAAGTGTAGATTCATTTATTTATTTATTGCTTACAGATTTTTCAATGAACATTTCAATCATCACAGTTACGAAACAATTATGAAGAGGATATAATATATTATGATTGTTATAATATAGGCATCGCTTCTCCAAGCAAAGAAGACCCTCTGATAAGATGAGAAAATGACTCCAGCTCGTTCAATATTGATTCAAATAATATTAATTTGGACTTAAATTGTAGACCAGAATGTTTTCTACGATTGAGACCAAATCAATAATTTATGAACTGATATTGACCGAGCTGCAGTCATTTTCTCATATTGGCAAGGTGAGAAAATTACTCCAGCTCGGTCAATATTGGTTCAAAAAATATTAATTTGGTGTCAAATTGAAGATCAGAATGTTTTCTACGATTGAGACCAAATCACCAATTTTTCAACTAATATTGATCGAGCTGGAGTCATTTTCTCATATTGTCAGAGGGCCTTCTTTGCTTGGACAGACTATAGAAAGGAAATTTCCAAGTTTGGGCATTTAATAAAATTTCAAAAATAAGAATGTCCATGGATACCTACAATCCTATTATAAATAAATTATTATATCATATTATAATTATTTTATTATAATATCACATTATAATTATATCTAGTTGATTAGTTGTGAATGTGATATTGTGGTGGTTATTCATATTAAAATGAAAAGATCATTGAATTTCAACTACAGAGATTGATAATGTTGCAGCAATCCAAACCGGTATCTCGATTTTCAATAAATCTTTGGTTTAACAATATATTGTCTTTTCGTTTAATATTTAAATTTGATACAATATAATTATTAATGTCTTTACGGTACAATTTACAATAACCTACTTCCTATGATTCAAACAAACAGTTGAAACAATATAATTATTGAAACAAGACTTGTATTCGATTGCATAATTTGCTAAATATTTCATCTAATATTCTTGGATCTAGAATGTTCTTGTCTCATAATAATATTACTATATAGATTATTCATTAGATTATTATACAGAGTTAATTGCATAATATTATTATAATATGATTATTATACAGAGACATTAGATTATATTATAATCTAATGTCTCTATGAATAATCTGTATAGTAGGCTACACACTAAAATCTGTCTTCCGATATGACGTGGTAGTTATGGAAATATCCGCTAGGCAGCATTATGCGATAGCAGGCCAAACAGAGCCTCTTGCCAGCGGTAAAATTTGATCAAATTAATGATTGTTCTGAATACTTCCTTCTCATCTAAATCGAAATCCACTTGATTACTTCAAGCTAACAGAAGTTTGTATGAGTTAAAGGATTAAGGAAGACAAAAAATAAGAATTTAAGGATGAAGGAAGACACCGTTAAAGGATTACCGAACGAGTTCAGAATTAACTCTACTTATAACTTAAGAATATAGTGAATTTATTATTGTAAATAAAATAGTACCTATACAATGTTAACTCACGCAATAAATGACAACAGTAAAATTATTTTATTTCAAATTACAACGTGAACAGTGTATTACAATGTGTAAATGTCATGTTTGAGAATATAGTCTACTTTATTGTTTTATTTTTAGAAATAATTATCAACTGGAAATAAAATATAGTATGAATATAAAGCTTAAAGATAGATATTGGATTCACTTACTTGAATGTATTCTTATTAATATTTTCTTCTCTGCTAGGATTGGGCTTACAATCTTCTGGTTTATAAGAGCTTTGCTTTATGGAATAAAGAACACATACTTTGTAAAGTTGCAAAAATAGGTCAAGCCAACATTGGACCATTCTTTTCTCATATTTCTCTTTCGGAATGTTCTCAGGATTACAAATTATTTCATAATTCCCAATGGAGGACTGTGAATTTCAAGCAAAAGAAGTACCTATACAATTAAACATCTTGAAAGTTTATCTTGTAGTCAACAGATGTAAAGCTCTAAATTTATGGTATCCATCACGAATTGTAATGTACCTTATTAAATCTAAACCCTAATAATTATTTTACTTTTCGTGTCTTACTAGACGACTATAGATTGACACTTTATAATATTATTAAGATTGTCAACTTGAAGTTTGATTTTTTTTGTTTCATTGTTGTCTGCTTCCATTCCATCAAATGAAATCACCTCGACTGAAAGATGAATGAATAACTCTGAAAAACGCAGAGAAGCATCACGTACGCGTCTAGTGTATGATGTGCTTTGAATGGTGTATTAATTATCATCTCTATAGTCCAATCATTACAAATTGAAAGAGTGGAAAACTTCAAATATCCTGGTTCTGTCATCGCAGAAGATAAGAATTTTAAAGTCGATATAAAAGCAAAAACAACTGCGGGAAACCGATTTTACTATGACTAAGTGTCAATACTTGAGATCCAAACCCCTTTTAAGGAAAATAAAAGTAAAACTTTATGAAACTGTTGTGAAGCCGGTTGTGTTGTATGGGGTAGAAACCTGGATTCTGACGAATAAAAATGAAGACCTACTGATATCCTTATCTGGGAACTAAAGATTCTGAGAAGAATATTCGGTCCAGTAGGTTGTAGCATTGGCGGCTCGTGCCCACGAAACAGGTGAAGTGCTGTACAGCAGGAGATACGGGCACTTCACCTGTTTCGTGGGCACGAACCGCCAGTGGTATGTAGTAATGGAGAATGAAGACTTCGTTCGCATCAAGAGCTACGTGACCTGTAGAGAAAATATGACCAATTGTGCATGAGATCGGAGTGAGAAGCTTGATCTGGTTAGGTCACTTAGAAAGAATGAACGATTCAAGAAGCGTTAAAGAGTCTTTACTTTAAGGAAAACCCACTTGGAAGTAGGCTGAAAGGACGTCCACAGAAGCGGAGGATGTAGTAGATGATCTCCGGAAAATGGGTTTTTGGGGATGGATGGGCATTTTAGAAGAGGCCAAGGCCGAAGGCCCTGAATGGGCTGTAGCGCCATGGAGTAGGCCTAATGTAATAATTTACATATCAATTGTATACAATGCATTTTTCCATCTTCTATACATCTTCAACTTTAAAAACTGTAAATTGTCTCAATAACAAGACACCTGCTGAATTCGAAAGAGCCCCATGCGGTTTTCTATTGAAAAGAACTTAATGAAAAGTTTGATCATAAGAAACGCCTAAATTAACATGCTTTGCAACATTTGCAGGAAAAAATGTACCTACACTTTATTATAATCTACTACAGTTCACTTTATATTTTAATTCGCACAAAATTCACAAAAAATTGGGCGGGTTTGCCTGTCTCTTGAACGTGTTGTAACCTACTAACAGCTGATGTGAATAATATATTATTGTGTCCTCTGATTCCACAAAACATCATCTAGCCATAGCTAAATGACAATTATAATATTGATAAAATCAGTATTGTTGGATCACAAAATGAGAAGACGAATCCGCCTAAAGCTTTGGCGTCAGCTACAATAAATTATCATTAAGGATTGGGATTAATAATTTGTCTTGCTACTGAAATATTCTCTAAATAAATAATTCATGAATGGCTTACTTTTCGAAAATCAATCGAGTAGTTGCCAATTTGTGTTTTTCTACAATAGATGTCATAATCGTGATAATCAAGCAAGTCTTCAGGCGATAAATGTCCCAGGCAGGCTCCCAGCTTTATCAGATAATCAATGACAGCATCCAAGAGTGAGACTACTTTCAACACCCTTGACTCGTCATCTTTAGGGAAAGGGATGCTGAAACATAGAAAACAACAATGATGATTAATAAAACAATCAATAATTGCCATGAAAGCATTAAAGGCCCGTATCGACAGTGCGAGGCAAGTGCCGCGAATGCCTCAAGGTATGTCTGTTTAAGCAAAGTACAGTCTTACTCCAGTCTAGTCTCCAGCTCTGTCAATATTGGTTCAAACATTATTGATCTGATCTCAATTATAGGAAACATTTCGATCTTCAATTTGATACCATTTCAATAAATTTTTGAACCAATATTGACCGAGCTGGAGACTGAAGTAAGACTCTTCTTTGCTTGAACTATACCGGTACCTTGAGGCATTCGCGGCACATCGATATTGATACGGGTTTTAGATGACTCTAAATGCTCATTGTTTTATTATTGATTCTATTATTAATCAATAGTGTAGTTGAGTCTCGAGTGAGAGAATTTTATCCTTGGATAATATCATTGTCATTGACAGTATAATAATAATTATTATTATTCAAATCATAGCTTATTGATAAACTTATATATTCAATGAATGGTTAATGAAAATTTGAATCTGAAACATGAATGAATTTTGATGGTTTGAACTGAATTAAACTAAGTAAAATGTTAATAATATTTTATCATCATGATCATGTATGTTTGATGACAATAATGAAATCTAAAAAAGTCAGATTGTTAATATAGGACCGATAAATTTAGGTATACATAAATATAGAATGATCATAGGAAAATGTATGAACCACTGATGAAGGAAAGGTACCTAGGAGGAGAAGTCTAATTTTAATTCACCAGTAATCAGTAACTAAAAACAAATGGGAATGAACTAAGATATAGAATTTAGATTCTTTGTACGTTCTTCCTGACTTACAATTTGATAATTTGCAAAGGAAATTGAAATTGAACAGTTTGTTAGCCTATGCTGTCTTGTAAACCTTGAGATTCAACGAGACCATTTTTTTTAATTTTTTAAAGGAAATAAAATTTGAATTGGATATGGCATGCATTGTACATGATAATAAATCATCTTTCAAGAAATATCAAGTCAGGAAAATGATTCAATCCTTTTTGTGTCTCTTATACTATTGACCTTGATTATAAAAAGCTCATCATTAAGCTTTTCATACAGTAGGCTACTTATTGCAGTACTCTCATGAAGTAAGACTGATTACACAGTCCCTAAATGCGTAATCAATACCATCGCGTAATACTTCCTCTACGATGAAAATTGGAACATATTCCAATATGGAATATTCCAAATGGACAATAGTCTGTGTTTTTAACCATTAAGTTCACATGTTTCTGTAAAAATGAATAAATATACCTGTAGGTATAGGCTAGAAGAATTTTTGGGCGAAAGCCTTTTTTTCATTCATTTTATTGTATTATTGTCATCAAGTAAATAAAATAGTTCAATTTGATCGTACTGCTTTTTATTTGTTGCCAAATACAATTAATACTGTACAAATAGTGAAGGGTATGTGCCTGTTTTCTCTTTCCCTATCATGATTATGATTGTGTGTGTTGTCTCTCTCTGAATAAATAAATAAATATACATCAAAGTAAAATCGACTGAAGTGAATTTCTACTGAAATTAATAAAAATGACTGGACTATTACACTACATAAAGTTGTATTATAGAACCAAAATAATTATTCATTGTTTTGTTTTTATTTGCATTTATTGAATTGTTATGTAATCCAATGTATTCTGATGTATTTTTATACATTGCTTTAATGTATTGCTGAACGTATTTCCTTCCATGTATCATCTATCTAAGTAAATTGAATATTGAACCGGAAGTGAATACACATCGTGCTTTAGACTTGATTGGATATGTAGTTATTAACTCGAATCATAGCAATCGAAGAAAGTTGATAAGCAAAAGCGTACCCAATAACAATTAACAAAGATTAATGAAAAATGAGTATATCCAAGTATTGAACAAACCGAAAAAATGGACCGTACACTTAATTATAGAGAACTCTTGTAAATAAAGTTTGAAATACTATTTATGGTGTTAAGCTACATGGAAGTTGATAATGAAAACATTTTACTATATCAATAAACTCAACAGCGAATTATCGATTCCCAATATTGGTTGCTGATTGGTTTCTTATTTGTTTGCTTGAAAGACTCATCGCACATAAGAAAGGAAATTATAAATTTTTCACAGAATAATATTAAAATTCATCATGAATACGGTATTTCATTTCACTGAAAATATACATGTTTTTTAATCTTAGTGAGTAGCCGTAGTCGAGTCAATTAGACGCTGATTTTTCAATCCAAAGGCCTGGTTTGAATACCGGTCCAGGCAAAAGATTTTTCTCTGGCCACTCCCGTGTTTAGGATGGACACGTTAAGCCGTCGGTCCCGGCTGCCTAAAAAGCAGTCGTTGGGTCATGTTAGAGGCCCTGAAACTGATCAGGTGCGACCTGAAAACTCTGACACCAGACCTTAGCCAGTAAGGTCACACGGTATTACAGTATTATTCTTTTTATAATCTCACTGAGGTTCAATATTGCAGCTATTTTACTGCAACCCCAACAAAAACATTCGAAATATAATTCAGAGTTCATTCAGCAGATGGCAGTAGCAATTGGGTGACTGGCTTCGACTTCCAATGTACTCGGCTCCGAGCTCCGCCGAGTCTCGGACAACATCGGTTCGAAAAGTTTACAAATTCGACCAGTAGATGGTAGCAGTTGTCGGGTGATGTTTCAGATTTGACTCGGACACGCCTTCATGCCCCGCCTGCTGTTTTCTGATTGGCTGACAGTGTTTCGTGAGTTCTGCCCTAGAAAATGGCTGCGAGCAAGAAAATGGTGGAAGGTAGGCCTATATCATTCAGAAGGTGATTCACAATTCACTATATCATTCAGAAGCTGATTCACAATTCACTATCTTACGGTAATATAGTTTATTTATTCATTTATTAAAGTTATTACTTAAATGATTTCAGTGTTACTTCCGTCAAGAGGGTCAGTACTACACTTTAATAGTCTATGCTGTTTGAAATGAGATGAAAATAATATTATTTCGCATTTCTCATCATACTCTAATTTATTCTCTTTCATCTTATTTCATGACTCGGACACGGCTTTATGCTCCGCCTGCTCTCTTCTGATTGGTTTACAGTGTTTACAGTGGTTTACGTGAGTTCTGCCTTAGAAAATGGCTGCTAGCAAGAAAATGGTTGATGTTATTCAGACAACACAATGCTGATTAGCTACTCACTATCTTTGTATATTACGCTAATATAGTTCATTTATTTATTCAAGTTGGTAGGTGCTACTAGTATCAAGTTAGTACTTGAAGGATTTATTTATTCAAGAAATTTAAATTTGGCGTATCGTATTCAAAATCGAAAATTGATCATATCCGAAATTGATTAAATTGCTTTTGAAATTCGCTGTACTTGAAAAATTATCAACAAATCGTCATTCATGTAAGAGTTATTTCCTTTCAAGGGCTGTATGTTGTCTGGACTGGTTAGAATTGGAACAGACTTACCCAATTGATGCATAATTTTTTGAGCCTCGGATAGTTTGCCCCGCCTTCATCAACCTCATACATTATCAGTTCTACAGTAGGCTACATTTATTCCAATGTATTAAAAATACACATTGTGTTCCGTTCCTATATATTGGATACAATGAGATACGTTCCAATACAGTGGAATACGTACACAAGACTACATTTTAATACGTTCCAATACATTAGAAAATGTTCCAATACATGATATTAATGATAATATATTGGAATATGTTCCCATATTTGAGAATATATAGTAATACGTTTGATTACAATGTAATACATGAGAATACAAGAATACTTTGTTGTCTGTGTTCTAACCCTTTATTGTAATTATCCACCTACAGAATGAATAGATAATAATGAGAGTCATGCCTGATATGAATAAATAACTAATACCTAAGAATATGGTTCTTCCTGAGGAAGGGTGTATAATATAATGGGAGACGTCATGAGGTTTATGGCACCCTAATATCAGTACGTACTTGGCTTGTTGCACACACCTTTAGTATAGGTGCCTATATTATGATATAGTTATTGAATAAATTATAGGCTTCATTATGATTAGTACTGTATACTGAACTTCACTTCAGAACTCACAATATCATCATAAAGGATAATACAGGGTTCGTCAATGAAGTGGGACGATTTGAATAAGTAACAGATTGTTTAAGGAATTGTATTTTTGTAATTTTTTCATCATGAATAGAAAGTAGAAATGTAGCCATTTAGTGTACAATAAGTGAAAAATCATTTTTTGAATATATCATCTTCCAAATGTCCTCCATTGGAATCTATGCACTTTTGCAGCAGGGCCTGGAAGTTTCCCATGACATTTCGCAGCATTTTGAGTAGTATTTCTCCAATCTTATCTTGAATCCGTTGTTTTAGAGCTGGAATAGTTCTGGGTGGATCGCTTTGAAAAACTCTCGTTTCTAAGTAGCCCCATAGAAAAAAGTCACAGGTTCATAAATCTGGAGAACGAGGGGGCCAAGGGATATATCCCCGTTTCGAGAAATGCCGCGGCTTAGATACAAAACATTCACAGAATTCATGGAAATTCTCGCAGTGTGGCTTGTTGCCCCGTATTGTTTGTTTATTCAATAGAAAACGGGTGAGTTCTGGTGTGAGAAAGTTATGAATCATCTCAATGTAACGCACAAAGTTAAAAGTTACAGCAAATCTACCCGGTTTTTCAGGCCCGGCTGCAAAACTGCATAGATTCTAATGGAAGACATTTTGAAGATGTTATATTTAAAAAAAAAGTAAAGATTTTCGAATTATTGTACACTAAATGGCTACATTTCTACTTTCTATTTATGATAAAAAATAACAAAAATACAATTTCTTGAACAACCTGTTGCTTATTCAAATCGTCCCACTTCATTGGCGAACTCTGTATAATAAGAGGAATAATATAATAATAAGAGTCCTGTGGGATATAGTCTGTATAGGCAAAGAAGACCCTCTGACAAAATGGTAAAATGACTTCATTATATAATTATAAATGTGGTCTCAATAGTAGATCATATTGTTTCCTACAATTTTAGATCAAATTGATAATTTTTGAACCAATATTGTCCGAATCATTTTCCCATCTTGCCGGAGGGTTTTCTTTGTTTGGACAGACTATACCTATATTATTACTCTATGATAATGATATCATTCAATGCTCACTTAACATAGGGCAGCACAGTGTGTATGTCGCGGCCGCAGAATCGCTCCAACAGCTCAACGATCGACTTGATATAGCCGATATTGCTGAGAGCGGCGCCGTGCTCGGCTGGCTTGTAGGCCGAGGACCACTTGATGTTCTCGCCAATGGTCCAGTGGTAGCAGCAGTTGAAAGTCTGACCGAACAGATAGCGCTCCAAAGCCGTGCGAACGTTTGACATGTGCTGGTACTCCTCTACCGGGTCTTGTTCGGCTGTAAATACTCTATTCATAATTTAATGGAGACAAATAAATAGATATTTCAATATAATTTTTCAAAAACCGTAGAACAACCAATCAATCGAATTCGTTTTAAATTCAATATTAAATAAAAAGAAATTGAACAAGATACAATTGGAACGTCTTTTATCATTGTTTGTCGATGGCTCAACAGCCCATGAAGGGCCTGGGCCTGCCAGCTGGTTTCCAGTTCCATAATTACTCCACTATACAGCAGAATGAATAATCATCAACTGGGATAGAGGTAACGTATGGTTAGCACGATGATCTTCTCATCCATAAGCTAGCTTCCGAACCGAGTGACGCCGTATAACACCTCTGAATAACATCCAGTTAATCAGTTGAATGCAACAATTACGTCTTGTATCATTATTGAAATTTTATTATATAGTGAATTATGTTACATTGAGATGAATTCATTACTATGGTCTGTCCAAGCAAAGAGGACCCTCTGGCAAGATGAGAAAATGACTCAATATTGGTTCAAAAAATATTGGTTTGGTATTGAATTGTTGATCAGAATGTTCCTCGCACGATTGAGAACAAATCAATAATTTCTGAACCAATATTGACCGAGCTGGAGTTATTTTCTCATCTTGCCAGAGGGTCTTCAATGCTTGGACAGACTATAAATGAACGTGTGTTTCCTTGACAGGAAAATGGGTTGAGCCTATCAGGCTGAAGTTAAGACAGCGGGGGCTAATAACAGTGGAATTTCTCTTGTGCCTAATAGAGATAGCAATCTGTTGATCAGATTATTATCTTTCCCTTCAAAAACTAGAAATTAGGCCAGGCGTATGCTGGGACGCATGCAAGCACACGCACGCATGCCAGCCAATCACAGCTCTTGTTGAGGACAAGACAAGAGCTATGATTGGCTGGCTTGCGTGCGTGTGCACACATGCGTCCCAGCATACGCCTGGCCTTAATGTCGTTCAACAAAATAAAAAGATTGTGAATTAAAAAAATATTGTGTGTGAGACAAAATATTGTGCCTACTTACAAGGAAATTCCGGAATCGACTGCCAGGGCAATTTATGGTATTTCATATTTTTTGTATGAGAAATGATTGAAGCTGATGAATTGCATGCAGGCTTAAATGTCCCCATCGATCCCAGGAGGGAGGTTTGCGACTTTATCATTCTTCTGACCAGAAACTGAAACGAAAATATTATTGAAAACTAGCCGTAAGGCAGTGAAGCAGTGTGTGTGTATAAGAGAAACTGGCTCGCTTCGCTCGCCTGCAAATTCCATTCAAACAACTTTCCTCTGTTAATCATATTACTCAACAGGGTCATATTGATGATTTGAGTATTCTAGAATCAGTTAATCTCTCACCTCAGCTCACTGGGTATTATATGTGATTTGAACGTATTTAGTTCAGTCGCTCCTGTAAAATCTGCAAAAGTGCTTGGATAACATTCGAAAACCTAAGAACTCGCGTATTCTCTGAAGTGTTTCAAAAAATTTCAACACAATATTTCTATAACCTAATCTGAACCTGTCTACCGAATTTTACATTTTCTGCCAATCAGTTCTTGAAAAAAGCGAAAAAAATAAGAAAAACTTAAATATTTTTGAGAAATTTTAAAAATCTGTTCTTAGTTCGTACTGTGCTTAATGTCGAAATGGAAAAAGCGAATAAAAATAAGAAGAACTTGAATATTTTTGAGAAGTTTAAAAAATACGTTCTTAGTGCGCACTACGATTAATGTCCAAAGGTATAACCGAACATGCCATGAATGAGTATCATTTCGCGTTTATTGAAAAGATAGATTGATCAGCTAAGGCGCAAGATATGCAACCCGCGATGCATCTTCAACTTTGAAAAACATAATTTAGGAGTTCAAATGAAAAAACCATGTGAGTGCCAAAATTGTGAAAAATGAGATTTTTGGTGGAAAATAATATATGAGCCGAGCTTTATAAGTTGGTGAACACTGAATGTACCTTTGAATGTCTTATTAATTGTTAATATTGAGATCGAAAGAGGTCGCTAGCGCTGTAAAAAGTGCCATAGTGATTGTGGTGGAGAACGGGTGAAGAACGAAGTAAGTGCCAAATTTCCATTATATCGGTTTTTGGCCGCTCCTGAAAAATTTACTTTTTGGCACTTGCATTGTTTCCTATTTGAACTCCTCAATTACTGGCGTAATCGAACGTTGAACCGATTTCAACACATTTATAGACCACATCTGAACCTGCCATCAAATTTCAACATTTTCTACCGATAGGTTCTCGAAAAAATTAAGAAAACACCGAAAAACTATAGAAAAACTCAAATATAAGAAGTTTCAAAAATTCGTTCTAGAGGTCCAACTAAACATGTCTGCAAAATTTGAACGCATTCGGTTCGGTAGATTTCTAGTTCTGCTGATAAGTGAGTGCAATTTCGATTTTTCATATATAGATTTAATGTACATTTAAACTTACATATTCATACAAAATATCAATAATATTTTTACAAAACAATATTACTAGTTCATGTATATTAATACTAATATTACTGAGCAATATATTTCTAGTATATTGAACATTACTAAGCCAACATCTACTGAAGCATCAATTTTTGAAGAGAAGTTTTTTGTCATAGTTAATACAATTTATGTCAAGTAAACTTCGCCTGGACCCCCGACAGTATAGGCAGTGTAAGTGAGTCAAACAGGCTCGCTTCGCTCGCCTGGAAAACCTCTGTCAGTGACAGCTGAGAAAAACAGGCTCGCTTCGCTCGCTCGCCTGCAAATTCCGTTCAGAAGGGATTCGTAATTTATTTCAGCATTTCTACACCTGATCTGGACCTGTTCACCAAATTTCAACATTTTCTGCCAATCTGTTCTAGAAAAATCTAAGAAAAACTCCGAAAATTCCAAAATATAGTAAAACACTAATATTAAGCGTAACCTTGGGAAGTATATCGGAAGTATATATAGTTTGAAACTTGATTCAATGATTCAAACTTGATCTTCCAAATTAGTTCATCCAAAATCTCGCTGAACCATTGAATTTACAGTTAGGATTGGTCGTATCTAGGCGGAAGATATGCAACCCGCAACACATCTACAATTCTGAAAACCTGATTACTGGCGTAATCTTGAACGGATTGCAAAAATATCTCAACACAACATTTCTAGACCTCATCTGAACCTGCCCACCAAATATCAACATTTTCTACCGATTGGTTCTCGGAAAAATGAAGAAAACGTTGAAAAACTATAGAAAAACTAAAATATTTGGCGTATCCTTGAAAATTTTTTAAAATCCGTTCTTAGCGCGCGTCTAAACGTCCAACTGAACATGCCTGCCAAATTTGAACGCATTCGGTTCAGTGGATTTTTAGTTCTGGTGATGAATGAATGAATGAATCAGTCAGTGCCATTTCGCTTTTATATATAGAGATGGATAAAAATTTAAAATCATGTAACATGGAATTTCCGTTTCATGACCAGTACCATCACTCCCTCAAAACCACACAAATCAATAAAATCGATTACGGCATACTCGTCAATCTGGAAATACAAGTAAAACGTTTGCAAATCTAGTAAACAGTGATTCGCCACCCGTGGAATTAATCAGGCTAATGGAATCTACTGACATTTTGATACCATAGAATAAACCTCTCTTCACTGGCGCCTCGTACCCACGAAACAGGTGAAGTGCCCGTATCTTTTACAGTACAGCACTTGACCTGGATTTCTGATAATCAGTCGTGATATGGAGTCCAAAATTGATACAGGAAAAGAAGACATTATTTGCAATGTTCATGGATCGCCGATTTATTAGAAATTAGCTGATACTTCTTTTCAATGATTAACCATTTTTATTGCATTTGAACTTAGTTGAACGTATAACGAGCGGTAGCGATATAGTCTATCCAAATTCCAAGCAAAGAAGACCCTCTGGCAAGATGGAAAAATGACTCTAGCTCGGTAAATTTTGGTTCAAAATTCATCAATTTGATCTCAAATTGTAGGAAACAATTTGATCTACTAAAACACCACATTATTATAATTCTTGAACAAATATTGACCAAACTGGAGTCATTCAGGCGAAAAAAGGGTAAGCTCTCAGCAACAACATATCTATACTGAATGAATGAATGAATTAATTTATTTGCCAAAAGAAACATATTCTACCTTAAGATATAAACAATTTATAAGATAATATGGAACTATACAGAAATAAACAGGACATAAAATTGTTATTTATTAAACAATATTTTTGAGTCATTTTTGGCACTGCCAACATAAGATAAACTTGTGTGTTGGCAGTGAGCTGTATTTATATTTTCATATCTCATCAACTGCAGAAAACATTTCTGATAGTACGATAGTTAATAATAATAATATTATAAATTCAACATAATGTACATTTTCTTATTTGCAGGAGTTTATGAATGGAAAAAAGATAAAATTTGTGATAAAGGAGAAAAAGGCGTGATGCTAAATGGCTCTCATTTAGTATACTGTATGTACTCCTGTATCTATAATATTTCGACACAAAAATCACGGCTGGAAAAAGTCATATGCAATTCGAATGAATTATTTTTTCAAGGATACATCAAAGCTCACATTGACACCCCACGTTGCAAACTTTTTGTCAATCAGTACGATAGCGTATCAATTTTGGACTTTTGTATTACTGCTGCGTATCAAAAATCAGCCGTGTAAAGGGAACTTAAAATCTCACCGCTTTTGTATTGAATTGCTCTTCATCCACTCTCGTCACAGAGGAGCTTCTTTGCACAAATTCCACGAAATTGAATTGTAAGGCTTCGCTTTGCAGTAAATTAGCTCGCGATGCGTCCTTTTGAGTTCGGTACTTGACCAGGGAAAACGCATGCGTGGTCAGCAGGCAATTGTCAGCTGTCGCTATAACTGTCACTACAGCTTGGCCCCCGTATCCGTCTCTGAATATTAGCTGCAAAAAGAAAGAAATTGGAGGTTAATAATTTTTTTTTCAATCCACGGACACATAAGATCATAGTAGTGAGTCCAAGCAAAGAAGACTCTCTGGCAAGATGAGAAAATGACTCCAGCTCGGTCAATATTGGTTCAACAACTATCAATTCGGACTCAAACTGTGGATAACATTCTGATCTACAATTTGAGACCAAATAATTTTTGAACCAATATTTACCGAGATGGATTCATTTTCTCATCTTGCCAGAGGGTCTTCTTTGCTTGGGCAGACTATATTACTGTATTATTATTGCGGTTTATTTCTCCCGCAAATCGTTGAAAATTAACAATATATTAATATTGTTATCTAACCATATATTTAATGTGGTATCTATAGGTATTGATATGAAATTTATATTTATGTTTCTCCCCATTATCATTATAACGGAGGTGCTAGAGCTCAGAATTTCACAAAATTACCTAAGTATGAAAATCGCAAAATCCCATTAATTATGTGTTCAATTAAATTGAATGTCAAGTTCAGTTCTCTATTCTATTTATGAAACAACTTTCGTAAAATTACTGATGACTGTTACTATTTGACAATACGTTATTTGAATTTTTATCAAATTGTTGCAACAAAATTCTTAATCAACTGCTTAGAAAATAAGCATCAACTCAATATCCAACTCCTCTGTCAGACTATGAATTATGAAAAAGTAGCCAACGCCATCTGTTAACGAACAGGGAAACTAACAGAAGACTAATAATTCATTGCTGCATTGCTTGACTGTTGGATGGAGGCGTGACCTGAGTTCTGTCCAAGCAAAGAAAACCCTCTGGCAAGATGGGAAAATGACTCCAGCTTGGTCAATATTTGTTCAAGAATTATAAATGTGTTGTTTGTAGTAGATCAAAAATGTTTCCTAATATTTGAGATAAAATTGATAAATTTTGAATCAATAGTGACCGAGCTTGAGTCATTTTCCCATCTAGTCAGAGGGTCTTCTTTGTTTGGAGGGCTTAGTGGTCGAATCGTATTGGGTGAAGATTTTGTCTTGAGTTATTCTCATGACTGACTCATACGATGAAAGTATGAATACTATTATAACTTCTTTGTATATAAAATAGGCCAATAAAATGATCGATGGCAAAAACATAGGGTTTCGGTTACTTCCGTTGTTTTTTTTACTTATTGAAGTTTGGGTGAAAGAATAGATGTTCTGTCTCTCGATACCTATCCCTAGACTAATAAATTATTATTATTGTAGCACCTTGAACGGCTTCAAACTCACCTGTGTTTTAAAGGATATTGGCAGAAACGATTTAAAGCCAATAGTTATGTGCAAAGAAATAGTTTTCTTAGCAACGACAGGTTCGTCGCTGTACGACACCCGCAGAGTCTCCTCAATTACGCGGTCCAGCGTTGTCACGTTCAAGGTCAGCTCATTTTCACCCAGATAGTTGTCTTTGGTTATTGTGAATTTTCGCAAAGAATCAACCCCCAGCGGTGTCGGGGGAAAGTATATCTGTTGAAACAATTGTGATTAATACCTGTTGTTTGTGATGCAATTATAATAGCAATAATACTATTGCTAATAATGAGCAATAATTAATTTAACAAAATCAGTATGGAGATTATAGAGATTCGATTTAATGTTGATAATAATTGAGTTTATTGAGCTCCCATTGAGTTTTGGAATTGAAAAATTATTACGTATAAATTAGCAAGTATAGAAGACCCACTGAGAATACTGATCCTAAAATTACAATGCCTTAAGTTTCAAATTCTAGTTCTGTTCCTAGTGTGGCAATAAAATGGGAATTTTATTTATAGAACCTTAGTTCCTAGTCTTTAGCTGAAATATTCTCTCGTCCTCCTTTTCTCTTTATTTCTTGTCATCTTGTTATTATATTTTCTCTTCCTTATTATTATTCTCAACCTCACTCATCCAGTATATTTAACTTATTTAACACCTTTTTCCAACATCTTTCATTTTAATTCTTCCTCTTCCACATCTAATTCTCCAGTAATGCTCCTACTGCAGTAAATGCAGTAATGCAGTAATGCTCCAGTAATGCAGTAATACTGTAATATTACAGTAATGCTCCTACGCTTTCTTACCATTTTATGAACTTTTTTTAATTATATTATCTCATTTTGATCTTTCAACTATCCTTCTCCTCTCAAAAATTGAGTAAATTATTATTTTCTCGAATCTATTCGTTATGATAGACTATTATTTATTATTTACCTTCTACCAGGAAAACTACAAAATAGTTCAAGAAGACTGGAAGAGAAATGAAATGAAATGAAAATATCCTTTTTTGGGCGGAGTTAGGACTAGGAAGTCCTTTCTACCACTCAACCTTGGAGAGATAATTCCATTAAAATAATTCAATTGAGTAAATATTTTAAGTAAATATTTTTGAGTAAATATTCAAATGTTTACTGTTGACTCACATAATATAGCCTCAAAATTGAACCTCCAAGATATTGTATTTTGCAAGTAGAGTACCTACACCAACAAGCAGTAAATCGGCTACAAATACTTCTGTAAATACTTCGGTTGAGTACTTCTCAACAAGTAGGCTTATAACTCCTAGATAAATGTAAGTGTTTAAATAGGTCTAGTACTATTAATTTTAAATTATCCAATTTTTTGTATATTCCTGCAAAAATATGAAATCATCATTGAATCAAACATTTCAATTATTATAATAGATAATGATTAGATCGAATCTCCATATAGTATTGCTTAATACATAAATCTCCATATTTGAATTATTGTTGATAACCAACTCACAACAGTATCAGAAGCTACCAATTTGCCTGATGACTTGCCCTGCATTATCAACTTTGTGTAGGGTTCAAGTGTGCTTGAAACATCTTCAACCTCAGGTCTGTCCAAAGTATGGAATACCAACAGTTTCTCTTCATAGAATCCTTTTTCCGAAGGGTTGAAGGAAACTGTCAATTTGATAGAGTGCTTCGGCTCTATTTCGTAGAAATACACCTGAAATGAATGATGAAATAATAAGAATATTTCTATTCATTGAGGATGTCCATTTGTTCAACGATTATACGTGGATAATCTGATAAGAAATGGTACTCAAAAAATAAGTATATATATACAAGGATATTTAAAAAATCCAGACAAAATAAAGGCCGAATCTTGTTTGGAATCCCCCTGTCGTAGAACGATTAAATTATAATCTTGTATGTTTTTGGAAGGAAAATGAAGTTAATTATTCATTACGGTATTCATAGATATTGGAAGATCAGAAATAGGTGATATGGAGGTATGGAGATATGGAGAGAGAGGAATATATTAATGCCATTTATTGTCATAAAATAAAACAATGAGATATTAATGCTGTACTTTATTTCTTATTCAAATAATAAATGCATAACTTCTGTGTCAAAAATATTTTAAGGTGAATGTTGAATATATAAAGTATATGGAACTTATTCATTCAATATTGATAATTCAATATCTCAGAAGAAATCAGATCAAATTAAATTTTCTTTACTAAAAAAAAAAATCACATTTACAAAAATTTGGCTCTTAAAAAAGGTTCCAATGAAATACCCCTGCATGACTATAAACGTATGTGTGCAGGCGAAGGGATAAGTATAAATGTAAAAAAACACGAAAAAGTCAAAAACAAAATGAATTAATTGAATAGAGTATTTTGTAGAAATTATTTACAAAATAAGAACCCAATCCTAAAATTTTTCACTCCACTGGTATGGGAATTATTCCAACCTTGATAAGCTGAATAAATAAGACAGTAATTACCTTTTCTTTCTTGTCAACAAAAATGGTTGTAGCTCGACAATTGAGCAAAAAGCTTTTCTGAGTGGGATTAGAGAAGGATACTTTGAATCCAACATAGGCGGTTACATCTTGATTATTTGTAATTGTAATATCGTCCTCATCATCGCCATAACATTTCACAAAAACTTTGGAAAAATGCAAAGGTGGCGGAGCAATTGTGCACAATATCAAAGTACAAGGTAGCTTTTCGAATGAAATTGTTTTAGTAATTTCTTGATATCTATGGGGAAAGTAATTGAAAATTTAAACGGTTACTTATAACATATCACCTTATTATGTAACCTATATATGTATATATTATTGTATTGTTAAGTCAAAATTGAAATAAATAGTATCTCGAATTATACTTTGACTATTTATTATAATGATGCAATCAAATTACATGATTATGATGCATGATGTTATAATTGCAAAATGAACATGAGAACTCAGACATACTCACTCAAATTACAATCCTGATTTTAAATAATAATTTGAAAATAATAAGAAAACTCTGAACAGTCCAAACCCGTAAATGTGATGTAGTATTCAATGCTCAAGGAATGTGGATGCCCTCTATCAATAATATTGAAATGAATAGATGGTATAGTGTCTTAGTATACATAATAATTCAAAGTAATGAGTGAATATAGGTGTAAGTTTATCACTGTATGTTACTTACATTTTATAACTTTAGTCATATGAATTTAAGCTAAAGCTACCAATCTATAATAAATAAAATAATGAATCACAGTACCCTATTGATTATTCTCATGCTTCCACCTAAACAACAAACTTGCCAAGAAAGAACTCAGGATTCAATTTGAGAACACATTGCTCCTCCATAACAGCACTCCTAAATACCTAGCCATAACACTTGATAGAACTCTCTCTTTCAAAGCCCACTTAACAAAAACAGCAGAAAAATTGAAGACTAGAAATAATATAGTACAAAAGCTTTGTAGAACAAGCTGGGGAGATTCAGCTGAAACTCAAGACTGCTCTTATTATAGAATTTGATAAAATTGCAAATAACCCAGACCTGAGAATACATGAGGATATCGAAAATGCAAATAAAACCCGCTTGCGATCAAGAAAGCCACCTACAAAAACTGCCACAGAGCAAAACTCCAGTTCGCAGAGTGCATGGCAGCAAGAATGGACTTTGAAGCAGCGAGACCAAATTCCATGGTTCTCTCAAAAACCACCAGGTTTTGGCTTACCAAGTAAAGCATGCTCGACTCTTAACAGAATTAGAACCAAACACGGTTGATGTGATGACTTGTTGTATAAATGGGGCAAAATACCATCCCCCTCCTGTGAGTGTGGGGAGAGGAAAACGATTGACCACATAGTAATAGAGGGCGTAATCACGGCCTTTAGAGGAGGAACAGAAGAAGATTTCTTGATGGCAACTCCAGAGTCGATAGCCTACCTAAACGGACTGGATATATGTATCTAAATAATTTGTTTTTACTTAATTGATTTTTCATTTAGTTACCATTTATGTTTAATCTTATAAGTTAAAACTTGGGACAAGGGAACATTCCATAGGATGATCCTGAAAATTTTAATGAATACTGATTGATGTCTCCAGAGCCATACGCTAAATAAATAAATATTGATTATTCTATTTTATTACAAAAAATAGAGAATTTAAAGGGTAGTCCACTGTGATTCATTATTTAATTTAAGTTAATTTAATCACAGCACTAATTTTCTCTTAATTCATTCTTCGAAATTCATTTATTTCAAGAGAAAATGGGAGATTTTCCCTTGAGCAGTAGATATTAAATTATTTTAAAGTGAATAAAAATATTGTTTATTCATACTACAGACTGTACAATCAATAAATATACAGTCTGAGTATGAGTAATCAGTATAATTGAGTTATACAGTCTATGTAGTCTACACTCTCTTGAAATGAATAAATAAATTAAAAAGATAAATAGTGAAAATACGAGAAAGAATACAGGTACGGTATTATCTGTTTTGATTCAGTTGAAGGTTACTCACTGACTGATAAAATGACCAGGCGTATGAGTTTTGTAATCGTTGAATTCTGGAGGACCAATGATATTGTTAATAATAACCGGTAGATAAAATTCATGAGTGACCAGGTCAGTAGGGAAAAAATGCAAGTAGAAATCTTTGGTAGCCCCCGGCTGCAGAGTAAAACTATCAATAGTGTTGGATTTGCCATATTCAGATGAGAGCGATATCTGAAAACAAAAATTGGCTGGAATAAATGGCATTTATAAATTAATGATAATACACAAGGAAGGATGAGTTGTGATTGGAGCCATCCGAGTACATGCATGAAAGTGCAAGAGTCACCAAACCCAACCCACTGTTTTGGCACACGTGCAATTACCAAAATAACGAATAACGTGGACAAAAAATGAATATAATTATTTTGTAGATACTGCGTCTTCAAAATGAATCATTATTAGTTTCGAAAAAAATTTACAAGAAAATATATGGATTCAACTAAATTACCAGTTCTATGAATTCAATATTATATTGCTCAGGATCTTTCTTTCCAGTGACAACCTGCTTTTTGTTAAAAAAACGTAAAACCCATCATCCGAAAATCCTGCTAATAATTATGCAACTCAAACAACAAACTAGATGCCATCAAAATCTTGAAAAAATTAAAATATAAGATGGTATCAATAATACCATCACCATATCATTATTATAGGCTTGATATATTTTCATGTCATTTTCGTTCATCATTTCACTTTATAATATATGACAAATAACAGTATATAAATATACATCACTTCACAATATTTCAAATAAGTAAATCATACAATGTGAGAATATTTATTGTAAATAGGGGAAAATCTTTACTAAGGTGGCTTCCCCATGAAGCTATAGAGTTAACTTTTATTGGGGATAACGTTAGTACATGACCAATGCTAATGACTATGGGACAATGTTAATACACAATAATGTTAGTAATAGAACTACATAATTTTTATCACATGCCGTGAATTTTCACAATAGAAGACAAACCCATTGTGATTGATACCATAGCTTCCTTTAATAGAAGGCCATGCATGCCCTAATAATATAGCAACGTCGCACCGTAGTCATAGTCTTTTCATAATTATGAAAGCATTAAGTACAGATACAAATCATGCATGTAGACTTGATTTTTCTCTCTTTGAGCATAATTTCCATTAAAAAACGCTCATGAAACTGTTTGTATAGAATTGCTTTTGTGTTTTTTGTAATAGGTTGTGATAGAGATTAGCAAGCAATATTAAGAATAGACAGTTATTAATTAAAATAGCTCAGCATTTGTAGCAAGTCAAATGGGTAAACGCACACGAGAAACGCATTCATTAGAACAGCTGATTGGAAAATGATTTTAATGCTTTTAAATGAACCCAATTTTCTACTCTACATAGTTGTCAATTTTTAGGCCATGGCCTTCTATTAGAGGAAGCTATGTTGATACTCAATGAACATTGGAAGTTGATACTACTGATTTAGTAGAATCAATGAAAATTTTATAATTTCATAATGTTATTGGTAATAGAATTTAGCTTAGTTCAAAATCAACTAGTTTATGATTCTTGAAATAATAATCATGCTCCTCCTTGATAAATAAATATGCTAGCAATTTAAGAAGAAATAACAGCATTTTTTGTTTGTATATGTCTATATTGTACATTCATATTTTATGTAAAGAGGCTCTTTTCATGAAATTTGAACGTTCTACATGAATAAAATTCTAATCAATACCGTGATATAAGTATTAATAACTAATTTTGATATAAATTTCCAGTAGCGTATATAATTCCAAAGAATCAAATAAAATAATTGTTGATAAATAAGTTTATGATGAAATAAATGAGTGTTATGATGATTACCTTGAAATGATAGTACTGATCAATAATAAATGAAAGCGAAGCAATAGCTGTACTGTGATTTTTGGCAGTTAACATGCTAACGGTATGGGTGAAGCAGGGAACTCTGAACCACTGGAATTTCTCTGGGGTGATGGTTACCTGCAACAAAATCAGCATAATATTATTAAAATATAGCAATGCGAATTTTAAAATCCAGCTTTTTATTGAGCGTAATATAGTTGCTTACAACACAATTTTTCAAATTTTTCAAATTACAACAATGAAAATTTCAAATCGAGAAAAAAATAATTGAATAAGTTAATATAATAAAAGATGGTACCTATTTTCGTATAGATTGTTATAAATTTGTAGTAGCCTATTGTTTAAAAAAATTGAATAAATCATAGAAAATAATATATATTTGATTCAATTGAATAATTAATTTGATAGAATAATATTAATAGCTACAGTAGTAATACTGGATTAGCAATATAGTCCGACCAAGCAAAGAAGAGCCTCTGGCAAGATGGGAAAATGACTCCAGCTTGGTTAATATTAGTTCAAAAATTATTGATTTGGTGTCAATTGCAGGAAACATACTGATCTACAATTTGAGATCAAATCAATGATTTTTGAACCAATATTGACCGAGCTGGAGTCATTTTCCCATCTTGCCAGAGGCTCTTCTTTGCTTGGCCAGACTATACTAGAGGTAGTAATTACTACATAGGTAGTAATAGGAGGTAATTTAGGTAATACTGGGAAATATGTATGATGAAATAAGTTTAAATTTACTTGGAAGTAGGCTTATTATATATAATAAGGTAGTTGAATTTGTAAATAACCATTGTTTATGATTAATTGAATTGAAATACATGATTATTATTAAATATGGAACTATAACCACATGGCAAAATTAGATTACTTTGATGGTCTATCTTCATGAATTGTTGAGAAATTTTCATGAAGAGTATGAAAGATATTTTGTTTTCTGGCATGTAAGCAAATGGTTTTTCGCCACACTGGTATGAAATGGACTGTTTTACATGCTTTATACGGAGGCCGAAAATGCTCGTTTTCAGGCAAGGTCGCCAGCATCTCGCCGGGAAAATGCGTTTTTCGGCCCTAGGGCGGTAAAATAACCTTGAATGTCAGCTGACTGAAGGTCGTTGTCGATGTAAGGGTTTGTCGATTAATAGGTAGCATCCCGGTTTGATTGCATTAAATGTCAGCTGTTTTGGGAGTCAATGTTGACATATCTGTATTTCAATGAAAAGGTAGTCTCTCATCTGTTATTTTGATTGGTAAAATCCCTTGTCAAGAGAACTGAATGTTGAAAGTTTTCACATTAATCAGTAGTTGAATAATAAAGGAAAACTGCTTCAATAACTAATAATTCAACTTTGATAAGATTAAAAATGTTTGTATTGATTAACTGTTGAATAATTATGAACGTGAAATCCATGTTTGAACAATATTATTGTTGTCAGACTCTGTGTTACTTTGTCTAGCAGGTTAGCCAGCGCCATCTAGCAGGTGATAATGCAACTAGACTAAGCTTCTCTGTTAGCCAATATCTGTCGAAAATCAACAACTTTGAATTGATATTGTACAATTTAGGATGATTGTACAAAAATTATCTTGGGCTTAAACGTTTCTTGACTAAGAAAATCGAATACACTGATAGTTATAAAGTAATATTCAGTCAGTAAATCAATAAACTATTGACACGAAGTTTCAATAGCAAGCAGATGGTACCTACTCCAAATTCAGTATAGGCGAAGATAGCATAATAAGGTTACTGGTCTAGCTGTTCTTGGAACTGATTAACTGATCATTTTTTTTGTTTTCTTCGCATTGATGTTGTGTGCCAAAAAATCAAGTTCGACACCACGGGTCGAAAATGTAATATTCCGTCTCTCAATCTTTTCTAGTCCTCGGCCTACGGCCTTGGACTTGAAAACCGATTTCGAGCCGGTAAACACACATTTTCGGCCCTAGGTACGAAATATACTATTTTCAATGAAAAATAATTTCCCATGTGGAATACGTTTAGTGCAAGACTGGAAAGTAGCGATATTAATAAGGCTACTCATTAGTTATTTACTGTAGTTTACTATGAGATCTTGACTGGAAATGATTTATCTTTGTCACAGAAGGTAAAACTCATTCGTTTCACAATTTGTATACAGTATTCACTTCACTTTGATTATTGTAAAAATATTTTTTTCCCATTAAAGATACTGTATACTGAAGTATATATGTTTTTTCTATAGATCTGCGATTGACAAAAATTGAGTTTTGTTCTCTTGCGGTTCCTTAGCAAAATTGAGCTGAATCTACTACTCTATGTGTACTCCGAACCTCACTCACCTTAGGATACACCACCTGGCCGATCACTTTCAACCAAGCCGTGCTGTTCTCACTCTCAACCGCCACCCGGAAGTCGACGTCGCCTATTCTCAGCAAAGTGAAAGTGAATGTAAAAACCACATCGGCTCTTGGCTCAATGAAACCCTGGGTGGGACTCACGTTGACACCCTGTATCAATTCAATTTCATTTTTATTGCCAGAAACAAAAAAATATGATGAATGAATGATTTTTGAAAAGGAAATGCAAATCTAATAAAACATAAAAAATGAGAAATCTATATCTATAAAAGCGAAATGGCACAGACTGATTCAGGTTCAATTAAGGTCTAGAAATGTTGTGTTAGAATATTTTTAAACTCCGTTCAATATTACGTTTCACAGTAATCAGTTTTCCAAAATTGTAGATGTATTGCGGGTTGCATATCTTCCGCCTTGATAAGACATATCCTAACTGTAAATTTAATGTGTCAGGATTATAGGAGTTGATGCCGTACCAAAAAAGATACAATAAAGAAGCTATGAAAAAATTTAAAAGAAGTATAATATTGTTTTTTATTAATAATTAGTATGCTTATTCCTATTTGGTACCGGTATGACTATATATTTCATACAACAGAAATCATGATAACACGGGCCGGCCGGGTTGGCCGAGTGGTCTGGGGCGTTACAACCTTCAGTCCGCTAGCGCTACCCGGTCGTGGGTTCGAATGCCATCAGAGGCAAGGTCGTTTATGCACCTCATAAATCACCCTCGCACACTCCATTACCCATGCACAAGTAAATTTGAATTCTCATATGGGCATCATCCGCAGCAAAAAAAAAAAAAAAAAAAAAAAAAACACAGAAGAAAAAACAGACAATACGAAGAAAACTTGAAAAATCTGTGTTTTGTCTCCCTTTTATTGCAATTTTTGAGATTTGGGTCAGTTTTACTCAATTTCACATCTTTTATAAGCTGAAAACGTCTTCACGTGAATCCAATTAGTTTTTCAAAAGTTTTATTCAATGATAACAGCCTACTGGTTTACGATTGAAATCTGGTCCTTTCAAAGTTTGGAAATTAGTTTTTTTTCTGATGTGCATATATTTCCATCAACTCAATAACGATGAAAGTTACAAACCACTTACTGCTTTCATTGAATTTCTTAACTTATTCTACTTATAAAATGATTATAATAAATCACGTTATTAACTTCCACTTTAACAACAATAGAGTATAATCATAGATTATTATCCTGATCTACCTTATCGGTGGATTATTATTACCCAGTTATCCTGGTATCTTCATGATTCCCTTGTCTACTAGCAAGAAGAGATTAATCACCTGTATTGAATTCCACCCCTGGAGAGGCGAGCTTAATTGTATATCATAAATGTAAAATACGTATATTCAAATTACTATAACATAATTATACTCTTGCACGTTACACATTCGAAGATTTATCCTATATTCATTCAATTTATGAAAAAAGAAACTTGAAAATTCTAGGCATCACCAGCAAGAAGAATTAAATCACCTGTATCAAATTTTCGTTAACAATTTGCACAAAAAACGGTACCCTCCGGTAGGAGGCGTTGAACAAGACACTTTTTGCGACCAATTCGAGGTTGAGCGGTATGGAACCCAGGTTTAGTACAGGGTTTATGAAGGTGGTCTGCGCCCTGTTCAGGGTGGAATAGCATTTGACAGTGTCGCTCAGTTGGTTGTGTCCGATTTGCAGGTTGATTTTGCTGGATGACTCAACGTCTGGCGAGGGGTGATAGGTGATGGCACAGTTCAGTTCGCCATTTCTGGGCACGATGCCTTTTTTCGGCACTATGTCGAAGCATCTGTGGAGCAAAAAAGATTTATCAAATGAAAAATAATCACTTATTGGATAGTTGTGACCATAGAGACTGTATAATCAAGACTGATTATACAGTATGTGTAGTTGTGACCCATACGCTGTAAGGGCAGAAGCCCAGAAGGGGAAAAGAAAAGAAGAAGAAGAAGAAGAAGAAGAAGAAGAAGAAGAAGAAGAAGAAGAAGAAGAAGAAGAAGAAGAAGAAGAAGAAGAAGAAGAAGAAGAAGAAGAAGAAGAAGAAGAAGAAGAAGAAGAAGAAGAAGAAGAAGAAGAAGAAGAAGAAGAAGAAGAAGAAGAAGAAGAAGAATAAGAGTACCTAGTAGATGTGGATGTGATATTATGGTAGTTATCCATATTAAATTTAAGACAAGATTTCAAAATTTGTGGTTTAACAACACATTTTTCTCCAATATAGAGAATATTCAAATTCAGAAACTTATAAAAACATAAAATTAATTCTGATTTGATTGTACCAATTATTGTAGAAATAATCTAAAAACTAACATCAGTGGTAGCCTATTTTGGATAATTATAAATATTGATATTATCAATTTGTTGAATTAATATTATTTATAATTGTAATGTATATACGAATTTCTTGTGCCACATATTCTTTTACTAATAATATTGACAATAATTCTCGTTATCTTCGGTAATTCATTCACTAATACTTCAATAATTAACTACAGCTTCGGTGAGTATAAAATAAAAATGAAGAGTTTTTTGATGATAAAGAATAAATTAGTAGATTGATTGATTGATTGATTTTATTCAGACACATCAGGTTCAACGTTCAAGAGACAGACGAAACCGCCTAACGTTTTGGCGTCAGATATATTATTGTATAACTGTATTCATAATTTATTTTGTCCAGCTTATGAAAACCAAAAATTTCATGTGAAGTAACATTTCTAAGTAACTTTCTATTACCTCTGAGTTCTTTAAAATCAATCATTCTGTTTTTTTAATATTCGTGAAAAATTTGAATGAATATGTTTGCATCTCATGTAAAATTTGATAACAAATTCTATTGATTTTAACGCTAATCACCGAAATCACACGGATTTACACAAATTAGACAAAACTTTACACGAAATTAAACAAGAAATTACTTGAAACTTTTGCTGGTCCAAGTGAACGCTGTATCCGATTTCAGATTATTCTTCAATGTGATGTACTCAGACCACATGTAGAACGGATTGTTTTTCGGCTCAATATGACGCACCTCCAAAGTGCTGACATTCAGGAATTTTTCAACAATTTCGGCGGCGGCTACCATCTCAAACAAATGCTTTTCATTTACTACGTACTTGAACATCCTGAAAAAATACTATAGAATTCAGACAACTTATTTAATTTTTTAATTAATTTATTTCGTTTATATACTCGTACACTGATCACAATTACTTGAAGAGTAATTGAAGATTACTCTTCTCCCAAATTTGGATTCCAAATTTTACTTGAAGATCAGTCAATTTCCAAGTTTTCAGTAATTTTGTTTTTTATAATGTCTTTCACAGAGCAGAATAAATTCATTTATATTCTTCTTATATAGGAGGAGGGCTGACTTACACTTGCCTAGGGCCTGAAATGCCCAGAGTACAATTAGCAATACATTCGTTAGTGTATTATTCATGCATATATTTCCTCTATATTAGTCCAATAGGACCTTTTAATATACGGTATTGTAATGATACAATGTGACTTGGAGAGTAGAACTTTTGTCTGAATCACAATAACAATTATTCCCTATAAATAGATAGATAAATATATTTTTGTTTCCAATTAGTACATTACACCAGTGATGTGGGTTGAGTTGAGGAACAAGAGCTCCTCTTCCTTTTAACCCACAAAATAAATCATGAATAATACAGAGTGTTTCAAAATAAATAGCGGGGTTTCATTGCTTCATATTATATTCATCAAGTTGCACCTACACTGATCAATTATATATCAAATGAAAGAGTAATTCAAACAGTTCTTAAATCTATTGTTACATATGTCATACGGTGCACTATTCAGTATACAGTCAAGTTTTTCCAAAATTTGATGAATTTTTCTCCAGTGTACCGGAATTTTCCTTTGACCCAATAAACATGCACGTCGCATACTAATCCTATGGGGGGAATGTAGCTTTGAGCTCAATTACTCGACACCTTGATAACTTTTACAAAATCTAAGACCCTATAATGAAATAATAGGTCATCTACTCAATAAGATCTTCCGAATGAGAACTGAACAAACTTGATCGGTTGAGAAACTACCGAGGAGTTTTGGTGAAAAATGAATGTTTCAGTTTCTACACTTTAGATTATTCATCAGGTTTAACTTATAATTGATACATAAAATGAAAGAGCAACTCAATAAGATTTAAGTACAAGTGCTGCATCCGTCACACGGCGCTCTATCAAGTCTACATCCAAATTTTTCTGAAATTGGTATTCAGTAAAATTGATGGAACAACTTCTTTGATCCTTTTCCATTTGTATTTTTTCAAAGCAGGGGCCACATACACACAATTCTTGAACTATCAAAGGAAAGAATCACGTGACTAAAGTGGCAATGAATAGTGAGTGAGTAATCTTCTTAAACTATTGAATCAAACCAATTTTCAGATCATTCAGGAAAAATTCGTCAACTTTTGGAAAAAAATTGACTGTAGACCGAATAGTGCAACGTATATGTAATACTAGAATTAAAAACTGTTTGAATTACTCTTTCATTTGATATATAATTCATTAGTGAACGTGCAGCTTGATGAATAATACAAATCAATGAAACCCCGCTATTCATAACACTCTGTATTTTGATGGTTAGATACTGAATCTCTATGAATGAGAATGTCACAAAGCTATAAATAAGCTCATAATGAACTGATTGCTTACCCATTGAACAATCCCAGAAGTGATGAATGTATAACAATGGTGAATGTCACTTTCGTATGAGGATTGATTTTCATGTGATTATTACCAATCACTTTAATTGAAGGATTTGTTGATATCACACGCATTGTGACTGCAAAATTATTCAGATTTTCAACGTACATCAATTCTTCACAATCTGTATCAACGGCAACCTGTTTTGAATAGAATAACTCAATTTTTTCAGTTTGAAATTTTAGACCAATATCAACTGAATAGAATAAAAACCACTGATTGATGTTGTCTATTCCACTAATTATTTACAATAATTGTAAATTGGGATAAATAATTAAAATTTATTGTATATCATAGCCTAATATAAGTATTATTGATATTTTTCTAATATATTATTGTCCAATAATATTATTGATACAGTATTTCCAGAATAATTCTACAATCAGTGGATTATTGTGGGATAGAAAACATAAACCAAAATTCCACGATCAAGTATGAATAGACAAATTTAACAGTTTAAGCCAGGATAACCACATTGAAAATACTTCTAATATTTACGCAGGTTTATTATAAACTAATTAAAATAATCTCTGCAACTGCTTCACATAACTCAAAGCAAGTTTCCAGAAATATAGTTATCCATCCAAAATGGTACTTTCTTATTTCCACTTCTTAGGCTGAATTTATTAGAGGTAGAGCACGAATATACACGATTTATATTATTACAGTGCGACAATGACAACAAAAACCAATCCTTTATGTAATTTATTTATTTATTCGAAATATTATATCATCGAGGGCACCAGAAATCGATCCCATTATTGCCCTCATAACACAAAAAGAGTCACAGAAAACTAAATTGGTGAAATACAAAATTAAAGTAAATTATAATAATAAGAGTTACATAATTTCGTAAGCATATCCTACATGATTAAACTATATGAAAATCACTAATGATAAACAAACAAACTAAACAAGCAAACAAAATGTAGGCTACTTATATTAAGTTGTTGAATGAATAAAATTTATAACTTTTAGCACAGTGGAGTGCTATTGCCATACACTAATAATAATAATCACCAAACACAATATTTAATCTAGAGTAGATTGTTAATCTAAGTACTGTAGTAATTTTTAAAAAATTTTATTGCCTTTGTTATAACTATGCTGTACCAATATATATATAAAAAAACTATTAATACCATGTTGAAATTCAACATCCGCGGTTCGACTCTGATGTTGTACAGCTCTAGTGGCGTTAGTCTACTACACTCTTGTCTTGGCTCTGATTGGCTGATGCGTCTTCCATAAGGACGAATATGGACCAATGGCGCTACAGCATTCAGTCGCTTCATTGCTCTGATTGTCAGTCCGAGATCGATATTCTGTTGATTTTTGCCTTCTTTCTGGTGTTGCTCGAATGCATTCCTGACGGTAAGAATCAGAGAAGAATTATTGATCCTTTGATAGGATTCACTGTATTATACGTGTAAAAAGAAGTACAACAAAAGTTTAGAAGAATTAACTGCCCACAAATGTTATTAAGATAATCTCTGTTAATAAGATAATAAATGTTATAATAATCTTAATCTCCTTAATAATAATAATAATAATAATAATAATAATAATAATAATAATAATAATAATAATAATAATAATAATAATAATAATAATAATAATAATAATAATAATAATAATAATAATAATAATAATAATAATAATAATAATAATAATAATAATAATAATAATAATAGACTACTCGTTCATTTTTAGAGAATACAGTATATAAATCACAGAATTACAGCTAAGTGGTAATAATATATGATACATAATATATATGGTAATAATATATATGGTATATTATGAATAATATAAAATACACTATCGATTTTTGATAAATTTATTTATTTGAAAGAGTACAATTTACAATGACATATAAGCTTACTTACATGGATAAGAGCACTATCAATTCCAAAGCATCTCTCTTTTAATTAAAAAGAAAATCTGAATATTTGATTCACATTCAATTCTCACAAATTTCGACTCGCAATAATGAAGCTATTAAAATAATCATTATATCATTATAGACTGCATTAAACAACAATCTATATTGTTTCACAATTCACAATGTGACTAATATGCATGATTTTAAGATAAGAGTCATGCATTTCAACATTATGCCATGGTACAATCAATAATATCAAAGCCAAATGTACTGTCAATAATGATGTATGGTCTGTCCAAGCAAAGAAGACCCTTTGGCAAGATGGGAGAATGACTCAAGCTCGGTCAATATTTGTTCAAAAATTATCAATTTGATCTCAAATTGTAGGAAACAATTTGATCTACTATTAAGACCACATTTATGGTTCTTGAACAAATATTGACCAAGCTGGAGTCATTTTACCATCCTGCCATAGAGTCTTTTTTGCTTGGAAAGACTGAAGTAATCCACCATCTGAAAAGCTGAGCTGCAAAATATAATCAATATTCGAATTATATACTGGAACTTTGAAATTATATAATGAAGAATTCAAGATGCGAACTACAGTAACACAAAGAGGTAAGACTAATGGTATGGTATAGTCTGTCCAAGCAAAGAAGACATTCTGGTGAGATGGTAAAATGACTCCAGCTTGGTCAATATTTGTGCAAGAATCATAAATTTGATTTAAAATTGTAGGAAACATTCTGATTTGCAATTTGAGACCAACTTTATAATTTTTGAACTAATATTGATCGAGCTAGAGCCATTTCCTCAACTTGCCAGAATGTCTTCTCTGCTTGGACAGACTGCATCCAGCAAGCAAACTAACCGCATATAATCCAGCCAGAATTCGTTATGCTTATTCTTTTTCAACCTCTCCAGTAAATTTTGAGTGAGGCAACAGTCCACTGGAGGAACGTATCTCTCTTTTCCCGTAAATATGGATCTGGAGAATAAATTCAAGAAAATATAATACAATACATTGATCGTGAATATCTTCATCATTTATTGAATTATGGTAATATGATGTAAGGTAATATAAAATGATGATAATATTCGTGTAACCTGGCTGGCTCAGGTCTGGTGTCAGTTTTCAGGTCGCTCCTGATCAATTTCAGGGCCTCTGACATGACTGTTTTTCAGCATCTGGGACCGACGGCTTAACGTGTTCATCCGAAACACGGAAAGTGGCCTGAGAAAAATTTCTGGCCTGACCTGGGATCGAACCAGGGACCTCTGGGTTGCGACGCCAGCACTTATCCTACTCAGCTACGCAACCCCTATAAGGTAATATAAACATACTACTCATTCCATGATAACATTTGTATCTTTTGCTTAATGGTACACAATTAGTATCATGATAGAATATGAGAAAATTTTCCACTTTTAAATAACTTGATAAAAATAATTACTTTTAAATGAAAATCAACTTCCACTCACATATTGCAGTGACTCAAGTTTCGACCTATTGTGTGGTCATCTTCAGACTGAACTGTGAACTCTGATAACGTAATTGAACAGATTTCACTGTTCAGTCTGAAGATGATCACACAACAGGTCGAAACTCAAGTTACTGCAATGTGAGCAAAAGATATTTTTCTTTTGAAAGTGATTTTTATTAAGTTTAAACTTCAATAGGTCTTTTATCACTTGATAAACATTTGTAAAACATTACTTATAACCAATACCTTAAATAGGTCTACTATCAGTGTAAGTACAAAAAAAAAATTGCAATAAAAAATTATCAAAAAAGGTACTATGGTTGCCACTTTTCATTTATTTCTAACATACACATGAATAATTTTTGAGTGAATTCATCTGTTCGTGTATTTCCATTTCCAAATAGATATTCGTACATGTGAAAATTAATGTAATATGATAGTGGAGGAATAAATTACCTGAATATTTTTTCCGGATAATGAGCTTGAAGAGTTTTAGGCATATCATTGGGGAATGCCACCACATCTGATGCATTGTACATCCTGGGCAATCTCCCTTTCACAGGCACTATGGCATTAGCTGGCATCTGCACATTTTTCGATCCAAAAGTCACTTCTTCTGACAAAAATCCCACTTCATGTGTGATTTTTGGTGTAATTCCTGCAGAAAACAATGGAAAAAATAATAAATTATTTCAAATTATCATTTTTTTGCGGATGATGCCCACATAAGCATTTTAGCTTGTGCGTGGGTAATGTATAATGAGTGCGAAGGTGATTGATGAGTTTAAAAACAGCCATGCCGCTGGGATTCGAACCCAGACCTGGCAGTGCTAGCGGACTGTAGTTTGTGACGCCCTAGCCCACTGCGCCAACCAGGCCAGCTAATTATTAATTATTCTTTATTCATTGAACATTCCATTCCATCTTATTCTCATTTTTCTGTTGAAAAAATTTTCATTCTTCATCTCTGAATGTTTTCATCTCAAGTAATATATTTTATATTATACTGGAATTGCATCATTTTAGTATTAATAAATCACATTTTTATTCATATTTTCAATTCACTTTTATATCCTAGCTGGATAATGCATTGTATACCTTATTGGGTAATCTCCCTTTCACAAGCACTATGGCAAAAGTATTAACAAAAATATCAAGAACTCAGTATTGAAATATAAATAACACAATTTAGTCAAATAAAATAAAGTTCTCGAAATCAAATAGTGGATTTGATTCTCAAGTAAATACCGTATTGATGAAATTGTTAATACCTAAAATTTAATTTTTCAAACATATAACATAATAATATTTTATTGTAGTAGAAAGGATATTTAGACTAAACTGAGCAATAAATGAAAGAAACTGTTATTTATAAAATCATAGAAACTGCTTGGGTGATAATAATACATGTATAATAAAGTAGGAAGTAGAACAATTGGATTTCAGCAGTACCAGTAACTTACGGTGGGAAGAGAGTAAAATAATCATTGAGTAGTACCAAATCATTTACTAATCATTATTAAAATGATACTATTAAATAGAAATCTTAATCACCGTTGCCTTTAGATATTTTTTCATCTAAAGAGCAAAAACAGGTTGTGTTAAAATAAAAAAATTATTCAAAGGGTACTTTGATTAAGATTTTCATCTAATAATACACAATGTTAAATAATAACGTAGCCCTAGTTAAAAAGTAGATATTATTACAATGAATATGAATATGATTTGAGAGATAATTTACTTGTAGACTTTAATGAATTCAGACTCACCCAAATTCAATTTCGGCTGCGGCTTTGTGGTACATACTTTGACATTACCCTCAACGATAAATTTAGTTACATCGATTACCTTCAGACCAGTAGAGTCGGTTACATTTTCCATTGACAGGCATTCTAGTTTCACCACTCTTTTGAAAGGTCCTATAAATAGTAGAGGAGAAAAATGATTAGATAAATATCATGTTTCATTTTTAAAATGAGTCATATTGAATAGTCTTGTGTATTTTATTGGAAGTATCTCTACTCATTGAAATAGAGACGCAGCTTTTTGATTGTGATGTAGAGCATGAATTTTGTTGTTCTTTGATCAATAAATTTACTACAATTGAAGTTCACAAGTTAGTTAGTTAGTTGTTAGTTATGAGGGTGAAGCCCACATGAGCTCATAGGCTTGTACAAGTAGCCTACGGCTGTGTACAACTCTGAATTCAGTCTCAGATCCTACATTTTGAACATTGATATGCAAGTATTATAATGATTTAGGTAAGTGAAAACAAAGATTGATAGATCCACATAGTTTTTTATTTAAAGTGCCATACTCAAGTATTTTTATAAATACCATACAAAGTAAACTTTGTGGACCTGACAACCTTTGTTTCCACTTACCTAAATTATGGATAAGTTCCACAACATCTCTGATAGAAGTGTTAATATTTCTGTGATTCGTAACAAGTATTATTTCAATTAAATACATGATAATGGCCTAATGTGCCGAAACATGTCTGTGTTTTAATAATTTTGAAGTTTTTTAAAAGGGTGTTTGATTTTCATTTATTTTTCAATTAAATACATGAATATAGATTATATTTACAACCGTATAAATTTAAACGGTTCGCGAACGGATAAATAAATAGAAATGACTGGGTAGATCCTATTGAGTGAGCTAAATAAATGATAAATAAATGAATAGTTTATTAATGGAAGCAACTATACAAATAATTAATGTAAAATAATAATTATTTAATATAATTTTATTATGTAACAATTTCGATTATGTATTGTTTATCCTTGTTTATTAATGGATAATAATAATTATTTTTTATAATATGAAGTCATAAAGGAACTAGAAACATTCTAGAGTAACTATTCATATTCGTATCCTCTTTGACGAATTGTTGATTCTTCTATAACTGACATAAAAAATTAGGCGGTTTCGTCTGCTCTTTGTGTGTTACAACAGCTGTTTTGTCAATAAGAGTTGTAATTTTGCTATACTTGGATAATATTTTTGAAATCAAAAGAGTCGATAGATGCTTGACATCAGCTGTTAATTGGTTACATCTCGTACAAGAGACAGACGAAACCGCATAACTTCTTTCCGTCAGCTATACCCTCTGAAGATGTCGTCTGCGATGGTAACTTATTGGGGTCTTCACCAAAGTAAGTGAGAATCGGATGCACCGATCAATTTCATTCTAGTATGTTTGATACTATATTCTAGCTTAAGGCCGTTCCCTTTCCAGAATGACTCCACTAACTGGAAGAGTCATGACTGAAACAATGAAAGAGTGACGAGAGTCCTAATTTTGGGCTTACTTTATTGTCATCTGGTGTCGAATCTGACAAACAGCAAGAAATGCGCTATGATACTATGGGAATCTAGTCCTTGATATAGTCTGTTCGAGCAAAAAATACATTCTGACAAGATGGGGAAAATGACTCCAGCTCGGTAAATATTCGTTCAAAAATTATAAATTAGGTCTCAAATTGTAGGAAACATTCTGATCCACAATTTGAGATCAAATTCGTATTCCTTTAATCAATTTTGATCTAGCCGAAGTCATTTCCCCGTCTTGCCAGAATGTCTTCTTTGCTTTACACTTTACAGACTGTACTAGAGTATATGAATGAAATATTTTATGGATGCACACTAACCAATAGCATGAGCGGTAACAGTCACTTGAACCTCGACACAGGCATTTGCCTCCAGAAATAAAGTCTGAGGCACAACTTGCACATAGCTCTGCTTTCCAGTGCGATAGCCGAGCGGCAGCAGCGATCGGTTGGCGATAGTTGTGCGACGCGAATTGCTCGTGCCCAGCTGCAAGTCTTCGAAAGCGAGCCGTCCGGGAGAGACCTCTAGTGACGGAGTTGTGAACTGTCCGTGCAAGCAGAGACGAAAGCCTTGCGTTTGCGTGAAATTAGCCGAGTCGTAGCTTACCAAACTGTGTCTGTCATCTGGGAGACAGAGAAAGAGGAAGAACATAATAATTATATAGTTATAGTTTGTTCAAGCAAAGAAGACATTCTGGCAAGATGAGAGAATGAATTCAGCTCAGTCAATATTAGTTCAAAAATTACAAATTGTAGAGCAGAATGTTTCCTACAATTTGAGACCAAATTTGTCAATTTTAAACAAATATCGACCGTATGTTTTCTTTGGTTGGACAGATATCTATGTAGATGAAGAAGGTTGACGAAAAAGTTACCATTGCCACAACCAACTACACTTAAATTCGTAATAGGCCTAGGTAGCCAGATTGTAAAATGAATATAATGAGATAAAACGATTGAAAATGATTAAAGATAAACAATGAAAGTAGGTTTATCACCACACTACACAACACAACACAATTCAACACGACACACCACACCACACCACAATACAAGACAACACAACACAACACAACACAACACACTACACTACACAAGGAGAACATACAGAAGAGAAATTCCTACGATTGGTGCTTCGAGTTATTAAATCAATTCGGATACAGCAGGTCTCTTTGTCGGATGGAAGAGAAATCCTGATGGCCGAAAATCATCACCTCTTACCTTTTCTTCTTTCAATACATTTTTAAAACTATTTTTTCACAATAAAATTTTTATTCATATTCAATTTAAAAATTATGAATTATTATTAATAATTATATTATCAAAGTGATAAGCTTTTCTGTGCTCTATGGGAAGTTTTAAAATTACAACTATAGTCTGTTCAAGCAAAGAAGACCCTCTGGCAACATGGGAAAATGACTCCAACTTGGTCAATATTTGTTCATAAATTATCAATTCAATCTCAAATTGTAGGAAACAATTTGATCAACTATTAAGACCACATTTATAATTCTTGAACAAATATTGACCAAGCTGAAGTCATTTTCTTATCTTGTCAGAGGGTCTTCTTTGCATGGACAGACTATATAAATAACAACTCACTGCCAACCCACAAGGTTACCTTATGTTGGCAGTGCCAAAAACATAATTATGTAGTAGTAATAATGTTACAACAATCATTATCTTGTTTTATTTTATGTTTTTCCAAAGTTCTACACATTGTTATCTGCATTTTATTTCATTTAAAATTGTATATTGTATTTATTGACAAAATGAACTCATTCATTGAATAGGTTTGTACTAAGATGAGTTGAATTCTAGAAGCCTAGAATAAATAATTTTATTAATTAACTTTGGTGGTTCGGTCTCTGAATATCATGTGATAAAATTCTCTTTGTTGTCAACAATACACAAGTATTGACGTTAATTAATACGTCTGAATCAGAATTTAACTGGCATCATAATTTAATAAGACTTTATCAATACAGATAAAATAGTTTTGTGAATAAATTTAATTGAATTTGCCATACCTGTTTCATCTTCGAAACTGAAATTGGAAACTGGCCGTTCATATTCTGAAATGAGATTGAAATATTTGCTATTACAAGTTGTTTTTCATAATATTATTCCCATAATGATATAATATAATTTTCAAGTTGACCGGAAAAAGTTATATAAAATATGAAAAAAATCATCATTAGAACAGATCTAGAAGGACGTTGATATTCTGAAATGAGATTGAAATACTTGCTATTACAATTTGTTTATAATAATTTATTTGTCCATAATGATTAGCAAGTTCACCTTGAAAAATTATATAAAATATTAAAGATATCATCATAAGAATGCAAAGTTTTACTTGTATTTATCCAACTTACCATCGAAATCAATGTGATCTTTGACTTCTACCATCACAATTTTGAAGAAACAGAAATGAGACTTTTGCATCCAGTTATACTCAACATACTTCCAGCCTTTCTCTTCATATTCAATTGATGGGTGGTAACTGAAAAATAAAAAATACAATGAATAGTAAAACAAATTAGATAAAATGTAATTATACTAAAATGATCAAATTCAAACTAATCTGATTGATTAGAACTAACCAGAATAATTATGAGTTAACATGAGATTGATAAATGAAAAAACTGGCATCAGAAAAGTACCTATAATACGTTCTTGGTAGATCTTGGACCGACGTATTGGATTTGAATCGATAAATAATCATGCAAAGATTATATTATATTATATTAAGATTATATTATATTAAGACACAATGGAAATTCTACAGTTGATTAAAGGGAAGGATGTAATAAATTAATTTTTCTTAGAAACGGACACTTGAATTGATAAATTAATATTTTTTAGAAAGGAATATTTGAATTGATGAACTCGTAATATGTACTGTATTGAGGCGTAAGGAAAAACTTGTGAAATCTTTTTCCTTCAAGGAAAAACTTATGAAATCTTCTTCTATTGATCAAGAGCTATGAAATCAAACATAATTTTCCATTATTCAAAGCACTGATAAATTTAGTATTTTATATTTTGTTCCATATATTCCGAAATTGGAATGCAGTAAACCCTATGTACTATCATAGTTCTAATCTAGTTTCTCAGTTCCCTTATGGTATTATATACTATATAATATTAAATATCCAGACAGACTCACATAATCTTCAATACAAGTTTTTCAAAGGGAGCTATTCGGCCTTCTGAGGGCTGCACGGAGAACATTTTGTAGTTAGAGTTCATTTTTCTTGCTGATTTCAGTTCCTGAAAAAATTTTGTGATTAATTTCATTCGTTGATAATTATTTAATCTTCATAGTTTCAAGTTTTAATTTATTTTAAATAATAGTAATCAATATAATTAGTTACAAGAAAACTGAACTTTAAAACTTAGGGCTGTTCAAAATCATTTGTTTCAATAATTTTATAAAGTTTTCTAAAGGGTGTTTGATTCTTATTCATTTTTCAATTAGTTACAAGATTCTCATTGAGAGCTGGTTACAGGACTTCTTCCCTAAATTATAGATCAGAGAATGAGCTCTACTTGAGATAGAATCACTGGCGGCTCGTGTCCACGAAACAGGTGCTGTGCTGTACAGTAAAAGATACGGGCACTTCGCCTGTTTCGTGGGTACAAGCCGCCAGTGGATAGATTTATACTTACATAGAGAGTGCTCATAATTTCACCAAGTACCACGAATGTAGCGTACTGTGCAGATGTATTGCAAACAGCCACTGTATCATAACGGTTTGTTTCCGAAAATGTCAACTCGAAGTCGCACAGCGTGAATTGTCCGGTAGTGTTCTGGTGTATTGCTACTAAAGACGGCATTATTATTTCGGCTTCCACCGTAATTGTACAGAATATGTCGTGCTTTTGTCTAAAAAAGTATAATTCGTTTATTAATTGATAAAATAAATGTACAAAATTAATAACGGAAAATAATTTTAATGATTTGGGAGATGAAAACAGACTTTGCTTCAACTATTTATCTCCCAAGTTTTTATAAAATCAAATATCAGGCTATCAAAGACGATTTTAAGAGTAGTATTGTCTTTGATAAATTGATATTTTTATTGATATTATTGAGATGGTTAGAACAAAGGTAATTAGATCAATTAGATTGAACGTATTAAAAAATAATAATACGTCTTTTCTCACTGTTTGCAATAGATGCGTCATGTAGATAATATTTTTACCGTATCACTGATTTTAATTAGGCTAAATTTGTCTCATAGAAAACGAACCAAATAAGCGGAGAGCTTGAAGTGATGTTGAATGATGTTTTTGACTCACCTCCAATCTCCTTGTGCCTTGGAAGAGGGGGACATAACACTGTAAATAAGAAACTCAATAATTTATTCATTTACTTTTTTCAAATTAAATGAAAAGAGCAAGATGTTATCAAACCACTGATTTATTGAAAAATACCGGTTTATACCGGTATATACCGGTATTACCGGCGATACCGGTTTCGGTTGTTACACCATTATCAATCTCTGGTAAACTAGAGAATGATGTAACAACCGAAACTCTATGCTCCAACTTATCAGAACATAATACATTATAAATGATTCTTGAACCATTCGTCCTAGACAACTCTGGATGAGTGGAATATATTCTACTATTAATAGTCTACTAATATTAATATTTATATTAATATTATATCAATATATATAATATTCTATATTGATATTCTACTATTGATATAATTAATTGTCTATTCACGATCACTTAGGACGAAATTTTTGCGTATGTGTGCGTCTAATGGTAGGTTTCCTTCTATGCGAAACAGCTGTAGCCAATCACAGCTCAAGAGAAAAGTCTCAAGGCAAGACAAGTCGGAATGTAATAACCAATCACAGCTCGAGTCAGATGTTTGACTGCGGCCGACCGTTTCACATAGAGGAAAACCAACCATTACACGCACATACACGCAAAAGGTTTGATTATTTCGTCTCAAGTGATCGTGAATAGCAGAATAGACTATAGTATTCATAAGATTTTAATTTTAGCTTAAAATTCTTCATATACTGAATTTAAATTGTGGATTAAACAAGGATTTGATTTGTTTACTAGGCAAATCCATAAAACTGTGTATCCATACTTCAATTTCCTTTCGAGATGATGATAGTTAATGAAGATATTTCATGTAACAAGATTCATCAAATGTAACAATCGATCATGTATTATTAATAAGTTTATTGGATTGTACTGAGTCGTATTTATCGACTGTGTAATTCGTTGTTATCTTCTTGAAAAAAATGAACCGTAGAACACCCAACTCTATGATGAAAAAAACGAACCACGTGAACTGATTTTCATCCATCAATTCTCTTTTCAAGTCTAGATAATCAAAGATCTTGAAAAAACACCAACTCGAGAAAAAACATGGAATTTCACAATCTTAGAAATAAATAGACCTATTCGTATAAGCCTAAGGGTGGCCTCAACATGGCTATGAAACATAGAATGCCTTGAACATTTTAGTCCTACGGAATACACACGGAAATTGAAGGCTATTACTCTTTTCCATACAAAGAGACTTCACCTATTATCTTTTTCAATTATTATTACAATATTGAAGCTGAATAAATTGGATTATATTACAATGAATTGTAAACTTTCCCACCTGATTACATGATAAATCTTGCCAGCCACCGACGGATAGAACTGTACCCGGAGGTGATGCGTCTCATTAGGTCTAATGAACCCCTTGCACGGTATCACCTGAATGTGATTCTCGTTTGGACCAATCATAACCCTGTACTGAGCGGCGACCGAAGCCAGATTTTCCATTCTGACGTGTTTGCTGACCAGAGGCGAACCGACGTCCACTTTTCCAAAGTCCAGGTTGGCTGGAGTGACCGTGAACTTGGTGTGTGCACGTTTACTGGAATTTATGGAGAGAACTATGTACAACTGCGAGAAATATATAATAGTATTCTGTAAAATAGCATAGTCTGTCCAAGCAAAGAAGACATTCTGGCAAGATGAGAGAATGACTCTAGCTCGATCAATATTGGTTCAAAAATTATCAATCTAGTCTCAAATTGTACAGAAAATTATGATCTACGATTTGAGGCCAAATTAATAATTTATGAACCAATATTGACTGAGCTGGAGTCGTTTTTCCATCTTGCCAGAATATCTTCTTCGCTTGGACAGATTATAGTTGATAACTTCCGAATTCATTACCTTGGAATAATGTAGTTAACTCCAATCCTCAATATACCTACAATGCTCTATTATAATATTAAAGGCCTACTACTTCAATATTGAAACTATATTGGTACGGTACCTATAACCATTAGAGTGAGTACTACTCTACTTACATAGAGTAAGTCTTGACCCTACTTAATTTCCTTCATTCCTCGTCTCATTAAAAAATATACAATCAGCAGTATCATCTCAATGAGTAGTTGTATATGCTATATTATAAAAATGATCCTGATACATTCCTGAAAACTTCTACCGCAATACTATAGATGTAAGATGAGATCTTTTTTTTATCTAGGGCTACTCTCAATATATATGTTAGATAAATAAAAATTTGCATCACAGTACTGTATCTTTCTCAGTATTTATTAAAAATACTATTCTACTACTACTAGAAAAATACCTATATTATTTATAAAAAATACCGAAAAGGGTACTGTGATTTCAATTTTTATTAATCAATATATAAATGATTTGATTGTTTTTCAACAAAATATGCTTCAATGTTTTTATATTCATGACAAATTTTTGTTTGATATAAAATTGATGACTTGTTTCCATTTGATGAATGCTATCAAAAGTTTTGTATGCGCTCGTTACACGGAATGTGTGACCACTATCACAAATTTGTGAGACAAGAATAATTATTCTTGGATGAGAAAATGGAGTCTTGCTAATGACGTAATGGCTTCAGCCTTCAGCCAATGAGAGCGCATTAAGGGCGTGGACTTCTACTCGCATTTGATTGGTCGACGCTGTCAGCTGACGTTGGAATCCACCAATGGAGTTTTAGAGGCGTGTTCCGTGAACAGTCTCTCTTTTACAGAAAGCTTTTTCACTTTAACCAAGTCTTTTTCCAATGAAATCAAGTGAAATGGTTTTCTCTCTTTTGTTTTCGTGTCTGCATCTACTAATTGTATTAATCAGTCATTCATTTTGCATTGAAAATAAATTGTTTCCATTTTCAAATAACGTAGAAATACAATAATGTATTGAATTGATTGTCAAAGATTATGTACGGTATTATTCTTTGTAAAAATTGATGATAAATTTGATAAAAATATTCATGTCAATATTGCAAACTTTTTTCGCCTTTTGTCAATAAAAGTCTAACTCAATTGCAAAACTCAGTATTCTTTGCTAATAAATTCGTCTAAATCTATTACAATAATATGACAAGAAAACTCACAAGAATATTGGAATGTCGATGTGCGCATCTTTTATTCTGATGGTGAAAAAACTGGACAACAGGGTGTCCGGTCTATACTGAAATAGAACTGATTTCTTGACTGATAACCCAGGAGCTATGGATATTTTGGTGCCACTGTCAATGATTTTGAACGCCTGTTAAACCAAAAATTCTATTTAGCCTAATTACATTTTTATCCATGAATTCCTAATTACAACAAATTGACGATGTATGTATTCTTATGCCATATCGGTGGGGAGTTCCAAAAGGAAGTTCCACCGGCACCATAACCTTAATTTCCGTCGAAGGAAATCATGGTATTACTTGATATGATACACTGAAATTTGAATTTTTAAAAGTTCTAATTAACGATAGCCTTAAACAACTGTTAAAACATGAATTTCATTTCAGTTCTATTTTTCCATCCATTAATTTCTAATGCAACAGATTATTAATCATAATATTAGTGATTGATGAGAATGAGGAAGTAAGTATATACTATGAATTTTAGGTAAATATAAGATGAACTATTGGGAGATGGGAATACCAGAAAAAAGGTAGAGGATTAATATTATTTCCTTTATATTTAACCTATTTAACCACGGTAAATTTACTTTCAAGGAGATATTATATTAGAGTTTATCAAACATTTATGTTATGTTTATGTTATTTATTCAATTCATGTTATGTTCATGATAAATCACGATAACAAATATTGGTGGAAATTGCTATAGCCTGTCCAAGTAGAGAAGACATTCTGTTAAGTTGGGAAAATTACTGCAGCTCAGTCAGTAATGATTCAAACATTATCAATTTGGTCTCAAATTGTAGGAAACGTTCTTCATTCTTATCCAAAATTTGAGGCTAAATTTATGACTTCTAAAGCAAATTGATCGAGCTGAAGTCATTTTCCCATCTTGCCAGAATGTCTTCTTTGTTTGGATAGTTTAGACTATTAATAAGTGGTAGGCTGGTAGCTGAAAATAGAAGAAATACCATCTCAAAATTTATTAGCTTACTCAAAGTTTGAATACTAACTATGGATATCGGCTGTTTGACATAAATTTCAATGCTTCTCTTGCTAATATTTGTGATAACTACTTCCTTATTGTACTTTTCGCCATCAAATACTGCTGTAAATTCCAAGAAGCTTGGCGTCACCCTCACTCCATAGCATTCAAAGCTAGTAGTATCATTTTCACTGAAAAATTAAAGAGAAATATTGGTAATCAATGAAACATATTGTAGAATCCTCAAATGATACAAATATTGACGAAAAATCAATATTAAACAGTTCAAAAAATGATAAATTTTGAATAGATGGATGAATAATGGCAGAGACAATGTATTAATATACATTGACAATATAATGTATAATATACATTGTCTCTGATAATGGTATCTTTTGTAATGAGCCTTCTTCTACTTTTTAGTTGTAGCAGAAATTAAATAATATGAAGAAGTTTTAGTATTGAAAATGATTGAAAAGAATTGATCTACGTAATCGTTTGCTAAAGCTACTGCCAATTAAGTGTGTGATCGCATAAATTATATGAGTGGTAAAAAAGAGGCTACCATTTATGCTGTATATGTCGCCAAAAAATTAGGTGGAATCGGCTGCCTCCTGTACTCGATATAACTTAATAACATCTGATGTAAAGCATCTATTGCCTCTATTTATTTAAAAAACATAATCAACATAGCTAAATGACAACCACTGGCGGCTCGTGCCCACGAAACAGGTGAAGTGCTGTACGATAAAAGATACGGGCACTTCACCTGTTTCGTAGGTACGAGCCGCCAGTGTAATTGACAACATCAGTTGTTAGAGATGATAAGGAGGAGACGAAAACGCATAACTCTTGGACGACATTTTTCTAGTTAGTTTAAAATTTTCAACGTTTTTGAACATTTTTATTTGGTGTTTTTGATTAGATCTTTATCGTGAACATTGAACTTTTATCACAGTTTAAATTTTTTTAAAGTAAAAAGTGTTTTTCAAAGTGAAAATTTTAATTTGAACTTAAACTTTCATCATCTTTCATTCACCATATAAACATCATTATCACCTTTGCTTAAAACACTTGCTATCAAGTCGCAATCGTAACAATAAATATACTATATCAGCCTCTTCTGTGCAAAAGCCTTGATGAAAACTTTGTACAGTACTTACTGTCTATCTACATTCGGTGAATTTTCGGATCCCCCATGATTGGTGCTACTCACGGTTTCAAACGATATTGTTTCAAGACTGGTCTGTAACAATAATAATATTTATGAAATAAATTATAATTATTCATTATTATGAATATAGAATAATTATAGAATCATAAATACTAGATCATATATCAATTTGAAATACATGAACTCAATTTGAAATACCGTGTTTGTGCGCTATGCTCCTTTTCGTCATCATTCTCCATCCCCAGTCCTCCTCAATCTGTTACCCTCTCTTCTTTCTTTCAATGTTTATGTCATAGTCTACTCCTCCTCCATCTCTTCTTCATCATTTCTCTCCTTTCATTTCGTGTTCCTTCTCTGTCCTTGTTCTTCCCCATTCCATATATTCTTCGCCTTTCTCTTGAGCTCTTCATTGATCCCTCTTATTCTCACTATTATTCTTCTCTTACAAGCTCTTACCTCTCTTTCCCATTATTTCTTACTCAGAGACTTCGCTCTCTCTAACTGTATTTCACTCAGTATTTTCTCCACTCAGTATGTATTCTCTCTTCCACTATCTCTCTCTCCTCTCTCTCCTCTCTCTCTCTCACACACACTAAGGAAAAGCACCAGTAAGTAGTGGCCACTTGATTGTTTTTTATTTAAAATACGAATTTGATGCCTTCAAATGAGTTCTAAACCTGATAGAGACTTAGCTCATACTATTTAGCAGCTAAATAGTTCAAGTAGAACTCTTAGAGTATCATCAGAGATTTCAGAGAAATTTATTGTCGCCATTTCACTCGAATACGTGGTTTCAGTTAGAAGTTCAGTTTCCTCTTAGCAGTTTCAGTAAGAAGGCATGTATACAAAATGTTGTATTATGACTAGAAAGTCTATAAATTTCGATATTTCTGATGTTATAATCATTCCCAAGAATGTCTAGATGATGTTTAAAAGGTTTCTAGCTGAATACAGATAATATTTCGGCGTAAAAGCAGACTGATCACTACTAGAGCAAGAAACCGTGAATAATCTAGTAGTGGCCACTAATAGAAATTGTTGTAGAAGTTGTAGATGTTGTTGTAAAGTTGGTGTAATTTGAATTTATGTTCTCCTTAGACTGTTTCAAATAGGTTACAGAGGAAAAATAACTCTACAATACCGGTATCTATTTTCTGGTTTTACCTCACTTTTCTAGTGGCTTGTTACCAACAACAATGCATTACCAATGCAACTCATTTTAATATAACCTACTATTATTTCTGGCGTTATAATCGATGTCTGGAATAAAAATTAGCTTACTTGAATAATTGCAACAAGAAGCTTGAGAAAATGACTTGTCAATGAGCATAGAACTTCATGTGGCCACTATAGAATCAGTGCCTGGCCACTATTAAATCATAGTGGCCACTTTAGAATCAAAATTGAGTTCCACGAAGAAAAGTTTAATAATTATTTTTCGAATTGAGATATCAGCCATTTTAAGTAACGAGTCAATCAAGAAGAAACTCGGCTACATGTTAATTGAGTTTAAAATTAGATAAAATGATGGAATGGACTCACAATTCTGCATAAACTATAAAAAATTCCTTAAACATGGCCACTACTGGTGCTTTTATCTTATTTCTCAATCAGTATTTCCTTCTCCAGAACTACTGTTTTTCACACACACTCATTTTTCCTATAGTATTAATTCGATCCAACTTTCTCTTTCTCTCACACACACTCAATCTCTCTTTCATTGTTCTTCATCTTCTCTCTCTCATACTTTCTTTCATCTCATTATTTCTCTCTTTCTTATTCTCTCTCTCTCTCACACATTATTTCATACTCTATTTCTCTTTCTTTCTCTCTCACTCTTTATCTTCTCATTCTTCCTTCCACCATCCGTCTCTTTCTATCTTATTCTCATCACTCTCACTCTTCTATTCGCTTCCTTCCTCTAGTCTGCCCAAGCAAAGAAAACACTCCAGCAAGATTGGAAAATGACTCCAGCTCGGTCAGTATTTGTTCAAAAATTATAAATTTTATCTCAAATTGTAGATCAGAATGTTTCCGACAATTTGAGACAAAATTACTAATTTTTCAACCAATGTGGACCGACCTGGAGTCATTTTCTCATCTTCACAGAATGTCTTCTATAGTTGGACAGACTATATCTAACAAAGAGCGAGTCTCGCCAGTCGAGCGCGATCGATCGATAGACGGCGCTCCGCCCCGCTCCACCAATCACAGCGCTTGTTACTTGGCTGCCTAGGCATGGCGAGGGGTTGGTTGGGATGGGTGGGGGGGTTTGTGTAGGGTGAGGAGAGGATCCCCTCTTATCAGTCAGCCATTTTGGAGTGAGAGTCCGGGCTAGATAAGCCTCTATATACTAGCGAAAATTGTCAGCCTAACGTTGTTTCAACATGTTCTTCAATACTAGAGCCCAAAAAAAATTGCGGCGATATTTCTCCAATAAACAGCTGATCCAACGCTTAAACAGTATATTGTTGAACATAGGAAATAGGAAAGATAGGGGCGAGAAAAGTGTATGCCAAAAGTGTTAAATTTATTGAGAACCGTCAATTATTTTGTTGAAAACTATAGCACTGGCGGCTTGTGCACACGGAACAGGTGAAGTGCTGTGCAGTAAAAGATAACAGGCACTTCACCGGTTTCGTGCGCACGAGCCGCCAGTGAACTATAGTGGGAAGAATCACCAAACGAGCTGAAAGCTATGAATTTAGTGGTGAGAAAACTCCAGTGGCGAGTCAACTTTGACTGAAATTATAGCTGATGCCAAACAGTTTTCGGTTTCGTCTGTCTATTGTATGTGAAGTGAAGTAACACATTAACAGCTGATGTAAAGCATCTACTGTCACTTCTTATTTCAAATCATCATCTAGGCATAGATAAATGACAATTCCAAATCAGGTGTTAGAGCGCAAAGAAGGAGATGAAACCGTCAAACTTTTGTCGTCAGCTATCTTTTTTTATTGTAAGATCAACCTTGAGCTTAACAGGAGTTGGATAATTTTAACGATGTATGATTATTGTGTTACTAGAATTGCTGAGAAATACACATTTGATAAGTTTTTATGACATACTTACAATTCAACTAACTAAAATTTCAAATTATTTCAATAAATATTCATACAATCAGCTTCCTCAGTTAAAAACACCTACTCCGACTAACATTTCTTTATAATAGGATAGTTTCTGAATGGATGAATTTCAGAATGGAGCTTGATGAAAGGAATACAAAATGGTCGATGTAACCAACAGAGCTGCTCGATGCTCATTGGTCGAGTTTGAACAATGGAGGCTGCCCAACCTTTAGCCAATCAGACTCCTTTGCCTTACTACGTCAGTCAGTATTGTCACTATCTCAATCGTCAGTGTTTCATGCATTTTCGAAAATAGTAGAATTAAAATATTCAATTGAGTTCATTCTTCCCTATTAAAGTTACATTTTAGTAAACTTGTAGTAAGCCACATAATTTATGTTAAAAGGAATTGAATTAATAATAAAATTATTGGTAGCATATGGCTTATTTGTGAGGAGCTCCAAAGAAGTTCAACAGCCGTCATAACCACAATTTCTAACGATGGGGAATTGTGATGGTTCTTGATTTTTATCACAGTGGTTGAAATTATAGTTTATAATTTTGGTCAATATTGATCTATATTGATACTGACAATCTCTTTCAAACTCTAATGATGATTTTCATTGGAATTTCAACAGTGGAATTTTTATGTTCTATATATCTTAATACTTTGGAAATACTTGGAAAGCCATTAATGGAAATACATGAAAGGCCTCACTCCCGGAAATACTAACAATAAATATAAAAGTTTGGCTCTTATTTGAAATACTTGGAATGCTATTTTTTAATAATCAGTTCTGTGCATTACAAGAATTCTTCAGTATGATCAATGAATATTATTAGTTTATTCTTATATTCACTGGTATGATGGAACATGCTATTGAAATAGCATTACAAGTGAACTGTTCTGTGTGTAACCATTGACTATGGATGGATATATCTTATATCCATAGTCAATGGTGTCAATGATTTTCATTGGAATTCCAACAGTGGAATTTTTATGTTCTATATATCTCAATACTTAAGCCATTAATGGAAATACATGAAAGGCCTCACTCCCGCCTCACTCTATTGTAGGGAGAATCAACCGTTTTTCAGCCGGGTTTACAAAAAGTTTATCAATAAATTAACACGAAAATCCGAACGCACATAACTCGGTTAATTCGACAAAGTTTCCTTTCTTCAACGTGATTTTGTGGCGTGACTTGGAGACAGCTTTGACCGTCTTGTAATTGAGTTAATCTTGTCGGGATTCCTTTCTCCTTCCTTCTCTGTCTTCCACTTTCTTCCCATCTTCCTTCCTCTTCTTCTGGAAGTTTTAAGGTGGCAGCGGGTCCCCTGTTAGCAGCGAGGGTTAGCGGCACAGATTACTCCTTCTAAAACATTCAAACCTGATGAAAATTTAACGCAGTCGAGTTGGGGCCGATCTAAGCTGCTTTTCTCGTGTTTTACGAGAGCTGGTTCAGGAGGTGGGTAAAGGGGGGGAGAGTGGTTCGTTGTTCTTCTGATTGTAAAAACGTTAAGATGTGTAACTTGTCAACACTGTTTTCTCCAATTTATTTTATTCTTGATTGATTTCAATAATTAATATTATCATCTGGATACTCGTTGTACGCTGAAGATGTGGCTTAGTGCCCCGAAACCACTGGCGGCTCGTGCCCACGAAACAGGTGAAGTGCTGTACAGTAAAAGATACGGGCACTTCACCTGTTTCGTGAGCACGAGCCGCCAGTGCCCGAAACGCATCCGACAGTCGACGAAATCGTGAGCACTGTTGTGAAAGTGAAACTTAATTCATTTTAATTTTCGTTGGTCAAAATTTTGTTCATTTCATTAACAATAATTTTGTAAACAAAAGGCAATGGTCTAGTCAACTTCACACTTGATGTACTACGTATCGAATTGGTTGAAAATTGTGGCTCACTTTTAGACATTTTGAAAAATCTTACGGCAACACGACGTCATGGATCACGGGACCCAAGACCTTCTTGACCATTCCTCCTAAGGAACGACCGAGACGTACGTGGAAAAAAATGGAGATTTCTCAACAATAGTGACGAGTAGTTTTTTTTATTCATCTTTATTTAGTTACTTGTATTTATTTACTAGTTGTTCTTGAAATGCGAATAGAATTGTCAAATGAACATTAATTCAAGTATTAAATATGAACAAACTCAAAGTCTTGAAATTTGCGTGCATTTAGGAACACAAATGCTACTCTCCAATCAAGAAAGTTGATTCTAGCGTTCCCTGGAGTTCTGGATAAAAAAAAGAAAATTGACAATCACAGTACCCTTATAATATTTCCCTCCAACACAACATGTTCCGACCGCTTTTAAGTGTTAGTCATTTTCAAGTGTAAATTTTATCAATTTTATTTTCCAATCATTATTATCAGCCCTTAAAAATGTATTTAACATTGTGAATAGAATAAATATCAGATCAACAACAAACATAGTCCTAACCTTAAATCAACTAGTAGTACGAGTTTCTTGCGATACGTTAATACATAACTTGGAATATGTATTTTTTTAAATTTCTATTATCTCTAGAGATTAAAAATGATAATAGTTACTCACTTTAAATGAAGGAATCATTGTGAATTACCACTAAATTATGTTTCTTTAAGGAGCTTACAAAACAATTTCTAAAATTTCACGGATAACATCTTATTTAATATCATCTCAGCTGATTTGATAAGGACGCTTTACATCAAGGTTATTGAAAGTCTTCATAATAACCTTGGCTTTACATGAGATATACCTATAGAGAACTGCTGTATAATCTGATTATACGGTCTCTATAGATATACTTATAGAGACTGTTTATTCAGATTATACAGTCACTATATAGCTTTATACAATGATGCCGGGTTTTTCCAAGCACACTCAAAGTTGAGGGACCCTCAAATTTTGATGAAAAGCTGACATTTTCTATGATGAATATAGGAAATGTAGTGAACTGTAGTGCACTTGAGGGTCCCTCAAATTTGAGTGTGCTTGGAAAAACCGGGCATGAGACTCACAGATTACTTGTCTGTGTTCTAGAATCTTGAAGAATATTCTTTCCAATGATATTCTCCAATAATACTGCTAAAGAATCATAAATATTAGATGGAGGGAAAACTTGAAAACCACAAGGAGTTGGAAAAACAATGATTGATAAAAATCAAGAAAAAGAAGAATGAATATTGGAAACAGAAGATTGTGAAAAAACACGATTCACAAACAGGTTACAGGAGCAAGATTACTAATATGCTGCAGAACAGTTATGAATGGGGGAGAAACTATGGGAGAATAAAAATATGGAGGTTGTAGTCAAGACGATCCATAAAACAGAGAAAGAGACAAAACAAAACCCAAAGTAGATGTAGAGGAACAGTGAGAGAGACAAGGAGTGATAGAGAGACCATCGATGCAAAAATTAACAATACACTTTTAGGCTTTCTTTGCCTTCTCAATTTTTCTTTCATGCTCTATCTTATTCTTTTGGGAGTTCCTTTTGTTGTCTTGAAGATCACTTCAGTCACGAAGAGGTTGAAGAAGTATCTTGATGTTGTGAATGGAACTATAGGAAAATGGAGTGGAGTGGATGAAAAAAAGGAGGAAGAGTGATAAGGAGTGGGAAGAAGAAAGAAGAAGAAAAGAAGGAAAATAGAAGAGAAGAAGAAGAAAGAGGAAGAGAAGAAGAAGAGGAAGAAGAAGAAGAAGAAGAAGAAGAAGAAGAAGAAGAAGAAGAAGAAGAAGAAGAAGAAGAAGAAGAAGAAGAAGAAGAAGAAGAAGAAGAAGAAGAAGAAGAAGAAGAAGAAGAAGAAGAAGAAGAAGAAGAAGAAGAAGAAGAAGAAGAAGAAGAAGAAGAAGAAGAAGAAGAAGAAGAAGAAGAAGAAGAAGAAGAAGAAGAAGAAGAAGAAGAAGAAGAAGAAGAAGAAGAAGAAGAAGAAGAAGAAGAAGAAGAAGATATAGAAGATGTGGTGAAAGAACTCATAGAAGATCTACAAGGAGAAGAGGATACAAGGTTTGTTCAAAGAAAAAGCAAGACTGGCCTGGCGAGTACATACAGAAATCAAAAGACCCTTCTTCAATCTGGTGGGGCGAGACTGGTTCATTATCTTTAATGCAGAGCCAAAGTTCCAGGCCAGACTACTCCTGCTTTGTTCTGTCCCCCCCCTCGCCCCTCCAGAAACACCCACTATCACCATCCCCCGTCATCGTTGTTTAACTTATCCATAAAACGTGCTTATGACTTCAGAGACTTAAAATACGTTACTGAGATTTTGAGTGTGTTGTAGCTTTTAAAAGGGTGATAGATTAATTTAAATGCATGATTCCGAAAAAGGATTGCTCGGATAAGAATGGCAATTTGATAATTTCGTCTCATCATGATTCAAGTCTAAACATAGACAAGTCTAGTTGATTCCAAAAAGTTGAGCGATTTCGTCTGTCTTTTGTACACGATGTGACCTACTAAAAGCTGATTCAACGCAATTATCTATTTTGATTTCAAAAACATAATCTAGGCCTAGCTTATTAATAACATCTCTGATTGACAACATCAGTCATCATAACGAATCCGCTTAACGTTTTTGCGCCAGTTGTTATAATTTTTTAAGAAATTAATAATGGAATATATCGTATTTATTTAACAAGGAGTTATACTAAAGTTAAACTCCTTTAATAAGGAGTATTAGTGAATAGTTTGATAAATAAATGAATGAATAATATGTAGCAAATTATCAGTACGAATGTATAAATTCACGTGAATTACGCAAGTATAATCAATTCATAGAAGTAAATAAATTAGTTTTTCAAAGTATACAGGGTGTTTCAGGAGGAATGTGCAATACTTCTCAGGCTGATTCCTTACACCAAGTAGACAAAAAAGTTCCAAGGGACCAACCCCCAAAAACGCTTTGTTACCGAGATAACAATGGCGGAAAATTGAGATTTTTCAAAAAAGATTAATTTTTCAAATTTATTAGAGGCTTTACTGAGGTTCTTAAATAATCAATTCCTATGTAAAATTAGCTGAGAAATTCAACGAAACCAGTTCCAAGTTTGCATCTTCAACGGTTATTGAGATAATTGGAAAAATATGCTAGAAAACGCCATTTTTCAACAATAAGGGTTATAACTGGATAAGGAATCATAAAATTGTATTTTTTATCAATGGAAGTTGAAGAGAGTCGGATTCTAAGGAAATAGTTAAGTGGCGGCGATTGTGTAAATCTTACCCAAATCTCAGAAATAGGGATCAAAAATCACAAAATCGCTACTAAACACAAATTCATCACTTGTGCTATGTTTTGTCAATTTTGCGATTCTTGATCGCTATTCCTGAGATTTGGGTACGATTTACTAAATCGCTGCCATTTAACTTTTCCCTTAGAATCCGACCTCTTCAACTTCAATTAATAAATAAAAAATTCAAATTCATGATTCCCTAATTTGTTATCATCCTTATTGTTGAAAGTGTAATGAAAGTGATGATATCAATAGAACAAGACATGAGAAAAATATGACTGGAGTAGGATAAGTCATTACTGATTACTGATCAATATTTAGAACATTGTATTATTACTAGTAAGTAAAAAATGAAACACACCAATGAGAAACAAGAACAAGATCATACCATGTCTCAATATACAAACTCTAGCTTCTCATCCTACTCTTTCCTGTTTGGTCCGTTAGCTAATGTAGTCCGTCAAGCTGAATGTAGTTCAAAGTTACACCACTAGGTTGCAGCAGCTACAGGATTGAGATTGGAATGACTAGTTTAGACCACGCCTCCAAAGACACGCCTCTGAGCTCTCCACCCCACTCTCTCCTGATTGGCCAATCAGCTAAGCTGAACGTAGTTGAGAAATACACCACTAGGCTGCAGCAGCTACAGGGTCAAGATTGGAATGATTAGCTTGGACCACGCCTCCAAGCTCTCCGCCCCATTCTTTCCTGATTTGCCCGTCAGCTAAGCTGAACGTGGTTCAGAATTACACCACTAGGTTGCAGCAGCTACAGGGTCGAGATTGACATGACGCTCACAGACAATTACAAACTTGACAGTCATGACTGATTGATAGTGAATGAGAATTTATAGAGAAACAATAAATTTTAAATTTGTAAAAATATGGATTCTGACTACATGTTGCTGTGTGTGTATGTTAACTGAGTCTTGTTGGACTTTATCGCATGCAGGAGTTGTATCCAATCCTGTTTTGCCAAATTCAGAAGTGTAAAATCCTACCAATTCTTTGCTGATTGAATCAATCATTTTATCAATACAGACCTCAATAATAAAAATACTTTTTTGTAGAGAGATAGTAAACAAAGTTCAAAATTTGGCTTATGTTTCAACTACACTTTTCCTGTTTAGAAGTGATGTGGTGGGGTTAATGTAAGTAATATCACAGAAATATTGAATCCATGTATTTCAAGCACAGCTGACGCCAAAAAATTGGGCGGTTTCGTCTGCACCTTATACACTAAAAAAGCTGATATTGTCAATTAGAGTTAGGATTTAGCTAGGACTGGATGATGTTTTTGGAAACAAAATAGACAATAAGAGAGATAATAATAATTACATTAGATTTTAGTAAGTTATATCATGTGCGAGAGACAGCAAAGCGGCTAACTATTATTATTTGTTATTTGTTGTTACAATTGCGACTTATATAAAGTATTTTAAGCAAAGGTGATAAGTGAATGATGATGTTTAGGCTACATAGTGAATGAATGATGATGGATGATGAATGTTTACAATACAATTTTAACTTTGAAAAACACTTTTCACTTGAAAAAAACCTGAATTCTGATTGAGTTCACTGTGAATCAGAAACACTCAATAAAAATGCATGCAGGAGCTGTATCCAATCCTGTTTTGCCAAATTCAGAAGTGTAAAATCCTATCTTTGGCATCAGGTTTAAAACAAGTTAACGCATCCCTCGTTCCCTTTTTTAGCACTTGGTCAATTTTATGTGTGCAGTGTGCTTCAAGCATGCTTTTAACCCCTTCCGTCGATTTTTGTGTCGCTTGCTGCATAATCATGCTTCAGCATTGGTAGCATGCCGTGCGGCACAAAACTCAACCGATAATTAGTAATGTGGACGCAGGGAATCAAAGCGCATACGAGATCGACCAAGTGTGGGTGAAAAGAACGTATGCCGCATGCCACTTGAATCGCACACGAGATCGACCAAGTAATTGGTTTGCGTGGGTCATGTCGGCTGCGTCAGCTGTTCTTAGACACCTCCGGGGGTTGCGGAAGGGGGGGGGGTAGTTGAATAGGGGATACTATATGTGAAGGAGGTTGGTCTGTAGGCCTTGTTCCGCTCCTAATTGCATGACTAGTCCCTCAGGACCGGACAGTAGGTATAGTCTGTCTAAGCAAAGAATAAATTCTGGCAAGATAGGAAAATGACTCTAGCTCGATCAATATTGGTTCAAATATCATAAATTCAGTCTCAAATTGTGAGGCAGAATGTTTCCTACATTATAAGATTGGATTCATAGTTTTTGAACCAATATTGACCGAGCTGGAGTCATTTTTCCATCTTGCCAGAATGTCTTCTTTGCTTGGACAGACTATATCCCACAGGACCCCTTGCACCTATGAATCTCCCTCATTATATTTGTAATCCCTATCTCTCTGACAGCTGACTTATAGAGTCACGGAATAGGCTAGCTACTAGCCTATGATGTATTAATATATTATATATATATATATATATATATATATATATATATATATGTATGTAATATGTATGTATATATGAACCAGAATATATATTATGTACTTGTGGTTCAGACTATTCCATAAATTATATATACTACAATATATTACAAAATGTTAGTTTTAAAATTAATAATGCAATTGGAATTGCATTTTCTAAGAAGGTAAGTTAGTAGATTTACTACCAGAATGCGCTTCATTGTTGTAACCGATTTAGAGACTGTACAATCATTATACAATCTCTGTATTAGACTGGTCAAGCAAAGAAGACATACTGGCAAGATGGGAAAATGACTCAAGCTCGGTCAATATCGGTTCAAAAATTATAAATTTGGTCTCAAATTGTAGAAAACATTATTCTCTACAATTTTAGACCAATATTTGAACAAAAATTAACAGAGTTTGAGTCATTTTTCCATCTTGCATGAATGTTTTCTCTGCTCGACCAGACTATGCTATAAAAATATGCTCTGTGAAGCGTGAACGCTGTACGCTGAACAGCAATTTAATGATCCAGTTCCTAAGCGACTGGAGAAATGGTTCTGCAAAGCAAGAGCAGATCTTGATCTAGTTATGCTTCTTGTTGGACTTTCATTTAACATGAAGCCGTGATAGTCTAGTGGTTAGGACCCTGCGTTGTGGCCGCAGTAACCCAGGTTCGAATCCTGGTCACGGCAGTGAAATTTTTTTGTTTATCTAAGAAATATTTGTTTTGTTTATGATAAAATTCTATTTTTTGGAATAATTCAAGAAAACTGAAAGAAAATTCACACACATAAAGAACTTTTCGAGAATCTCAGGTCTCTCAAGGACTTACCAGAAATTAATAATGGTGTAGCAACCAAAACCTGTAGCTCGATTTTTAATAAATCTGTGGTTTGAGAATATCTTGTCTTATCGTTTAATATGAATGACTACCTCAATATCACCTTCACAACTACTCAACAATGCTCAAAGACGTGTCTGAATAATGTATATCTTTAATAATTTATTCCATAACCTATAACACCTTCATGAAGTTATTCGAAATCTAAACCTAGATTCTGACGGAGTATCGATTCTATTCAAGTGGCTTTCATTGGCGGCTCGTGCCCACGAAACAGGCGAAGTGCTGTACAGTAGAATATACTGGCGTTTCGTGGGCACGAGCCGCCAGTGGTTACATCACGCACAAGAGACAAACGAAACCGCATAACCTTTTGAAGTCAGCTATGAAAGGTTAAAAAAGTTTTCTATTGATAGGTAAAAATAATATTCAAGGAGAACTAATTCAATGATTCGCTAATCTCAAATTCGAAAACCTGATAACAGATATGCGGAAATCAAGGTAAATAGATTACAATAATATTATAGATTGTAGCCTAATTACCGTGAGCAAGAGTTCTCTGACTCTGTTTATGACATACCGTAGATTTTGAAATTGGGATTTATTCCAATAGTTTTGGGATTTCCAAGTTAGTAGTAGCAGAGACAATGTATATTATGTATACCAGTATATATAGTATAATATAAGTGTAGAGACAATGTATATTATATATAGCAATATATATTATATTACATAACATATGTATATGTATACATTGTCTCTGGTAGCAGTAAGAGGTCCATCTATTTTTAAATTCACTTGTGATGAAATATCATAGCATAAACCAGGGAACAGCCAGCAATAAAAATTAATGAAAAGATGGATATTTTCATAAATAATAATCAATTTTAGGATCAAGAGTCAAGATAGGTTAATGTTAATATGAAAAGTTAGAAAGTAAAATAATACGATGCAAAACGTAAACAAAGATAGACTACTAAAACATTTTGTGAAACTTTTTACAATATAAAATTAAAAGATAAGTTATTAATGATCATGGATAATGAAGAAGATGTAAAACAATTACCTATTGCAATTATTAATTACATTCATCAAGCTAATATTATAATAGCCTACTTAATGGAACGAGAAATGTTTATTGTAATAATTATAAATACAACCATACTGTAGTCTACCAGTGACAGTATTAAATTTTATTCTATATGAATAGAACAAGAAAAAAATCAAGTAGAATACTGATAATATCAATTTATTTTATTACCAATACACTATTAAGGAATGAAAAAACAGACGCTCGCCAAGAACTTCTTCAATTCAAATTTGGATAAAAATGATAGATTCTGCTGAGTGGATGTAATGATGATCAATAATTACAATAGTATACAATGGATAATATAATAATATGGATCATAAGTAGATGCGCAGTTGACTCTTACAAATGTAGAATTTTACAAGAATTCCACCTAGAAGATTCCCTATGAACACTAGATGTAGGCCTAAACAGTAAGCTGAAATTTACTACTGCTTATTCCATAATGCTTATTATAGACCATATTCTCCAGTGTATACAGTGACAGTCTTGGTATTCTAGATCTAAAATTAGTATTAAAATTAACCAAAAAATATTGGGCTCGTCCGGGATTTGAACCCGGGACCTCTCGCACCCTAAGCGAGAATCATACCCCTAGACCAACGAGCCATGAGAGTACGAACTGGACAGTTAGCATTTGAGATTAACTTTCTACGCAATTCTGTTTGAAGTGGCACACAACAACGCCAGTGAATTTGTGAATGACCGAACGTGGAATTCGGCTCGACTTTGTCTCTCTGCGACCTCTAATGACTGAAACAGCGCAAGCGCGCTCTAGGAGTGAAATGTGGCGTTAAAACTACTATTTCGCTCTCTTACTCTTTCTAGTTCTTATCTTTTTCAGGATGCTGTACATTCATTTGAGATAACTCACTCGTTTCGTTTCACGTTTCTTTTTATTTACTCCAGAATTTTAATTATGATAACAGTACTTTCAATAAAGAATCAATCTTTCAATAAAGAAGCACCATGTTTGAAAAATCACCGCAATATATGGGCCCAAAAATATATAATAAGATCCCTCAGGATAAGAAACATGTCGGATTAAAAAAGTTGTAGAATATCGTTGAAGAGGGTGTTGCTTGATAGGTGTTATTATTCAGTTGATGAATTTCTGCAGGAGTAATCTCTTATCTTTCGTTGACATTGTCTCAACACAGGCACCTGTTCATAAGTCGAGTCCGGCTACATTTCTTTTTCTTAATTTTATGTGACTTGCATATTATACTTGTATGTTGTTAATTTTTATTTGTATTGAGAACCTTTCCTAAGGTTGTTATTTTTTACTCATCCTCTGTCTGATTAACATATGTTCAGGATGTATATTATAAATTCAAATTATTCAATCATTCAATTTAATAAAAATGTGAGTAAAACAGGCATAAAGTCCAAAACTGTTCCTAATAAGTCCAAATCAAGGCTAAGCCTGTACTATATCATGAAATTTGATATTGATTTTCACTTCTAAAACAAATAATCAGATTATTATATGTCTTTATTTTAGATGAGTGATTATTTAAACTTGTAATTCATTCACCAGACATATCAAATAACTGAATTTACTCTCAAAGTTCACAAAACACGTACATTATGTGTTACAATGAATTTAATAATAAACAGAGTTTGAAGTACCTACTAGATAATGAATAATGACTAGTATAATGGAAGTATAAAAGACTAGTATGATAGAGTTTTTATAGTTGGATGAAAACAAAGATAACAAAAGATTTTTTGACTTTAATAATTTTTATTATTACCAGTTCCATTTATTCTAGTAGAGTGACCCGCGAGTTCAAACAAAGCTAAAATTAACAACTATTATTAAAAAAAAAACTAAAAGAAAAAACATACTAGCCTTTCATACTTTCCTACCGAGACTTATTTTCTCTTAAGCTACTGTATTCGTTAAAACTTTAAATAATTAAAATCAAAGTACCCTTTTTTTATTTTTTTATTTTACACTACATGTTTTGGCGATGTAGCCATTTTCAAGTGTAACAGTGTAATATTATATATGTATGTATGTCTGGCTCAACAGCCCTTGAAGGGCCTAGACCTACCAGCTGGTTGTTAGTTTCAAATTTACACAACAAAACAACACGTCAACAGCCAATTAACGACAGCCAATCTCCCAAAGGAGGGAAGTGTAATATTATAGAGGCTATGAAAAAACGGAAGGTAGCAAGAATTTATTGAAATTTGGTTTATTCAGGTGACTTATTTCAGGTATGATATAAATCTAGTATCGAATTTTTTCAGTCTCATAAAGTTGATATTATACATTGTTTTCATCCAATTACTATGTCTTTCACAATATATTAATTATATTGTAGTTCAGTGGTAACCAATTAAGTTTCATGAAGGTCCGTTCCAAATTCTTGGCGAGCTTCCGCGGTCCATTCAGAGGAGACCACTGGTGAAAGGGGGAGGGGGGGAGGGTACTTGGTGAGGAGTACTTGGCCGGCCGGGTTGGCCGAGTGGTTTTGGGCGTTACAACCTTCAGTCCGCTAGCGCTACCCGGTCGTGGGTTCGAATCCCACCAGAGGCATGGTCGTTTATGCACCTCATAAATCACCCTCGCACACTCAATGGAGTATATAAATACTTATATGGGCATCATCCGCAGCAAAAAAAAAGGAGGGGTACTCTCCAGAAATTTTTTCAAAAATTAATAGTTTAATTCCATTGATTTCAATCCTCATCCAAATATTTGGGATAGTTATTACTTTGTATGCATTTCGATATTAATGTTCTTCAAATATATATTAACTATCGCAATTCAGCTATTCGCAATTTTCAGCTATTGAAAATCAAATTAAACGTTCTACTAGGCTTCGAATAATTGGATAAAATAATGCAACAATATAAAATCAATCAAAACATACTATTCAGAGTTGCATAATAAGAATAAGATACAGATAAGTAACTCCAATAAGAAATCAAACTAGTTAAAAAAATTGAAGAATCTGTGGAAAAAATTACATAAAATAAGGAACCACACATACAGGTATAATAAGTAGTAGGCTAGTTGAAACTATTACAAATAAGCAGTTTCCTTTTTAATTGAGTTACACTGCTGGAGTTTATTTCTTGTTCTGGTTGATTTTTGATAATTCAACTTCATTTAGATTTTAGATGGGTTTCTTATAGATTTTTTGTTTTAGGAATTTATTTTAATTTTTTTTTCTTTGAGATCGGTATGACATCGCGGTCCGCTCAAAACCAGCTGGCGGTCCGGATCCGGACCGCGGTCCGCCATTTGGTGACCACTGTTGTAGTTCATGTGAGTAATTTGTGAAATTCAAGCAGAGGTTATATCCAGATGAAAGACAGAATACTTTTGAAGTTTGATTTTTCTATTTTCCAATCCTTCTCTTCAATCTACCTCCTTGCTAATCCAGGTACGTGGCATGCTCCACCAAAAAGCAAAGCAAAAATTATTTGGGATTAGGCTACACAAAGACTCAATCCTCTACCATTGAAAACTCTCAATCGTTGAGCTCACTCGCGCGGCTTATATAATATGCGGCACCAACATTTTTCATTGGTCAGCTAATTGAAAGAGAAATAATAATCAAAGGCACAAAATCAACATCAAAGCTCGAAAACAGAGTGAGGGATTCAGAAGAATTAGTCAGTTGATGGTCCATGAGTCGGTGGGAGGGATGGATTAGAATAATTTCCTCTTTCAAACGAAATATTCCAGTGCGTCAGAATATGAATGCGGTAGGTTTTACTTTGTGAAAATATTGGTGTCAAATATTAAGGCGGCTGGAAAATCAGTGTTGATAATGCTCAGCTCTGTTAGGACAGTCTGGAATTTGTCTCCAAAGGTGAATCACAGTTTGCTGAGTCTCCTCTCGACTCGATACGCTCTTGCAGACCGCTCGCCGACTGTCCTAACAGAGCTGAGCACTGTTAATAGTCATTCGCCAATCGCCTTAATTGTTGGAACCTGCTCTGCATGATGTTGGTTGAATATTAGGGAAGGGGACGAATATTTTAGGACAGGAATTATAGGGGGAAGAGTGAATGTTTATCCCAGGTTTGATAGCAGGTAGTCTGTGCAAGCAAAGAAGACATTCTGGCAAGATGGGAAAATGACTCCAGCTCGGTTGATATTGGGTCAAAAATTGTAAATTCAGTCTCAAATTGTAGGATACATTCTGATCTACAATTTGAGACCAAATTTATAATTTTTGAACAAATATTGATCAAGCTGGAGTCATTTTTCCATCTTGCCAGACTGTCTTCTTTGCTTGGACAGACTGTAACAGCCTAGTGATGAAAAAGGGTGGATCTGTAATAATTCAGGTTTTAGTATTATTTCAGCACATTCAATGGTGATGTCAGGTGTAGAGATGAATAAATAAATGTGAGTTGATGTCAACGTGAAAGGACCGCGGTGACATCAGTGAGATATTAGCCAAGTGATGATGATGATGATGATGATGATGATGATGATGATAACGTACAGTACCATAAATTCCTGTATAGTGGTGGGGGGGGGGTTGGGTAAAAGGTATAGAAAAGTCACAAAGTGGCAGGAGGGGTGGACGAAAACAGGCAAAGAGTAGCCTATATTTTCAAAAAGAGTGTATGATATTATTAGTACAGCAAAGGGACTAATGAATATTTCGACACAATATACATAGGTTGACAGTCGTGTATAGTTGTCAATGGTGTAGTGTTGAATAGGGATGCTATCTCTATTATTATAGATTACAAAGGACAGCTTGGCAGCAGAAATGACGAGGTATCGATTGTTTGTTGAAGCTGATCATTTTTTTATCTGCTGTAAATTTTAGATGATAGTTGGAGGTCAAATTTGATGTGGTGTGTATCCCAAAAAGTAAAACTGGCGACTGGCGAATGATGTATATGACTGTATTTTTTTTTCAATTCAATTCATTTTATTGACATCAATATAAGATATTTCAGAACATATTATAAAATTTTCACAATATTACATAAATATAGTGAAATTAATATAAATACAATATGATTTTGTAAATATACGCATTAGAAATATGGAAAAACTAGATGGAAAGTCCAGGCATCAACAGCAAAAAGAAGATCTTCGCCCGCTGGCGAGAGTTGCATGGAAACCAAACAAAAGTTTATATAATGAAAAAACATTTAACATTATTCAAACTTTTTTAAAAGTGAATTATAATGTCAAAAAATATTACAATAAGCAATCATTTGTAGCTCAATTTCAGTAGAAAACTATAGTAGAATTTCAGAACAATTATCTTAGACACTTTTTTGTCAATAGCCTAATTGAACACAGCAAGTAAATTTATAAATATACAATTGTTATTTGCTTATAGAGTTCAAGTAACGCATTAACAATCAGTAGTTAAAAATTATTTTAAGCATCTAGGATATTTTCCACCTCAAATTATCGATATTTTATATTGGTAAAACATTGGGATCACTCTTCAATATAGCTCATTTGGCTGATTTGATTGTACAAAAATTTAGCTCAAGATTCAGAGAGTCAATATAGAGTCATTTTCCGCCATTATTCTCGGAATTTGCAAATAATTTGTATCGATGAGTTTTCCTTTACGATCAATGAGCTTTCCTAAAAGTCAATCTTTGACTTTTCTATCACTACTGCGTATCACCGTGTAAAGAGAGGCAATTTAGACTAAATCGGATCTTAAACAGGGTGATCTTATAACCGGAACGTCGTTAAAACCGAATCAACTGCCGCCTCTCATCCAATTTCTCAAAACAAACAATAATAAATCAATAAAACTACTATACGGACATTAAATTGATTACAACCCCACTGAAAATATATGCTAGCCTAAGCTAAATGTCTCCAACCAGGCAACATTGGTTTGTATATAATATACACCAGATAACATGAGTTTGTATAGATATAATGCATTTCTGTGCTGGGAGGGTGGTCTCTGGTCTCACTATTGTCAAGGTGATTTCCACCCCTCTTACCCCAAGGATAGTTTTGCCCACTTCAATTATTGAAGGTCGAGGGTGGTAATTGAATCAAGTGAGGGATGGTAGTCTGTCCATGCAAAGAAGACATTCTGGCAAGATGGGAAAATGATTACAGCTCTATCAATATTGGTTGAAAGATTATAAGTTTGGTCTCAAATTGTATATCTGAATGATTCCTACAATTTGAGAGCAAATTTATAATTGTTCAAATAATATTGACTGAGTTGGAGTCATTTTGTCATCCTGCCAGAATGTCTTCTCTGGTTATACAGACTATATAATCCCTCTCACCTCCTCGTCACGAACGAGAGTTATGTCGCATATAATTCATTGGAAATTGCTTGGAATGGGGTACCACACATGTTAAAATCTAGCTTGTCTTCAGTCAAGTGAGCTGTTGACTAGATTCTTGAATGAATTCAAGCTTTGTAGCTTTATTGAATATCTACTGGTACTTTTATTCATTTATCCATTCATTTATTTTTGTAATTTTTCATCACTACTCCACGGATAATTTTCAACTTCATTACATTTTTTGATACTCATCTATTAATTCAGTTTATGTTTCCATTTCCATCGGCAGTTGAAAATTTTCCTTTATTTTAGTCGAAATGTTTTTTAATTTATTTTTAGGTTAAGTGGTAGAGTGACCATTACTGAATGAACTTCGCCTCGTTATTATAATAAATAAGTTATTCTATTATTTTCTATTTATTTCTAAAGATATTTATCACCGTGTAAGAAAATTACCGGGCAGGTTATATAATTTCAGGCTAATAGGCTGAAGTCTAGTAAATTCTAGGCTTTTTTAAATGAGAAAAGAGCCAAATTTTTATCAAACAATATTTATCAATGCTTCGACAATATTTTGTAGAATTTAGGACAATAATAACCTACATTAACAACAACTAACAATATTATTAGGATATAGGTTAACAATATTATTAGGATATAGGTTAACAATACTATTAGGATATAGGTACCGTAAGAGTCAAATGTTGTAAATTTGTAAAAATGTTGAAATTTAATTGTAGGCTAACATAAATGTATCGAATTTATTAGTATTGTTGAATGTTGAAATGTAAATCTGTAATAATTTCAACAGTTTCTTTGTAAAAGGTGATTTAAGATATTTTGAGCCTTTGATTGACATCATTGGAATTGAATATAATTAATTTCGAAGTTATAGGACAAAAGTCCTGGTGAAAAGAAATACGGTAGCCCTTTATAAATATTCTCCCGAATAGTAAATACCGTACTATGATGATGATAATAATAATGCTGTAAACTTGAAATTTGATGAATATAAATATTTTCAATATAACCCTGATTCGTATTATGTGAAGACACCTATGTGAAGAAATTTATGAGTTATTAATTCTCAGAAGCAGATTATAAATCAATTGATAGCCTAACATTATAAGTTGAATTCATAGCTTTCAATTCGTGGATCATAATTAAAAATTGTTCTCATCATAGATTATCAATCCAGTTCTTTAAAAATTTTCGGAATTAAAATTTCAATCAATTCTGAGGAATTTGTCATGAAATTCAGAAGTAGAAATATGAGATTCTCAACAAAATAGTGACTGTTTAGTCTATGAATAGACTCTATTCTATGCTAGTATACTCATGCTGGTTTTTAACCAAGTTAAAAGTTCATTAAGTTCAGAAAATTAGAACGCAGAGAGAAGAAACTGATTATTTTTGGTTAAAACGTGCTTTCTAAGTGGACTGAGAGTAATTTCAGGTGTCAAAAAAAGTAGGCACCGGCGAGATTCGAACTCGCGATCTCCTGTTTACTAGACAGGCGCTTTAACCAACTAAGCCACGGCGCCACGGTCGAATTTGTCGGTTTAATACGTTCTTGAAAATCAGGCCAGACAATACTGAGTTTATAAGTGAAGCTACCGTGAGATAATTATGTTCATTCAAGCAGACAATAGTAACTTATTATAGAACACCGGTAATAGTCTTATAGACAATGTATTATTATATGTTCAATTCAATGTATATGTAAGTTAAGAATATACATTGTCTCTGGTTCAAGGATTCAAAATCTTCAGGATCTCAAAGAATTGAATTGGACCTATTCATTGAATTGCATATCGAGGAAAAGGAATGCTATCTTGATAAAAGAATATTGATTTTCTAAATTATTTCAAAAAGAAGGGGATTCTAATTTCTGGACATTGATCTTCAAATAACTGCAAAAAACAGCAAAGACTCTCCAAATTTTTTAGTCTCTTTTTCTCATTCTCTTTATTTTTTCAGGGGTTCTCTTTCCTTAAAATTATTATTTTCTCACTTGGTAACATTCGTATTGAATATTTATATTATTTATTTTTGGATTGTATTTTCTTCTCAATTGCTGATTCATTCTATTTCATTCATTCAATAATAATTTCTGTTATGATTAGTTGAATCAAGTTATTGGAGTAGGTAAAAGGAATAATCCCCTCTGATACTTGGAAAGAGTAAATTAGTTATGATTAAGTTATGAAATTTAATTAATTTAAATTATTATTTAATTTAATTAAATTATTATGATTAAGAAGGTACTTTATAAGTTACTTTGGGTTCATAGTTCCACAACATCTAATAATTCTGAAAGGAAATTGCGATATTGCTTTTCAATCATATATTGGAAATTTCAATAAAACCAATTGGAAGTTTGAAACTTGAACATTATTGAGATAATAAGGAAAATATTTTGAAATCCCTATTTCTCAACAATGAAGGGACATAACTCATAACTGGACATATAAAACATGAACTTTATTTTTTAACTGAAGAAAAATTTATAGCCGTGCATGATTGTGTGTGAGGCACTCAAATCTTAGAAATCACGATCGAAAGAAGTAAAACCGCAGACAAAAAATGTGAAAAATCACATTGTTAAAGCAATTTCTGTGGTTTGGATAAGCCTCACATGAACACAGGATTAAAATTTCCATTCACTATTTGATTACTTCTGATTGTTGAATAATTTTATCCCCTATATTATCACAATAACTGTTAAACTCACAAATTTGTGGTTTCCTTAAATTTGTCAGCTGTTTTTACATGGGAAATGATCGTTTTGGTGCCTGAATGTAGCCTCTAAAATGATTAAATTGAAGATATGCCTATAAATAAGTATGAACAGAAATGTACAATAAACCTATTACACAATAACTGTTTAATCCACAAATTTCTGGTTTCATTGAATTTCTCTATCGTTTTTACATAGGAAATGATCGTTTTGGTGCCTGAATATAGCCTCTAAGTTATTAAATTGATGATAATTATGAATAAAAATATTATTTTATTACTTCTGTACTACTAGCCAAGTAGAGTCAGTGACTCCCATCTCGAGAAGGGTGCTATTGATAACGGAAGGGGAGTTGTAGGTACTTATTGGTATCCTGCCGTGCTATTGTCAAAAGCTACCATATGCCACAAAAGCTACCTTAGTGCGTGAGATTAAGTAACATGACTGGTGCTTTTTAATATTATCCGAACAAAATTATAATTGATCATTCATAGTTCTTTATATCAATTTGGAAGTGAAAATTTGTGATTTTTAAACAGTGAATTTGAAAATAACATTTTTTTAAATAATTCTCATCAAAATTTGGAAAGGGGACGATTTGGACTTGTGCATGTGTTTTCACCTATAAGTATCGATATATCTAATAAATAAATACAGTAGAATGAATAATGAATGACCATCTTGAATTTTTAAAATATGACGAAAATAAGATATATCTTCGTCTCCTTATTATTATTTTTTTCTCCCTTTCTGCAATTACAGCGTAGTAATAATAACTAAATTTGAAAAGTCATTGATTTTTTTAGGTCTAGTCATGTTATACTCATACATGACTCCGATGCATTCTGTTAATGCCATTTCAATTCGATGCTATTCAAATTTTAAAAATTGGATGAAATCGATGGGGTGAAGCCCCATTCTAGAAACTTCCAGTTTTCAAAATTGATAGAGCTTCGGAATACTTATTTACTGTGTGATAATTTGTAAATAAGAAATTTATTCAATTTTGAGGAAATCGTAGAAAAATATTTTTTTTTCAAGAAACTTATTTCGTGAAAGCTAAAACCTACTTTTGATGCCAATCTTACTGGACTATGTTTTGAGCGAATGAGCAAGAAAGTTTTTTGATTACACAACAACAGATATTTCCATAATATGCTATATAAGGGTTAGCATAACGGAACTTCAAGTAGGCTATAAGAGTTAGAAAAAAACAAAAGAACAATAGTAATTGTTAGTTGAAGATTATTTTTTTTTAATTATAATTTTGTCAAATCTTGTGAGTTTTGTAGTGAACTGGCATAAAATTTCTAAATTGTTTGAAGTGTAAATTGTAATAAGTTTTTTTAATTCAACATAGCCTGGTTTTAAACTGTATTATAAATTGGTAGAGGATCAGTTTATTGCATGAGCCTAAATGCTTTTTTGAATGAATGATGGTGATTGATTGATTATTTATCAACTCGGATCCATTTACAGCAGAAATGAATGCATAATAAATGAATACCTCATGATATTCAAAGTAACTTCATAGAAATTCAATTACTTATGTATCAACAGCAAGGTACCATTAAAAAAAAATACCTTGTTGGGTCTTTCCAGCTATACTATGGAGGAGATTTCCATTCAAAATAGGGCCAACCCAGAAAAATCCTGGAGCCACCCCTGCGTATTTATGACGAATTAGAAATTTCAGAATATTGTATGACAATGTTTTCAAATGCTAATAAAGCCGACGAATTTCATGATTTTCAGGAAGATAAAGGTAAAAAATGTTTTCTATTTATTCAGATTAAATTTAGGTTTAGACTATTTCTCTTTTTGTATAATTTTTAAACCTTTTATCATTAATAATGATGAATTTTGGAGTAAATTTTACTGAGCATTCTTGTGAGCTGACTCAATTATTGTATAGTGAGTTACAAAAAAAGTGGGCTCGTCCGGGATTTGAACCCGGGACCTCTCGCACCCGAAGCGAGAATCATACCCCTAGACCAACGAGCCATGAGCGGAGAGGGGCGATAAACGTGAAGTGAGACGGACAATATTTGAGGAGTGGAACAGTGGTCAACCAGAAGCTAGATTCTTGAAAATTAATTTATTCATTTGAAAAAAATTAGTACAATAATTATTATTGGTTGAAAAGACAAACTAATGTCTAAAAGAAAAATGATTTTGTTGACTGATAGTAATGGGACCACCAGAAGCTTCCATTGTAAAATAAGTTTTTATCAATGAAAAATTAATAACATAGTTCAAACACAAACATATTTGCAGCGATATGAAAATATTCTGTGTATTATTTCCTCGTACAAAATACTATTAGACATGTATTATTGTTGATAAAATTATTTCAATTTTCCTTTTTAGGACTTTCTAATATAAATCAAAAGAACAAGAACTAAGATTTCATATTCATGAATAAATTATACCAATTTTCCAAGAAGAAATGAGTAACTTATTTGAATAGAATTCATTTTATTTGTGCACAAGCACATTCTATCTGTGGTTAATAGAAATAAGTTCTATTGAAGTGAGTTTATATTGAATTGGATAAAAATGGAATGAACAGTCTCGTTTGAGGTTTATATAAATGAAATGTAAAATAATATCAACTCCATCAACGTTATGAAGTACTAACATATTATTTCAATTGAAGGAAAATCAATTTGAAATTGATTCCAATTTAATGTCAATCTATTTTGTAGCCTGTAGTCTGATAACATTATTAGTAGACTAATGTTTCAATTATTGAAAATGTGGTACTTCATGAACACAGAGTAAGTGAGCTATATGGATCCGATCAATGATAGCCTATATTGAATTATACAAAATTCAAAATATTCAAGGGCATTTCTTCGGCATTCATTGCCAATTCTTTCAATAACGAAAAATGAAAATCAAGAACATTGAATATAACTTCAGAGACCATTTAATACAAAATATCTACATAAAATAAAGACGACCATGAAGATCTCGAGACCATTGAATATGATCATTAATGACAAAAGATAAATTTATTAATATAATATATAAGATAAAGACAAATTCATCAACAATATATTATTTTCATTACGATGTAACCTTTAAATTTCACTATTATAGTATTTGGTTGAAATTAATGTCCTCTTAGGGCTGTTTATCAATGTATCTAGATAAAAAATAATATATTTATAAATTTAGCTGTTAGCTCTTCTAGGAAGCATTCCAAAGTGTGATAATTCATTTATTTATTCAAGAGATTACAATAAACTTCATTTATAAATTTGACAAAGTATCAGAATTTAATGAATGAATTTTACAAGTGTGAGAGTATCACATGAAGGAGAATAATTCACGTCTACTCTCTCTACGCACTCAACCTTTGTCATTGATACTTTCGCGCATCCGTATTATCTCCTAGAGAGGAGGGTGTAGGTGATTGATACGGACCGACATGGAAGCTACCCAACAGACGGATCGACACATTAACGCGATACGCGTCGCCCGTGGTCCCTCAGGAGTGATTAGGAGTGACTAGTGGTGCATATTGCAGCTAGACAGAGATAGATGGAGGCTGCTTGGTGTGTGCTGGAGAGAGACAGATTGATAGACAACAGCTTGTGTTGGAAAGAGACAGAATGATAGCAATAGAGACCATCTTGTCTGGAATCACTTGGGAGTATCAGTTGAGTCCCTTGAAATATTCATGAGCCCTATTCAGCCCATAGGAATATTTATGACTGATGCTGACCACTCAAGTTGTTATTGTTTCCAAGTTTTAATGGCGATGAGAAAGAATAAACAAAGAAAATATTGAGTTACTTTGTGCAGCTTGAATAAACAAAAGCAACGAACACCTAACTATACAGGGTGTTTCAGGAGGAATGTGCAATACTTCTCAGGCTGATTCCTTACACCAAGTAGACAAAAAAGTTCCATGGCACCAACCCCCAAAAACGCTTTGTTACCGAGATAACAATGGCGGATTTTACCGAGATAACAATGGGGTGTTTTGTCGAATTTTGCGATTTTTGATCGCTATTTCTGAGATTTGAGTAAGATTTACACAATCGCTGCCATTCAACTTTTTCTTTTGAATCCGACTCTCTTCAACTTCCATCAATAAGAAATAAAAATTTATGATTCCTTAACCAGTTATAACCCTTATTAATGAAAAATGGCGTTTTTAAGCATATTTTTTCAATTATCTCAATAACCGTTGAAGTTACAGACTTCAGACTGGTTTCATTGAATTCCTCAGCTAATTTTACATAGGAATTGATAATTTTAGAACCTCAGTAAAGCCTCTAAAAAATTATTTTTTTTTTGAAAAATCTCAATTTCCGCCATTGTTATCTCGGTAACAAAGCGTTTTTGGGGGTTGGTCCCATGGATTGTTTTTTGTCTACTTGGTGTAAGGAATCAGCCCGAGAAGTATTGCACATTCCTCCTCAAACACCCTGTATACATTAGCGTCATTAGCCTATTAACTATACGCGTATAATGTATAAGCGTATATAGCTGTGAAATATTTGGCGTTTCCTGGTTAAGTTATGAAAATCCGTTCTTAGTACGCGTCTAGAGGTCCAACTGAACATGTCTGCCAAATTTGAACGCATTCGGTTCGGTAGATTTTTATTTCTGCTGATGAGTGAATGAGTGCCATTTCGCTTTTATTTATTTATTTATTCATTTATTCGAGAAATTATACAATAAAGTTCAAAAACACAGACATCAAATCTATAGATATAGATTAGTAAGCGTATATTATAACTGTCACCAAGAAGTTGGGCTCTCCTAAGTGATGTAACCTATACAAAGGTGGGTATTACATGATAATAGTTCTATGACATATTTCTATTATCAAACATCTATGATGTAATCTAAGGCCGGTATTACACGCTAATAGTTCTATGATCATAGTTGATCATATGGAAAGAGATGAAAATATGATTTCGTATTTACATCTCTCTCCATATGATCAGATATGATCATAGAACTATTATCGTGTAATACCGGCCTAACAGATGATGTAAAGCATATATTGTTTCTTTTGATTTCGAAGACATCATCGAGGCTTAGGTTCATAACAGCTCTAATTATTGACAATATCAGCTGTTGGAGTGCACAAGACGCAAATGAATCCGCCTAACTTTTTTGTGTTAGCTGCACAATACCGAAAAACCAGATTCACCGCCTTATCGGGAAAATCAGTGAATGATCTTTTATTCAACCAATAGTTCGAACCACAGTTTTTCAAAATTGAATCTAATGAGAATACTGTACATTTTTCGATTTCACTTTCAGTGATAAGTAAAACTATGGATGAATAATTTGAATGTGATGGGATTATTTGTGTTAGAAGATAGGATTTTTTTATAAGAAACTCTTGATAACTGAAACAGAATAGTTTATTTTATTATTAATCTATCACTGTAGGCTATTTGAGATCGTTGAATAATTATCCTTTGAAGGTTGATGTGATATTATCGAACTAGAAGTCAATGTTTTGTTTTCTGAATATCTCAATTTTCAAGAGGTATTACTGATAAAAATACAGTCAAAGGAAAACAGTGAAAACTTTGATGGAGAATAAAAAAGAAGGGATATGGTTCATGAGAAAGATAGAAGATGCCAAGATGAAAGAAGTTTCCCAACTTTCGCTTGAAACAGGAGGAGAAGGAGGCTCTTTAGTAAAGAGAAGAGAAATGTCTCTCATTGAGGGAGGTTACTCACTTTCATCTCTGGTATTGAGTGAAGCCCGGGGGAAAAAAGAGAATTTGTTGAGCTGAAAGTGAAGCCGATGGCTTGAGTGAGGGTTATAGAGGAAAAAAGAAGAAGAAGAAGAAGAAGAAGAAGAAGAAGAAGAAGAAGAAGAAGAAGAAGAAGAAGAAGAAGAAGAAGAAGAAGAAGAAGAAGAAGAAGAAGAAGAAGAAGAAGAAGAAGAAGAAGAAGAAGAAGAAGAAGAAGAAGAAGAATAAGAAGAAGAAGAAGAAGAAGAAGAAGAAGAAGAAGAAGAAGAAGAAGAAGAAGAAGAAGAAGAAGAAGAAGAAGAAGAAGAAGAAGAAGAAGAAGAAGAAGAAGAAGAAGAAGAAGAAGAAGAAGAAGAAGAAGAAAAGAAGAAGAAGAAGAAGAAGAAAGAAGAAGAAGAAGAAGAAGAAGAAGAAGAAAGAAGAAGAAGAAGAAGAAGAAGAAGAAGAAGAAGAAGAAGAAGAAGAAGAAGAAGAAGAAGAAGAAGAAGAAGAAGAAGAAGAAGAAGAAGAAGAAGATGAAGAAGGAGAAATAGGGAATAAAATAGGGGAAAGAGGAATAGACTGCAGAAGATGGGGATGAAAACTTAGAAGTAGTCGAAAAAGCAATGAAAATAAGGAATGAAGCAGGGGACAAACAGTCTCATCGATTTAAAAAAAAAGAATTCTTAAGAAAAAAAAGCAACAAAATGGAATAAAACAGAAAGGAAAAATACGAATTTTTGAAAAAAAACAGAAACAAAAATGAAATAAAAGCAATTTGAAAGAATCAGTAAGAAGGAGAAAATCGAGAATTATGGAAAAAGAAAGACAAAGAAGAATTTCTCTTTCAATACAACAAAAATTATCAATGGTATTGAATATATCACAATAATATTGAGAAAATAAAGAGAAATTGAGAAGTGAGAGGCGAGCATTAGTAACATTTTCCAGTTTTGAATTAGAGTGAAATTTATAAGAAAGAAACTACGTAATATAAGTGGGAAGGAGAACAATTGCGAATAGGGGAGAAAGAAAACTCAACATGGAAAAGAACTGAGAATGAGTTAGAAAAACGAGGAAAGGAATAATATAGGAAATAGCAATTGTGGAGAAACGTAAAACTTCACAATAAAAGTGGAACAAGAAGAAGAAAATATTTATGGATTTGGACGTAGTCTAATGGAGTAGCAAATAATATGAAACAAATACAGAGAGAAAAGAAGGAGAAAGTGACAAAATAAAGAAAAATTTATGAAAGAGGACTAAAAGATGAAGCAGTTCAAATTTGAGGTGAATGCAAATGGGAATAAGTATAGCTGACTCAAAATTTTAAGGCGGTTTCGTCTGTCTCTTGTACGTGATGTAGTAAATATGATGTAGAGCATTCATTTTTTCTTTCAATTTAAAACAAATTATCCAGGAATAACTCTAATCGACAACATTAGCTGTTTTAGGTCAAAAGGAGCAGGTGAAACCGCCTAGCTCTCGGCATCAGCTAGCAAATATGGAAGCTATCAACCACAGAATCAAAAAAATATAAATAAAAAATTGAGATACAAAAATAGAGATACAAATTGATTGAGTGAAAAATGAGAGAAATTAGGACATCATTAGTCACTTTTCTAAGGAAATAGTTGGTGATAAAAAAAGAGAAGGTGGAGAATAAGAAAAAGATGCAGAAGAATAACTCGTAGACAGCATACTGTTGTTGTTTTGAGGGTAACCCATTTGAGGGTATCGTCTCTCAACCTCACCTCACCCCCCTAAGCCAGAAACTGTTGAGGAGAAATGTTTAGCAGAAATACACCCAGTAGAAAGAAAATGAGAAGAACATTCTGCACTTGGGAAGCATCTCTGAATTCAACTCCCCCCCCCCTTCAAAGTCACTCCCCCCAAGAACCTTTTCAACCCCCCATCCCACCACACAAAGTTACCCGAAATTCAGAAGCAGCAATATTAAGTACATATACAACTGTGGAGTGTATCTTGTCTCTCTATCTGTGTTGGTGCTATATCTATATCTGTGCGACTTGATTAAGGTCCCTGTCGGTTGCTATGGAAACCATATTGTGTATAGTCTGTCCAAGCTTAGAAGACATTCTGGCAAGATGGGGAAATGACTCCAGCTCGGTCAGTATTGGTTCAAAAATGATAAATCTCGTCTCAAATTGTAGATCAGAATTTTTTAAATTTAAAACCAAATTCATAATTTTTGAACCAATATTGACCGAGCTGGATTCATTTCCCCAACTTTCCAGAATGTCTTCTTTGCTTGGACAGACTATATTATTCTGCATCTTGTTCCCTGCTATGCGAATAGGGTATAGTCTGGTCGAGCAAAGAAGACATTCTGGCATGATCGGAAAATGTCTCCAACTCGGTGAATATTCGTTCAAAAATTATAAATTTGGTCTCAAATTGTAGATAACATCCTGCTCTACAATTTGAGATTAAATTGATAATTTCTCAACAAATATTGACCGAGCTAGAGTCATTTTACCATCTTGCCAGAATGTCTTCTTTGCTCTACCAGACTATACCGCAGCAGAGCTCAACCGAATTTTCAAGGCTTTCCGTTGCTTGAAGCAATGCAGTGTAGGGTACATTTCACATCTTTTCCATGCTTTTTGTATCCTATATCTTTGGACAAGTTGAGAGTATATTCCAGGATGATGTTTTCCGGTCAAATTGTTCCCGGTTCCTTTATTTGTTCCTGGTTCTCATAAATTGTTTTCCTTTCTCATCGGGGTTGGTGCGTTGATGCTCGTACATTCTACCTTTCCTTCATTTTTCTTGAATTTTCTTCACGTAGATTTAGATTTACATCAAATTATTTTTGAATAAGTTTTCTATTTTACACTTTTTCAATCTTGTATCATGAGGTTGAATAGTTGTTCGACTTTCCTACTATTTATAATGATTTTTATCTATCAAAAATGTATTTCTATTTCATTTTCATACACATAATATTAGTCTATGATTTACACGGTTCTACTATAGTTTTTTTGTATGTTTCAGTCTAGATGTACTGTTAGAAATAATAATTCTATTATTATCTTTGATTTCTGTATAGAGTTATAGTTCTGTATACAGTTGATCATTATTAGCTAATTTTTATTATTTATTATTAGCTATTTTTATTTCTAATCCAATTTTCATTAATGCAGGTTCTAAACTCACTAAAACTTGGTGTTTTAGGATTATAATTTCTCATCAATTCAACCTAAGAAATACCCAACCAAGTTCAAATGCTCTCAAAATTTTCAATGATTGAGAAATGGAATCTGCTTATTTTCAAAATAAAATGGTAACGAACCATGATCATTGCAAATTTCTCGTGTCAAATCAAATCAAATTTTATTGCCTTGAAAGTTTCTACAAAAACAATACATAACATAATACTTTCACATGAAAAACTATAAAATACGAAAAAACAATGTTAATTGTTTCTTAAAATTAAATGGCGTTACCAGCAAAACTTTATTGGTTTGTGTGCTGGCAACGAGTAACAAAAAACAGTTAGAAAAATTATAATCGTATTGTACGATAATATTGTTATCTATAATATTGGTCAACCAAATTCCTTCCTGCGTATTACAACCGGGAATCAGAAATCTTTCGGCTTTAGGGGAAGCGTATTTTAATCCTTAAGCAGTTTCAATCAGGGTATAACCATTGATTATCTACCCTATCAAGTACCCTAATTGTCTTTGGTTTAACCACAGAGGAGCTAAAATTTAGCTACTCGAGGAGCTAAGAGGAGTTAGCTCCTGTGGTATAGCCCAACCATGAAAATTCAATTTGACCTTGATTATCCATCTTGGAGGCTTGCTTGTAAATTAGATTGCTTCATTCAACGTATACATCAATGCCATAATACTATCTATTTATTCAAGTCCACGTGTAGCCTATATATGATAAGCCATCGGGAAGACAACCGTGAAAAATGAATTTGAAAGAAACATCTGGTGATCTAAACTAAACATTCTAAACGATCAAGGATCTACTGATTTCACGAAATTGTGTATCAACATCATTACAAGTCGTAGCTCTACGTGAATAGAATTCAGTTAGCTTTCCTCCAATCATTCATTACAATTCATCGAATCAATTATTCAGATGGATTCTAATATTCAGTGATACTTCACCGTCTCTCTCAGAATATAGCGGATGTAGAATAATATCAATATTGACCTTTTTATATTAATATAGTATGATAACAATGTATAGTCTATGTACAATGAAAAAATTGGGATTCCAAACCTTGAATCAACATTATCTTAAGGCTCAAGCTAAAAGAAAATGTTTTTTTTACAATGAATTTCAACTACGATCTAGCACTTGGCTAATGAATATCATTCCCAGATATTTGGCTTCATTGGCAAAAGAAAATGTATTCATTATGTTAAATGAATACAATTGTGTGCGGTATTTCTGGTTGTTCAGGGAATGTGGTTGCTAGGTGCGTCAATGTTAAGTCACAAACACTATGAACTACTTTCGTATGGGTGACCAGAATTTAACCAAGGCGGGAGGAACCTACCCTTTTGGGAAGCTACCCACAAAGAAAGCCATATGCATAATTTTTATTATGTTAAATCATCTTTGGTTGACAAAATGAATTGGAAAATTTTCCTTAGGTAAAGAAGGATCATTCCTCAAAACATAAGCAGTCATACTGCACTTGCTACCAACTTAACCAAGTACTTTAAGGCGGGAAAAATGTGACTGGCTTTCAGCCTAGAGGGGCTGAAAGCTAGAAACCTGTGATGAGGAAACCTTTCGAGGGGTGGTGAAGGGAAACCTTAGGAGGGAAGGGGAGAGGTTTTGGCGCGTGCGCTTTTGGCGCGTTTTCCCTATCACGTGACTTAATCAAGAGTGATGAGCTGTAATGGCGGCGTGGGGTTGGTTGGCCGAAGGGACAGGAACAGGGATTTCAGTCCCCCTACCATTGCATCCCCCCTCACTTAGCAAATTAAACCGGGCCTCTCTCCTCAGTGGTGCGTGATCGTGCGTGCGTGCGTCAGCCCAGCGTGACAACGTCGAGTCACGACGTCACAACAGTGCTCGGTTGTCGGACGCAAATTTATGGAAATTTCGGAAAATTCGTTCGATTTCCTGGTTACGGTTTTCCGGCGGCAAGGAAAATGGAGTCGTGTTAAAATGGCCGATAAGAGACGGGTTGCGCGCGCGATCTGATAATGTCGGGAAAATCGGAAGATACGATGTGCTTTTCTTGTAGTGACAATTTTTTAAGATTCTTACGGCTCTAGAAAAAATCACTCTGAAAATATCTTGAAAAGAGATGATAATTTTGTTTTTTGGGAAACAGTCAATTTCCTTAAACTTCATAGAATAGCCATGGATGTTACCAGATGAGTATTGTGAACAGTGAAAATAATTTCGAATTTATTGAGGAACAAACAGTAAATTTTCTTGAATTTCATACGAGTTTAATATTGTGAAGAGTGATTATAATTTCGATTTTTTTGAGAAACAAACAGTTTATTTCATCAAATTCTGTAAAATAGCGATGGAGATTACAAGGTTTGGAATGTGTAGAGGAAAGTTTCTCGATCAATGTGAACAGTGAAGGTGTTCAATTTGCTTGTGAAACATGCAACTATTATTTCTCTCGAGTTTCGTAATGTGTCCAGGTCGAATGAGATAGGCTACAGAAAGTGATCGATTTTTGAGAAAACTACGTAGTTTTTGAGAGAAATTATATGGTGATTTGTAACGTTTGGATTAAAATTTTTACTAAACATCGTAGACAGTGATGGTTATGGTGAGGAACAAGAAAAGGTTAGGATTGCGTGAGAGTGATGCAAAGTAACCTAGAACGTTTCAGACCTCTTTATTTCTCACAAAGTTGGAGTCAGTGATGATAGTAACAATGCAATGTGATAGAAAGTTGTCTTTAAATGGTGAACGTGGAAAATTCTGTACACTTGATGGATGAATTTCAATCTATGTTTCTAGAAAGTGACAATTATTGGATTAAAAACAAGGTGAGTTTAATAAGACCAAGTAATTTGATAATTCTGGGGAACTTTGGATAGTTTATGTGATAATTTGTGAAATGGTTTATGCAGATAGTCCAAATTTCCAAGTCGTTCTAGAAGGTTTTGTAAAAGTATAGCTCATGCAGGATATATAGGTAGCTCATCTTATATATACTTCTGTGGTGATAGATATGAAAGGTGGAATATGATACATTAGTAACAAGTAAAATATTATAAATTTTATTATCATTTACTATCATCAAACAATATGGAAATTGACATATTGTCAACTCTTACTCAACATATCGCAACTCTTTGATCACATCTGGAACAGGACATGTCCAGATATGTTTCCTCAACTCAAATATGATATAAAATCAATGATTTAAGCACTTTACAATCGTAAATAAAAATAGAAAACAGAGTAACTTAGAATTTTCAAACCCTCTTCAAGAGAATCCTCAACTAAATGGGAAAGGAGAGTAGGCTATTGAGCTCATTATTCACAGTTTCATTCACTTACAGGACGATTAGGAATGAGTTTCTAGATAGGATAACACGATTGACAAGCTGTTTCCAAAGCTAAAACTTCAGTGCAATCATAATTAGGTATTAAAAAAACGGCCAAACCTTGGAAAAGAGATTCGCATCAAGTTATTCTCATGCACGAATCATTTAGACTTGAAGGGAAGTTGAATTTGTCAAGTTTCAATCTTTTAACTTTTCTGAATTTCACGTTCTTATCAACTTTTTCATCAAGACCTTATCAAGAACATACATATCCTGTATAATAATATAACCTCCGAAATAAGTAGGTTATATTTGAAGAAAATAAGAATATCTGGGACAGGATTGTTAACAAAGCTAAAGATCATTTAGCTGATGCTGATCCTCTACCCTTATCTGATTGGACTGCACATACATATCAATGAAAAAGAAATCAACATAGCCTGATTATAATAGTTTATGCCAGGTCTGCCTAACCTGCAGCCTGCGTGCTGTATTTGTGGCCTGACGTGTTGTCAGAAAAAATCAATTATTAGCTCACTCATAATAGTTTATTTCAAACCAACAACAGTAATGTAATGGGAGCTTATTCAATATTCACTTAGAACCAGAGCTTTTTATATAATCAGAGGAACACTAATAACATAATGTTTCCTTTGTCTCAGGGCTACTTCATTACTGTTTTCACGCTAATAACATACTATAAGATTAGTAATTAGTATCATACAGATATCTAAGATAAGAATTGTGAGCTTAAAACAGGAAATTTAAGAACACAGTGTTCAAAACAAGGAACTGATTCGCCATGAAAACATAAAAGTATGTTTAAGAGGACAAATTTCTGAATTTTTTTGAAGACTCGTTCATTGATAGAAGGCGAATATGAAGTATGAGTATAATAAAAATTAATAAAATAAAATAAAATAAAATTATTTATTTATTTATTACAAATAAATATATATACATTTATATTTATATAAATATATAATACAGGATTCGTGGGGAAAAGAGATGAAGTTATATGAATCACATTATTGAATGAAAATAGGGAGAGGTAGTAGATTTAGCAGAATATCAAAATTGAATCAGTAGCCTAATACTAAAATTTCTAATAATTTTGTACAAAAATTCAATAGGACGTTTTGCTTCATGATTTTTTGTTATAAAAATTCTAAAATTCTGCGATGAAGTTGCTCGACGTTTTAATATGAGGTAGCATTTTTATAATAATTGTTTATGTTTTCTAGAGAAGTTCCTACGACTAAATATCAATGATCTTAATGATATCAATGATATTTCAATGATTTCAATGATATCAATGATTTGTAATTTATCATAAAACATAATGTTCACTGATAATATTGAATAAACAGTAGGAATCCTTAGCATGATGCGTAGATAGAAATTTGATGTTGCATAACAGTTCCAACCACAGTGTAACAAATAAATTATCGCGTGAAAGATCCACTACTAAAATATATATAATTATATATTGTACTACGAAATAGTATTAAAATAGTGAACCACTCATTCAAATTAAAAATCTAAGAGAAATTAGACAAAGCATATATTGTACTACGAAATAGTATCAAAATAGTAAACCGCTCATTCAAATAAAAAATCTAAGAGAAATTAGACAAAGCTGACTCTATCACCAATGCTTGGCTCCCATTGGTCGGCTAGTTTCTGCTGGTGTTGAAAGTGGGAGTGAGTGGTCTCGTCCAATCACAGAGCTTCATCGTAGTCTCAGTAGGATCCTCCATTTCGCTTTCAAAGACAGCCATTTTGTTAACTTCAACAATAGTATCACAATTTTTTTAAAGCGTGTGTTGAATTATTATTTTCTGAGTAATTGAAAAACAAGTAGTATAGCTTATTTATGCACTTCTTCTAATTAATTCTGTGTGTATTTATTATGCTGTGTGTTCAAAATCAATGAAAGATAATAAATCGAATTGAAAAGCTTTGAAACATCAATGAGTTCCATAATGACTATTATGTGATTGGAAACCTATTGTGTCTTTAATATACAACACCTCTCAATTATTCAATTGCTCCAATTTGATACATAATAATAATTATGTACATCGTTTTGAAAGAATATCGAGCTGAGGACACACAACTCTTGCAATTTAGTTATTTCAAAGCATCAAAAATTTAAAGGTGACAATTCTTGAGTTCTGTTCAATGCTTACTAAGCAGTTGGGACTACGGAAATGGTCTATCATTTAATAGCAATTGAGTAATTGTGATACTCAACTTTCCTCATAACTGTTTACCTCTTTTTATTCCATAATTTCTGATGTGTAAATTAAACGAAAACATGCTCTCATCTACATACCATCAATCGGGCCTAAAAACAAGCCCCCATCTCCTAATTACTTTCACAAATGAAACAAAAAAAAATTATAACCATTCACCCCAATACCCTATATCTCTTCCACGAAACCAACATGAAATAAATAATAATTACCGACCAGATAAGGCCAGGATGCCCAGTTTATTGCGTGTTTATTGTAAAACAAAGAAAAGATCCAGCAGACTCAAAATAAGTTGGCAGTTGAGGAACCACTTTTATTGGTGCTCAGCTCTATCAGTACAGTCTGAATGTAGTCTTCAAAAGAAGATATTTTTAGCTAAAGTTGCTCTCAAATTGATACCCATTGGTAGACCGCTTGCGGACTGTCTTGACAGAGCTGAGCATTGATGAAAACCATTGCTATCCGCCAACTTTGTTGGCATCTACTATAACAATCCTGCTCTGCCTCTGCATTGCCGAGTCATTTTCATTAGCTAATGAAAGCGCCACCACTAGTCTGTCCAAGCAAAGAAGACATTCTGGCAAGATGAGAAAATCACTCCAGCTCGGTAAATATTGGTTCAAAAATTATAAATTAGGTCTCAAATTAAAAATCACAATGTTTCCTACAATTTGAAACCAGATTTATAATTTTTGATCCAATATTGACCGAGCTGGAGTCATTTTCCCACCTTGCCAGAATGTCTTCTTTGCTTGGGCGACTGTAGTGGTTGGGAAGGAGTTTAACGCCAGGTGGTGTTACAAGGACCGACTAAAGCCCCAAGTCCTTGTTTTTTCTGCCTTTAGAACAATAGATATTCAGTGTGTTCACAGAAAATGAATATATCTGTAGTATTAGGATATGTGGTGTGGTCAGCCAGAAATTGAGATATATCTATGTTTCTCCAATTATATTGTTTTTCTATGATTCAGCTCTTCTCTTCCGAAACCAACATTTTTTTTAGTATATTATTATTAAAATAATATAATAAAATATATTATATTATCTCTGAACATAATTTATGTGAATATTCTCCTCCAATATTAATATTCTAATTTTCTTTCTCAACCCTTTCTAATGAATTATCTCAATTTTGAATTCATACTCTTATATAAATTCGGGAGTGGAATAATAACAAGAGCTTATGCTGTTTTTCAACTCCTAAATCATTCAATGATTATGTATTGTTATATTGTATCTTTCATCATTCCTCAATAGATTAATGAATTAATAAATAATTCCTTTCAAATAATATTCCCAAGTTCTTGAATAATAAATAGTTTCATATTTACTAAGAATTTAGATTATAATTGGTTACATAATCATGGGAGGGCGTTAATAATCATGGCCAATATCAATCCAATGCAAATCTATACAAACAACTCAATAAGTTTCGAACTTTATTATTCATCAAAATTTGGTATGAAGACGTTTTGGACATTAGTCTGTGTTTTCAACCAATAAGTTATTGTTTCTGTAAAATGAATAAATAAATAAATGTTTCGTCATTGTAAAGAATCATTTAATTCAACAAGTATGCTACTCTAACTAGAATACTGCGCAAGAATTTCCTCAGTAAATCTATTCTTCCATTTCCATAAATAAAATATAGCTTGTAGCCTACTCATAGTTACGAGATATTTTCGCAATTTGTACTAACATAATTTTACATATTTAATTTCATAAAATTACATATTTTTTTTTTTAATTTTTGTGGTAGCAATAATTGGAAGGGGATTGGCTCACTCTTGACTAAGCCTGCTCTCTTATGATTGGTCAACAGTGTGAAACGTATTTATTTCTCGTTTTGGACAGTAGATTTTAGCACCTGTTGGGTGATGAATTTCATCCAGTCCTGATCAGTGCAATTCTTGGAAAATTTTACTATTCTAGTTGAATGTGCTTCAATCAGTGAAGTCTTCAAAACAATATTGAAAATAATTCTCAATCGAAATATAGTCAATGTTTAGGAAATCGGAGCCGATGAGCTGTACAGGAAAATGTTGATCATGATCACTCAAGTTAAAATTGACAAGCTTGAGCACTTCATTATCAAGTTTTGGTATGGAAACATTATTTGAGTAGGCCTAGCTGTTGCTATACAGGGTGTTTCAGGAGGAATGTGCAATACTTCTCACCCACAAAAACGCTTTGTTACCGAGATAACAATGGCGGAAAATTGAGATTTTTCAAAATATATTATATTTTCTAATTTCTTAGAGGCTTAAGTGAGGTTCTAAAATAATAAATTCCTATGTAAAATTAGCTGAAGAATTCAAGGAAACCAGTTCCAAGTTTGTAACATCATCGGTTATTGACATAATTGAAAAAATATGATAAAAACGCAATTTCTCGACAATAAGTGTTTAAAAGGATGAGGAATCATAAATTTGGATTTTTTATCACTGGAAGTTGAAGAGAGTCAAATTCTTAAGAAAAAGTTAAATGGCGGTGATTGTGTAAATCTTACCCAAATCTCAGAAATGGCGATGAAAAATCGCAAAATTGACAAAACATAGCACTAGAGATAAATTTGTGTTTAGTAGCGATTTTGCGATTTTTGATCGCTATTTCTGAGATTTGAGTAAGATTTACACAATCGCCGCCATTCAACTTTTCCTTTAGAATCCGACTCTCTTCAACTTCCATTAATAAAAATACAATTTAATAATTCCTTATCCAGTTATAACCCTTATTGTTGAAAAATTGCGTTTTTTAGCATATTTTTCCAATTATCTCAATAACCGTTAAAGTTACAAACTTGGAACTGGTTTCATTGTATTCCTCAGCTAATTTTACATATGAAATGATTATTTTAGAACCTCACTAAAGCCTCTAAAAATTAGAAAAATTAATATATTTTGAAAATCTCAATTTTCCGCCATTGTTATCTCGGTAACAAAGCGTTTTTGGGGGTTGGTCCCATGGAACTTTTTTGTCTACTTGGTGTAAGGAATCAGCCTGAGAAGTATTGCACATTCCTCCTGAAACACTCTGTATATGTTATTATTATTTTTTCTTCGAATTTGATCAGCTTGTATTGTAATCCTTGAATAGCTAGCTCATTTAGATTAACCAGAAAATTTCAATCAGCTATAGGCTTCGAACTTTGAAGACGATCCTGTTTTAGAATCACATATTCTTCACATTTCAACTACAAAACTATGCAATCTCTACCCAGAAACGTAATCTTTAAGCTAACAATTCTAATTCTTTTTCAGAATCTTCAGTCGGAATGGACATCATAGTTGGAGTACTCGAATTCCATCACATATCAACAGAGATAAAGTCTTCTCGTGAACAATCAATGTTGTGAAACAGAACCAGACTATACCGATAGATATCCGTTCAACAAGTTGTTTCTAGACTGGGAAATAATATAGATAATAAACATCAACGAGTGTGATATTTCAATGACGGATTACTTTAAAAAATCGGGGAAGTGCTACAGAACGTACGTACCCTCAACATTTTTATTGAATCGATGCCTCCAAGATACAAAAATTTCTTCATGGGACAATAATCAAGTTTCCCTTCAATCAGGACTAGATTCAAAATCGAATATAGGTTTTTCAAAGTGCTAGTACATGAAAGAATAATCATCAAATCCTGGAAAAGTTGAGGTTGAGATTTATTACTTACGATACAATACTATTAAATTATTTGGTTTACAAAAATAGGCCACTAGGGCTTTACAAAATTGAAAGTGTATTGGAACCAGCCTTCTAAAGTTTAACACGAGATAAAAAACTTGAAATACAAATCTAAACCTGTCTTGGGTCTGCATAGCTAGGGCCACTACGGCTTCTTTTTTCTCATTTCTACGTTTTACAATAGGTCACTACTTATTTGATTCAAATTAAAAATTTGATTGGACGTTATCCCATCGTTCGTGCCGTCTCTATTTCTCAAATTTTGTGATAAAAAACTGAAGGTGTGTTGGGACTATAGCTAGAGCCACTAGGGCTTTACGATTTTTCACATTTATTTTAAAGCTTCAAACTTTTTTAAATCGAGTTTCACTAATATTCGATTTGAATTCGAAATTTTATTTGACGTGGTCACGTGATTCGTGACGTCACAATCTCGCGCGACGCGTAAAGTGCTGCGTTTGTTCGTGAGGCGAGCCTCGGGCCGCTCGGCGCCCCCTGAAGGTGTTTGGCGGGTACCCGCTGTGGTGGGGGGCACCCGGGGGTGGCACTGCAGCAGCTGCAGCAGCTGACAGCATGGCGGCCGTCCAGGGTGCTCCGCCCCCCGCCTGTCTGCCGCCCCCCGGACTCCTCTATCACCTGCACAGGGATTTGCCGCCTCCGCTGCAGCCCCCGCCGGTCTCCTCGGCGGTCAACCCACCCCGCCCCACACAACCCCGATGTACTGTTGGCGTTGCTCGCACGCAACAAAACGCTCGAAGGTAGGACAAGATTTCAACATTTTTCATAATTTTAATTGCATGGTATTTAAATAAAAATTCATTTTCTGATCGGTAGCTCCTCAGCATCACGAAAGCCATATGCGTATTTTTCATTGTCAAACCATAGATTTATTGAAAAAAACAGAGATTATTAATTATAACTAATAATAATTATTTGAGTTCACAAAATAGAATAATTGCTGTATTTAGTAGATAGATGAAGACATAGATAGGCCTGATTTATTGGATATAGTTATAGAGCTATACATAATTTATAGATATTTTATGAACATGTATGTGTAAGATAGATGAAAACAAGGATAGGCCTAACCTAATAAAATGTTCGGCCTGTTCGATTGGGTTCAAGATTTGAACTGGAAATTGAAAAATCTGCTTCAGATAGTGATTTTTTCGATTCTCTCAAATATAAATGCATAAAAATCTTATTAATTATAGTGGAATTATCACTGGTCAGAAGTTGTAAATGAATCGAAATTGACAACAATGAAAGGTAATTATAAATTTATGATAAAATCTCAAAATGAGGCAGTATGAAATTGAATCGAAGTTGAATTTAATATACACTTTAGTCTACAAGCTCGTCCATAAGGCAGTATACTGTTTAATTTGGCTGATTATAGATTTTATTCACTGAAAATGGAATTTTGCCAGTTGCACGCTTGTCAAAAAATTGTGCCGTGACCAGGATTCGAACCTGGGTTACTGCGGCCACAACGCAGGGTCCTAACCACTAGACGATCACGGCTTCTACCGAAAGAAAGTGTAGCGTTGAGTGTTGAGTTGAGCTTGGTCAGTGAAAGTATAACGGTCCAGTTCACGTTGAGATTGCTACTATTTTTTATACCCAAGTCTTTTATCGCTAATCACTTGTGATAAGGAGCGATCGGGCCACTCTGTCTTTCACACGCGCACTTGTGAGCTCACTCTCTCTCTCTCTCTCTCTTATATCCCACGCTGATCATCCTCTCTGTTTTCTCTCTCTCTTATTGTAGCTCTTTATCTCTTCATCTCTTCCTCTTCCTCTCTCACTTGATCTTGTCTCCTCTTCTTCTTCTTCCTCTTCATCTCTTTCTTCCTCTTCTTCTTCTTCTTCTTCTTCTTCTTCTTCTTCTTCTTCTTCTTCTTCTTCTTCTTCTTCTTCTTCTTCGTCTTCTCCTACTTCTTCTTCTTCTCCTACTTTTTCTTCTTCTTCTTCTTCTTCTTCTTCTTCTTCTTCTTCTTCTTCTTCTTCTTCTTCTTTTTCTTCTTCTTCTTCTTCTTCTTCTTCTTCTTCTTCTTCTTCTTCTTCTTCTTCTTCTTCTTCTTCTTCTTCTTCTTCTTCTTCTTCTTCTTCTTCTTCTTCTTCTTCTTCTTCTCTTTCTTCTCCTACTTCGTTCTCTAAAATCTGATTTTGTCAATAAATTAGAGTTGTCATTTAGCTATAATTTTATTTTCTGAGATCAAAATAGACAATAGATACTTTATATCAGCTATTGGTAGGTTTCATCAGGGCTCTATAAAGACTTCGCTAATAGAGCCTTAGTTACATCATGTACATGAAACAGACGAAACTTCTTCTTATTCTTTTCTTTTTTCAAGAACTTACAAGCAATTGCAATAGGAATTCGTTGGCCCATATACTATTAAGAATACCTTTTATGATTATTACAAAAAATTCATTCACCTCCATAGAATTCGAGACCTTATTAAATGGAAAGACAAGAGATTATCAAACCACTCATATTTTTTAAAAATCTAGATCCCGGTATCGGTTGTTACACCATTATCAATCTCTGGAAGAACTATTATTTGTGAGAATATTATACTTAGGTATTCTAGGTCTGCCTCTGGTATTTCAATTCCAGACCTATGCCCGGTTTTTCCGAGCACACTTAAATTTGAGGGACGCTCAAGTTTACTACACTTTAATACATTTCCTATACTTATCATAGAGAATGTCAGCTGTTCATCAAAATTTGAGGGTCCCTCAACTTTGAGTGTACTTGGAAATACCCGGCACTAGACTCTTGGTAAAATAGAGACTTGAATTGACTTACACAAACAGAATCGTTGTCAAAAGCTGGAAAATAGGGTGTGATTTGTTCATTTACCAAATGTGACCTACTGTTTATCTACTCACCTCCAAACAATGGCCTAATAATATGAAAATGACACCTTCATTTCATTCCTGAGTATTAATATGATAGATGATGTGTTGTATAGTTGATGTGCTTACCTCCAAAAAAACATCTGAATGGGATTATGCCACTTTGACAAATTTCCAATAAATGTCACTTATTTATCTTTCATGGAAATAATTATTAACCGTTTCCGCCCTTGAACTTGAAAAGTAAATCATTACTAGAAAAAGGAAGTATGATTTTGGAAGAAGGGGCCCGGAATTTTTGTTTTTGCGGGGAGGCCCGGTTAGGAAACGTTACGCCACTGTTATCAATCACGCACCGTGTAAAACAATGAAAATTCCGGTAAACTTTTCACTCCGAGAAAAACTCTGCACACGTCAACAGCCCGACAGAATGTGACCAAAAGTGAACACTCTCCTCGCTTCTTATATCCTGGGGTTTTCCGACCACGCCGGACTGTTTTCCTTGCCGGTGGTCTGGCGACATTTAATACACTTAGGAAAGCAGCATCCGGTCAACATTACTCGTCTAATTCGATAACAATAGTTGCTCATAACGCCATATATGATTACCCCGGCTAACCACATCAGGGTGTCATCGCTGGTGGGACTGTTTCCCTTTCTGTCTTATCAATGTTGAGGAATAGTTCCCTTTCTGTCTAATCAGTGAAATGTGACTGGGCTTGGTAAACTTTAGCTGTGTGTATAATATATACATATACACTGTATATGTATCAATTTGAAAAATAAATGAAAATCAAATACCCTTTATAAAACTTTAAAATTATTAAAACACAGACATGTTTCGGGACATTAGCCCATTATCAATGTGGATAAAATAATAATCAATTTCCTTTCAAGATTATTGATTTTGATCAATTCAATTGAAAAATACCTCAATTTATCAAAGAATAATTAACTAAACATGTAAATGCTCTCAAAATGTTTCATAATCATGAAATAGAAAAATGTTCAATATTTGAATTTGACATAGAATCAGCTTATTCATAATATGGCGGCGATCGCTGAGCTTTGTAAATATTTCGTATGAACGAGCTTTCTTCCTGTATCAATTTCGGACTTATCTATATCTATAAAAGCGAAATGGCACTGACTGACTGACTGACTGACTGATTCATTCATTCATCACCAGAACTAAAAATCCGCTGAACCGAATGCGTTCAAATTTGGCAGGACGTTTAAACGCGCTTTAAGAAAGGTTTTTTGAAACTTCATAAGGATACGCCAAATATTAAAGTTTTTCTATAGTTTTTCGGCGTTTTCTCAATTTTTTCGAGAATCAATCGGTAGAAAATGTTGATATTTGGTGAGAAGGTTCATATAAGGTCTAGAAATGTTGTGTTAAAATATTTTTGAAATCCGTTCAAGAGTACGCCAGTAATCACTTTTTCAAAATTGTAAATGTATTGCGGGTTGCATATCTTCCGCCTTGAAAAGACCAATCCTTTCTGTAAAATCAATGGTTCAGCGAGATTGTAGATTAACCAATTTCGAAGATATTGAATCAAGTTTCAAACTATGTTCGATATACTTCCCAAGGTTACGTTTAATATAAACGTTCAACTATTTTTCGGAGTTTTTCTCACATTTTTCGAGAACCAATTGGAAGAAAAATTTGAAATTTGGTAAACAGGTCCAGATTAGGTGAAGAAATGCTGTGCTCAATATATTTCGAACCCCTTCTGAACAGAATTTCTATGCGAGCGAAGCGATGTTTCTTACTCTGCCGATACAGTCGGGGTCCAGTCGGCTAGGAAAAGGCGAGCGAAGCGGCCTGCTAGTAATATCATATAGTATAGTATAGTATCACTACTGCGAATTGTATTGGAATTTCGACGTGTAAAGAGGGCTTTTAATTGAATGATCAATCGAAAATTAACATACGCTTCAAAATTAATATACAAGACCTTTCAATTAGGTTGCTTCATTCGATACTTCATCAGCTTGTGCATCTTCTTCAAACAAAATATACTTTTAAAGTAAATTTAATGATTGTGGACATACTGCTTAAGAGCTTAAAATAGATTAGAGCTACGTCAGCGGGAGAAATAGGATAAAAGTCATATCATTCCATACTAGAGTTCAACGCATGGGATTAGTCCAATGGTCACTGGAAAAGAGAAGTTTTTCAATTCATTAAATATTTTATAATGCCTAGAGAAATCTCATAACATCCATGAAATTGTTATTAGGCTAGTATAGCTTGTACTTATTATTTCTTAGGGCTACTGTATTTATCTAAACTTTCAATTAATGTAGATCAATGTACCCTTTTAAATATTTGTATTTTGTATAACATGTTTCGGCGTTTTGGCCATTCTCAAATTTTAAAATTAAGACATGTTATGCAAAATAAAGATATTTTAAAAGGGTCTTTTGATTTTAATTAATTTTAAAGCTAGCTAGTCTATAAGAGGAAGTTAATTACTACTACTGTTCAGTCTTAACTTAACGATTCTCCAAGTAGATCATAAAATGTTGTCCTGGTCTATAAAAGTTCCAAAACCCAGTTTGAAAACGTTCAAAGACTTTTAAAATTTCCGATTTTTAACAAAATATCAAGATTTTCAACCCCTATGGGCACCTTTCAATATAAATTTAGGGTGTTGAGATTTTTTGGTGATCAATTGTGACCTTGAACTGAACAAAAATTCATATTTCATCACAATTCTGAAAAGTAAAATTTTCAACAAAATTAAAAAAAAAAGTTCAATTTTTGCTAAATTCTTCAAACTTTGATGACTTTGGGGCACCTGAAGATGTTAATTCTATGAACCCAAATTTTGAGGGTCTCATTTACTCCCAATTTAGCAACTACTCCCGGGTATTCCATCACGATTATCAAAAATTTTCATTTTTCACTCCACCCTACTGTCCAGACAGAGCTGAGGATCAGTATCAGTCATGCGACGGTCGCCGGTTTTGTTGGCATGTGCTTTATCATAATTTTGAAATTTTTACTTCAAACAATTATTCTTATTTTTGGAATTGCCTAATTCAATTTTCCAAATAGGTCTCTTCACATAATTATGTATTGATCAATAGCCTAGATGTGGAGAAAGCAAGAATTCAATAGTATCGAAATTCGATTGAAAATTGATTAATTGAAAAATGTCACTCCAATTTTCGATAAAGGATTATTCTAGATTGTCATTAATTGTACATGTATTTGTAAAAGATTATTGTATGCTAGGTATAGGTTCATTTTATTAATAAATTTATTACACATGCGCTTTTTTTTATAAGGCAACAATTAATTCGAAAAATTATCCTCAACATAATACAAATTATGATCAACTTCTATAGTCCATTCACGATGGCTTGAGACGAGATAAACAAGAGCTCTGCATGTGTGTGGGTGTGTTCGACTGGAGTGGCTTCGTTTTAGCCACGACATAAACAAGTCACAGCTATGCCGAAATCCCGAATTTTATTGTCGGGACTGTAACTGAAGCATTGAGACAATAACTTTTACTCATTGTTTGTTCATTTTAGGTTCATGCAGTTGAGAGACAACCGAAACAAGCAATTTCCCAATGTGTAACTATAAAAAAGATTTACTTAGAGATATACTTATTCTGAATTGTCTACAACAAAATTCGTGATTTCGGCATTGCTGTGACTTGTTTATGTCTTGTCTAAAACGAAGCCACTCCAGTCGAACACAAACACATGCAGAGCTTTTGTTTATCTCGTCTCAAGCCATTGTGAATGGACTATAGAAGTTGATCATAATTTGTATTATGTTGAGGATAATTTTTCGAATTAATTGTTGCCTTATAAAAAAAGCGCATGTGTAATAAATATTTTATTATAAAATGAACCTATACCTAGCATACAATAATCTTTTACAAATACATGTACAATTAATGACAATCTAGAATAATCCTTTATCGAAAATTGGAGTGACATTTTCAATTAATCAATTTTCAATCGAATTTCGAGACTATTGAATTCTTGCTTTCTCCACATCTAGGCTATTGATCAATTCAATACATAATTATGTGAAGAGACCTATTTAGAAAATTGAATTACAATTAATGACTATAGTTTTTCATGTACTCAATGGCTATTTTATTGTTTTCCATCATTCTATTAGCGACCATCTTCTTCTGACTTTTCCAACGTATCCAAAGCAGCTTGACGACCAAAAGTCAAAGTCGAGAAATACAAAATTAATTATCGATCTTTGTTGATGTCCAGCAGGGGGGGGGAGGGGATAAGGGGGAGAGTAACTAATGATTGGTGCCAAGGTCTGGATTAGTTGATCGCAGATCAAAACCAACCCTCGGTCAAAGTTTGAGGCCGTGATGAGTGGTGGAAGCCACCAGCACCGGATCTCTGATTAAATTATATCATGCCGGTCATTTTCGTATTGACGAGCACACTTCTTGACTCACTCCCACAACTCACCATCACAACTATCTAACACACACTCACTCATACTCACACTCGCACTCACACAAACTCTCACACACACTTTTTCTCTTTCTCTCTCACTCTTCCTCTCTCAACTTTTCTCCCACACACCCTTTCGCCTTATCGCCTTCAAAATCTATCATTCTATCTCACTCTCTCCATCTCCATATCTTTGTAATACTCACTCCCTTATTCTTCATAATCATCATCATCTTCTTCTTCTTCTTCTTCTTCTTCTTCTTCTTCTTCTTCTTCTTCTTCTTCCTCTTCCTCTTCTTCTTCCTCCTCCTCCTCTTCCTCTTTCCTCCTCCTTCTCCTCCTCCTCCTCCTCCTCCTCCTCCT